>OY720677.1:106122265-107524173 GCA_963170755.1 Amphimallon solstitiale | reverse complement strand
ATCTTGGTGCCACTGTAGTATGCGCTCTACCTTCGTTACTCTACTGTAGTGTGCGCTCGACCCTCACATTTTAGTATAATGTGCGCTCTAACTTGTAAGTAAGAATAATAAGAAATAAGACAATGGGAGTTTGAACGATAATTTTTGTTTAAGAAGTACATATTGCAATAACTAGTACCAAAAAACTTATCTATACAGTGAGCTCAAAAAGGTTGGAATAAATTCATTTAAAATTCAACCTTTATTTTTTTAAAAAACACTGAGACCCGTCAATTTTTATTTTTGGATGGGCATTTTTTAAACTAATTTTTGTTTATACAGGGTGACTCAAAAAAAAGATTTCATTTGACACTTCAATTTTTTTTAATTGAAACACCCATTTTTTATTTTATTTTCGGATTCTACGTAAAATTTTGATCACATTTCATGTGTTATAACCTAAGTCTAAGTTAAGTTCTTTTCTAAAATAATCAATGTAATTTAAAAAAAAAAATATTTAATTCTAAATAATAAATGTCTCAATGATTCGTAATTAAATTGTGAAATATTAATTTAATAAATGTTGAAATTGGCCACCACCAACATCCTGGCAATATCCGAGGCGATCTTCGAATTCTTGCAAAACATTGTGCACTATTTGAGGTTCTATCAGTCTCATTTCCTGTCTTATTCGGGTTTTAAATTCGTCAATATTGTTCGGTCTGTTGATATACACTTTAGATTTTAGGTAGCCCCACAGATAATAGTCTAACGGGGTCAAATCAGGGGATCTGGCCGGCCATTCTATTGGGCCCCGTCGACCAATCCACCTTCCAGGAAAAACACTATCTAAATATTCACGCACCGGGCGAGTAAAATGGGCTGGTGCTCCATCCTGTTGATACCATAAGCTATCATTGGGAATGTCAGGATCTTCTGGATTTGGATACACTACAGCAAGCGCAGGTATCAAATCGAATTCTAGAAATTCTAGATATCTTTCTCCAGTCAAAGTGCCGTCAAAGAAGAAGGGACCCAAAATTCTGTTTCCAATAATCCCAGCCCAAACATTTACTTTTTGAGGGTATTGTGTGTGACACTCCATAATCCAATGCGGGTTTTCTGTAGCCCAATAACGGAAATTTTGCCTATTCACGGTTCCGTTTAGGCAAAACGTTGCTTCATCCGAGAACACAATTCTTCGTGAAAATTGAGGATCATTAATACATCTCTCCACCATTATTTCACAAAATTGCATTCTTTTATCTGGATCGTCCTCATTTAGTTCATGAACTAACTGAACTTTATAAGGATGCCATTTATTTTTATGTAAATAGTTTAATACAGATCCTTGACTAATTTTGTTCTCGTCAGCAATAGCGCGACTAACTTTATGGTTGTTCTCTTCAACGGATAATAGCACATTCAACTGCACATCTTCTGAGATAGTGGGCCGGCCTTTTACATAATTATCTCTCACATGCCCCAAATCCCTATATTTTTTTCAATTTTACTAATAGTTGATTGAGATATAGGCGCTCTGTTTGGGTATTTATTGTTGAACAGTTCGGAAACTTCCAGTTGGGTACGCATCCTATCTCCATAGCCAATCATCATTAGTATTTCTATGCGCTCCCTTTCATTTACTCGTGCCATTTTACAGTTAAAAAAAACTACTTTTATTAGAACTTTTATACAAATGTTTAAATACTTTTGACAGGGAATGAACTTCAACGTCAATGTTAAATAACCTAGGTAACAGATAAAAATGGTATTAATGTTTAAATGTTTACAGTTTCAGTAAATTTGATTATGTTTAACTCCTAATATGTACAGTTTAAATGAAAAGAAATAAGGTAACTTAACTTAGACTTAGGTTATAATACATGAAATGTAATTGAAATTTTACGTATATTTCGAAAATAAAATAAAAAATGGGTGTTTCAATTAAAAAAAATTGAAGTGTCAAATGAAATCTTTTTTTTGAGTCATCCTGTATAAACAAAAATTAGTTTAAAAAATGCCCATCCAAAAATAAAAATTGACGGGTCCCAGTGTTTTTTAAAAAAATTAAAGGTTAAATTTTAAATGAATTTATTCCAACCTTTTTGAGCTCACTGTATATCTCTGTATGCATTTCATTTTTCTTTAATTATATTGTTTCAAACTAGGTCGGTGAGAGAGGGCTACGTTTAAGTGGTGGTGAAAAGCAACGTGTGGCCATAGCCAGGACCATCTTGAAAGCGCCACAAATTATCCTTTTAGATGAGGCTACGAGTGCCTTAGACACTCAAACCGAAAGAAATATACAGGTTCGTACTCTAAAATTTGTTCAATTTATTGCAAATATTAGGTAGCACCTTTCCATCAATATTGTATTTTAATTTGAAGCGCTTTAATTACATTATGACTGTCTTTATAGGATTCCCTTAATAAAATGTGTGCAAACCATTCGACAATCATAGTGGCACATCGTCTCTCAACAATTATCCATGCGGATGAGATATTGGTGTTGAAGGATGGTGAAATCGTTGAAAAGGGGAAGTAAGTAAAGCCTGTGTGTATCAGTAATATTTTTAATGAAATTAGTTCTGCTTGATTTGATGTCACGGTAAGATAGTTTTGACATTGACAGTTTAAAATTACAAACTAGGTACGAAAATTCGTATTCTAGTACAGGAGTTATTTTATTATTTTAAGATACTTAATTTCAGTATATTTTACTAGTTGAATACTTTGCAATTGGTTGATAAATTTATTATTATATTCTAACATCTCTCCAAATAACCATCTCTATGGTAGCGATTCCGTTTCGTTGCCAACTTATACCTCTTTAAATCTTCAAATTGTAGTTTTTTTCATTTGTTGTTTTCATTGTTACATTTTGTAATTCACTTCAGTTGTATCGGAGATATGAACACGTGTATAGAGTATTTTGTTCAATTCTCAAACAGTTACTTTAATCATTTTTATAGTATCTTAAATTAGTAATTAAGTATAACACTTCTTTGAAAACAACTAGTCTATTTTTAAGGTAGCGAGACGAATTTCTGAACAGACCACTTTGACAGTGAAATCTCATTGGTTGAAAGCAAGCCCAGGTGACACCGTATCAATCTTGCTGAGATTCTGTCAACTGACATTGTTTATGGTTAAGCCTTATTGTTGTTTCTATTATTTCTCCGTTATTTCATTATATACTTTACCAGTTCTTTTCAGAGCTCGACAGTAATAGTTATCAGTAGGGGGCGGACATGACCAGTTTAAACTATGACGAAGTTACAACGGAGCAAAGAAATAATGTAAACAACACCCAATTACTGAATAGCACTAATTCATATGGTGAACTTCAACATCTGCTTACGTCCGAGAAGTGCCCGAGAATGCGAGCAGAAAATGCCCATAAAATAAGGAATTTATGAGTAAAATCCTTTCTACATCGGCGTAGATAGAAGCGTGAGGGGTTTTTAAAATTTATTATATTTACCTTATATTTCGCAAGAGAAATGATATAAATATGTATACACCGTGTTTCATGTAACTAGCACATTAGAAGTTTTTGTGCTTACAACGCGAATTTTTTCCAGAAGTTTTGCCTTCTCACATAATTGACCGCAATCTTTCAAGTTAAAATATTTTTAAACTCGTGCAACTTCCGGTTGCACCGGAAGTAGGCGCCATCTTTGTTATTTTAAATGTGACACCCTGTATTTTATTCGAGATTTGAATTGCTTATTTAAATAGAAGAACAGAGATACCGGGTTGGATTATGTCAAAGTCAACCGTTTCGGAGTTATTCAACTGTTTTACATTTTTAGGGCACTTGAACGTAAATTTTAAAAGTTCTTTATCTGAGACATGAAAAAAGATAAACAATTGAAATTTGTTCCTGAGATAGTCAAAGTATTGTCCTATTCGAATATCACCAGGTTTTGCAATAATATTACACAGGGTGTTCTCTAATTAATTTACAATTATACACATTTCAAATGCAAGAAACTCAATTTTTTCAAATGAAACACCTGTATATTTTCGCCTTTTCTGAAGCAGAAAAAAATTGTCTTTCGATCCACTATTATATTCCCTATACCTATCTCTAGAGCCATAGTTTATTATTCTGAACCACTTTTCTTATTAATATTTTAGCATACTGTGAACGAGAAAGGTACTTTACCTGAAACGGAAATAGATCTTGCTCAACTGTCAAGGCCTACGTGATTTCACAAACTTGAAACTATACTAAAAATAAGTTTCAAACCAAGCAGGGCTTACTTACAAAAGATCAAATTGAGATTCAAAAATTTTTAGTTCCGCACACCTCTTGTAACATCAATCCTGGCACACGCTGTATAAGATTTATATAGGAACAAAGAATTTATATAAGAACAAAGAATTCTCACAAGAGAACCTCAAACCACAATTAGCTCATTGAAGAATAGTCTCGGTGAGTACACAAATACAGATGAAGAGACTGTTAGGGAACTCCTAAAAGTGCACTTCCCTGGATCACAGATAGTGGATCAAACTCAGGAATTAATGACTGAGGCAGAATTTCGAAGGGCGTCCAGAGACGACTGGCAGACCTCGAAAAAAGTCATAGACTACGAGAAAGTCAAGTGGGCAATTAGCACATTTGAACCATATAAATCTCCCGGACCGGACGAGATTTACCCCAAAATGTTACAAAAGGGAACGGACCTTCTGTACAGAATACTCTGCAACATTTTAAGGAGCAGTCTAGCCTACGGATATACCGTATGTGTCAATTTTCATTAGGTATAGGGATTCAATGTTTACATGCGATTTATACGTATACAAGTAATACGTGGCAACGTGCCACCCCACACCGTCCGTCACCAATCGACATCACAACGACTTTCTCCGATCTTCCCACTTCTCCCGACCAGATTTTACATTCAATGTTTAGCTGCGAACACGTTGCGATCTAGTCTGCAATAAAAGCCGTCTTATTACTGGAACGGGAAACATCAAATGGCCGCCGCGATCTCCTGATCTAGTAGTTTATTATTATTTTCAGAATCTTTTTTATTTACCTTATTTTTAATTTTATTAGAATTACGCTTTTGTTTGTGTCATGCAGCGTGAACGCAGTTTAATAATTCTCTGCATTTACTGAAAGGAAAAAGAAAAATAAATCCATGCAACTCGTAAATATTATTCCTGAACGCATTACAAACACCCAAGCCGGTGGTCGAAGAGTTACTGCTAACCACGCTAACTTGTATTTACTTACGATCATGCATCGGTCGTGCTGGCATTGGAAAGGAAAGAAGGGGTACTATGTTGCCACATACTGTATGGATTAATCGCCTATGGCTAATGAAAATTGACACATGCTGTATACCAACGGCTTGGAGGCGTATTATGGTAACGTTCGTACCGACACCTGGGAAAACAGGACAGGATTCGGCGAAGTCCCTAAGACCAATCAGTCTTATGTCTTTTGTACTTAAGGGTGAACTGCCGCCGTCAGTAAGATTCTTGACGAGAGTTGTAATTTTCTGTTTTGTGGAACAAATACAAAAAAAAGTAATTTATTCGTGTGTTTTAAGTTAAGTATATCTTATGAGTGACTAATTATGAGAGGAACAATGAAAATTTAGGATATCTGTAGTCAGAAATAGGGCAAAACTTACGTTTGTAATTCAAGTTTTTCTCAATAACTATTTTGTAAAATAAGTTGAATTAGGGCTGTACGTTTACAGTAAGATTTATTGAAGGTACCTAAAGGACGTTTTTTTTTCATTTGTGGAAAAATAATATAGAAAACATATGGTAAACTTGAGTCACTTTCTAGACTCCATCTATAAATGTTTTAATAAGTTTTATAAAGTTTAATTCTTTAGGTACTTCAGAAAAACCTTAAAACATTTGTTGGTTTTTGTTTAAATAAAATCGCTGCAAAAATAACGGAGAAAAACTTGAATTTCTAACCTCTTGATGTCGGTAGTCGGCAGTTCCCCCTTAAGACGCTTGAGAAACTCATGAATAGGCATATTAGGGACGGGGTACTGATGAGTAACCCGATTCATCCTGACCAATATGCATATCGGACAGGCGTTCCCACAGAGACTGCGCTTCACCGGCTGGTCAGTGAGGTGGAAGCGACGCTGGACTGCGGGGAAGTGATGCTCGGTGCATTTCTGGATGTGGAAGGGGCATTCGACAATACCTCCTTTGACTCAATAACCAGGTTCCTCAGACACAAGCGAGACGAGGATACCTGCTGTGTATGGATCGACTCTATGCTGAGAGGAAGGATAGTAGAAACGACCGTAGCGGGCGAGACTGGCGGCACGGGTGCGCGGGGGGTGTCCGCAGGGTGGGGTGTTGTCCCCACTATTGTGGAACCTGGTAGCAGACGGCTTGCTGGAGGGACTCACCGACGGGGGACACAAAGTCCTTGGGTATGCTGACGACATTGTCATAATATCACGAGACAAATTCAACTCGACGGTTAGGGAGCGCATGCAGGACGCCCTCAACCGGACATCTAGATGGGTAGAAAGAGAGGGACTAAACATTGATTCCACTAAAACTGCCCTGGTAGCATTTACCCGAAGGCGTAAGCTGGGGAATCCCGGACCGCTTACCCTAAGGGGAGAAAACAAGCAGATCTCGAAGGAGGTACAGTATCTAGGAGTAACGCTAGACTCAAGACTTACCTGGAATCAACACCTGGAAAATATTACGAAGTAAGCGATAACATCTCTAATGATAACTAGACGCTTACACGGGAAACAATGGGGTTTAAGACCGGACATGTTGTACTGGACATACAACATGGTGGTAAAACCGATTTTAACGTATGCCTCTCTAGTGTGGTGGCCCAAAACACAACAAGGAAAGGCCATTTTACAACTGGGCAAGGTGGAAAGACTTGCCTGCTTGGGCATAACCGGATCAATGCGGACCATTCCAAATGCAGCCATGGCGGCTCTCTTAGGTCTCCCGCCTCTTCACCTCGTGATACACGGGGAGGCTAGCAGGGGGGCCTTCAGAGGCTTCAGCTGAAAAATGCAAAAACTTAAACGGCGGGACACATGGCAATTGTGGACCTTGTGGGTGGAGATGTCTTAAACATGAGAACGGATCACATGCTAAAGCATAACCTAAACAAACCATTCGAAGTAAACATTCCAGAAAGACTCGAATGGGAGAATGGGTATCAGCATGCGGAATCAGATTTGGTACACTTATGGGTCGAAGACCGCAGCTGGTACTGGAGCAGGAATCCACTCTGGCAGCCAGAGCAAATACTATGCACTGGGGGGGGGGGTATGCATCTGTGTTTCAGGCAGAGGTGTATGCCATACTCCAATGTGCTATAGAAAACAATAGGAATGACCTCAGTCACAGGCGAATTCTTATATTATCTGACAGTCAAGTGGCACTAAAGGCGTTATCAAGCCAAGAGGTGTCGTCAAGACTGGTCTGGGAATGCCTCGAAGAACTAAAACTGCTGGCGACCCGGAATAAGGTAAAACTGACCTGGGTGCCGGGGCATAAAAGGATTGAGGGCAATGAAAAAGCTGATGAACTCGCTAGGAGAGGATCAGAAGCAAGATTCATAGGCCCAGAACCGGCTCTGGGGGTACCCAAAAGTATGACCCGAAGCCAGGTTAAAGACTGGGTTTCTGAAAAACACAAGCATCACTGGGCAACAGTTCCAGGACAAAATCATGGTAAGGAATTTATTGGCCAACCATGCAACAAAAGAGCCGCAGAACTACTACACATGAGCAGGGAACGGCTGCGAACAATAACGGGTCTTTTGACTGGTCATGCACCTGTTAAAGTGCACTTCAACAGGATAGGCCTGTATGATGGAGACCTTGGTTGCAGACTCTGCAATAAGGAACCAGAAACGGTCGGGCATATCCTGGTAAACTGTGAGGCACTGGATCACAAGAGGCAAAGCATCTTTGGGCAACCGAACGTAGATCCAGAGATGCTCAAGAGACACCCAGTAAAGGACCTGTGCATATTAGTACAGGACACAACATTGCTGGAGTGGATAACATAGATAACACAGGTTGAGCACAATAAGCCTTATTGGCTGCGGTGCAAACTGGAGACGTTAGTCAGATAGGCCTGGGGAAAAAAATATATATAAGATATTTGTGCATGTAATTTGGGATAGGGGTATGTTCAGAAATTCGTCTCGCTACTTTAAAAATAGACTACCTATAGTGGGTTTAATATATTGTGTGTACCGGGTGTTTTTTTATCTTTGATATCATTTTGATTACCTGCAACTTTTTTGTTTTTAAAAATATCAGAATGAAGCAAAAATCATTTTGCATAGGTATCTATGAAGTTTTTTACGTTTTAAAAAATAAAACAAAACACTAACGTTTTTCCAAGATATTAACCTAACTTATATTTTTTTAAATGGAAAGCCCTAAATATTTTCGGATATTTCGCTTTTACATGAAATTTCAAATGGACACGTCCATTGTGGTCTCCGCGTCGAGCCCTGAACAGCTCAAAGTTAACATAGCCACTGTAACCTCTGAAATGAAGAATTGGTGTAGACTCAATAGACTGATTTTAAATGAGACTAAGACTGAATGTATTTATTTTTATAACAGAAAGATCCCGGATTATGCCCCTGCAGATCACAACAAAAATTGTAAATTTCTGGGGCTATATATCGACCCTCGGCTCTCGTGGGATGAGCATGTGGAGTGGGTAATTAACAAACTGAATTCAGCCTATTTTGCTATTAACCGATTAAAAAATATGCTCGACACATCGGGTCTCCTTCAGGTATATCATGCATTGGTATATTGCCATTTGAATTACAACATAATTATCTGGGGCCGCCCAGCTCTAAATAGTCGCCTTTTCATACTGCAGAAAAGAATTATACGATTAATTTTTAGTTTGCCGCAGATGGAAACCTGTAAACCTACATTTATATACAATAAGTTGCTCACCTTGACATCAATTTATATACTACGGTGCAGTATGTTTGTCAAAACAAATAAACATTATTTTAGTTTTAACTCTTTAAATCATAATTACAATACTATGTTTAAGTCATCTCTTAAAATGTTCTTGATAAACAATGCCTTTTACACATTGGATCAATTTTATAATTATGGGAAACTATGATAACTATATTGTAATGTTGACGTGTCTAATATCAATGTTTGATTAACTGGACTAATAAAATTATTATTATTATTATTATTATTTTATAAAGCATACCCCATACCTATCTTCAACGGTTTGCGAAAAAACGGCGTTTAAACATGCAACAAAGAAAAATTTAGTTTTGTAACCCTGTTCTTAAAGATGTCGAAATCAAACGGAAATCATTTTTCATAATTATCTAGAAAGTTTATTTTTAATAAAACAAAAGATTAACGATTAACAAAGTAACAAATTATTAAAAAAAACAATTTTACAAAATTAAATTATTCTAAAAATGGCATGTTTAAACGCCGTTTTCTCGCAAACCGTTGAAGATAGGTATGGGGTATGCTTTATAAAATATACTTGAAATTTCATGTAAAATCGAAATATCCGAAAATATTTTGGGCTTTCCATTTAAAAAAATATAAGTTAGGTTAATATCTTGGAAAAACGTTAGTGTTTTGTTTTATTTTTTAAAACGTAAAAAACTTCATAGATACCTATGCAAAATGATTTTTGCTTCATTCTGATATTTTTAAAAACAAGAAAGTTGCAGGTGATCAAAATGATATCAAAGATAAAAAAACACCCGGTACATAATATATGCTGGAAGTCTGGGTATTTAAGTGTTAGCAATTTTTATAATATTTAAATAACATTAATTGTAAAGTGACTTGGTATTTCTTTTCTTTTTGTAATTTGAAGATAAAAATTGTAATTTTTTTCCACAGACACGAGCACCTGATTGGGCAAGAAGGTATATACGCAGATATGTGGAAGAAACAATTACAAAATCGTGACACTGCTGCTCCTTCTATAGAGAATCAATGAGAAGTGATAGTCAATGGCTGTAGTTAACTTTATAATGTATTCTTAATGATTATATTAATTTATAGTAATTATTTTCCTCTTTCGTATACAGTGTATTGTGAAATATATAAAAGCTATTGCGTAATTTAGACTTTAATTTGTAAAAACAGAGTAAAATTGAAGGTGAATGAAGTTAATAAGCAAAAGTCTAAGAAATTGTTACTATACTTATATCGTGTACACTTTGAGAGACATACAGCTTAATTTTTATTTATTATGCTGTGCACGATATTTTTTTTTATAATTGGTATGAATGATCAGTGGTAGGACTTATTTGACTGTAATTGTATAAATTTTATTCCAAATATATTTTTTCTTTGTTAAATCTGTTATGTGTTTCTTTCTATTTGACATTATGAAATGACATAATAACATGGGTGTACAGCCTTCCTCGGGCGGTTCAATACAGCTTTTGTAGAATGGATAAATGAAGAAATGGAGAAGTTTTTCTAGAAGATTCATGGAGATTCGTTTAACCATTCCATTAAAATTGTAAATGAAACGAATAATTACATCCATAAGAATAAAATTCCTAAAAATAAAATGAGGAGACGTAAGGGTAGTTGAACAAAATAACGGATCAAAACAACACTGGAATTTCTAAATACCGTGAAAGTAGTACAAAATTATATGTTATAACATGTTCTTAAATTTAATTGTCGATGTTATTTTGTTTCAAAAATAAATTTCTGGACATTTGTGAATAATTTTTCTTTATGTTATCCTTCACTGCTACATAACATCTTAAATTGTTACTGTGACTTACATCTATACGTAAAACGTATATGCATGTGTTTGAGATACACACACACATTAAGTGCCATTGCCGACAATCGAACACACAGACACCGGTGTTTCGACCTTTGAGGTCTCGTCAGTGTACGTGGAGACTGTCGACAATGGCTTCAAGTCTTAAAACGCTGCTTATGTCATTTTTGCGTGTTAAATGCAGTGAGAGTATCACAGCGACATCTAACATCCAAAAGATGACAGAAAAAAAGCGTATGCATATACGTTTTACGTATAAATGTATACAGCATGTGTATATTTTCATTAGCCATAGGCGATCAATTCATGCAATACGTGACAACGTGGCACCCCTACTTTCCTCTCCAATGCCAGCGCGACCGATACATGCTAGAAAATGCAAGTTAGCAGTAACTATTGGACCACTGACTTGGGTGTGTGTAATGCGTTCAGAAATAATATTTACGAGTTGCAAGGATTTGTCTTTCTTTTTTCTTTCAGTAAATGCAGAGAATTATTAAGCTGCGTTCACGCTGCATGACACAAACAAAAGCGCAATTCTAATAAAATTAAAAATAAGGTAAATAAAAAAGGATTCTGAAAATAATAATAAACTACTAGATCAGGAGATCGCGGCGGCCATTTGATGTTTCCCGTTCCAGTAATAAGACGGCTTTTATTGCAGACTAGATCGCAACGTGTTCGCAGCTAAACATTGAATGTAAAATCTGGTGGGGAGAAGTGGGAAGATCGGAGAAAATCGTTGTGATGTCGATTGGTGACGGACAGTAGGGGTGCCACGTTGCCACGTATTACTTGTATACGTATAAATCGCACGTAAACATTGAATCCCTATACCTAATGAAAATTGACACATACGGTATATGTGCGTCACAGTAATTATTTACTGCTTGATGTTAGTTTTAACATCCATGTGTTTACACTTTTCATTTTCGTTTTGATCTTAAATTGTGTTCATAATCACTGAATAATAAAATTTAAAAAGTGGAATGATTTATAATTAAGTAGTGATTTTTAGTCTAAAACAATTAATTGTTATAAATCGTAATTAACTAATTCCAAAAATAAAAAAATATAACCAAGGGCATAAGGATAGCATTTGGATAAAGTACGCATATTATTCGAAGAGATAGTGCAAATAGAAATAAAAAAATATGCTTTTATTTGCCTAAAAAACAAAAAAATCGTATGACAAAAAACATAGGCATTCTGTAAAACTGCTCACTGAATGTTTGTACATTATTTCATAGATAGCACCACAAGATAAGCAGGGCCAACTATTGGTTGGTGGGTTTCAAGGATTGTATAAGAACATAGGATAGCCAGATCCCTATACCGGCAGTGTTGTTCGCATCGAGCCGTGACTCCGCCTCCTGTGACGTCACAAACGGACCAGTCGCCCTTAAAGTAAAGTGATTTAATTTAGTTTTCGCCGTTACCCCTTGTAAATTAGCGACTGAAATGCCGGGACGTCGTTGTGCGGTAGTTGGCTGTAATAACAGTCGTATTTCTACGAAAATTACCAATAGAGAAATCGTTTATCACAACTTTGCAAAGGCGACAAACTTCGTATCCGATACTGTCCGTAAAGAATGGATAAGGCGCTGCAAACGAGCAGATAAGTGGAATCCAAATACTAGCCAAATTTGCTCAATCCACTTTAATGCAAACGATTATGAACGTGATATGCACAACGAATTATTAGGTAATAAATGTATTTATACGTTATGAGATAAATTATTCTAATACATAGTAATTATTGCTAGGGTTACCTGTACGAAAACAGCTTAAATACACTGCTGTGCCTAATGTAAATCTTCCACAAATGTCCAAAGATATAAAGAAAGTTGCGACAAGAGGGGAAGCATATTTAAAAAGAAAAATGAAAGGAAAGAAGAAGTAAATAGATTGATTGCCGAACAATCGATAGCTTCATGTTTAGCGGCAAGTGAGCTGTCAACAGCGTCTTCAACAGCAGAATTTAAAACCGATAAGCCTTTAACTGTCCCAGCAGAAAATATATTATCTAAACAATATGCGGAGCTTCGTGAAAGTCACACTAAATCATCTACGGAGATGGAAATTATGAAACGCAAATTGAATTTGCAGAGACAACAACTTTTATACTATAGAAGAAAGAACAAGCAAGATAAACCTGCACAAAAACAGGAAACGGTAAAAATACTGAGAAAACTCTTAACAGAAAATCAAATTTCTATTCTTCTAAACAAAATTTTTGCTTTGTTATTATAAAATTATTTTGTAAATTAAGAACTGTTATCCGTATGAATTATTTAAATACAAAAAGAACCATTGACAATGCTAAAAATCGAGTAAACGTAAGCTTTCTACTAGTACACCGTCAGACACTCAACGAACACTAGCTAAAAAATGCGAAAAACCACTACTTGATTCGTTTTTATTTAATTACTAAAATATTGCTATATACTGACTCTTTTAATTGAAAAATATATATTTTTTGCTTTGTATAGAGAATACATGCTCATCGGCTTTCTTTATTTATGTTTATGTACCTAATAAATGTGTTTATTTGAAGTTGGAAAAGTTTTTTTTTAAATTATAACCCAAAGTATAACCTTATGGCAATAAACACGTGTATTATATTTATAACAGTACACTGACGGATATGTTATTTACAGTTATTATCTAATGAAATATTATATACCATAATAATAGCACTAATATAACTCGATAATTAATTGTTGTAGTAGCTAAACTCATTTTATAAGGTGCTTTACAGTAGTGAACGCGTTCAACCTGGTCCGTTTGTGACGTCATGGCTCCCCACTACGCGGCGAAAATATTGCGGGATCGAGCAATCCTATGTTCTTATACAATCCTTGGGTGGGTTTATGCAGCGTGAATTAGCCCTAACTTAGTATTAGTATTAGTCTTAAGAAAGTTCGATCATTGAGTATACGTGTTAGCGTTCAGTCAGCTGGTCTTATGGTCGTAAGCACAGTATATAGCTATATAATAGAATCAGTAGTGTCAGTCGAGGGTAATAATTGTCCTCCGTAAAACCGACGCGTACGTGACAATTTCTGAGTGCGCAGTAGTCAGCTATCAGCTGTTGAGTCGTGGCGGAATTATTTTGTGTTGTACGTATAATATATTACATTTTAAATGCGCGTGTAATATGTATTTAATAAAAAGAAAGTGTTATCCTCTTTTTTTGTATTATTGACATAGCTTTTTCATAATTTTAAAAATTGATTAACATAATTTTCTCATATACGATTTGGTTCTGACGCCACTGGTTTATTCCTGAATAGAAGAATTGACTACGCCTCTAGATGCGCGTGCGTGAATGCGCAGTACCATTTTGGGACACAAACATCAAAGGTGTCGACGGCAACTGGAACTACTGTGTCTATACTGTGGTCGTAAGTTTCTTAGGATCACGTTAGGACACGACCTTGAAAGTTCGTAATTTTTAACTCTTAGGACTAAGTTAAGACCTCGTTAGCCAAGATCTAAACCTTGTGAGGTAGTAAGTACACAGCTACGTACCACTTACGCAGCGTAATTTGAAAATTTAAGTACTGTATAATGTGTACTTTTAAGGTTAAAACTAATTCTTAGGACTAATACTAAGTTAAGGAACGCTGCATAAACCCACCATATATCAGCAGATACCTACGAGACACGTACGAGGAAAGAGTCTAGTCCTTAATAATAATTTTTGTCCAAAATGGTAACTCCATATGGCCGCCGCAATGCATAGGCGTGCATAAATATTTTATATAGGGTATATGTACACTCCAATAATAATTAAAGTAATTTCGTGAGTGCATTATTTTTTCAATCCTTTTATTCTTTTTAATATAGTAACATTTCGTCTACCTCGGGAATAGGATGTAAAGTTGTTTCAGCCGGCAGATATATGAACGCTTGCAATCTTTTACCCACAATACTATTACGTCACATCTACTATTATGAACGGGTCTTGATTCAAATTTATTTACCTGGACCACGTTCGGATGGGGATATCCGAACGCACCTTCTATTGTCAATTTCAGTACAGTTCAGTAGTAAAAAATGAGGTGTGGCCACCACACAACTTTCTTATACGTATGAGCGTTTCAAATTACACAAAATTGTTCTAAATTGTTTTATTTTTTAGAAAAATATGCCAAATTTCAAGATTTTGTTTTATATAAAAATCATTCAATATCCTATAAGTACTTCTATTCTCTTAATAAATTTCTATAGAATGCATACTTTGCAAGTTATTCGAAAAAAGTGCTACTCCTACGAGTAAAGTGATACTTCCGGTCCGAATTTTGGTATTTCATGTATACAAAAGACATTGCAAATCCAGTTTTAATTACTTTTGAACTCTTGATAAATATATATAGAATACATAATTTACGATATATTTGCAAAAAATCGTTATTTGTTAAAACTAAAAGTGTTACTTCCGGTCCGAATTTTTATGTTTTAAATACTGTTATACTCGTACACGTAATGTACCTGTCTAGAAAGCATGACTTGCGAGATACACGCAAAAGACTGAGTTTCAATAAAATACCTACTTGCGCTAGGAATTTCGAAAAACTTTTCTCAAATTTAATTTTGAGAACATTTGAATTCTTTATAAATTTATTTAAACTTACTAATTGACGAGCGAGATGACCCGGAGCCTACGTCAGACTGCGATTTTTATTCAACGCTGATGAGACATACTGTTACTTCCGAAAACATATTATTTGCTATCAAACAAATCAAAAAATGTACCTACAAATTAGGTATTTATAATTAATTTATCTGTTAAAAGAAATTTGTCACACGGGGGAAGGGGGGTAGTTACCCTGTTGCCCTCCCTGCAGCAGCCGCCACAGTTCTCCTATACAAAGGAATAATCCGGGTAGGACACAACACGTCAGTGTGACAAAACTAAGGCTTTTCTTGCTAATGTCCAATTATGCAGTAAATAATCAATAGAATTATAATGAGCTCTACACATTCTGCATTAAACAACACATAAGCAAATCTAAAACTTCTAATTCTACGTTTATTCACACTAATGGACAAGAGATTATGAATAAACATTATTTTGAGTAATATTTAAATGTATATGACATGGTGTAGTAATTGGGAATTTTTGACAAGGAATGCGCCTCTAGTGAGCAAAGTTAGAACTAGTATAAATGGCATGGTTTTGTGAACGATAGACACATATCAAGGTGAATTTTAACTACATTATTTGAAATAAATACAGAAATAAAAACCACTGTTCATCTTTATATATTTATTTATCTTGTGTACATACGCTGTCAATTATATTATCATTCCTTTATCATATGAACAATAAGTAACAAAGTAACAGGTTATAAGTTTCTCTGTTCTTGAGTTGACCATTGGCACTCAATATCTGTTTGAGAATTTATATGTAGCTTATCTAAAATCGATGTTCGACATGTACTCCTTCCTGAACACATGGAGAATTTATATCACCACATAAGTATGTATTTAATAGTAATGGAGATCGTAAAGGATGTTCCACTTTCTTTCTATTGCATATCTCTAAATATTATAATTATAAGCTACTGTAAGAAAGCCTCTAAGTACACGCACAAATTCACCTTTACAAAATTTAATAGGAAATCAAAGAAAACAGCTATATTAACGGAATGAATGTTAATAAGAAAGGCAAAACACTTTTAATGTCACTTATTCTAACTTCAAAACCCGTAACAGAGGGTGCAGTAATCTTAGCAAAAATCTTCAATAGATATAAATCAGACGCAGGTAAGTACATTTTGACTTGTAACTTTTGACCAGTATTGTATTTATCCACAATGCTAATTTGTATGTTTTGAAATACCTAATTTTATAACCGAATTAATACGAATTTCACAAAGAGGATTAATTGATAATAGACGCAGGACTGATACGTGATAAATTCTAACTGATAAAATTACTACTTTATTTAATTAATTTACTTGAATGTTTAATACGTATTTGAATACATTTATCGGTAAGAGAGAGTATCTGTCCTGTTTTATCAACAAAGCAAAACATAAGATTGAAACGTCAACACACGATTATTTCATACTTTTTATTTTTTGTTCGATTTATTTATTTTTCCGGCACATTTAATTACGTCTTCGGTTCATTTAATTTCTTAAGGATTAATTTTAGTTCAAACCGTAAGTAAACGTCACATAATTGTAATAAATACCTTTTTTTTTAGGACAAAATATGTTTAATGCAAACAATGTGTCATAATTCAACTAATTGTTTCTAATCGAAATTGCAACACGCTAATTAATTGCTTCAATTTCTATTCGTTTATGTTAATAGAATTACATTTTATATTTTAATTTATCAATTAACTTTCTAGATCCAACACATAGCATTGCAATTAGTCAAAGATGGAGCCAACGGGTAGTCAGCAACCCCCGAAAAACACCATGCTGGAGCAGACCCAACAGCAGGTGAACGAGGTGGTGGGTATCATGAGAGTCAATGTTGAAAAGGTGCTTGAGAGAGACCAGAAACTGTCCGAATTGGACAGTCGAGCAGATGCATTGCAAGAAGGTGGTAAGCGATTCGAACAGCAAGCACAGAAATTGAAGAGAAAGTATTGGTGGAAAAATCTAAAGATGATGCTCATTTTGGGTGTTATCGGCTTGATAATATTGATTATCATAATTGGTGAGTACCTATAATTATTGTCCTTATCTTATCATGTTTATTGTTTTAGTCAGTAATGTTTGGAATATTTATAAGCTTGTGTGTAAATATTTTAAATTTGCATTGTTTGTCATTGTAGCATGCATTTTTAGATAATTTTATTACAAAAATACTAAAGGAAATTTACTTCATTTATTAGTATGTTGTAATTTTATTCCTTAGAAGTATAAAAATATATAGTCAGGGTGAGAAGTTCTGCACATTAACAATAATTATTGCATTATCGGTGTTATTCAAAATTCTTTTTTTAATAAATTTTGTAACTATAAATTTAATATCATTTAAATAAAAGAAAGCTCTTTTTATTATAAAACCGTGATTAATGGTCGCATTCAGCAGTTTCCGCGCCAACAGTTCACTTGACAACAGTTGAGTGTTCGCTGGACAGGACCGTTCACCTTTATGTGATCATCTTCCATTTGCTACTTTTTCCTACTACCATATGTTAGAATTATAAAGATTAAACTGAATAAACAATAATAATAACTGTTTTTTGCGTTAGTTTCGGCGTCGTTTTTAGTGTAAGGGCCGGTTTTTTCAACCCCGATTAATATACTTGGTTAAGTCCAATATTATACTCCTATAATATTGGACTTAATATTTTATTGTAAATTTAAATATAAAATACATTCTATATGTGCTTGATTACAATTTAGTGATAGAAATTACGATACATATTTAGCAAAGTACGAATTAAAAAATACACTTCAATAATATAATTTTTAATATAACATAACCACAATTCGTACAATTTTTGAAAAATATATTTCTGCGGTATAATCGCTTGTTTGTCTATGATTTGCCCATGATGCCACGACGATATTTCTTCATTCATTAAGGGAAATTAAATTATTTTTCCAAATTTACAAGGCACAATTATTAATTATAAAGAGGTTTGTCGATTTTAAAACTATTTATGCTAGTTTGACGATTTACAAATTTTAATCAAATATTTATAGTAATAAATCTATGTGATAAACAAACAGACTTAAATTTGAAAAATTATTTGTAACACATGCGCAGTTTGGACAATGCGACTCTAAAACGGCATAGCACCATATGTTTTATTTTACAATGTTGGAGCGAAGTTTTCCTTGTCTACACGCGATATAGTAGTATTATATACCGTGTGGCCGCCGTTCATAGCGCGATGCATGTATTAGTAACTACTGGTCGACTATAAATGGGCGTGCCAACTTGAATTGCCACACCGACAGCGGGCGTATAAGTTATACGTATAAATGTATTCGTAGGCAAATCAAGTGAAGAGCAGTGTAATAGGCATTGCGTTCCCGTTGTAAGTAATTATTTGTAGTTGTTTGAAGCATCAGATAATCACTGATAATATGTCAGTGAAGTAACTCATCACAGCTTCATAAACAACATAAAAGAGCAAAAATAAATAATAAATAACTCCTTGACTTTAAAATAAAAAAAACTTCTTAACTAAAATAATATTTTTCAACAAATATTATAATCTAAAAACTCAACTATAATAAATTACTGAAACATAAAATATTTACTTCTTAAAACAGAATTGTAATTCAACATTGCAATTAACCTGTAATTAGCTAAAAAAATGTTATTCTTAAGCAATAATAAAACTCGAACTGACGCCCATATGTGGAAGCGACTGCCCGACTACACCGTATAAATGTGGAATTTTTGGACAAATACGAGTGCATCATAGGCATATGCGAAATACTAGCTCTGTTGTAATCCAGTATAACACTGCGTCTACTTGTTTACCGTTCTAATACACAGACATCTCTATCTGTTTCGCTTACTCTACAGGTATCGCGATAATGCAGACGCACGCGGTCTTATGGTATATGATTTTTCCGCTCGCAAAAATGGCGACCCTTCCACAACATGTTCAGAGTGAGCGTACCAGCGTGACCGTTTTTGGTATTATCTGTATTAAATTGTACAATTTACGCCTAGCGTTGCCACATCCCGAAACGGTCATCCTGGAGCGTACATCATCTGAATCCGATCACTGAACAGTTGGGCAGCTGCCGTGTCTGCTGAATGCGACCAATAAAACAACTTTTCTTAATTTTTTTTATTTTAATAATGTTTACCCATCCTGTATGTGAATTGCAGCAGGATAACTAAATATTTAATATAATAAAATTAATAACCCATACATGTCTGTTTATTTCAATGTGTCTCATGGAACTTGAATTAACTTTTAAGTAACAGTTGTTCTTTTTTGTAACATGAAATGAGTTTTCCTGTAGTTTTTTGACTTTTTGTTCCAAAAAAGTTATCTTAATCTGAACTCTAAATGTGTCTCATAAAAATAATAAGGAATGAATCACTGTTATTAAAGAAAATAAATAACAATTATAATTGACTCAACTCTTCCGAAAAAGATATCTTAATGTGATATGTTATCAAAGTGTTAGTTTATTTACAGTGTTCTTAACACTTTGGATAGGAAATAAGATTGTGCTCTTTAATAAATACAATATTCTGCAAATACCAGACTGCAATATATTATACAGAGTGAGTCAAAAGGAACGAACCAACCTTCAATAACATACTTTAAAATTACTTTCTTCACCGACTGGACTACCTTGCTTGCATTAAATTACGTTATTATCATGATTGATGGTCAAGTGTATAAACTATGACGAGAATAATCTTCGTGAATCGTGTACAAACTGACTGCTTAAACATGCGAGATAGAATTAATTTCTTCTTTTTTATCAAACAGAACAAGAAGGGATTAAAAGAACAAATTGTGGGAGTATCTAAGATTTTACAACAACGTCCAAATGCCCAAAGTTGCTGTAAAGTATCTGTAATTGATATACGCTTTGCGATTTAGAAATGTTCATGTTCTTAAATCGGCACTTGTCTAAATATTTAATTTACAATAAAAATATTATTTCATAACTATGATAATGCGTGTATGTAACTATAGCATTGCCAGTATGTAGAAACAGCATTCATGACCTTTAATTTTGAATTCATATTATATTTAAGTTACTAATGCCGATAATTTTCAAAATCATTGCTAAAATGGGATTCTAATGTCAAATTTGACAATTAACTTAAATTCACGCAGTAGTGGAAATTATGAAACGTAAAAATCGCTAAAAAGTGAATGGCGGCCGTGTAAATCAATGATCGTATTCAGCAGACGAATCGGGCACCGTTCTTACTCCAACTGTTCGCTTGTCAACAGTTGCTATGTTGGCGGACAGCACTGTTCTTGTTTATGTGATCATCTCTGATCTGGTACTTTTCACTGCTGCCATATGTTATAATATACAGATAAAAGATCTGTTCTTCAGACATGTCAGTGCCGTATCACTTCCGTATCAGTGCCATCCGTTCAGTAAGGATACATGGTATTCACACCGATCCGACGTGAATCAACCCGATCTAATAGGACCGTCTCTGATCTGTGACGTACGTCCGTAAAATACGGCAAAATATCGTTGTCGACGATACCACAGTATAGTAAATCCACTCCTTTAAAAATCGTGTTTCTACCCCCTCCGTAAAATATATGCCCGTGGCATACTGTGCTGTAGTATAGCTGCAGTCCGGTTATTATTTGGCCGTTACACGAGCTTTTATTTACTCATGTATTTTCACTTCCCCTCAGCCAGCAGCTTACTGCGCAGTTATCTTTAAAAAATAAAACTCGTACACTAACATCAAAGGGATTGACGCCAGCCTGACGGTACGGTACCTGATAAGTCTAAATGCTTCCATTTGTAATACATTCGACGATATATTTATTTTTCACGGCACTGACATGTGCGAATAAACCTTAAACCGAATGAACAGTAGTAATAAATGCGCGACAATTCTCTGACGTCATTATTGACAGTGGCCTAGGTTCATAATCCAAACAAGCCGTAGTCATTTTTCTCTCGTGTAAATAAATTATATGGTGTGAATGTAAGAGAGCATTTCTAAGTATTTTAATTAAGTGTGCCTACGTAGAGTGCCTAAATAAGTAAACAAAGATATATTGTCTATAAATCTAAAAATACAAGTATTTTAGTTGTTAAACTATAATGAATCGTTAGAATAATTTCAAATATCGCATTCCTTTTCTGCATTAGCCCGGAGACATATCAGCGTGTAATGACGCGTTGAAAGCATATCGGATCCATACATTTATTATAGGTTTGTTCCAACAAAGAAATCACTGATCGGTCTTGGATCGATCTATGACTGTTGCAATTGCGCATGTTTTATCAGAAACCAATATCCAACCAAACTGCAATTAAGGTGTGCTGGAACACTATTTTAGCCTTTTAGTTATCATATTTGTGGGTAGATGGTACTTGTTCAGTGATTGATAAGTATTTGATGAATCGTATGATTACATAAAAGATTATTAGTCTTAATTCAAGTAAACTAGCATTAAAAGTAGTATTACATACGTAGAGAAATGGAGAAAGTAAAGAAGAATCATTGTGTCGAAACTAATGTCACTATCACTCATGTTTATCGTTCATTCATAACATTCAAATAATGCAGTAGATACCTAAAGTAATAAATTATTTTACCAATACAATAACTTAGGTTGGCGTTTGAGATATCGTAGTACAATTGACATTGGTGCGCGTGCGCTAAGTATCCATAAATTTCGGTTTGTAAAATATCAGCAAACCGCTCGGACTATGTTTTGACAGTCCTCAAACTAGATCATGTTATGTTGGAACAGATTGCATTTGATCCCGGATTTGTCAGTTCGCGTTGTTGGAACAGTGATTATTGACTGCGTTTGCTCCGTACAATCACGGATCCATTCAAACGTATGTTGGAACAAACCTGATGGCTAGAGACACATTATCGTGGCGTGTCGGGACGCGTTGAAAGCATGGCGCGGTATGGATTTCAGCGCGTTATGATACGCTGGTATGTCTCCGTTCTTATGTTTCGGTGCCCAATAGGTTTATGTTACGTTCGTGTTCGAATGTGTTAATGCGCATGCGGATCAGAATACGTTTACTAATGAACATAGAATTTTTCCGCTCACTTAAATGGCGACCGTTCCACAACATGTTACCATTTACAGACACATTATACATTTTTTAGTATATATAAAATTGGAAAACACGTTCCCTTAGCAAAGATAAATTGGGGCGCCATTCTAATAAAAGGGTCGGCACTAATAACACGTAAATTTGTGCTCGGCGATTGTTGTCAAGACATAATGAATCGGTCCGTTATATGTACATATTGACCAGCACTTCGAAGTAAAGAGCGTTCTCGTATTATACAGGTGTCCAGAAACTCTCCTGACAAACGAATACCGGAGATTCCTCAGATAATTTTAAGACAATTTAACCCAATTCACCCTAGCCCGAAAATGCTTCCTAAGGGAGCTAGAGCTCTTTGAAGATGGCGCCTTGTAATTAGTTTTTTTTAATATCTCCCGAACGCTTCTATTTAGAAAAAAAAAACTGGTATGCTTATTTATCCTCCAGAGATGAATCGATTCCATCAATTGCGAATTTCTAGTACCGGTCATAGGCGTCCGTTTTGGGTAGGTAAACGGTTATTTTAACGCATAACTTTTTTGTCTTTAACTTTTAAGCATTTGTGACACTAGATTATTAAATTTTCAGGTATTCTAGTACTAAAAGGTACTCTTACTTTAAGTCGGTAGGATACATCGTTTTCTAGAAAAATCGATTTGAACATTTTTCGTTTTTTCGTCATTTCATCTTTCGTCATTTCAACTTCACGAACTGACAACAATTTGACAATTAAAAACGTAGGTTTTATTTCTGTTGGCAGTTCAGAGCAAGTTCAGTGCAAAAAATAATAAATTGAATTTTAATGACGAAAAAACGAAAAATTTTCAAATCGATTTTTCTAGAAAACGGTGTATCCTACCGACTTAAAGTAAGAGTACCTTTTAGTACTAGAATACCTGAAAATTTAATAATCTAGTGTCACAAATGCTTAAAAGTTAAAGACAAAAAAGTTATGCGTTAAAATAACCGTTTACCTACCCAAAATGGACGCCTATGACCTTAGGAAGCATTTTCGGACTAGGGTGAATTGGGTTAAATTGTCTTAAAATTATCTGAGGAATCTCCGGTCTTCGTTTGTCAGGAGGGTTTCTGGACACCCTGTATAAGTATATTTTTGATTTTTAATAACAGCACTAATTCAAATATACTTTACAAGAAATTGTTATCGTGCATGTTCTTTTACCCTGCATTATCATTTCACAACTGACCCTTGCTTTTTTTGACTGTGCTGTTCTTTCGCTTAGCAAATTAACAATTCAGAAAAAGTTTGGGTTCATCTATTAACGACATTTTTTTAGTCTCAATCACTTCTCAATTTTCCGGGACAGAAACATCAGGATCAAGTCCTAACGAGCAGAAGGCCGCCGAAACAGTTACTAAAGCAGCGATTTCAGAACAAAGTAGTAGTCCTTAGTGCAGCCCCAAGGACAAGTGAGAAAAAGCAAGACATCAGCGTTGTATCACTTTGTTTAAATACATTTATTTTTGTGAGTCTTAAGGTCTTCCCTACCTAACTGTATTTGTATAAAGCCTTATTTCTACTATTTAGGTTATGGTAAAGCAAAATATAAGTAGGTACACTACCAAAAAATATATAATTATTTCATAACTTATGTGCTGTACGGTTTGCATTATAAGACAAAGCCATACATTTTGCACTCAAACTGCTTTTCGGATAATTACAAAACATTTATGTCAAAATAGTACTTGCTATGTATGTTTTATCTTATTATGTAAACTGTACATTGATTGAATTGGAAAAAAAATGAGTTCATTAATCTTATTTAATTTTCTAAAAAATTAAGTGCCTTTGATATCTTAAAAAAAGTATAATATATTAAATATTATGGAACAGCACAATACAATGTTTCTATAATGTCCTATTTAGCTTTATTGTTAGTGAAAATTAAAATACATTTACATATGAAATATTACATTTAATTGTATAAGTACTGTTGTATAATTCTTTTATTTTATATAAATATAATAAATTAATATTATTTTAGTATATTGTTTGATTTCTACAGTCACTAAACTCAAGAAATGAAAATTTTTAATTAATCATGTGTTTTCCGAAAAGCAGGAATTTTATGTTTTGGGAATTAAATGCATTTTTTTATAAAACTTTTTGCTACTTTAAAACCCTGCCCAAATTATAAGACTTATGATCTGCCTTGTTTATTGATTTAAATTTAGAAAATATACTTAAGGGTCCTCGCTAGTGAATGGGAAATGTAATATTGGTTGCATAGCACATAATTTAATAAGCCAAGGATGTCCGAGTACTTTTACACATAGGGAACATATAATAAATATTTGAAATAATAACTCGATATCTAAGCGAATAAAAATTCATTTCTAACTGCGGGAAATATTTATAGCAGAATAACAATTCATTGTAATGTGGGTTGCCTAATTTTAATTTATTTTATATTCATTTTAAACAAAGTAAAGAATAGTTGAAAGAAAAATAAGTGCACAGCCGGGTAGCTTTTTATTCAATTTATAACGTGAACCCAAGCAAACAAATCTCCTCCGAAGGATTTTTAAGAAAACTGGTTTTTACTATTTTGACATATTAATTAATTCTCTGTAATCCGATAATTTTTTTCTAAATTTGATTCTTCAGCCGGGTAGACTATATAATTCTTCATAAGTTGACGTTGAAAGGTTTTCTCCATCTTTAAAATCAACAAAAATATCTGGATAAAAAATCTGCTATTTTGCCATTGTTGACAGATCTACTATATAGAACCCTTAATCTCAAAATTTAGGTTTCCATCTAATATTTGTCAATTACTAACTTAAAACTGCGCAGATAACTAATTCTCTGCAATACAACGATATTTTTCCCGATTTTATGTTAAAATTATGTTTTCAAAAATGATTAAGGTCAAGTACCTATATTATATTAATGCTTGAAATGTATTAATAGGCATTAAGTATGGTAAGTTAAACATTCAACAGTATATGATGTCAGGTAGGTACATTATTTTTATGTTTATGATTTAGAAGCAAAATTCTTTAGAGAAACTACTTGGGCTTGTTGCACATCGGCAACGGGTACATTTGAAATTTATGTATGATTGAATCGCTTTGGCACACGACATGCGTTAATAAATTTAAATGGCGTAAAATTTGAGATGCAACATATTACATGTGAAGTAATAATATCTATCTTAAATAATAATATTCATATAGCTTTCGATATTTGTAATAATTATCATCTGATGATTGCTTTCATTCAGCAGGCGGATCGGGAACTGATCCCGTTCCAACCGTTCACTTCACAACAGTTGAGTGTTCGCTGGACAGGAGCGCTCACCTTTATGTCATCGTCTGTCATCTGGTACTTTTCATTGCTGCCATATGTTAAAATTATAGATATTAAACCGAATAAACAATAATAATAAAATGTTTTTCTGCATTAAGGTTTGACGTAGTTTTTAGTGGAAGGACTGGTTTTTCCAACCCCGAATAAAATACTGAGTGAACTCCAATATTATAATACATTTATTACTGCACAATACCTTTAATTTGCTGTATCTTACTTTTCTAGTAACTTTCTTCAGAAGTATGTATTAGGTTGGTCTTGGAATGAATCAATGGCGCATGCGTACAGAATACGCTCACCAAGTGAGCATAGAATTTTTCCGCTCACAAAAATGGCGACCGCTCCTGAACATGTTCAGAGTGAGCGCTCGTCTACTGGAAATGATCACTGAACAGTTCCGCAACTGTTGTGTCTGCTGAATGAAAGCATTGTTACAATTGTCATTCAAGCAATATAAATGTTTCAACAATGCTCGGTTACTAAACAGAATAGCTAAGTATTTAACCTTTAATAGTCATATGGGGTAGGCTTTTTTCGACGCCGAATACGGCCTTGAAAATAGAAATAAACGGGATATGTTACTCCATCTACAGCTAGTTCGAACCTTCAACTTTGGACCCCGATCAGTGTTGCCAACCGTACTATAATTTCAACTCGATGTACTATGTATTTCAAAGTGAATGTAGTACGCACATTATACTATAATTTCATATTTCTTACAATATACATAAATAAAGCCACTCTTTGGACAGGAACCGTGAAAGTCATGAAACGCCAATTATTTCCAATATATTAATAACGGGGATTTACGAAATGAAACAACATTTTTAAACATTAAAAATATATATATCTCGGCATACATGTCATGGACCTTCTTCAGAACGAAAAAGTGAAAAAAATCTCCATTTAATTACACATTTTCTGACTCGTCGATCATTTATGATTTCCGCATGTCAACAAATTAAGAGCAGATTTAGTTTTAATGATCCACTTCTAAAAAAATTTAGACTATTCCATGAAATTTGCATTCTAGTAGTTTTAGAAATAAAAATCAATGTTTCTTTCCAATATTTCAGAATGCTAAAAGATTTCTTACCTACAATACAGTTTATATAGAATAACTAAATGACGACGAATGGAGAGAGTTACCTTCAATTTCACAACAGAAAATAAGAAATGAAGAACAAATAGGTATTTTTTGGTGGCGTTTGTTATAATATAAAAATTTTCTCGAAGTTTTTGAATTTCAAAATTTAGCCAAATTTGTGTTAACCCTCTTGTGTAAACCTCACTCTAATGCCCAGGGTGAAAGAATATTTAGCAAAGTTAACATGATTTGGAAATCATGCTGGAATGAAAGGCCTTCTGTTACTTGTATTTTAATATATTATTCTCTGTGTCGGTGTTAGAATAACGTTATTCTAGCAGCCATTTTGATGTTAGAATGGACCAAGGATTGTATAAGAACATAGTGTAACGTTTTCGGGTTCCAATAAACAACTCGTGCAATTATTTATTTAAAACAGTCTGTATATTTATGTACTTAAAATTATTTAACAATATAAAAATATAAAAACTAACGTAACACACTTAAACTACTACAATTTAATTATCACAGGTATTTATTTACTACTACTAATATGTCCGTATTTATTTATATAACAGTTCTATTTATATAAGACGGCACTACTATATTTATTTCTACGCTACCACTACGTAAGGACTTTCTTTATCCCGAACTACTCCGCCCGCAATGAATGAATCCCGTAATGAATTCCCTTTCTCTGTATCGGCTGCTTTTTATACCGGCACACAAGACTCTCGTAATACTCGGGAACATCCCAGCCAACAAAGACACGTCAAATTCACGTGAATATTTAGTCACACATTACGGCATATGTCCTTCTAAAGTGACGTTAATTTGACGTAAAAATGACGGCCAAATGTCACAGCCCAATGACGTGATTTATAGACGAATCTTAGACGTCATGTATGTCGAAAAAAGTACCATTTAGTGACTACTCTATTACAAGAATAAAAATCCAGTTTTATGTGAAAAAATTTATTTAAAAAATACAAAATACAAAAACTCAGTCTTTGTAATAACACAATATATTAAATTGTAATTAATGGTGACAAAACTTTATAAAGTATGTATTAGTGGAAATACAACCCATCTATTTTTGTCAACTGGTAACAAAAAACACTTAGTCCTAACTAAACTAGCGGAATACAATTGGTAATCAGATAACAATAAATCATTAACTTCATAAATATTAAGCAAAGAAGAATGCAGCGGATACGAGTAAAAATTAGAAAAGGATAAATATATTTTGCCTAAAATAAAAATTTCACCTTCGGCATTTTTTAGAATATTGTGTATTTGAATGATTTTGTTATCAATGAGACAATGACAGTTGGCAAAAGAATATGAATAAACTGTAAGGGTAAAATCTTCAAAACAAGCTTTTTTAAACTGTTTGAAGCTATCTGTATGAGAATGCAGTAGTGGTCCTAAATAATGTTCAAAATGTAATGTTTCGTTGTGTAATAAATGATCCTGGTTATTTGTTTTGACGTTATTAATTTCATGCAATCGATTATAAATTTGCTGAAGTGGCCGGTTTGGAGATTTGACAAGTTTCTTTAGTTGACCTAAAAAATTTTCGAATTCAAATGCTGAGAAATTGTCTAAAGAATTAAATTTCTGAACATCGTCGTACAAATGAGATAACAAGTGTACATTAATTACAAAGAACTCTAATCCATATAAAAACTCGCAATGTGAAACAAATATATCTAGCATTTCTTTGGCGTCTTTAGAGAATTTTGCAATATGATGATCAGAAATGAGCACTGTTATTGCACAGTGCAATAGCAAAAAATGTTTATAAACAGCATCTTTAAGACGACTTTTAAGAACTAAAGGACCAGCATAGAGTATAAACGTTCGCAGTTCCGTCGCTTTCCACCTTGCCAAATCATCCAGCGAACGAGGTTTTCTATTAAATTCTAAAGGAATGTACTCTTTTAAGGAAAACAAATGTTCAGAAATTAAGGTAGTAATTCTGTTACCTAGTCTGACTTTAAGTGATCCAGTAAGCCAAGTATTTAACATTTTCTTTACAACCCCTAGGCAAACACAGTGCATGTAATCTATTGGAAAATCTGCAATGAAATCAATCGGAAGTCTTACTAGAGGAGATTCACCTAAGTGATGATCTTCGTCTAACTGAAGTCTGAATGAATAATCAGTTCTTTTTAGTGCCGAAGTATTTTTGAAAATTACTCTACCATGGTACTCTCCAGGCTCAATACACTTATCACAGGACGAATATCCATTATGAGATTTTGTACACTTAATGTAAGCTTTAGCTGGTATATCGCAACAAAAACTATGTATTTCTAAATCATATTTCCTATTGTTAAATTTGATACCATTATTTAGTACTTCTAAAATTTCATCTACAAATTCTTGTAAAAAAGAAGATAAAGGTTTAGGTTTAGCTACACCGCAAAAGATAGCAATTACAAAGGGACTACTTTTGAAATTTTTTATAACACCTAAAATTGGCCAAAACTGCACCTTCGAGCTATTAAAAAGTGGAAGGCCATCAATATTAAAGCTGATTTTAAGAGAACTAATGCCTGACAAGTTTAAGTTCTTGTGTTTATTTAGGCAACATATTAAACTATTTAAAAACCCGAAGTAAAAAAAATCCCCGTTATCCAACTTCTGAACAGTTTGATTTGAAGGAGTTCTCAATAAAGTTCGACTGTCTGTAGGCAAATCACAATGCAGTGGTGACAAAATTTTCAACAGATCTGACAATGCTGAGCGAGAAATATTATGTTGAACACTAGCCCAATGTCTAAGTTGTACAGCAAGATTAGTCTCGTTACAGTCAGTGTCAGAACTGCTTGGCGATTCAGAGGGAATAACGCAAACATTCTCAGGTACATTAAAACAATAGTTATTTGATAAATCAGAAGTTGCATCTTCATCAAAAATAGAAAAATTACTACTTACAGTACTTGAAGAAATAAACGTGATCTGAGAAATGTTTGAATTTTTATTCTCTGAATGATGTTCTTCCACCCGAGTATTTAAACTTGATCTCAAATTTTTAGCAGTTTCGGCCAACCTTCGATAATACTGCCTTTTTCCAACAAACTCTTTTTGTCTGCGTCGCGACATTTTACATTACCAATTAAAAGTGTATTACAAACGAAAATTACATTAATTATTTCTAATATTCATTCTTGCTTTTTTGGCTCGTTGTGGGGCATGCTTCAACCAAGTTTTGATTGTATTTTCTATGTCTCTTTCAGTTGCTGAGGTTGAACTTAATTTAACTGCTCCTAAAGTAAATGGTAATTTATAAACAATAACAAAACAACTCCAAAATACTTACGAATAACAACTTTATTCAAGTTAAGATCTCTGAATGCTTGTTTATCATTTCTAGTCCCTTTGAAACTGTATCCACTGGCAACGTCGTCAGATAGCAAGTGTCTTAGTATACTATTTGTTTGTGAGGTAATTTCTCTCCCCCCCAAAGAAGAGAAATACAAGCTCTATTAAAACAAAATGTTGTTAATTTGAAAAATATCGTTGTTACCATTTTACTTACCAAAGCAACAAGATCATTGTGATTTTCAAGAAATCTTTCAAGCTTTTTTAAATCTTCTTCAGATTTTATCGGAAGTTGCACTGGTATATTATCAGCTAAAATGTGTTGTGGTGTATGATTCTGGTGTTTCAATATTTTCAGTATTTCTTTATTTTGTTCTTGTAACTGGGCAAGAATTATTATAAGCCTGTTGTGATTAACTCCTATAAAATAATTTTAAGTTAGTACATTTTATCAGAGATTTACTGTAAGAAATAGTACAGGACTATATGAAACAGCAACGGTTAAATACCTGAATTAGCTAATTCAGAAGATTGCACTGATTGCGGTGTTGAAGGAAATTCATTAGATCTGCTTGAAGACGGTGTGGAAGTTATATATTCTCGAGGTGGGGTCAGATGTAATCCAAAAGATCGGTTCGGTGGGGTTAACTGCACTGATGAATAATAATTTTGTGACAACTTAGTGTTGTTGTTATTCAACGCATTAGAACCTAATAAATTATTTAAAAGAATATAGAAAAAAAAAGTTTACCGAACACTTACAACTTGATAAACTATCTGATGTAGTTCTGTGTTGACTCAATGTCGGGGGAGGTGAAAGTTCATTATCTTGATTGTCGTCAGCGCTTGATGAATTTTCATCTGAGGAGAATCGTCGAGGCACTTTTCTTTTTCTCTTTCTTTGCACTTCCAGATCTGATGAAGGAATATCAGAACTTTCTTCTAGAAGTTTTAATTTTCGTTTAGACTTTTCTATATCATCTACAAAATACAAATATGTATAAGCTTTCATTGTTTTCATTTTACGTCACAGTTACAATATATTCATTTTTCAGCATAATTGTCACATGGCTCTCACTATTTAGCCACTCGACCTCTTTTTCAGCATACAGCATGCTGAAGTTTGAAATTTTATGTCGAAAAATTTTTATGAAAACCCCACAGTATTGAAAATAATAGATCGCACAAGTATACAAACAATATTTATATAAACCTCTTTTTTATGTAGTATATAGTTACAATCTTTACAAGTAAAATACATACCATTCTCAAAGTAGCATTTTGATATCGGGTATAATGTCCATGATTCCTCATCTGGAGTATCTCCACATCTTAAAGCCTTGTTATATCGCGATTGATTTTTGTATGGTGGCCAATAGACCTCCTTTTTCCTTGGCGTTAACCACTGTTTGGAAACTAGTGCAATTCCACTGCCATCACCCTCTATGAACTGTACTGCAACGTAGGCCATTTTATATGACCTAACTGGATTACTTTTTAAATAATTTTCCAATAATACAGGATGCCCAAGAATTCGCGGGACAATTATAGTGATAATTAAGTTGCTTACAAAGGTCAGTGTTCTACAAGAAAAGTAGATGGAAAAATCAAAATTTTTGCAGTATTATAAAGATTTACATGCTTGGTGAGACCGTATATAGTGGTATCCTGTTCCGTGAATTCTGGGACAAGACGAGATTACATGATTTCATCATCAAACCACAAATTTTAAGGTTAGGTTTTGGTACACAAAAAATGGTTTGATATGAAGCATGCGAAAAATCAGAAATTAACAATATTGTAATAACACTCTAACATGTACTTACCAAAAAGCCAAACAAGTCACACTATAAAATACAACTAATTTGCACAATTTGAAGACAACAAATACACACAAAACGCCTGACGCTGAATGTAGAAACTGGCGCAAAGCAAAAGCGTAATAACAAACGACCACACTCATCGCAAACTCGCAAACGGCTGTGTCCGTTCGTCTGAAGCGAAACGGCTAAGAAAATACGTGCTCTCATTGCGGTTTATTACAAGTAAACTTGAGCTTTGATTGGCTGGATGAGGAACCGCGTAAACTTCACGTGTGGTGGTTGGTCACTTAATTCACATATGCGATTTTTAAATATACACAGCTGAAAGACAAAAAGTTCGAGAAAATCTTATCAGCGTTTGCCATATTTCAGGTGAAATACTATTAAAACACATTTACAAAAAAATTTACAAAAATAATAACTTACTAAATTCAAACGATAGGGAAAGTCTATTTATAACATGTATTTAGGTAATTATATATTTTTTTTTTATGATTAACCACTATTCAAATATTTTCGTTCAGTTTTAGGTATTTTAAGTCAAAGAGACCCAAAAAAGCCAACGAAAATAATAAAAGTGAGATACATAATTATTTATAAGTAATTATATATATAAGGCGCATTATAAAACAGTGAATAGGATGACCAGATTTTAACGTCATTTTGACGTTCATAATTTACGGCTACAGTTGGGTTCAAAAATCACGTCATTCTTACGTAACTTTTTGGGCGAATGACGTCGTTGACGAGAAATGACCTTAAAATGACGTGAATCAGACGTGATCATGTTGGCTGGGATTCCATCTTTCGATATTTACCAGAACATACGTCGGACATCTGTGAGATGACTTACTGCATTTACGATATTTACCAGCAGCGAGAGAGATGATTTATGGTTTTTTTTTGTGCGTGTGACAATTTCGTTTTTATCGCGCCGAGAGCTCTGATTTTTTTATTTAATGTAAACACATTTCGTTACATTACCCCCTTCTTAAAAACTGCGTTTCGTCCCGAAACACACTATTCCATGTTCTTGACGCTGGCGGATGACGAAATCCACACCGGGACCCACGGGTGCACCCAGCCGTCTTGTGGCAATGGCAATCCACCGTCCCAGGCTGCACAACGGGCTGATCGGTCCGACAGCCGCACACGACCATTTCCATACCAGCACGCCGAAGCACCACCTCCAGTATGTTTCCTGCGATTTTCCATACCAAACGGTCTAATCCGCAGCCCAGCCTCGGAATTGCCAGCCTCCCCACATCCTGGTCGAGTGCACGTCCTCGTAAATCGACAAGGGATTCCCATAAGCTGGCTCTCTAGGTTTTCCAGCAATTTGTCGCACATCCGCCACTTCACCGCCGTCACGTCCATGGTATGGGGCAACTGGTTGAAACACACCATCCCTGGCTCACTATGAGGTGTTAGTCTCATGCGATAAACGACGTCATCTATTTGCTCCAGTATTTCGTATGGTCCCTCCCAGTATTCTTGGAGCTTTGGGGACAGGCATCGGCGACGTTGAGGATCATACAACCAAACAAGGTCTCCTTCTCCGTAACCATCTCTCTCGGCTTGCACGTGGTAACGATTCTTCGTCCTGTCGCTGACATCCTGAGTGTGATGCCGTACTCGCTCGTGGACATCCTTCAACCTTCGCCAGGATCCACTGGCGCAGTCTTCTCCATTTGGGTTCTCCACAACACACTTGAGTAGATCCATCCTCTACTTTCAGAGAGTCCCATTGAGCCCAGTAGGATTCCAGTCCCTGTGAACGAGGAGCCACTTCTTGACAAGCCGGTCCGCGACCAATAGCTTTTCAAACCATCAATGAACCAAGGTCTTCATCAGCTTCTTGACCGATCCGCAAATTGTCAGGATGCCACCGATCGTCAACCACGGCAGTTCAGAACGTGTTGGCCGATTTTTCTTCTAGCCTGTTACTATGCCTGCAGTCTTCTAAACGTGGTCTTCTTGCAACAGCATCAGCGATTTGGTGTTGCACAGATGCACGTCGCGCTATTTATTTTGAGGCTCTACGATACTGAGTCGACGATTGCCTCTTCTCATCGACCCGTTTCATTTTTCGCTGCTCCGCTATGGTTTTCTTGGGCTTCTTCGCGCATTTACTATGCGCATGACCCATTTCCATCTCCATTTCCATTTCCAATTCCAACATCGGAGCGTTCTCCTCTTAGGTTGCACCTGATTCACCAATCGTCGGACTACCTGTCCCAGGTGCGCATGCCCATACTTCATCTCAAGACGCTTGATCAATTTAAGGTAATCTTGACACTCTTCCGGAAGTACGGTCTGCAGAACATCACTGGCCTGTCCTCTTAATGACACAATCAGACCAGTAGCTTTCTTCGGGGACGTCCACCCATTTGCTCCTGCAGCGGCTTCGAATTGATTCCGGTACGACATCCATGACGTCTTTCCATCGAAGGTGGGAGGTTTTACCTTTACCTTCGCTGTTCGGGCAATCTCCAGGCTTCCGCTTGAGATATCACGGGGACCGCAGTCGTTCATCGCTGGCAACTGAAGCTGAACCCCAAACTCGTCCCCCATTCCGAACACGCGCTCCTCAACTTTCTGTTCCATGGCTTCGATGGCCTCAGAAAATTCCTGCCTCCCATTCGATGAATTCCTTTGAATGTCTTCCCTGAAAGCAGTCTCGAGCTGTTTCGAACCACTTGCAATTTCATCTCCCAAAGCTTTTGAATTATTTGCAATTTCATCTTTCAAAGATTTTGAATCATTTGCAACCTCATTTCCCAAAGCCTTTGAATTATTTGCAATTTCATCCTTCAAAGTTTCTGAATCATTTGCAATTTTATTATTTAAAGCTTCCAAATTACTTCCAATTTCTTCCAGAGTCTTCATATTACTCTCGAATTGTTTTGCAACTGCATCTTTTAGAGTTAACATCACATCTTTTAGGATTATTAAGTTTGGATCAGCCTGTATTTGAAACAAATATTTCTCGGGATCCTCACCTTCATTTATTAAAAGGTCACGAAGCCGGTCCTGGAGAATTGTTTTTTTTCCAGACGCATCTGCGTCCCTTTCTTCCAATTCTGCCCTTAACTCGGAGACCTTTAATTCTTCCAAACGTTTGGTAGCCATTTATTAATTTATTTATTTATTTGAACTTCTATATTGTTTATCCCACACTGACACCAATTGTAACGTTTTCGTGTTCCAATAAACAACTCGTGCAATTATTTATTTAAAACAGTCTGTATATTTATGTACTTAAAATTATTTAACAATATAAAAATATAAAAACTAACGTAACACACTTAAACTACTACAATTTAATTATCACAGGTATTTATTTACTACTACTAATATGTCCGTATTTATTTATATAACAGTTCTATTTATATAAGACGGCACTACTATATTTATTTCTACGCTACCACTACGTAAGGACTTTCTTTATCCCGAACTACTCCGCTCGCAATGAATGAATCCCGTAATGAATTCCCTTTCTCTGTATCGGCTGCTTTTTATACCGGCACACAAGACTCGCGTAATACTCGGGAACATTCCATCTTTCTCTTGATATTTGCCAGAACATACGTCGGACATCTGTGAGATGACTCACTGCATTTACGATATTTACCAGCAGCGAGAGAGATGATTTATGGTCTTTTTTTGTGCGTGTGACAATTTCGTTTTTATCGCGCCGAGAGATCTGATTCTTTTATTTAATGTAAACACATTTCGTTACAATAGGATAGCCAGATCCCTATACCGGCAGTGTTGTTCGCATCGAGCCGTGACTCCGCCTCCTGTGACGTCACAAACGGACCAGTCGCACCTTAAAGCACATAAAGTAAAGTGTTTTAATTTAGTTTTCGCCGTTACCCTTTGTAAATTAGCGACTGAAATGCCGGTACGTCGTTGTGCGGTAGTTGGCTGTAATAACAGTCGTATTTCTACGAAAATTACCAATAGAGAAATCGTTTATCACAACTTTCCAAAGGCGACAAACTTCGAATCCGATACTGTCCGTAAAGAATGGATAAGGCGAACAGATAACTGGAATCCAAATACTAGCTAAATTTGCTCAATCCACTTTAATGCAAACGATTATGAACGTGATATGCGCAACGAATTATTAGGTAATAAATGTATTTATACGTTATGAGATAAATTATTCTAATACATAGTAATTATTGCTAGGGTTACCTGTACGAAAACAGCTTAAATACACTTCTGTGCCTAATGTAAACCTTCCACAAATGTCCAAAGGTATAAAGAAAGTTGCGACAAGAGGGGAAGCATATTTAAAAAGAAAAAAGGAAAATGAAAGGAAAGAAGAAGTAAATAGATTGATTGCCGAACAATCGATAGCTTCATGTTTAGCGGCAAGTGAGCTGTCAACAGCGTCTTCAACAGCAGAATTTAAAACCGATAAGCCTTTAACTGTCCCAGCAGAAAATATATTATCTAAACAATATGCGGAGCTTCGTGAACGTCACACTAAATTATCTACAGAGATGGAAATTATGAAACGCAAATTGAATTTGCAGAGAAAACAACTTTTATACTATAGAAGAAAGAACAAGCAAGATAAACCTGCACAAAAACAGCGATCACGCCTACAATTTACCCTCATGGGTACAACAGCTCTCCTTTGGTGGTCTTATTAAGCCCTCAACAGATTTCTTAAGTACCATTAAACAGTGGAACAAATATTTTGAGATATATCATCGCGATAATAAACTACGGAAAGAAACACTGGTTGTTAAAAGACTAGCTTTAAAAATTAAAAAGCGAGAAAATTTTTGCTTTATTATAAAATTATTTTGTAAATTAAGAACTGTTATCCGTATGAATTATTTAAATACAAAAAGAACCCTTGACAATGCTAAAAAATCGAGTAAACGTAAGCTTTCTACTAGTACACCGTCAGACACTCAACGAACACTAGCTAAAAAAATGCGAAAAACCACTACTTGATTCGTTTTTATTTAATTACTGCGTAATAAAACATTGCTATATACTGACTCTTTTAATTGAAGAATATATATTTTTTGCTTTGTATAGAGAATACATGCTCATCGGCTTTCTTTATTTATGTTTATGTACCTAATAAATGTGTTTATTTGAAGTTGGAAAAGTTTTTTTTTTAATTATAACCCACCCAAAGTACATGTAAATTAGTACTTATATACCAACTTAATTTAAATTTCACAGCCTGCTCTAATTTAGAATTTAAATGATCGCGCGGTATAACTCGATAATTAATTGTTGTAGTAGCTAAACACATTTTATAAGGTGCTTTACAGTAGTGAACGCGTTCAACCTGGTCCGTTTGTGACGTCATGGCTCCCCACTACGCGGCGAAAATATTGCTGGATCGAGCAATCCTATGTTCTTATACAATCCTTGAGACTGGAGTTAACAAGTCCTTTCTCTCTTATAAGTTTTTAAAAAGTTTTATTTAAAATTACAAATTTAAAAGAAAGAACAAGGAGTATTGCTAAAGAGTTTTATTCAACAATATACTGCTCTACATTTGTCATGTTCGTGCTTATATACTAATTCTCTTATCGGGATGCGCTTTTCCTGGAATTCTCCGGGATGCAGTGTGTCGCGTCATGTAACTCCTCCGCCGCTAGTTGAAAGCCTCATCTGATGTCTCGTTGGACGAAGGTGTGGATTTCATATGTGCGGTCAGCTGTTGGAGCCGTTGTCTCTTCTTTAGAATTGTTGACCTGTACTTGCATAACAACCACATGCCTAAGCATAACATACATATTATTAATAAAATGTCATATATTGAAATAGGTTGTTTATGCAGTTGTACGTTACTGATATTTTCTTGCAGTTCCTGGAAATTTTCTTTAATTTCTTGAAAGTTTTCTTTATCTTCTTTGCTGAGAGGTTCTAATGGGTTTGAAGTTATTTGTAAATTATTTAAATTAGGCAATTTAGGTAAAATTATATCGTGATTTTTATTTTCAAGAATTTTTAAATTTACTTCATTGATTCTAACATTACATGCATTACTTTTGATTTCAATTAGAACAGTTTCTTTTATTAATATAAACTCTTTTAAATTATTACATTGGTTTATAGCTTTTACTGCATTAGGTAAAGTTACAATCCATTTATTTATATCAAACATTTGAATTTTAGTTTCTTGAAGTTTTACAAAATCGAACATGCATGACTTATAATTATTAGAGAATGCTAAAAGTTGAATTTCGCAAACAGTATCCTGGTTGATGAATTTTATTCTTGGTTCTCACAGATGTACACCTCTTCAGTTACTTCTGGGCATTTTTCGTTTACTAGTACATACTTATTTTCACTTATCGCTACATAGGGTTTTGTAGGAGTAATTTGTCGGAATAGTGTTTCGTTAATTTGCATTGGGAGTGGAAATACATGATAGAAATGATAGGGTTCATTATTGATCAAGGGTATTTGTACAATGAACATTATTCTGTCAACTTTTATATATGATTTGATTTTTATTATTTTTCTTTAATTTCTTCAGTTCCATTCACAAGAGGTCCTAACGAATACAAATTTACTAAATTCCAATGAGTCTGTGTAGTGTACATGGATCCTAGACTTATTGGTAGTATGCCTGTTGTTGTATCGACGTTGATTATATTAATGGTTCCCCAGATGCGATGGATTCCACATCCGACGAGGCTGGAACAATTCCTAGTTTTAGGTTCTTTATATGTACTTTCCTTATCTTATTTTTGTCATCAATTACTATCGCGGTATTATCTTCGTTAATTTGTTTTAGTTTATATGGTCCCTGATACATATACGATATTTTACCACTGCGTGTATTTATTTTAACGTATACTTCTTGACCAATTTTCAGTTGAGCATCCTTGGTATTTTCGTTCCTTTTTCTAATGACGTTTTCTTTCTGTTCTTGCATTCTATTACTGATTTGTTCGTACAGTGTTTTAAGACGACTTTTGTGATTATGCACGTATTCGGAATAATATCGTTTATCGTAATACATATCAAATGGTTCTCGATTGCCTGAGTGTCCAAATATGAGTTCGAATGGAGTAAAATTTGTGCTTGAATGTACTGAATTATTGTAAGCTAAAATTGCTAATCTCATTAGTTTTGTAGTATCCTCTGTTTCATCTCGTTTTAATAATGTTCTCATATGTTCGACTAAGGTTGAGTGAAGTCTCTCTATATAGCTGTTTGAATTAGGATTGTTCGGTGTTGTTATATGCAATTTTATTTTATGACCTTCTAGTAATTCTTTTATAATTTCATTACAAAATTCTGTGCCTCCGTCACTGATTATTTCTCGTGGCAGGCCAAAATTGGAAAAGTATGTAATTAATGCATCTGCAGTATCGACAGCATTTTTGCTACTTATCGGTATAGCTTGAGCAAATTTTGAAAATGCATCTATAATGGTAAGAAACTTTTGTTGATGAATAACAAACGTGTCCATATACAATTTTTGAAATGGAATTTCTAATTTTTCAGTTAAATTTAAACTAGGGTGCAATGGATGTCTATCATACTTGCTTTGATTGCAAACTTGACATTTCTTTATGAAGACACTTACTGAAGCTTTCATGTTATTCCAGTAATATAACCTTGATAGTTGTTTTAATGTTTCTTCTATTCCTCTGTGGTTATTTTTTCCTTCATGGTAGTTTCTTATTATTTCAATTTGTTCTTCTTCGTTGTTTATCACTTGTAATTTGTGTAAACACCTGAGAATTTTCGGACCATTATTTGTATAATGTTCTACATATATTCTACACATTTGTTTATATATACTTTCCTGTGGACAGTAAATAAAGTGTTTGCCTTGTACCATATAATCTCTCATGAATTCAAATATTTCTCTCTCATTATTTTCTTTGGGAATTTTGACTTTATATATTTTCTTACCTTGATTGATCTGTAATGTAATTTTGACTTTGTTTAAATGTGTATATTCCAAATGATATTGCGGATTTTTAGAATCAATAGCTTCATTCATAGATGGAATAGTAGTTTTGGGTTCTCTGTTAACGTTCGAATGATCGGTTTCTGTCAAATCGATCTCAGTAGTGGCGATCGCGCTTTCTTGTGCGGGCTGAATATTTTCTGATGTTCCGGGTTGTGGTGCTTCGTGTTCAAAGGTAGTGTTGGGAAATGTTTGTGGATTATTTTCTATAATTTCGTCCCTCATGAGTTCTTCTATAAGCTTATTTACTTCGTCGCCTACATTGCCTTGTACGCTTTCCGTTTCTATCGCGTTGATCTTTATTCTAGACAGTGCGTCGGCATTTTGATTATGTTTACCTTGTTTGTATAGAATATCGAAGTTGTACTCTTCTAACCTAATTCGCCATCTCGTTAATTTGGAATTTGGTTCTTTCAGCGAGCTTAACCAACGTAGAGGTCGATGATCCGTATAGATCGTGAACTTTCGTCCATAGAGGTATGGCCGGAAGTATTTTGTGGACCATACAATTGCCAGTAACTCTTTCTCTATCGTTGAGTACCTTTTTTCTGTATCACTCAGTGTACGTGAAGCGTAGCATACTGGTTTATCGTTGCCAATTTTTCCTTGAGACAAAACCGCTCCTATTGCGATGTTGCTAGCATCTGTAGTTAATATAAAGGGTTTACTGAAGTCTGGGTACTGCAATATCGGCTCGTTCATTAGTATGTTTCGACATGTTTCGAAAGCTTTGATGTATTCGTCATTTATTTTAATTTCGGCTCTTTTCTTCAAACATTTAGTTAAAGGTTTCGTAAGTTGGGCTAAGTCTTTGATGAATTTCCTATAGTAACCCACTAAGCCAAGAAAGGATTTTATTTCTGTGACAGTTCGTGGTAGTGGATATTTTCTTATGGCTTCAATTTTGTCGGGATTTGGTTTAACGCCATCTTTGGTGATTATGTGCCCCAGGTAGGCTACTTCTCTCCTAAGGAATTCACATTTGTCCAACTGGATCTTGAGATTTACATTTCTAAGACGTTGAAATACCTTTTCCAGTTTTTCGAAGTGTTCCTGTAAGCTGGTCGAATATATTATGATGTCATCTAAATATACTTGGCATATGTCTTCTTGCAATCCTCTGAGGACATTATCCATATGGAAGGTAGAGGGCGCATTTTTCATTCCGAACCCCATTCGGGTAAATTCGTAATGCCCCTGCTCTGTAGAGAAGGCTGTCTTTGGTATATCTTTCTCCGCCATTTCGATCTGATGATATCCCGATGCTAGATCAAGTGTGGTGAAATATTGGGCACGACCAAGTTTATCCAAAATGTCAGTTATGTTTGGAATAGGGTACTTATCGTCAATAGTCTGATCATTTAATTTGCGATAATCTATTACCATTCTATACTTCTTTTTCCCAGATGCGTCCATTTTCTTTGGGACAATACTTACTGGAGCTGACCATGGACTGTGGCTCTCTTGTATTATGTTTTGTTCTAATAATTGCTTCACTTGTCGTTTGATTTCTTCTTTTTGTTCTGGTGTTTTTCTGTAGGGTTTTAAATAGATAGGAGTTTCATCTTTTAAGTTTAAACTGTGCTTAACTTCATTTGTGAATGTTAATGGTAATTGTTCTTCATGACATATATCTTTATATTTTAAACATAAGGCTTTTATTGCTGATGCTTCTTCTGCATTTAAATGTTGTGTGCGTAATTTGTTTATTACGTTCATATATTGTATGTGATCAATATCTTTAGCTGTTTGTGCAAAGTTATTTACATTTTCTGTGACTCTATATATTTCGGTGTGTATGGGAGTGTCTATATTGAATTCAACAGGATAATCATTAAAATTAACCGCTTCTGTGATTGCTTCAAAATCTTTCGCGTTAGTTAAAGTCGAGGGAATTTCAACATTTGGTGCTAAAACTTGATGGTTTATAATTATATTGCTAGTATTTTCTGTTACAGGTATTCTAATAATTTTTCTTTCTCGAGGCCCTATTTTTATTTTATTTTCTTCAAAATGAATTTTTATATTACCAAATTTTGTCTTTAAAACTTTATTTACAATATCTATAGTGGCACCTAATTGTTCTAATAATGAAATTCCTACGAGACCATCATATTTTTCTGAGAAATCAAATACATGGAATTTATGCTGTTGACCTACCGCCTTGAATGTTTTCATAGAAGGTATCGAGATAACAAAATCATGCTTTGTTGTTGCATGTGCTGTCTGTACGGTGAATGGTTCGTATGACATGTAATCTGTGAAAAAGGAATTTGCTTTCGCGGTACTTATCATAGAACGTGTTGCGCCGGTATCTATAAGCATCTTAGCGTTAATCTCTGGTAAAAAGATATACGGTAGTTTAAAAGATGAGTGTGTATTTAGTTTGATAAGTTCGTTTTCGTGTGAATAAAAATCTACAGGGTGATCTGTTATGTATTCGGATTCGTTGAGGCTGTTGTCGTAAAATTTGTTGCTTCTTCTTCAAGTACTTCTTGTATGTGGTAATTTTCTTCGGATGATTCTTCGAGTACGTTTGTTTCGTAATCTTCTTCTGTGTCTTCGTGCACTTCATTATCGTGATAGTGGAGTTCTTCAGCTACCCAGTTTGGTTTTCCTGTACTTCTAAACTGAAATCCTTGTTGTTGTATTGGGATTCTTGCGTGTGAACTTCCTAGTTCCATAGGTGTTTGACGTGGTTGTTTTATTTGCGTTAATTGTCCTGGTGACTTTGCAAATCTAAATGATTGTTGTTTAGGTATTTGCGGCTGTTGATAACGTTGTTGTTGCCAATGTGGTCTTGGTTGATGCACTTGTTGATAATAAGGTTGAATGTAAGTGGATTGTGCAACAAAGGGTTGCCTTGGGGGTGGATATGTAATTTGCCTCTGCATGTGATTCATTTGTGAATAGTTTGGCACCTGTGGTTGCGGTTTATATGGAATACTATGCGTAACGGGTTTGAATTCAGTTTTACTGATATTATTTGGCTGTTTAAGAAAGTAATTGAAATTCTCTTCTTCTAGAACAAATGACATAGCTGTTTCAATGTCTGTCGGATTTCTAAAGCGAACTCTGTGACCTATTTGTCCGTATTGTGCGATGCCTCTAAGATATGCTTGCAAAACGGTATCTTTATGAATTTCTGATTTAATTGCGCGCCTGTTTACATCGGCTTCTGACATTTTAACTTTTGATAAGAGTAAGTTTAACATGTTTTTACATCTAATGCCAAAGTTGTAAGGAGTTTCACTGTTTTCTGGTCGAATATTCATCAAGTCTTGAACTAAACATTTTTCCGAACGTTGATCGCAAAAGTTCAGTTGTAGCATTGATTTTAATTCGCGCCATGAATTTACATTTTCACGACTGCCTAATAGTTGTAATGCTCGTCCTGTCAATTTTGAATAAAATACTCTCATGAGAAAAGCATTTATAGGATCTGTTTTATTAGCAATATTACCAAAAATGTCGATCAAATATTCGCAACTATCGATATATAAACTAAGGGTGTTTGGATCTCCTTCAAATTGTGGAATTATTGAAATGTGATTTGATGTAATATCTTTAACAGTTAATGCAGGTACGCCTGGAATATTTTGAATTTGTTGTTGTACATCGTTTACATTTCCGCCTTCGTTAGCCATTGTCGAATTAAGTTTAGTAGTAGGTTTGGTGGTTTCCTTAATAGTTTTTCTAATACGTGTGGGATTTTGTATAGACAGTTTTGTTAGACTAGACAATAATGTATCGATATCGGAAGTTTCAGGAGTATCGGACATAAATGAATAGCGTAAGCGATAATAAAATTGTATGTACTTACAGTATGCATAATATGAAGTTCATTCCAATGTATGCGTTGTTTTCTTCTAGTAATCCAATTTGTTTAACTGTTCACTAAAGTCACTATAACTAATTCTTAACACTAAGTTTTATCAATTTTAGATTTGTCGATTTTAGATTTATTCGATTTTAGAATGTCCGTCGAACTTAGACGTAGATTTTCGTGCAAACTGTGAAAACAGACCGTTTCCGAAAATTTTGATTCTTCACGTCACGAAATCCGGATGACTGCGCCAGTTAACAAGTCCTTTCTCTCTTATAAGTTTTTAAAAAGTTTTATTTAAAATTACAAATTTAAAAGAAAGAACAAGGAGTATTGCTAAAGAGTTTTATTCAACAATATACTGCTCTACATTTGTCATGTTCGTGCTTATATACTAATTCTCTTATCGGGATGCGCTTTTCCTGGAATTCTCCGGGATGCAGTGTGTCGCGTCATGTAACTCTGGACTCCATTCTAACACCGATTTTTGGTAACTTTTTATTTTAGTAGAAATAGGTTGGTGGCATAAATTTTTCAGTCTTTTTCATACTTGCTTTTCGATTTACCTGGGTAGTAAATTATTTATGGCATTGGAGGCCCCGTCCCGCAATTCTAGTGCCGCAGATTGCCACTCTTCGTCTGACATTCCGCCCACAGATAATATGAGACTTTTTTCAAATTTAAGCAAACTTTTCAATTCAAATAATTCTTACAAAAGTCAACTGTCAAATATAAATGTGAATCATTGCTACCAATCGACCACGTCACGTTATCAAAATTTCCCTTAATGAATATTTTTAACAATTTTTCTATAAATAAATAATATAAATACAATCCGAAACAGAGAAAATAGTGTAAAATACTCGTAACAGAAGGCCATTCCAGCATTCTTTCTTTCGGCCACTCGCGCTGCGCGCTCGTGTCCGAATTTGGAAATCATGCTGGAATGAAAGGCCTTCTGTTACTTGTATTTTAATATACTATCACATATTCTCGTGACTGGGGATTCAAAACGTATCACAGAATTTTTTTTAATTTTTTTGTCAATTTAACATTAATTAACCGAAGTGCAAAGCCGTGGGGTGTACCACACCTCAAATGACTATTACGTTATTTTTTGGAGGTGTGACTATTAAGGGTTAATACAATACAGAAATAGTATATTATTCAATGAATTTGCGTGACTAATTTTATTACACGAGGATCAAGTTTGCTGTAATCGTCCGTAATAAAATACCCATGCAATGAATTGAATATAATACTTTCTCTACGACTATTGAATATTAAATTGAAGAATGACATCGAATGACATCAATTTCACGCCCCGTGGATTCCAAACTGGAATCCCCACCTCTCGACCAATCACGTGCTTTCAAATACCGCGCGATCATTTAATAGTATATTATGCAATAAGCATTTAATGATAGCTATTAAGACACGAGTAAGAAAATTACAATACGAGGCAAAGCCGAGTATTGTAATGAATACGAGTGTCTTAATAGCCATTAAATGCGAGTTGCATACACTATTTTTTCTATGACCCCATAATAAAACATTTTTTGAACATTCCATATCATAAATTGAGGTTAAAATTTTACATGCACCTTTTCGAGTTTAGCTGGTAATAAATTGTTGGTGGTTACTAAGGCTTGTTCCATAATTTCTGGTGGACTCAAATTTTACATTTCACTGTCATTATCCCTCATTTTTACCGTTTATATTTTCAAAAAAGCACAAATTTTAAGTACTTACTTGTAAATTGCAGAGAACTGTCACATTTATTTAATTTGTATATCTGTCAGATATGCAGTCGCCATATTGAATATCGTTTGAATATTCGAATGTCGCATATTTATTGGATATAAACTTGTATCGTAATGAAAAATCTGTATTCCTATTGGATATAAACTTGTAATATAATGAAAATCTGTATCGTAATGGACATCGTTAAAGTACAGGTTCAGCATATCTAATAATACAATTAAAGTATGGGAGTAGAAAAATATACTTATATTATATATGAATTTAAGCAACTGTAATGTAACGATTAATAATTATTATAAAAATTAATTTTTTGTGTATTAGAAACGTCACTATTAATAAATAATGTTGTTCCTTTATCTCTTTATCTTTTGTATTTTTGAACAAACATATATAGTTGTGAATATGCGGTATACATAAATCGCATTTTTTGTTTGCCGTGTCAAAATGTCATACTTCTGACAGTGTTTGTAGAAAGAAATATTGTTCTTTATCTTTCGTATTTTTTGAACAACATTTAAGTTGTGGATAAAGTATAGTATTTAACTCGCGTATAATGGCTATTACCCACTCAGATGTTACAACACTCGCCTGACGGCTCGTGTTGCAATTTCATCTTCGTGGGTAATAGCCATCATTACACGCTTGTTGAATAATATACTATTATGAAATGTCAAATTTGACACAACGGTGGAGTAATAAATATTATTCCATCGAAGTGTCATTATTCAACAGTATTTAGTAATGCATGGCATTACTTGATAGAAATCGCGTATTTAATACATATATTACTTAATAGTTGTGGATAAATTCTAAATTAGAGCAGTTTGTGAAATTTAAATTAAGTTGGTATATAAGTACTAATTTACAATTTGAATTGTCAAAGTGACGTTTCAAAATGTTTGATTTAGAACATAAGATTTTTCTTACTGAAAGTTATTTTAAAAACGCCGAACGACAAGAGAATGGTGAATGGACATATTCAGTACCGCACTGCATCAATGATTTTCAAAATGCCTTCCCTAATTTTCCTTCGGATTATCAAAAATTAGTCCAAGAAATTTACACATGTGTGGCGAAATTTCGTAATGTTGGAACTGTAGGTAGGAAAGCTGGTAGTGGCGCGCCCAAAAAAAGGACTGCTGAGATTGTGGCAGATGTTGCAGAAAGAATGGAACAGTCTCCCAAAAAATCTCTTCGCAGATTAGCCCAAGAAATAAACCTTTCATATGGAACTTGTCAAAAAATTTTAAAAGAAAATTTAATCTTTATCCCTATAAGATTAACGTCGTTCAAGAGCTATTCCCTCGAGATTTTCCTGTACGAATAGAATACTGTCAGTGGTTTTTGAATTATTTAAATAACAACAACACTTTGGATTTAACATTTTTTTCTGACGAAGCATGGTTTCACCTATCCGGCTACATAAACAAACAAAATATGCGTATTTGGTCTTCGGAGAATCCTCATGAGTTTATTCAATCGCCTCTCCATCCGCAGAAAATTGGTGTTTGGCTAGCAGTTTTTAGAAGGCGTATATTTGGACCTGTGTTTTTTGAAGGAACGATAAATGCTGAGAATATCGAAATAATTTACTTGAACCGTTTTTACAAAATCTTCATGATGACGAACTTTTACATGGGTATTTCCAACAGGACAATGCAACAGCTCACAAAACATGGAAAAGTATGGCTCGAATTCGCGAGTTTTATGATAATCGAGTCATTGAATTTCCGCCTCGCAGTCCGGACTTAACGATTCTTGATTATTTCATTTATCCGTATCTGAAATACACAGTTTACAAAAATAACCCACAAAATCTGGAAGAACTACAAGAGACAATTTCTAATGCATGTAACGCTATAACCGTTCAGATGTTGGCAAATGCTTTTGAAAATATGAAACGGAGGGTTAACAGTTGCATTGCAACAGGGGGAGAACACTTTGAACACCTTTTGTAATTCACAATAAAACTAATTTATCTTGTAATGCTTTCATTTCCATTAAATTTAAATCGATTACACATAAGATTCACAAATGTCACAAAGTATAACATAACCGCAAATTTCAATTAATCAATAATTGACATTCTGGACAACCTAATAAAAAAAATCCCGCCTGCTATAATTTAGAATTTAAATGATCGCGTGGTACTTTCCTCATTAGAGTAGGTTGTTTTTAAAGTAATCAATGTTGGTATCTATGCTAAGCTTTTGAAAACTTCAAATAGACTGCCTAAGTGGTGACGTCATTAAATGGCGGTTATTTAAAAACCTTTCCAAGCACTCTTGAATTGTGTAGTATTTGCCCATTTGTTTTTTTATTTTGAGTTCTTATGAATTAATGCGACAAAGATAACCGAAATAGATAGTATAATCATTTAGTATATTGTTGAAACAAAGAAAGTGTATATTAGTATACGGGGTATGTATAGTGTCGATCATTTCTATGCTAATTAACTAAGAGTTTTGAGGTTATGTTACTTTTATCAGTATCTTATTGTTAATTTTGATATCCTTAATTATTTAGTAGTGAAGATGGTGATGTGTTTTGTTCCCCATTGTAAGTATTACAGTGAAATGAAAACCTGTAAGTTTTTCTGTTTTCGGAAAAGTTGGAGTATATGGGTGCAACCGATTTTTGACAAAATGACTAGTGTACCTTATAGCGGACCTCTAATTGAACAACTTTTACTTATAAATTAATCAGCGTAAACGTACAGGAACGGAGATAATTAATAATTAAGGTGCTCATCGAGTGAATTTTCCATGTCACATTTTCAGTGGTATCTGTTATACACACTTTTCAAATTATGAAAATCGTAATAAATGATGTTTATTTCACTTTACCACACTACAATTACATTTAATTTTTATGTTTTTTAATCACTTTTCTGCGTTTTAAAATTCTAACATAACCTTCCCCTTCCCCCGACCCGCACGCGCGAAAAAATTCGAATTAAAACATAGCATTATATAAACAAATATGCAAAAATTGTAATACAAATTAAACAGTTGATATGTTTAGTATACCATTAAATCAATTATAAGCTTGCAATACTCTGTTTTTACTCGATAAAATTATAATATAGCTCCAAATTATTTCTTATGACAGATTACATACACTTTTCTAATGTTTGGAAAGGTTTTGTGAGCCCCGCCTCCTTGTGACGTCAGACTTAGGTAGTCCATTCTGACAATTGTCATACTTAAATTCAAATTATATAGTCGAGTCGTTTTGGCAACCGATAAGGCCAATATACGAACTTAAGATGGTGATTCAATGCCACTTACAAAATCCAATCGACCGGAGCAATTATAGAACAAAATTCAACTAATTAATTAATATTTCAGAATAAATAGCTTCTGCTAGTAAAATACTATTACATGAAAGCCAGTTACAAATTGAATATTACAAATAAAGTTATTAATATTACTTTTCTATATTTTATTTAATACATGGCTATTCTATTTACTAGACTAGCATTGTTGTCAGTTTTTTATTTTCACGGAGCGGATGACACATGACAAGCGTAACGTAACACAAGTGTTTATGTTATTCTGTAGGCAAGGATTGTAGACAAATTTGTATTATTTGGATGACAATTACAATTATAACAAACCTCAAAATGTAATTATGACAAATGTAAAAAGGTGTATAAATATTATCAACGACAGACTCAAATGGCGTTTGTATATTTCTTGGCAGGTAAAATTTTGCAACATCTGCGATTAGACGTCATTTTAATTTATTGGCGCATGTCGGTTACGAAAGGGATTCTACAATAATAATACATAATAACTTTTATTATATGTCAATCTGAAGAAGCTGAAGAAGTGTAAATCATAAACATTTGTTTGTTTTATTTCACAAATAATAACTTTATTTGTCCAACGCTTTACAATTAAAGGACAACGCATACATGTTATTTAGAAAGAATTAAAAAGAAAACATTATATAATTAGCCATTGGTGCAGAAAATGTAATCGAAGTAGATGCAGTAAATTCGTTCTCGCGAAGGGAATTAGGAAAATAGAAGACGAGCGAGAGGAAAGTCTAGGAGTGAGAAAGTTCAGAGAGGAAAGAAGATCTGGGCAGTCCATTCATCCATCGCACAGCTGTCTTATAAATCGCGCTCCATGGATATCGCGTCGGTGCTTCTAAAACTGAAGGCCATGAGTTTTCATTAGCAACGAGTAGTCAACACCTCGCGGAGGATAAGTCTCGGTAGTACTGAACGAGAGATATTTCAGAAATCGCCGCTAAACTTTTTCAATGGAGAGCTGCAAGTAAATATATTGCGGAAACCACACTTGTGAAGCATACTCAACTTACTGACCACAAAACTAAAATATAACGTCTTCAAAACTAATGGGTTGCTAATGAACCTAGACGAACGCATAATAAAACCCAAAGATCTTGACGCCGATGCTCAAACATGATTAATATGGTTGGAATAACTTAATCTGCTATCAAAAAGGACCCCAAGATTCCGGAAATTGTCTACTCTTGCCAACAAAACACCATCTATAAAGTAAGTAGAATCATGGCCTACTTTACCTGTAAATGATATAAAACAGCATTTACTTATATTTAAATGCAATTTGTACCTGGAACACCAGTTTGACAAAGTATATAAGGCTTGTTGAAGGCAGGAAACATCATCCACAAATTTTATAGGATTGTAGATTTTGAGGTCATCGGCATACGCAAGTAGAGGATACGACAAGGATCCAACCAAATCGTTTAGAAATAAATTAAAAAGTAGTGGTCCTAAATTGGATCCTTGCGGGACCCCGGAAGAGGGACAGCACTCTCGAGATCAGAAACCATTGTTAAAAACCTAATTGCATCTGCTTGTCAAATAGGAGTGTAAAAGTTTAAGCAGACGCATTAAATCCGAACGCTGAAAGCTTTTGAAGTAGTACACTATGATCCATCACATCAAAAGCACGGCTAAGATACGTATAAACTACATCAATTTGACCTTGATTGTCTAATTCATGAGAGATAGCTTGAGTTAGAGATATCAGATAAGTAGTTATTGATCGACCGCGCATGAAACCGTGTTGATATGAAGAAATCAATGATTTAGTATTAAAGTATATCACAGAATTACGCTTTCAAATACTTTGGCAACGTTGCAGAGAATAGCTATTGGTCGATAATTTTCACCCTTCTTGAAAGTCGGACAAATTCTTGCGCGACGCCATCGACAAGGACACTGCAGTTTTTATGGAGAGATTCATTATCAGGGTCAAGTGTTTCGCTAAGGCACATCTCGCATCACGAATTAGTAGACAAGGGATTAAGGCGGCAGTCCCACTGATAAAGCGATGTCCATCGACGGTCATCGATTAAAATTAGCTTATGAGTAAAGTATCCGCAGCAGTCCGACTGCATCGATTAACGGCGATCGTTCAACAACAACCGGCATGCATCGGTTTATAATTTTCGACAGGTTCTAATTTTAGTTGATGATGACGACTGGGCACATGCGCAGAAAGGCTGTTTTGATTGTGTTTTGGTTAATTTTTTTAAAATTAAACAGAAATATGAAACAATTGTTCTACTTTTGAAATTAAGATACGATAACATTCAATATTCATTCTATAATAATTGTAGAATTTTTCTGTATCATTTAAAAGTTGAGGGATTAAACGGTGAAATTCCCCTAAATCCTCTGTTTGTAAATATTTGACGTACCCGCACTTTTCTATGCTTTTTACAGTTTTTCTTATATCAGTATAATAAGCTGTTATGCTTTCAGTATCAGAAGAAGAAGAATTAGATGACATTTTTAATTAAAGAAGTAGGACAAAGATTCTAGTTATGACGTCTGAGATTATGTTTGTGTTTATAGTTTATGTCCTGCCAGTTTTGTTGAATAAAATTTTTGCGCGCGAAACTTAAATTTTATTTGAATACTTTTCCCAGTGAGACCGTACCACAAAATTTTAGTCGATGTCAGGTACTGGCGCTCAAAGATTGTGTATGCAGTGGGACTGCCGCCTAAGTCATCATGCACCGCAAGATCATCAGGAAAAGTTGACATTGCGTTAATTAGCTTGTCCTCATCAACACCTGATAAAAAGATGGGTACATGATTCAGATGCGTATCCCCAACACAAAAGGATGAACTGGGCTGATATAATGAAGAAAAAATATCAGCAAATTGCAACATCTGCAATTAGACGCCATTTTAATTTATTGGCGCATGTCGGTTACGAAAGTGATTCTACAATATTATACAGAATATGAAAATTATTTGTACCAAAGTATATTTAATGAAAGTTACAGTTCTCCAGAATCCAAAAATGTTGAGCTTTTTTCAACTTGCGACTAAAAATGGTAAAATTTTCATATTAATACGTTTCGAAATAGTTCAAATATTCCACAGAACTAATTCAGTAGTTATAAGTTTATAAGAAAGCAATAAAATCAGAGATAGCTCATGTTTCATAAAATTTTCAAACAAGTAAATTGTCTTCTTTTACTAGTTCTGACACTAGAGTAGCGCATAGATCAGGGGTTCCCAAACTTTTTTGATCATGACCCTAATTTAAAATTGCAAAAGCCTTCGCGACCCTAAAAATATTTTACCCCACAATGTACAAAGTAGTCTATAAAAGAGATAAAAAAATGCAGCAATTCAAATTTAAGTCGTTTATTCAAAAATCTAAGTATAAAAAAGTACAGCAAAAGTACCTAATACAAAAATTGAAATTTGAAAGATTTAAAAATTAGTTGCCTACCGCTTTCGGTTTGCTACCATGGTGTTGCGCCATCTTATCCACCAATTCAGCGATTCTCGAGCGAAAGTTTTTAGTTAAGGCACATCGCAAATCATGCTGCGGATCCAATCGGTTGCGAGCTTTGGTTTTGACCACAACTGAAATTGAGAAGCCTTGCTCGCATAGATACGTTGTCGGAAACGGCAAAAGAGTCTTTTCTGCTTCTTTCACTAAAATGGGATGGTCTGTTAACCGCGCCCAAAATTGTGAAAGTGGCAACTTTTCAAATTGTTCTTTTTGCACTTGCTTTGCTTGCAAATCACACAACTCTTCTTGAAATCCGGGTATTTCTTCTCCAATTTTGTTGACATCTACAGTAAATGGATTTCGAACCCAACTGTGTTTATTGAGATCAACTTTTGCAGGCATATATCGCTCCATTTCTTGACGAAGATTAGTTAAATGCGCTGCAATGACATCCTGAACATCCGTCAAAGAGATATCCTCTGAATTCTCCAGTAAAAGGCTTAAATCGGGGAACGAAGCTATTTGCTGTCGCTGCAATTTATTGTTCCAAAGGTCCAGTTTTCTTTTGAAGGCAGAAATCGACTCCCCGGTGTCAACTATTGTTTTGTTTGCGCCCTGCATTTCTGTGTTTAGGTCGTTTAAGTGACCAAATATGTCGCTTAAGTAACTCAAGCGTGCCAACCAGATATTATCCCTAAATTTTTCGGCCAAAACGTGTTTCCTTTCTTGCAAAAATGATTCGATTTCACTTTTCAATTCAACAACGCGCTTTAAAATTTTCCCTCGAGACAGCCAGCGAACTTCAGAGTGAAACAGCAGGTTTTCATGCACCGATCCCATTTCTTCGCACAATTTGCGAAAAATGCGCGAATTTAACGATCTTGATTTGATGAAATTTACTATTTGTACAGCATCGTTGAGGACGGAACTCAGTTCTGGCTGCAGACGTTGAGAAGCTAAATTCTCTCTGTGCAAAAAGCAATGCACAGTAATGATTTCTGGATTTTCTCTTGTAATCCTTCCAAGCAGCCCTGTACGAATTCCTTGCATCGCTGGAGCGCCATCTGTGCTGACAGCCGAGCAGTTCATCCAATCGAGATCATGCTTTTTCATAAACTCATCTAGTTTGTTAAAAATGTCTTCCCCTGTTGTTGTTGTTTCTAACGGTAAACAAAATAGAAACTCTTCAACAAAATCATCTGCTCTTTTGTATCGGACAAAAACCATAAGTTGAGGGTCACTTGCGATATCTGTAGTCTAGTCAACTTGCAAAGCAAAGTTTTTGGCAACTTTGATTTCCGAAATGAGCTGAGCTAAAATGTCGTCTGACATCAGGTCGATTCGCCGTTTAACAGTCTTGTCAGAAAGTGGAATTTCGGCGAGTTTTTTTGCCATTGCGTCCCCGCACATCGTCTTTACCATTGAAATAGCTGCTGGCTTAACTAAATCTTCGCCAATCGTATGGGGTTTTTTATTCCTGGCAATTAACCACGACACTTCAAAAGATGCGAACGTTGCTTTTTCTGAGCTTACAGTTGGGCCGGATGGTGCATCAATCCTCGCCCTCTTCACAAGTATTTCTTTCTCCTTCCAGAAGTTCACACTTTTATCGACAAATTTAGGATGAACACTTTCCAAGTGACGCTTCAGTTTATTTTGCTTCATTGATTCTGAAGCTAATACTTGCAAGCACTGCAGGCATTGTGGGTGGACAATCCCATTCCGATCTCTGATAGAAGTAAATCCAAGAGTCAAAAACTCGTCTTTATATTCTAACTGACGCTTAGGAGGCATATTCAATAAATGTAGCACCGGCCTGCAATAAACACGAAATAATACCGTTGCAGTTGAAAAAATAGTCAAAATTGTCCTAAACTGTTGCACGCGTCTTGCGCAATGAATAGTTTTAATAATAATCTCACCTGTGTAATATCTCTTAATGCTCAGCTCGTAACTCGACCTACACGCAATAATAAATATTATTCGCACTTTAACAAACTGCAATACTAGATAACACACACACTGAAGTCAGTGAATCGATGACTGTGTGACAGCACACTAGAATTGGGCAACGAAATCACGAGTCGGTTCTTGGGAGTGGGGGCGAATGAACAGGGTAGGGGGCGCCAGGAGGCGGGTGGGGGGCTCACTCTCTCTTTATTACTCCGCCTCTTCATTTACCCTTACCGCTTACCCCTTCCTTCCTCTTAGAAAAAAGCGCCTGCTACAAGGCTGTTGAACTGAACACCCAAACTGTTAATTAGCAGCGGAAACGCGCACGTTAAATGTAGTATTTCGGGTGGACTTATTTTTCTTAATTTGTCAGGGATTCAAAATTTTTTCTATTAAGAGCGCTCCGGACGGTAAAAATATTTCGATGCTCGTTAACCCCTCTCCCCTTCAGACTGCTGTAAGTAGCCACAGATGTGGCAATTTGGCAACAGCGAGGATTGGTTTGTAAAGAGTGGGAATCGGTACATAATTCATCGTTGATTTATACTAACGACAACCAAATATTAGGAGAATGAGACGATTCGTCTCTTCCGTGCGTTTAGTGATATAGATACGAGTTGATAAACAAAAAGGCATAAAGGATAAACGTAGGGCGCGCACTTATTGAGTCGTTTGAATCAGAAAAATATAGATAATACACACATAAAATTAAAATTTGGTGCAGAAAATTTCGATCCGAACCAACTAAGAAACAAATGAAAGGTTATTCAACAAAAATATATTACATTCAACACATTGCACATTATTGTTTTGATAGTTTTGAATTTTTCATTTTTCGAAATACCGCGTAAATATGTGTGATCCGAGAATCAGTGTAATAATAGTTATTTATATAAGAAGGGTATAATTTATTAGATTATGGGCCGATAGAATGTTTTAGTTATTACGATATCAAAATAAAATAAAAAATTATAAGAAAAAAAGAATTATTCATGACTGTTAAATAATACGTTCACTTGCTACCTATCAATAGATACATAATCCTACATTCATATTCAGAGTTGAGATGATTTAAATCATTTGAATAAAATCAGAGTTTAAATTATGATTTATTTAAATCAATGTGATTTTTATTTAAAAAAACATGATTTTTCTTCTTGTAATAGTCTCTTATAGTTTTTATTATATTTATATAATTATTTTAAGCAGAAAAATAAAGAAATTCGTCTTACATTTATTTAGTAACATTACATAAAAATTTTCAAATACAAAGAAAACATAAGAAAACTGTGTGTTTCATATTAATAAAAAAATACTATTTTTAGCAATGTTGCATTTCTTAATTCTGAATGGACAAGCCCATATGATGAAACAGTTCTTTCGACATCTGCAGAAGAAGCGTTTGCATACAAAATCGGAACAATGATATCCAATGCTTGATTAATTTCTGGAACATTCTTCTGAGATCTCCACCATTTTTTATGTAAATAGATTAAGACGCTTTTATAAAGTATCAGTATTCAAAATTTAAAATAATCCAAAAAATACGGTTTTTTTATAAAAATCTACGATTGTTTTCTAGGGGGATTTCTAATTGGAAGGCCTCTTGTATAGCGGGGATCCAGCAATTCTAGTAGTAAGCACATGTAAAAAAATTCTTCAAGTTTGGGAAGCATTACATTTTTGAAAAAATCCGAATCTCTCCATATCTACAAAATAAAGTTTTACATGTTGCTTTTGTACCGACACAAACTTATACTTTCTTCTTCCACCAGCATGCCATGCTTATTCCACACAACAAAATAGCACATTTTTCTTTTAGTTATTGCTAATTTACTTTGCACTTGATAGTAATAATCATGGCTTCTTCTTAATTTTAATTGACCTTTTTCTATTGTTGCAAATTTAATTTGATTTTCTTGAATGGCCACTAGGGAATCCATGTTTTGTGAGACGGATGGACATTTTATTTCAAGAAGATTTTCTCCGATTATCCCATCAGGGTTCGCGCCCAGATAGAAATTCTCCTTGTCGACAAATAAACCACAGTCAATAATTTTTTCGATATCCTATCGCTCTCGAAAAGCAGCTTCATTTGATTTTTTCAAATCCTGAAGGAACTGTTCCCGTTTTCGGTTGTATTCCTCCATTGAAAAATCATCTCTTACTGATTCATTAGCCTCTGGGCCATAATCTTTATCACAAGTCACTACAGAGTGTCTTTTCCTCTTTCTGGTGTTAAATATTTGTCGTTTCACTGACTTTAGTCGCCGTTGTTTAATTTTTTTTATATACCGTTTAGTATAAGAATGGGGACTTGTTTGAGTCAAAGCTTTATGTAATACTCTATGAAATTCACCACCCGAATTGAAAGAAATGGAAGCAGCTTCACAACGCATTTGATGTGAGCCTTTTAACGCAAAGTTTATTCGCTTTCCTCCCGTAAATTTGCAGACAATGCTGTTGTAATGTTGTGTTAAATTGTTGTCCATATTCAATATTAAACTGCGAGTATTGACATTCAGACGCTGTAAACATGCTTCTGAAAAATAAATTGAAAATCGGCAGTTCGTTCTACATACTGCTATTCCCAGTAAATGACATTTTTTATCGCGGTCAGTTGTTCCTATTAAGAAAACAGGGAACCCCTGCCAAATCAATTTATACGTTGCATCTGCGTGGATAATGATATTCTTTTTTACTCCATTTTCTAATAGAATTTTACTGGTTGCCATGAATCTAAAAACACCGACGTCCTCATCGGTTGTGAAATTACGATAAAAGCTTTACTTCGTTCATTGGGGACAGCACTATTCTTAAGAAGCCAACTTTACAGTTCACCAAGAGATATTGTTGGTGGACCGTAAATGGTTTTTCTTAATTTAGCCAGAAATATTTTTATTTGGTTTATATTTGGTGGTGGATTATATTTCTGGGCAAGAACATCCAAAATTGCTTTCGGTGTTATTTTTTTTGGTAAAGAAATCCTTGATTTCGTTCTTTAGTTTGTCGTTCATTTCGGTACCGGCCTTTGTTGCAATAGAATCACAAGAATGACTTACTTGCGATCGAAATAGGAGAACATTTTCACAGGATGAATCCAGAATTAATTTAATACCAGTTGCACATTGTTGTCCTCGACATTTAACTTTATTACATCGAAAATACTTAACTACACCAGACTCAGTGTTGTTTGTGTTTTTTAAGCTCCAACAAGTTTCCGATTTGACAAAATCTTCTGCATCGTTACGGTTAATGAAGGTTCTTTCGTAATTCCATGTTATGGATCTTTTCTTAGCAAGTTGTTGCTCATTTATTCGAAATAATGTTCTTTTACTCATTTTAATGCGCAATTACTCGTGTTAAGTTGAATGTATTTATTTAATAGCTTATTGATTTATTACTGTAAACAAAACAATTATATAGTGTCCAGAGTTATTTTTATAAAAAAGAACTATTTTAGTAAAGATTCATTTTGTTATCTGAAGGGTAATTTTTTTTAAATAAGGGCGCTGATGTTTTTGTTGGTACGCATAGATTTTGTAGTGTTAAAATAAGTTCATTCACTTAAAATGAATTGCAAAATTTTTTTTTACTGCAAGTTCAAGTTTTCAAAGGATCTGATATTTAGAAATGGATTAGTAACATTTAAATAATGCACAACTGTAAGCTGCATTTATTTTTAATAATGCTCGTTTAAACTGTAGTGTTATTAATAGGGGTGCTTTGATATTTTTTTTTTGTATTTCTTTGCTAGTTTATTCCACCTTCGTTATTTGTTGTAATGTTTATTAAATAATTTTATCTGTATTTGTGAAAAATCGAAAAAGTAATCTCTCATAAGTCTGTTCTTGATTCTCCTTGTGAGCAGAAATAGCACATTCCAAAATCAAATATATTAATTTATGGATGAAGAAATTGTTTCCTTTTAATCGGTCCCAACATCTGGTCTTTCAAAGATTTTTTAAATAAATGGTTAGCAAATGTAACACTAGTACTGTTTTTCAAATAGAAAAATATCAAAATCAAGTTTAAGTTAAAAAGGTCCTGTTATTTAAATTTCTGGAAAATGAAATGAAATGATTTTTTTTATAAAAAGTATAAGATTACTAAAATTACATATACTTATGCATATTTATAAATGATTTTTATGCTATACCATTGCAAAAATATAGATATATTGCCCGGTATGTATACAAAATATGTATTATATATTATTATTATTTATTATATGTATTTCAAACACATACTACTCGACAACGTTCACCTCGTGTCTCCCTGTACTCTATGTCTGACATGTCTATTATAAGCCAGCCGTCATACGTGAGAGCAAAGATTATAAACCTACAAAGGATTGCTCATTCCCTATGCTGTAACGTTAGCATATCCCCCCTCACGGCGCGCACTGCGGTGACGTCACAACTGGACCATGCTCTTCAAATCGTAACGTTTCCAGTATTTTTAGTACATAGGCGTGTGTTGCACGTGCCAAATTAATGAGATTGTTTTGCTTTATTTTATGATTTAAATCTATATTTCGCGATTGACTTTGTGTTTTTATTGTGTTAGTAATAAAACCACTCTTTATTAAAATTTTCAATTAATTTAATTTTATTGATAGGTAGTGAAAACCACGTGAAAACATAAGCGCTATGCCGGGTCGTAGATGCGCCGTATTTGGTTGCAACAATAGCAGAGTTGTAACCAAAGCAAAAAATGAAAGTGTCATTTACCATGAATTTCCTCGCGCAAATAATTTGGTCTCCACAACTATAAAAAAAGAATGGATTCGACGATGCCAAAGAGCCGATAAATTCAATCCCAACACAAGCCAAATTTGTTCTGTGCACTTTACGTCTAATGATTACGAAAGGGATTTACAGAATGAACTATTAGGTAAATATAAAAAAAATACATATTAAGAATGGCATTACAGATTACTTAATTTAGGATTACCAGTAAGAAGAAAACTGAAGAAGACAGCAGTCCCAACAGTAAATTTACCTCTTGAAAAGAAAGAAAAAAATCAGACACAACAAATACAAAGAAGCGAAAGACTTTTAAAGAGACAGAAGCAAAAAGAAGTTGAGGATATTTTGAAAACTAGTATACCATCTGATATTAACCCCCAGGCTTCAACTTCACAGGTTTGTGATGAGCATCTCTCTCAAGAAATAATGTCAAGAACATCTGAAGAAAAGCGTTCACATGAAATAAAATATGACTATAATGAATTACTGACAAAATATAATGAACTTGAAAAGCAACATAAGCTATTGAAGAACAGCAGTGGGAAAAAAATAAAATTATTGAATGACCAATTACGCCATTACAAAAGTAAATGTCAACAACTGTGCCAAAATAAGAAAGAAGAAACAGACGCTGTAAAAAAAATGTTTACCAAAAATCAAATGAACATGTTATTAAATAGGAGGAAACGAGTCAACTGGACTTCCGAAGAAGCTGCATCAGCTTTTACTCTACGGTATTATAGTAAGAAGGCATATCTGTATGTTAAAGATAAACTTCACTTTCCCCTTCCTGGTTTATCTTCTCTCAGAAGATGGGCAAGTAAATTGAAGATTACTAATGGAATTTTAACAAGCGTTTTGGAATTTATGCAATTAGCAGGAGAATCCATGAATGATTTTGAAAAAACAGTAGTGTTATGTTTTGATGAAGTAAAAGTACAAAATATCGTAGAATATGACGTTGGAAATGATAGAATTTTGGGTCCACATAATTATATGCAGTGTATTATGGCACGGGGCTTGTTTTCAAATTGGAAACAGCCTATTTTTCTTGATTTTGATCAGAGAATGACTTCGAATATTTTATTCTCTATTATAGACAAATTGTCTGAAAAGGGTTTTAAAGTGGTAGCAATAGTTAGTGACTGCGGCAGTACAAATGTTGGTTTATGGAAAGACTTAGGAATAGACATTAACAACACATCTTTCAAACATCCCGCTACCAACAGAGATATATTTGTCTTTGCAGATATTCCACATCTCCTGAAATTAATTAGAAATTGGTTACTGGATACCGGCTTTCAATTAAATGATGGAAGTTTGATAAATAAGAATCCATTGGAGGAACTATTGAAAGTGACAGACACAGAACTCAATGTCTGTTACAAAATTTCAAAAAAACACTTGGAATGCAATGGACCTCAAAGACAGAATGTTCGTTTGGCTGCGGAATTGTTATCAGAAACGACTGCAAAAGCTCTTGCTCGTTATAAACCAGGTAATGATCCTCTTCTTGCTGTAAATGTAGCTACTTTCATTAGCGATATAAACCAATGGTTTGACATATTTAATAGTTACGCACCTCGTAATAAATTAGCGTCCAAAAATGCTTTTGGAATCAATTTAGAAAGTCAGGTAGCACATTTGGACAAAATTATCGATTTAATAGAAAATATGAAACCCATTGGTAAAACAAGTATACAGACATTTCAAAAAGGAATAATTATATCTACAAAATCATTAAAAGGTCTTTTTAATTCAATGAAAGAAGAATTTAATGCTGCCTATATATGCACACACAGACTAAACCAGGACTGTTTAGAAAACTTTTTTTTCCAACTAAGAAGTAGAGGAGGAGCAGATGATCATCCATCGCCGTTAAATGCACTGTACAGAATTCGTATGATTATTTTAGGGAAGAACCCTGGCATTCTTAGTAGCCATGTGAATACTGAAGAGGCGGAGCCTCAGGAATATTTATCAGCAAAAGTCTTTGAACAAGCTGAGATAGCATTAAATCCTTCAGATAATAATTTAGTCGAAATTAACTTATCTATATCCTCTTCTTCTTCAACTTCTTCCAACGATTCAAGTAATTTAGAGACTGCCAACGATGCTCTAGAGTATATTGCTGGATATATCGCAAAGAAATTCAAAGATAAATATCCTGATCTGGGCGATTATACACACCAATTATTACTCACGGAACATCAGTATAATTTACCCTCATGGGTTGAACACTTATCGTATGGAGGCTTAATTAAACCTAAGAGGTCATGGCTCCAAAAAGTAAAAAAAATGAATAAATATTTTCTCAAGTACCATGGACCTCAACTTGAGAAAAAACACTCGGTTACCAAACAGCTGAGTAACTTTATTTATCAGAAGGAAAACATCCCTTTAGATTTAGTTCAAAATTTTATAAAACTTAGAACAATTATTAAAATAAATTATGAAAATATTAAGCAAGAAGAAAAAAAAATCAAAAACAGAAAAAGAAAAATTGTGGCTTCTGAAAGAAAGACCGCAAAGAAATTTAAAAAAATTGTCTCTTAAGTTTAGTTAAAATTTAAATAAAAATTTAGTTTTTATTTTATCCATTTTTTTACCAGTACCCAAGATTTACTGAAAATACTGATTAATTATTTTAATAATCTACTATTTATTTTAAATATTGCAATGCTATGAAATCTGTGAAAAGCGTAAGACATTATATTTCAACTATTTCGTAGGTCCGGTGACTACGTCACTGCCGAGTATGACCGATCACGTCCGAAGCTGATTGAGCAATCCTTTGTAGGTTTATAATCTTTGCGTGAGAGTATTCTAACCATATGATTCTAACTCATGCACATCTTTTAAAATCGTATATTGCCGCGTTTGTGCACAATTTCGCGGGCATGCGGATTAGCTCAAACCAGTGCATTTTAGAATCGTCTCACGAGATTTATGTTATGGCTGCCATACACGTTACGGTCCACCGGAGAGGTCTACCTGTGCAGGTACGCCTGCGCAGGTAGACCTGAGATGAACCTGAGCGTGTGTGGGACATTTTTTGAACCTGCACAGGCGACCGGTGAAAGAATTGATTTTCGATTCTTTCACCGGTCGCCTGCGCAGGTTCAAAAAATGTCCCACACACGCTCAGGTTCATCTCAGGTCTACCTGCGCGGGCGTACCTGCACAGGTAGACCTCTCCGGTGGACCGTAACGTGTATGGCAGCCATAGCAACGTTGCCAATGAAGTTACGAAAATTGATATACACCTTGCCTTCGCCAGAGAGCAGCACCTCCCCGGTTCAAAATTTGCTAATCGTAAATTACGTTTGAGCAATTTATAAAACATTTAATATAGCTGATATGCGGTATAAATATTCTACAATAATTCATTCAATTTGTCTATCCATTTAATTTTTTTTTTTAGTCACTAATAAAGAAATAAAAAATGTTTTTTGTTCATTTTAGAAAAAAAAAATAGATACACATATTCAGTATTACTTTTTAAACATGTTTGTGAAAACCGTTTTCGATTTGATGCAGAAATAAGCTGGAAAAAAGGAAATCCGTAATTCAAGCCGTCCGGTGGCCTCTTAAATGCTTTTTGAATTTGGTTTCGTCTTTTATTTAGTTTTTGTTTGTTTTCGTGTTCCTATTTAGTATTTTTTTTCTGTTTATTTACCTTTCTGACAATTTTTGTGTGACTCTTTTGAAGCAATATCCTATTAGAATTAGTTACCTAGGGCGCAGAAATGGTTAGGTAAATTGAAAAACGATCGAATATTCGCATTAATTTAATTCCGTATTCAGTCATCAACCCCTTTTAACAGTGTTAGCTGCTAATTCGTATTTCGAATAGCAGCTTCGTTCGTTTTTTTTTCAGTTAGCAGCTAAGTTAATAATTTTCTTTTCCAAAATCACGGAAACAGGCCGTGACCCTAAAAACCAGCCTGCGACCACATTTGAGGTCGCGACCCCGACTTTGGGAACCCCTGGCATAGATATTTAATTTACCAAATAAATATCAATGCATAATCAAATATAATTTTACTAATATGACGAACAAACATTAATAACTTGCAATTCTCAATTCATATTCTATTAAACTTCATTAATTATAACCAAAGGACAGAAAATGTGAAATGTAAAATTAGTGACACCCATTATATTTGTTGCAAGTTCATATTTCAATGAATGCTGGTGCATATCACCAAAGAATTAATCCTCTTATTTCTTATATTGTGATCTAAAACATGTTCCTAATTATGTCTTTCACATCATCAAACTTTTATACTATTATAATAACAATGAAACAGAACTAGAAGCTTCCTTTAAAATATTTTTATTACTTTTTTTCACATACGTTTCTTAGCATTTTTGCTCATTATTTTACATCGATATTATTACTAACTTATAAATATGCAACCTAAATCTAAATATTATCATTATTTATTTAATCCAGTTAAATAAAATCACTAGTGTGTATTTATTTTTACACATGTATGCATCTTCCTGAAAAATAATTATCAACAGAAAGCAGAACTTTCATGAGATGTATTAAACAAATTATTTCCGAATTACAAAAAAAAAATACTTTATTTAAGTAAGAAAGACCAGAAAATTAAAATTTTCTTTCTAAAACAAAATATTAATTCCTCCATTATGGCAAAAGGAGAGAATACATTGTTTTATAAGTATGATTTCAACATATGAAAAGCAATAATTTTTTCAACATTTTTATTTTATTGATTAGCAACAGTAGCACAAATAGTTTTCTTTTTTTTATGTAGATTATACACATTTTTTCACAGACAGAAGATTTATCTTTATTTTGCCTTTTTTAGTATTTTAAAATTTTTTTGGTGACCTTTTCTGCAACGTAAATTTTAAAAGTCACTCCATAAAATCATCTACAGCTCTTATCTGGTATATCTTTAATATCTGTCTCTGCAAGGTCATTTGTATTTCGTTTTTAATTTTTTTTGTTAGCATTTTCTTCAACATCAAATTTATAGTGTCATATTTGGGTTTTTTAAATCTTTTATAAATTTTTTTTGACCATTTTCCATTTTAATACCTACGATTGAAATGAAACCATTTTAAGGAAACAAAGATTCACAAAGGTAGTAACACGCACTCCTTTTTGGTCTTAACTTGTTTTTATGCTGTCTAAGTATTACTTCACTAAAAATAAAAAATCACAAAATACTATATCACTACTATGTTCAGTATTTCTTTTATGTTTTACAGTGCATAAATGAAATTTCGTAAAGCTCAAAAAATTATTGGAATTTAAAGAATATGCAGCGACATTATTAAAATTTAACTTATAAATAAATAAACAGATACCTAGAAAATAACTTAGAAATTCCAAAAAACACAGAAAATTCTTTATATAAATGTATTCATATCAAGTTTCTGCAGTGATATCTTGTTTTAATGTAATTTTATTTTATATTATAATAGATCTTGTTATTTTTAGTATTTTTTGTGGTTTCTTATGTTCATATTTTATTACTGCTTTTGCTTTTTTTTATAATACCATTGATGTACCATAAACATTTTCATCAGAGTAGGCTATGTACAAAAAGAAGTCCTCCTCATGATGTTCCTGATATAGGGAACCCATCGTCGCTGATGTTGGGGGAATCACATTGTTAACGAAGAAGAACAGCGCATCTTCAGGTCTAAGATGAATCCTCTTTCTGATCAAAAAGTAAAATTGTCCCACCGTCAAATCTGAGGGCACTAAATATTTTTTCTTGTCCAAATCGCCAATTCTAGCTTTGGGAGCTTTCTCAACGATTACCTAAACAACAGAAATAAATATAAACTACTAAAAGATTCCATTACAATAAACAACTGCCAAATTTACTTATATAATTATACTTTTACCATTGGCATTGTAAACAAATGTAATAGATAAAAGCAAGTTGTTTTAACATCTCCCAATAGCTTAATGTCAATCACATTTGTCAGCTGTGATTCATTATTATGTAGCTGTAAAGCTTGCTTGTTAATTATCTCATAATTAACATGAGTCATTTTAATTCTTAGTTTTAAGTTTTGAACATAAACTTAAAACAATAACAAGATATTTTGCTGTCCTAGTTTTGATTATGGTAACATCTGCTTTAAAAATATATGTAGATATGCAACATGAATTTAAACTTTGTTGAAATATTTCGTATTTTACTTTAACAGGGCATTTCTGTGTGAATTTGAAAGTGCAAAAATACATAATTTAAAATTTCATATGAAAATAGTATTAAAGTGAGCAACAAAGAATGTATCGTTTCGTAAAATTTCGACATAAATTATAATGAGACACTCGGCAAAACCAAATAAACAACGTCAAATATAATCATAATACCTAATGATTCATCAACAATTATCAGTCTCCCTATTTAAATTTACATTTTTAAAATATAAATAAAAACATCACATGACCTATCGCCATTATTAGCTGGATGGACTTTTTACAATACAAATCATAAAACAGACGTCATTTTTAGAACGTCGTAACAAAATGAAAATGAAGTTTCTAAAAATATTTTCTGCTAGTTAAATTTAGTATCAAAATACATCAAATTTAACCATCCGATATAGCTTGACATTATTAAAATCATTGGCAAATAAATACGCTTATTTCTGATGAACATTGGATAAGATTACAATACTTTAATAATAAAGAAATCGCACAATTTACATTATGTCATTGTGTGTTCTACTTACAGGAACTCTGTCAGGGTATTTCCTTCTGATTTTCTCGCCCTCGGCTTTTCTCTTTTCGAATGCGTGTTCCTCCTTGTATTGGAACTTCATTTTCTCGTCCTAATCACCGAAATTTTGTATAAAAATGCTCTGTATTACAACCAGACTGTTTGCTTTTTTTCTTGTTGTCACACGAAAACAATCGATGGCGTATATAAACAACGCTGGAGTCGTTTAACTACTGAACTAAGTAGTAAAGTACGCGTTTCTCAACAAAATTAATAAACCCGCTTTGTTTGTTAATCTAAAGGTGCATAATAAGTTAAAAGATAAATTAAGATAACGTTACTAATCTTGGTTTGAAAATAAAATAATAATCAATGTGTAAAAAGTATTTATGTTGATTCAAATGTGTAATATGCTACTTGTTCAAATTTTCAATAGATGGAAGCAAATTGAATAATTTTTCTCAGAATTATTTTATTTATTTTATAATATATTTGTTAAAATTAAAAATAAAATATATAGTTTGATTAATTTTGACTACTGGCTTTAGATAAAAACAATACTTATACTGTAATTAAACTTTTGATACAATGTCAGAATGATGTACTTTTACTAATTCTATATTATTTTAACATCATTAGATTAATAGCGACACTTCAAAATTGTTATTTGAATCATTTCTAGCATTTCCTTTAATATTTTGAATAATATAAAATAATAATCTAAAAAAAATCAATAACCTGATAAAACACAGGAATCTATACCGTGAATCTTTACTACAATTACGTCAATTTGACATGTGTCTGTAAATATTTATATTTTTGGTTAACCTAGAAGAAAGGTCCTTTGTTGCTACAAAAAATGGCAAAAAAGGTTCTATTTGTTTGTCTAGGTAATTTGTCAACGCATAAATCATGTGCATCGTTATTGTTTTCACTTTTTTCAGGCAATATCTGTCGATCCCCCATTGCAGAAGCTGTTTTTTTGAATTTAATTAAACAAAAGGGGATCCGGGAAAAATGGGAAGTAGATAGTGCTGCACTGTGTGGTTGGCACGTTGGTAGTAAACCTGATCACAGAGCTATGGCCATTCTACGCAACCATAACATCCCATATAATGGTGTAGCAAGACAGGTACAGTACGTTTCGAATATATTTGTATATCTAAGTTTTAGTTCGGTGTTTTACCATTATTTATTTTCAGATCCAAAATGAGGATTATAACACTTATGAGTACATATATCGAAGTTTTAGTTTGATGTTTTACCATTATTCATTTTCAGATACAAGATGAGGATTATAACACTTATGAGTACATATTTGGTATGGATGAAAATAACATTGCCAATTTGAAACGTGATGCTCCACCCCATTGCCAAGCGAAAATTATGCTTTTGGGTGACTTTGATCCTGAAGGCGACAGAATTATCAAAGACCCATATTATGTGAGTCAAAAATGTACTACTTTACTGTAATGAAGTGAAGCTATTGTTTCTCTTTAGGACACTAACTGCGATGGTTTTGAAAAATGCTATCAACAGTGCTTAAGGTGTTGTATGGCATTCTTGGAGAAAATTGGATAGAAAATTGATGTTTCATTACAACATTTTCATTATATATTGAATATCTAAAGTGTTAAGTATTTATCGGTCTTAAAAATAAAGTTTGTTGTGGAAATAAATTATTTTTTAAAATCTTTGTTTAGACCCTATTTTTGTTTTGTTTATTAAAAACACATTTCTATTTCTTTCTTAATAGAAAACAAAACGTTTAAGGAATGATTTTATCCATTTACATCTTATTTAGTACTTTAAGTAGGAATGTCATTTAATTTCTTGAAACACATTTTATGTAGTGCATTTTACTCGATAGATTTTAAGACATTGATATCATACACAAAGAAACATTATAAACAATCATTCTCTCATGTATATTTTCATATTTTTTGCTTTATATCAAAGTAAAATTGCTTTTCTATACCATTAAAAAATTATTTAGTGTTTTATTATATGTTTATGATTTTAATCTAGATTATCAAAAAATTGTTTTGTTTAATTATATAAAAAGGCCACGAAAAGGTTATCAATATGAATAAATGACTTTTTTTTAAGAAAGACATAAAACGCGTTTACTTGTCTAATTTAAAATTTAATGTCGCCCATATTGTACTAAATCTTAAAATTATAATAAAACTAAAACTAATTGTAAGATTTCTGAAAATTTATACAAAATTTGAGGGTTAATTTTTACTTCTCTTATGAGCTAATACAATTTGTTTCCTGAACTACTTAAAATATTTATACACAAGATATTTTTTGTATTTATAATTGCTATAGTTTAAAACTACATTTCAGCATACAGCCTATTCAATTTTCTCTTAATAATATACAATTCTATACTCAAATCGCTGAACAGATTCAGTGATCACGTTGTGTTCACATGATCACAACAAAGTCGTATGCACACAGGCACATATCATTCAAGGATCAATGTAAAATAGTTATCGCAGTAGTATTTGACATACGAAATTGTGCATATTCAAATGAAAACAGAATAAATGCGGCCAAAACAGATTTAACGGAAACAGAAACGTAAATGTAAATAAACACCGGCGGTCTGTGATACTATTACTGTTTACCTAATCGCCTCATGTAAACGATCTTTGCCGTCGACCGTTTTTATGCATAGGATGCCGTGATCACTTTGTGATCACGCACTTTTATTACTGAATATCTTCGGCGATTCTAGTATAGGGGAACATTCACTATATTATTACATTTGTAGATTAATTAATATATTTTAACTTAATTTAATCTGATATAGGACAATATTAATTTATCCCTTGGGATATTTGTTTGACAAATTTTATAATAATACTTTCTTCTGTACCCAACAGTAAAAAAACAAAAAGGGCAACACTGTAAATTACAATATATGTGCTAATTAAGGACAATATAATTCATTACACATAAATCATTTAATATTGAATTCCAAAAAAATATTAAAATGTTTGTTCCCATTACAGCACAATTGAGGTAGTGAACTCCGCATAACATTTGTCTGGCATATGGAAGTAAAAAAAATAACTTCTGGTGAAAAGCCGTGACACGGTGGAATGACTTCAGTGGTCACATTCAGCAGACACAACAGTTGCTTAACTGATCAGTGATCGGATTCAAATGATGTACTCTCACTCTAACATGTGGAGCGGTCGCCATTTTTGCGAGTGCAAAAATTCTACGCTCACTTAGTGAGCGTATTCGGTCCGCATGCGCCATTAACACATTCCAACACCAACGTAACACACAATTTTTAAGAAAGTTACTAGTAAAGTAAGATAAGCAAATTAAAGGTATTGTGCATAGAAATAAATGTATTAATATTGGAGTTAGCCGAATATTTTAATCGGGGTTGGAAAAACCGGGTCTTACACTAAAAAATACGCCGAAACTTAATGTACAAAAACAATTCATGGTTAACACGCACAAACAATCAACAAAGAATTTTTTGAAATTGTTAAAGGGTGACCAGAATGCTCTGAGGATGGAAGTTGAAAAGCGCACACGGTGAAACACATGTTTTTTTGAGACAGGTTTGTTAAAATTAAGTGTAAGTATGTGTACCTTTGTTTCTATTATTTATTTAGATTTATGCAGATAGTTTCAAGTTTGGAAGTTTAAAAGGTTGTATGCACATATTAAATCAACGTTTTTTAGGCCCAAGAAACAATACATTCATTTGTGATTCATTGAAAATCCTCAAAGAACAAATGCATCAAATACTGGATTGGATTAGAAAACAAAACCCTGGTGGTAATAATTGTTACATTGTTTTACTTATAACCAATAAAGCAACATTTATCGAATTTAGCTGCATTTTTCCTTTAAATGGGCCATTATTGCTAAGAAATAGTACGTCAATTTGACGTCTCACTTGACGTACTGGATTGGTTGCCAGATGACGTCCCTGGGCTGTGACATTCGCCGGTCATATTGCCGTCATTAGTACGTCCTTTGGGACGTCCCATTTGGTCTCCAAAGTCCAATAATTGACGGCATTTTGAAGACAGTGTGTCGCCTGGGGGCAACTGCTTTTAAACTATTTTGTCCAATACTGCAATTCTTAGTGAATTGGTTGAAAAAAGTGCAAATTCTTTGTAAATATGCAAAGAATATATGGAAATGAGTGTCTGTAACCCATTACACGATCCGCTCATGACGGCTGTCCCATCATATGCCTGGGCAATAAGTTTTCTTTCGTTCTCTTTAATATCTGTTTCTAGTTCTGCAAGAATTATGATTGTAACGATTTGCGTTATGATCTGACGATGCTAAAAAAATCCAAAATCGTTCAACATGCTTACCTTTAGCTATATATCTAAATACCTGGGTCATTTGATATTTATTTGACACTAACGTATCAAATTTATTTGATAGGTTAGTAGTTTCGTCAGCTATTACGTGCAAATAATCAACTTCTTTTTCCTTGGAGATTTCATCCTGATACACACTAATCATTGTTTGTAAAATATCATTTTGGATACTTTTTGAGGTTCCTTTGAAAACAGCAGGCTTCATAGTGTCCTCTCAGCGCAAGTTCTAAAGCGCCACAAAAATGCACACAGTTAATTATAATCTTCAAGACATATCGATTGTGTTTCACTTTCTCGTTGTGCAATGGTATATTTCTTCTATATGCACTACCCATCTGAGCAGCAATATTAACATTTTCAAAAAGCGAAAATTAGACTACTTAAATTTTTCATATACCTTTTTGATACACAGTGTTTCTTAATTCGATTTAAATCACTCAAATCTGTTTTCGTGCCATATTTCTTCACCTTCAAATAGTAAACAAGGAAAGCAGAATAGTGCAATTTTTATATTACAGCCACAAATCCACAAATGTTTATTATAAATATCAGGGTTAAAAGTCTATTGAAAGTTCGCTTTGTACTGGAAATCGATTGTTTCAGATTTAAACCCAGTATAGGTCTTTCAAGCTGCTTTATTTTAATTTTTTCCGCAAACGTCCGTTTAATATGAACTTAAATAGCTATAGACCGGACGTGCCAGGCCGAAATAACGAACTGCAACATCTGTTGTCACAGAATCTGTGAATATATCAGAGACACCTATCTGGAAGTTGGTAGGTTTGTATACGCTTTTAAAAAAGTTTTTAGAAAAGCACCATTGAGAGTAGCTCTTTACAGTGAAAAACTTCCACCTTTGTCACTGTCTCCCTCGCCAGTAATAACTAGATGGGGATCATGGTTGGAATCTACTAGTTTTTATGCAGAAAATGTCGATAGTTTACGAAATTTCGTTACATGTTTAAATGACGATGCTCGAAGTATGTCTGAGTGCAAGGAACTAACACAAATCCCAAATTTAAAAAATCACTTGTTATTCCTTCAGGAACACTTTGGAAATTTGCCTAAACTAATCACATACTAAACAAAATTCTGAAATTAAAGATGGATTAACCACATTAGATGCGGACATTAATAATTTCAAAAGTGTACCAAGTGACTTCGGATGTGGCCTTCGGCAAAAATTAGACGCAGTTTTTGAAGTGTAAACTTCTTTGGACGCGTTGCGTTGATTGTGGGCACTGAACAAGACTGAGCCGTAACGCTCGTTCAGGTAAAGTCGGTTCGAGTCGACTAAGGGAACGAGAGAAATATATCATATAGAGGTATTTAATCTCAATTAAATTGAAATTTAAATGAATGCGCAGTTGGTTAGCGCGTCTTAACGGCCGGTCTTAAGAAGGTCGTGAGTTCAAATCTCATCGTGGGCAAATTTTTGTGATAAAATTTCCTAATTAATTTACTCAGCGCGACGCAGAAAAATCAATTTATATATATATATATATATATATATATATATATATATATATATACACGCGATTGCATATCGCGGCCGCTGCCATAGCAACGAATAGAGCATTGCTTTAATTGCTCATTATATACGAATTTATAAGCATTTAAATTCTTTTCTGTTAGACAGGATGAATGAAGAAAATCAAATCGATGACAAATTAAAACGAAAAAGGGAATTGTCTAATGCGCGCGTGAAGAAATATCGTCAAAAGAAGCATACTAAATCTCAGCAACTGAATTCGTCGATGCAGGATGACCATAATGTAATATAGAACGAAAAAAAAGTTGGATTTCGTATTATTAACCTCGCCTTGATCAAGTTTTCACTTCTGCCGTGTGGTTTTAAGCACACCCATTCTCTTGTTTATAGAAATTCAGATTTAATAACGTTGTGACAATTGTATATGGGAACAATGACACAAAATCTAACAGCTAAATACGCCGAAATAAAAGAATACTTCCAGTATGCACCTATAACCAGTTGCGATATAGAAAGGGCGTTTTCTATCTACATGGATGTACTTATTCAAAAAGAACAAATCTTATAGAAGAGAACCTTAAGAAAGTATTGCTAGTAAATATTAATACTCCTTTACTCGACTTGAACAACAAAATGAACAAATAATAACGTATTTTGTACTTTATAGATCACCACCCACTTATTATCCAATTATATAAATAAAATTAAAACCTCTTTAAAAATACAACATTTCAATAATGCGCCCATGGGCGATGAGTCGATCATCAGCCTCTCGTGTCCGGTCTATACTTATAGCTACTTGCTGGGGCCCGATTCTTGAACTTAAGAGAAGTAAACGTTCTATTGAGAGAAGTGATTGATCACATTCCCATCCCTCGTTCTCCTAACTTCAAGAATAGCTATTTTTAAGTGGGGATGTGTATTGATCGTGTAGGAAATGAGTCCGATCCAAACCTGATGAGACTTTGTATGCGCGAGGCGTGGTTTAAACTCTGTGCTATCCGTGTTAAAAATATCGACACCAAAGCGATCGTGTATGTATATTTCCCGCTTCTTTTGAATGCAAACACCACGGAATAAAGTCTGCAATCTACAAGTTTTATTATTATTATATACATGGCAAAAGCAAATGAAAATATAAACCTCAACATTAGATAAATAAATTTAAAATAAAAATAAAGATTAAATTAAATTAAAAAACTAGACTTTTATAAAAATTTTATTAAGCGATTTCATCTGACGAATAGTCAAATACAGAATTAGTATCATTGTCACAATGTACATTATTAATAAATTCTTTGTGGAAATCATCCATAGTATCTTTAACAATATAATCTTCAATTTTCTTAACATGGGTACAAATATTACTCCACTCTTTTGTGTTTTATTATTAATAACCACATGGCAAAAGCAAATGAAAATATAAACCTCAACACTAGATAAATAAATTTAAAATAAAAATAAAGATTAAATTAAAATAAAAAACTAGACTTTTATCAAATTTTATTAACCGTTTTCATCTGACGAATAGTCAAATACAGAATCAGTATCATTGTCACAATGTACATTAATAATAAATTTGAAAATGTTTATAAATGATGTAAATGTATCGGAGCACAGCACGAAGCAAGGAGTAAAGGACAAATGATTAAATAGTAGACTAATGTTTTCACGCCTGACTATGTACAGCGCTCCCTATAGATATCTCTCATTTTATACTGCTTGCTCTCTCTAATGCCGAAAATCGTTTTCTACGCAGGTATCGTCAGGTTTGGATCGGACTCTAGCAGTGCAATGTTGCCAGGTTGAAAATGAAGGCAGATTAGGACAATTATTGAATAGAACAGTGTGTAATTTAATTTAAATAGCGTGTGTACTGTTGAAAGGGTTTATGGGTTATATTATAATCAGTTGGATTTCCGAAAAGTGTTAGGCTAAACATCGAAGTGTAAACTATTATTAATTTTACTACATATCATACATGTTCAATATTATTTCATCATAATTCACATTAAAGTATCAACGCATTATGGAATACTGGTTTAAATTTGCATTTGCACCGCGTGAGTGGTTGGAAAACAAGACAATTTTGTGTTAGTAAATTTGAAATATTATAATAATGGTAAAACGTTTCAGTACAGCAAATATGTTTCTATATTTGTCATTTTATGTTAATATCGGACGTTTGGGATGGTTGTTCAGCATATTCAGAAATAATATCAATGATATATCTTGTTGTTTCTTTGTTTAAAAGAAATAATTTTCTAAATTGTATATCAGATAAATTAAACGCATTTCCCGCATATAGAAACGACGCCGAGGACCTTGATAGAGTTTCTCTGCTTCCGCAACATCGATTAGTACTAGATTCACTAGAAAAATCTCTTCTTCATCCATGTTACTCCAAACACGTATAGTGCTGTGATAATGCACGTATAGTACCTATTCTAATAATACTATATAATATAATAATACCCTCCCCACAGTGTGACTGCGGCGCTGAAAGGCAGACGATCCGCCACATCACGGAACATTGCAACCTGCGGGCATATGGGGGCCGTCCGGATAAGTTTCTGACAGCGACACCAGACTCGATTGAATATATTAATAATTTAGACATTCAACTGTGAATTGTGTTATATTTCTGTGTTATATTTTTATATATTTTTATGTTTTTACATTACATACATTGTGCTATATGCTGTTGTTGTTGCCATACGATAAATAAATAAATAAATGACTGCCTATAGAATAGAATAGGATATCTTTATTTACAATAATATTTAACAATATTATGTATCGCCAGTAGTATAAACTGTATCAATGTATATCAAGTTATTCTTCTCATATATTCAGTGACGTCCGCAACTGTAGAAGCACTCGTCCACCAGCAGCGATCTGACCCTCTCCCTAAACCGCGCAAATGTGACCTCCAGCCAATCGAGAGGGAGCTCGTTGAATAATTGCAGGTGTCTGTGTTGCGTTGCTGTAGTTGATGTCCTATGTTTAGGTATCATTACCTGTTGGCTCGATCTTAGCTTATGCTGCAGACAGGCACCATTTCTTGGCAGGGCCGCCAGTTCAGATTTAGCCCTTAAGAGCTGCCTGAATACATAACAGGAAGAAAGCGACATTATCTTGTACACGTGGGAAATCGGTTGTAAACATTGTAAGAAAAAGGTCGTGACCTCTATGGACTGCCTAACTTGTGCGAATAAATACCATAACCTATACTACTCTTCTATATCCATTCATCGCTGTCACATGTACAAAATAATTTAAGTCGATATGCGCATGCTTCTCTTAACTTTTAATATGATTGTTCGCTTGACTTGAACCGATAGATGTTAATTCTCACAACTCTTGAGAGAAGGGATCTATCTCTCAAGTTCAAGAATACGATTTTTAACATTTCAAGAGAATCCCCTCCATTATTCTCTCGACTCGAGAATCGGGACTTTGGTGGATACTAAATGTATAGGTTTTCGATAACGAAGACACCACCAATCACGAACAAGTAAGTATACTTTTGGCACGACGAAATCGCTTCAAAATTGTTTGTTATTTGCGAAGTATGAAAACGATTCTTATAAGTACAGCTCTATATTTGTCAAAGTGATAGTAGCACACACACTACCACTCACCGTAAGCTACCTACAGTTACTATTCATTTTTTAGTTTTTCTGTATTACCTTTTGCGTTCCTAAATAATTTCCTATTTAGATCCGTTTGAGGTTATTAATGAACAGAAATATTTACATTTTGTTTGAAACATGTATGGCGCACAATCACGGACTAAATTTTTGTATAAGTTTATAACATACCGTATGTGTCAATTTTTATTAGGTATATGGATTCAATGTTTATATGCGATTTATACGTATACAAATAATATGTGGCAACGTGTGTCACCCCTACTATCCGTCACCAATCCCGACAACAATCGACATTACAACGACTTTCTCCGATCTTCCCACTTCTACATTAAATGTTTAGCTACGAACACGTTGCGATCTAGTCTGCAATAAAAGCCGTCATCATCAAATGGCCGCCGCGATCTAGTAGTTTATTATTATTTTCAGAATCCTTTTTTATTTACCTTATTTTTAATTTTATTAGAATTACGCTTGTGTTTGTGACATGCAGCGTGAACGCAGCTTAATAATTCTCTGCATTTAGTGAAAGGAAAAAGAAAAATCCTTGCAATGCGTAAATATTATTTCTGAGCGCAGTACAAACACCCTAGCCAATAGTCCAACAGCTACTGCAAACTTGAGCTTGAATCGGTCGCGCTCGCATTGAAGAGGAAAGGTGGGGTGCCATTTTGTCACGTATGCATGAATTAATCGCCTATGGCTAATGAAAATTGACACGTGCTGTATATGTAATAGCCATGATAAAGTTCAAATTGATACAAGGTTTGTTCAAACCTCCAGTTCTGAACGGTTCTAGAACTAGTGCGCATGTCATTTAAAAAAGACAAGGTTCAATGTTCGGTTCTTCAGAACTCGTAATTCAGAACGGTTCTTGAATTACGCGTTCTGAAAGACCGAACACTGAACTACGAGTTCTCAGAATTTTTAGTTCCAGAACTGCATGGTCCGAACAGTCTTTTTTTAAATGACATGCGCACTAGTTCTAGAACCGTTCAGAACTGGACATAGAACTGGAGGTTTGAACAAACCTACGTTTTGGCAACCGACACGGCCAAATTACGAACTAAAGACGGCGATTCAATTCCACTACAAATTTGGATAGGCCGGAACAATTTAAAACAATAAAATTAAACTAAATTAATTAATATATCAGGATATATAAATTCCCATAGTAAAATACTATTACATGAAAGCCAGTTACAAATTATATATTATTATAAATAAAGCTATTAAATATTATTTTTTCTACACCGATATTTAATATAACATTTGGCTATACTGTTTAGGAGGCAAGCATTGTTGACAAATTTAAAATGTTTAGATGACAATTATAACAAATGTCAAAAGGTGTATGAATATTATTATTTGACAGTCTTGAAATGGCGTTTGTAGGTTATATTACTTGACAGGTAAAATTTGGCAACATCTAAAATTTGACGCCATTTTAATTTCGTGGCGCATGTCGGTTGCAAGAGCGATTCAACTATAGCATCCAATTTTTTGGTACAAGATTTGGCTTCAAATTCTACAATATTCTTTCACAAAATCTTCAAAATCTAAAAAAACTTTTACTCCAACACGCTTTTTACAACGAAAAGTTTAAATTATATTGAATCCATATTCTAACTCAATTGTATAGAGCTATTACTTAAAATTGTATTATTCGATGGTGTTCCAATGTTAATTAAAAACGTATAAATAATCCTCTTAAGATAGATTTTCGTATCGGTGTTTTTACTGCTGTTTAAGACGTTTCGTCAGCTTATCTCACGGGACATCTTCAGAGCTGTTGGTTCTACTATTTGAAACAATGTTTGAGACAAATGCAATTTAATCAACAGTCTTATTAAAGATATCCCTTACGATAGTGGACGAAATGTCGGCAGCAGTAAAACATAACTACATCCGTGAAAGCCTACGACTTAAGAATATTATTGTTGATTAATAATGCGTTATTATGTTGACATTAATTTGTTCTTTTTCCATACAAATGTTTTTTAACCTTTTGGCGATCTTATCTGTATTCGTAGTGCATTGCTTACATTTGTGTTCTATAAAGAAAAAGGCTGGTCGAAGATGAAATTCATGTAATTTTGACGATGTAATTTCGCTCGGTTAAAGGTCAATACTCTTTTCGTCATCTTCATCTTGGTCGGTAAGAAAATAAAACGACAAATAACAATAAATACAGACTAGTTTATTGGTAAATGTACTCCTTTTAATTCATTATATTACATATAACTGCGAAAAAAATATGTATACACAATCATTCACAAAAAAATGTACAATACATAAAATATAAAAATGCAAAAAGTACGTCATGACATTATTGGACTGGCTATATCTGGCGGTAAATGTTGATGGTACGATCTAATTGTTCGAGAAATGGTAAACTAAATCGAAACACTGTATAGGTATGTATGTACATACACATAACTGGAAGACCCCCGTTTCTTAAGTTTAAACACTTGCAAAGCGAAGCTTATGAAATAACATTAAAGCTTGTTCGTAGCGAAATAAATTTCATAATTATGTATATTATTATTATTATTTTTAGCCCATTTTTATAGTAAAACGCAAGCTGTTGTTAATTTATTAAATATACACAAATAATCTCGTGTATATCACACAATTTATTGGAATATTACTAGTATTCAGTTTAATCGTGAACAATTTAAATCGTACCACAAATCCAACCGGCAACTTCATTTTAAGAAATGGACATACATCACTTAAGACAAATAAATAATATTTTAACAGCAAAAGTAAAGTAGAAGCACTGTTTCCATAACTTTTTTTTGCTTTTTCCCCTCCATTACAAGGGCAATACGAACACCACTCGACATTTATCATCATCTCCATCATCAACGATCACAATCATATTTGGATAATTTGTATCGTAGACCAAAAAGAGAGAGAGCGAGTCCCTTTCGATTTAGAGCTTTATGCATGTATATATATATATATACACGCATAAAGCTCTAAATCGAAATTAAATTATATATATATATATATGTGTTGTGTGTATTTCTATGTGTGTATACGTGTGTTTCTCGAATACAAAAGGTCCACAGGATCATACGTATTACACAACATTCTGTATAAACCTCACCAATAATAATTGCACAAAAAACATTTTAAAACATCACCAAATTTTCTACATTAGATATTAATTATATGCTATTTATATATAAATTATCGAAAAATTGACATAATTGGATACGTAAAGGTCCAAAATATACAAATATTAATACGTAAATTTGTTAATATTACAGAAAATACAATGACACTAGTATTTTCAAATTTCGTTGATGTTTGAGGTTATGTCCATGGAATATATTGAATGTGCTCTCGGTGGTCTCTTATTATTCAATTTAACTTGGTACGATATTTTTTCCAATGAAGAAAATTAAAATACATTTTAAATAATCAATTTTACTTAAAAACAATACATGTACAAAGATCATTAATATCCCTCGGATCTCATCACATTTTTTTATTATTTTTATTATTATTATTATTGTTATAATTATTTATTATTTGGGTAATCAGTTTTTTAACATGACTTTTAAGCACTCTACAAAACTAGATTAGGAATTTTATTCTTTGACAGAATGCAATATTTATTATTAAATTTCCCATAAGGGAATACAGATGTCGATAATATTATTATAAAATGATTTATTTCTATTTTTTTTAACATGACACATTATACCACGATATATTATCAAAATTAAAGCGAGAAATAAACAACGAACCGATATTGCATGATATGAGGTGATTCTTTAAAGAAAGTCAATAGTCACTATATGGAAGTGAAGACTTGGTATTGAGAGGTTATGTCTAGAGCAATATAGGATTGATTAATGGGTGGAAATTTTTCAACCTGTAATAACTGCAAGGAAGACTATTTAAAGACGGTTTCAGCACTTAAATTTGACAGGTGTTCATTCGACAATTCATTTAATCGTCATGTTCGCTTCTAAATATTGTATCTGCAGTTGTGACATCATTACTTCCATAAGATTATCAAAATTCTTTTGAATCACCTGCTGAATTTTTAAACTGAATATTAATGGAGTTTGGTCAACAAAAAATAGGATCTGTTAATCAGAGGAATTTCACATTGAAAACATATTAATCCGTTTTGTTTCCTCCATTAACAGCAACAATCGTTCGAGAGAAAAATGATCGAACACAGCAATTGGTGACGATGTACAAAAAGGTTGTTGATTGTGACTACGATACTTTCAACGACAAATTTAGAAAGATGAAGTACTAAAATTATATTTCTAGAAAATATTAAAGCCATGATCATTATACTTTACCATAAACTTCTAAAATACAAAACACCGTCGAACAACTCGAATGTCGCAAAATTGTTATTTCTAAAAATTACTTGTACTTTCATAACCTCACTCACTGATCTGTGTTTTTTCCCTCATCCCTATTTCTTATTTTTTTTGCAACTCCCGTGTACTTTATTTTGTGTTTATGCTTTTGTATGTATAAGTGAGTAATTCAATAATAAAAAATAAAAACGAAAGAACAGAACGTATTATTTACACTATGTATATATGTATATATTATCATTTTCCCTTTCTGTTTTGTTTAATTTTATATAAATGGCAGCATACGGGCTATATGGATGAGCAAACGCAGTGCATTGCTCCAAAGTCGTCGCAGAGGGGCGTATCTCAATGCTAAGAAATGCCACAGTGACATCACTGTCAGCACTTGCAAAATGCGATAGATCCAGAACACTTTCGACATTTGTTTCCGCGCTTTCGGCAACGTGTCGGCATTTTCCTTGAATATAAATCTGAAATTAATGCACAGAATTAATAATCAATCTGGTTGTGATGATATAATGAGTGGCATTCTTAAGTTCGCGAGTAAAAATGGCGCCCGAACAGGTGGCATTTATACATTCTGCCTATGTATTTGGCACCAGCGGAGTTTTGATTGGCCAATTCAAAATAATTCACCAATAAAGTAGTTCAGTGCCAGATACGGGTGCATAATGGAATTCGGTGCGAAACTCATATGCGGAATGGGTTTGAAAATATTGTCAGATGCGGGTGTACGGTGAAATTCGGAACGAAGCTGCAATGCAGAATGTCGGCAAACATTAATAATAATTAATTAAACATTGAAATTCTTGCGTTCAGACAAACATGTTATTGAAAACATAACTTAAGTGTATGAATAACATAAAAAAATACTTATGATCTACCCAACACCTATAAGCCTAACTCGTGGAACACACACTGTTAGTGACTTGTGCCATGCTTTATAGCGTTCGCCTGGTTTGCTGCTAAATTATGCCTTCTTTTTTGCCTCTTTTTGGCAGCTTCTAGTTTTGCTGGAACATGGTTACTGTTACTCCAAATCTGCGTCTGTTTATGCGTGGGCTGAACTCTAATATTGGATTTCGAACTATAGCGTTTTGCAGATAAACTACCTGAAGTGTGGTCTGTTTATGCGTGGGCTGAACTCTAATATTGGATTTCGAGCTATAGCGTTTTGCAGATAAACTACCTGCAGTGTTTAGAAAGGTTTTCCAAGCTGTGCCTATTTTAAAATTTATTATACTCTATTTTTAAAGTAGCGAGAAGAATTTCTGAACAGACTACTTTGACAGTGAAATCTCATTGGTTGAAAGAAAGGCCAAATGACACCGTATCAATCTTGCTCAGATTTTGTCAACTGACATTGTTTATGGTTAAGCCTTGTTGTCGTTTCTATTATTTCTCCGTTATTTCATTATATACTTTACCAGTTCTTTTCAGAGCTCGACAGTAATAGTTATCAGATATACTCGTAAGTAATAATAAAAGTCCATTTGTAAAGCCAAAATTTAAATGTCATATATATGAGCATAAAAATCAAATTTCATCCAATGTTTATAAACACCGAATTGAAACTGGACATAACATAGACTATGATAATATTACAATTATGCATAGACAATCAAAAAGTTTAAAACTCAACCTACTAGAAACATTAGAAATTGAAAGACATAAACATCAATATAACTTATTGAATGACCAAATATACACACATGATAAACCTTTGTTTTCCTTTTTAGAAACTCTATGATTTTGCTGTATTCAACTACTTTGGCTGCCTATCTACCGATAACTCATGCATTGATTTGTGCGATTGTCTAGCTCATAGTTATTTTAATGTTATTATCTTTTATAGTTCATTTAGGGAATTATTTCATATTATTTTCTGAACTATGATATCTCCATATCTATGTTCATGTGTTGTTGACATTTTACTTAATGACTTTTATTTTTACTTAATCTATATTCATCATATTTTAACATGTACTTGCCTTTGAATTATTGTGGAAAATATGTGTTTCTGGTTACATACTGTGTGTTATGACATGATATACTTTGAAACTTAATATTGACTGTGAGTATTCTGCATACAAACATTATATGTATTGTCTTGTTTCATTTTATGCATACATTTTAATGATGGCTTTGTGGTAATAATATGTAATTTAATTAGATTCTAGGCTGAGGATGACAATAGTCGAAACTAGTCCCCTAGTGTAAATCAATAAATTTTGTAAAGAATAAAGAGAATTCGTAAGTAATATAAGTATAAGCAATACATTGAAATAAATATAATTAAAAGAATTTTATCGTTGGTCTCCAATATGGATGCACAACCAAGTACAAGTGCCGCTGGCCGTGTACATGTTTGTTTTCCTCCGAAAAAGCGTGAAAATACGAGTCATTTGCGTAGTACCGAAAAACAGACCCTGATCAATGCTTACAAGAAAATTATAGCCGATACACCCAATATCAAGAAACTTGACATGATAAAACATATTTCTGACGTAGTAGGCAAGTGAATACAATTTATTACATATGATCTATATTTTACGGAGTATACTTACAGGAATTTCAAGAGCAACAGTATATCGGGTGGTTAAAGAGTATAAAGCCCCTGGAAAATGTGCGGATCCTAAAAAGATTACTGGTAGGCCTTCTTTACTGAAATCCTTTGATGAGACTGTGAAAACTGCTATACGCCAAATAGTTCACAATATGTTTCGACAAAATGAACCTCCAACATTATATAAGGTGCTGGTGTAAGAAACAAATGAAGATTTATGAGTTGATCAACATTATATTTGCTAATAAAGCAAATGAACTTTAAGTAAGAATTATTTATTATATAGAAATACATATATATATTTGTGAAATGTCTTCTAGATACTTAAAAAGGAGCAAAAACAGTATTTTGACCGAAAGAGATGACATTGCAAGATGAAGGCGACAATATCTCAGAGATATTTCTCAATATAGAGCTCAGGATAGATCAATTTTCTATTTGGATGAAACTTGAATAATGGTTCTCTCGAATATTAAACTATTTACCTGACAATGCTGTTATAGTTATAGATAATGCATCATATCATAGTCGAAAAACTGAAAAGCCACCATCATCATTATGGAGAAAGGTAGATATTCAAAATTGGCTAACATGCAAGGAAATACAGTATGATGAGGATATCGTCAGAGCTGAACTGTTAAGCTTGGTTAAAATTCATAAGAATAATTATAATTGCTATGTTATTGATGAACTAGCAAAATCACAAAATAAAACTGTGTTACGATTACCTCCTTACCACTGCGAACTGAATCCTATCGAGCTTATTTGGGCCCAAATAAAAAATGAAGTGGCTGCCAAAAACAAAACCTTTAAATTATCTGAAGTGAGACAATTATTATTTGACGCCTTGGGAAATGTAACAGCTACTACTTGGCAAAAATGCATAAACCATGTTATAAAAGAAGAATCTCGTATGAAAGATCTTGATGCAATAATTGACGAAATAATAGAACCTTACATCATTAGAGTTGAAGATCATAGTGATAGTGAAGATTTTGATTGTAGTTCGATCTCATCATCATAATTTAGAGATACATGAATTTATTTCTAATAGTTATGAGCAGCTCATAAGTTTATGATACATATTTTTATTACATTTGCATTTCTATATATAAATATTTGAATGTAATTTTTGCTGAACCAGTAAGTCTACAATAAATGTATTATGAATGTATATTTTGTATTATAATAAATAAATGTTATGTATCTTATCTATCCTCCATTTACACTTTCTAATATTTACTTAAATTCTTTCCTCTTCTGTCATCCTGGATAAATTCCTGTTGCTGATTTCTGCATAGGTCTATACTTAATATATGTATGTATCACAAATACAAAAATGATTTGAATTTTGCCGCGTACAATTAGTTTTCAAGATTTTCGTGCATGTAATTTGGGACAGGGGTATGTTAAAAAATTCGTCTCGCTACTTTAAAAATAGACTATAGACGTTTATAAAAGCTCTGAATCTTTGCTGAACTAGTTTCAAATTCATCATTTTTTTCTTTCAATGTGTTGATGACTGTATCTAAGGAAAGTTTATGAGTTTCATCGGCAACAGCTTCCTCGCCTTGCACTGAAAGTTCCGGAAGGATTAGATGTAACTGCTTTTCGAAACTGAAGAGATTTTGGGTTAGGCACAAGAGGTTGAAAAAATGAGACTGGCTGACTTTTTCGCCAAATGCCAGTTTACTCATCTTAGTCTTCCTACTACGCAACTGCAACAGCAATGTCCACTTCATAAGAAACTTTTAAATCTTTTTCACTGGGTACTGTGTACGTAGTACTTGAAGTTTCTTGAATATTCTTTGACGTTAAATTTTTAATTTTCTTGATCTCTCTACTTAGTAGCAAATAAAGGGTACGATTCTTATTGTTAACAACATTTCAAAGGACGTAAATGTGAAAGGCTCTCACCCACGCTTATAATATAATAGCTGGGAAGCCTGCCTAAAAAGTGAAGTACAAATTTAAAGTGTAATGAAGTAGGCAAGCAAACTAAGTAGAATTATAATAGTGAAATAGATAATAGAGAGCACCCTTCCCTTATTGACTCGGTAACGTTATTTGTATTGTCATTTTCTTTTGGCATTTGAGAGATAAAGACAGAAATATATTTAACGTTATCTCGGTCATGCTAAAACTCTCTACTATCAAACACAATAAATACGCCATTACTTTTACGTATTCATCTTTATTCAAAGTGCCCTGCATTGTGTATTTGATGGAAATTTGAATTTTTTCCTAACAATCACGATTTTTTGACATCATTTTCTTTTTATTAATTAAACTCGTGGGCAATCTCTACGATAGCTTGCATGATGACAGAGATAATCTTTATTGCAATAATTATTGTCATTTTCAACTTTTAATGAGATATCTTTACCCTATGTAAAAATGCTTTACCTGCATAGAAAATGCGGTGAATTTTGTTTACTTGCTGCTTTATGCTGCCAACTTGTTTGAGGTTATGATGCTGTACTCTTCTCTCCACTTGATAAAGTCACAATCTTTCAACAAATTTGCTCTATAAATAGCAACATTCACATTGGACTCTTTAGTCGTGACCGAAATATGATTAATGCCCGTTTGCACCGTTTGTCATGTTAAGTCTGGATTAGTTAAGCCCGACTTATTATTTAAGCTCGTCTTAAGTGTCGATGGTTTGCGTAAGAGTTAAACACGGATTACTATAAAACTAGAATCTATATGGCAACTATGTCCAAATTTAGTAAAATTTTATTTTTACATGTTTTCTATCTGTAAGAAATTACATTTATTTATGTGCTAGTTGTGTGACTAGTTGTAACTGCCGCTTGCATAAAACCAAAGGCATGTTAGAAGTTGTGTTATTGGGGAGACGCATTGATTTCTAAAACAATTAAAGTTGCCTTATCTAAATAAACAACTGCCTATCATTCTACTTATCGTTTGTAAACTCTAAATCATTTTCTAATTGTGCCAATAAATTCAATACCGTTGGCTTAGTCAGTCTATATCGGCGAAAAAACGAAACATCATCTAAATTAAGATCATCCGTTCTATCATAGATGATACGTCTTGGAAAGCCAAAATCTATAATTTCCAAAATATCAAAGTCATCTTCGAATAAATCGTTCTACATTCATTTTAACACGATCGGGTTTTAAAACTAGTTGCAATCGATGTCAATCACTTTTCAGAAACAAATATATAGCTTAATCTTGCTTTAAGTCCGGAAATATCTAGACTTAAATTAATCCTCACTTAAAGTAATTTAAGTCGTCAGACTTAGTAAGTGGTGCAAGACTTTAAGTCCGAGTTAAGAATTAATCTCGACTTAACAAAGCGGTGCAAACGGGCATAAAACAAATAGGCAAACTCATTTTGTGCAATAAATCACTCATTTTATGCAATAAATACTGTGTTATGGCTGTATTACACATATCAATTTCTTGAAAGAATTGTGTGCGTAAATTATTTATTTTCTTTTGCATCTCTTGTGCAGTTATTTTAACATTCAATATCAAACACAAATCTTCGGTAAATTTATTATGCCCGTTTGCACCGCTTTGTTAAGTCTGACTTAAATTACTTTAAGTGAGGATTAACTTAAGTCTAGATATTTCCGGACTTAAAGCAAGATTAACCTATATTTGTTTCTGAAAAGTGATTGACATCGATTGCAACTAGTTTTAAAACCCGATCGTGCTAAAATGAATGTTGAATGGGACGATTATTCGATGATGACTTTGATATTTTGGAAATCATAGATTTTGGCTTTCCAAGACGTATTATCTGTGATAGAACGGATGATTTTAATTATTTAGATGATCTTTCGTTTTTTTGCTGATATAGACTGACTATGCAACGGTATTGAATTTATTGGCACATTTAGAAAATGATTTAGAGTTTACAAACGATATATAAGTAGAATAATTCGCAAATGTTTATTTATAGTACGACCAAACCAATTTGGCCGGCGGAAAAAATGTGAACTACTACCAAAAACACCTTGCTCCTCACCTCCCTGTCCCATATGCTCTGCTAGTACAGTCAGATAAATTGACAAGTTTGTTTGAGTTTGTGACATTTAGAAAAGATGTCCGAGTTTAAGGTTAGTAAAACTTGTTAAAATAATACATTGACATTGGTTACATGACAAACGTCAAACTTCAACAACTCTAGAATTTTTACTCGGAGTGTACCTTTCAAAACGATTGTGCTGCTCGAGCGGTCACATCGGACTGGTTGGACTATAGATAAGAGAACTTTAATTCTGTTTTAGAAATCAATGCGTCTCCCCAATAACACAACTTCTAAAATGCCTTTGGTTTTATGCAAGCGGCAGTTACAACTAGTCACACAACTAGCACATAGTTGCCATATCGATTCTAGTTTTATAGTAATCCGTGCTTAACTCTTACGATGCAAACCACCGACACTTAAGACGAGCTTAAATAATAAGTCGGGCTTAACTAATCCAGACTTAACATGACAAACGGTGCAAACGGGCATTAATTTTTTTATTTCGTACTTTTGCACTATTAGTACTACTAATTCACCTAAAAACTTGGTGAAGAATTTGATAAGTGTAAAACAGGAAAGGTCAACAATAACTTGACCAAGAACTTGATCAAGAAATTGATAAGTGTAATACAGCCTTTAGAAATAATAAGGCGCGTATTTGATTGTTTCCCACATTATCGTTAATGCAATGTTACGTTCCGTATATGAGTTTAGCACAGAATTCCATTATCCACATGCATTTGACACTGAGCTACTCATTGGTGAATTATTTTGAATTGACCAATCAAAACTCCGCTGGTGTCAGAAACATAGGCAGAATGTATAAATGCGCACGGGTGGCACAGAAATTCACTTGGAGTAATTTTCAGACACGGCTTTTTGCGAATTTTGACAAAAAAATAGTGTCCCTTATAAATATGATCAATAATTGAACAACTTTACTTACAAAATTATTGGCGCTGAAGTATAGAAATGGAAATATTCAATAAAATTACACCTTTAATGATATGTAAACTCGCGGTAAAATATTTTGTCGGGTCGTAAGATCAACTATATGGAAGATATATCTGGTCCACTCTAATAAATTCTAACACGAAATAAAGAGGGATTATATTCAATTTTTATAATACCCAAGTTTGACTAAATATACTGAACTGCTTCGTAAAAGAAAATACATGTGGTATATAGAAGTAAATATATTTCAAATATTCTTTATTTATGATTTATCGCACGATAACATTGATGTGACAACATTACAAATAATTCATTTTGCTGTTCTACAAATGTTTGGGGCTTTCCGAATTTATTTTATTTTTCAAGGGCGAGAAAGAATGCTTTAAGATCTCGGTTTTATGGAATTTGTAATTATTTGAAGTGAAGATATTTACGAGTATGTATCTATCATTATTTTTTTCCCGTAATATACATTCTACTTATTTTAAAATAGATACAAAAAAGTTATGGGTTTTTCATTATAATTTAATTCAAAATTCTTGACTATATTACTATATCTGCATTCTAAGACTTTTTACTTGGGGCATGTTTGCCTAATATGTATTTACCTAGGTATTTACAGCGAAATTGCTAGGGGAGTTTAAATTTTGGAATATTATTTAAATCAAGATTTTTTGTAGTCCACATATCAAATACTTTTTTTTAATAGTTCAGCCACCTCTCTAAAGATCAATTATTTCACCATTCCTTGTTTTATTAGTATGGTAATTTCTCTGCATTTTTAAAACTACATAAAGCATGTGTCAATTTTCATTAGGTATAGGGATTCAATGTTTACGTGCGATTTATACGTATACAAGTAACACGTGGCAACGTGGCACCCCTACTGTCTGTCACCAATCCCGGCAACAATCGACATCACAACGATTTTCTCCGATCTTCCCACTTCTCCCCACCAGATTTTACATTCAATGTTTAACTGCGAACACGTTGCGATCTAGTCTGCAATAAAAGCCGTCTTATTACTAGAACGGGAAACATCAAATGGCCGCCGCGATCTCCTGATCTAGTAATTTATTATTATTTTCAGAATCCTTTTTTATTTACCTTATTAGGGTTATTTTTTAATTTTATTAGAATTACGCTTTTGTTTGTGTCATGCAGCGTGAACGCAGCTTAATAATTCTCTGCATTTACTGAAAGGAAAAAGAAAAACAAATCCTTGCAACTCGTAAATATTATTTCTGAACGCATTACAAACACCCAAGTCAGTGGTCCAATACTTACTGCTAAGCTAACTTGTATTTTCGAGTATCGGTCGCGCTGACATTGGAGAGGAAAGTAGGGGTGCCACGTTGTCACGTATTGCATGAATTGATCGCCTATGGCTAATGAAAATTGACACATGCTGTCTGTTAAAAAGTCTGGGGTAAGTGTGATATTGCTCTTATTTTACATTTTAAAATATTTTCCTTTAAATATATTGGCTTCAAAAGATCCTTTATGTAATTTATTGTTTGCTTATTTATTGCTTTATTATGCTAGATGTATTTTATTTTTGAGAAAATTTAATATCTCTCTCAAGCGTAAACAAAAATAATACAATCTCCGTTAATGGTTTATTAAAATTTAGTGGGAAATATTATGGGATTACTGTTGTCTTAAGACCCGACAAAACTTTTTGCCGCGAGTATACATTAAAAACATATTTATCTTGCGGTCGATAACATCTGGTTACATATTTATAGCAATTATTATTGATATAATTTTTAAGTTTTAATATTGTAAAAATTTCATAGAAAAACCCACAAATTGAAGTTAAATGTTTTATATACTAAACTAAAATAAAAATCAAATATTGTCATTTTCTTAATTTTGAAAGCTCTGCATGAAATATATGATTAAAAATGAAAACTGGATAATTCACATATTTTATTAAATGTATTTCCATTTCTGTACTTCAGCGCAAATAATTTTTATAAGTAAAACTTGTTCAATTTTTTATTGGTGATCTAGAAGGGACAGTAGGATTGTTTTTGATAAAAAATAAAACGTTGTCTGGGTCTTTATCCTAACTTACCTTCTAATACCCAAGATATAATCTTCTATGTAATTTTCCCAGTTGATTTGCGTAACGTCAAAACAAAATATCTTTCGATCCTGATCACTGAGAGATAAGCTAAGTGTTCTGACATTGTCATCTTCAAATTGCCATTCGTTTGTGGTGAAGTATTCTAGGCATACGGCGGCTTTACTAAGTTTATCTTGAATTTTGGTCATTCTACAAAAAGAAGTAAAAATTATCTTATTTGCTAGGAGAGTGGGCGGGGCGGATAAAAGAGAAGAAACCAAGCCATCCTTGGATGATTAAGAAAAATAATACGCCAATATCGAAATATTCAATAAAAATACTTACATGGGCTTTCCCCCAAATAGCCAAACGAAAGCGTCCAATACATAAGCGGGCAGCCAGTGTAGTAAGTATTTGTTCATGTTATTTCTAACTACGGAAGCAGTCACAGTGCCATCTGGATACCACTGGATGTCCGAAAAGGGATGTTTCCTCATATATTTAAAGCATAACCCTATGAAATGTGACCATGTTATGGGTTTTCGCAGACCTATAAATGATTAAGAGACGTGTTTATGATGGTTTGATATCAAAAAGAATTATGTCGATAATGTAGATCGCGACTTATGTTGCGTTTTGAGACTTTATAGGTTTGTTCAGACCTCCAGTTCTGAACGGATCTAGAACTAGTGCGCATGTCATTTTAAAAAAGGCTGTTCGGACCATGCAGGTCTGGAATTACAAATTCTGAGAACTATTAGTTCAATGTTCGGTCCTTTAGAACTCGTAATTCAAGAACAGTTCAGAACAGTTCTGGATGGTGGGCTAGTATTTAAAATTCTGATAAATCCGGAGCATGCGTAATTGTCATTCGTATCAACTTTCGCACTTTCTGGTTATGTTTGTTGTATTTATGTTGAACTTCAGAGTTTGGAGTTGTTATAGGTTAATTTTTAAGTTACCGTTCAAATACCTTTTTATTTTTGTTCTTTATTTTAGTTTGTGTTATTATTAGAGTATTGGTGTGATTAGGTTAATCGAACTTATTTTTAATTTTTTTACACTTGTTTTTATTAACACTCATTATATCAATTTTGTAATAGCCAAAGTAAACAGCTATAAGTATGATTAAACGTTCAAACTTCTTCATATGGTGGTTTATTGTTTTAGAAATTACTTCAGTTACTCGCATGTTCTTGAGTCTAGCAAGTGATTATTTCTCTAAGAATAAAGTGCATATAATGGTACAATTAGGAAACATGCAAACATGTGAAAAGTTAATTTATAATTATCATATATTCGTAGACAAACTGACATATTTGTTAAACTTAGACAATCAAGTATTTAATATTATGTAAACTAAAGTTATAATTTTTGATTCGTTGTGTCCGCCTTGACATTTAAGAAAAATAAAGGAATTCTGTGATTTCAATATACAGGGTGCGGCAAAAAGATCTGACGGTTTTAAGTAAAAATAACATAAAAATGAAAAATGATAGAAATTGTTTTATTGCTTATTACAGAAGGGTGTACATGTAAATTAATGAAAATTACGTCAAAACAACCGATTTCGTCCGTTTAAGATCTGAAGATAACGTCCTTATTAAATTAATGAAAATTACATCAGAACAACCGCTTTCGTCCGTCTAAGATCTGAGTATGTGGTGGGGGGTGCGATAGGCGCATCTCACAGGCCACACGTGAACATTATTAGTAGTCATGGAGCAGTGGTCGGCTGAGCACCGTGCGTTTGTTGTGGAGATGTTTTACTTTCTTATACGTAGTATAAGGAAGTGTGTGGCCACCACACGACTTTCTTATACGTATGAAAGTGTTACTTTCGATCCGAATTTTGAAATTTCATTTATACAAAAAGTATTCCAAATCCAACTCTAAATACTTTTGTACTCTTCATAAATATATATAGAATGCATAATTTACGACATATTTGCAAAAAATCGTTATTCAGTAAGAGTAAAAGTGATACTTCCGGTCCGAATTTTGAATTTCTTTTTATACAAAAGATATTGGAAATTAAGTTCTAAATTCTTATGAATTCTTTAAACTTAGTAGTTGACGAAATATTGGCAAAATTCGATTTTTTCACTGAAGTAAACTACTACTTCCGGTCTGCCGATTTTGCTCAAAATCTAATCAGTTCTCAAGAGGGAGATTAGGGGTAAGTGGGGTAATTCTGGACACTTTTTGAAGTTTCTTTTATTTGAAAATAATTTTTTGACAACTGTTTAATTTAAAATTTTGGAGTTTGGTGTATAACAACATTTATCATTCGTCCCTTCGCGTGCAACGACCAAAACAAAAAAAGTAGCTCATTTGTATTGTATATAAATATTTTTTAAAAATTTGACAAGTGTCTACGCTTACCCCATAACTTGGGGTAAATGTATACAGGACCTGTAACAGACGTTTGTTTCCATATTAAGGTATGTGGGGTAATTGGAGATTAAGTTCAAAGTGGTTCCTTTCATGTGCTGAAAGTTGTATTTCGCTATTTTATTTGGATATGAAAATACAAAAGTCTTAACAAAATCTATTAGAAAAGGGATTAAAATAGTATAATAAAAAGTTAATAAGAATAAAAATTTAAATTATAAAAAATCTTTTTAAATATTTTCTTTATAGTTAGACCAGATTTTTTCAATTGATGCTGGACATGGACATACTGACAGCTTATTATTCCCATCATCTCTCAAAGTCACCTGAACAAAAACAGCGCTAATGTGAACAGTATCAATGTCCTCTCGTATTGGCCAACGAAATTGCTGATTAGTGATGCGTTCTAAAAATTTCATTTTTATATGATGGTCATGGATTTCCAATACTTTTCCGATATACCATTTTGATACAAAGTCAACGGCATAAAAATTGTCAGATTTAATTGTTTTTACTTCGTTACAGTGATTGTTATCTGGACTTAAGTTTTCTTTTTCGTCTTCTTCATCTGACAGTTTACCAAATGAAACATCATCGCTTGATGGCAAATTTTCAACTTCTTCTCGAATTTCTTCATTTTCTGATTCAGATGATGAGCTTTTATTAGTTGCAAATTTTTTTAACTTTTTATGTTTTGGTTCTGATAATTTTTTCGGTGGTATTTTAATTTTTGTTGGAGCAGACTTCTTGTTCTTTTTGGAATTTCTTTTATTTTCTTCATTTTTTAAACGAATTAATACTTCTTTACTTGTAAGAACTTCACCATAAGAATCTTTCTTTAATCTAATTTGTCGTTCAGTGGATTTTGGAATTGGAGGTGCAAATTCTCTTCTCAGTTTATTGATAAAGATATCCATAATGGAACGCCGCCCATCTGATGTTGTTGGTTGCTGCAACTGCTCTGAAATGTCTTAAGTTGCAGAATCATTATTAGCTACTGCAGATTCAACAGACACTCCATTTATTTTATTTTCAATTGAAGTTGGAGGTGGAGGTGTTGGAGTTTCTTGAGTTGTGTTGGGAGTATCTGAAACTGGAATTCCCTGTTCTAGCAAATTGCATGTTTCTAGTATTTGATTATGAGCATTTTCATTTATTAATAGAGTTTGATCTTTCTCTGTTTGATCTGCTTTAAAGCGTTCTAGCTTCATGTGATCATAGTCTTGTTCAGGGAATTTAGATGCATCTACTGGGAAGCAACCAGTTTCTCGAAACCCAGAAATAATGTTGCTTTCTGTTAAATATTTTCTCCACGCCTCTGCCAAAAGTTCCACAAATGTTTGTGTTGATCGTATTTTGGGACGTCAAAAGAGCACGACGCCCTTGGGCTACAAGAATTTTTTCCCATCCAATTTTAAGGGGACCAAAAACACACTTGTCAAGAGGCTGCATACGATGAGTCAAATGACTAGGTAGTTTTAATAGTATAATATTAGCTTTAAGAGCAGCATTTACAACACGGAAACTTATATGACTTCTATGTCCATCCATTATAAGAACGGCTTTCTTTGAAATGCCCTTATTTCGTCTTACTGACTCGACATACGGTATAAGGAGTGTATTAAACCAAGAATAAAAAACGGACTCTTCCATGTATCCGTTTTCAGTTGTAGAATAAATAGTACCGGGATACTCATTTTCGGGACTGGTCCATCGAACCTGCACACCACCTTTCGCTTTATAGATCACATGCGGTGGTAAAACAACGCCGGAAGCAGCAACGCAGCAGTTAACAGTAATATTTTCTCGTCCAGTACCAGCCACTCTTCGATAAAAGCTCTTGCTTCCTTTTTGTCCTATTGCTTTAACTTTGCTGGGATCTGTTCCAAATCCAGTTTCATCACAATTCAGCACAAGTACAGGCAACTCGCGCAGGCCTTCTCTTCGAATTATCTTGTCTAATTTATTGTAAAAATCATTTACAACAAAAGGATCAGCCGCATCTGCACGTTTTTGTTGTAACTGTTCGGGCTTTCTTAAAGTAAGAAGCTTTCTTCTTTTCATAAAATTCAAGTACCAATCTTCACCGGGTCTTCCATTTTTAAATGGCGTTTTTAGGTTATTAGCTGTAACATAATCTTTTACAAGATCTAGTAATTCTTCCCTATCCACAGGGTAGCCCCATTCTGCTCGTGCTAGTATGCAGTTTTCCAGTTCACTTTCAATTTCTTCGGAAAAAACTGGACGTCGACCACCTCCCACAACGTTTAAACTTGTTTTTCTGCCACGAAGTCTTTGGTAAATGACGCTTTTGTTAACTTTATAAAACTTTTCAGCTTCACGGTAAGTTAACCGTTTTGTAGCAACAGCTTCACACGCTGCTTTCACTGTTTCTACTGTGTAAGATGGTGGGGCTTTCTTTCTGGGTCGATTACGTGGCATATTGAACAGTTTCTATGCTCCCTGAAAATAACAATAATTTGTTTTGCTTTTGTCTACATTTGTCTTAGCGTCTTGTTGTTGCAGTTGTACATTCTGTCTACACAAGCCCCACATGTCTACACTTGCACCTAAGTACTGTCTCCATTTACCCCCATTAAATTCTTTAAAGGGGCATGTGTAGACACGATTGTATTGCAAAAGTGAAAGGATCCTATGAACTGTTCACAGTTTGAGGTTATGTGTTTACCACTTATCCACATTTTACACACAGTGACAATCAGAGCAACAATCGAAAATGCAAATTATAACGAAAGAAGTAGAAGCCTATGAGAAACTTATTTAATGGATATTTTACTTACTAGATGTGACAATACACTGCCTGGCACACAGAAATCCAATGCCGCCCAAATTAAAAACCCACATGTGGTGAAGTCTATTCTTCGAAGCTATGTTCATAGGGTACTATTTCTACCAACCGTTTTTTAATAATTATTGTTGTCTACAAATACCCCTTTCTACACTTACCCCACTTACCCCTATATTCGTAAATACAAAATTTGGAATTGATATCTGTAGCGGTTCGACCGCTATCGTGGTCACACACACACACACACACACATTTTTTAAAAACCACTTTTTTGGTATCAGGGGACCTCAAAACGCGGATATCTGCAAAATCTCGAGGTCGAAAATTTTCATCAGGCGCATCTCACAGGCCACACGTGAACATTATTAGTAGTCATGGAGCAGTGGTCGGCTGAGCACCGTGCGTTTTTTGTGGAAATGTTTTTTAAAAGTGGCGATTCCTGCGTTGCTATTCAGCGGCAGTTCCATAGGCGTTTTAATGTGGCTCAGCCGACCACTGGTCCATGACTATTAATAATGTCCACGTGTGGCCTGTGAGAAGCTCCTATCCCACCCCCACCACCTACTCAGATCTTAGACGGACGAAATCGGTTGTTCTGAAGTAGTTTTCATTAATTTAATAAGGACGTTATCTTCAGATCTCAAACGGACGAAATCGGCTGTTCTGACGTAATTTTCATTAATTTCCATTGTACAACACCCTTCTGTAACAAGCAATAAAACAATTTCTATCATTTTTCATTTTTATGTTATTTTTACTTTAAAACCGTCAGATCTTTTTGCCGCACCCTGTATTAGATATCCGAACAATCTATGTATTTGTACCAGCATGTTACGTCATGAAAATTATAATAAAAGTTAAGTCTGGGAGCACGACTTGTATGACAGAAAACATTCAGAGTCTGACTGATGTAAGTACCAAATATTGTAAGTATCACAATTCAAATTCCCAAAAAGGCTTCAATTTTAAATACTCTCCAAAAGGGATTAAAAGAGTGTACTACTTCGCAGATTAAAAATAATCTAAAAAAATATTTTGGGCATAATCTTTTACTTTAAATGAATAAGTAAACGAAAAGAAAAGGAGCTGGCTTTGAACAGTGAAAATGTATTGGAGTACTTAAAAGATTTGTTTATATCCATTATGATTGATGATTTTATAAGTATGTAATACATATTTATGAATGTGTTTTCGTTTGATGTACGTGCCAATTATTAATAACAGCTTGTATTAAAAATCCTTGTTTTATTTACCCGTATTATCAGAAATATCTATTATAAAATTTAGAAAAACGTATTTCTTCTAAACAACTTCTTCATTACGTTTTAAATCCTGTCGCAATTTTGGTGGTTAGATGCAGATGCAGTAACATTTAAATGATCATTACGATTGATATTTGTTTACATTAGTTTAGTGTCTAAATAATTCTATTACTAATGTTGGTAGTATAAGTTCCCCCCCCCCCTAAAATTCCAATTTTTAAACTGTTCGGACCTTCAGGATTTCCGACCATTTCAGAACCAGAATTTGGCCGGACATGCGCATTATTATCAGAACTATTAATTCCAAAACTGTTCAGAACTGGAGGTTTGAACAAACCTTAGTAATTGCACTATTACCATAGAGCGGACGTAAAATACGTGACGTATTGCTGGATAAAGTATTAGTTCCTTTGTGTTTTTAGACTGCACTGGAAATGATGTGTTGCTACACAAACATATTTTTTGTACCAGTAGTAAAATATCATAGCATTTTTACACATAATAAAACGTCATTTAAATGTCATTTCTCCACCTGAACTAATAACAGGTAAATAATGAGCATATTATTGACCTAGGTGAATAATGACAACTAATAAAGCGCATGCCGCAACCATGCAATCGCAGTAATATGTCAACCGTCAAAATTCATTGTAGTTTTAACCGTTTGGCCAGTTTCACATTCGTATATCCGCATATCATCGTCGATTTATACCATAAATCTAAAACGTATAAATGCCCTACCTCTAAGGTAAAATAAATAACTGTATTTTAGGTTAACAATGGCAAAATATGTATGATAGTATAATATGGAAACAATAAAGCACGTAACTATCACAAATGTAAAGAATTATTTAATTTATTTATAAAAATTGGTAGTGCAAATAATATCTTCAGAGCGTGAGTTAATAAAGAAATAGGCACTAGAAGGAAAAATTATGTACAAGGGTGATATCGGCACCAAACAGGAACAAGTTGTTGATGCCGGTCCAAAGTTATAAAAAAGAAGCAGATGGCAAAAAGAGCGTAGTTGAAAAGAAGCTTCGACTAATGGGCAGCAGATGTAATTCTCGAAAGTGTACACAGTCTAAAAGTTAGAGGCAATGCTCGTTGATAACAGAAGAAGATAGGAATCTTCTCTTTCAACGGTTCTGGGCTGAAATGAACTGGAGACAACTTAAAACGTATGTTCTAGCCATAGGCGTAACCGGGGGGGGGGGGGGGGGGGGGGTGGTCAAACCCCCCCCCCCCCCCCCATGGTAAAAAAAACAACAAATGTATTATTTTAACACACTCTGATGAAAAGAAACAGAACCACTACCAGTGCTGACAAATTCGAAAGAAAAACGGGTTCGAAAAATGGACTATCACGGCATATCTTTGAAGTGACCCCCCCCCCCATGGTTGAGATCTAGTTACGCCTATGGTTGTAGCGATGGTATGCAAATCTCAGACAAAAGAAAAAACTACTCAAGGGAATTCAAGAAGGCAAACAAGCTTATTCTACCACTTGAAAATTGGAGAAAAGTTATTGCCGGCCTGTAAGAAACTATTTCTTTCAACACTTGCTTTGGAGTGGTAAATATCTGGATGAGGAGAAGTGGTGCTGGCATACCTGACATTACCGAAAAGTTTCCTGGTAAAGCTAAACAGGAAAATGAAAATAAACGCAAGGAAATCAGAGAGTTCTTAGAAAAACTACCTAAGCTCCCGTCTCACTACTGCAGGGCTTCCACTGCTTAGATCCTACTCTAATGTTTATGAGGTTTATAAAAAAGGTAATGATGTTTTCATGGCAGAAATGCCATGTTTTCGCATAGTTTTGGTCATGTCCATGACCTTATCTACAATAAACACATATATGATAAAAACAGAGCAAGAGAGGAACAATGTAGAGACAAAGATGATGCTATTGCCGGAAGCATTTCTGCATTTACAGTTGATGTGCAGGTTATTCAACTTGTTCCATAATTGCATGCCGGCATGCTTTATTTCAAGCAAAAACTGGCCTGCCACAATGTGACAATTTACAATTTGGCAACAAACGCAGTCGTGTGTTACGTCTGGCATGAAGGAGAAGGAGGTATGGAAAATAACTGCTTTACCTCTTGTATTGTTGATTTTTTGGAAAACGAACTATCTGAAGAAGAAAAACGAAGATCCATAATATTTTATAGCGATGGGTGCGCCGCGCAAAATAGAAACTCTTTGCTGTCCAATGTTTTGCTAGATTATTGTAACTCGCATGAGACTGAAATTATACAGAAATACCTAGTTAAAGGTCATTCACAAAAGGAATGCGACAGCGTCCCATTCCACCATATGTTCAGATCAGGAAAGATTCAAGAAGATATTCTAAAGCTGGACCATACAAGGTGAAATACATAGAGCATTCATTTTTTATGACTTCCAATATAACATATTTCAACTCTATACGACCTGGGAAAAGGGCAGGTGATGTTTGTGTTACTGACATCAGAGCTCTTAGGTACATAAAACTTGAGAGTATACAGTTCAAATTAAATTTTGATGCAGGCTGGGCTCCACTATCATCAAGAAAATTAATTGTTGTATGGCGTGTCACAAAATTATATAGCAATGCTGTACCAATCAAGTCCGATAACTACAACCATCTCCAAGATTTAAAATCCGTTATTGATAACGATTAATAATAATAATAACATCTTTATTGTCGTAAATTCAATAGAACATTGACAGTGTCATATAAAAAATTACACAGATCAGGTACAGCTCTTGCAGATTACAGACTCATTACCTGGTAGTAATGAACCAATATACAAGGTGTATATAAATTGGCGGACCCACTACACGCGGCGATGTTCTTCGTTAAATTCGGAGTCCAAAATCCTAATACGAAAATGTTGTACCATGCTCCATATCTTTGCACGAGGTTCCTAAAGTTCGGACTTTCAGTCTTGAAATAAGCATTATTACTTGATATTTATTGACAGAAAGAGCTACAATTTAGAAGAAAGAAGTATTGTTGTTATTATCCTTTCGTTAAAGTTTTCTTTTTGATTTTAAAGTTTGTTTTTAATATTTGTTTATTAACTTATTTTGACGAAAAACACATCTGACAACGTTGTAAAACAATAAGTAGGCAGCCTAATGTTGTTCTAGTCAAATACATTACTACTGTCAAATTTTGACACTTTGTAATCTACCTATTTCATTCGACTTGCTTATTTTTCGTGTTTATTTGTATAGTTTTAATCAGTTTTCGGGTGTTCGTGTTTACTAGTTGTTCTGTTTGTTTATTATGAATTTTATGTTCAACGAATATGCCGATATGTACATGATATACGGTTTCTGTCGTGGAAATGCTAGCATGGCAGGGCAGGAATATCGAGTGCGTTTTCCAAATCGGAGGCATCCAAGTAAAAATGTATTTCGAAGGCTGGACCAACGACTTCGTGAAACAGGTTCGTTTATTCCAAGAAATGCGAACGCAGGTCGACCAAGGCAAAGGCGTACCGTGCAACTAGAAGAGCAAGTTCTAGCCACAATACAGGAAGATCCCTCTGCGAGTGCCCGTCAATTAGCTTCTACACTAAATATTCCCAGTAATAAGACTGTTCATTTGGTTCTACGAGAAAACTTGCTTCATCCATACCATGACACTAAAGTTCAGCCTCTTTACGGAAATGATAACTTATTTCGAATCAATTATTGCAACACAATTTTAAATAGAATTCAGGAAGGTGACTTTTTAAGACGTATTCTTTGGAGTGATGAGTGCATGTTTACCAGAGATGGTGTGTTTAATACTCACAATTTTCATCATTGGGCAGATGAAAATCCACATGAATTTCGCGAATACGGTCACCAAAGAAGGTTTTCTGTTAACGTTTGGCTGGGTATAATAAACCACAGGGCAGTTGGACCAATTTACTTACCAAATCGCCTAGATGCCGGTGAATATTTAAATGTTTTAGAACAAGTTATTGATGAGATACCGCTGAACGTACGCCGTAATATGATTTACATGCATGATGGAGCTCCTGCGCACTTTGCTCGTAATATAAGAGACTGGTTGACTGAACACTTCCCAGACAGATGGATTGGCCGTGGCGGTCCCCTTTTGTGGCCTGCGAAATCCCCCGATCTCAATCCATTAGATTTTTTGTTTGGGGTTTCATTAAAGGTAAAGTTTACGCTACACCTCCACAGGACGCTGACGAAGTTAGAGCCCGAATTGAAGCCGCAGTATTAGAAATCACAGCAGAAAGACTTGAACGAATAATACAAACGATACCACAAAGATTGCAGCTACGTCTACAAACTGATGGATTTCAATTCGAACAATTATGTAGGTAATAATTACATTGATTTCTATCAAGATGTACAAAAATTAGTCAATATTATCAAAGATTTTTTAAACTTTGTAATATTTTCGTAATAAATATGTAATCTAAGAAACCAATTTTATTTCGTTTGTTTCTTTTTTAAATTTAAAATGTAAGGTTCACATGACGACGTGTAAAAATGTTCCGAAGATTATAACTAGCACATGCGTGTTCAATGTTGCCAAATGTGTGTTTCTTTCAAATTCATTCTGAAGACAGAGGAAGCCTGATACATCGTTTTAGGATTAGTACTTTTAACTCAAAATTTGACCAAGAATGTCGCCACGTGTAGTGGGTCCGCCAATTTATACACACCTTGTATAACACTAGTCAAACTATAAAATCGTTAATGCTGTAGAAGGCTCCCTCCAACAGATAAAGTTTTAGTTGCTTCTTGAATGCACTGAGATTTGTACCGCTTAGCGATTTTAAGTTAACCGGCAATGCATTATAAGCCTTTACCGCCATGGACCTCGGAGATCTTTCATAAAATTTGGAGTGATGTAGTGGGACAGAAAAATCATTATTGTGACGCGTCACCATAGTATTGTAGATCTGATTATTGCGCCTGTATGTATCTGTATTTTTGAGCAAAAAGATAATCAATTCATACATATATTATCATTATATTCATTTCCCGGAACACAGGTCTGCAACTATTACGTGAGGAAACACCCCTCATGGCTCTTAACATACGTTTCTGAATAATGAAAATGTCGTTAAAATGATCCCCAAAAAATGCTTTCATTCAGCAGACGGATCGAGAACCGATCCCGCTCCAACCGTTCACTTCACAACAGTTGAGTGTTGGCTGGACAGGACCGCTCACCTTTATGTCATTGTCTGTCATCTGGTACTTTTCATTACTGCCATATCTTAAAATTATGGAGATTTAACGGAATAAACAATAATAATAAATTGTTTTTCTGCATTGTTTTGTCGTAGTTTTTAGTGGAAGGGCTGGATTTTCCAACCCCGAATAAAATACTGGGTGAACTCCAATATTTAATACATTTATTTCTGCACAATACCTTTAATTTGTTATATCTTGCTTTTCTAGTAACTTTCTTCAAAATTATGTATTAGGTTGGTCTTGGAATGCATCTTGGCGCATGCGTGCAGAATACGCTCACTAAGTAAGCGTAGAATTTTTCCGTTCACAAAAATGGCGGCCGCTCCCGAACATGTTCAAAGTGAGCGCTCGTCTACTGGACATGATCACTGAACAGTTGCGCAACTGTTGTGTCTGCTGAATGAAAGCAATGATCGCATATCCTAAACGTGACTCGATACAACCATAATAGAATAATTTCAGGCTCTCCAAAGAGACAACCCTCCTCAGCATACCAATAGCATACAACATGGCATTCAATTTTTTAGATAGGCCCACGCAATGCTCGGCCCAACGAAGACACCTGACCACCGTCAAACCTAGAAAGACGGACGACTCACTCTCCGTCAATGATTTGCCCTCCAAGCTCAAACACAAACTGTAATTCAAATTTTTAGTTTTGGAGAAGCTGACAATATTTGTCTTATCTGCATTAAGAATGACACGTTTTTTTAATGACCAGGACTGCATATCAGCAATTACACGCGATGCCAACACAACGAGCTCCTCTTTACATTTAGCTGTTATTACGCATCAAGTGTCGTCCGCGTACTGTGTAATAGTACAATAGCTCATTTGATTCTGTAAGTCACTGACATGAATTAAAAAAAGAGTAGGGCCGAGAATGGATCCCTGCGGTATGCCCCTGCCCACAGGCGCTAATTTGGAAACATTACTCTTAATTGTGTCGCCCATCCTGCCAACAATAGCGGTAACGTTAGATCTACCACTGAGATAAGATCTGAATAAGCCGAGCGCCGCCCCCCTAATGCCAGAGCGTTCCATTTTATACAGCAGGATATCACGATCCAACAAATCGAATGCTTTTGTCAAATCAAAAAGCATTCCCACCGCATAACAATCACTATCGACCGCACAGTATAAAGAGTCTAATACATTATACATAGTGTCTTTCGTGGATTTTCCAGATATGAAACCGGGCCGAATTAATTATTTTACATTTGATCAAAAATGACTGCAGACGCAAGTTAATTACTTTCTCGAAGATTTTACTGAATGCCGGCAATAGAGATATAGGCCTGTAGCCAGCAACATCGCCACTAGATTTACCCTTCTTCAAACACGGTATCACCTTAGCGATCTTCAATCTGTTCGAAAATATTCCGTTGATTAGTGATAGGTTGATTAAATAAACCAAAGGTTCCACTATATGGTCAGTGACCAGAGATAACAAACAGTATGGAATATCATCCACACCGCTAGACTTCTTAGCAGACATTTCCCTAATAATCCATCCAACTTCAAATGCATCAGTCGGTTCAAGAAAATAACCGATAGCATTTGGCCCGATACTCACATGGCCCGCTCCAGCATCAGAACACGGCCCCGGGGCTAAGCCACTAAAATAAGTGATGGGTTAGTAATAATTTCCCCCTCCACATCGCAAAGCTGAGTTTCCCTATTCTGCTTCTTTTTTGTTTCTCTGTTAATGATATTCCAAGCAGTACCAAGTTTATCGCTAGAAGAGCCAATTTGACTACTATAATAATCGCGCTTAGTATCACTAATTAATTGGTTGTAACGTTCTTTGCTCATTTTATAACAGTTACTTAGGTATTCGTCATTATGTGTTTTTGACAATATATATAAATCTTTTAGATTAATGGCCATCTGTCGCAGAGTGCTATTATACCACCGGATGTGAGTGCTTGATTTAGTTTTACATTCTATTAATTAATTATTATCCATTTTGTAATGCATTACCTCATGAATAATGTCATCATTTATGTTCTGTATTCATTTATTTATTTTTAAGATTTTTTTTTTTTTTTGTAATATCCTCCAAGGAGTAATAAAACTCTAATAATTTATTGGTTCTATTTTAATAACAAAACACGGATCTTAAAAATATATGTTTAGTAACTATACAAACCTCCTATCTTAACTTTTTGACAAATAACTAAGAAGTTTGAAAAAAAAATATTGTTTCTTCAACGTAATAATTTTCTAAACCACAAAATCCACCTAAACATTTTTATGGTTGCATTAAATTAAAGAAAAAAATTAAAGGCTTTTTCGTTTTCTGGAAACTTGTGTTTTTTGAGATAGGAGGTTTTGACATCTGGACTGTGATATGCTGCAATGGATCAATTCTCACTTGCCTATTATTGAGAAACAAGTAATATAAGGATATAATGTAAGCTTGGACTGCTCTAAACAACTTGGTTTACGTCCACTCTTGATAAATAGGCACATAATTTGATAGTGTAATAACGATAATGACAATAATACAGAAATTTATCGTGAATGCGAGATAAATAATTCGCCAATTCGAACAAATATGTAATAAGCTAAAAAAAATACCTGTTACGCAGTTATAAATTGGAATATCCCTAGTTTTATTTGTACCAATACTCCAGGCAGAAACTAACATAAGATTGATTACGGCATCTACTGGAACAATGTCGGCTACTTTGTTTGGATCACACAGCATCGTTCTAAATAGTCCTTTTCCAGATGCTGCTATTATACCTGAAATTATTATAGAGAACCAATTAAACGTTAGAAAAAAAAAATAACAAAAAATGGGTTATAACGGAAATACTATTTCAGTAGGTGAAATGAGAGTTCATTCTAATATACAGTACTATTCAAAAGAAAAGTCACAACATAATGCCCAAATTTTTCAATTTAATACAGCTTTAGTCATATTTACGTCAAAATCGAAATTTGTTCAATTCTTTTGTTTATACAAGGTGTTTGACAAACATGCGTCCAAAATACAGTGAGTCATTCCTTGGGTTGTTTTAAGAGTAATTGCTTCTTGGATGATTTTTCAAAAGTCGCTTTCTTTGGAAAACACAAGCTTATAAAGATTTCTTACGAAGCAATATTTTTCCAATAGGGAACAGGCGGTATATTCAAATATGAGAAAAATCGCAATATTCGTTATTCAAAATAAATTATAATTCTGATAATAAAAGAAGTTTTATTCTCAACTTCATAGACAACAACAGTTTTTAACAAATGTTCTAAGACTTAAGGATAATTGCAAACAATCAGTATTTTATTACATATTATGCCGTTGACTGTTGATATAACATCCACCAATGGATAGAAGAAAGTGTAACCTTCTGCATTTCTGCACAATATTTAACGTGAGTTTTTATTCGAATTTTTACCACTAACAAGTCGTTCCACTTTCTTGTATCCTCATCACATTGAGGTGTTTTTTATCCCTCACTAAAATCATCGCTAAGTTCATCAGACTCAGAATGTATCGACTCGGTTGTGTCAGAACTACTCGTACTGTCTCGTTTTCTCTTGATTTTCGGTTTGAGCTGTTGATTGTGTTCAGAAAATATGTTTTTATGACATTTTGGCGCCTGCGTTGCATTTTCTTTCAATTTTGTTTTTCATATTCCATTTCTTCTAAACGATTTGTCTCAGGCGTGTCAGTATATATTCTTGAATTTCTAGCATGGTCTAGAAAACTACCTGACTGATTCTGGTGTTGCAGTACATTTGATCATATGTACTGTAGCAGAAAATATGTTTTGGAAAATATATTGATTGCATCCAATGACTGGAGGTTATGGAATGTATGAGGAGAGAAAGACAACATCAGGTTACCGTTATCTCGACAAAAGGTCACTGCTTCAAGCGTTTCGTGGATATTCATCAAAAGTAGTATTAATTATTTTTGCTGCATTTGGCGTGTCTTTGAATATACTCCAAAACTCGCCAAAATAGGTGAGATGTCATCCATCCCTTTTTAGTACCCAATCCAAGACTTGATGGGAGCTTCAGTAAGATATTCTTCAGGATGGCGTATTCCAGAAACACATACATTGAAAGAAGTGCATGCCGCTGCCAAGGTTACTTTTGTTTCCTTTCGTTGAAACTATTTTTACTGGTTGTGACTCCAGTTTTGTCAATATTGTATATATGTTCCAGTTCAAAATTGTACTTTTCTAAAACCCCTGGAAGAATTCTTGCATAATCATAAACCAATACCCTAATTTGCGTATGAGTCATACCATAGCTTATATTGGAGCACGTCTCTATCTATATATTTCACCAATTCAGCTGTTGATCGTTCTTAAAGATTTGAGCTATAGTTGGTGGAGTAGGTTGGATATTCAGTATCCGAACCGATTTCATTTCATTTCAACGGAAAAAAAACTGCTGGAAAAGGACAGTTTTTTTCCGATAGTGCTATTTGAAATCATTAATTTATAACACCCCAGTTGAAGCTAAAGTTAATATGAGGAGTCAGGATTTGTTTCAGAAATTGCTTACTCCTTAACAAACACTGTACTGGAAAGATATTTGCGAAGAACACTTGGTGACTATGGACGACAAAGACCTTTTTTTCGAAAATGATAACAGGTCACTAGTTGAAGCCGATGATGATTTAAATAACTGCTTACCTCTGAAAAAACTGTGCCGGTCAAAAAAATACTTAGTGACTATGGCTAACGACAATGACGTTTTCTGGCAAAAATTATAACAGGACCCACCCCAGTTGACCCTGAAGATTTAAGGAATCAGGAATTTTTGCCGAAATTGCTTACTCCTGAACAAAATCGCCGGAAAACTATGCGAAGAAACTGGCTGACTTTGGCTAACAAGGTAGACTTTTTTTCGAAAATTACAATGATAATACAGCGAGTATACAAGAATCCATGCTGTGAGTTCGCATGGGATCCCCACCGTCAAAAATGGCAATAACGCAGAATAAAGAAAGTGTTAGTGATGTTCTGGGATATGAAGGAATCTCAGCATGTATAAGTTAAAAAAGAAACAAGTTGAAAACATCCATACAGCAAAAAAGCACAAGTTACACACAAAGCACAAATATTGTGCTGCTTCCTGACAATTATAAAATTAACAAAGCTGGCGAGCCCTTCACGGACTTGGCGAAGTCCGTGAAGTAATCGACCAGTGAGGTTTTGTAGAGATTGAACATCCACCCTGCAGCTTGGATATGGAACCAAGTACGGTAGTCACTCGGTTCCAAATCCAAGCTGCTGCCTGGAGAATCTTTTGAGAACTTATCAAGAGACTTTTTGGAAAAATGTGTACATTTAATGGATCATATGTCAAACAATTACTTTTCTCCAAACATTTTTAATTGTTGCCGCATGTTTATCAATCAATATGTATATTTAATTATTCAAGATGGAGGATGGTGAATAAATGTAAAATTGACAGTTTTCAAAAGTTTTTCAAAAGATTTGATTCAAATTATAAAATGGAAATAATGGTTCTAACCAATAATTGGTAGGTTAGAATGTAATATACCAATCAATGATTCATCCATATTGTACATTAGTATATAAACTATATTTTAAACACAAACACGAAATTTAATCAACTCGAATAATTGAACGTACCTGTTGGTCCATTCCAGTTATCCACCCAACCTCTAAGTGGTTCGTACATACAACTTAGCACTATACTAGGTCTGACTATGACCAACGGTAAATCGCCTTTGTTTTCTTCCAACCAGCATTCTGCCAGCGCTTTCGTAAATGTGTACGTATTGGGTCTACCGGCTATCAACTGTGAAGTTAAAGAATCCACCATTTGTTCGTCTAAAATGTCGACCAGGGATGTTATCTGATTCGGTCCGATCGACGACGGTGGATAGATGATTTCTTTCACTACTTTTTTATCGCAATTGCAGTAGGCTGTGGAAACGTGTACCTAAAATTTACAAAAAAAAAAGTTAACGTCACCCTGTGCAGGACAAGAAATACAGTTTATGTACCAGTGCTTGAAGATTTGTCATTTTCTTGCATAGCTCAATCAGTCTTTGCGTTCCTAACATGTTTATGGTGACCGAAAGTTTTAATTTTTCGTCGAATTTGACCGTGGCGGCGCTGTGAAACACTACGTTGACGCTTCTGGCCAGCATGGATCTATCTGAAGCGCTTATCGCTAATTCTGGCTGGGTTATGTCGCCCTCTATCGGTAAAACTTTCTGTAGATCTGCAGGTCTATCTTTACGTACTATATCGAATAGCTACAAGCAAATTATAAAAGTGTCATACTTATTTATGGAGAAGGTGCAAGAACAATTACTCTAATACATTTTTAGTAGTTGTATGCTATACCGGGCTCTTTTTTTATCATTACACATAGCATTTTCCCTATGTGTAATGATAAAAAAAAATTGTCAATGCATTAGCGATGTAGTCACTGTATAGTAGACAACCAGTTATACACTCTTATTTTGACAAGCAGGAACAGTGAGCTGTCATAAGATTTTTATCAGTCAATTTTCGTTAAACTTTTTATTAAAATTTTAAAATAAAAATTGAGTTTGTAGCAGAAACACTGTACGATACACGTGTTAAAATGTTATTTTATTTTGCTTATTTTAAATTGCTCCAGTTCCTAATCACCCTCGTGTCGCAAATCTTATTCGCAAAATAAAATAGCACTTTTAACAATTATATCGTAAATAATTAATTTTGTACAATTTTTCTTACAATTTTAAAATTCGAAATATATCATGTCAACATCATAATTAATTATTATTATTAATTAAGGATTTCCCGCCATTTCCCACTGGCCGCGTAACGTTGATACAAATAAAATAATATTCTGGAGATCCGTTTCTCTTACTTCTACCATAAATTATTTGTACGGAAAAATTAAACTTTGCAGCGTACATAAAACCTTTTACATTTATTACGAAACTGTTAAAATTTAGCGCGAAAGTATTTGATTCGGCAATAATACTTGTACTGGTAACACTGGGCGATACAGAGCAAAATAAAGCTTAGAAGAATTAGGGTTATGTTTTTAATAAAGAAAATGCAGAATATCACTTGGAACAAAATAATTAGTTTATTATAACAATTAAACGAACTTAAATGTGAAGTCTAATATCATAACAAGTTCTCGAAATGTCCACCTTGTCTTTCAAGGCAATAAGCAAGGCGATCTTGAAAGCAACGAAGTGTATTTCTAATAAATTCTGGCCTTATTCCATTACATGCAGTACGTATACGCTCTTTTAGTTCATTCAAGTTGCGTATTCGTACATTGTTGTAAATTTTACTTTTTAGGTAACCCCAAAGAAAATAGTCATTTGGAGATAAATCAGCTGATCTTGGAGGCCATAGTATGGGACCAAATCTACCAATCCACCGTCTTTGAAATAAGTTATTTAAAAAATTCCTGATAGCGTTAGTAGAATGTGGCAGGGCCCCATCCATTTGGAATCAGGGTTCATCAACATTCATCATCTCAATTGATGGAATGATATGGTTTCTCAACAAATTCAAATATTTCACTGCAGTGAGGTTACCGTCAATAAAAAATGGGCCAATAAGTCTATCGCTTATTATTCCAATCCAGACATTAACTTTTTGAGGGTACTGCTGTGTTCGGGTCAGGTTTTGAGCGTGAGGATTTGTACGGGACCAGTACCTAATGGATTAATGGATAGGAAATTTAATAATTTTTCATGGATAAATGTAGGGTACAAACCGAAAGTTCTGAGAGTTGACTTCACCGTTTACGGTAAATGTAGCCTCATCAGTAAAAATTATTTTATTTAAAATTTCTTGGTTTTCATTTAACATGTTAAACATTATTTCACAAAACTCAGTTCGATTTATCTTATCCTCTTCGAAAAGCACTTGATGATTTGATATTTTGTATGGCCTATATTTAAATTCTTTCAGAGTTTTGTATACCGAACTGTACGATACTCCAAAATGTTTAGCTACATCTAAAAGCGATCCTACAGACCGTTCCTCTACGTAACACAGGATATTTAATTTCATGTCTTCTGTTCGAACATGATTGGTTCTATTTCTTTTTTTGTGAGAATTTAGAATACAACCATCTTCTTGAAATTTTTTAAAAAAGTTCAGAATTGTTTTTGCACAAGGTCTGGATAATTGACGGAAAACATGTCTCTAACTTGCCTTAAACTATTACTTTTCTGGTACCACATTACTATTACCACCTTTTCATTTCTGTTGTATTTATCCATGATTTATAAATAAATTATCTATTTTTTAATAAAATGTATTTAATTTATGACTTATGTTTGAATAAAAATTCAGAAATATTAGACATAAAAAATGTTTTTCCCGTCATGGCAACCTGATTTAAAAATTAAGGTATGCTATACGTAAATTCTTCATTGGTGTATAACTGGTTGTCTACTATACAGTGACTATATCGCTAATGCATTGACAATTTTTTTTTATCATTACACACAAGGAAAATGCTATGTGTAATGATAAAAAAGAGCCCGGTATGTTAATATACAATGTGACTGAAAAAAACGTTCTCCTTCCACCCCCTCCACGCGTTTAACTTTCAAGGGTTTTGCAGAGGGGTAGAGCTTTTCCACGAAGAAGAGAACGTGACATTACGTCATAATTCCTCGGAGAGCAACACCCAATCAATAAAATTAAACAGTGCATAATATGTAATACTACGTATATGTCTTCAATAAATGGTGTTTATTTCTTGTTCAATAATGTTACATAAATAAAAAAAATACTTAATATTTGAGGTTAGAATGCATTTATCGAATATACAGGTTGATTTAAGATGTACGATCGTTAGAAACTATTTGATTTCGCGGAATACTATCAATATGAAATTTGGTAGTCGGCCTTTATCGACAAGACTAAACAAAATACACTAAACATGGTCGCACTTTTCGAAAATACCGGAAATCGACGATATTTTTGTTTTTTTGGAAAAATTCTATTTCAATTTGATATTTGAATTCTACATTGAATTGTGAGTTCAGACAGGTAACAGGCTTTTTGTCAAAATATGCAAATAAATCAAAAAAAAAACAACTGAAAAGTGTCATACACAACAATAATAAAAATGTCCCTAAAATTTACATAGAAATGGTAAATGCCAAATGGAAAAATGCAGTTTTCACACCTTGTATTTGTCATTTTTGAAAATTTGCAGTAGGCGCATGAAACATTGGTTAAATATTGGTTAAATCCTTAGGAATGCAATAAAAAAAACAATTTCATCTATTTATTTACAATGTTTCAAAAGTTATAAGATTTTTTAAAGGGCTTCTGCGAACCCAAGTTTTTGCGATAAATGTGAGATATAAAAAAAACTGCGACGGTAAAGTATATATACGAGGGTGGTCCGATAAATACTTAGCCTACAATAGGATAACAAAAATTTTGGAAAAGTGGCGATTTATTTTTCAACATAATCTCCTCTGAGTTCGATACACTTGATCGAGCGATGCTCCAACTTCTTTAACCCGTCTGAAAAATACGTTTTCTGGAAGTAGGCCTCCGTGGCGGCGATAACTGCCTCATTAGACTCAAATTTCTGCCCGGCGAGTGCCTTTTTCAAATTTGGAAATTAAAAAAAAGTCGCACGGGGCCAAATCCGGAGAATACGGTGGATCGAGCAGCAGTTCGAAGCCTACTTCTACCAATTTGACCGTGGCGATGGCGGATGTGTGAGCCGGTGCATTGTCATTGTGAAAGAGCACACTTTTCTTCGCCAAATGGAGCCGTTTTTTCTGCAATTCGGCGTCGAATCGGCCCAATAATTCGGCATAGGTAGAGCCCTGTAATCGTTTTGCCCTTCTCCAGATAGTCGATGTAGATCACACCTTCTGAATCCCAGAAAACGGTAGCCATCACTTTTCCGGCCGATCGGACAGTCTTCGCCTTCTTCGGAGCACGTTCCCCGGGTAAAGTCCACTGTTTCGACTGTTCCTTTGTCTCTGGTGTGTACCAGTGTACCCATGTTTCGTCGACGGTCACGAAACGACGCAGAAAGTTCTTCGGATTGCGTCTAAACTTCGTGAAACACTGCTCTGAAGTGGTCTCACTGTTGCGCTTGTTGTCCAAAGTGAGTAAACGAGGCACCCATCGCGCCAACAGCTTTCTGAAGCCCAATAATTCATGCAGGATATGACCCACACGGTCTTTTGAGATGCCTATCGTCTCAGCTATCTCACGCACCTTCAATCGGCGGTCTGCCAATACGAGATCGTGGATTTTCGTTACGTTATCCTCTGTGGTAGCCGTTTTCGGGGGCAGCTGGGCGTGACTCATCAAAAACCGACGTGCGACCACGTTTAAACTCGTTAAACCAATTTTTGACGGTCGCCATCGATGGAGAAGAGTCACCGTACACAGCATCCAAGCGTTCTTTGATTTCGATGCGCGATTTCCCTTCCAAAAGCAAGAATCGAATCACCGACCGATATTGTTCTTTTTCCATTTTTGTGAAATCTGCGGACACGCTGGCTTCCACACGCGGTCAAAACAAAAATACGTGTCCGATTCGGCTGAGATTTTAGCAGTAACTGTCTACGAGAATGTTCTAAGTGATAAAATACTGGTTTTGCGATAGTGGTGCTATCGGGCGGTGAGGCTAGGTAGTTGTCGGACCGCCCTCGTAACTGGGATGGTCCAAACATATAATTAATTGTAGAACTCAAATACGCAATAAGAATGGACACTTTTCGTTTAAGAAAAACAAAGATGGCGTCAACTTCCGATACGTCCAAAAAATGACACTATTTTGGATGTATTTTAATTGGATTTGGAGAAATCGATAATGGTTGGCTACCAACATTCACATTAAGAATATATCGTAAAATGTAACATTTTCAAATGAACATGCTATGTAAATCGCCCTGTATATTATACCTTAAATAAGGTGAAAAAAAGATCGTGTTGTTCCAACAGACTATCATAATATAAATGATACCGGAACTGCTAAGGTAATATATTGCAATATTACCAGTAAGTACAAAGTTTGTTCAAACAGGAATTACAAACTAGTCGGGAACAATTTGATTGGTTGAGAAAAATCAAACTAGTTTCTGATTGCTTTTATAAAAAGTAATTACCTTTGACTCGTTTGTGATTTTATGTAGGAAAAAAACCTATAATTACGACGATTCTAGCGCAAACTGTCATTTCAAGGTCGATTGATATTTATAGAGGGTGTAATCACTTTCGGTACAAAGCATATGCGACAAACAGACATAACTCTCACAAATATCATCCCTAACAACTTTGCACAGCTCCAAAACCACTTTCAACAGCTTCTTAATAACTAAACAGATTCCTATTAGCTAGTGTTGCTTCCTAATAGGTTTGAGCAGCTTCTTAATAACCCTGAACAGCTTGTAATAAGCTTGACAGCTTATTAAAAGCTTTGAACTGCATTCTAACAGCTTTTTAACAGCTTTCAACAGATTTGTTCGATTTTGTTCCTAACAACATCTTCAGCTTTTCGTGATTTGCGAGGTGGTAATTTGATGTCAACACTACTACTTACACTGAATAACAAAGAGAAAATCAGACAACATTGTTAGGGACCAATTCAAAGCTCGTCAAAGCGATTAGAAATATGTTTAAAGCTTTTAAGACGCTGTCCATAATTGTTAAGAAGCTGTTCAAAAATATTAGGAAGCAGTACAAAGCTGTTCAAAGTGCTAAGAAAGCTGTGAGAAGGCTATTAAAAGTTATTAGGGAGCTGTACGAAAAGTTTAAGAAGCCGTCCAAAGTTGTTAGGAAGCTGGTCAAAGCTATAAGAAAGTTGTTCAAAGCTATTAAGAAACCGTGCAGATACCTTTAGAGAGTTCTGAAGTTTGCCGCGCATGCTACAAAACCAGAACAAATATCAATGGTTTCATAACAGGTATAATACACACAAAATCTGATCCGCAGAAGAGCTCTGCAGTTTGCTGCACAGGTTTGTACCAAGAGAGATTTCAAACTACTTCGAAATGCATGTACATGAGATTTTGGGCTAGAATCCGCTATCATCATATTACCGCGTAAATAATAAAACATTTATCTCACGTGCAATGAATTAATGCAAAAATAAACTCACCGGTGATGATAATAATTGTTGTAACCTCCCTCTGGCTTGTTGGCCTTTTTTAGGCCTGATCAAAAGGTATATTTTTGAAACACCTGGACAAGCCCTCAGCATTTTTTCCAGGAGCACTTTTCCCATAAATCCGGTGCCGCCAGTGATGAAAACCGTTTTTCCATTGTAAAAATCGCTAACGGACGCTTGCAATGTTGGTATCGCGTGTTGCACCTCCAAGGAAGCCATGTTTTCTGTATACGTGGAAGTATTTGCGACCATGTGGTCTTGATTTCAAAAGAATAAATTAAATAAACGAAGAAATCAGTAACGGAAGCAATATCAGAAATTGAAATCTATAGTTCTGAAGTTTATATCCATAAAATGTAATCTTCTCATCAACGAGTGTCTCTGGATTCACCAAATCTTCTTGTAAGTGTATTAGAAAACGTTGAATTGTATGAAACTATAGTGTAGTAGGAATGATGTCGTTTTTATCGTCTCCTTCTTTCCTTCTTCTTCACAAAAATTATGTACAATATTTATATATTTGCTGAATTACAAGCACATACATAAATTATTAATAAATACTATATCACAAAATATGTTCGCCTTCTATCTAATGAATTATTTACTATATACGATTTTGGTAGATGATGGTAAAGTCTAAGTTTTAATCTTCTTTTCTCTTTCTAAAAAGAAAATGAACTTGTGCTAAAATAGGAAGTGTTTACGGTTCGATTTAATCTTTAAATTTCTCTCGATATTTTCCCTAAATTCTTCAAGACATTTATTCATTCGTCTCAGCAACTTTGGAAGAGCATTTCTTTGGAATCTTTCATTATTTCCCTCCGTTTTGTTCACGTTCGTTCTCAATGTGTCTTAAGTAATTTTGTGGTCCTGCAACACAATAAGAGAAACAAAGAATTACAGAGATGTTCACGTCCAGTTACTGAATTACTTATGTCCCCCGATAATATCAATGAAAAACTTTGACAGTTATTTCTGACAGTTGTCAACAAAAATATCATATTTTAGTGAAATATAGAGATGGTTGCTTGAGAATGGTATTTATCTTCGGATAAATAATTGACATTTTAGGTTAGTGTCAAAATCAGATAAAACTTCATTATAATTAATAATATTAAGAAACCGTAAATAAAATTTTAATTGTTAAATTGATTAAATTTCAACGAACTTTGTTTGCGTCACATCAACAACTTCGTAATAAAAAACTTCAGGTTTAAGATAAGGAAAAGAAGATCCACAGACAGTGAAAATGCTCCATTCAAGAATTGTTTAGAAGAATTTAAAGATGAATTTCACAACCTATTCTTTTTGATGATTATACTTTTCGAAACACATTCAAATAAACTGTTCCCGTTTTTCAACAAACCGGTAGTGTGGAACCCGAAAGACCAGACACAAAAATGGACTGATAATGTTAGACGAAAACGACGTCCGAAAAATTTGCCTCAAAAAATTTAAAAGAGGAAGTACAATAACAAATCCTTGATATTGATTATAATTATCGGTGACGAGTACTTAGTAGTTTGCGAATGGTTTTCAAGAAATTTTAATGACGACTAAAGACCGGACTAAAAGGCGCGAAAAAAAACAGAAAAAGGCCATTAAAAAGGCATAAAATTTATTGTTTTTAGTAAGACATAACATTCCAAAAAAGGCATAAAAATTAGATACACAAAAATCACTGTATCTAAAACATTTTATTTTCCCCAAATATACAGTGAGTCATCTCCGCAGGGAACGCAGATTGTGACTTTATGAGAAAAGATATATCAAAGCGGTTTTCTTTAAACGATAGCCACTTATTAGGAGCACGTTTTAAAATTATTTTGTATTATGCAGAGTGTTCCATAACTTGGTGGCTGCCCATAGATACCTTGTACATTTCTAAATAAATTTATATAAAGAAAACTACTAATCCCGAAAACCATTGATCTAATAACATTGTACTTTACTCATCAAAAATACATTTTCAAACCAAACTTTCATAAAAAAAAACCTTTATCAAAATCGTATGCCTTTTTCTGTTTTTTAGTGTCTCTTAGTCCGGTATTTAATGATGATACATAGCCCAACCATTTTTATATTGTAGCTCTTCCTTATACTCCAGGCAATAAAGACATAAAAATGGGCTTTTATTACAAAAGGTCAAGGAGATTTCTTATTTGATAGATTTTTACAGTTCAGTGTCCTAATTAATATTTTGAGTTTGCGACCTTGACCGACCGCCGCCATATTGAAAAAATGGTACCAAAAACCAATTTTTCGAGAATATCTTCCTTAGGTTAAAAATAGCTATTACAAAAATTATAGAGCATAAAATTTCCTGCAATTTCTGTAATAAACATTTTCCAGTCAGATGAATAGGTCACGACTTACAGGGAAGTCAAGTTCAGGAAGTTTCTACAATTCGCTACATCTTTCCTCGAAATTTCAGTAAATACCGATTACTTAATACGTATTACCCATTTCCTTTAGGTCTGTTTAACAAAGAGGGAATTCGTAAGATGACAAAATCTTCTTTCTACAAAGCTTTTACGCCTGTGCCAGACGGAATTTGTACTTATGTCATGGTGGATATCTGCTACATAAAGTCGGCATCACAACAAATAGTTTGCATCGATCTGTACAAACGACTTACAATGCGTGCAAAAGTATTATGGTCCTAACACAGTCGTTGTTTTTGATGGTTATCCAATTAACGCAGCACCAAAAGTACAAAAAGTGCAGAAAGACTTCGGCGTTCAAATAAACAAACTTGTTACTGTTTCGCAAGAAAGATTTTTCTCAAACGAAACAAATAAAATTCGCTTAATTTCGGTGTTAAAGAAGAACTTTGAGAATTCTATAATTTCACAGAAAAACAGGCTGCTGACACACTGATCAGTATGTCCGCATCGTTTGATTCCGTATTCATAGTAGGGGAAGATATAGATTTTCTCATCCTCCTAACAGCTCTGGCGAGATCTCATCCAAACGCTTATCTGCGCAAGCCAAGCAGAGGAAAAATTGTTGAAAAAATTGACTTTCGTCGAAGTCTAATGGAGAAATAGTGGTGGATTCTTCTGCTGTTTTAAACGAAGGAAAATTTAAGTTTAAATTAAGCCGAAATATGCAAACTTTCAAAGAGCGAAACGCAACAGATCTCGAAGTCATTGCTGCTGCGAGGGAAAGTCTTTTTATCACCTTTACGGCGTTACCAAAGAAAACACCATTACTTTGGGGGGATCCCTATGTTATCAAAAGATCCGTGACGAAGAGTAAATTCGAGCTTGCTATATTTCTCCCTACTAGAGAAGCTGCATGGCAACATTCCCTTCGGATCTACCACTACCTATGGAATGAATGCCGTGTTCTCCGAGCCATCGCGCAAGACCACATTGACAGAGACCTGCATTGATAATGTGTTTACTAATGGGAAAACAGTTGATCAGTTAACTGTCAACCCACACATGTCTGACCATCATGGACAAGTGGTAAGAATAAAAATCGTTAGAAACGAGAATAACATGAAACAAGTAAGAAAAACGAGAGAGATAAACGAGTTGAATACATACCTGCTTGCACAGAGATTGAATGAGACAAACTGGAATTTTATTTACAATTTCGACCGTTCTCAGAAAGCTTTTTCAGCTTTTCATGAAAAGTTTATGGCAATTCTCGATGACACAATCCCTGAGAAAGAACTTAAAGTAGGTAATAATATGAAATTATCGCCATTAACCTGGTTTACGTGCGATCTACAAAAAATGAAGAGAACACTGGATGCTCTATCAGTAATAAAAGACGTGCGCAATGATACTGATACTACAGAATTATATCAGCGACTAAAAAAAAAGAGTATGCAGAGAGGGTAATTCAGCAGAAGAGAAAAGGTATTGCAGATCATATACAGAGTGCCCATAATAAAACTAAGGCAATATGGAATATTATTACACAACACACGAGTAAACGATCGGAACTGGGAGGACATTTGCCCTATTCCATGCGAACCAGATTAATGAATTCTTCGCGACGATTGGGGAGAGGACAGTAGCGAATCTCGAGGGTCCAAATCGTGATGCTCAAGACTTATTGCAGCGGAAATTAAAATCGTCTGATCGGTCGTTTTTTCTTTCTCCAACAACAGAGGGGGAAGTCCAGGCCATCATACAGAAACTGCACAAGAAGAACACTAAAGACGTATATGGTGTCTCTGTACAACTTTTGAAAGACCTAAGTCAAAATCTAGTGGCTCCGCTTACTCTATTATTTAACAAGTGCTTGGAGTCTGGATGTTTTCCTGTTGAGTTGAAGATGGGAAGGGTCATTCCGATATTTAAGGCTGGTAACGCGGAGCTGATGAGCAACTATAGACCTATATCTATACTACTTGCAATTTCAAAGATCCAATGATTAAAACCCGATTAACGGAATATTTCCGGAAGTTCAATATCATTCAGTTACACCAACATGGCTTTATGGAAAATAGGTCTACCTCAACAGCTATTGTAGAGGTGTTAGAATATGTGGCGGATGCTTTTGATGATGGAGAGGAGGTGATGATGTCTTGTTTGGATCTGGGGAAAGCATTTGACTGTGTGGAACATGCAACGCTATTAAGAAAACTGGAGTCATATGGCATCAGGGGAATAGCCAATAAATTAATAGAATCATATCTTAAGGATCGCGGGCAAATTGTGTCGTGGAGGGGCCAGGTTTCAGAATCGGTCCATGTCGCTAGGGGAGTGCCACAGGGTTCTATTTTGGGGCCCTTGCTTTTTCTGGTGTATGTGAATGATTTTGCATATAACATTTCTGGGGCAAGAGTGATCATGTATGCGGATGACACGACTCTCCTACTGAAAGATAAGGAGCGCGCCAGCCTGGAGGTGGAGATGGAGGACGCTGTTGCGGAGGCTGGAGAGTGGTTTAGAAGTAATGGTCTACAGTTAAACAGTGGTAAAACTCAGCAACTGTGTCTTACTACTAAGAGAGATATGAACCAAGAACAAGAGGCTCGCTTCCTGGGCCTTAGTATTACTTCTCGACTGAGTTGGGACTGCCATATTGGCATACTGAGGAAGCAATTGGCGTCGGCAGTATATTCCGTGCGGCGACTAATGTATATCGCTACGTATGACGCGGCCAGAGTAGCATATTTTGCAAATTTTCACGCCAGAGCCGTATACGGAATTCTGGCGTGGGGTGCGTCGCCCGTGGCTGGGATCATATTTCGTCTGCAGAAGCAGGCGGTGCGGGCACTCGCCAAGGTACCTGCGCGATCCTCATGCAGAACTTTGTTTGAGAGACATAATATTCTAACGTTGCCGAGTGTTTTCATACTGAGTTGCTTGCTGCACGTTCATCGAAGTGATTCTGTACAGAAACACGCCGATATACACAATTACGATACTAGACACCATGGCAACTGCGTTACTCCTTTCCATCGTTTGAAAAGGAGTCAGCTGGCTACCAACTATCACGCTGTCAAGTTCTATAATAAGCTTCCGAACGAAATAAAATGTAAAAATAATAATCTTTTCAAGTACCATGTTAAGCAGATATTGATGGATAATTCCTTTTACTCCATAGAAGAATTTTTAAACTTTAAATTTTAATTCCTGGATGTTACGTTTTCGTTCCTTTGATTTTAGTTATACACATTGTGTTTTATATGTTATTATTGATGTTTTACACTTGTTTTGTGATTTATATATGAATATTTTCTTTTGACAATTGTACTTTGTAACAAATAAATCTATCTATCTATCTAAGTTCAGGCTGATATACATAATATACACGAAAGTCCGGAGAATTGGGATTGGGAAAGAAGCAAGATTGGCCTTACTCTTGTGATAACAATATAAGATCCGGTACCCGAAGCACTCCTAAAATTCATTTCGTGCAAGTACAAGAAGGGGTGCGGCCGAGCCTATAGATGTAGGAAGACAGAATTAAGGTCTTCTGTTAATTGCACATGCTGCAATGGGGGACGCGTGTGGAAACAGCGCTGAGATTTTTGCGCAAGAAGATATTGATATCAGTGATTTTGGACCATCTAGGGCAGTGGTGCCCAACTTTTAACCTGGCTTGAGCTAGTTACGTATTTAAAATTTTTTTGGCGAGCTACATAATAATAATTATGTATAATTACATATAAATTGCTTTTAATATTTCAATTTAAACATATATTTAAAGAAAATGCGTACTTTATTAAGAATTCAATTACAAATTAAATATAAGAAGAACATTAATGTGATACCTGACACTGCATTACTTCTGTCAGTTTCTTATGCTCTGGTACATACGATGCTATAGCTAAATTCATGCAGTCATTAACATGTTCATCGGTTGTCCTGGATCTCAACTTTACTTTTAACAAGTTCATTGTCGAAGAACCACTTTCGTACAGGTAAGTTGTTCCAAAGCAGGAGTGTAGCCTTTGAAACGTTTCTTTTGGGAGTGGATATTTTTTCTCATCAACGAGTATCCAAAAATCTGTTTGTAATATTCTTGTTTTCAGTTGTAGCTCAGATTGAAAATCTATTATTTCCATCTCTAAGTTAGTAGCTTTTATACTTCTTTGCAATTTTTTTGTGATATTTCAGAAATATCAATATAAAATAGTATTAACAAATGAATTTAAAATGAATGAAGCAATTGGCTCAATTTTACGAAAATCAGAAAATCTAGTTACAAAATCATTTTTGAGCTCAGTGAGAGATTCAAAATATTTATTTGTTTCAATTTTCCCATATTTCTTAAGGTAGTACTCCAAATTTGAAAAATTGACCAAAGTTACATCCCTTTCTTTGGGTAATCCACAAATTTAATTTTGATTTAAATGCGTTGATACTTCCTATTAATTCAATAATAGTTTTCCCCCGAAGTTCAAGATTGAGTGCATATATTCATTTTAAATCTTGGATTGAGTTGGTCTTTACTTGATGTAAATCCATTTCATGTGAAATAAAACAAACAAATGTTTATGATTTACACTGTATTTAATATTTAATAACAACGACAGCTGTTTCGCTACACTGTAGCTTCTTCAAAGCATGGGATATGAGTGGGGGTATTTTATAAACTATAGCATTGTAACAACGGGGGGTTTCAAAAAGAACTAAAAATGGCTTTAAATGATTCAGATATTCTTTTTAACAATCAACAAAAACAACGTCTTACGATCATGAACCCCCAAGCACCTAAACTTTATGGATTAATTAAATTACACAAACCAGATATGCCCATTAGACCCGTAGTTTGTGACACTATATATTATGTTGTAATAATTTTGTATATTCAGTTACTCATCACCTGATGAAGCCAAAGTTTGGCGAAACGATATTGTAGTGATATTATTAAATAATTTTTGAAACTAAGTTTACGTATTTTATTTATTCAGTTAATTAATTCTTTAACAATACCTCTTTTGCACCTTTTAAATAAACTAAAAATAATAAACTGTCACATTTTTTCCGAATTGTTTTCTCATCTAATTCTGCTAATTTGTTTAAGTTATACATAAATTCAAAAGATTACTTTCTCTAATGCGTTAAACGTATCTAAAAGTATGTAACCAAAACTTATCACCAGTAAAATTGTCTACAGAAATAAAAAAATATATTTAAAGCACACCCTATATTTACGTCATTAAGGGAATTGACTGTGCGAAAAAGGCAACAAAAATGACAACTCGATTATGAACATGAAAACGAAGCACCACAAAATCCAAGTACTCTACAAAGCTTCCATCTAAACGATAAATAATTTCAAACGTACATACTTTCATTATTAATAGCTGTTACAGCAGTTGCAGCAATGTCTGTATTTGTATTTTGAAGCATTTTGCTAATGTTTATTCGATTGAGTAAATTATACCAAAGTACTAAAGAACACACAAAATGGAAATGTTTAATTTTGTTGCATAATAAGGCCTGGTGGCTACTGTGATTGTAATGGTTTTAATGTAAAAGTTTTAATACAGTTTTTTAAAACATCCCATCGTTTAGTTGATGCTGGAAATTTTTTATAAATTTCTTGTAATATTCCCAAAGATGTTATTCTTTCTCTATTAATTTTCACAGCGTCGTTAACAACTAAATTGAGAAAATGTGTTTTACATGAGGTAAATAATGCTCTAAGATTAATGTTTACGATATGTTGTTTTAATCATTTCTTTTCCTTTCATGTTCGCAATATTAGCATAACCTCGACCACGCAAATTTCTCAATATCTAAATTAAATTCTTTGATTTTATCAATTAAGTAGTTTGTTAAACCCTTACCGGTTGATTCTGTAATGTAAATAAAAACTACACCTCTACACCTCTACTTTTCTATTTTCGGTTGATATATAATTATCCTCATCTCCTTAATTTTGCTAATATTTGGTGTGCAGTCCAGTACAACAAAAAAATACTTTGTTTTTCGAATAAAACAGAAAATGTTTTCTTTAATACTATTAGCTAATAAAGTAATAATTTCATTCAAGGTATCTTTGCTCAAATAAGGTACATTTTTAACAAACACATTATGGGATATTTTCCTCTTAGCGGAAGGTATTGCTTTGCTAAGTATTTTATTATTTCATACAGGCCTTAGAGCATGGCCTGTATGAGACGATGCTAAATTTTACAAAAAATTTTCATGTAAATTTTATTTTTGAAAATTAGCAACGTGTAAAACAGAAAAGTGCTTGCAATATTTCATGCGAAATTTAGCGGCTAAATTATTTAGAGTTGGTTCTAATTTTTGTGTGAAAGCTGCGTGAAAAACTGCGCAATAGAATAAAATAGGGATAAAATTGCAATTCACAACAAAGTTAACTACACCAAACTAACCTAAAAATAAATTTGCGGTTACAGAGGTTGTGTGCGAATGATCATAGTGTTTTACTTTCTTATACGTAGTATAAGAAAGTATGTATTGTGATGACGAAAATTTTCGACCTCGAGATTTTTGTAGATGTCCACGTTTTGAAGTCCCCTGAATACCAAAAAAGTGGTTTAAAAAATGTCTGTGTGTCTGTCTGTGTTTGACCACGATAGCGGTCAAACCGCTGTAGATATCTGTTGCAAATTTTGTATTTACATATATAATCTCCCTCTTGAGATCTGATTAGTTTTTCAGTAAAATCGGTACACCGGAAGTAGTAGTTTACTTAGGTGAAAAAATCGAATTTTGCAAATATTTTCGTCAATTACTAAGTTTAAACAAATTTATATAGAATTCAAATGTACTCAATACTAAATATGAGACAAAGTGTCTTAAAAAAGTTTTTTGAAATTCCTACCGGAAGTAGGTCTTTTACTCTTATCGAAAAATCAGTTTTTTGCGAATATCTCGCAAGTCATGCTTTCTAGGCAGGTACATTACGAGTATAAAAGTATTTAAATGATAATTTTAAATATCTTTTGTATAAAAAAAATTTCAAAATTCGGACCGGAAGTACCACTTTTACTCTTACCGAATAACGATTTTTTGCAAATATGTCGTAAATTATGCATTCTATATATATTTATTAAGAGTACAAAAATTATTATTATTTAGAGTTGGATTTGCAATATTTTATGTATATATGAAATTTCAAAATTCGGACCGGAAGCAGCACTTTTACTCTTAGCGAGTAGCATTTTTTTCCGAATATCTTGCAAAGTATGCATTCTATAGCGATTTATTAAGAGAATGAAAGTAATTAGAATAGGATTTTGAATAATTGTTGTATAAAAAAAATCTTAAAATTGTATAGTTTGAAACGCTCATACGTATAAGAAAGTCGTGTGGTGGCCACACCTCATTTTAAGTTCTTATAGCATAAATTAAAAGATATCCTGGTCATGTGAACAGGTGTCTGTGTTAATAGAGGAATATAAAAAATATCATTGTTTATATGCATTTAAAGATGCAATTAAAAATATAGTGAGAAAAATAAAACCAGGTGTGTCCATATCAGATATTAAAGCTAAATTTCATTATCTAAGAACTAATTTCTTAAATGAACATCGAAAATATAAGGAGTATCAAAAAAGTGGTGCAGGAGAAGATGATTATGAAGGCTAACTGTGTATCCCAATGAATCAAAGAATTTAAAACTAATTTTGTCGAAGGGCAGGCAACCTTTCAATTATGATAACACTAAAATTACGTCACTACATCATATATTACGCATCTGCGTGTGCTAAATTTAATATGTAATAATGCATACGTGTCATACAGGAGTAATGCAATAATATCAAAATTGTATGCTAAATTAAAGCAGAAAATTTTCGTAATAATTTACATGGAAATTTTCTGTAAAATTTAGCATAATAATTGTTTATGTTGTTTATCTATTGTGTTTTTTGTTTTTAGAGAATGTTGCAATTTAATCCATGTTTTAAAGTTGCTAACTGTGAGAGAAACTTCATGTACATGTAAAAATTTTGACAGGTTTAGCCAGTTTGAGTTACCTGTTGTAATGAGACGGCTTAAACCAATTGCGAAGCCTGTGTGTGTGTGACCACGATAGCGGTCAAATGGCTATAGCTATCAAGTCCAAATTTTATGTTTACGAGTATAATCCTTCTTATATTTGAAATCTGATTAGATTTTCAGTAAAATCGGTAGACCGGAAGTAGTAGTTTTCCTTAGATTGCGAAATCGAATTTTGCCAATATTTCGTCAACTACTAAGTTTAAACAAATTCATAAAGAATTCAAATGTACTCAAAATTAAATTTGAGAAAATATTTACTTCAAAAGTTTTTTGAAATTTCAACCTGAAGTAGGTCTTTACTCTTATCGAAAACCAGTTTCATGCTTTCTGGCCAGGTACATTTCGAGTATAGAAGTATTTAGAGCTTCATTTTCAATGCCTTTTGTACAAAAAAAATTCAAAATTCCGACCGGAAGTAACACCGTTACTCTTATAGAATAGCTCTTTTGTTTGCAAATATGTCGTAAATTAGGCATTTTATATATATTTATCGAGTGTTCAAAAGTACGCACAGAAGCAAGCACCAAGAAGTTCTCAAAACAAATAATTTGAGAAGCAGATATGACTCCGGATTTTTCTGAAATTTTATCTGCCGGATCCTGTGCTAATCCAGCAAATAAATATGACGGTTGTAGGAGAAAAGAATTAACAAAATTAAAAAAGAAATAGAGCTACAACATGAGACACCCTCAATAATCCGGGATAGCAGCTCCCGAAACGAAGAAAGTGGGCGGATATTCTGTATGCGGTAATTATTTATGTTTATTTATATTTTGTACATTATTTTTTAAGGAACATAAGTTTTTCAGGCATTATTAAACAAATAAAAAAATTAAATGGCATAGAAATAAAACATTGCCATTATTTCGGAGCAAAGCTGGTACAATCTTATTATTTACGATTCGCATTTATATATTTTATATAAACAAGTTAATGTCAATCAATTACGATTTTTAAATTCCATATTCTTTCACGCACGAATAAGAACGTGGTTCGCGTGATATAAAACGTTCGTGTTTGACTTATTAAATTTGTATTTTTAGATGATAAACTTCCTTCGATCACCTGGCATATAAACTTTTGCAGTCATAATTATTACACGACCACTTGGTCAAGGTGCAAAAGCCCGATATTCGCAATCTGCACTTTAATCACGTCACAGGAGAGATCTGCCAAAATGTTCACATGTATATACATATATACTGAGTGTGTGTATTTTTAAATCAAATTCAAGTGATATCCGCCTGTAAATTTACGAAATTATTTTCCGTTTTTTTTTTTTTTTGAAACACCTACAACTATCAGCACTCATAATTGAATGTGTGTTATTGAAAAAGTGTATCAGAATATATGCGAGGTATTTCAAAAATTTGTTTGAGAAAGTACTACCTGCTTTCTTATATTTCAAATATAAGAAAACATATGGCACTTCTTCAATCCATTTGGAACAAAATCATAAAGTCCCTGATTTAAATAATATCAAAATTATACATTTGTGAGAGGAAGTTTCAAAATTAAATTTATTAGAAATCAATGGAAATAAATTTACAAAAGGACTTGCTCATTCTACTTAACGAGCAACCAGATTTAATGTATTCACAACTTTTTCCAAATTCAGCATTTACCGCCTAGTTAGTCTATAGCATAGGTTCCCAAAGTGGGCGATAACGCCCCCTTGTGGGCGCTGCAGGTCTAAAGGGGGGCGGTAAGAGACCCAGAAAAAAAATGGGGGCGTTGTGTAAAGGCTTAGGGGGCGATTTGTAATTTCATCTAGAATCTAGGAGGACTCTTAGACACCGACTGAGCTCTCGACTCTCGACTAGGGATGGGCGATAAACATCGATGTTCATTGAACATCGATATTTTAGGATCGATGTTCGATGTTTTTGCATCGATGTTTGCAATTTAGATTTATCGATAAACTATCGATGTTAGAAGAAATATAGTGAACATCGAACTTTTAAGCTTGACAAAATGTATTTGCACTAATCACAAAATAAAACAGCGTCCTCTGTTGACAAATACAAAAATGTTTCCAAATTAACAGCTCACATACAGGCTACGAGGATGTAAAATTGTCTACGAATAAAAGAAGTATTTAAATTACACAGTGCTATATCATATAAATTCGAATATTTCATTTTAGGCTCTTTTAAATATTACTCAGTATAAATATTTAAATAATATATAATTAAATACATAAATTTATAGTACTTTTAATGTGCAGAATAAAAGTTAAATTATGTATGCATGCAGAATAAGTGAAGGAGGTAAACGTATTTTCATAGAAAAAGAAGGGAGATAGACATTACCGATGTATACTTCTTCGGGAAATTCCCTAGTGCGTACAATCATACACGACGATACACGTATTAAATGCAAGATGACACATCAGAAATATAAAACCATATCCATATGTATCTCGGTATTTGCCAGCGTAGTCAAAAAAAAATGCAAGACTATAAAATCCCAAATAAAAATCGTTCTCTTAAAAAGCTTTGATACACGTAAATGTATATATTTTTTAAGTATCAGACGATTTAAGTCATGTGGTTGTTTCATGCGTAATTGCATAATATTGTTTTTTTATATAGTTTTTTTTGAGTAGTTTCTAAAGTTAACTACATATTATAAATGTATATATTTCTTTTATTATTTTTTTTGAATAGTGATATCTTTTATATCATTTTGTTAAGGACGTAAATTAATTAAGTTATAATAAAGTTTTTGTTAAACTGCCAAAAAATAAATCTATAAATATAATTATCGATGTTTAAAAACATCGATGTTTGGTAGTCGATATTTTGCAACCATCGATGTTGATCAACGATGTTAACATCGATGTTTGATATCGATGTTTACCCACCGATGTCCCATCCCTACTCTCGACTACAGCTTGTGAACATCAACTAATATTAATTAAGAGATTGCTCAAACCAACTCGGTTCGATATTTCTCTCCGAGTAGTTCATATATCTGTCCTGTTTTATTGAATAAATAAAATAAAAAACATATCAATCGGTCGCTCCGTTTCGAAACGAAAAGAGACACAAACAAACAAATAAAAAGGCAACTGTATCAATCGGCTGGTTCATAGAATACTTGTTCTTACTTGTTGAGTACGATTGAGCGTCGAATGAGATAAACGAGTTTATGCATGTTTGTCTTATTCCTGTCGGTGCGTGCTGCTTATGCAATCCTATATAAACAACGTAATATTTATTTTATTTTCATTTGCGGTTTCGCGCGTAATAGATAAGCAGTACTTAAGTTCAACACTTATACTTACGTATTTCTCAAAACAAAACAATGTCGGAAGTAAAAAAGAAGAGACGGCAATACTGTGCGGAATATATTAAATTCGGATTCATTGAAAATCCTACAAACCCATCGTCGCCTTTGTGCCTTCTATGCCTAAAAACATTTTCGAATGAAGCAATGAAGCCTTCAAGACTTCAAGATCATTTGAATAAAATGCATCCAGATAAGAAAGACAAGAATGTAGCATATTTTCAAGACCTAGAGAAGAAGCATAATACTCGGCCAAGTGTAGCAAAACTCTTTTCGGCGGCTGCTAAGCAAGATGACGACGGACTTCGAGCTTCGTACAACATCTCTTTGTTAATTGCTCAAAAAGGCAAACCACACAACATCGGAGAAGTGTTAATTTTGCCAGCAATAAAGGAAGTAATAACTACTGTGCTTCATAAACCGGCCGCAGATATTATCGGAAAAATTCCTTTGAGTAATAATTCTGTGCAAAGACGAATTGATGAAATGGCCGGAAACATAGAAGAATCATTGTGCAATCATCTGAGGACTAGTCAATTCTCAATTCAGCTCGATGAGTCCACTTTACCAACTAATGAAGCATTGTTGCTGTCTTACGTGAGGTTTATTAAAGATGAGAAAATATGTGAAGAACTATTGTTTGCTAGAAATTTAGAGACCGATACAAAAGGCGAAACCATATTCAATACATTGGAAAAGTTTTGTGATGAGAAAGAGATTCCCTTGAAAAATATTATATCAGTTGCTACGGATGGCGCTCCGGCTATGACAGGGTGCCATAAAGGCTTCATAGCGTACGTAAAAAATAAAATTCCAGATGTCCTTGCTGTACATTGCGTTATTCATAGACAACATTTGGTTGCTAGAAATTTAAGTGAACGACTATTTCAATCACTGCAATATGTCATCAAAGCAGTCAATAAAATCCGTAACTGCTCTTTGAATGATAGATTATTTCATCAGCTTTGTGTTACTAATGACGAAGATTTCAACCGTTTGTTGTTTCATACCGAAGTTCGTTGGCTATCAAGAGGCAATTGTCTGACTCGATTTTACAACCTGTTTGACTCTGTGATAGAGTTTTTGGAAACTAAAGATACAGAATTGCGCAACAAGCTCATTACATCAAAAAATGATATAGCTTACATGACAGACCTGTATAAATTGTTCAACAACATGAATCTCCAACTGCAAGGCGATGAACTAAATTTAATTAAAACAAAAAATGTCGTTGCTGCTTTCGCAGCCAAACTGCTTCTACACAAAAAGAATATGGGCAGACGTGAGTTTCATAATTTTCCGAATTTATCAGTATCCTGCAGTAACGACGACTTGTTTGCCTACTGCCAACATTTGGAAAAGCTCCACATTGACTTCACCGAACGATACCAGGATATTTTGAACTTGGAAATACCAGACTGGGTGTTGGATCCGTTTTCAAATGTCAACACAGCAATATCACCACATCTGGAAGAAGAACTTATAGAATTGACAACGAACGAGGAAATAAAAATCAAGTTCAAAAATGGCTACCAAGAATTTTGGCTACAAAAACCGACCGCAATTGTACCCTGGATTGTGGTCAATCATTCAACGATTCTTGATAGCATTCCCATCGTCATATTTGTGTGAACGTGGATTTAGTGCTGTAGCAACGCTGCTTACTAAAAAGAGAAATCGTTTGCATGTTACCGAACGTGGTGACTTGCGGCTGTTCTTGAGTAAATTGGAACCTGATATCAACAAACTTATTAAACAGCATCAGATTCATCCTTCACATTAGTTTTTATATTAGAATCGATTATGTTTGTTTTATTTTGAATTTTGAATAAAAGATACTTTGTCTGAATACTATAAAGTTGCGTTTCAATAATCATTCTCATTGGCAGGTGTAGCCCGTAAAAGTTAACTTGAGACCTGAGCGCCGTTGTGTACTACCTACTACGCTCAGGTCTCAAGTTAACTCATTCATTCTAAACGAGACTTTTACTATAACCCATAGTAAAAGTCTCGTTTAGAATGAATGTTTAATCTCCGCTAATATAGCTCACAATAATTAATTTAATTTGAAGTTATAGTGGTTTTTGAGTAGGTGAAAAAATGGGGGCGCTAAAAAATAATTTATTCTCAAAGTGGGCAGTAGGCAAAATAAGTTTGGGAACCACTGGTCTATAGCATCTATCCATTTGCATATACCGGTGTCCCAGCTAAGTGATAAAGTCTATTATTGGTATCTAAGAATGTAAACACCTACGAGGAAAGAATAGAATAGGAGAGTCTCCTTAATAATAATATTTGTCTAAGTGGTAACTCAATATGGCCGCCGCAATGCATAGGCGTGCATAAATATTTTGAATAGGATATATGTACACTTCGTATGTTCTCGAAAATCATTTAAAATAGGTTCTAAGTCCAATAATAATTAAAGTAATATCGTGAGTGCATTATTTTTTCAAACCTTTTATTCTTTTTAATATAGTAACTTTTATTCTAACTATATTAAAGAAAACATAAAAAAAAACATGCCGAGAATATCTATGTTACGCCACTGAACACATAATCAAACATACCGGATATATGACAAGTTATTCAAATAACTGATCTGCCTTAAAGTGGTAACTTCCGTCTAAATAATACCTATTCCCCCACTAGTTTATTATCTCTCCTGTTCTATTATTTCCTCGTAGGTAAACACTAACAAACCTTTAATACAAACTTTTTATATAATTAAGGCTCTACAATTTAAAATTATTTTTACTTATATAGAGTGTTCGACAACCACGAACCAATCACACTTTATGTCTTTAAATAGAATGCTATTATTTTTTTCTGCACTATTAAGAGCGGATTAAACTGACACTAATCCACAGTCGATTTTCAAATGTTACTGACATATGATGATGATATGTTGTTTATAATTACATACCATTCGCTAAAGTTTCAAATTCTAAAAAGTAATAAATTGCATGGTACCGAAAAGTGCTAAAAATGTATTAATTAAAAATACCTACTTTGTTGCGTCTGTGGGCGATATTTCAAGTTATATAATGTTATTTATATCTGAATAAACCCGATCACGACCTATTAATTTAAAAGTATGAGTTGTTATTAATGCACTGCATTACACACAACAAAACTAAAAAAAGAGTTACGTATGTCCTAATTAAGTTTTAAATACTTTTATAGTCTAAATAAATCTGTGAGTTACCGTGTTGCTTCAGGTCCGAATTTCAAATTAAATTAAATTACTTCAAATCTAATTCTATATACTTTTATACTATTAATTTGCGAGATATCTGAAAAAACTGCTACAGTAATCTGCAATCATGTGCGGTCCCCCAAAGTTTTAATAACCTGGTGAAATCTGTAACTTTATTCATCAGTGGTGCATCTAAATTTTCAGGAAAATGGACTAAGCGGCTGTATAAATAGTGCACCTTAATGCTCTTGTTACACCCAAGGGATTTGAAACTGTTAAGCATGTCGCTTCCAGTTGAACATAGCTTCCAGCTTTGCGTTTGCCCAAAAATGCCCGACAACTGCAACAAATAAAGTCCACGCTTTTCGCTCAGCCTCATTTATCGCAGACATCTGTCAGTTGACTCCTGTTAAAATTTGAGCAAGCTGCGTCTTTAGTTTGTGTTTGACAACCATTGATAGCAGACTACCGCGCGATTTAAGGAGGAAATGGAAAAATGTTAATTTCGTGTGCTCATTAAACATTATTTTTTTGCGGAAAAAACCATCACTCAAACCAAGGTTAAGCTTGATAAATACTATGGGAACTCTGCACCATCAATTTCAATGGTAAAAAAGTGGTTTACTGAATTTCGTTGTGACTGTACAAGCACGGAAGTTGCCGAACGTTCTGGACGCCCAGTTGAGGTCCCTACACCCGAAACAATTTAAAAAATTCAAGATATGGTGTTGGTCGATCGGAGATTATAAGTGGGAGAGATTGCGGAAGCCATATGCATATCACATGACTCAGTGGTTTCCATTTTGGATGATCACTTAGGTATGAGAAAGCTTTCTGCAAGATGGGTGCCACGTTTGCTCACAATCGACCACAAACGCAATCGTGTGACAACTTCGCAGGAGTGTTTAGCGTTGTTTAACCGAAATATGGACGAGTTCTTGCACCGTTTCGTAACCGTGGATGCACCACAACACACCAGAGACAAAACAGCAGTCAAAATAGTGGGTTTCTCGGAGTGAATCGGCGCCAAAGAAGGCCAAGGTGGGTTTGTCAGCCAATAAAGCCATGGCGACCGTTTTTTGAGATGCACGCGGTATAATCCACATTGACTACCTTCAAAAGGGTAAAACAATCAATGGCGAATATTATGCCAACTTATTGAGTCGATTTAATGAGGATTTGAAAAAAAAACGACCTCATTTGGCCAAGAAAAAAGGTCTTTTCCACCAGGACAATGCAAGGGTGCACACATGTGCAGCTTCCATGGCAAAAATCCATGAATTAGGCTACGATTTGCTCCCTCATCCGCCCTATTCACCGGATTTAGCCCCGAGTAACTATTTCTTGTGTCCAAACCTGAAGAAATGGCTTGGCGGAAAGAGATTTGACTTCAACGATGAAATCATCTCACAAACAAATACCTATTTTGATGACCTCGACAAATCTTATTTTTTGGAAGGAATAAAAAAAATTGAGAAAGGTTGGATAAAGTGTATAGAGCTCAAAGGAGACTATGTTGAAAAATAAAATGATTTTTTATCCAAAAAATCACGGACATATTGACCCGCGCTCGTATCCTTAATGAGTTGTCTTACTATTGACATTATTTTTCCCAACGTCCACGTTTTCTCTCTTAGACCACTCTTTTCTAACCCAGGGTGTGTTTTGTCTCCTGCTATCATAAAGGCAAAAGAAGCAAGACTATTTGGTGTGGCTACTTTGCTGTCCAAAGAGAAAGTTTACCACACCAATCACCCATTGTAGTTTATGATACTTTATCTTCTCCAAAGCAAAGTTATGGTGTTTAATTTTTGTAGAGTGAGCAATTGGTATTGGACCATATTTGTTCGCATTGCGTAGAAGGAGACATTCCACACCTCGCTTTGAGCTGTCAATAAATAGGCGCCAATCATATGAAAAATATTCAGGAAGACCCATTTATTCCAAGAGCCCTCTACTTTCGTAACCAAGTACAAGATTATCTTCTTGAGAGATGAAAGATAGCAAACCCCTTTTCTCTTGTACGGTAAAAGGTAATTTTGGTTCGTTGTTCCAGTCAATTTTTGTCTTTTAATCTGGAAGCCAGTAATTCAGAAGCTTGTTCTAAGAGGTTGAGATCTCTGGTGAGGTCATTTAACTCGTCCTGGGTGAAATGTTGAGGAATTGATAACATACCTTCATAATCACTTTCATTTCATTAGTGTGATTAGGGTGATCAGAGGGACAGTACACTTCCTTACAGACCTCTGATAGCTGGTGAAACGTTGGGATCGGTACTTGCTACGGTTGTTTCGATTAATTCCAGTATATTTACTAGGCAGAAATAAAAGTCATAAAGGTAGTTTTTGGGTTCTTCCCAAACCACCGGTACGCCAAATTTCAGGCTTTTTCTTTTCCCGGTAGTCCACTGCCGTAAATGTTCTGTACACGTTTTACAGACCTAATGTGGTGCCCAACTATTATTCTGATCACCAAGCCTAACACCAAAGTAACCATGATAAGCACATTTTAGAAAGTCACTAGTCAGTTTTTCTCTTTTATTTGAACGTGTATTCCCTGCATATGTAGCAAAACACATCAGGATGATTTAGACAACTTCTAGTTGAACACATTTTCTTTCTATTCAACTACACAAATATAATAATACATTACGTTTTAGGCTAACTGTATAACAACTCTTTCCTAAACACAAATATCACGCGAGGTCAACTTCTATCTACTCTGCACGGCGAGAACTCACCAATTAACCTCAACTCTAGTTGAAGATTTGCAGGTCACTTCAGTTACCAGACAACAATGCCTACTTCATCTGTTGGATTTTCCTGGAACTAACTGGACGGCCGACAGACAATAGGGATACATTTTTAAGACTGCAACGCCATGGTGCCAAAAAAGTGAACTTCAGGTGATGACATAAGTATTAATTCTTGCATTGGTATAACGATCTTTTACCTGTGTTAATCACGTGTTTACCTGCTTTGCAATTGTGTTCAATACGATTTATCTCATTTATATACATCCACAGCTTAGGGATAAGCTTAGACATTTGAAAGGTTTATTTGTTTTATAGATTTTTTGTGTTTGTTGTTTTTAATTTTATGTATTATTTTGACAGTATCCGGTTCATCTCAGTCATTAATATTTAATATATAAGTACACTATTAAAAACCTTAAGATTTTCTTCATAAAATGAATAGTGTAATAAAATAAATAAACTTAAACACAGTGAACTACTAAAATCTATTTCCTCTATAAACAATATTACATATCATTTTCGATAAAACAACAGTCTGATAAAATAGGTGCTGAGACATTTCTAATAGCACTAACAATAACAATGACATCTTTTACATATTTAACAAGATGCCATTGAAGTTTACCACCTAGTATGTTAAAAACTTTTATTCGTTGATTTACATGCTCTTTGTGAACTCTATTTTGGGATCCTATGCTGCCTCTTTGGCTAAAAGTTGTTTTTCTTCTTCAGAAATGGAGGTCTGGCATCTTTTCGTTTTTCTAATTTTGAAATCAATGGCTTACGTAGAAAATCATTTTATCAGAAGCTCGACCACCATACGGTTCACTTACGAACATTATTAGATCTCCAGGAGGATCAGCAGTCATAAACTTTACAGTTTGATCAGACTTATAATGAGATAAAACCTAATTCTACAGCATACACACTTAGGTTTTTGAAGATAAATTTCCCCCACATTTTGAATATCTCTATATATGGCTTTAAAGCTAATGCATGAATTGGCAGAAGCAAGGTATGGTAGGTCTTTACATAGACAAAAATCTTGCTGTTTAAAATGAAGTGAACGCACTTTCATATCTTTGCTAATCGCTTTACCAAGTTTTAGTATCCATGCTTTTTGCTAGTCTATTTCTTCTTTGTTATTCAACTTATTTTCTAAATAAACTTTTTCTTTGTCAACAATAACAAATCTATGAAACCTAACTCTAAATTCTTCTTTGACCATGATTTGCTCCGTGTGCACAGCAATATGAATTATTATTACTCGTTTTATAAAATCAGATAAAAATGTCTATATATGGATATTAATTCTGAAAACTCGATAATTAAAATAATTCTTAGGACGTATGAGTATATAACTACCAGCCCAATGCTATCATCAGTACTATAGTACTTATAATAACTCGTCAAATGGCGTATTGCTTATCAAGAATTCCCTATAAGGCAAATGTCCAAGAACCAATCCATGTATATGAGACTTAGAACTGCTAAAAATGAACTTTGAACTGCTCATTTCGGACAGAACTGGGCTTTAAAAAACACTGATCTAAAAAAGTAGAGCAGATAGAGGAACACTGATCTCATATTAAACTCAGTGTGCCAAATATAATTAATATCACTTCTAAAATCCTAGGCACCAACAATTTTTTTTACTTGTAGGCTTGAGTTATTTATGGCAGTAAATAATTTCAGTCTCTTTCCTGCTAAACACATATACTATGCTATCAAAAATTAAATTGGTCAATGTTGGTCATGGAATGTCAAACGCTTGTCTTAGTTTAAATCATCCTTTTGAAATAATTCAATCATTATCAAGCTACACTGACATTATCAATAACCTACAAATGTCTTACCTACTTAGTTCAGCTGTAAAATAATAATGAACTACAAGTTCATTATTATTTTACATGAAATAAATAACGTTTTTATTAACCAGAAAAACTAAATTACAATAATTGTTGGTGCGCCTCCTCATGCTGTGAAAAGCGTTTTGCAGCATTTCTGGCGTTATGGTTGCACATTGCCGTTGTTGCAGTTCTTGCAAATTATGTATCGGATTTGCGAAAATCTTATTTTTTAAATAAGGAAAGATAAAATACTCCATAATTGTCAAACAAGGTGATCTCGGAGGAAACTCAACTTCCGTATGCAAACTTATCAGCCGGTCATCAAAAAACTCGCGGAGAAAAGCAAGATTTTCTCGTGTAGTATGTGCTGTTGCACCGTCTTGCTGGAAATGAAGTTCATCATCGTCTAACTGTTGCACAAATTCAGTCAAAAAAATATTTCTGTACCTTTCTGAGTTGACGGAGAAATTGAAAAAAATTGGCCCAATTATTCTTCTGCGAGAAACTGCCATCCAAACACCAATTTTCTGAGCATGTAGTGGCGTTTCAATAAAAATATGCGGGTTATCAGTGCTCCACATTCGCATATTCTGAGAATTGATGTATCCCGAAAGGTGAAACCAAGCTTCGTCAGAAAAAAAAGTTAAGTTCAGCAGATCGTCATTCATTAAATTATTAACGAACCAATGGCAGTACGCAAGGCGTCTGGGGTGGTCTGCAGGCAGAAGAGCTAGATATGATTGCATCTTATATGGATGCATGTTCAGGTCTTTCTTTACAATCGTTTGGCATGTTCCATAAGAAAGCCGAATTTCTTGAGAGAGACGTTTTAAAGGTTTTGTAGGCTCTTCTTCCATACGTTGACGAACGTCATTAATAACTTCTTCTGTACGAACTCTTGGTCTACCAGCACCTTTTTTATGCGTCACAGAACCAGTTTCGCGAAACACTTCAACACAATTTCTAAGGCATGCATAAAAATTGTCCGGTAATACTGCTACGGTTGGGAAGTGCTCTCGAAAATTGTCCAAACACAAACGTTGACTGCATTTCCAAGTTCCATTAACTAGCACACCCGTTCGAAAATAGGCTTCAATCATGTAAATTTTGTGCTCTGTGGTGAGAACCATGATTCAAAAACCGTGCAGGATTAGAAAACTTCAACTCAATAACTTGACAGATTTTGACATTCAAAAAATTATGACATACCTAAATGTACGATGCACGCTACGACAATAATTTTAAAATCCATGACCACCATTGACCAATTTAATTGTTGATATCCTGGTACTTTAAATACTCCATTTTTGGTGCAAAGTAAATTTATGCACTTGTAATATCGAATTTTACTAAAATAAAAATTGATGTCACTTTATTCAGCTCTTAAAGGGCTATCTTACAATGTACAAAGCATTTCATTAAAAAAACTTAAGATTGTGTGTTTGTTGTTGAACATTCTGTATAAATAAAAATATTCTGAAGTTGTAGTCTTTGCAGAGATAAGTTAAATATTTTACAGGGAGATTTAGAGAATATGGATGCACAATTGATTGATTAGATAGTGAATTCTTTTGATGTCCTAATCTGATATACAAAGGAAAAAAATGACAGTTCCTGAAGCATCTCTAATTTTATTGGGTCCATAGATCAACTACAAATTTATTTTTATATTAAAATAGATCTGGTTTAATATCTTATAATCGCCCGGTAGTTAGTTAACCTGGATTTTTGATAACCTATCAAATACTTTCTAAAATAGATTAACACAAATATGTAGATACCGTCATACAAAGAACGTAGGTACCTATATGCATATATTTACATATCTTAAGTGCCGAATTTAATTACTTTTTGTTCCATTCACAGAATTCGATCGTTCCTATAGGTACACATTTCCAAACGAGGATGTCGTGACATTTGTTTACTTTTTGATAAATTTGTTTAATATAGGCCGGTTCACTAATAAGAAATATATGCAAATAGTTATTTACAAAATACCGAGAGGTAAAATCTGATGTTTTTACCCGTGTACAAACACTATATTTTTCGGTGACGGGAAAAACCACGATTTAATATTGAAAAAAAACATATCATTGAAATCCAGAGGGGTCGTCGAGGTACCCCGAGATATTTCGTATATGAATTTGCTTTTACCGAATTTCTAACGGTTTTTGAAATATCGACGTTTGTAGCTGAAGTAAATTACTAGAGGGTTTAGGAAAAAAAGTGCTTTATAAGAATAGTGTAATGACAGTGCAAGTATTAATAAAGCTGCTCTATCCATTTTCTTTTCGGTTCTTGAAATATTGGGTTTTGAAGTTAGCAGATCGCAAGGATATATGTATCCTAAAAATGTTTTTGATTGACAGTTCGTTAATTGGCATCAATGACAGTTGGTTATTTTCTATTGTGTCCTTTCTGTTAAATCATGCCTGTAATTTACTAATATGAAAAATACGCTGACATGATTTTCGTTTATGGATATTGCAACGGTAGTACGGCAAACGTTCAATAGAACCCAGAGAGGTTTCACTGTTATAGAGATCCTGGAACACATTTTGTTAGAAAGAGACAAGTAGAGTCCAACTATGCTACAAACCTAGTACCACGCGATCATTTAAATTCTAAATTATAGCAGGCGGGATTTTTTTTATTAGGTTGTCCAGAATGTCAATTATTGATTAATTGAAATTTGCGGTTATGTTATACTTTGTGACATTTGTGAATCTTATGTGTAATCGATTTAAATTTAATGGAAATGAAAGCATTACAAGATAAATTAGTTTTATTGTGAATTACAAAAGGTGTTCAAAGTGTTCTCCCCCTGTTGCAATGCAACTGTTAACCCTCCGTTTCATATTTTCAAAAGCATTTGCCAACATCTGAACGGTTATAGCGTTACATGCATTAGAAATTGCCTCTTGTAATTCTTCAAGATTTTGTGGGTTATTTTTGTAAACTGTGTTTTTCAGATACGGATAAATGAAATAATCAAGAATCGTTAAGTCCGGACTGCGAGGCGGAAATTCAATGACTCGATTATCATAAAACTCGCGAATTCGAGCCATACTTTCCCATGTTTTGTGAGCTGTTGCATTGTCCTGTTGGAAATACCCATGTAAAAGTTCGTCATCATGAAGATTTTGTAAAAACGGTTCAAGTAAATTATTTCGATATCTCTCAGCATTTATCGTTCCTTCAAAAAACACAGGTCCAAATATACGCTTTCTAGAAACCGCTAGCCAAACATCAATTTTCTGCGGATGGAGAGGCGATTGAATAAACTCATGAGGATTCTCCGAAGACCAAATACGCATATTTTGTTTGTTTATATAGCCGGACAGGTAAAACCATGTTTCGTCAGAAAAAAATGTTAAATGCAAAGTGTTGTTGTTATTTAAATTATTCAAAAACCACTGACAGTATTCTATTCGTACAGGAAAATCTCGAGGGAATAGCTCTTGAACGACGTTAATCTTATAGGGATAAAGATTTAAATTTTCTTTTAAAATTTTTTGACAAGTTCCATATGAAGGGTTTATTTCTTGAGCTAATCTGCGAAGAGATTTTTGGGAGACTGTTCCATTCTTTCTGCAACATCTGCCACAATCTCAGGAGTCCTTTTTTTGGGCGCGCCACTACCAGCTTTCCTACCTACAGTTCCAACATTACGAAATTTCGCCACACATATGTGAATTTCTTGGACTGATTTTTGATAATCCGCAGGAAAATTAGGGAAGGCATTTTGAAAATCATTGATGCAGTGCGGTACTGAATATGTCCATTCACCATTCTCTTGTCGTTCGGCGTTTTTAAAATAACTTTCAGTAAGAAAAATCTTATGTTCTAAATCAAACATTTTGAAAAGTCACCTTGACAATTCAAATTGTAAATTAGTACTTATATACTAACTTAATTTAAATTTCACAAACTGCTCTAATTTAGAATTTAAATGGTCGCGCGGTAGATGCCGTTTTACAAATCGGCAGTGGTACCTAATTTATCAACTCACGAAAAGTATTCTGAACTCGGGCTAACTCGTGTAAAACAATTATTTTTGAGTCGACCATTTTTTTCTGTTTTGTTTTTGTGTGTTACGAGGTAGGCGCCATAAATTCTCGCCTTGATATACAAAAAAGATACTTGGAACAATATAAGAATTTTTATTTTTCAATGTAATCTCCCGTAACGATTAATTAATCGATACCCTTGTAAAAAAAAATCACAAGGAGCCATATCCGGACTAATACGGTGGATGTTCCAATTCTTGAAAGCCGCATTCGGGGATGGCAGCTTGTCAAATGGCGGCAGTATGGACAGTATTCGTGCAAAACGTCGTGGAAAATTGACAAAAGGTGTACGATTATTGCACGACAATGCTCCCGTTGTCGTGCAATAATCGCACACCTTGTCAATTTTCCACGACTTTTGACACGAATACTGTCCCTTAATTTATGCAATAAAGACGCATAATATGTGCCGTTCACACTTGTATTGCGCTTTTTAAAGTCAATTAGCAAAATGCACTCACAATCCCAGAATATTGTGGCCATCACGTTGATTGAACGACTTTCACCTTTCTGGGACGAGGTTCATCAGGTCTCCGCCATTCCATGGACTCCCTTTTCGATAGAGGATCGTAAAACAGGACCATTGTTTCATCTCCTGTGACAATGGACTTCAAAATCGGTTTTGGGTCGTCTCCACACATGTTTAAAAACGACTCGACGTTCGACTCGACGTTCACGTTGGAGAGCAGAAAGAAGTCGCGGTACCCATCTAGCACTAATTTTATTCATACCCAAATGGTCATGGAGAATTCGGCGTTTAGGAAATGTTTGTTATCACTGCTAATTCCTTCACTTTCAAAAAGCCATCTTCTAGCACTAAATGTGTTCAATAATTGAAATTAGTTGATGCGTTATCACTTCAATTGATCGACCCGACCGATCAGCATCTTCAAGGGATTCTTGTCCGAAACGGAAACATTTTGCCCACTTTTTTACAATTGAATACGAAGGAGATGAATCACTGTAAACGCCGTCTAAACGTTGTTTAATGTGATGAGGTGTATGCCCTTCTTTTGTTAAAAATTTAATGACCGCGCGGTAGTCAATTTTCGTTACTTCAGACATTTTCGTGCGATAGTCACGTTGGTTGGCTGGTTACTAAAAACTACTAGGCTTCAAACCTACATATTTATAGTGTACTCATCGCATATGTGTATGCATGACGTGACGGAGTTTGAACACGTTTAAACCTGTATAAGCCTATCAGGCCGAGAATTTATGGTAGGCGCCATAAATTCTCGGCATTCGTATTAGTTAGTTTCTGTGTTATTAAGTTATTGTTTTGTGTACAACTTCGTTTAGTTTTATTTTATGTTCAAAACAAGTTTTTGCTTTGTATATATTTGTTAGTTTATAGACATCTAATTTTATTCTACATATTTGAATACTGCTATGCGCCCAACAACGTCACTTCGGAAATATAGATAAACAATAGCGTCGGTCGGCAGCGACGTTGTCTCTGGGCACCAGGACACTACGCTACCTTAGGATGTAACCTACCTGCGATCTCTATATAACGCCACTCGCTGTGTCCCTCCAGCGGGATACACCACTGGATCACCCTGTATAAGGATCAACTACCCAAACCTCATCCAAATGCTAGTCACGTAGTAAAGTTATAAGGATATATAAAAAAAAGAAAGAGAAAAATGGACAGGATTCTATATATTAATTCCTAATTTGTGAATTCATTTCGCAACGAGGTTAGGTTGAGTTGAAAGCGCTGTTCGAAAATAAAGTATTCATTTTTTACAAATACGCTCAACAGCATCAATTTGAACACCGTAGAACGGATACCAAACCACGGATGCGTACTCTAGTTTGCTTATAACATATGTAAAATACAAAGATCGACAAGCAGCAATATTCGTAAATTCCCTACCCACTCGCATGATGAAACCCAGTGATTTAAATTTAAATGCAGACGATGTAATATTTAAAATATGATTGGTAAAACTGAGTTTCTCATCGAAGGTCACATCTAGATCCTTCACGGCGTATACGTAGGCTATGTGAGTACCATCAATCAGGTAACTGAAATCGATTTTATTACATCTGCGAATGTAGGATGTAAAACAACACTTACTAACATTCAGTTGAAGTTTGTTAGTAATACACCATTCGTGAATTATATCCAAGTTTGACTGCAGACGGCGAACATCAGAGCAGGGAGGTAGGTAATCAAGTCATTTATAAATATGCTAAATAAAAGTGGGCCAAGGTTTGACCCCTGAGGCACATCAGACACAACGATATAACTCTCAGATTTATAGCCATTGTAATAAACATAATTCAATCTGTTTGATAAGTATGAGTCGAATAACCTGATCAGAGAAGGAGTGAATCCAAAGTGACTCAGTTTCGCCAAAAGAAGCTTGTCATCAATAATGTCAAACGCTCGCGAAAAGTCTGTGTAAATCACATCCAGTTGCTCTCCATCATCAATAGCTAAAGAAATCCCATGTGAAATTTGGGCGAGATTGGTAACTGTAGATCTTCCTGACGTGAAACCATGTTGGTTCGGCGATATAAATGACTTAGTAGCGTGATAAATCACCCGATAGAGCACTACCTCATAAATCTTTGCAAATGTAGGAATAATTGCTATAGGCTTGTAGTTTGTCACGTTAGCTCTGTCACCCTTTTTAAAAACTGGGGAAATCCTTGCAACCTTCCACACATCCGGGAACACACCGGTTCACAAAGATAAATTAAATAGCTTACATAAAGGCACAGAGAATACAGCAGCACAATCACGGACTAAGAAGTATGGAATATTGTCGTGTCCGTAAGTACTAGTATTTTTTATCTTTTTTATACTTGTCACAACATCACTCTCAGTAAATGTAAGGATACACATACACATCAGGTAACTCGTCGACACTACCGTCATAATGTGTGTAAGTAGAAGAAAAAGTTGAAGCGAAAGTATCAATAATAGCCTGAAGATCAGTAAATTCGCCGTCAGAACTATGCATTCTACCGGGAATTTTAGAAACTTTATTTTTCGCACGTACGAAATCCCAAAAGGATTTAGGGTTGTCAACCAAGTTTTGTTGGACATTAATACAGTAACTGCGATATGTGAAGGACATCTCAGTTCTTCTGATTTCTCTCCGCAAATGTTGAAATTCATTTTTGAAGAATAAGCTGTTAGTTACTTTCCACTTGCGATGACAATAACGTTTCAGGTTAAGTTCCTGCTTAATACTAGTGGTACACCACATAGGATAATGTCCCGCCCTCGAATTTGCGCATTCCATAGGTACAGACTGGTCCATAATTGAATAGATCTTACGATAAAATACATCAACAACTTCGTTAGTGTTAGAGAAGACGTCAAGGAACAACCAATCAATAGATAGAAAATCTGAATACAATTTTAAATATACAAGGTGTGTATAAATTGGCGGACCCACTACACGCGGCGATGTTCTTCGTTAATTTCGGAGTCCAAAATCCTAATACGAAAATGTTGTACCATGCTCCATATCTTTGCACGAGGTTCCTAAAGTTCGGACTTTCAGTCTTGAAATAAGCATTATTGCTTGATATTTGTTGACAGAAAGAGCTACAATTTAGAAGAAAGAAGAATTGTTGTTATTATCCTTTCGTTAAAGTTTTCTTTTTGATTTTAAAGTTTGTTTTTAATATTTGTTTATTAACTTATTTTGACGAAAAACACATCTGACAACGTTGTAAAACAATAAGTAGGCAGCCAAATGTTGTTCTAGTCAAATACATTACTACTGTCAAATTTTGACACTTTGTAGTCTACCTATTTCATTCGACTTGCTTATTTTTCGTGTTTATTTGTATAGTTTTAATCAGTTTTCGGGTTTTCGTGTTTACTAGTTGTTCTGTTTGTTTATTATGAATTTTACGTTCAACGAATATGCCGATATGTACATGATATACGGTTTCTGTCGTGGAAATGCTAGCATGGCAGGGCAGGAATATCGAGTGCGCTTTCCAAATCGGAGGCATCCAAGTAAAAATGTATTTCGAAGGCTGGACCAACGACTTCGTGAAACAGGTTCGTTTATTCCAAGAAATGCGAACGCAGGTCGACCAAGGCAAAGGCGTACCGTGCAACTAGAAGAGCAAGTTCTAGCCACAATACAGGAAGATCCCTCTGCGAGTACCCGTCAATTAGCTTCTACACTAAATATCCCCAGTAATAAGACTGTTCATTTGGTTCTACGAGAAAACTTGCTTCATCCATACCATGTTTCTGAAGTTGAGCCTCTTTATGGAAATGATAACTTATTTCGAATCAATTATTGCAATACAATCTTAAATAGAATTCAGGAAGAAGGTGACTTTTTAAGCCGTATTCTTTGGAGTGATGAGTGCATGTTTACCAGAGATGGTGTGTTTAATACTCATAATTTTCATCATTGGGCAGATGAAAATCCACATGAATTTGGCGAATACGGTCACCAAAGAAGGTTTTCTGTTAACGTTTGGCTGGGTATAATAAACCACAGGGTAGTTGGACCAATTTACTTACCAAACCGCCTAGATACCGGTGAATATTTAAATGTTTTAGAACAAGTTATTGATGAGATACCGCTGAACGTACGCCGTAATATGATTTACATGCATGATGGAGCTCCTGCGCACTTTGCTCGTAATATAAGAGACTGGTTGACTGAACACTTCCCAGACAGATGGATTGGTCGTGGCGGTCCCCTTTTGTGGCCTGCGAGATCCCCCGATCTCAATCCATTAGATTTTTTGTTTGGGGTTTCATTAAAGGTAAAGTTTACGCTACACCTCCACAGGACGCTGACGAAGTTAGAGCCCGAATTGAAGCCGCAGTATTAGAAATCACAGCAGAAAGACTTGAACGAATAATACAAACGATACCACAAAGATTGCAGCTACGTCTACAAACTGATAGATTTCAATTCGAACACTTATGTAGGTAATAATTACATTGATTTCTATCAAGATGTACAAAAATTAGTCAATATTATCAAAAATTTTTTAAACTTTGTAATATTTTCGTAATAAATATGTAATCTAAGAAACCAATTTTATTTCGTTTGTTTCTTTTTTAAATTTAAAATGTAAGGTTCACATGACGACGTGTAAAAATGTTCCGAAGATTATAACTAGCACATGCGTGTTCAATGTTGCCAAATGTATGTTTCTTTCAAATTCATTCTGAAGACAAAGGAAGCCTGATACATCGTTTTAGGATTAGGACTTTTAACTCAAAATTTGACCAATAATGTCGCCACGTGTAGTGGGTCCGCCAATTTATACACACCTTGTATACATACCGTATGTGTCTATTTTCATTAGCTATAGGGATTCAATGTTTACATGCGATTTATACGTATACAAATAATACGTGGCAACGTCTGTCTCCCGGCAACAATCGACATCACAGCGACTTTCCCCGATCTTGCCACTTCTACATTAAATGTTCAGCTGCGAACACGTTCCGAGATATAGTCTGCAATAAAATCCGTCATCATCAAATGGCCGGCGCGATCTAGTTGTTTATTATTATTTTCAGAATCCTTTTTTATTTACCTTATTTTTAATTTTATTAGAATTACGCTTTTGTTTGTGTCATGCAGCGTGAACGCAGCTTAAGAATTCTCTGCATTTACTAAAAGGAAAAAGAAAAACAAATCCTTGTAACTCGTAAATACGTAAATATTTCTGAACGCATTACAAACATCCAACCCGCTGGTCGAAGAGTTACTGCTAACCACGGAGCATGCATCGGTCGCGCTGCATTGGAAAGGAAAGAAGGGGTATACTATGTTGCCACATACTGTATGGATTAATCGCCTATGGCTAATGAAAATTGACACGTGCTGTATATAAGGAAGTACTGCGATGATCAAAATTTTCGACCTCGAGATTTTTGCAGATGTACACGTTTTGAAGTAAGGCCGGGAATCGAATACGAATATTTGAAAATTCAAATACATAACCAAATATTCGAATAATTGAAATTAAGTCGCACCCAATTTCTAAATGTAACAAATAGGTATTACTTTCTTAATACCACATATAAGAAAGTATTATGATGACGAAAATTTTCGACCTCGAGATTTCAGCAGATTTCCAAATTTTTATAAAAAGCATTTTTCGAAATTAGGTCTTTTACTATTATCGAAAAATAATTTTTCGGGAATATCTCGCAAGTCATGCGTACTATACAGACCTATTAAGACTAATTAAGAGTATGAAAGTGTTTAGAGATAGATTTTGAATAATTTTTGTATAAAAAGATCGAAGTTCATAAATATTATCACAAACACCATCTACTAGGGCGACGTCAGAAAATTGAGATCATAAGAATTGGTTTTGAACAAAATATCAGAGGAAAACCCCATTTTTGGCAAATGTAGCAATATTGTTTGTCATTTTAAGCATTTTAACATCGCGACAACTGCTTTAACTCACAAACAAGTTCAATTGGGTTTAGAAAAACAAACTCATTCAGTCAGTTAAGACCCGTTGGAATTCAACATTTTTTATGTTGAAACGGATACTGGAATAACGTGAAGCATTGATCAGCGTATTATGATATTTATTATAACCACAAGAACGCAAGCAGGCACATTTAATGTTAACTGAAGATGAATGAACGATCATTGAAAATATTGTTCAAATACTAGAACCCACAGAGTTGGATACAACTTTATTGTCATCAGAATCTCAACCGACGATTTCATTGGTGATGCCCATTTTGCAATCTTTGATGGAGAATTTCATTTTAAAGATTGATAAGGATGAACCAGAAGAGATAAAAGGAATGAAATCTGTTTTATAACAGGAATTTCAATCAAGGTTCACAAAAGTCTTTCCTAGTAACATTTTGGTTACCGACGCTTCACCAATTGGAATATTTGACATTAGTACATTTCTAGATCAAAGGTTTAAAAAGAAAGAAAGATTTTTTGGATCTCTGCTCAAAATAAAGAGGCACCTAAAAGCTATCTAGGAAAATGAAGGGAAATCATCAGTTGAATTTGATGAAGGCAACATGAATCCAGCAAAAAAACCGCTTTGGATGGTTTGTTCCCCAATGAACGAGTAGATTGCGCCAGTGAAGTCGGAATGAAGTCCCCTGATACGGAAAAAGTTGTTTTTGCAATCTCTCTCACTGTCTCTGACCATGATAGCGGCTATAGGTACCAATACCAAGCTTTATATTTATGAGTATAATCTTCCTCTTGATATCTGACTAGATTTTCAATAAAATCGGTATACCGAGAAATTTCAGTAAAAATATCAAAATTTACTAATATCTCGTCAACTACTAAGTTTGACCGAATTTCTAAAGAATATATATATAATTTAAAAAGTTACGTTTACAAAGATTTTATGAAAAAGAGTTTTTCGAAATCCCCGCTGGAAGTAGGCCTTTTTGTCTTATAGAAAAAAAGTTTTTTGCAAAATATCGTAAATTATGCATTCTATACAGATTTATCTGAAATGCAAAGGTGTTTATAGCTCGTGCTGGAATAATTTTGGTATATAAAAAAATTCACAATTCCAACCGGAACACTTTTACTCTTATTTAATAGCATATATCTCGCACATTTTGCATTCTATACAGATTTATTAAGAACCCAAAAGTATTTAGAATTTGAGTCTGAACAATTTTTATACAGGGTCGGGCAAAAAGAGCGGAACACCGAATTTATGGCTTAACTAGCACTTTTTCGAAAATTTAACCTAAATTAAAGTTTTTGTATACTTTATGTATTATTTATTGGTGTTTGCAGATTTTCCGTTTTTGTCACATTTTTGGAGATATGATGTCACCGGATAGTATTTTAAATGAATCACCCTGTATTTATATTTTTTTTGAGTAGATATTTTTTTCCTGAATTCACTAATACCAGGTTTAGTGGGTCTCTGACTTATGGTTTCATAAGAAAAAAATAAAATGTAATGGCACCTAAATATTTATTTAATAAAAAACGAACGACAATAACTAAAGATTCTAAAAAAAGTTAATGCTGCATTAAAAGTTCATGTCACCTTTAAGCGAGAAATGAATTTCATAATCATTTGTTAAAGTTAATGGACGTTAATGAATAGAATCTTTAGTTATTGTCGTTCGTTTTTTATTAAATAAATATTTAGGTGCCATTACATTTTATTTTTTTCTTATGAAACCATAAGTCAGAGACCCACTAAACCTGGTATTAGTGAATTCAGGAAAAAAATATCTACTCAAAAAAAAATTTAAATACAGGGTGATTCATTTAAAATACTATCCGGTGACATCATATCTTCAAAAATGTGACAAAAACGGAAAATCTGCAAACACCAATAAATAATACATAAAGTATACAAAAACTTTAATTTAGGTTAAATTTTCGAAAAAGTGCTAGTTAAGCCATAAATTGGGTGTTCCGCTCTTTTTGCCCGACCCTGTATATAAAAAACATCAAAATTCGGACCGGAAGTAACACTTTTAGGCAATGGCTTATTTTACTAAGGAATACTAAATTAAAAGTTTAATTTGAAACAACTTCTGTAAACACATTTCAGAACGTACTACGTATGAGAAAGTCGTGTTGTGCCAACACCTAATTTTTTAGGTTAAAAAGTAATTAAGCATCATATTCTTGTAAAATGCGAACGATGCTCGTCTAATATAGTCGTTAATCTAAGACCGATACCTAAATGAATTGTTCACATCCTAGACTTGGTAGCACTAACTGAAATAGGAATAGTTTTGGTATTAATTCGATTATCACTTTATTTCTCAAATGATAATTTTTTTTCCTTATCAAACAATAGGATGGGGGAGGGGGGTTCTGCATTCAGACTGAGCAAATGTTCATTTGACTTAATAAAAATATTATTTAATTTATTATTAACGTGATCAACAGCAGCTTTCTAATAAGCCCAAGCATTACAAAATTTGACAGCATCAAGTTAAAATGCAATATAAACAGAAAATAGAATTGAACCCAAGATGGACCCCTGCGGATAGTAGGAACACACTCGAAGCCACAGCATAAAAATGAGCATTACAAAATATGACAGCATCAAGCAAAAATGTAGTACAAATGGAACATAGAACTGGGCCTAAGATGGACCCCTGCGGAACGCTTGGGGAAGGTAGAAACTCACTCGAAGTAACACTTTGATATCGCTAACAAAGGCGCACTCGGCAATTATCTAAAGAACTATTCAAGCTGTCCTTCACGCAAAAGTGGTTTCTTAAATGGATATAAATTAATAACTTTAATTACCGTTGCATGTTCTTAATATACAAAAAATTCTCTTTAAATAGACGTACAAAGAAAGTGCTATTAATTCATATAATTATGCAGGAACACCTACAATATCACAAGCAGTTTAGACTTTCGCTTCAATCAATAAACAATAACCTCCGCGGAGGTACATAGTTATTATTAGAAAAAAAAAAGTAAACGGAACACTAGAAATAATAGAAAAAACCATTGACTGTGAGTTTCATTAGTAGGGATGTTTATATTTAGAATTAATGTATTTTTTTTAATTTCACGTAGACTTTATTGCGTATAACATTGATAAAAGTATTTTTTATATCAATTGCTGCTATAAAAAGAACAGCAAATAAGATATAAATATATAAGGTTCGAAGCCTAGTAGTTTTTAGTAATCGGCCAACCAACGTGACTAGCGCACGAAAATGTCTGAAGTAACGAAAATTGTCATTAAATTTTTAACAAAAGAAGGGCATACACCTTATGCCATTAAACAACGTTTAAACGGCGTTTACGGTGATTTATCTCCTTCGCATTCAACTATAAAAAAGTGGGTAAAATGTTTCCGTTTGGGACAAGAATCCCTGGAAGATGCTGATCGGTCGTGTTGACCAGTTGAAGTGATAACGCTTCAACAAATTTCAATTATTAAACATTTAGTGCTAGAAGATCGCCGTTTGAAAGTGAAGAAATTAGCAGTGATAACAAACATTTCCGAAATAAGTGTGCGCTGAATTTTCGATGACCATTTGGGTATGAATAAAATTAGTGCTAGATGGGTACCGCGACTTCTCTTTGCTCTCCAACGTGAACGTCGAGTCGAATGTGCGCAGTCGTTTTTAAACATGTGTGGAGATGACCCAAAACCGATTTTGGAGTCCATTGTAACAGGGGATGAAACAATGGTTCTGTTTTACGATCCTCTATCGAGTCCATGGAGTGACGGCGACCTGATGAACCTCGTCCCAGAAAGGCGAAAGTCGTTCAATCAACGAAAAAGGTGATGGCCACAATATTCTGGGATTGTGAGGGCATTTTGCTAATTGACTTTAAAGAGCGCAATACAAGTATGAACGGCACATATTATGCGTCTTTATTGCATAAATTAAGGGACAGTATTCGTGCAAAACGTCATGGTAAATTGACAAAAGGTGTGCGATTATTGCACGACAATGCTCCCATCCATACTGCCGCCATTTCACAAGCTGCCATCCGCGAATGCGGCTTTCAAGAATTGAAACATCCAACATATAGTCCGAATATGGTTCCTTGTGAATATGGTTCCTTGTGATGTTTTTTCGTTTTCTAATTTAAAAAAAGACATTAGGAGACGTAGTTTTAAGGACGACAGTAGTTGCAAGCAGCTGTTATAGAACATTTTGACGGAAAAACTTCAGATTATTTTTACAAGGGTATTGTTGCGTCTTCCTGTTTTGAAAGACTTTCGTTGTTTATCTTTCACTTGTGTCTTCTTGTTTTAGAAGTAGCAAAAGATAATCGTCACTGAATTTACATTTTACGTTGTTATTCACTAATAAAATAACACTGCACTGTTATATACAACTTTATTTTTAATTAAATAAAATAACAATGCTGATACATGTAGGTTACTTGCATCGTGCAAGGTAAACCATACAAGATAGCTAGCTGTTGACAGGTTGAGTCTCGATGTTGAACTAATTTTAATATTCTATTACAAAATGAATTCAGTCTTTTGGTGGGGTAGCAAGTTTACAAACTGTACCTCATCTATTATTGCCTGGAAAAACCAAATATTCATTAATAGGCCTGTAAGTATCATTAAAGTTCTCAGATGGAGCAAATGGAAAGCAATTAGCTAATATAAATATATAAGCCCTGCTGTGGCGTTTATGGATTTCGTCCATTATGGAACATTTATAATTATAAAATCCGACTAATGTTTATGATCTTTTTACTACTACAACCGTAGGGTGTTAATAAAAGAAAGAAAATAAATGGTACCTTTAACAAAGCATTTACCGAATTGCTAGACCGGACAATAGAAAGGTTTCTAAGAGATTACAGATTACATTAGGAGGCTGCTATCCCTTTTGGTTTTTCCAGATTTAACTTTAAATATGCATTATTTGACGATTGCGAAGTAATAAAATGAGTATAAGAAATTATACAGAAAAATCTACATGTTATAATTCATTGTTCCTTTGTAAAATAAGGCAAAATTAAGATTAAAACGAAACATATAGGAAGTTTACATAGAACATAACATTTTACTTTATAAATACGAATAAGAAAAAATAATAATAATAAACGTCCTTAACAGGTATGGAATTATTAATTAATCGTTGTAATAAATGTATAGAAGTTAGGGGAGATTACATTGAAAAATAAAAATTCTTATATTGTTCCAGGTTTCTTTTTTGTCTATCAGGCCGAGAATTTATGGCGCCTACCTCGTATAACGGATAAATTCAGTTGGACTTCGTTGATACTATTTTTTTGATAAAAAAGTGGATTTTTAAGAAAGGGGCGTATACATATAACAAAAATAAAAATTTTCACAGTGCCAAAAGTATTACTTGAACATGCATTCTTGATTGTTACTGATGAATTTAATTAATAAATTAAATTTATAAATTCTGTGATATAGGGGCAGTTAAAACACTTAAAAACACACTTTCTTCGTAGCTTAAAAGCAACGCGTGCATATAGAAAATGCAACTTGGGTGTTCAAATGGGAACAAAATATTTTCAAATAATAAGAAAAAATTGTTATTATTCATATTAATACATTTTTTAATTCCATTTTCAGCTAAATATTTTAAATATTTTTTTTATATTACACATTTAAAAAAATATTGAACGAGCTTTCAAATTCAAATATTCAAAATTCTTAAAATTTGACAAGACGAAATTTATTTATGTTTAACTTGTCGCTAACGGTTGCGATTAATTTCTGCATTGATTTCGGGTGCAGTTATAGTATTACCATGGAATGTATTATTTTATACTGATTTTATTGTAATAACAAGTAACTAAACTGATTAATCACACAAATCTCAAAATTAACAATATCAAACATAAAATATCCATAGAAATACTAACTTCCTGGGGATAATGCGTATGATTTTCTGCATTCAAATAAAGACACGTAATTGTTTATAGTAAACCAATAGTATTTTTAACGCCCATTTTGATGAAAGAACGGAAAAAACATGCTCAACAGTTTTTTCGAATTTTACAAAATTATGAAACTAATCTTCAATCGACTTTCGAACTATCGATATACCACTTTGTTTGCTGAAATGCGTACAGTACTTAAAGCAATGCTTTTGTGTGGTTATATGGTGGAATAATTTTTGTACATTATGTTTTTGTCTGAAAAATAAAGTTTTTACTTTCTTATACGTAGTAAAAAAATTATCTTTGTGTAAATCTCTCTCTCTCTCTCTCTCTCCCCCCCCACCTCTCTCTCTCTCCCTCTCCCGTGAAATTTTACTCTTATCGAATTTTGTGCGAATACCTCGCAAAGTTTGCATTTTGTACAGATTTATTAAGAACCCAAAAGTATTTAGTATTCGAGTTCCAACAATTTTTATATATAAAAAATATCAAAATGCGGACCGGAAGTAACACTTTTACTCTTATCGAATAGTAGTTTTTGGCAAATATTTCTCAAATTATGTTTCTATAGAGATTTATTATGAGAATGGAAATACTTTGAGCTGCATTTGGTATAATTTCTGTATAAAAAAAATATCAAAATTCGGACCGAAAGTAGCACTTTTACTAATAGGTTTATTTTATTAAGGAGTATGTACAGAATGTATTGTTCAATTTGGGACAAATTCTGTATACACGTTTCGGAACGCACATACGTATAAGAAAGTCGTGTGGTGCCCACACCTAATTTTTTAGGTTAAATATTATTAAGAAATAATTGTCTATTGTCAGCTAAATTGTCTACATAAATGCAATGTATTTGACCTACTAACCTTTGAAATAAAATACGAATTGATATTTAAATTTAAAACTAATCATACTTATTTAACAAGCTTTGCTGATAATTATTACTATTTACTTTTCTTTCAATGCATTTCAGGAAGATTGCAGTTTTATAATGCAATTACATATTCTTGGTCTAATCACTTTTCCTAGAAATTAAGCATCATATTCTTGTAAAATGCCAACGAAGCTCGTCTAATATAGTCGTTAATCTAAGACCGATACCTCATACTTATTTAAAAAATGAGGTGTGGCCACCACACGACTTTCTTATACGTATGAAAGTGTTACTTCCGGTCCTAATTTTGAAATTTCATTTATACAAAAAATATTCCAAATCCAACTCTAAATACTTTTGTACTCTTCATAAATATATATAGAATGCATAATTTACGACATATTTGCAAAAAATCGCTATTCGATAAGAGTAAAAGTGGTACTTCCGGTCTGAATTTTGAATTCTTTTTATACAAAAGATATTTAAAAGTATGTTCTAAATACTTTTATACTCGTAATGTACCTGCCTAGAAAGCATGACTTGCGAGATATTCGCAAAAAACTGATTTTCGATAAGAGTAAAAGACCTACTTCCGGTAGGAATTTCGAAAAACTTTATTAAAACAATTTTTCTCAAATATAATTTTGAGTACATTTGAATTCTTTATAAATTTGTTTAAACTTAGTAATTGACAAAATATTTGCAAAATTCGATTTTTTCACTGAAGTAAACTACTACTTCCGGTCTGCCGATTTTGCTCAAAATCTAATCAGTTCTCAAGAGGGAGATTATATTCGTAAATACAACATTTGGAATTGATATCTACAGCGGTTTGACCGCTATCGTGGTCACACACACACAGACAGACACGACAGACACACACACACACACACACAGAGAGAGAGAGAGAGACATTTTTTAAAAACCACTTTTTTGGTATCAGGGGACCTCAAAACGTGGACATCTGCAAAAATCTCGAGGTCGAAAATTTTCATCATCACAATACTTCCTTATACTACGTATAAGAAAGTAAAAACCATTAAACCTCTAGTTATAATTCCATCACATAGATTGGTAAAATTTCAAGAACATTGGAAAACTTAATTAAAACAAGTGGTGACGAGATGATTTCATTAAAAAAAATAAGTCCATACAAAAATCAATAAAAACTATGTAGATAAAACGAACAAGAGATTAAACTCAGGGATATACAAGTTGATGTGCGAAGAGTGTAAAAACGTGTATGTAGGACAGACAGGGAGGACCTTCGAAACAAGAATGAAAGAACACGAAAAATGTTACAAGGTGGAATTTTAAATGGCCAATTAGATTTAAATAACTACCCCTCCTCTATTTAAATTTGAAATTTGTCCACCCCTTCTCAGAATGAAATAATTTTGTTTATGTTTAGATGTTCGAATTAAAAAACAAAATTAAGACAAATATCAATATATAACTTTAACATTATCTTTTTGAAGTTTTATTATGGTGTATATAATAATATTAATATGACTTCTTTCTTTTTGAATTTAGTCATTTTTTCCTTTTTCCTTTTAAAATAAATCTGTGAAAAATATGTGTTTAAAACAAATGTGTATATAAATTCTCTTAGCTCGTGTATCTGTAAAAAGTTGTGTACACGTGTTTTATTTTGGTTGATTCTCTTAAATTTTTATTAGTTTCTTTATATGTGTATTTCCTTAGAAAAACTAACTAATCACTATTTCAATTTCAAAAATACAACAATTATAGCGACAGAAACGCATAATAAGGCTAGGAATTTTTTGGAAAGCATTTATATTAAAAAAAAAACAGAAACTCAATTAATGATAGAACCGACATTAATAACATTTCCAGTATTTACGTTTCAATAATTTAGCAATTTAATTGAAACCATAACAAAGGAAAAAATGACTAAATTCAAAAAGAAAGAAGTCATATTATTATTATTATATACACCATAATAAAACATAAAAAATGAGGTGTGGCCACCACACGACTTTCTTATACGTATGAGCGTTTGAAACTATACAATTTTAAGATTTTTTGTATACAAAACTTATTCAAAATCCTATTCTAAGTACTTTCATTCTCTTAATAAATCGCTATAGAATGCATACTTTGCAAGATATTATCAAAAAAGTGCTACTCGCTAAGAGTAAAAGTGCTACTTGCGGTCCGAATTTTGAAATTTCGTATATACAAAAAATATTGAAAATCCAGTTCTAAATACTTTTGTACTCTTGATAAATATATATAGAATGCATAATTTACGACATATTTGCAAAAAATCGCTATTCGATAAGAGTAAAAGTGGTACTTCCGGTCTGAATTTTGAAATTTTTTTTATACAAAAGATATTGAAAATTATGTTCTAAATACTTTTATACTCGGAACATACTTCTCTAAAAAGCATGACTTGCGAGATATTCGCAAAAAACTGATTTTCGATAAGAGTAAAAGACCTACTTCCGGTTGGAATTTCGAAAAACTTTTTTGAGACAATTTGTCTCAAACTTAATTTTAAGTACATATGAATTCTTTATAAATTTGTTTAAACTTAGTAGTTGACGAATAATTGCCGAAATTCGATTTTTTCACTGAAGTAAACTACTACTTCCGGTCTGCCGATTTTACTGAAAATCTAATCAGATCTCAAGAGGGAGATTATATTTGTAAATATAAAATTTGGAATTGATACCTATAGCGGTTTGACCGCTATCGTGGTCACACACACACACACACACACACACAGACACACAGACATACACACACACAGACATTTTTTAAAAACCACTTTTTCGGTATCAGGGGACATCAAAACGTGGACATCTGCAAAAATCTCGAGGTCGAAAATTTTCATCATCACAATACTTCCTTATACTACGTATAAGAAAGTAAAAGCTGTGCTGATAATTTTATTATTGCGATTTACTTTTTTTTAATTTAATGCATTTCGGGAAAATTGTAATTTTGTAATGCAATTACATATTTTTAATCTAATAATTTTTCCTACAAATTAAGCAGGCCGGATGTATCACGTCTACTCTTATATAATAGCAGCATTTTACAAATATCTTGCAAACTATGCAGTCAATATAGATTTATTACATAATTTCTTTATGAAAAAAAAAAATTCAAAATTCAGACCAGAAGTAATACTTTTACTTTCTTATACGTAGTATAAGGAAGTATTGTGATGATGAAAATTTTCGACCTCGAGATTTTTGCAGATGTCCACGTTTTGAAGTCTCCTGATACCAAAAAAGTGGTTTTTAAAAAAATGTCTGTGTGTCTGTGTGTGTCTCTCTCTCTCTCTCTGTGTGTGTGTGACCACGATAGCGGTCAAACCGCTGGAGATATCAATTCCAAATTTTGTATTTACGAATATAATCTCCCTCTTGAGAACTGATTAGATTTTGAGCAAAATCGGCAGACCGGAAGTAGTAGTTTACTTCAGTGAAAAAATCGAAATTTGCAAATATTTCGTCAATTACTAAGTTTAGACTAATTTATAAAGAATTCATAAGTATTTAAAACTTAATTTCCAATATCTTTTATATAAAAAAAATTTCAAAATTCGGACCGGAAGTATCACTTTTACTCTTACCGAATAACGATTTTTTGCAAATATGTCGTAAATTATGCATTCTATATACATTTATGAAGAGTACAAAAGTATTTAAAGTTGGATTTGGAATATTTTTTGTATAAATGAAATTTCAAAATTCGGACCGGAAGTTACACTTTCATACGTATAAGAAAGTCATGTGATGGCCACACCTCATTTTTTTACTTTCTTATACTTCTTATAAGGAAGTATTGTGATGATGAAAATTTTCGACCTCGAGATTTTTGCAGATGTCCACGTTTTGAAGGCCCCTGATACCGAAAAAGTGGTTTTTAAAAAATGTCTGTGTGTCTCTCTCTCTGTGTGTCTATCTGTATGTGTGTGTGACCACGATAGCGGTCAAACCGCTGTAGATATCAATTCCAAATTTTGTATTTACGTGTATAATCTCCCTCTTGAGATCTGATTTGTTTTTCAGTAAAATCGGTAGACCGGAAGTAGCAGTTTACTTCAGCGAAAAAATCGAATTTTGCCAATATTTCTCATACGTATAAGAAAGTCGTGTGGTGGCCACACTTAATTTTTTTTCTTAGCATCATACAATCTATACAAATTTATTGCGATTATAAAAGAATTTAGAGCTGTATTAAAGTAATTTTTGTATAGAAGAATTTTCAAAATTTGGGCGGGAAATAAAACTTTTACTCTTTCCGAATAGCAGTGTTTGCAATTACATATCTGGGAAATTATGTATTTTATACAGATTTATTAAGGGTATACAAGTATTTCATACTAAATTTTTGTATAAAAATAATGTTTAAATTCGGACCGGAAGTAACACTTTTACTCACAGGTTTAATTTATTAAGAAGGTAAAAGTATTTAAAACTTAATTTGGAACAACTTTTGCATAAAACATTCGGAACGCACATACGTATAAGAAAGTTGTGTTGAGCCCACACCTCATTTTTTCATTATTACCTGCGGAGGTGATATTTTCCTTGCAATTCTCACAAGTCCACTGTTTAAAAGTGCTGAGTTATTTCGTCTTCGTATACTTATAAATAGAAATATTCACACACAAAATATGAAAATTTTTATGACATTTCATTTTACACAAATCTCCTCTCGTATGGAATAAAATCGATCTAAATTATAAACAAATTAAAGGAAAATTAAAAAAAAAATCTTACATAGGGGCGTACGAAAAAATTCAAAGCCAAATCCTTAATGGTCCATCAATTTTCTCTTGTAAAGAAAACCGGAACTATATGGCAAAATATCAGCGTCAAGAAGCACAGAAAATAGAAAACACAAATTCACTAAATTTCACTAATACCACGTAGAATTTAAACACGAGACGATTTCGAATTTTACAACAGAAAACTCCCGCATTTTCTATTCTATTCTATATATTAGTTTTTTTCAAAATTAAAGTACCGTATTTTGGACATTTTTTAAAAGTTAGAATCCCGCCATCGTATACCATCTATTCACTATTCGCGTCACAAAAGGAAATAAAAAATACCCTACCTACTAGACGAGAAGCACGCAGCCAGTGTTAGTAGGTTACGGTATGTAGGTCAGAAACATGATCGAATACCTTACCTAGTAGATGCAACAACGGTCGAGGAAGCTATTGTCGTGTACGACTTGATGGTAGCACTAGGAATCAAGTTCAATGTCTGGCGAACTGGCGTGCAGCTTGAGTGGGAATGCTAGTTTACGTTTAAGTTTATGCGTACTTTAAATATATAGTGCGGAAAGTTTGATAAGTTTTATGAGATAGTACCGTTTGCTGAGTATACTGTTAGATGTTAAAACTTGAACAATGCCAGTTATGTCCAAATTTATACTTCGAATTATGTATGTCACTGGTAAAGTTACACAAACTCAACCTTGCCTTGTAATAAATAAAGGCATAAAATTCTTCCTGTTTACAGGTAATTATGTGTTTAAAAATTACCGCGAAACACAGGGTGATTACGTAAATAAATGGCTTCTTGCACGACTTGCGAGATATTCGCAAAAAACTGATTTTCGATAAGAGTAAAAGATCTACTTCCGGTAGGAATTTCGAAAAACTTTTTTAATAAAATTCTTCTTAAATTTAATTTTAGGTACATATGAATTCTGTATAAATTTGTTTAAACTTAGTAGTTGACGAAATATTTTTACTGAAGTAAATTGTAGTACTTTCGGTCTACCGACTTCACAGAAAATCCAAACAATATTCAGTATAATTAATTGATAAGGGAGACACATGTTGAAACTCCATAACACTGGTGAAAATAAAATACGATAATTTTAAGTTTCAAAATAAAGTTTATTTTGAAACTTAAAATTATCGTATTTTATTTTCACCAATATTCAGTATATTTAAACTATAATATACGGAGTAATATATGTTGAGCACTTGTGAAATATAAAAATAATAATAAAATAAAACACCATTTTCACAAAAATTAGTTTAATTAACTATATGTCACATTTCGTGTGCACTGCACAAGTCAGTAGTAACTATTTAAACATATTATCTACGAGACATTGTATAATAAGAAAAATACATGTTATCCAGCAAATTTTAAAGGTAGTGTGAAAAAACGATTAATGCAAAATTACAAGGAATATTAACAGTATAAAATTCTGAGAATTAGTTTAATGGGAAATACAAAATATTAATGAGGAAGGACAAAACTAACGGTGACAGGATTACGGATTACAATTCTAAATAGGATATTAATGAAAAGTTTAATACATAATTATTTAAACCTATTATCTACGAGACATATAAAAATACATGTTGTACAGAACAAATTTAACGGTAGTTGAAAAACGAATAAAGCAAAATTACAACGAATATTAACAATATATCAATCTGTGAATTAGTTCAATGGGAAATACAAAATATTTCTGAGAAAGACAACGGGTTAATTTAACAGTGACAGGATTATGGATTAACAATTCTAAATAAGATATTACTCAAAAGTTTAATACATATTTCAAGAGTTAACCGATGTCGGTATACAAGATAACAGTTTGTTATTAAGGGGAGAAATATTATTATTCAGGAGATAATTTTTATGTTTTTTCATGTAAGTTACTAATAAAACTTAAAAATTTATTTATTACTACAAAAGCCACTCATAAAATAGTTTATAACAATTAATATTTAATACTATGAACGATAATTACTACTGTCTCCTATGGATTCTTACATTCCCTTTTTATATCAAAATATACCTAAGCTAAGCGATCTTTCTTAATTTCTAAGAAAAGCATGCGGTCATCGTGTTAGGATGAGCTCATGATGATCTCATTGACCAGGTGCAGTACGTGACTCCTGCCGCCCTAGATAAAAAATTACAGTAACTAAAGATGTGCAGGTAATTTTTGTAGTTGATCACCCTGTATACTGGGTTTCTTCTTATCTCTGACTTGCCGGAATACGTTAATTAATGTTTTTCTGAAAGTAAAGGCTAATATGATTGTAACTAAAAATAAAATGCAATACATAATATAATTAATAGTTTGATCTTGTTTTTGTGTGAATGTGATGGAATCTAGTAGTTTACTTTGATATTCAATTTCTTTTGACAAGTTATATACGTTGGGTTTTGAAATATTGAACGTGACTATTTGGTCGTGCTGAATATTGTATTCTATATATTTTACTTCTGAGTTTATCATTGTTTTATAGTTTCGAATTATTTGATTCTTTATAGAGAATACGCAATTTTCAATGTTTTTAATTAAATATGTGCCCTTTACAATTTGAGTGTCTCTTTCTTGATCGCAGGTTTTAATTAACTTATTTTCCTTAGGACTGAATAGCAATTTTACATTTGTTTCTAAATTTCTAATTTCTACATTGTTTGTTGTGAATGACTGGTAAATACAATTTTTGTAATTATCATCATATTGCAAAATATGGACCTCGCAAGGAGATTTGTCTGAAATTAAATTTTCTATTTCATGATCGCATAAATAATTGTTCTTAAATAATTGTTTACAAACTTTATCTGATACTATAAATTTATTTTCCTTTAAACCTATGTATTTAATTTTAGGGGTAATTTGTTTGTATGTACTATTTCCTAAGAATATTGGTAAAGCATTTAAATTATAGTATTGATATGATTCTTTACTAACTACAGGTATTGATAATATAAACGTAAAATAAGTCTTAGTTTGATATACTTTTACTTTAATTAATGATTCTATCTGATAAATGTTTTCTACTAGAGTGATAAATGGAAACTTACTATGTTTATTTAAATGAATAGACATTATGTTATCTAATAGTATTTGAGGACTAATTGCCATGGGATGTAATATTTCATTTTTCGCAAATGTGAGAGCCGTGATGGTTTCTTCTACTTCTTGCTTCATAATTTCTAGGAAAAGAATTTGGTATTGGAGTACTCCTTCTTCATTATGGGTGACTCGGTTGGTCTCCATTAGGTTGGTTAAATGTTTCTGGTTTGCAAATAATGTTCGGGCGTTTTCCTCGAACTGAGTGGTGGCATTTGCGAGTAGTCGTAACTGTTCCTTGAAAGCGATTTTCATGGTCTTCTGATTTTGTTGGAGTTCTTGAATTTGTTTTTCATATCTTCGGCCATCTTCGTCATCGAGATTTCCAGTGATAGCTTTTATAACTCCTCCCACTATATTAAAGGCTCATTTTTTTTGTCGTGATGTTATTTGGATTGAGTTTAGGAGTTTTTTGACTTTTTCTTCTTCGATATCCCGTAGGTATTTTAGTCTTCTTACTTCACTCGAGGTGTTACTAGCTGGAATACTTTGCTTCTGCTGTAGATAGATGTTCCAAAACTTATTTAGTTGAGAGTAGTCCATACGAATGACGAGTTCATATTGATCTTCGATGTTGAATGCAATCCCTAATTTTAATGGTAATAACCCAACTTGGTTTTCTACCTTTTCGATATCGGCTAATCCTCTTCCGCTGAGGATTCTGGAACAAGACCCAATTTGAGTGAGTTTACATGATATTTCAGGATTTTGTTTTTGGCGTTTTTAACTTCTACGACACCGTTTTCTAGTGTTCTAGTTACTGTATATGGACCCCAATATCTTTCGCTTGTCTTCTGAGTGTAGTACTTTGAAGGTTTGACATATACTTTTTGAGCAATTTTTAACTGTTCTACCTTACGTTTTTCGTTCTTCTTGTTGATAAATTTTTCTTTATTTTCTTGCATTTTGCGTGCTATACTTTATATATCACTTCACCTAATCTTCCAAATCGCATAAGACCTCTCTTATATGTCTGTAAAGCTGTGTCTTTATATAATGTCGTTTTTAATGGGGCAATGTTTGCGTCTGCTTCAATTTTCATTTTAGTTAATAACAAATTTAACAAATCTTTTATTCGCTGTCCAAAGGTATACGGGTTTTAATTTCTTTTAGGTTGTTCTGACATTAAGTCGTTTAACAAGCAATCTTCCGATCTTTGGTCTAAATAAGTTTTTTGTAAAAGAGTTTTAATATCATGCCAAGTGTCTAAACTACGTGAGCCAATTAATGCTTGTGCTGCGCCTCCTAATCTGGATTTTATTAGCGTACTATATATGGATTTATAGGATTAGTCTTAGTAACAACGTCCCCATATGTGCGCATTAAATCGTCACATGCATCTATATACAATGGTAAAACATTCGAATCGCCGGAAAAAAATAGGGATTGTTGGTATTTCAGCTTGGCTGATGGAGCTTTTGGTATATGGATGATCGTTAGGCATTGTTACGACTGTATTTACTGTTAATTGTTCAATTCCGGATATCAAGTCACCAAAATACATAAAGATTACTTACAGTGCAATAATAAGATTGATGATCATTTATTCTTGTTTCCTTAATTATGGCTTTGATTCGGTCCCCTCGAGATTTTGATCGATTGGTCCTTTCTTGGCCTTATTGTGTCGAGATTTGTATCGGCACAATCACTACTTAATTATGGTAAAGACACTTTGTTTTTCACCACGTTGCTTCAAAATTGGGATCGTAGCAACCGTGTGGACTTTTGGTAAAATTTGTAGGTTTCAGACTTAAAAGATTTAAAAATCACTCACGTTTCGGCGTTTGTAATCAAGCCACACATAAAATAGTTTATAACAATTAATATTTAATACTATGAACGATAATTACTACTGTGTCCTATGCTAGTACTTTCCCTTTTTATATCAAAATATACCTAAGCTAAGCGATCTATTTTAATTTCTAAGAAAAGCATGCGGTCATCGTGTTAGGATGAGCTCATGATGATCTCGTTGACCAGGTGCAGTACGTGACTTGTATATGGCTTCCCAAATATCTAAGTTTCTATTGTTGCTTTGTTTAACTAAAACTAAAATTATCTAGGCTGAAATTGTGACCTGTATCAATATGATGTAGAGCTAATGCGGATTTTTCTACATAGTGTAATTTGACATGGGCCATGTGTTCCTTATATCGTATTTGAACGTTTCTTCTGGTTTGTCCGATATATAATTTTGGACAACCACTACAACGTATTCTGTAAATGCCCGATTCTTTCAAAGGATCTGTGTTAACAATTTTAGTTTTTAGACACTGTTGTAATTTATTCTTGTTGGAGAAAGCTGCAATTAAATTGTATTTTTTAAAGAGTTTTATTACACTGTTATGCCAGTTTTTATGGAAAGATATCTTACAGTATTTTTTATTGTTATTTAGAATGTCTGGTGTTAGTGTAGTTTTTGAACTTATGAACTTTTTCTTCTCTATAGTCTATTTTTAAAATAACGAGACGAATTTCTGAACAGACCACTTTGACAGTGAAATCTCATTGGTTGAAAGCAAGGCCAAATGACACCGTATCAATCTTGCTCACATTCTGTCAACTGACGTTGTTTATGGTTAAGCCTTGTTGTTGTTTCTATTATTTCTCCAATATTTCATTATATACTTTACCAATTCTATTCAGAGCTCGACAGTAATAGTTATCAAATATACTCGTAAGTTTGTTTTCAAGATTTTCGTGCATGTACTTTGGGACAGGTGTATGTTCAGAAATTCGTCTCGCTACTTTAAAAATAGACTATAGCTTATTTTTAATTTTCAGTACTAATTGTTTATTATAACCAATCGATTCTGCAACTTTAAAAATATAGTCAATCCCCTTATCTCCTACGAATTTTAAGAAAGAATTGGACTATATTTTTAAAGTTGCAGAATCGATTGGTTATAATAAACAATTAGTACTGAAAATTAAAAATAAGCTAGAGAAGAAAAAGTTCATAAGCTCAAAAACTACATTAACACCAGACATTCTAAATAACAATAAAAAATACTGACCAGGACAAACCAGGAGAAACGTTCAAATACGATATAAAGAACACATGGCGCATGTCAAATTACACAATGTAGAAAAATCCGCATTAGCTCTACATAATATTGATACAGGTCACAATTTCAGCCTAGATAATGTTAGTTTAGTTAAACAAAGCAGCAATAGAAACTTAGATATGTGGGAAGCCATATACATGAAAAAACATAAAAATTATCTCCTGAATAATGATATTTCTCCCCTTAATAACAAACTGTTATCTTGTATACCGACATCGGTTAACACTTAAGACACTCTTGAAATATGTATTAAACTTTTGAGTAATATCTTATTTAGAATTGTTAATCCATAATCCTGTCACTCTTAATTTAACCCGTTTTCTTTCTCAGAAATATTTTGTATTTCCCATTGAACTAATTCACAGATTGATATATTGTTAATATTCGTTGTAATTTTGCTTTAAACGTTTTTCAAGTATAACATGTATTTTTATTATAATATGTCTCGTAGATAATAGGTTTAAATAATTATGTATTAAACTTTTCATTAATATCCTATTTAGAATTGTAATCAATCCGTAATCCTGTCACCGTTAGTTTTGTCCTTTCTCTTTAATATATTGTATTTCCCATTGAACTAATTCTCAGAATTTTATACTGTTAATATTCCTTGTAATTTTGCATTAATCGTTTTTTCACCCTACCTTTAAAATTTGTCTGGATAACATGTATTTTTCTTATTATAGAATGTCTGGTAGATAATATGTTTAAATAGTTACTACTGACGATGTGTGCAGTGCACACGAAATGTGACATATAGTTAATTAAACTAATTTTTGTGAAAAAGGTGTTTTATTTTATTACTCCTATTATAATACACGGAACTATTAAAATCGAAAATATTTACTTTAATTCTGACATTGTAGACAGTTTCCAGACTGTTTTCAACACAAACAATCGAGCAAACTTTCTCTAAATGCTTACATGTTTAGCATGATTAGACCCATATTATTAAATCTATTAACATCACCTAGACACTTCCTGACTCTTCAATTTTATGATATTTTCATTAAAAATATTCGAAAGTAATTCTAATTCATCTATGAATAAATGAGACAGAAATAGATATTTTTTCTTTCGCCATAGGCCTTAATTACAAAATAAGATGTTAATAAAGATGCTGGTACCATTTAAGCGACAATTTCTGTAGAGATTGTTAATTTTGCTTTTTAGGCAAGTACGTGACGGGTACAAAAGTATTTAAAACATCATTTTCAATATCTTTTGTATAAAAAAAATTTCAAACTTTTTTTCGAATATCTTGCAAAGTATGCATGCTATAGAGATTTATTAAGGGAATGAAAGTACTTAGAATAGGATTTTGAATAATTTTTGTATAAAAAAATTCTTAAAATTCTATAATTTTAAACGCTCATACGTATAAGAAAGTCGTGTGGTGGCCACACCTCATTTTTTTATGCTGCGGTACGAAATTAGCATATCGTACTATTAATTATTATCGTTGTTTTTAAGTATTCCTAATATTGATTAATTTGCTAATAAATCTAGTGATTATTACATTTATAGTCATAAGTGATCCCAGCACAATATATAATATAATTGATTGAGACCTCGCTGGGCACTTGGTGAAACATATTAATAATAAAAGTAAAGGAATTATTAACACTTGGTTATTTGTTTCACTAAAATATTTATTATAAATTTGAGTGAAACAAATAAGTGTTAATAATTCCTTTACTTTTATTACAATATATAATAGTTCGGCGCCAACTTTTTAATCATAAAACTAATTGTATAGGATTACTAATAGAACTTATTCTTATATTGCGAATGAAATTCAGTAAATACTTTTAATATTCAATGAGAGAGACCCTATTACAATATACAGATTCTATGAATTAAGAGTATGACCAGTATTTTATTTGTACTATTAGTGTACATGCATATATGTATATATCAGTAATCTGGTTGATAAAAAAAACATTGGAATGATAAGGAACTGTAGTAGACATGTACCATATGATTGACGAAAAAATATACACACGAAAAAAAATTATAAAAAAGGTAGACCACAAAAATAGTAGGATTTATCAAGTAAAAAATATGATATTTATTTTGACCAACAATAGACTCCAAAAAAGGTGCTTTTATAATATCATCCACTCTCTTCAAGAAGCGATAGTCGGAGATGTTTTACTTTCTTATACGTAGTATAAGGAAGTATTGTGATGATAAAAATTTTCGACCTCGAGATTTTTGCAGATGTCCACGTTTTGAAGTCCCCTGATACCGAAAAGTGGTTTCAAAAAAATGTCTGTATGTGACCACGATAGCGGTCAAACCGCAGTAAATATCAATTCCAAATTTTGTATTTACATGTAGAATCTCCCTCTTAAGATCTGATTAGTTTTTCAGTAAAATCGGTAGACCGGAAGTAGCAGTTTACTTCAGTGAAAGAAATCGAATTTTGCCAATATTTCGTCAACTACTAAGTTTAAACAAATTTATAAAGAATTCATATATACTTCAAATTAAAATTGAAAACAATTTTATTTAAAGAGTTTTTCGAAATTCCTACCGGAAGTAGGTCTTTTACTCCTATCGAAAACCAGTTATTTGCGAATATTTCGCAAATCATGCTTTTTAGACAGGTACCTACGTTATGGTAATAAAAGTACTTAAAACATAATTTTCAATATCTTTTGTATAAAAAAAATTTCAAAATTCAGACCGGAAGTACCACCTTTACTCTTACAGAATAGCGATTTTTTGCAAATATGTCGTAAGTTATGCATTCTATATATATTTATCAAGAGTACAAACGTATTTAGTGGTAGATTTGCAATATTTTTTGTATATATGAAATTTCAAAATTCGGACCGGAAGTAACACTTTTACTCTTAGGGAGTAACACTTTTTTCGAATATCTTGCAAAGTATGTATTCTATAGCGATTTATTAAGAGAATAGAAGTACTTAGAATAGGATTTTGAATAATTTTTGTGTATAAAAATTCTTAAAATTGTATAGTTTGAAACGCTCATACGTATAAGAAAGTCGTGTGGTGGCCACACCTCATTTTTTATAATTAATTTATAATTAAATTTACTTTATAGATTATCAATGTTAAGCAGAAAATTACGATTAGGACAAGTGTATCTTAAACTTTCTGGACATATAAAGATAATAAAGCAAAATATGTTACTAGGTTAGGTGAAGGTAGCATAAATATCAGTATTTGAAAAAAAGAATAATATAAAAATTGTGGCTATCCATCATATATTATATAATATTATAAAGCAATTATAATAGGGATATGTTACATGTGTGTTAACTTTAGATTACATACCCCAAAAGCTAGTGCAGAAAGAACCATTTCAGATAAAAGTAAGGAGTGCTAAAGACCAAGAATGAGATATAAATGAAAGAAATAATTGGAAACATTAGCGTATATACATCGTGTCTAAAGTTAAGTGTTCACCATTGCTATCTTTCTTATTATTGGCGTATGAACTTGGTTAAGTTAGTAAGTTGGTAGCATTTTACTTTCTTACTTTTTATGAGAAAGTATTGTGATGACAAAAATGTGCGACCTTTTTGCAGAGCCCCTCATTTTGAAACCCTGATCATAAAAGTAGGTCTTAAAAAATTTCTGTCTCTTTGTGTGACAACTGTAAAAGATATCAATACCAAACTTACTATTTAGGAATATAATCTTGCGAGATCTGATTAAAATTTCTATAAAATCGGTAGACCGGAAGTGGTAGTTTACTTCAATGAAAAAATCAAATTTTGTCAATATCTGGTTAACTACTAAGTTTAGACGAATTTCTAAAGAATACAAAAGTACTCAAAAGAGAACTTGAGAACAATTTTATAATAGAAGTTTTTGAAAATCCATATCGGAAATACATCTTTTATCACAACATTACTCATATATCGCAAGTTGTACTTTCTAAATAGATGTATTACGCGAATGAAAGTTATTTAAAGCTTGATTATGAATCATTTTTTTATTTTTACTCTTATCTAGTTCTTCAAAATTCTAGCCGGAAGATATTATTTGTAGGAATTATTGTATACAGAAAATTTCTCATGCAAAATTTGTTCCAAAGTAAGTTTCAAATACTTTTGTCTCCTTAACTAACTTGTGAGTAAAAAAAAAATACTTCCGGTCCGAATGCTTACGTTTTTTATAAATAAATTACTCCACTCTACTAATGCTATCTTAATAAATCTACTTATACAGTTTTAATAAATCTGTATTGAACGCATAATTTGCAAAACTTAATTTATTCAAAATCAACCTTAAATACTTTTCTAGTTTTGATAAATTTATATAGAATGAGAATGCATAACTTGTGAGATATCTGCAAAAAAGATAAAAGTGCTATTTTTAGTCCGAATTTTGACTTTTTTTATACAAAAATTATTCAAAATCAAGCTTTAATTACTTTCATGCTCTTAATATATCTGTTTAGAAAGCATACTTGCCAGCTATTCGCAAAAAAAAAGTATTTTTGTATAAAACAAAAACTTACTTCTGGTTCGAATTCCAAAAAAATTTTCAAATAACATTTTTCTTTAATTCACTCTTGAATACATTTCTATTTTTTAGACTTGCTTAAACATAATAGTTGACGAAATACTGGTAAAATTTTATTTTAGTAAACTACTACTTCCAATCTACCGATTTCACTGAAGATTTAATGAGATCTCAAGAGAGGATTATACTCGTAAAGTTTCGTATTGATAGCTTTACCCGTTTATCCGCTATCGTGGTCACACACAGAGAAAGACAGAAAATCACGAGCTCAAAGATTTCCAGCATCATAGAACTTCCTTATACAAACGTATACACATACATATTGCCTATTTCATACGCAATTACATACAAAGAGTTTAAATTTGTGTCTAATTTTCTTTCCATACAAATTTTATACTTCATGTAATGTTAGTTTATTAGAATAAAACCAGTATACTAGTAAATATACAGTTTTAATTATTGTTTTGATAGTAAAACATGCATGCATAGGTAATGGACTTTACTCTACACGCTACCTATGCAAGAAGGTACATACGTATAATGCACTTTCTTTAGCAGTTTCAAGGTTACGATTAGCCAGGCGAAAATAATACCACTTATATAAGATATATGTAGTGCACAGTCAGAAACTAAAGAGAAGTCACGGATAAAACATGTGTTATCTAAGTTACTTGAAACAAGAATATAACAATGTTAACTAAATAACTATACTGTTTTATTTTAAAGAAACAATATTTTTCTTTTTTCGAAGAAATAACTTATTGGGTGCGTCAGATTGTTGATTCATCAAAAATCTGACGCTTTTTCCAGGTTGTTCTAGGTTTGTTCTAAATTGTTCCAACGTATTTCACAAAAAAAGTTAAAATTGGCCGAGATAAAAACGACTTTTTCACCTAGTCCCCATTGTTTTCGAATATTGAAATTTGAAAGGTTTTTCTAGTTGTTCTAAACATTGTTCCAAAGTATTTCGAAAAAACAGGGAAAAACGAAAGCCAAAAGTATGAGGTCGGACCACGTTTTTGCAAAAAAGTTTTGACGGTTGTGCCAGATTGTTGTATCTCTCACAGATCAAGTCCGTCCCCATTTTTTCGAAAATATAAATTCTGACGGCTCTTCCAGGTTGTTCTGGGTTTGTTCTAAATTGTTCCCAAATATTTTCAAGACAAAATAAAAATTGGGGGAGATAATAGGAAAAAAAACTATTTTACATGAACGGAATGATTTGCACATGCCAAAATTATAGTGTAGTCTAGAGATTTTTTATGATGCATGTATAATTGTTGGTCTAAAATTTATTTACTGATATTATTTTATATTGTACTCCAAAAAAAAAAAATGAAGACATTCTCTCGTATGCTTTGATAACTCTGTTATAAGTAATATATTTTCTGTCAATTTGGTATTGTTAAACAATGGCTAGTTGGCGCGTATACTATCTTATCTTAAAAATGTGGAAACGTGTTTATATTCACGAAAGAGAAAGCCGTAAAAACACTAAAAGGTGGCTAGCCTTATCCATAAAATAAAATAACTAACAGGGTCTGACATCAAACTTTTTTGTTTGGTTTTAGTTATCACTACCGATTGTGACTTCTGGAATACTTTGGAACTATCAGAATTAAAAAAAAAGTGGACTGGGAAAATATCGTTTTTTTTCCTATTATCCAGCGGGTTTTGACTTTTTTTCTAAAATACTTCATCAACAATGGTAACAATATCGTTTTGATATAAATGAACATTATATTTCATGGAAAAATAAGTATCTACTTCTTATATTAAATGTTTATTCCAAATCACAAAAGAGTATGGTTATATCGGCAGTTCTACGCCAATGGACTGAAAGGCGCGCCACTGAATTAGTAGTTTCAAAATGGCCGAAGGTCGTTGAAATGTAAGCTGAGTTTTCTTATGGAGTGTCGCTTCCTTGTCGCTTCTTTACCGTAAGGGTAATATTCTTTGATATTACTAATATTTCAGTACGGATCGAGACGCTGTGGAGTATGTTGTTGCCGATTAAGTAAATATTACGTAAATGCTAATCAATAATAATGCATGAAGCGATATTTCTCATATTAATAAAATATTGGTGTAGATATTTAGAATGTGTAATACCGACAAAGTGTTTATGTACATTTTTCTGTCAATTTGTAATTACTTCAATAATTGACAGATAAATGTACATTAAAATTGATCGTGTCAGGCGGGCTATTACACGTAACAATTTAAAATATTGAGTTTCACATTTCTTTGTGATGCCTACTTATACAACAGAGGAGCGAATAAGTATCATTAAATCGTATTATTCTTCTCCAAGTGCAGAAGCAGTCGTTGGGCGTTTTGTGTTTTCGTGTCCCGATCGACCAGTTCCAAACCGTCAAACAATTTTAAATATCGTCCATCGTTTCGAAAAGTCCGGTTGTATTACTGGCTGTTCTAAATGCAACAATAGTGATCGGCAGGAACGTCCTTTTCCTGACGAAAGAATGGAGCGGGAGGTGCAAGTATGTGCATTTGTTGAAGCAAATGAACCGTGTTCGAGCCGTCAAATATCCGAAAATGTGAACATTCCAAGAACTACAGTTAGGAATATTTTGAAGCGACATAAATATAAGTGCTTTAAGACACAAAAGAGTCAGGAAATTTTCCAACATGATCAAGTTAATCGCCTTGACTTTTGTGAGGCTATGAGGGAAAAATGCGACGAGGATGATAATTTTGTCCAAAATATATTGTTCACGGATGAATCCTCTTTTTCGCTTTATGGTCGCCACAATCCGTCCATCGTCCGATACTGGTCTCGGGAAAATAAACATATCAATTTAACAGCAAAAACGCAGTACCAACAGAAGCTAAATGTCTGGGCAGGAATTCTGGGTAACCATATTATAGGACCATTTTTCATAACGACAGACATACTTGCAATTACTGCATCATGATATTATACCTGCTGTACGCAATGTGACTGGTAATCTTGAGGAAATTTGGTTCCAACAAGATGGGTGTCCGGCCCATAACGCCAGAATAGTATTGGAATTTATTAATTTAAATTTTCCTCAACGCCTCATTTGCACCAGGGGCAATATACGCCGGCCACCTAGATCTCCTGACTTAACACGCAACGATTTTTTTCTGTGGGGATTTTTAAAACAAATGATCTACGGAAATCAACACGAAAGGCCTAAAACATTACCAGAGTTACGAATGCGAATTACACAAATATGCAACAGCATTCCAGCTCAAACTCTAAATAATGTACGTCGAGAATTTTATGATAGGCTAGGTTACTGTGAAGCGGAAAATGGAGGGATTTTTGAGCGCCTCATTAAATAATATTAGAATTTTTTATTAATTTTTCACATTATTTAGAATCCATTTCTTTTGTTTACTGTTTAGAATTTAACTTGTATTTATTTTCTTTAGAATACATTTTATTATATGACAAAACGCTCTTTAATTTTTAAAATATGAAAACACTTTGTCAGTATTACATATTGTAAATATCTACACCAATATTTTATTAATATGAGAAATATCGCTTCATGCATTATTATTTATTAGCATTTACGTAATATTTACTTAATCGGCAACAACATACTCCACAACGTCTCGATCCGTACTGAAATATTAGAATTATTATAAATATTAAACACGGGACGGGTAAATATAAAAACTGCGATGGCAACACCGCACGACTATTTCACACTATTTCCTATACCATATTTAGATCATGCCGAGAACCTGGGTTGTCCAACGTGTATATATTACTATAGTTTTGTATTGTTTTTATTTACTTGATTGACAATTGTAATTGTTTTTGAATTGCAATAAAATTTGAACGGATGTGATAGAATAATTATTTACGAACCAAGTGTGGAAAGACTATTTTCCCGAGTGCTTTTAATTGCGCGAATGCGTGGAAGATGTCTTCACGCAAGTGGTTTGTACAATATTTTTTGTACGAACATTAAATTATAAAAGTTTTATTAAATAATGTCACTAGTGTCATACCTAACCTAAACTAGATTACCTAATTAATGTAAGCATTTCATGTACGTAACATTACTCACCTTTCCATAAAATTAAGTTATTATTTTCTTACACATGGCAAACATGACGTGCTTATTCTTATATTTATAAATTTATAGTACATTTATTGCGTTTTTTGGTTTAATTACAATTAACTGGCAATATGAATGTCACTTAAGAAGTCGTCAAATAGACGGCGCTTATGCATTTATAGGAAGAATTTTTAATTATTACTCCTATTTCCCCGACTTTTAGTGAATAGTAGTCTAGAGAAGTAGTATTTATAGACAAAATTTTATTACTATCAAATTTAAAATTCGAAATAATTTTTACAGTCGTGTCGACCGTGAAATACTCCTTGGTGGTTGAGCGATGCATGCGCCAAATATCACTTTACAAGCGGCGAGTACAAAAAATAATTTTTTACACAACACGTTATTATGAGGGTACAATTTGCGTCGACCAATCAGAAATAATACCTCATTGTCGTCACTCTACCGAAATTGAATTTTTAACGCCATCTTCTGTAATTTTAGTTCATACACCTAACGTCTAGGATAAATTCTACAAAAATAGTACATGTATCATTAAAACAAGAATCAAAACTAGAGCGATTCCACCAAAACAGCACATGCCTAACAAAAACGACATATATCTGAAGTTGAGTTGTTTTTGCCTGAAAAACTTGGTGGTGATCAGTGATGTAAGTCGGTAAATTACCCCGTAAATTACGGAATTAATTACCGTCATTGACGGTAAATTACCACATAAAATTTTCGTAAATTACCAACAAAGTAAAACATCATCCATATACACGTATGACATTGCATACTCGGTGATTTGGGAAGTCACTTTCTAGCAGATGTAAAAGCCCGTGAATCAGCCGTTTATATAACAAGTGAAGTAGTCTTTCAAAAGATTTCGGTGTATAAGTTAACTATATAAAGTTTGTGAATATACTACTCGTAGCAGTGCGCTGGGATGGGGCGTAAAGATAAAATAAAAGAAGTTATTTTAACAGCATTTTCAAAATCCACAGAACATTCGAAATTATATTCGTGTAACTTCTGTTCGCAAAGCTATGTTTTAAATGTAACCAGAATGTCCAGTCACTTACAGAATAAGTGCATTCGTTGTCCTCGCAAAATAAAGAATGAAATACAATCAAAATCAAGAGCATTAAGTGTTAAGAAAATTAAAGCAATAAATAAAGGTGAGTAATTTTGATTGATTTCTATTGGGTTTTATGGAAAAATATTTAACATTTTAGAGATTCCAGAAAGAGAAAGTTCTCTGCAAACAGATTTAGAAGACGACGATGGAGAGACGATTTCAAGCGATTCTCGCCCACAATCTGCTGCAAGCACCACAAAATCCGCTTACAGTGAAAATTTGGATTTTTTTGTGGATGTAATGAATAAATCAGAAGAAGAGGAAATTTGGGATCTCTTAGTAACAGAATGCTTTGCTAGTAGTAATACTCCTTTAAATTTTACGGAAAATGTTCATTGGCAAAAGTTGTTTAAAAAAATTAAACCTTCTTTACGATTGCCCACTAGATATCAGTTATCCAATGCGCTTTTAGAAAAAAAAACACTCTCAAATAAATCAGTTAGTTAATGAAAAAATAGCAAAGTCTAAAATAATTGGATTTCAAGTTGATGGGTGGAGTAATATTAGAAACGAATCCATTATAAATATAATAATTACATGTTACATGGCCAGAACCAGTTTTATTTAAAGTAATTGACTGCAAGGAAAATCGCCACGATGCTGGATATCTTTGTTCTTTGCTTAGTTCTGTTATTGACGACTTAGGTATTAATAAAGTTATAAGCATATAGTGACTGATAACGCTAGCAATATGAAATCAACTTGGAAATTAATTAGTGATATGTACCCGTCCAATTATTTTACTTGTTATGGATTTTGTGCTCATATTTTGAGAATTTATTTGCACAAGATATTTTAAAATTAGAAGTATTTGCATTTAATTACTGATTGTAAAGTCACAGTAAAAACTATTAAAAAAATCGCATATTTTGAATGCTACGTTTAAAAATATACAAGATGAACAGCGAGCATTACAACAATCAAACACGCTAACATCTCTTAAACTACCTGGCCAAACTAGATGGAGCTCTAATACTTTCTGTTTAGAAAAAAGCTTAATAGATAAATTTTTTTTAAAAGAATTGGCTATAACAGAAACTATAGCTTTAAACAAAAGTATAAAAATAATATGTTAGATGATCTGTTTTGGGAAAGAGTTGATACATTACATAAAATTTTACACCCTGTCTCCGTAATTTTAAAGAACATACAAACCTCTCAACCTTGCATATCTCATGTTGTTGAATATTTTCAAGACCTGAATGATCAACTGATTGCTGCATGCCCAGTTTCAGAACTAAATGAGTCTAATCACATTTAAAATCACGGAGAGAAATTGCTATAACACCTATGCATTTGGCTGCCAATTTACTAGATCCAAAATGTATAGGCAAAAATCTCAATAACGAGGAATATATCACAGCACTGACATATATTAACAAACTATCAACGCATCTAGTTAGTGGATATGATATAGAAAAAATTATGACTGAGGTTGCTTATTACAAATCGAAAGAAGAATTGTTTTCAAAAGATTTTATATGGCAAGCATTGGAGACAGGCAAATTGAATTCTGTATTATGGTGGAAATCACTTTGTTGTACTACAGCTTTAGGTAAAGTCGCAATAGAAATTTTGAACAGCCCACCAACAACATGCGCGACGGAGAGAAGTTTTTCAATGTTTAGTATTATACACAATAAAAAACGAAATAGATTAACTATTGAAAGAGCTGCTAAGTTGGCATATGTGAATTTAAATTTAAAACTGAAAGAAAATCCGCCACTGAAAGATCTCCCAACGCAGAAGAGTTGGAATGTTCTGATTCGAATTGCAATATTGAGTCTAAGAGTGATCTGGAAATTAATTAATAATGGTAATAATGATAAATCATTGTTTTGTTCTATTTTCAGAATATTGTTTAATTTTAAAATATTGTAACGAAAACAAGTCCACAAAAAAATAGAAGAGTAAACATGGGCGCGAAGTTGATGGGAACGCAATGTACACAAGTCGTAAATCATACACGTAGTACGACGTAGAGAGGCAAAAAAGGATCTTCGCTAGTATAATGTCGAACACATCGAGAAGAAAAAGAGAATTTTCTGGTATATTTCTAGGCTTTTTGTATAAGGATATAAAAGCCGCTGTGGTACCGGAATGATTCATTCCCTCAATAGTCATTCATTCAATAGTAGTCGTGCGGTATTTACTGAACAGTTTAAAATAAATATAGTGGTGCAGTGTTATATAAATATTACCAACATAAATAGTAGTGATATACATAAATACGTGTGTTTATTTGTTGTAGTTTTAAGTGCGATACATTTATTTTACATTTTTATATTGTGATTAGTTTTATATAAATATACAGACTGTTTCAAAAACATTTGCACGAGTTGTTTATTTCGACCCCGAAAACGCAACAATATGTTAATATTGTACTCTTTATTTTTTTCCCTTTAATAAAATGTATAAGACTTTTTTTGTTGTAGGGGTTTTATTTAAACAATAAAAAAAGTGTGGTAAATTAATATGGTAATTTACGCAAAAAATGGTAAATTACGCGAGAATAAATCTTGGTAAAAAGAGCAGTAATTTACCACAATCATAAATTACGGTAATTTTACATCTCTGGTGGTGATGTATTGCACATAACCTTAAATACTCAGTTCGTAAGTTTGAATATTAATATGAAGTAAATTGAATGCAACTTTAAGAGATATGGAGCATGTAAGACATGTAAAGCAAAGTAAAAGCAACTGGGCAAAGAAAAAGGCCGAAAAATTTTTGAAATTAAACAAGAAAATGTGCGAGGCAATGATCATATCTATCACGTTGGAAAACGATTAAAGCAAGAACTGTTGGTCCAGATTGCAAGTAAATTACTGTTTTATAATATATTATATTTATTTGTTCCGAGGTAGTCACTTTTCAATGCTTTTTTTTTAGATATAAACGCCTTAAATGTTTTCGTCATTACTAAATTACAACAATTCCAAATCTTGGAAAGTTTCAATGCTATGGAAGATAAACGTATATATATGTAGTATAGGGAAGTATTTGTGAATGAAGTTCACACTTAGAAAACATAATGACATAAACAAAAAGAACGGATGAAACATTAAGGACACAATGACATTAAATGATTAAAAGAGAGCAAGCGTGTTCAATATTATCTAGGTCATTTTGAAATATTAAAATTATTTATATACAAGCGACTATCACCTGCAAATATTGCGGTGTCCAAAACCAAAACATAGCCATTACACAATATTTTTATTTTTCTTGTGTATTTTTGTCGAGTCGCATTTTTAAAACGTAAACCGAAAGAAATTCAATGTTGAAATGTGTTTTGCCTTGGATAGAATCAAAGTATGTTTTGACAATGTGACACTTCTTAAGTCACAATCAAAGGTTTATACGATAATGTTGTAATGCTATACAGGGTCTGTCCATTTTCTATCTCTCTATATAGGTAACTTTCTTAGTATTGAAGGTTAAATTAGCAAAGTTGTTCAGAAATTTGAGAAATATTTAATAGCATTTTCTTGACGTCATTTATTGTCAACATTAGAAAATACTTTTAAAAAATTGGAAATTGCATATTTTTTTAAATTATAACTATAGACCGGACGTACCAGGTTTAAATTACGACGGAGCAAAGCAATAATGTATACAACACGCACTTACTGAATAGCACTATTCATATGGTGAACTGCAACATCTGTTGTTGACGCGAAAACCACATCAGCGTAGGTAGAAGGGTGAGGAGTTTTTAAAATTTATTATATTTACCTCATACCAATTATCTTGACGTAAGTGTGCACTGGATTTCGTTAAGTTTCAATAACATACGCATACATTTTTAGTTATAATTTATTTAGATCTAGAACATTGTTTATGTTAGTATGATATGGAAGAACGTCGAGAATGGCATCGTGAAACAATGGCGAGTTGGATTAAGGGTCACACTGATTGTATGTCCATTGTCTGTGATTCCGAAATTTATTGCAAAGTCTGTAAAATGTCGATACAGAATGCCCAAAAATCGCACGTACAACGTCACTGAGCATCGCTAAAACATACACAGAAATTGGACCCGTTGGAAGCTGACAATGTTAACGAAGAACTCTGTGAAGCTTTAATGGTGGCTAATATCCCATTAAATAAACTTGACAATCCCACTTTCAAAACATTTCTCCAAAAATATACTGGTCGAAATGTTCCTGATGAATCCACCTTACGCAAATATTATGTTTCTAGAAGTGCTTCACGAAAACAGTTGAATGCACTAGAAGATATCTTTCAAATCAGTACCTATGGATAAGTGCCGACGAAACTGTCGATATATTAGAACGCTGTGTGGTAAATGTTGTAGCTGGTGTACCATATCCAACTATTCCATATAGCAGTTGATGCGGAAACAGTTGCTAAAACCACTGACGAAAATTTGCACGAAATGCTTCATTCAGACAACAGGTACAGGGAAAAAATACTTTTATTTGTTAATGACAGTGCGGCATATATATTAAAAACAGGCAGATTATTAAAGGAAACATATCCTTATATGTTGCATATTACTTGTGTAGCACATGCATTCCACAGCATCTGTGAATATATCAGAGACACCTATTCGAAAGTTGGTAGACTTGTATCCGCTTTTAAAAACGTTTTCAGAACAACACCATCCACAGTAGCTCTTTACGGGGAAAAACTTCCATCTTCGTCACTGCCTCCCTCGCCAGTAATAACTAGATGGGGAACATGGTTGGAAGGTACTAGTTTTTATGCAGAGAAATTCGATAGTTTACAAAATTTCGTTACATGTTTAAATGACGATGCTCGAAGTATTTCTGAGTGCAAGGAACTAACACAAAGCCCAAATTTAAAAAATCAGTTGTTATTCCTTCAGGAACACTTTCGAAATTTGCCTAAACTAATCACATATTTTGAAAATCGAATTCTCAAATTAAAAGATTGATTAGCTACATTAGATGTGGTGGCTATTAATAATTTCAAAAGTATTCAAGTATTCCAAGTGACTTCGAATGTGGCCTTCGGCAAAAGTTAGAAGCAGTTTTTAATAGAAATCCAGATTTAATAACATTGCGGCAATTGTGTATGGGGACAATGACACAAAATGTAACTGCTAAATACGCTGAAATAAAATAATGTTTCCAGTACGCACCTATAACCAGTTGCGATGTAGAAAGGACGGTTTCTATCTACAAGGATGTACTTCACTCAAAGAGAACAAATCTTACAGAAGAGAACCTTGAGAAAGTATTGCTAGTAAATATTAATGCTCCCTTACTCGACTTGAACTACAAAATGAACAAACAATAACGTATTTTGTACTTTATATATCACCACCCACTTGTTATCCAATTATATAAATAAAATTAAAACTCTTTAAAAATAGAAAATGGCAGATGAGTCATCAACCTCTAGCGCCCGGTCTATAATTATAACATATCTTCGTATCATAATATTGTAACTTGATAATTAATTACTCTCATCTGTATTAAATAAATAATATTATACTTCACGTTTATCGGATTTTTATTAATTTTGGCAGTTTTCATTCTTGGGGTGACTCCATCAATATCCGCACCGGGGTTCACCCATGCTAGCTGCGCCACTGGTTATATCTTATATGTTGTAGAGCGAAGCCCATTATTTGTTCTCTCCAAGCAGGGGTTAACAACGATTTATTCACTGCTATGCGTGAAAGTAAACCGGCATTTCTTATTCGTCGGGATCCTATTCTAATAGATCCAGGAAAATCGGTATTTCTTATTGCCTCTCTAACCGCGTCGAAAGGGTTTGTACACATATGTGCGACTAAGGCTTCATCTTGGTATATATCAGATATTCTTATGTGTCCTGTACCGACTGATCTCGAAAGACTTCTTTCCTCTCTCCATTTTCTATATATCCTGCTTAATGTACTCTTACCTATTCCAAATTCCTCTGCTATACTTCTCATCGACCATCCTTCTTCTATTTTAGTGTAAATTCTTGCTTTACATACAAGGCATATTAGTAACAACGTTGTTAGGGTTTAAACCCGCAAGGGTGTTAATTGGTTAAGGTTTATAAATTGTTAAACCAATTGTTACTTTTTAAGTTGGTATAAAATTAATTCACCAGAGACTATGCTCGTCGCGGCGTCTCAAATCAATTAGAATCCCTAAAACGCTCAATTAATCAGTGATTATGCTCGTCGCGGCATCACCATTTAATTAAAGATCTATGAAATTCAGGGTGCCCGATAACTGTGTGAGTTCAAGCACGCACTTACCTAATATATATAATTAATCGCTTATGATTAATTGCACCTATGATTCCCAGAAGTTGTCCTCGAAGAAGGCCGTTGATGTTGAATTGTGACCCACCCTGCATCTAGCTCAGTCCTTAATTATTGAGAACTTGAGATCACTCTTTAGGATGTTAAATAATTAATGCCCGCTTGCGCCATCCATTTTATAAAAATAAAGTCGGGGTCACTGTTTTTAATGTACTGCACAATTAAAATGGGAATGTTGCACTAATATAAAGGCCTACCTCAAAGGAAACACAGGTAAAAAAAAAACAATAACAATTTATTAAATAAAAAAGAGAATAGTCGATTGTAATAAGTTACCGAATTTAGTACGTAGAAAATTTAGTACATAGATATCAACACTGATTATTGAAGCAAGAACAAGATATTTAAACACAAAATATGAATAATTATTTGGACTAAATTATTGAAATTTTGTTGTCTTGAAAATTAAAGATTTTACACTAAATTCATCAAATGTTTCCCTATATTAATGACTCCAAGTTTATTACAATACATGAAACAAAAAAAAACTTAAATAATTAAACAAGTTAATAAAACTAATTGATTTAATTCGGTGCACTTAATTACCTTAAAATTTAATATTAGTAATAACTTGAATACATTTACTAATAATTATGATTATAATACAAAAGATTTTACGTAACATACGTATGGACAAACACATACAGCATGTGTCAATTTTCATTAGCCATAGGCGATTAATCCATACAGTACGTGGCAACATAGTACCCCTTCTTTCCTTTCCATTGCCAGCACGACCGATGCATACTCGTAAATACAAGTTAGCGTGGTTAGTAGAGGTGGGCAAAACGGTTCTTTTCATTGACCCGGCTCACTCGGTTCAGCTCCTCATAGTGAGCCGGGTCCCGGAACCGGCTCATTTGAACCGTGTGGATCCGTAATAGCATACCGTATGTAATACTCGGCGCCGTCGTCGGCGCAAACGAACCGGGATGATAATTTAGGCTGCGCGCACACCAATTATACAAAATGTTTGACAAACAATTTATTTGAAGGTACAATTCACACAAATTTGACAAATTATCAGATTGTTGTACACAAATTAAGCAAAATATACCTATGTAAAACTAAATTATACATTCATTTGGTATTTATAATTATTAAAGAGAAAACCATTCGAACAAAAAGTAATTAGAACTAGAGCATTTCATAATTTTCATAGCATTATTAAATGGCAATTATGATTATGATGCAGGTGTGATAAAAATATTTGTAAGAATTTTGTAACTCACAGACAACTAATAAATTAAATAGTTATCCAAAGGAATATTTTTGAGAACTATATTAATAACAAATAAGTACTGTTATGGGTCTTTGACCGACATAGAACAGGTAAAAGAATTGAATTTGATAAATACTTAAATGAACCGATAATCAATAGACAACAAGATCCACTAAAATGGTGGCATCAAAGAAAAGATGTCTATCCTAGAATTTACGAAATAGTAAAAAAACGTTTATGTGTCTTGGCTACATCTGTTCCTTGCGAGCGCATTTTTAGTAAATCTGGGAACATTATTACTGACAGGAGAAGTCGATTAACAACCGCGAATACTTCACAAATCATTTTTTTAAATTATAATTTGTAGATTATCAATGTAGAATTTAGATTTATACGTAAGCTGTTTAGTTATTTTTTCATTTTGATATTCAGTTCAGTATATACATTTTATATATTTATACAATATGCTGTTATGTTGTACAAAAATAAATATTTTAGTGCGTATCCTACCTGTTATATAATACCAATTTTTATTTTTCAATCCAACCTGCGACCGTATTCCAAGTATAATTTCCAAATTATTCAGTCGACCCAAGTGAGGCGAGATCCGGTTCATTGAAATTTAGTGAACCGGCTCCCTCGGTTCCCTGCTGGGGTTCGGACCCGAACTGCCCACCTCTAGTGGTTAGTAGTAACTCTTCGACGACCGGCTTGGGTGTTTGTAATGCGTTCAGAAATTAAGGTAAATAAAAAAATGAGGTGTGGCCACCACACGACTTTCTTATACGTATGAGCGTTTGAAACTATACAATTTTAAGATTTTTTTATACAAAACTTATTCAAAATCCTATTCTAAGTACTTTCATTCTCTTAATAAATCGCTATAGAATGCATACTTTACAAGATATTATCAAGAAAGTGCTACTCGCTAAGAGTAAAAGTGCTACTTCCGGTCCGAATTTTGTAATTTCACATATACAAAAAATATTGAAAATCCAGTTCTAAATACTTTTGTACTCTTGATAAATATATATAGAATGCATAATTTACGATATATTTGCAAAAAATCGCTATTCGATAAGAGTAAAAGTGGTACTTCCGGTCTGAATTTTCAAATTTTTTTTATACAAAAGATATTGAAAATTATGTTCTAAATACTTTTATACTCGGAACATACTTCTCTAAAAAGCATGACTTGCGAGATATTCGCAAAAAACTGATTTTCCTACTTCCGGTTGGAATTTCGAAAAACTTTTTTAAGACAATTTATCTCAAACTTAATTTTAAGTACATATGAATTCTTTATAAATTTGTTTAAACTTAGTAGTTGACGAATAATTGGCGAAATTCGATTTTTTCACTGAAGTAAACTACTACTTCCGGTCTGCCGATTTTACTGAAAATCTAATCAGATCTCAAGAGGGAGATTATCTTTGTAAATATAAAATTTGGAATTGATACCTATAGCGGTTTGAGCGCTATCGTGGTCACACACACACACACACACACACACACACACAGAGAGAGAGAGACATACACACACACAGACATTTTTTAAAAACCACTTTTTCGGTATCAGGGGACATCAAAACGTGGACATCTGCAAAAATCTCGAGGTCGAAAATTTTCATCATCACAATACTTCCTTATACTACGTATAAGAAAGTAAAAGGATTCTGAAAATAATAATAAACTACTAGATCAGGAGATCGCGGCGGCCATTTGATGTTTCCCGTTCCAGTAATAAGACGGCTTTTATTGCAGACTAGATCGTAACGGGTTCGCAGCTAAACATTGTATGTAAAATCTGGTGGGGAGAAGTGGGAAGATCGGAGAAAATCGTTGTGATGTCGATTGTTGCCGGGATTGGTAACGGACAGTAGGGGTGCCACGTTGCCACGTATTACTTGTATACGTATAAATCGCAAGTAAACATTGAATCCCTATACCTAACGAAAATTGACACATACGGTATAAGACTTCTGATGTACGTGCCTTGTAAGCAATAATACTTAATGATAATAAAATAACTATTGCTTGAATGATCAACAAAAATTGGGTAGCTGTATTGTTTATCGCGGCACTTGATAATGTAAATGCTGTTAAACGTGAATACCTTGCAATTTGAAGATGCCAGTGCACGCTAAGGGGCTGGTTTCCAATCGTCACGTTGAACGTCCGACACCTACGTTAAGTCAGCGCCTTGCCCGATGGTCTCGGTGAAATATCTTCATATCCGGACTAGCCGTGTATGGAAGACAATAAATGCTCCAATTCTTTGAATTTGGGAACCGAGGTGAAATCGCACAAGCGTACCCATATCTTTGGATATTAATACCTCGACCCAATAGATATTGTCACCGTGGTCCTAACGGACTCATCGACGACGGGAACCGGTATTGGTGATTATTAAACTACAACTATATGAGTGACTACTAAATAATTTGATAATAATAAATTCTTATACGCTGGGCCTTTATAAAGACTCGGATGTTACATCATTTCATAATTATTTCTTAATCTACATTGTATTATCGAACATTCTTGTAGTTGTATTGCCCCATTTGGAATTTTCTGTTGGGTGATTAATAAAATTATTATTATTATTATTATTAAGTTATAGTTTAAAACACGGTGAATGAAATAGATAAAAAAATTGAAGAATGCGTAAAGAGTCAGTCATTCATTTCCGATCAATTTGATACCATTAGAATAAATCAAGAAAAAATGTCTTTAAAAATGAATGATTTGGAGAAAACAATAATAAATCTTTCTCAATCAAATGGAGAAAAAGATAAGAAAATTGATTCCTTAAGTAGGAGATTAGTCATTTTAGAGCAGCAACTTAAAGATAAGGAAATTGTTATACATGGTGTTCCGGAGGAACCCAATGAAAACTTGAATAATGTTATTAAGAACCTTGCTAATAAATTGAATATTGAATTGGAAGGAGAAAGTATTGAGCACGTGTATAGAATAAAACCTAAAATAAATACGTCTCTTAACAACACTGGCAAGAATAGGGTCACTGCTCCAGAAAGACACAACAATCCAATTGGTGTGACCTTCACATCGAGCGTAATTCAAAAACAGTTCATTGACAAAAAAAGAACGGTAATAGCATGCGAGGACGTTTTTGGAAGGGGTCAGTCAGGGTCTGTACGTGTTTATCAAATGCTTTCTGATCATTTCAAGAAGCTACTGCGGGAAGCTCGAATGAGAGCCAAAAATAACAACTGGAAATATGTTTGGTTTGCTGGTACTGCTATTAAGGCTAGGAAAAGTGATGGGGCTCATGTTGTTACTGTGTATATGGACAATGATTTAGAAAAACTAACGTAAATTATTACTTTTTTAAATACTTATTTCCTTTTACTTTATTATTGGATCGCTATGATGGACAACTTTTATTTTATTGAGGATGAACTGGAGAATTTAAACAATTTGTCTGTAGATACCTTGGAGGAATGGTGCGGTTTCATGGAGGATGCCACAGAAAATGCAAAAATAATGCTTCACTTAAATATCAGATCAATCAAGGCCCACTTTGATGAGTTTCTTTGTCTGATTCGGGATACTGTTGACAGAATTGGAATAATAGTGTTGTCAGAAGTTGGGATCTCGGAGGAAGAAAGACTCGCTGCGGATTTTAATTTTGATATAGAAGGTTTCAGCACCACGTACAAATGTCGAAGCAACAGAAAGGGAGGAGGTTTGATAGTATATATAAGAGATTACATAGAATATGATATGATTGACATCAACATGATGGCTTGTGAATCAATCTTCTTCAGGATTTCCTTGAATGAGGACAGGCACATGCACATTCTTGCAGTGTATAAACCTCCAGTGCTTAACCCCATGGAGTTTATCGAGGAAATCAATGGAATTCTAAGTCAATATAAAAACGGTGATTTTGCTGTGATTGGTGATACAAATATAGATACTTTGCTCGACAACAATACAGTTGAGACGTACTTGAACATGCTATCGAACAATGGTTTTCAAGGGAGAATACTATCTGCAACAAGGGAAGAAATACGAAGTGATACGTTGGTAAGTTCGTGCTTGGATCATATTTTTCTGAGGCTAAGACGAGATGACTCGGAATGTGCTGTTGTCAAAACTAAACTATCAGATCATTATATGGTTGGTGTCACTTTAAGTATCAAGAAAGATAGTACAAAAATAAATATAAAACAAATGAAAAAAGTAGACAGAGTGAAACTGGCTACTTTACTTCAGAATGGACTAAAACATGAAAATATTGCCACATTCGACAATACTGAGGACTTATATTCGTACATCACAACAGTATACAATGAAGCACGAGGTGAAGCAGAACTTGTTACAAATATTAGAGTTTATAAACAGAGGCCGAAAAAGAAACCATGGATAAACAATTTGATTACGTCAGAAATGAAAGATAGGGATAAATTGTTCAAGTCATGGAAAAGGTGCACTGATGAACGCATCAAAATCGAGCTGAGAAAGTCTTATAACAGAAAGAGAAATCGCATTAACAAGCTGATAAACAAAGCAAAAAACCAGTATTACAGTACTAAATTCGCAGGGGCTAGTAATATGAAACAAATGTGGGTTTTAATTAATGAATCTATGGCAAGGTGCAAGCCGGTTGACACTGATTCTATGATTTTAAAAAATTTCAAGTTCGACAACAACACCGTGTGTTCGCTTTTTGCGGATTACTTCGCTACACATTTTGCACCAGGTACTTACGCTGGCAATAGAAACATGATTACGAAGTTCAGCCCATACAAACCTCAATCGCAATCACTTTATTTGCCGGAAATGACGGAACATGACTTCTACTCCATTATAGAGAAAATTTCAAAGGACAAGGCACCTGGATTGGATAACATACTAATGAAAGATGTACTTGAGAATGCGGAAACTTTTTGCGGTCCAATCGTTACATTGTTCAATCATTCTATGCGGGAGGGTGTGGTTCCTCAGGGTCTTAAGACGTCAATTATAAGACCTATACATAAAAATAAATCAAGGTCGGACTGCAGCAATTACCGCCCTATTGCAATCCTGTCAAGCATAGATAAGATCTTCGAAAGATATGTAGCAGACAAACTAATCGACTACTTAAACAAATACGACATTTTAGACAAATTCCAATTTGGCTATAGGAAAGATCGAAGTACGACCGCCCTTTTGGAGAATTTTACAAATGAAGTCAATAATGCGCTTGACAACATGACGCACGTACTTTGTATTTTTGTTGATTTCAGCAAAGCTTTTGACAGCATAAACCACAACATTTTACTCGATATATTGAGCAGACTGGGGATTAGGGGTGATCTGCTGCGTTGGTTAGAAAATTTTCTTGTAGACAGGAAGTTTACCGTAAAAATAAAAAACACTAACAGCAGGATGGAAACTATAACCCAAGGAGTGCCGCAAGGAAGCATTTTAGGTCCACTACTGTATCTGCTTTATGTTTATGATATTGGACAATGTTTCAACGCATGTCGATACCTCTTGTATGCGGATGATACCATCATTTACGTTAGCCACAGACAGGTGGAAACAGCAAGCAACATTATGCAAAGTGAGTTCAAGCGATTCCAGGAGTGGGCGTATGGCAGGAACTTACATATAAATTCAGAAAAGACAGTGTTGATGCACATACGCTCCCCGCATCTTGCCGCGCGGTTTCGGCCACAGGTGACCTTTCACTCCGACGAATGTTTGATTGACGACACTTCCACCTGCACCTGCAGCACACATGTTAAAGTTGTGTCTCAGCACAAGTACCTAGGTGTTTGGATTGAAAACAATTTCTTGTGGAAGACTCAAACTGTCAACTTGTCCAAAAAATTGCGGTATTTGAGTGGAAGGTTCTTCTGGCTGAGGGAGTTTCTGCCGGGACATATTTTAAAGATTATTTACAGTGCGTTATTTGAATCAGTTCTCTCATACGGTATATCGGTTTGGGGACAGGCGTCAGTAGTGCATATTAAAAACATTAAATCCATTCAGGACCGCGTTATAAAGAATGTTGCGTGGGACCTTGTTGGTGTGGACTCTATAAATGAAATGTACAAGCATCTGTCTATCCTTCCGGTGGACAAACTCTTCCTGTACAGACTGGCAACGCGCACTTTTGCCGTCATGAAGCGCCTGCCAAAGGTGAACCACGAATATGCTACCAGGTTCAGGGAAGGAGAAGGTGTTGCCAGAGGTGAAATTCAAGTCAACAAGTATGGAGCTAGGAAGTGGGATGTTATGCTGCCGCGGCTATTCAATGCGCTGCCGGAAGACCTGAGGAGGCAACATGCTTTGGGTCCATTTAAGCATGGTCTAAAGGTATGGCTGTTGGATCAAGGAAATAGTCATATAGTCAATATTGGATAGGTATATATTGTGGACTCCTTCATTACTGACTGTTTTACTTTTTTAAATAATCGAATACACACGCCACTGTCAAGCTCGTGGAGCTTAGTGGCTTAATGCATATAATTGAATTTTTACATTGTGTTAATTTAGGAATTTGGTGGTGAATTTGGTATTGTTGTTATTGTTGTTGTTTTTGTTGTTATTATTATTATTTGTAAAAAAATTACTACTGTGGGGGGTGCGGGCGGTGGTCGTTCGATTAGCATTTGCGTGTTGGTGGGGCGACCGCTGTCTGCGCCTCGCGTGAGGAACCCCCGGGGCATCTCTTGGCACTCGCTGCTGGGAGATGTCCTGGATTAAGGTGGAGAGTGTGGAGGCAAATAAAAAAAAAAAAAAAAAAAAAAAAAATTAAATAGTAACAAACCACAAAAAAATCTAATATTGTTGCCTTCTCTTTTTGTTTTTTGTTTTTTAGGCCAAATGTCTTGGTTTAATTAATTATGAAGCTTTTACAATATTTCGCGGCGCCCCTGCGTGAAGAGGCCGCGGTACACAATTTGGGAACCACTGCTATATCCTATGCATGGCGTACTATTTCTCTGCAATAGTACGAAACACATATGTGCATATCTATAATTTTGGAGTATATTTTGGTAACACTCTGATTACTGTTGAAAATTCCAGAATTGCAAGCGCAATGTCCGTAATACAAACACTCCTAAAATTAATATTTTCATTTAGTCGTAAATTCTAGTCCATTTTCTACTTTATAATTTAGATTTGCAATATTTTGTGTGATGCTCTGGATTCGAAAACAAAACCTTTCTAACACCCTAATAACACAGCACGAAACAAAAAAAAAATGAAAAACAAATCTTCAATTCAATAATATGCATAATAATATGATCACGTTTCTGTAAGTATATATACATCAACCCAACGAATTACGTATAATTAATTTAATTCGCGAATATTACGGCAATCTAGATTTACACGATCTTAAATTCATACACCAACGCACAATATATTACATGAAAGTGACACACTTACTAAAAGTTATCGTGCGTAAACGTATGTATTGAAGACAAGATGATGAGTAAAGTTGGTCAAACACGTCCATCGGACAATAATTAATGCTGCTTTACCGTTCCCGACGAGACCAGAAAGTCAATGTCAATGTTCAACTCGTCGTGTTATTAGCTCGCGTGCCTTTGTTTTCGTGGTATTTCGATTTTGTGTTTGGATAATGGAAAAGTGATTCATCGCATTAAACGTAACATTAATATAGCGTGCATAATAAATTGCCGATAAGAAGTGAAAACTATATTAGTTTTATCGTTCTTGTTCCTAAGAAACGACAAATTATTTTTATAACCGTGTGACATTAAATGACATAGATAAGAAAAATAAATTTGCCATATAATATAAGTATGTTTTCATATTTAGTTATGAAACGCCCACTTAGACTATTTGTTGTATTCAACAGGAATATAGAAAAATTCGCGATTGATTGTTATTACGTAATAAAAAAAAAGCTAAAACATGATTCATTGCACTTCATAATTTCCAAGCCCGAATCAATCATAAAACTTTTTAAGTGGTATCCACTTTATGTAGATTAGTACGAATCTGAATTGAATTATGTATTTGTCCCGTACATAACAAAACATGCATGGAAAGCTGTGGTTTTGTCCTTACCAGAGTTATCCGTTCCTCAACATCTGCGATAACTGTTCTGCCCATTGTGTTAGTCTGCCACCACTTGCGTTTCGAGTTACGGACTATTATGAAATTAACAAATTCCTAAACTATAGTGAAACCGGTGAATCAGTTATACATTGCACGTTATACCTAATGAATGACGTTATTTTTTGCAATGTTGTCAATTGTAGTAGCCTTAATTTGAATTGTTGTATACTGGCATTCATGTATGTTTCAAATGTCAAACTGAAAGTTTAAATTTAATGCTAGACGAAAGGTATATGTCTATAATAATTATGTTGATCGCTACGAATTTCGAAGAAAAAAAAATGAGATGTGGCCACCACACGACTTTCTTACACGTATGAAAGTATTACTTCCGGTCCGAATTTTGAAATTTCATTTATACAAAAAATATTCCAAATCTAACTCTAAATACTTTTGTACTCTTCATAAATATATATAAAATGCAAATTTACGACATATTTGCAAAAAAATCGTTATTCGGTAAGAGTAAAAGTGATACTTCCGGTCCGAATTCTGAATTTTTTTTTATACAAAAGATATTGAAAATTAGGTTCTAAATACTTTTATACCCGTAACGTACTTGTCTAAAAAGCATGACTTGCGACATATTCGCAAAAAACTGATTTTCGATAAGAGTAAAAGACATACTTCCGGTAGGAATTTCGAAAAACTTTTTAAATAAAATTATTCTCAATTTTAATTTTAAGAATATATGAATTCTCTATAAATTTGTTTAAACTTAGTAGCTGACGAAATATTGGCAAAATTCGATTTTTTCGCTGAAGTAAACTGCTACTTCCGGTCTACCGATTTTACTGAAAAACTAATCAGATCTCAAGAGGGAGATTATACACGTAAATACAAAATTTGGAATTGATATCTACAGCGGTTTGACCGCTATCGTGGTCACACACACAGAGAGAGAGAGATATACACACACACAGACACAGACATTTTTTAAAAACAACTTTTTCGGTATCAGGGGACTTCACAACGTGGACATCTGCAAAAATCTCGAAGTCGAAAATTTTCATCATCACAATACTTCCTTATACTACGTATAAGAAAGTAAAAAATGAGGTGTGGCCACCACACGAGTTTCTTATACGTATGAGCCTTTCAAATTATAGAATTTTATGAAGTTTTTTTACAAAAATTATTCAAAATCCTATTCTAAGTATTTCTATTCTCTTAATAAATCTCTATAGAATGCATACTTTGCAAGATATTATCAAAAAAGTGCTCCTCGCTAAGAGTAAAAGTGCTACTTCCGGTCCGAATTTTGAAATTTCCTATATACAAAAAATATTGCAGATCAAGTTTTAAATACTTTTGTACTCTTGATAAATTTATATAGAATAAAGAGGTACTTCCGGTCTGAATTTTGAAATTTTTTTTATACAAAAGATATTGAAAATTATGTTTTAACTACTTTTATACCCGTAACGTACTTGTCTAAAAAGCATGACTTGCGAAATATTCGCAAAAAACTGATTCTCGATAAGAGTAAAAGACCTACTTCCGGCAGGAATTTCGAAAAACTTTTTAAATAAAATTATTCTCGATTTTAATTCTAAGTATATATGAATTCTTTATAAATTTGTTTAAACTTAGTATTTGACGAAATATTGGCAAAATTCGATTTTTTTGCTGAAGTAAACTGCTACTTCCGGTCTACCGATTTTACTGAAAAACTAATCAGATCTCAAGAGGGTAATATTATACACGTAAATACAAAATTTGGAATTGATATCTACTGCGGTTTGACCGTTATCGTGGTCACACACACACACAGACACAGAGACACACAGACATTTTTTAAAAACCACTTTTTCGGTATCAAGAGACTTCAAAACGTGGACATCTGTAAAAATCTCGAGGTCGAAAATTTTCATCACAATACTTACGAAAGTAAAAAATGAGGTGTGGCCACCACACGACTTTCTTATACGTATGAGCGTCTCAAATTATAGAAAAAAAATAAGGTGTGGCCACCACACGACTTTCTTATACGTATGAAAGTGTTACTTCCGGTCCGAATTTTGAAATTTCATTTATACAAAAAATATTCCAAATCCAACTCTAAATACTTTTGTACTCTTCATAAATATATATAGAATGCATAATTTACGACATATTTGCAAAAAATCGCTATTCGATAAGAGTAAAAGTGGTACTTCCGGTCTGAATTTTGAAATTTTTTTTATACACACAGACATTTTTTAAAAACCACTTTTTTGGTATCAGGGGACCTCAAAACGTGGACATCTGCAAAAATCTCGAGGTCGAAAATTTTCATAATCACAATACTTCCTTATACTACGTATAAGAAAGTAATAAGATTTTTTTTATACAAAAATTATTCAAAATCCTATTCTAAGTACTTCTATTCTCTTAATAAATCTCTATAGAATGCATACTTTGCAAGATATTATCAAAAAAGTGCAACTCCCGGTCCGAATTTTGAAATTTCATATATACAAAAAATATTGCAAATCCAGCTCTTGATAAATATATATAGAATGCATAACTTACGACATATTTGCAAAAAATCGTTATTCGATAAGAGTAAAAGTGGTACTTCCGGTCTGAATTTTGAAATTTCTTTTATACAAAAGATATTGAAAATTATGTTTTAAATACTTTTATATCCGTAACGTACTTGTCTAAAAAGCATGACTTGCGAAATATTCGCAAAAAACTGATTTTCGATAAGAGTAAAAGACCTACTTCCGGTAGGAATTTCGAAAAACTTTTTAAATAAAATTATTTTCCATTTCAATTTTAAGTATATATGAATTCTTTATAAATTTGTTTAAATTTAGTAGTTGACGAAATTTGTCAAAATTCGATTTTTTCGCTGAAGTAAACTGCTACTTCTGGTCTACCGATTTTACTGAAAAACTAATCAGATCTCAAGAGGGAGATTATACACGTAAATACAAAATTTGGAATTGATATCTACAGCGGTTTGACCCCTATCGTGGTCACACACACACAGAGAGACATACACACACACACACACAGAGAGAGAGAGACATTTTTTAAAAACCACTTTTTTGGTATCAGGGGACTTCAAAACGTGGACATCTGCAAAAATCTCGAGGTCGAAAATTTTCATCATCACAATACTTCCTAATAAAAGGACGAGTTTTACTTTCTTATACGTAGTATAAGGAAGTATTGTGATGATGAAAATTTTCGACCTCGAGATTTTTGCAGATGTCCACGTTTTGAGGTCCCCTGATACCAAAAAAGTGGTTTTTAAAAAATGTCTCTCTCTCTCTCTCTCTCTCTCTGTGTGTGTGTGTCTGTCTGTGTGTGACCACGATAGCGGTCAAACCGCTGGAGATATCAATTCCAAATTTTGTATTTACGTGTATAATCTCCCTCTTGAGATCTGATTAGTTTTTCAGTAAAATCGGTAGACCGGAAGTAGCAGTTTACTAATAATAGAATTTAGATTATGACATGTTGAAAATTATAAAAACAGTTTATTATTATGGATCATTAAAAATATATTATATACATATTTTAAATTTGAAATATAAAATTTAAAATTTATTTACAGTAACTAATAAGGAAAATTATAAACAATAATATATTTTAACCACTAAAATGTATTAAAATTTGTTCGCATTTCTTATCTTAAAATTCTTAAGTAATTATGTAGCACATTAAATTTGATATTATGTAGTACATATACTGGGGTGTCTCTAAAAGGTGCGGAAAAAACGCTACCACACATTTCTGAGGGCAAAATATGACGATCTAACCCAACTTACCTCAGTCCAAAAGTGGATGCTTTCGGAGATACAGAGTGTCAAAAGTTCAATTTGGTTTTAGTTTTTTATAAATAATTTCTGTAATAATTGGTATATTGTCACAATATTTGGGTAGGGGGGGGGGGTTCGTGGGGTAAAAAATTTAAATCTGCTCTCATTTTCATTGCAAAATGTAAAGGGCGCCACCTGCGGCATATTGTATCCATTTAAAACGTAATAACTTTTTTGAGACACACTGTATTTAACTTTTAAATAAAAATTCTTATTCTCCAATGTTTTTTACCTAGAAAAGGTATACCTGGTAGGAGTTGATTGGAGCAGCCGTTTATGAGTAATCTGGATATAAAAAATTCATTCCGTATATGGACACATATGCTTCTGTAATTTGGGTGTTATTCTTGTGGCAATTCAATGCAATGGTGCATCCACTTTTGGACTGAGGTAAGTTGGGTTAGATCGCCCTCAGAAATGTGTGGTAGCGTTTTTTCCGCACCTTTTAGAGACACCCTGTATAAATAAAGACAACAAATTAATCGGAGTCTGAATCACAAGAGGTATTACTATTATCACCTAAATGTATAATTAATTCAGCAGCATCGTCTTTGTCAAATCCCACTTCTCTGTTCCACCATTTTTGTATTTCCTTTTCGGTATGATTAATATTATTTTCCCATACTTCTGGAGTAATTGTACTTAATGCTTCCTTCCACAATGTAATGTATTTGTCTTTTTCATCTCCATCTCTTTCAATATGACAACTGCAACAACTTTTCGTTATTCCCCAAACATTTTCAATGGGGTTGAAAATGCAATGATAAGGTGGTAACCTCAAAACTTTACACTGTTCAGCAATTTTATCTACTACACATGTTTTTCTTGTCTTATTCTCTAATAGGAGACGTAATAATTCCTTTTTATATATATCTTCTTCATAAGCAACATTATTTGTCAATAACCATTGCTTAACATCTGCTTTATTCCAACTACTTTACTTTCTAATGTAGAATGGTAGCTCGCTTTGTCCATTATAATCGTAGGTGGTTTTTTTCAAATTTGGTGTTAACTGATTTTGAAACCAGGCAAGAAATTTATATTCATTCATCTCTCCGTGATAATCACTTTCTTTCGTTTTAGAAGAAAATAACGAAGAAGCCCCTGGAATGAAGCCATTTTTGTTACCTGCATGGAGAATAATATAACGAGTCCCATCTGTTTTCAGTGATTTCACACTTTTGTTATTACTACCTTGCCATCATCTGCATTTGCTACCATTTTCATAGATTCATGTTTCATCCAAATAAACAAATTCAAATTCTTCGGGTCTCATATTTCTTACATATGCTCTAAAAAAGTAACTTTTGTAAATACGATATGAGGTAATTCCATAAGACCTATTCTAGGAATATCTTTCAGCCATCGAAAACGATTTTTTTAAGGGTCCTATATAGTGGATTAGAAATGCAATATTGGTTGCATAGCACATAATTTAATAAGCCAAGGATGTCCGAGTACTTATAATAATAATATTATAATAAATATTTGAAATATTAACTCAATATCTAAGCGAATAAAAATTCATTTATGACCAAATATTTACACATTTGTAACCGCGGGAAAGGTTTTTACCAGAATAACAATTCATTGTAATGTGGGTTGCCTAATTTTAATTTATTTTATTTTCATTTAAAACAAAGTAAAGAATAGTTGAACGAAAAATAAGTGCAGAGCGGGGTGGCTTTTTATTCAATTTATAACGTGAACTAAAGCAAACAAATGTGCTACAAAGGATTTTTGAGAAAACTTGTTTTTAATATTTAGACTTATGAATTAATTTTCTTTAATCAGATCATTTTTTTCTAAATTTGATTATTCAGCGGGGTAGATTAGTAAATTCTTTACAAGTTGACGTTGAAAGGCTCCAAATTTAAAATCAACAAAAACATCTTGCATCAAAAATCTCCTATTTTTCAACTATTCACATATCCACTATAGTATTATGATGACGAAAATTTTTGACTTCGAGATTTTTGCAGATGTCCACGTTTTGAAGTTCCCTGATAACGAAAAAGTGGTTTTTAAAAAATGTCTGTGTGTGTGCCTCTCTCTCTGTGTGTGTGTATGTGTGTGACCACGATAGCGGTCAAACCGCTGTAGATATCAATTCCAAATTTTGTATTTACGTGTATAATCTCCCTCTTGAGATCTGATTAGTTTTTCAGTAAAATCGGTAGACCGGAAGAAGTAGTTTACATCAGTGAAAAAATTGATTTTGCCAATATTTATTTCGTCAATTACTAAGTTTAAACAAATTTATAAAGAATTCCAATGTACTCAAAATTAAATTAGAGAAAAATTGTAATAAAAAAGTTTTTCGAAATTTCTACCGGAAGTAGGTCTTTTACTCTTATTGAAAATCAGTTTTTTGCGAATATCTCGCAAGTCATGCTTTCTAGGCAGGTACATAATATCTTTTGTATAAACAAAAATGTCAAAATTCGGACCGGAAGTAACACTTTTACTTTTATCAAATAGCGATTTTTTGTAAATACATATATCGTAAATTATGTATTCTATATATATTTATCATGAGTACAAAAATATTTAGCACTAGATTTGCAATGTCTTTTGTATACATGAAATTTCAAAATTCGGACCGGAAGTAACACTTTTACTCCTATTCTATAGGATTTATTAAGAGAACAGAAGTATTTATAATAAGATTTTGAATAATTTTTGTATAAAAATATTCTATACAGTACAATCGCGATGGTGTGAACATGCGGTACTGAAAAACTGTCGGTGGTGTGAACACGAAATTATTTACATTGAACGCCGAGTAGTATGAACAGCGTGGACCCTCGATGGTGCGAACAAGTGCATTATATGTTTATGTCGGAGTTTTATTTATTTACCGCTCGGGGAAGTCCCTTATTTTATACATTGAAGCATGTATACTAAATGCGCCGTCGCCGTGTATAAAGGTATAGTTGTGAATGTGCCTCCAGTGTAAATACATAGTGTAAATGCTTAGAGCAAGATGGGGAAATTAAAGAAATTTTTGAGTTTAACAGTAAAAGCCAATATAATCGAAGAACGTAAAAAAGGAATGTCAGTCACAAGTGTTATCTAAAAAATACGGAGTTTCAAAATCAACCATTTGTGCTATTAAAAAAAATGAAAAACTTATTGTCGATACGTTAACTCACACGCTAAAACCATCGAAAAAATGAGGTGTGGCCACCACACGACTTTCTTATACGTATGAAAGTGTTACTTTTGTACTCTTGATAAATATATATAGAGTGCATAACTTACGACATATTTGCAAAAAACTGATTTTCGATAAGAGTAAAAGACCTACTTCCGGTAGGAATTTCGAAAAACTTATTAAATAAAATTATTTTCAATTTCAATTTTAAGTATACAATATGTCTCACTAAGTTGGAACCATATGGAAAACTTTTTTATTACTAATTTTAGGAAAAAAACTTATTCTTTATAAAAACTTCTGCATGTTCTAAAATCTAAAATACAATCATCAGATATTACATTTTTTCAGTTGTATACGAGGTATGTCAAAAAATATTAATTTTACTCAAGAGTAAAGTACCTTTATATTTGAGAATGTCGAATAATGTTATTAAAAAAGTTGATTAGAACTAAAAATTACGTTCATATATGCCATTACATCCATTTATATGGAAAAATTCATTTTTTCTATTTTTGCCTACAATAACAATGCAAATTTAACTGTAGTTACATATTATCAAGGATGCACTGACATACAAATGATTTGTTGTTTGCTAGAAAGGTTTGACAGTGAATGTCAAAACGCGTTAGAATTTATATGGCACATAAACATGGTAGCGTTATTAACTTGTAAAGAGGAAATAGAAATTGTTTTGATTGTGGGAGAAAACTATAAAACAATTTCGCAATTTAAACACGTAATGAATGCATGTGCATTTATTTTGCAAATAAGAAAAAACAAAAAAATACTAAGTTGTGTAACTAATATAATATTAATAATAGAAGTAAATAGAAATTTAGTTTTCACTTATTCCACTAATGCCTCGACATATCCACCCTCTCGTTCAATACATTTAATCGTTCTTTTGGAAAATTGACGTAATAATAATATAAATTCTAACGCGTTGTGACATTCACTGTCAAACCTTTCTAGCAAACAACAAATCATTTGTATGTCAGTGCATCCTAGATAATACGTAACTACAGTTAAATTTGCATTGTTATTGTAGGCAAAAATAGAAAAAATGAATTTTTCCATATAAATGGATGTAATGGCTTATTTGAACGTAATTTTTAGTTCTAATCAACGTTTTTAATAACATTATACGATATTCTCAAATATAAAGGTACTTTACTCTTGAGTAAAATTAATATTTTTTGACATACCTCGTATACAACTGAAAAAATTTAATGTCTGATGATTGTATTTTAGATTTTAGAACATGCAGAAGTTTTTATAAGGAATAACTTTTTTTCCTAAAATTAGTAATAAAAAAGTTTTCCATATGGTTCCAACTTAGTGAGACATATTGTATATGAATTCTTTATAAATTTGTTTAAACTTAATAGTTGACGAAATATTGTCAAAATTCGATTTTTTCGCTGAAGTAAACTGCTACTTCCGGTCTACCGATTTTACTGAAAAACTAATCAGATCTCAAGAGGGAGATTATACACGTAAATACAAAATTTGGAATTGATATCTACAACGGTTTGGCCGCTATCGTGGTCACACACACACACACACACAGAGAGACATTTTTTAAAAACCACTTTTTTGGTATCAGGGGACTTCAAAACGTGGACATCTGCAAAAATCTCGAGGTCGAAAATGTTCATCATCACAATACTTCCTTATACTACGTATAAGAAAGTAAAAATGCACATTGAAAAAGTCAGCATTTCCGCTTTTAGAAGAGAAATTGTACAACTGGTTTCTTAAACAAAGAGGCAAGAATTTTCCAGTTTCAGGGATTATGCTGAAACAGAAGGAATTGTCACTATCAAAACAATTGAATATTGATACTTTCACAGCCAGTGATGGTTGGCTACAAAGATTTAAACATCGTCGTGGCATAAGGTTTTTGAAAATTACAGGAGAGAAATTATCAGCCAACCCAGATGCAGTAGACCCTTTTAAAGAGGATCTAAACCACATTATTCAAGAGCATGACCTAAAGTTGCACCAGATTTATAATGCTGATGAGACAGGATTGTATTGGCGCTTATTGCCTGATAAAAGTTATGTTTCATTAGCTGAAAAAACTCCTCCTGGATTAAAAATTTCTAAGCAACGACTGACGTTTATGCGTTGTGTAAATGCTTCAGGAGTACATAAGTTGAAACCCCGAGTGATAGGGAAATCAAAAAATCCAAGGTGTTTTAAGAATTTTAACAATCCATTGCTGTACAAAAACACTAAAAATGCGTGGATGACCGGGGAACTCTTTAAGGAATGGTTTTTTCGACATTTTGTACCTGAGGTGAGAGAGTTAAAATTATCTACGGTGTGTTTCATACGCCTGATTATTTCAAAATTATTAATTCGTAAGATGTTTTCTGCGTAATCAGCAGTTACCTCAGAAAGCAATTCTCCTTGTGGATAATGCCACGTCCCATCCATCAGCAACAGAACTGAGGACTAAAGATGGGATGATTTTTGTAAAATTCTTACCTCCTAATGTTACATCTTTGATCCAACCCATGGACCAAAATATTTTAAGGCTCACCAAACTATACTATAGAAACTGTTTGCTGAGTTCTGTTGTATCAACGGAAGAAGGAATAGCTGCAGCACTCGGTAAGATTTCACTAAAAGATGCAATAATACACTTAGCTGCGGCGTGGGAGAAACTTAGCTCAACAATAATCGAAAAGTGTTGTAGAAATATCCTGCCAGATTTTAATGAACATAATGAGGATGCAGACGAAGATAACATTCCATTAAGTACATTACGGGAAAAATTAAGATGTGAAAAAACTTTGGTTCCTGATGGTATTAGGGATACAATAAATTTACTACAGGAACTTGCTCCAGTAAGTTAATGCATAAGTGGTTTTAGAAGTCAATAGCATAATCAAAATTGCAAATTTTAGACTGACTACACTACTGCAGATGTGGAAGATTTGGACAAGGGTGAGGCGGCAGATGTTGTGGAAATGTCTTCTTCAGATGAGGATGAAACTGAGTCCATTGAACGAAAAATTTGCCATTCCGATGCAATTAAAGCATTTAATGTAGCTGTAGAATGGTCCAATCAAAATTCCATATATATGAGTGACATCATCACTTTGAAAGCAATTCAAGAAAAAGCAGTTATGGCTAAAATTGCTCAAAATAATGTTCAGAAAAAAATAACAGATTTTTTTACATCTTAGGGATGTTCATGTATAATCCATTTAAGTTTAAGTAATAAAGTTAATTTGTGTAATTACACCCTCGTTTCAAAGAAAATCAAAATAAAGTTTAATTTTAAATGTTTAAGCTTTGTTTGTAAAACATGCGATTTACATTTTTTTAAAATTTAACAATTGCTATAGCTAGTTTGCATTTATCACTAGAAAATAAAACTTTGTTCTTGTACATCTCTTACTTTTTCACACGTCACTTTCCGTTTGATTTACAGTCTTTATTATCAACTACTTCACTGACTACTTAAATTGGAATTTTAGGCATTGTCATCAATGGAAGTTTTCTAGGTCTAAAGCAGTGGTGGGGAAACTTTTTTTAAGACGGGCCATTTGTAATAACTAGACAATCGTAGCGGGCCAAAGAATAATGCTTAATCGTTAACTAATTTATGTGTTCTATAAACATATACATATATTATTACATACACTTATTATTTTAATAGTAAAAAAGCAAAAGGTAAGAAAATTATAAGCACAAAATATAAAATGAATTTAGTGTAGTTCTTGATATGAAGTATTATCACTTTATTTTCTGGTGTCATTACTGGTTGATGGTGCATGAGAAAAATGAAATTGAGACTGTTTCATCAAAATTTCATCATAGTCCGGTTCCATTTGCGAAGCAGAAATTCTTAAAACTGATGAAAGGTGCTCATCTGTAATTCTGTTTCTTAAAGAAGTTTTCCTAAGCTTCATTGTTGAAAAGATTTGTTCGCATATATAAGATGAGCCGAACATTGTCATTATCTTCATTGCATGAGTAATTAGATTTGGGAAATTATCTGGACTTAAATTTTTATAAAATTCTAGTAATGGTACTGTATGAAAAGTTTGTTTCAGGAGAGTATTACAGTTCAGTTCTATTAACTCAAGTTGAAATTTTTCATCAACTTCTTCGTAATTAACATTGAATGGGGTCGCAAAAATACTAAACTCTGGTTCCATTTTTCTAAAGTCCTGAAATCTCCTTTCAAATTCTGAAGATAGTTTTCTCAAATTAATTTCGTATTTTTTAATCTTATTGTTTGATATAGTGAATTTTAAAGATTGTATTCTTGGAAAATGAGAAAAATCAGATTTAGAGATCTGATTAGCAAATAATAACTGTAATTTGAAACTTTTCAGGTATTGCCAAATATCGTGAAGAAACTGATTTTTTCCTTGCAATTTGAGATTAAGTTTAAACATGTGTACGAGGAGGTCTGTGAAAAAAGCGAAATCAGAAAGCCACGTTTCGTTTTCTAAGACGTCAAATTGATTATAAATGTCTTTATCAAGAAGAAAATTCACAATATCGTCTTTTAAATCCCAAATTCTTTCAAATACTTTTCCAGCACTTAACCAACGAACTTTTGAATAATACAGGATATCGGAATGCTCAGCATGTACGGACTCCAAAAACTGGCGATGTAATAATCCTCTGGAACGAATCATATTTACTAGTTTTACAACAATATTAAGTATATGGTCAATATCTAAAGCCGATTTACAGAGAGCATCCTGATGTATAAGGCAATGCAAAAAAACAACATCATTTTCCGGATACTTAGAATTAAATTTCCCAACAAATCCTTGATTGATTCCAACCATATTAGGAGCACCATCTGTAGTTACATTACATAACTTGTCAATAGGTAAACGAAGTTTATCGATGCAATTTTCAAATTCACAAAATATATCGGCACCAGTCGTTGTTCCTTTCATTGACTGCAGCCCTGCAAGTTCTTCTGTAATTTCAAAGTGGGCGTTGATTCCTCTTACAAATATGAGTAACTGCGCAGTATCGCTGATATCTGTACTTTCATCCATGGTAATTGAATAAAAAATAAATTTTTGAGTTTTTGTAGTCAGTTGTGAAATTAGATTTTTATCAATATTTTCAATTCTCTCGGTGATTGTTCTTCTTGAGAGAGACAGTGACTGAAAATCTTTTTTCTTTTCAGGGCACATAATATCGCACACATCTATCATGCACTGCTTTATAAATTCACCATCTGAAAATGCTTTATTAGATTTAGCAATATTATAAGCCAACACATAACTGGCTTTCGTAGCGCATCTTTGAGAATGATTAGCTCTCTGAAATAATTGTTGTTGACTTGATAAATTTTTTATTAAATCTTTCGATTTAATTTTTTTCACCTCTTCACTTAACGATGAGTAGGACTGGTTTTCATGTTTGCTCTTGAAATGGCGTTGAATGTTATATTCTTTTAAAACTGCAACAGTTGTATTGCAAAGTAAGCACACAGGTTTTTCTTTAAATAAAGTAAAGAAATATTTCCACGTCCATTCTTCTTTAAAAACTCGACATTCTGAATCCACTTTTCTTTTTTTAACATCCATTTTAGACGTTACCTACTACGGAGAACAACACACAGAAACGCAATTGACGAAAGCTTACTGCTAACTAATGCTCTTACGCGGGTGTTTGTTGAGGCAGTGGGAGTTTGGGGGAACAATGAATCGAAAATGCGAGAGTGTCTGGAAGTTTCGAGCGAAGATGAGTCATCTGTTTAGGTCGGATGGATTTGTCCAGAATACTATTGTGTTTTGAATATCGCCGCAGGTAGTTTTTATGCGGGTCGTCACATTACGAAGTAAGAACGCGTTCAAACATTCTCACGACGGCACTCTTAAACGGGCCGGATTAAACCTTTCCGCGGGCCGTAGTTTCCCCATCACTGGTCTAAAGCATGGAATTTTGTCTTCTTCATCAAAATCTTCGACTTGAAGGACCTTTTCTATCCTGCTTTTGCAAAACATTTTGAAATTGTAGATTGGGATCTTTTTCCAAACTGCTCCATATTAAAGCGCAGGTCAAATTAATGCTTTTTTCTGTATCTTCAAAACAACTTTCACTATTTATGAATGTTAGAAGCCTTTGATTAAGAAATTATCTGTACGTTATGGATAATTCCCTGATCTAATGGCTGGCAATGAGATGTAGTGCTTGATGGCAGAAAATAATCTTACATCTTCAAGTTTTAACTGGAGATGAGACATTGCGTTATCCAGAAATAAAAAGAGTTTTAATTTTGTTTTTTCATTTTTTCGTATTTTTTGTTATGTTCTTTTTTGTCATCCAAGCCTTTTTATTATGCACCCATTCCAGCAGCAGTTTGTCAGCATCAGATCCTTTAGAACAACGAAGGCTTTTGCTTTTCCCAATGATTAACGGATTTTCCTTGTCACCATCAATATTTGTTCAAAATGGAATAGTCAATCTATATTCTGCAATTTTTAACCATCACATTTATAGCATATGTTTTGTTCAACATTGCACTGTAAAAAAAAGTCTGGTTTCGTCAGCGTTATACCCTTTTTTGGTGAATGTCTTTACAATAACATTTGAAGCTTTGCCTTCCAAGTGTCGAGAGTCCCCGGGGAAACATTAGCTGCCTCTCCACAAATTATTTTAAAGCTTAGTATGTTTTTGACAAAATTGTCCAAGCCACCTATTTAAAATCCGTAATTTTTAAACAATGGGCTGTTTCCAATGCTGTTTCTTTCATTAGAAGTGCAGATATAGAGATGTCTTTATTTCAAGCTTTACAAACCCAATTGTAAAGTACTTTATCAATCGCAGAACCTTCAGTTTTTAGAGATTTTTCAATTTTACTCAGTATTTCAACCTTTTTCAAAACGCCTCTTTAAGTCAGATTGTTTTTTTATAATTTCGATCCTCTAACACCAAACTTTTCAGCTAACTTTCTTTAACTAGTGCGAAACTTTTTCACAATAATATTAATTTTCTCTTTAAGAGAAAAACGTTTTGTCATGGTATTATTACATACAGCACGTGTCAATTTTCATTAGCCATAGGCGATTAATTCATGCAATACGTGACAACATGGCACTTCTTCAATGCGAGCGCGACCGATGATACGATACAAGCTCAAGTTAGCAGTAGCTGTTGGACTATTGACTTGGATGTATGTACTGCGCTTAGAAATAATATTTACGCCTTGCAAGGATTTTTCTTTTTCCTTTCAGTAAATGCAGAGAATTATTAAGCATGACACAAACAAAAGCGTAATTCTAATAAAATTAAAAATAAGGTAAATAAAAAAGGATTCTGAAAATAATAATAAACAACTAGATCGCGCCGGCCATTTGATGATGACGGATTTTATTGCAGACTATATCTCGGAACGTGTTCGCTGCTCAACATTTAATGTAGAAGTGGCAAGATCGGGGAAAGTCGCTGTGATGTCGATTGTTGCCGGGAGACACACGTTGCCAAGTATTATTTGTATACGTATAAATCGCATGTAAACATTGAATCCCTATAGCTAATGAAAATAGACACATACGGTATGTAAAAATACCAAAGTCGAACATACATTAACTCAAAATACGTGCATCTAAAGCTAAAATACATACTGAAGCGAATGTTGCGTGTGCAAAGAAAAATAGGGAAATCCCCTCAGTAAGTTATGTTATACGCGCCACCTAAGAATTAGCGCGGTGTGTGAGCTACTGCTGCACTGTCGAGAAATGTAATTCTTCAATATACGAGGATCAGTCAATATCTAATGCCTATTTTTTTCTATCTAAGTGAAAAATTTGAATTTGGCGTTATTCCTCAAAACCTTCTTATACAATCCTCTGCAATAGTAACTTTCTTCGTCAACAAGTAGCAGCACTGCTGTAAAAATTTTGCAAAATGGCTAACATCGATGTTCGTATTAGACAGCGTTCTGTAATTGAATTCTTAAATGCAAAAGGAGAAACAGCCATTTGCATTCATGAAAGCCTCGAAAAATGTGTACGGTGATGCAACAGTGGGTGTCAACACTGTTAGACGAAAAGCGGAGCGGCAGGCCATTGACTGCGTAACTCCACATAACATTCAGCGAGTCAATGACGTCATTCGTGATGACCGCTGGATGACAGCAGATGAACTGTGTCGCATTCTCTCGCTCAGTACAGGGAGTGTGATGACGATCATTCAACAACTGGGGTACGACTATTCAAGTGTTTGTGCTAGGTGGGTACCAAGAATGTTGACCGACCAGAATAAAGAAACAAGAAAAACAATAAGCTCACAACACACATCTGCTCGGGCAGCTAAAAGAAGTTCATCGTGGAATTCACTTTGAGGATGAGGATGTCGTGTAAACGTCTGTGCGTCAACGGCTTAGGAAGCAGCATCGTGCTTTTCACCATACTGGGATACATGCCCTTGTCAAAAGATGGACCAAAACTGTGGAAATGGACGGAGATTATATTGAAAAGTGACAAATTTATCATCAATATTGTGGTTTTCATCCTATGTAATTGAATTTTAATTTATTGACATTTAGATGGAGAAAAAAATAGGAGGCATTAGTTACTGACTGACCCTCGTATATTTAAAATGTACGCCATGCTTTTTTATAACATATTTGTATATAATAAATTGTGATGATGTGTGTGTTGAGAATTGAAATAAGCGAATTTTACCTCACTTTATTTGCGAAACATAATAACAGCAATAAGACAATTACGATTATTTATAATTGAGTTGCAAGTATGTACTTATAATAGTTTTACTAATTAATGCATTAATATTAATATATAATATGTTTATTCATACATACTATAAGACATAGAACCTCGGAAGTTTGCTTCTAATGATTGTTGGATTTGTATTGTGCACGTCACTGTAGATAAAACAATGTATGACCGCTAATTAGAGGTAAAATTGCAAGCATTTTTCCAAAAAAAAAATTATAGTAATGACTGCTTATTTTATAAAACAAAAGTCATTAATCATAAATTATCACCTCAAAGTGCAAAAATGGAAATATCCCTCGAAAAATTTGCGAATATATCACAAATCATTTGTGTTGAAAACATTATGACCAGTCCTCGTATAATTCCTAGATTATATAAATAAACTATTGTTTGAACGAATAGAATTACCTATCGCATAAAAAGTAATTAGGATAATAAAGAGGATGTTTCAACAACAACAACAACAGCACGCACGAGACTTTCGGCATGGCCAAGAAAGGACAATATAATACCAGATATTTCTAGACTTTCTGGAATCATCCGTTTGCTTTTATATAATCACGGAAACGCTAGCTGAGGCGTCATCCAGCGTGGAACTTATAAACAGGGCTTCCAAGAGGAGCCCGCGATACTTGGTCGATGAGGCGTCATATGTAAGTTATATACTGTGCAATATTATGCAGGGTACGACGAGATTTCGTTAGAACAATAAAGAAAACTAATAAGAGTTGAATTTGAAATTTCGCTAATATTAGTTTCGCGGTACGCTCGTTCGATTTAAAATAGTTTCGAATTTTCGCTTCTTCCGGTTACACCGGAAATGGATATTGACTTCGTTATTTTATATGGAATACCCCATTTTTTATGATAGATTCGTATTTCCGACTTAATTTTAGGGCTAGTTTGTCTAATACACTTTACCTCTGTTACTTTGGTCATCATATCTATCTGGTGGTAGAAGGTATACTCTACACTTTATGTTTAACATAGCCCCAGAGTAAGTAATCTATGGGCGCTAAATAGGGTAATCGTAGTGGAAAACCTTCCTTTATTTCCGATCCACCGATCATAAAATATTTCGTCTAATAATTCTCCAACAGTTCCAATAGCAATACTATGTGCTGGTGCACCATCCATCTGAAACCATACACCACGAGCTTCTTCTACCGACAGTGTATTCAAATTTAAATTTATGGCGTTTAAGATGTAATAAATCGCTCACTATTTAAATTTTCTTTATAAAAATACAAAGCAAATATTTTGTCATGTTTAATATCACAAAATACATTGAAAGTCCAAAGCTCTTGGAAACGTCGTTGCCTAACAACTCGACGGTTATCTTCCCACCAAAAATGGCTATTGTGTCGATTAAATATTCTTGTTACAAAATCGGCTTGTTTAATATGTTGAACAGGATGAAAAATGTGAGCATGCCACTAGTTCTTTCTCAAAATTCGATGTATGCTCATTCTGGATACACCTACTTCAGCTTCTGGGATACACCTACTTCAGCTTCTGCATCCTTTAGACTTTAGAGAATTACTAGGATGTAAAGTAAGCAAGTGCTGTTACCTCCACATTTTCACTATCAACAACAAGTTTTCTTCTGGTTGTTTTCGACAAGGATGATCTAAAGGTAATGCAATTTTTTAAAATATTGCTTAAAATACTCTTGGTTGGTCTTGACCGATTTGAATATTTCTCTGCATAAACACGACATGTCCTCTGGATTACTCTATTGAATTCACTATATGTAATTATTAGATTCAAGAAATATTAGTTATTAAATCCAGATCGCGATATTTTCATGTATTCAGAAAAAGAAAATAAAGAAAACGATGAGTAACACCCGTAAATACCTTACTAATGACAGGTAATATGATTGTAATGTGCTTTTATTTATTTACATGAATTTCCATAGCCTAACTGATTATACAAAGGAATTTAAAGAAATTGATACATTTTCCAAAATAACTGAAACTAAGACATTAGTTATAGGGAGCTAAACACGTACTGCCGCTAATTTTAAACGTGAAATCCGATGATGTTGGAAAAAATTAAGGTTTCTATTTAAAATAACAAGATATTGATATTTTCTGGATGAAATGTTTAACATTGTTTTCTAATCGCCCTGTATTATTTTGAAAGATTTATAATACCGCATTTGAAGCAGTATATTTTGCAAATTAATCACCTAGAATTTTAAATATGTATAATAATGTAATGTAATATACTTACTTATTCAATGTTGTTATGATTAATAGCCCGCAGCAATCAATTTTTTTACAAAAATTGAAATACTTCGAAAGTGGCTAACTTCAGAGGCAAAATTTATTAGACAAACTAGCCCTAAAATTAAGTCGCAAATACGAATCAATCATAAAAAATGGGGTATTCCATTCAAAATAAGGAAGTTGATATCCATTTCCGGTGTAACCGGAAGAAGCAAAAATCCAAAACTATTTTAAATCGAAAGAGCTTAAGGCGAAACTAATATTTGCGAAATTTCAAAACTCAACCCTTATTAGTTTTATATATTGCTCTAACGATATCTCGTCGTGATATAACCTGTATATTAAAGGTTAATTTATACGTTATATTCGTTCTTTGATTTTAAAGACCGTTAGAACCATTTGCGTCTCAAAGTGGCAAGAATATAAAGAAGAACAGATTGCACAGTGATGAATATCGTATAAATATGGGTTTATCGTTATTTTCAATAAACCCGCACTGTGTAGTTTGTGGAAAGTCGAATCAAAAGTTAGTAAGAAGCAATTAAAGCTACTTCGATATTTAAATAGCGTACATCCAGAAAAATAATGAGGTGTGGCCACCATAGGACTTTGTTATACGTAGGAGTATTTCAAATTATACATAAGTTGTTCTAAATTGTTTTAAACACTTTTATCTTCTTAGAAAAATAAACCTGTGAGTAAGGGTGTCACTTCAAGTCCAAATTTTGAGATTTTTTTTTATAAAAAAATATTTAAAATCCTACTCTGTAGTTCTATTCTCTTAATAAATCTCTACAGAATGCATACGTTACGAGATATTCGGAAAAAAGTGCTACTCTCTAAGAGTAAGTGTTACTTCCGGGTCGAATTTTAAAATTTCATTTAAGCAAAAAATATTCCAAATCCAGCTCTAAATACTTTTGTACTCTTGGATAAATAGACACAGAATGCATAATTTTCTACATATTTGCAAAAAATGAGGTGTGGCCACCACACGACTTTCTTATACGTATGAGCGTTTCAAACTATACAATTTTAAGAATTTTTTTATACAAAACTTATTCAAAATCCTGTTCTAAGTACTTTCATTCTCTTAATAAATCGCTATAGAATGCATACTTTGCAAGATATTCGAAAAAAAGTGCTACTCGCTAAGAGTAAAAGTGCCACTTCCGGTCCGAATTTTGAAATTTCATGTACACAAAAAACATTGCAAATTCAACTCTAAATACTTTTGTACTCTTAATAAATATATATATGTAGAATGCATAATTTACGACATATCTGCAAAAAATCGATATTCGGTAAGAGTAAAAGTGGTACTTCCGGTCCGAATTTTGAAATTTTTTTTATACAAAAGATATTTAAAATTATAATATAAATACTTTTATGCTCGTAATGTACCTGCCTATAAAGCATGACTTGCGAGATAATCGCAAAAAACTGATTTTCGATAAGAGTAAAAGACCTACTTCCGGTTGGAATTTCGAAAAACTTTTTTAAGATAATTTGTCTCAAATTTAATTTTGAGTATATTTAAATTCTTTATAAATTTGTTTAAACTTAGTAATTGACGAAATATTGGCAAAATTCGATTTTTTCACTGAAGTAAACTGCTACTTCCGGTCTACCGATTTTACTGAAAAACTAATCAGATCTCAAGAGGGAGATTGTACACGTAAATACAAAATTTGGAATTGATATCTACAGCGGTTTGACCGCTATCGTGGTCACACAGACACACAGACAGACAGACAGACAGACAGACAGACAGACAGACATTTTTTAAAAACCACTTTTTCGGTATCAGGGGACTTCAAAACGTGGACATCTGCAAAAATCTCGAGGTCGAAAATTTTCATCATCACAATACTTCCTTATACTACGTATAAGAAAGTAAAAATCACTGTTCCGAAAGAGTAAAAGTGTTACTTCCGGTTCGAATTTTGAATGTTTTTGTAAACAAAAGGTATTGAAAATTAAGTTTTAAATACTTTTATATTGGTCATGTAGCTGCCTAGAAAGCATGACTTGCGAGATACTCGCAAACAACTGATTTTTGATAAGAGTAGAAGACCTACTTCCGGTAGGAATTTCGAAAAACTTTTTTAATAAAATTCTTCAAAAATTTTAATTTTGAGTACATTTAAATTCTTTATAAATTTGTTTAAACTTTGTATTTGATGAAATATTGGTAAAATTTTTCTCACTGAATGATGTGATGATACCAATAATAATATAAATGAGAGGAATTCATATTATGTATAAATACTTATATGCATTAGTCAATTGGGGTATTCATTTTCAAAGAGAGTGTTAGGAGTATACAACAGGTCTACAAACGGTTGTCTTTTTATGAAAGACAGATTTAAAGAATGCTGTTTTTATAAATTTGTTTTTACAAATTACCATTTCAGAAAAAAGTAGGTAATTGTTTCTATTAAATATAATATACCGCATATCCATCTAATACTGCATAGATCTCCGAACTATCTCTCCCTCTCTGTGTGTGTCTCGCACTAGTGTCCGAAATATTTGAAAATATGTCTAACGTTGTTTACAAATTTCGCAGTTTTGTCCACATTTTGAAGTCCCCTCATACCAAAAAAGTAGTTTTGCAAACCTCTCCCCCCCCCTCTCTCTCTATGCCTCTGTGTATGTGACCACGATGTCATCCAAAGAATTCTGTCAACAATGTCTGCCTACTACACAGAATAGCCAAGTATTAAATAAAACATAGGTATAGCAAAATGAATAATTAATAACTTATATTATTCAATTTGTAATTGAGTTTCATGTAATAGTACTGGCGGAAACTATATTTCCCGAAATATCTATTAATTAGTTTAATTTTATTGTTCTGAAATTGTTTCGGAATTGTATCATCTTTAGTACTTTTGCCATGTCGGTTGCCAGAACGATTCAAGTACATAATATAATTCTATTTACTAATACCTAATAATCACAAAAAATTTAAAATGCATTAAGCGACAAACTTAAAAATTCATGAATTAAGAATACATATATCAGAGTTGTTGCCTGTCAAAAATTGATTAAAAAAACTTTGAAATTAAGAGGGGCGTTTACCTATCGAAAATTAAGGCATCGTCGTTTCGCGTTTTTTAAACTCATTTTGTAATTTTAGAATCTCAAATTTGGGTTAGTGATGCAAAAGGCATAAACTTATAATGTCAAGGTCAGTTTTTGTACTAATTTATTTTCTTAAGAAAGTTATGTGTTTTAGAAATAACCACAAAAATGCATAAATTTGATCAATGTCTACTAACTAAGGCTGGTATACAAAAGAAAAGAAACGACCTCTACGCGCCAACTGCACATTTGATATACAATATAAAGAAAAAATCAAATTTATGTAATTATTTTTAAAGATAAAAAACATTAAACAGTAAACATTGTCACACACATTTTACACGAGGTTTTTCGCGTCGTCTATCCCCACTTTACGGTATCTCTACCGGTCCTAGCGGAGGCGAAAATCTATCGGAACCGGTCGGCTATTGCAGACTTAAAATGAGAGTGACAGTTTAATTACAAACTGTCACTGACATTGAAATGCCATATATACTTATAATAGTCGAGTGTATAATAATATAACAGTTATGGGCAAGCGAAAATTGGTTTATTATAAAACATCAGCAGTTCCGTAAGTACTCATTCTTTATACATTATGTTTCCTATTTATAGTATTTCTTTGTCTATAACAGAATCTGTGAATAAAACCGAAACGATGTGACAGAACCGAATATCGTCAACCTTCACCTACTCACACCCCCTTGCGTCTATCCGTGCCGCGAGTAATATAAGTTGCATAAGTTTCTATTTGTTGGTAAACGCCACTCTTAATAAATATGAGCTCTGTTTGGCGGGAAAGATTTTGAAATTATATACTCTTTCTACTACTAGTCAGAAAATTGTAGCAATTATTTATAGGTCATTTGAAACTCGAACACGAATGTATACAAAAGAAGAAGGCCACAGTTTTGAACATTTATTATAGTTCTGTTTATCATTATGTACTTTAAATGTATTTGTTTTAACGTTTTATACATGTCAAATATTGAAATATAGGCACGTAGTAATAAACTAATATTATTTATAAAATTAATAGAATCTACGGTTGGTTCTTGGTGAAACATTATGAATATTAAACGAATAAAACACTTGGTTATATTGTTTCACTTAAGGACAGATTTATTGTACTCTGACACGTGTTTCGACCTCTCGGTCATTAACGAAGAGTTTACAGACTTAAACTAAACTTAAGAAAGTTACCAATACCTATTTATATGTGTGGGCTAGTGTCTTAAGTACAGTGTCAATAATGGGGGTGTTTATGAAGTCCAGTTGTGTGTTCGTGACATGTTTATTTGCTGTTGTAGCTTTTTTAATTTCTAGAATTTCTAATAAATCTAATTTCCTTCCTTTATAACTATTATGTAATAATGTATAATTATTGGTATCAAATACATGTACAAGATCTATGCAATGTTCAGCAAAGCCTGTATTTTTATTATTGTTTAAAATTGATTTTTTATGTTCATTAATGCGATCTTGTACGGGTCTGCCTGTTTGGCCAATGTAGATTGCGTCACAATCACTGCAACCTACCTCATAAACACCTGATTTGTCACACAATTTTGTTTTTTCTTTGTTATTGACTAAGATTTTTCCTAAATTTACTTTGTTCACTTGGATAATATTTAAACCTAACTTTTTTAATTCTGCTGCTAAGACCTGGAATATAGTTAAGAGAATGATGCCGCTTGTTGTTTGTATGTTGAGTTTGTTCAATGTAAAAATTTTTTATAAGGATCTTTTTTTGTTTCTTTTCAATCATTCTGTCAATGAGTTGTGTGCTATAACCATTATTTAATGCTATAGTTTTTAAAATATCTTTTTCTTTGTTGTAGTTGTCAGTATTTAAAGGAAAGTTGAGTAATCTATGGATTAAACTGTGGAAAGCTGCCATTTTTATATTCCAAGATTGGTTTGAATTAGCGGGAATGATAGTATCTGTGGTAGTTGTTTTCCTAAATATATCAAATTCTAATCTTTGTTCAATTCTAGTGATTTTTATGTCTAAAAAGTTTAGAGTTTTTTCCACCTCTTTTTCTATTGTAAATTGAATATTATTGTTGACTGAATTTAAATGACTGAAAAATTGATTTAATTGTCTGTCTGTGCCTGACCAGATACATAATATGTCATCTACATATCTAGCCCAAAAGGAAATGAGTTTTAAGAAGGAGTTGTTACTATTTTTTATGTATCTATCTTTATTATTTATACCTCTCCCATTAATGTATTTTTTTTAATGTGTTAGGTGATGACTTACAATAACTGTGATGCTTGAAAATAATAACCTATACTAGTTTTTCAAGATATGTATTTATTTATCAATAAAATAAATCTGAATACTTGTATGGATGATTTTGCTTTTTCAACTGAAGTTATAAACGAAGGTTTTGCATTTTGACAACTTTTTGATACACTGTAGTGTATTATTATGTATTTTGTTGGGTATTCATTTATATTTTGCAATGTTTCTGTTTGGCCTAATTTCCGTGAGCGCCAGTGTATGTTTCTATTTAATTGTTATTGATATTTTGATTAAATCTAAATGGCCTATAATTTTCAACATTTATTAGTGATAAATAAATTTCAAAGTTAAATATCAAATCGTTGGCAAAAAATTGTAAATATACTGTCAAATTTTAATCATAAAACTCCAGTCAATGTAACATTCATAAGACTAAGCTTCCTACTTATAAATTTCATGTGATATTTTCAAACTACGTATAATTTTTGAATTATCAAGCTTGTCACTTCAAGTTTTAAAAATTTAATAAATATTTCTTCCTTGTTCGATTAATTCTAGTTATTCTATGTGTAATGCAATTCATGGCAACTCATATATTTAAATTAATAAGTCGTAATCGGGTTTATTCAGATATAACATTTTATAACTTTTGTAATATCACTCATAGACGCACGAAGTATCCCGAACCGATAAAAGTGAATGTTACACTTTTATCGGTATTGGAGTATTAGTGAAAAATTGTTATTAACTTGCTAATATCAATAGTGAGACAAATAAAGAATTATATACGGTGAGAAAAATTAAAGCAAATCTACTCTCGCTAATGTGGTGTACTATGCTAATTTCGACACATGGTATAATTGCTAGTGCCTTCTAGATGTATGTTAAAAAATTCATAATATGAAAAAATAAAGCAATATCATTATATACTTTTGAAATAATATATATTATTATGTATTTTGTTGGGTATTCTTTTATGTTTTGCAATGTTTCTGTTTGGCCTAATTTCCGTGAGCGCCAGTGTATGTTTCTATTTAATTTTTATTGATATTGTAACGAAACCAGTAGACATCCGGGCGACAACAAAAGAAAGGCACACTTCCGAGCGACAATAAAAAGAGGTTGTAAATCATCTCGACGCGACTGGTAAACATCGTAAAGCAATAAATATGTACTGCGTCGAGACAGAATGTCTGCGGAATGTTCTACAAACATCGAGAGGAAGATGGAGTATACGCGAATGCTTCCAGATGTTTCGTATGTGTATATGAGGCGGCTGGGTCACCGATGGATGAGTAATTCCGAAATAAGAACTTCCTTAAGTAGTAGTCGCGCAGACCAAAGTAGAAATAATTATAAATAAATAGTTCCTTGAGTGGTAGTCTAAGAATAAACATAAATATAGTGTAATAAAGACATAAATATTACCGTGTTATATAAATAGAAGTGAAATAAATATACGGACATAAATAAATAGTACTGGTAAATAAATACCTGTGTTAATTTAAATCGTAGTAGTTTAAGTGTGATACATTAGTTTTATATTTTTATATTGTAATTAATTTTAAGTGTATGAATATACAGACTGTTTTAAATAAATAAATTGCACGAGTTGTTTATTGCGAACCCGAAAACGTTACAATATTTAGATTAAATCTATAATTTTCAACATTTATTAGTGATAAATAAATTTCAAAGTTAAATATCAAATCGTTGGCTAAAAATTGTAAATATACTGTCAAATTTTAATCATAAAACTCCAGTCAATGTAACATTCATATTTAAAAGACTAAACTTCCTACTTATAAATTTCATAAACTTCCCTAGATATGAATGAATCATTTATCGATTCAGTACACCATATGCTTCTCTTACTACAGGTAAAGCCTTTTTTAGTAAATAAGAGTTTTTTTACAATTGGATTCCAACAGTAAATATTAAAATGGGTACTATTTTTCTAAAGAGAAGTAGGTACCTAATTAATATTTCCGTATATATTTGAATGTCATATAACACATATTTTTTTTAGTTTTAACCGGTTGTTTTTGGTTGGATACTTAAAGCAACCTAACTATTAAAATTACTCAATTTTTATACTGGATTTATAGAATAAATTTTATTTTACACTAGTGTATATTTTAATTCCCATTAGAGAGGGAAGAATTAAAATGTTAGAGTTTCTTAAAATAGACAGGTATCTCTAACGACTAATAGAGATAAGAAATAACACCTTAATACCTGAAGGCAGATAAAATTAAGTGTGGTTATCCAAATTTTAAAGGTATAACATGCATACTTCGAAACGAAAATGATTTATTAAATGCAGATAAGAATATTTAGACAGGTGGTTCGAACTTTTTAGAATACATAATGTATTTTCTTAAATATTTACAATCAATTTATTAAGACATTGTAATATAAAAATAGGTGAAGTCTTAATTTAGATGGCGCAGGTATAATTAAAAAGTTAATTTAACTAAAGTATTTAAATTAAAGTTAGGTAGTTCTATGAAATATTTGAGAGAATACAATTTATATAAATACGAGACACATAATATATAAATTGATATTTAAAAAGCATACATTTTTTATCTCAAGTAAAGAAATGTGTAATATTTATAATATATATTGCATAGGTACATACATAAACATTGGCAACGACTTAGCCGGCTTTTTTTTTATAAAAATTAATCTTAAAAAAACATTATTCAAACATACTTATCAAAAACCAACATTAGATAATGTTAGTGTTTTACTTAAACATGTAAAAAAGATAAATTGAGTTCAACCGGTCAATGTTGTAAAAATCTAAAAATGCTATATCAAACGTCTAATATTAAAGAATCATATTAGAAAAAAAAACTGATGCATCCGTACAAAACCAGTTAGAAATAATGTACGGCTTTAGGTTATGTATTTAATTCATACCCGGTTCGATTGTATGCTTAATAAGAAATGAACCCTTTATTTCGTGTTTTTGATTTGTATCCGGCGGACTTTTCTTTATGAAAAAACCGCTATAATCATGATAAAAACCACCCCCACCTATTTTAACACCTATTTACCACTTACCTAAATGCAAAATGGGAGGGACTGGGCCGCTTAAGCTCCAAGGATTCTTTCCGCTAAAATTTTGAAAATCCACGGGAACTGAAAGCACTGACGATTGCGGTTATTGCATGCCTGCAATGTTTTATAATCACTAAACTAAACGTTGTTTGGAACGGAACACCGGCGGCCCTTTTTTATTGTATTTTGTGGACTTTCGCGGAAAAAATCAATATAAATTCCGTGCCGCAGATCGAGTGGTCTGAAGCCTACCCAAATATATTCTTGTTTGCGGCCGATTGTTGCGCCATCTCGCACGGGTTCGATGTAACTGCGAATTTAAATATTGGTCGGTAAAACAGAGCGTGAATTTGTGTATATACCGCCTCAAAATTACGACATAAACCATAGAATCTACTTTACTCAAGAAAGATTCATTTTCATAAAGAGAGGTTTATTATTGTTCTATTAACAAACTTACATAAAATGAAATTTATTTATTATGTAATATATTTTTATGTATTGTTTCAGCTATAATTATACTTATAGAAGATACAAGTTAAGTTCAATTTAATTTTATTAAAATAAATTGGATATAATTTTTATTAATGGCATTAACCGATTCCATTCAAATCCTATGCACATAAGGCCCTTTCATTTCCCTTTAAAGTTGATCTCAGGATAGATTTCTTGGTATATTTTAAAAATCACTATTCTCCATGAAATCATTTTGCCTGTCAATCGCTGTGTTGTATCCACGACATATTTGTATATTTAGGAAGTTTTCTTCCCTAAAGGATATAAGATTTTTTTAAAACTGTTGCGCCAGTCTATTAATGCGGCAAGCTTCATCTGAAACAGTAATTTATTAAAAATCAAATTTGAAGATGAGTTTGTTAACCAAACATTGGGTTTACGTAGGACAGTTTTGAAACTGTATTATTTATTTTTTTCAAAAGAGTGACATTTACACTTTTTTTTTAGAAATTTTGCGTTTTACCTCTATCAATTTTAAAGTTGAATATCTAGTTCTATTTTAAGTTCAATTAATTGATAGATGTAAAACCATGTATAAGCATTTTCATATCTACGTCCAAGGGTTTTCAAAATATTAAGAATTTGTTTCTTGTCGGCATTAAGTATAAATATACACAAATGAAAAATACGTACCGTTGCATAACTGGGTTTAGTAGTTAAACAATTTATTAAGCAAAATATATACACGAACACACACACAGAAACACTTCCCAATCTCGTTTAGATTAAGAATTACATTCATTCTCTTTATCTTTCTTGTCTCTCTTTTTTATAAATACCGATTTAACTTTCTAAAGCATTTCCATTTTTACGAAAGCAATCTTCTATTCTCGTTCGAATGTTCCAGACTTATTGGTCATGGAATGAATATACTTTCTGCATTTATGGGTAACTAATAACAATATATTAAAAAATTAAAATGAATAAATCCATTTAGGTACACTCTATTTGCGACGATTACTGTCCATTTCATAGCTCGAATTTTTTGAAAGATGTTACAGCACTGACGGCGCCTGTGGTTATTTTATTATTTTTCTCTTGCCTCCGTTTTATTTATGATGGTTTTTCTAAATTTTAGGTACGTCATCTTTTTCATTTATATTCGTATAGAGTAAACGCATTACATTCAATTATACGTCATACTAGATCCATGACGACTCGTCTTGCTTATGTTGCCAGATATATATTTATTTCTGTCAGTGACATTTGATATAACCAAAAAAAAAATATTCACAATACAGTAAGTATAACGTAATATATTTAGTAATTGAAATGCTCTAAGACTCTAGTCTTTCTCAACTTCCGTCTTTCATAACGTAATTAAAGGAAAAATAAACACGAAAATTTTGACGGGAAAAATATACACAACACACGCCTTGCATATTTTTCTTGTGCATCACCACTGTTTAAGATTTGATGCCATTCCACCCCAGACAACATGTTTCTGAATAGCTGTATCTGTTCCTCATTTATCATTCTTGATTTATGAATCTTATTTTTCTTGTCAAGCAAGTCCATCGAAACTTCAATTGTGATGATCCGAAAGATGAGTTTCAATCACTTTTGTTGTAATACCAAATTCATAATCCGTAAATATGTTGTCTATGCACGTTGGAAAAGTATAGATTTAAAGATAAAAGTCTTAAATACACAACACACGCCTTTTTTACAGATATGATCTGCCAACACCGAATTGAACTATTAAGGCCGGTTGTACCAAAATCGGTTCAGCATTAAGATCAGCTGAACGACCGTTCAACGGTGAACTTAGTTCAAGCAAATATGCGTTGTACCATAAATAATAACATTAACGTTCTACTGATGCTAGTAATTCTAGTAATTTAGGGAAATGTTGGCAACAAAAAGTGCCATTAGAGATTTGGCGGGCTTATTTTCGAAGCGTGCTTGTTGTGAGCCTTTCATAAGATTTTTATCAGTATTATTATTCAATTTCCCTTTTATTTTATAATTAAAATCACGTTAGAATATTGTATAGGTGTTGGTTATGCAAATAATAGTGCAGGTGGTAGTTTTAATTTATAGTAGGCGATAGAAATGGCTTTGAAAGCGATAAAATTTTCAAGAACAGCTATTTTTAATAATTATGAAGAGCTTTTAGTTGCTCTTAAAAAATATAAGCACATAATTGAGTGCAAGGCTACTGATGGTAGTAGTACTAGGGAGAAGAATGCTACTTGGAATACGTTAGCAAAAGAATTTAATTCAAATTCTGGTGGGAAATTCAGTGCAATTGAAGAAATATACTCATTTTTTAAGTGTGCAATAGCAGAGGCTACCTTCTTAATTACTCGACTGGCAGTACTTCTATCAACTCCAGTAAAATCTCCTGCGACTCTTAAACATTCTGTTGCAAAGAATCGCAGAAACCACTTTTGAAAATAACTGTTTCTTAGTTTATAACTTTGTTTTCTTCTCCTATTTAAACAAATTTCATACACTTCCAGAAAATCATTTTCTTCGTCACTAAATTCATTATATAAAATAATATCTAATTCGAATATATCTTTTTAACTACTTTTTAAACAAAACGTAAATTATGTGTTAGGTTAGGTAATCAGCTTTGAACCACCAAAACTTGCCGTTCAACTTGAACGGCCTTGAATAGCTTGATCCCAGATCTATTTCGTTGGTACAACGGCTCCTTCTAATTAGAACCCGGTTCAACGCTGAACTTGCGTTGAACTACGTTGGTACAATCGGCCCTAAGGGCAAGTTCAGCATTGAACCAGGTTCTAATTAGAAAGAGCCGTTGTACCAACGAAATAGATCTGGGATCAAGCTATTCAAGACCGTTGAAGTTGAGCTGCAAGTTTTGGCGGTTCAAGCTGATTACCTAACCTAACACATAATTCACGTTTTGTAAAAAGTGGTTTAAAAAGATATATTCGAATTAAATATTATTTTCTACAATGAATTTACCACAGGAATTTAGTGATAAAGAAAATGATTTTCTGGAAATGTATGAAATTTGTTTAAACAGGAAAAGAAAACAAAATTATAAAGTAAGAGACACTCATTTTCAAAAGTGGTCTGAGAATGAGTTTCTGGGTAGGTTTAGATTAACTAAATATGTGACAAGATTTCTCATTATGAAGATATCTGATAGGATTTCACCAGTAACCAATAGGTAAATATATTCTGCAGAAAATGTAAGTATAATTAAATTAAGTGCTTTACAGGAATCATGAAAGAAATAGAACACTTTACCCGGCTGAAATGGTTTTAATTGCCCTGCGATTCTTTGCAACAGGATGTTTCCTAAGAGTAGCAGGAGATTTTACTGGGGGTTGATTAAAGTACTGCCAGTCGAGTAATTAGGAAGGTCGCATCTGCTATTGCACACTTAAAAAATGAGTATATTTCCATGCCAAAAACGCAAGAGAAAATACAGGAAATACGTCAGGCATTTTATAATATTGCAAAGTTCCCTCGCTGCATAGGTGCTGTTGTGTAAGGGTTTTTATTATTTAAGATTGGTAGCGATTGGTAGTTTTAGACTAGAATAGGAGTTTTGTCAACGAACTAGATACAGAGATGATGGCTTCTAGTAGCGCCATACACATGTATAAGATTTAATATCTGTTACTGTAGCCTTGTTAATAAAGTGTTTTAAAATGAAAAGTGTGTTAACGTTTAATTAAAACGAACCCACATAAGAAACAACAAAACATGGTGTCAGAAGTATTAATTAAAACGTGATAACAATCCTGATAACATACTAGTTCCCGCCAATAGATAGGTAACGAAAACAAAATGGAGTGCAAACCACCAGAACAATTTTCCATGGAAGATTCAATTAGTAAATGGCCGAAATGGAAACAAAGGTTCGAGATTTTTATGCTAGCATCAGGAAAAAGTAAAGAACAGGAAGATGTAAAAATTGCCTTACTGTTACATACAATAGGAGAAACAGGTCTGGATATATACAATACCTTTCCTAAGGATAATATAAAAACACTAGAAAATGTCCTACACTGTTTTGACCAGTATTTTCTACCCAAGAAAAATATAACAATGGAAACATTTAAATTCAATAATATTATTCAAAAGGAAGATCAAACCATTGATTCGTTTATAACTGAATTAAAAAAGCAAGCTGCTAACTGCGAATTCATGTGCTCAAAGGACAACTGTAAACAGTCATATATTGACAGAATGTTAAAAGACAGAGTAATTCTAGGAATTAATGACAAACAAATACAACAAAGATTAATTAGAGAACCTGACATGAGCCTTGAAAAAATACAAGAATACTGTAAATCTGTAGAATTATCCGAGCAGCATATAAAATTATTAACTCCAGAAGAGCGAGTCAATGCAGTTTCACTAGCACTAATTAAATGCAAAAGATGTGGCTTTGAACACACGAGAGGGAAATGCCCTGCATACAACAAAACTTGTGCTGTATGTCAGAAGAAAGGACATTTTGCAAAAATGTGTCGCTCGAAAGATAAAAATCAACTATCCACATCAGATTTCAAAAATTCTAGAAAGGATGCAAAAGATAAAAAAGAGAAAAATGAAAACCCAAGATACGAAGAAAAAATAGAAGAAATCCAGACATCGAATGAAGACAATTCAAATATTCTACAAAGAAAAACCGAACTAAATCAAGACAACTATGTTGAAATTTATGAACATAAAGAAAATTCTTTGAATGTATCATGTTGGTATGAATATGTTTTAATTAATAATCATAATATTAGATTTAAATTAGATTCAGGTGCAGAATCAAGTGTATTACCACTAAAAATTCTCAGCAAATTAAATATTCAGAAATCCTCTATTATTCCAACTAAAAGTATTATTCTTTCTTATGGAAATTTCAAAACTAATGTACTAGGTGAATTAATTTTAAAATGTAGCTATAAAGATAAATCTTGCAATTTGAAATTTCTAATTGTAGATCTTGATTCTGAACCGATATTAGGATTAACAGACTGTATAAAATTCAAATTAATATGTCGCTTAAATGCAATTGAGAATAATTTACTTGATAAGTTTACGTTATTACCAAATAACAAAAATGACCTTTATGAACAATTTATGGAAATATTTAATGGTCTTGGCTGTATACCAGGATTCGTAGATATAAAATTAAAAGAAAATGCAATTCCAGTCATTCAGACTCAGAGAAAAGTACCATTATCACTACATAAAAAACTTAAAGAAACTCTAGATGAATTAGAAGAAAAAAGTATAATTTCAAAAGTAAATTATCCTACTGAATGGGTAAATTCTTTAATGATAGTAGAAAAACCCAATGGTTCCCTTCGCTTATGTCTTGATCCCAAACCACTAAATAAATTTATTTGCAGAGAACATTTTATAATACCCAAATGTGATGATATTTTAAACAATTTGGTAGGTAAGACCATGTTTTCGGTCATAGATATGAAAGATGGGTTTTGGCAGATCCAACTTAATGAAAGCAGTTCTAACTTATGTACTTTTAATTCCCCCTTTGGTAGATATAAATTTAATCGAGTACCCTTTGGCCTAAATTCAATACCTGAAATATTCCAAAGAAAAAATATGGAAATATTTGGTGATATACCTGGTGTAAGTATATATTTTGACGATTTAATCGTTACAGGTTCTAATGAAATAGAACATGATAAAGCATTCAAAACTGTCCTAGAAAGAGCTTTAAAATACGGAATTAAATTTAACTTTAGTAAATTACAATATAAACTAGAAGAAGTAAATTTTTTGGGCCAAGATATCTCAAAAAAAGGTGTTCAACCCTCAAATAAAAATATTAATGCTGTCTTAGCTCTAGAAATACCAGAAAATAAGAAAGATTTACTTAGAATTTTAGGACTATTTAAATTTTTTTCTAAGTTTATACCGAACTTAACGCAATTAACTTTTCATATGAGAAATTTAAGTAGAAATGATATCAAATTTATTTGGACAGATGCTCATCAATCCGAATTAGATACTTTAAAAACTTTGATCACAAACAAACCAATATTAAAGTTATTTGATGAAAATAAAAAAATTACTATTCAAACTGATGCTTCTAGTAAGGGCATGGGTTGTGTTCTGTTACAAGACGGATATCCCGTATCATTTGCATCTCGATCTTTGAATCACGCAGAAGTCAAATACGCTCAAATTGAAAAAGAACTCCTCAGCATAACATTTGCTTGTGAAAAATTTAAATTTCTAATTTATGGCAGAGAGATAACTATACAGACTGACCATAAACCATTAATCCCGATATTTAATAAGAGTTTGGATAATGTTAGTGCTCGTTTACAACGAATGTTATTAAAGTTATTAAAATATAAGTTAAATGTTGAATATCTCCCCGGATCGAAAATGTACGTAGCTGATACTTTAAGTAGATCCTACATTAAGACAAATACACCAGTAGATGAAGAATTGGAGTATATGGTGCATTCACTTTCCTTAAATGTCCCTATGACTCCAGAAAAGAAAGTAACTTTTCAAAATGCTATTGATAAGGACATAATTCTGTCAAGAGTTAAACATTTTTGTTCTACAGGCTGGCCTAAGTCCAATAGAGCTCTAGATGGAGAATTAAAATATTATTTTGCTTTAAGGGATGATATATTTCTCTCAGATAATCTATTGTTTTATAATACTAAAATTATTGTACCTTCACAATTAAGAAAGGAAATGTTAAAATTAATTCATGAGGCCCACTTTGGAATACAAAAATCTAAATTACGCGCTAGACTAGTAATGTTTTGGCCAAAAATGTCAGCTGATATTGAAAATTTTATAAATGAATGTGAAATATGTCAAGTAAATAAACCAGCTAATAAAAGAGAGAATCTTATAACACACGAAATTCCAAATCGACCCTGGCAATACTTGTATTCTGATTTTTTTGAGTATAAAAATCAAAACTATTTATTAATCGTAGATTCTTATTCACATTGGATGGAAGTGGTTCCTACTTCTGGCAAAACGGCAGAAACTGTTGTTAAAGTTTGTAAAGAAATATTTTCAAAATTTGGTGTACCGGATAAATTCTTTGGAGATAACAATCCGTACAATAGCATATGTTTCCGGGATTTTGCGAGAAACTGGAACTTTGAAGTTGAATTTTCTAGTCCGCATCACCACCAATTAAATGGTTTAGCCGAAAAATACGTGGACATAGCAAAAAGAATGTTAAAGAAAATGAAAAATTATGATGATTTGCCTAACTTTTTATTAGAGTATAGAAATACCCCATTACCAAGCATAGGTTATTCTCCTTCTCAACTACTTTTAAATAAATTGGTAAAAACAAAAATTCCTACAGCTATAGAAAATTTAATGCCTAAAATTATAGAAAGCCCTACTGTTACAGATAAATTAAGGAGTAATTCTAAAAAACAAAAAAAACACTATGACAAATCAGCAAAAGATTTACCTCCTTTGAATATAAACGAAAATATTTTATTTCAAAAAAATAAAAGATGGGAAAAAGGTAAAGTGGTGGAAAAGTATAATGATCGTTCCTATATTGTTAAAGATTTAAATAATAATAAATTTAGGCGTAATCGGAAGCTAATTAACAAAACAAAAATAAGCTTCAATAAAAGTAATTTTTGCCCTAACTTGCATTATGTTTACGAAGACCTTCTGGTTAGTGAAACAGATATTAACGATGTTAACCCTGATAATGTTGTAGTGCCTGTTGAAACTATTATTAATCTTGATGATACTATAATAAATAGTGTAATTGATAATGATGTAAATCCTAATCGTAGTGACAATGATGTATCTATAGATAATGATATTATGAATGTAAATGATAATGACTTATTTATAAGAAATCAAAATAAACCTGTAAATACAAGAAGTATGAGAACTTCTCGGCCGCCTCAAACCTTAAGTGACTATGTCTTATATTAATGTATTAACTTAAAAAAAAAAAAAAAAAAAAAAAAAAAAAAGCGTGTTGTGTAAGGGTTTTTATTATTTAAGATTGGTAGCGATTGGTAGTTTTAGACTAGAATAGGAGTTTTGTCAACGAACTAGATACAGAGATGATGGCTTCTAGTAGCGCCATACACATGTATAAGATTTAATATCTGTTACTGTAGCCTTGTTAATAAAGTGTTTTAAAATGAAAAGTGTGTTAACGTTTAATTAAAACGAACCCACATAAGAAACAACAAAACAGGTGCTATTGATTGTACTCATATAAAAGTTCAATCGCCAAGAGGAGAAACTGCAGAAATGTTCCGTAATCGCAAAGGTTTCTCTTCGTACAATGTACAAGTTGTTTCCAATGCAAATCTGGAAATCCAGAATATTGTTATTCGTTGGCCAGGATCGGCTCACGACACGCCATTATTTCAGAATTCAAGCTTACAGCAGAAATTGAAAATGGCACTTACTGAGATAGTGTATTAGTAGGCGACAGTGGCTATTCAATCAAACCATATTTAATCCCTCCACTACTAAACACTACAACAGCAGCAGAAAATCTGTTTAACGAAAGACAAATCCTTACAAGGAATCCCATAGAAAGATTATTTGGTATTTGGGAAAGACGATTCCCTGTATTAGCTCTAGGAATTCGCACCAGTTGTATTGAGGCGATAGTTGTTGCTACAGCTGTTCTGCATAATATTTGCAGAATTATGATTGAAGAAGAACCAGCTATGAATAATGGAATTGAAGAAAATATTCAATATGTTAACAATGTTGACATAGAATTCCACCTGATAATAATTACTTAAATGAAGTAGTACGTTCAGCCATAATCCACGATTATTTTCAAAATCTAGTGTGAATTTCAATTGCCTAAACAATACAGGAAATAAACAAGAAGAAAACAATAAATGTAGATTTTAAAATATGTATTTGACTGTAATGTTCACACTTTTCAATTGATATTTAACTAATTTTATTCTTATTACATTGTACTAGTGTATGTAAATATTTCAACAATGTAAAATAGAAATTCATATGTATTTTTGCTTCTGTAATGGTAAAATTTCCATTTTCAATTCATGTTCTTCGTTGAGTGCTTTAATTCTTGCTTCCGACCCTCGATCCTCCTGCTGCATTGCCCTTTCATGCTTCTCCTTGGCATGGTCGAGCTTTTGCCTATGCTCCTCCAGAAGGTATTGCTTTTGAAGTTCGACTAGTTCCATTTTTCCAGTGGTCCAAGATGACAATTTTTGTTCTAACGCTTTGCTTGTTTTTTCTTCTTTATCTAGAGATATTGCAGAAGGAATTACGAAATAATATTTCAAATTTCTACCAATATTTGTTTCACTTCATCATTAATAGTCAGAAAGCTTTAATTTATGCTGCAAAGGCCACTATTTCTTTTGGAGTGTATTTAGACCAATTTATATTTTCTTTAGATGTTGAGGGCGGTGGGTCACTTTCAGGTCTTGTTATGCTTATTATTTCGTAGTTCTTAGATTGTTTAACATCCACATCTGCGGATCTATCAAAGGTATCATCTACTGGTGGTATATCCATTGATAAATCTAATGCACATGAGTAATATTATTTAGTAAAACTGAGTATCCTAAACCAATATCAATGTAAAACTGTTATAGATAAGTGCTTTCATTGAATATCTGTAACTTGCCAAGGTCATTATCATCATCAAACTGGCTCTGAAATCCTGTCATCGTGGACCCTAAAATCTCTTTAATGTCAGCATCAATATTTGTTATGGCAGAATGTTGTATGGCTTTTTCATCAGCATACTTTTGCTTGGCACGCTTCTTTATATTGTCATACTTCTTACGAAGAGTTTCAATTGCTCTGAATTGCCCGCCAGAATTCGAATTAAATTCTTTTGCTAATGTATTCCAAACAGCATTCTTCTCCCTAGTACTACTACCATCAGCAGCCTAGTATTCTATTATGTGTTTATATTTTTTAACAAGAGCTATTAAAACCTCTTTCTCATAATTATTAAAATTAGCTGCTCTTGAAAATTTTATAGATTTCAAATCCACTTCTGTCACCTACAATAAATTAAAATCACCACCTGAACTATATTTGCATAACCATTACCTATACAATATTCTTACCTGATTATAATTATAAAAGAAAAGGAAAATTGAATAATAATACTGATAAAAATCTTAGGAAAGGCTCACACAACAACAACGCTTCGAAAATAATCCCACCAAATCTCTCTAACGGCACTTCTTGTTGTCAACATTTCCGTAAATTACTAGAATTACTAGGATCAGTAGAACGCTAATGTTGTCGTGTTGGTACAGCGCATATTTCCTTGAACTAAGTTCACCGTTGAACGGTCGTTCAGTTGATCTTAATGCTGAACCGATTTTGGTACTACCGGCCCTAATACAGTTATGACAACATGTAAAGGTTACACACATGCAACAAAACATCGTACCGAACTCCGTCGCGTCTCAAGTGTGGACTCAACCACGCAACATTGCAACAACGTAACATCGCAACATAACGGCGTCCCATCAGTTGTCGGTTTTCTGCCGTCGCATCAAAGAAACGTTGCGCGTTGACGTTGCGCCACATGTTCGCATGTCTGGACGGGCCTGGCTGAGTATGGGAGGGTGGGGCAGCATTATGTTCGTGTTGATGTTGCGCGAAAATGTTCTGTTGCACATCAAAACTTCATCACACCGCAACTTCGTCGCGCATTATTCCTTGTTGCGCGACGGAGTTCGGTACGATGTTTTGTTGTATGTGTGTAGCCACCTTAAACGTCATCAATGACGTACAATTGAATATAACGCGTCTTCTCTACATTTAGTAATTGAAATACTTCAGACTTCAGTGTCTTTCTAAAGTTCCGTCTTTCATACCGTAATCAAAGCAAAACTAAACACGAAAATTTAACAATAAAAATATACACACATACGCCTTTTTGACAGATATGGTTTATCTACCAATACCGAATTGAACTATTAGTCAATTAAAAATATGTAAGAGAGAAATTTAATATTGAAGAGGAAATTATGTGTTAATTTGTCATGAATGCGTACATTACTACCAATTTATACATTTTCTGTTTAAACTAATGAGAGAAAAGCTATCAAATATGATTTAACAGAGTAACTTTTTTAGTTTCTCTAATACAGTTATGACAACATGTAAACGTCATCAATGACGTGCAATTGAGTATAACGGGTCTCCTCTGTAGTTTGCTATTTGTGTTATTTAGAACGTATTTTTAAATATCTTTTGTATAAAAAAAATGTCAAAATTCGGACCGGAAGTAACACTTTTACTCTTACCGAATAACGATTTTTTGCAAAATATGTCGTAAATTATGCATTCTATATATATTTATGAAGAGTACAAACGTATTTAGAGTTGGATTTGGAATATTTTTTGTATAAATGAAATTTCAAAATTCGGACCGGAAGTAACACTTTCATACGTATAAGAAAGTCGTGTGGTGGCCACACCTCATTTTTAATTTTGAAATTATGCACTCCCTATGTGAACCACCCCGAGCCGCCACTGGTATCCTTACAGAAATTTCACGCCTAAGAAGATTTCTAAAAGCCGCCAAAGTTCCAAAAGAAGCGTCTCTTGGTTGGACTTCCTTAAGAGTCATACAGTTTGTGGTTGAATATGAACTTTCCGACTCTGTGTCCAATCTCACTTTAGTATTAAGTTTTTTCTTAACTTAATGTGTTTTTGTTACATCATGTGAGAGGAATTTCTCGAAGCTCAATCTAATTAAAAATGATCTCAGATCCATTATGAACCAAGCACGATTCTCTAGCTTAGTTAGCTATTTTGTCAATTGAAAATAGTGTAGCTAAAAATATCGATTTTGATGATGCAGTTTCAAAATTTGCAGAACAAAAAGTTAGAAAGAAGAGATTCTAAATATTATGTTAAAGTACAGTTTGTTGGATTAGAGCCTAGATTCCTAGAAAACAAAACTTGTAAACAATTAAGGTTTCATTAAGTTGTATTATAATAATAAGAAAGTTATACACTACGTAGGTATTATCATTATAATCAGAGATTTCTTACATTGTACATTAAACTGGTTTATTAATAAAACGACATTTTACTTGCTTTTTCGCTCATAAAAAAATATTTACAAAATAATTAACATTGTGCCCTCTTTAATTAAGCAGTCGGATATAAAAAAATTCTACTACAATAAATTTCATTTTATAATTTGGTGGACATGGAGGTGACAAGTGAAAACTCCACACGGCCCTATAAACACAGTTACATGCCAGATACGTTTTAGACACACCAATTAAAATTCGTGAAACATTGCACTTTGGAGCTCAAAAGCGTTTCTGAAATGTTTTAGAGACTGCTAATGTCCGCCCTAAAACATGTTTCATATTTAACGTATTTTCTGAAACGTTTTTTGTCATAGGTCTCTGCATCGTTGCATTTGAAATGTTACCCAACGTTGCATATGAAATGTGCCTGTAATGTTTCCTTTTATAGGTGCCTGCATCGTTTCATTTGTGTCTATAGTTATAGATCTCTGTATCGTTGCGTTTGAAATGTTACCCAACGATCCATATGAAAAGTGTCTGTAATGTTTCTTTTTATAGGTGTCTCCATCGTTTCATCTGTGTCTATAACATTTTGTCGGATACAAGGTATCAAGATTCTACACACAACACATATAATGAATTTTTCAGTACATATGCTTCAAAGACATTTGAGTTTTAACTATCTACCATACTACCGATTATTGAGTATTACGGTTGACAATGAAAACCACAACTTTCCGAGACGCATATTCCGAAAAAACTGTCATGGAGTAGTGATACACTATGTATGTTTTCCTTCTAGTCTTTGTACTCTTGACAGGATCCACCTCAGCTTAAACGGGAAAGCATTTCAAACTTATTGGGCCAACTCTTTCCAATTTCGTAAAGTGGAATATTCTAGGGAAACTAAAACTTTATATCAAGAAATATACTTTATTGAAAATATATGGCAATATAAACCTTCCAAATTAAAATAAAATTGTACTCTACATTAATTTTTTAGTTTTGACAGTTATAAAAAAAAAAAAAATTGCATGTCTTTATATGTAAGAGTTCCTTTCTTAACCATTCCTTTTCTCTTCTTTTTCAACTCTGGCTTGGTCACGTACATGACGTAAGGTAGATTGCCTTAACCAGTTTGATACGTTAATTTCAAAATTCTTGTCTTTTAAATGCGGAAAGTTTTTTCTCACAGCCACTGTAATATAAATATTAAATTAAAGTTAAATAAACTTATAATATTCACCTTTAAGCAATTCGATGACTTTCAAATTCGATACTTGGAAATTATCTTTTCTACCCAACCATGCATCTCATAGCTAACTTGTTTGAAAATATTTTGCCTAAGCCCCTCTTAATATTTTCCCTTTCAGTACTTCCTCCACACATACAAAATACAGCCTCCTACAATAATTAACTTTATAGCTCATTATTACATTAAACCTGTATATCAGATTGTTACCAGCTGCTTTTGGTATTCAGCCGATTCTTGCAATTTTTTATCAAATTTGAGTAAGTGTTTAAATTTCTCAAATTGTCTTTTTGGCACCGTTTCTAAAGATAATACTTCACTTGCTCGTTCTCCGCCTGATATATTTTGCAATTGTTGTAAAATTCTTTCTAGCATTATTTTGGTGTGTGCGGTGTTTCTCAAAATAGAATTTAATATTTGATGAACATGATTATCTAAAACAATTTGTAATTATATTAGAAACACTACAAATATAGGTACTTCAAGTACCTGTGAGATTAATTAATGCGCTTGCGGATTGTAATGTTTGTTGTGGCGTGTCTTCGTAAATAAAATCTAAGAAAATGTGATTAGTTAACAATATTTTTACCATTCAGATTTTTTAATAAATTTACCTGCATTGTCCAAATTAAACAGTGGCACTGCAAAAATAAACAGCTAAAATATAATGGCAATCTATATATTATGTTTATACACACATACATTCGCTTTCCATTCGTTCATTTTCGGCATTTTCTTGATGCTTATGCCCCGGCTGTTCCAATACTTCAAATTAAGCATAAAATACACAGGTATCAGCATTATTATAACATATGAACGAAAATAATTACCTGGGTGTTCTGTATTGGGTATAATTTTCCCTAAAGGAGGTAATGGCGGTGGAGGCATCAAATCCGTAGATGTAACTGTAACTGTAAGAGATACACATATGAATATACACATACTTATGTTAACTAATAATTCGCATTGTAATACTGACTTGTTGACGTAATGCTCTTTTCAGACCCATTACTGCTGGTCGACGTATCTATTAAAGTTATATTAGGAAGGGAGGGCAAGCAGCTGAAGAATTCTTCGTCAGTGGAACCAGTAACGTAATCCACATTTTTCTTAGTCTTTCGTTTCCTCTTCGAACACTGTTATATGAAATATCATCCGACTCCGTTTCATCTTCTTTCTTTTTTTCGTATATTAGGGCTTCATGATATGAAACTGTTTAATTAGTTAGCAATTAGTAGGTACATATAATAGAACTACTAAGAAATATGAACTAAAATAGTACCTGCATCCAACAAGATGTTTACCGGCCATGTATTCCAATTTTCTTCGTGTTTGCTTCTTTTTCGGATGTGCCTTCTTATGTTAGAGTTTGGCCAGTAGCAATACTTTTTATCATCTTTATCGAAAATCCATGTCAAAGGCACTGTCGATATTTCTTTAATATCATCGTCCTTAATAAATTCTACCACAATCCACTATAAATCAGCAGATCAATTTCCATAATTAATCACGACATGCGACGGTATCCAATATTTCATTATGTAGCAGTGGTATAATGACGGTTTCATCAGATACATGAATTTTAACACACTTTTGTTTTATGAAAGTGTAAGGTAGTTTTACAGAATTTTGTGATAAATTATTTACTGTTGCAATATTAAACAATCGTCGCGAATCACACGGGTTATCAAAGAACGGCAGAATATTTAAGTATTTTTTACCGAATATATAGACATCATTCTTATTATCCTTAAAAATACTTTCAACCAAAAAAAAACTTCTATCATTTAAAAGTACACAATTATCTTTCCCCCCAATTATAATTGCAATTTTTTTTAAAACCAACTTTTTAAAACAAATAACATTTTCATTAAGCCCTGTACTATTTTCAACTTCATTTTCTAATCTAGGAAATACTTCTACATAGTTTGTGCTTAGCATCTGGCTCTCTTGCAGTCTCTTTATAATCTGCTGAAGAGGATGACGAGATAGTTTTGTCATCTTTTTTATTTTGTATAAAAAATTTTCAAATTTAAAGGCGCTAAATTCATCCAAGGGACCATGTAGCTTACAATCAGCAGGTAAGTGTACTAAACCATGAACATTATGGGAAATAAATTCGTGACCATATAGAGGACCATAGTTCCTCACAAAATACTGTAAGAGTGCTATGGATGTTTCATTGTATGTTAAATATAAATCGGGGGAACAGAGAATACGTATTGCAATATGCAGTGCCAAAAAGTGTTTATACTGATCACTGCTAATGATATTTTTTAATACAACCGGACCTGTATATAAAAGTAACTGACGACATTCTGTCGCTTTAAATCTATCTCCTTCCTTGAAATCTCGCGGAATTCTGGCGAATTCTTGCGGTATACACTTTGAAATATTTTTCATCCGGTTTGAAAATTGTAATAGTTTGTCAGCGCCCATAATTCTTACATTTTTAGTACCTTTACTCCAAAAACCCACAAGCCGCTTCATAACACCTAAGCACACAAGGTGCATGTAGTCCAAAGGTACTTGACTGACAAGACCAACATCCAATCTTTCTAATGGGCTGATAGCTTGATGGTACTCTTCGTCGGTTTTATTTGTAAATGAATTATCTGTTCGTAAAGGTGAATTCAGACCTGGGTAAGTTACACGACCATTAATAAATTCTCCTTCTTCAACACATTTCGTGCATGCAGAGTACCCTGTATGCCCTTTTACACATAAAGTGTAAGATTTGGCTGGAGCGTCACAAATTATTTTGCTAATTTTAGGAAAAACCTTGATATTATTAATTATAAGACCATTTCTCTCCAGAAAGCTAAATTCTTCAACGAATGCGTTCAGAAATTCGTTAACATCATCTGGTTTTTTATATCCATGATATAGACCTACTATAAAAGGTTTTCCCAAATTTAAATCGTTTGAGTCTATCGATAACAAAATTGGCCAGATTTGACTGGAAGAAGATTTTGATAGTGGCAAACCATCTATATTTATGCTTACATTAAGGACCGAATCGCAAATTATGTTATAATTATCTTTTAATATATATTTTAAACCATTAGCAACGCCTAAATTACAGTACTGCCCACCTGCTATATTGGTGATCCCACTACATAATCTTGGAGTACCTAACAATGATCTAACGTCTTTCGGAAAACTGAAACCGTTTTTTTGTAAAATCGTCAACAATTCGTTTATTGCGGTTTGAGACAAAACAGTTCTATATTTTAAGATCCATGTTTTGATGTTAAAAAAAAATCATTAGTACTCTCGTTAGTACTATTAATCTGGCCGTGATAAAAATCTTGCACAAAATGGTTATTTTGATTTATATTAGGTTGGGGTAAACCCATGTTATAATTATTATAGTACAATATATGTTCATCTTTGTCAACAGTTAACATATCATAATTTTCAATTGGTGTGCAACAGAGAATCGCGCCATTTTTATTATTGCCGGTATTACTATTATCAGCACCTAAATTAATTTCCTTTTTATTAGTCGCGCATATATCTTTTTTTACTAAACGACGCAAATGTCGTTTTGTTAAAAATATTTTAGACTTTTTTCTTTCCATATTGTTCTATGTTTTTGGTTACTTATATGTGTACCCGGTCATTGATTATATATAAGGAGATATATCAACGCAATAAGAAAATCGGCTACGCTTAAAACTCAGTTTCGGGATGAGGCCGCTTAAAGTCGCTAGTGTTCCTACATCCCAATATATATATGTATATCAAATTGAAAAGGTAGAACATCCAGTAAAATGCTGCCTATAATTATACTTTTCAACGCTAGATGACAGAACTATCGTAAGTAGGTATAATAGAAAAATATTTTTTTAATTTTCTGGGCGCCAACGAAGCCAGTGTAGTTGAATTTGCATATTTTCTTTTCAAACGAAAAATATGGCTGGTAATAAGTGTCAGTATTTTAAATGTGAGAACAACCGAAGAACTGTTCCGAATCTAAGTATGTTCTCATTTCCTGTGCAAGATTTGGAACGTGTAAAGCAATGGATATTAAATTCAGGTAAGTTTCATATTTAATATCAAATATTTACCTTTTGGGTTTAATAATAAATATACTCATCTTACTGCAGGAAGAAATTTTACCCTTTATAGACAGCGGAAATTAGACAGACACAGAAATAACACTAACAATAATAATAACCATAATTGTCCTTATTTTAAATATATAAGTACATATATTTTCTTCATTGTCTATTACTCTATTATTTACTAATTTGAATTATAAAATATATTCCGAAATCTGTTAACTGCTGTCATTACAAAATAGATATATTCCCAGAAATAAAATTATTTGAAATTATGTATTAGAGATACATCCATATCAGAATTCAAGGAAAAAGCCTAAGCATATTTGAAACCAGATGGGCTAGAACAGAAACAGCTATTGATAAGTGTGTTTACATAATATATCAGTTAAGGGCCTCTAATTTTTAACATCCATGAAATACCTACCTTGTCTCTTTAAGGTTAGAAAGAGATAACAGAACTGGAATTTTGCGTTAATATTTTCATTATTTATTACCCTAATAATTATGAAGAGCTGAGGGATTTTGCGGGGTGCCAGGATAGTATTCAGGTAAACGCACGAATATAATGACCTTGTTTCGATCGGTGATGCATGCGTGATTTTATTGCTTTACATGCATTCCCTATTTATATCACTTAGGTATGTCAGTTATGTCGTTATAAAGTTTATATTTAGAGAAATACTAAGCAAAAAAAATTAAATTCTTAACATACATATCATAATTTTCTACAAAAAAGACAATTTCTCGGTCGTACGTATATTTTAGTAACTATGTGTACATTTTAAAAAAGAAGTCTATGCCTACATGTTTATACAAAAAATAAATAAAATTTGAGTTTATAATTAAATAATATATTCAGGTGAACGTATTTTCTACATAATTTAAATTGCACTGAAAAATAAAACAATCCTTATATTAAGTAGAAACACCATAAAAAGATCTATTCACAAAGCACAATGTCGCCTATTCATACATTTATACATAAACTCGATGCCGCTCTAGTACATAATGTATTATGTTTACATAATACATTATGTACTAGAGCGGCATGTATTATGTTTACATAATACATTATGTACTAGAGCGGCATCGAGTTTATGTATAAATGTATGAATAGGCGACATTGTGCTTTGTCGATAGATCTTTTTATGGTGTTTCTGCTGAATATAAGGATTGTTTTATTTTTCAGTGCAATTTAAATTATGTAGAAAATACGTTCACCTGAATATATTATTTAATTATAAACTCAAATTTTATTTATTTTTTGTATAAACATGTAGGCATAGACTTCTTTTTTAAAATGTACACATAGTTACTAAAATATACGTACTACCGAGAAATTGTCTTTTTTTTTGTAAAAAATTATGTTATGTATGTTAAGAATTTAATTTTTTTTGCTTAGTATTTCTCTAAATATAAACTTTATAACGACATAACTGACATACCTAAGTGATATAAATAGCGAATGCATGTAAAGCAATAAAATCGGGCATGCATCACCGATCGAAACAAGGTCATTATTCGTGCGTTTACCTGAATACTATCCTGGCACCCCGCAAAATCCCTCAGCTCGAATTATGATGTACTTATATTTAAATATTTAAAGTTCTCCTTTATATTGCCCTAATTTTAAGAACAGTATTTTACACATAGGTAGGTATCTCTATATGCAGATAATAAGGATATAATAATATGTATGTTGACATACATATGTTAACTCACTAAGCCATAAATTTTTATTTATAGGTAGTACATACATATATAATTTCAAATATCTTTTACATTTAAATGACAGAGTTTAAACAATTTTTTATTCAGGATTATTATATTAACTTAGACCTATATATACAGTGTGTCCCGGATTGACCTAACTATACCCCTAAAATCTTTTATTTCTTATTTTTTGAGAAAGTCATTCTTCATAAAGAGTTTCGCTTGTTCTGAAAAGTCGATAGCTATAACCAGAATGTCGGTATAACGTAAAGGATGTTTAAAAATTAAGGAAACGTAAAATTATATCAAGAGTAAAGTACTAGTTATTTGAGATAAAATTAAAAATCGCAACCCTCAACTTTCTGTGCTAATTTGCAAGGTTTCTGAATATTGTGTTTATCATTGTATAAAAAATTACCAATACTAACACAACAAGACTTTCAAAAAAATGTTGGTATAAGATCAAGTTAATTAATAAATTACATTATTTTGTAAAGCAAAAGGTATTAAACAAACAAGTATTAATGATGATAGAGTACGGATTTTTCACATAATAAACATTTTAATTAATAATTATAGTTAATAAAGTAATAAAATACTATTTAAGTGAAAATTGGTATTAATTCATCTCCAAATCTATAAATGTAAATTTCTTTGGTTTATAGGAAACTCTTCCTTAGCCACCACACCCCTGGAAGACCTAAAAAGGTATCAAATTTGCCAAAGACATTTCGAGAGTGACAGTTTTGTTAATCAAATACTGAAGAATCGTTTAACAAAATCAGCAGTTCCCCAACCATACGATTCTAAAAGAAAACGGGAAATATCTGAGCCGCAACCAGGCCCGTCTAAAATTATAACAACGTATGAAAGAAAAATACGAAGCGATGAAAATATAACTTTGGAAGAAGACGAAGGGGAAGAAGAGGTAGAATTAATGGATGAATCAGCGGATATGGATTGGCTGCGTGATATCACAAATCTTCCTGTTGCAGAAGTTTCAACTATATCTGGAAGAAATACATCTCGTGAAAAAAAATTAAAGAGCAATATTAAGAGTCAAAGTAAATTGCTTTTACGAAAACGAGCACAAATATCCAAATTAAAAAAAAAAGTGAGATTCTCAAATTTACATCATCAACTGAATACATATTTATTTAAAAAACAATGTAGCAAAACATTAGTGAATATGCAATTAGGACAAAATAGTGTAAGAAAGTGGCCATTAGATCAGAAAAATTTTGCGTTGGCATTATATTATAAATCACCCACAGCGTATAAGTTCTTGTTTGAAAAAATTGTACTACCAGCACCTAGTACAATAAAACGATGGATTAGTGGGTCTAGCTTTTTACCAGGACTTAGCCAAAAGCTCTTTTGGCAAATTAGCAGAAAGATAGAAAGTTGGAGCATTGTAGAGAGAGCTTGCGTGATAAGCTTCGATGAAATGTCACTTAAGGAAATAAGTGAATACAACAAACATCTGGATCTTATAGAAGGTTTTGAGGATTTGGGACATCTTGGAAGAACTAGCCGACCAGCAAGGTATGCGTTAGTCTTTCTTGCTAGAGGGTTGTTTTCAAGATGGAAGTTGTCACTGGCATACTTCCTTAGTCATTCTGGCGTGCCTGCAAACAAGCTTGTAGTACTACTGCAAGATATAATAGAAAGATGTTTAGAGAATGGATTACTCCCTTATGCAACAGTTTGCGATCAAGGTGCTTCGAATCAAAGCACTTACAAAAAATTGGGAGTGACTGAGAAAAAGCCCTTCTTTAATATTCAAAATCACCCCATTGTAGCTGTCTATGATGTGCCACATCTAATAAAGAATTTTCGCAATAATCTACTAAAGGCCGATTTTATTATTTCAAATAACACCGTTATTAGTTTTCAAGATATACGTAAAGCCTATGATATTGACAGCACAAAACCTTGCAGAGCAATGCCAAAAATCACGGAAAAACATATAAATCCTAAAGGATTTCAAAAAATGTCAGTGAAGTTAGCTACACAAATTTTCAGTCACTCCGTGGCAAGTTGTATTCGGACTTGTGTAGCAACAGGAGAACTAAGATCAAATACATCTTTACACACTGCAAATTTTATATCTACGATAAATAATCTTTTTGATACACTCAATAGCAGCACATTTCATGATCCTAACCCATACAAATGTAGTTTACATCATAGCCATCCGCTAGTAAGAACAACATTAGAAGAAAGTTTAGTCTTTATTCAAAATTTAAAAAAAAATAACCAAACAAGAGCACCATCAAGACCACCATGTTTTGATGGACTCCTACAAACAATTCGAGGAATATTAATGTTGTATGACAGTGAAACAACCAAACATCCTGATGCATATATTCTTACTAGAAAAACCAACCAGGATGTTATTGAGAATTTATTTTCCATTTTCCGTCAAAAAGGAGGATACAACCCTAATCCAAGCGCGCGAACATTCAGAACCACTTTCCGTTCATATGCAATAAATTCTCTTTTAACACCTTCGGAGGCATCAAACTGTGAACATCAATCAAGAGAAATAGAGACTGAAATAGATCTATTGGAGCCAATTTCTTTAGATTCTACAGCGCAAGAAATACTGCACTCTTCCAGTAGCTTCTCCACATCTTCTTGTGATATTTTATCAGGAGGGACTGTTGAAACACCTACAAAAACCGAAACTACATTACAAGAATGCAGTATTACATATTTCGCCGGCTACCTGGCTAGAACATCGTTTGAGCAATCAAAATGTAAAATTTGCTACCACTCTTTTGTTGATACTACCTCTACACTTTCCAATAAAAATGAATTACTCATATTAAATAAAATGTATGGATATATTGAAGAAGGTGCATTTAGTTTATTAGCACCAACAGATCAGCTACGTGAAGCAATTAAATTGACTTTAGATACATTTGAAAAATATTTTGATTGTACAAAACATAAGAAGAAACTACGCAAAAGGATATTAAACAAAGTTACAAGAAATCTGGAAAGAACATCGTTTTTAACTGACGAACCTTGTAAACAACATAAGGTGCAACTATTAGAACGTTGCATAACATGCGTCATTTTTAAGAGATGTAAATTTACTTCTTCTAAGCATGTAATTGGCAAAGAAAGCTTGAAATTAAAAAAGGTGAAGAATCTATAAATTATTTGTTATTTCTATTGATTTCTGTGCTATTTATTATAAAAAAATCTATGTAAAAAATCAAATAAAGTAATTTCAAGCATGTCTCTTGTTTTATCCTTAATAATATGTAAAATTATACATTTGGAATAAATCAATTTTTGTAAAACATTGGAAAGTACCTGAGTACCTATGTATGTAATGTAACACCTATGTCAAACAGATTTTCTATTAACTGTAATAAATATTTTCACTTCCTAATACATACAGACAGAAAGCATCCCTCTCAATAGCGAACGCGATATACTTAATGAATAATAGAGTAAATCACCCCTATACAGTAAGCACACGAATAGTTTTAATTATGGCCAGAAAATAAGAAAGTAAGGCAGGAATTAAATAACAAATAAAACAAAGATAGTTCAGATTCATCACTGAGAAAAATGTTTATTAACCAGCAATAAAATTTTAATAGTCCCAGGTAAAAAATGTAATAAAATAGGGGACAGCAAAACACCATATTGGACGCAAATAAACACTAATTTCTGATATTATTATATATACAGATATTTGCCATAAATAAACTAGTTTATTTAAATGTTGTTTGACAACTATAAATATATCGCTGTTTAGCCACAAATAAACTCATTATATTGCAGTAAAAAAAACTAGACGCCTAAGCCGATACAAAAATCTAGCACACTAAATAGACTAGATATTTGTACTTAGGTATTAGTTTACTTACGACAAAGTAACATTTAAATTCATGTTAGTAATATAGCTTATTGCGGGAAGTAGATGAATTAATTAAGATAACTGAAATACGCAACTGTACTACAAGTGTTGTTTAATTGCACTATATAATTTTTTATTTGTCACACGTATTCAGTATAGCTACTCTAGAAACGCATTTTAATTGTAGTAAGTCAATTCAGATTAATTGCAAATAATGCATATTGGGGAGCAAGTCACCAACTAAAAATATTAGGTGTTTAAATACATTGTCTCAAATACATGTGATGTGTGAAATAAACGCATTCGCGATCACATGCATTTGGGTAAAAATACTTAAACACCGAATATAATTTAGTGGGCCATCGTCCGTGATACAATTAGCATAGTACTTACGCTTCAGGATTTTTTCGATTGTTAAGTATAAACAAATATGCAATAATACGTGTATACTAAATATTATGCCATTTCCATAATTACTGAAAATAGCTAACATTAAAGAATTTCGAATGTTAGAAAAACGCATTGAATGTATAATACAAATTTCTTTATTAAAATAAAATATTAACTTGTGTACATTTATAAAAACTAACAAACGTTATAAACATTGTAATTGTATAGGTACATATATTATTTCAATGCAATACAGTAGGCATTGTTTTTATATATTTTCAATTTGCAAATGAAAGTTAATGTCTCCAATGACGCAAGCCGTGCTAGAATTCTTATTTGATGCAGGCATTTTAAAGATTATTTCTTGTATGAAATGCCATACATACTTTGCTTCAGAGGAATATTCTAGATTTAAAGAATGGATGGACTTATAAAGTATTTCTAAGCATCTTAGAACTGAATTACATACATATTTCTTATCATTAATTACAATATAGAAGGCTTCAATATTATTTATGTTTCCTACCGCTACACCAAATGGCTGTAAAGGTATGTTATATCTTTCTAGCTTTTTTCTTCTTCTTTCGAGAACCTCTTCAAACACAGCAAAGTTCTGAAAAACATAACAAATGCAATATTTATTTGAGAAAGTTCACATATCCATATTGCAGTTTTCGATATATTAATGTTTAAATATTTTGAATATTATTTTCCATATGTTTGGGATAATGGGGGAAACCATCTTCATATTGCAATGTGCATATCCGCAAATAATCTATTTGATTATTATAGATTTACAAAACTTTACAATGAAGTAAAAGAGTAAACTGTTTTGTTTTTTCTATATGATAAAGAAAAATTAATACATATATACACATTTGGTGAGAACATTGAACAACTGAATAATGTCTTTGTAGCGCTAATTAAATTATTTTACCTGAGCATAAAAAAAAAGCTCTCCTGAACATCAGTTCGAGTAAGACGCCAATTTTTTTTCCTTATTTCCGTTTTTTATCGTAATAGGTGAAAATAAGAGCGGTAAAAGTATCAAAACCTGGGTTGAAGTGTCTGTAAAAATAATAGCAATGATTAAACTCACTTATTATATTTGTTCATACAGTAAAAATACCAATTGCTGTGCACATGGAATAAAATATATTTGACTAGTTTAATACCAAAACTCCGTATTAAACTAGTTTTATTGTAGTAACTGCATGAGTAACAGAACAACACTGATAGTGTTGTTCTGTTACGCTACGGTGTGTAGACAGCGCGATTTTTAATCAGTGCTACTGATGATGACAACTTAGTTGTGGAAATACGTATTTAGCCATTTTTGTGCTTTAGTGTGTTTTAGTGTTTTTGTGTAGTTTCAAGCCACAGACTCCAAGTTTAGTTTTTTTCAAGAACGGCATATTTATATTTGTAGGGAATTTTTCTTTACTTTATAAATAATAAGTAAACAAATAAAGAAGTGCCCCTATCTGTGGGTACATTATTTTCCATGCCTAACATCAAGAATTACTATGCATGCATGCAAGTTACTTAATTATAACTTTTCCTGGCTTTTATAAACAGAAGAGAGAGAAATAACGGATTGGTTTATTAAAACATTATGAATAAAAATATAATAAAAAGAATACTTACGTTCAAAAACTGAATAATAATCTCCTAGCCCCCAGGTTGTTAAAAGAACTTCCACATTAGCAGAAGAATCACACATTTTACACATTTACATATACCTATACTGCCTATACTACAATGCACTAATATCTATTATAAAATGAGGGAAACACGAAACATGATATAATACGCATATAATTTTCTAACGGAAATGCACGATATCAGCCGAAATTCAACATTACCTACCCAATTTAATTGTAACAAGTGTTACAGTTCACTTTGCACTGTATATTGTTTAATTACGACAGGTATGAAGCTAAGTATGCTAGGTTGACGAGTTTAATAACAGGCACATCATCTCTCATAAATAAATTGTGTAGTTGTCGCTATTATTATTGAATTCCTTGATATACTGTGTAATTGGATTAGTATATAAATTCATGTATGGTAGTAACTTGGGTTTAGAAAACTGTATTTATTTGTAAGTGATATATCGAGACAATAACCACAAGTGAAAATATATTTCCTACCAATAAATTTTTTTAGCAACACAGTTTATTTGACAAATTTTTCTCAGTGAGATAGATAAATATACTGAGTTGTCCAACAATAGCCAACCTACTTACACTTTACAAACGGCTAACTTAGAATTCACTGGCTCAATTCCAATACACAGCGATTATCTTATTCCTGCGATTATATTAGCGATCCTAATTAAAACATTTCGTTTACATTTCTTCAATAATTGTTTTGATAGGACACATCATTATAGATACATTCATTATCTATTTTAATAACATTCATCATATCCTTGTTTATATAAGTATATTATAAAAACAGGGATCATATACACACACATTGAACAAAAACTGAGAAAAAATATTGTGCATTTGCAGGGTCATCGAAATCTTAATATGTTTTTATTGAAACTTAAAATACCTTATGGGGCTTGTGTAGGAACTTATTAAGTCACTAAAGGTAGGAAAATAAGAATTTTGGTCTTCAATATATTGCACATACAGACGTATATATATATTTAGAAAGCATGACAAGTCAAAACAAATAATAAAAATATCACAATATATATCTAAAACAATTATGTGAGGTGAGAAAAGCAGGAAATACTGTTTCTTTCATTTATTTCAAGCAACTTCCCTATTTATATTCATTTTCCGTAATAATACAAAGGAGCATTTAGAAAAAAAAATAGAGGATGATTTTTTGGCCCTATATTATGTCGATTTATACAAATGTAAACAAAGTGTCAAATCAGTAGGATTTATTACATATTTACAAAGCAGGCTGTGAACCAAGTTTTAGTACGTCCAATAAATACCAGAAAGCGCTAAATCTACAATTCCCAAATTGTGGGAAAAACTGCATAAGATGGTAATTTCTGGTTTGCTCCGACACCTATTGAGAATATTTACAATTTTTGTGAAAAAGTGCTCGTTGATATATCTCCTTATATATAATCAATGACCGTACCCGGTTTATAAATATTAGGTTATGTTACTACAAAGAGTGGTTTATTGTAAAATGTAAACAAATTATTCATTACGCTAGGCTTACCTGGGATTTTAGCAATCCTTCTTCAGACATAACGTGCAATATAATACTCCCAATAAACAAAGGATAACAACATCTAACAACAAAACAACAATTTTCAACTAGACGCTTGCAATTTGCCGTTCTTCTTCTTGTTTGGGGCGACTTTCGCTGCGATGCCATGCCAAAAAGAGACGAGCGGTAAATAACCGAAAATGTCCGAGGTGAGACCGAAGTGTTCGCCTCTGAATTTACGAAAGTAAAATGTTGCAAACTAACAAGACTATTTGTTTCTGAAACGTATAATATGAAATGTGTTTGACAGATTGCAGCAGATCTTTCTAATACTAATATAAAACATATCTTCGTAACGTTTCAATAATTTCATGCAAGCGTTAAAGCGAGACGTCTCAATAATGTTTCGTGCTTACTGGGATTTGTTTCTGAAACGTATAATATAAAATGTGTTTGGGAGATTGTAGCAGATGTTTCTAATACTAATATGAAACATATCTTCGTAACGTTTCAATAATTTCATGCAAGCGTTAAAGTGAAACGTCTCAATAATGTTTCGTGCTTACTGGGGGAGTACCACCAAATATTGCTACGCCACTGGTTAGTTCATGTGTGATGTAATTTACACTGATTACGGTGATAAATTGCTGTTCTTATCTGTTTTGGATTATCGATAGTCGATTTCATACTTGGATTTATTATGTATTGTATATCGTTATCCCATTTTAAATTAGTTTGTAGCATGACCTAAATTACTGTTCTCTTGTTTTTGATTGATTTTTACAGTATTTTATATTTCTCCTCTTCAACTGTATAAAATATTTGAAAAAAAGCAGAAAAAATGTTAAGTTCAAATATGAAAAGCTCGTTAAATAAAAAACACATAATAGACAAAACCAAAACCAAACACTTATTTCTGTCCTAATATTAAATCCCCACATTCCTTCCAGAATTCTTCCCTAAATGTTATCACTTGGGCGCGAACACGAACGGTTGATGACTCAATGCCCATGGGCGCACTATTGAAATGTTGTATGTATTTTTAAAGAGGTTTTAATTTTATTTATATAATTGGATAACAAGTGGCTGGTGATCTATAAAATACAAAATACCTTATTATTTGTTCATTTTCTCTTCTGTAAGGCTTGTTCTCTTTGAATTAAGTACATCCTTCTAGATAGAAAACGTCCATTCTACATCGCAACTGATTATAGGTGCGTACTGGAAATATTCTTTTATTTCAGCGTATTTAGCAGTTAGATTTTTTGTCATTGTCCCCATACACAATTGCCGCAATGTTATAAATCTGGATTTCTATTAAAAACTGCGTCTAACTTTTGCCGAGGGCCACATCCGAAGTCACTTGGAATACTTTTGAAATTATTACTAGCCACATCTAATGTGGTTAATCCGTCTTTCAATTTGAGATTTCGATTTTCAAAGTGTGTGATTAGTTTAGGCAAATTTCCAAAGTGTTCCTGATGGAATAACAACTGATTTTTTTAATTTGGGATTTGTGTTACTTCCTTGCACTCAGAAATACTTCGAGCATCGTCATTTAAACATATAACGAAATTCTCTGCATAAAAACTAGTATCTTCACACCTTGTTCCCCATCTAGTTATTACTGGCGAGGGAGGCAGTGAAAAAGATGGACGTTTTTCCTTGTAAAGAGCTACTCTCAGTGGTGCTCTTCTGAAAACTTCTTTTAAAGCGGATGAAAACTTCTTTTAAAGCTGATACAAGTCTATCAACTTCCGGATTCTGTGCAGAGTATGTGCTACACAAGTAATATGCAGCATACAAGGATATGTTTCCTTTAAAAGTCTGCCTGTTTTTAACATAAATACGACATTTTCACCAACAAAAGTATTTTTTCCTTGTACCTGTCGTCTGAATGAAGCATTTTCTGCAAATTCTCGTCAATGGTTTTAGCAACTGTTTCCGCATCAACTATTATATGAAATAGTTGAATGTAGTACACCGGCTACAACATTTACCGCACAGTTTCCTAATATACCGACAGTGTCGTCGGCACTTAGCCATAGCCATAGGTACATTAGGTACTGATTTGAAAGATGTCTTCTAATGCATTCTACTGTTTTCGTGAATCACTTAGAAACATGATATTTGCGTAAGGTGGATTCATCAGGAATATTTCGACCAGTATATTTTTGAAATGTTTTGAAAGTGGGATTGTCAAGTTTCTTTAATGGGATACTAGCCGCCATTAAAGCTTCACAGAGTTCTTCGTTAAAATTGTCAGCTTTCAACGGGTCCAATGTCTGTGAATGTTTTAGCGATGCTAAGTGACGTTGTACGTGCACATATAATCAGTATGACCCTCAATCCAACTCGCCATTGTTTCACGATGTATTTCTCGACGTTCTTCCATATCATAGTAACATAAACAATGTTCTAGATCAGGGCTGTCCAACCCGCAGCCCGCGGGCCGCATGCGGCCCAAGGCAAGTATCAATGCGGCCAGAAAATATTTAAAGTTACTGAAGCTAAAGGTCTTACATCTCAACAAAAGTTTTTTAGCAACGTTACAACTCAAACAGAATCATTTGTGAAGGCTAATTATGTAGTCGCAAATTTAATCGCCAAAAAATCGAAACCATTTTCTGATGGCGAATTTATTAAGGAATGCATGGAAAGCGTGGCAGATATAATTTGTCCAGACAAGAAAGGTGATATTTCTAAAATCAGTTTGTCTCATCAAACTATTGCTAGGAGAATTGACGATATTGGGAAATCTATAGAAATGGATTTGAAAAGTAGAGCATGTGGTTTTAAATTTTATTCTTTGGACATGGATGAAAGTACTGATGCTACTGATACAGCTCAATTTGCCATTTTTATTAGAGGTATTAATGACGAATATAGTGTAACTGAAGAAATGGCTTCTTTAGTGCCATTAAAAGACACGGCAAAATCAATAGATTTATATGAGGCAGTGAAAAAAATATTAGCGCGGTTTTCTTTGTCTCTTCCGAATATATCTGGGGTAGTTACGGATGGCGCCCCAGCTATGATCGGTAAAAAAGAGGGCTTGTAAAATTAATAGAGCCATTGCTGTCGAAAACTCTCAATTGATGAAGTACCATTGTATAATACACCAAGAAAATTTATGCGGAAAAGCTTTAAAAATGGGTCATCTTATGCAAATCGTCGTCAAGACTGTAAATTTTATAAGAGCCCGGGGATTGAATCATCGCCGATTCAAGGAATTTCTCAAAAATGTTGATGCTGAGTATGGCGATATCGCATACTGTACAGAAGTAAGGTGGGCTCAGTCGAGGACAAATGCTAAAAAGATTTTATGACGTACTTAATGAAATCAATTCTTTTATTACACCGAAAGCTAAATCTGTGCCAGAACTTGACGATGCCGAGTGGCTTACAGATTTAGCATTTTTGGTAGATTTGACTGCTCATTTAAATGACTTAAACACGCCTTCAAGGCAAAAACCAACTTATCAGTACGATGTTTCAAACAATAAACGCTTTCCAGGTAAAACTAAAATTATGGCAGGCCCAATTAAATGCAAACAACTTTTTGCATTTCAGCACGTTGTTCAAACATATTCCTAAAAATGGGAAAAAATATGCGGGCTTATAAACTAATAAATTTTAAATGACTTAAACATGAAAGCTATATATTTTAAGTTTTTTTTTTCTTGTCAGCTATGGTAACATACTTGTGGCCCAAAACACCATGCCCTTTTCCAATGTGGCCCAGGGAAACAAAAAGGTTGGACACCCCTGTTCTAGATCTAAATAAATGATAACTAAAAATGTATGCGTACCTATGTTATTGAAACTAAACGAAATCCACTGCACACTTAAGTCTAGATAATTGGGAGAAGTCGATTCAATGAAACGGGATTAAACAGGAACTATTACATAAATTACGAAGTACGTAATTAACAGTCAAAGCAATGAAATAAAAAATGGGTGTGCTTAAGACCACACGGCAGAAGTGAAAACTTCATCAAGCCGAGGTTAATAATACGAAATACAACTTTTTTTTTCGTTCTATATTCATTTACATTTACATTTTCCATTTTCGTTCTATATTACATTTAAAAAATATATATTTATTATTATTGTGTATACAATACATTATTCTAATAGTACATTTCGCTCGGTCTGATCATGATTTGTATCAAACTCTAAAAACGAAGGAGTATAGCAGTGACGCGTTGACTATATTTCTCTCGCTCCCTTTGTCGACTCGAGCCGACTTTACCCGAACGAGCGTGACGGCTCAGTCTCGTTCAGTGCCCACAATCAACGCGCCCATAGAAGTTTTCACTTCCAAAACGAAACTAACGTAAGTATGAATAGGTATACCGATAGGTCCAGCCCGCGACGGGCCATACATAGGCAACAATATACGTATGGAACGTGCTATGTGGCAACGTGTGTACGATACCACTCCGCGTGCTCCTATTTTGAGTGACTTTCTTAAAATTTGAATTTATTTTGTAGAATTATTGGTTTTTTTACTTTTATCTTTTAGAAAACGTTATTGTTTTTTTATTACTTAAAATTACTTTTCCGTAGCAGCTAAGAATACAATAATAATAATAAATTGGACCTTATTATGTCTGAAACAAATGGGCAAATTACGTATACAGAACGAATATGCAAACGACTATATCCTTGCGCGGTTTAAGTCTTACTACATTCTTAACTGCGAATGTGCTGCTGCTGCGGGTAGAGGGGTTTCGGTGGGAGTTTCGGTGTTGCCACTCGTTGCTGACTATGGCCCGTTTCGAACTGGACCTATCGGTATACATATATGTAACTTTATTTCTCTTGGGAAAGATAAGGTAAATATAATAAATGTTAGAAACCCCTCGCGCTTCTACCTACGCCGATGAAGAAAGGATTTTACTCATAAATTCCTTTTTTGATGGGCATTTATGTTGTCGTTTTGAATAACTTTACAAGTAAACAACAGATGTTGCAGTTCACCATATGAATAATGCTATTCAGCTGTGTATTCAGTAACTGTGTGTTGTTTACATTATTTCCTTGCTCCGTTGTAACTCTATCGTATTTTAAACCTGGGACGTCCGCGCCCTAAAGTTATCACTTCAAATCGATTTTTCTGAAATACAATATATACGGTAGGTACCTACCTAGGCTTGGACACATTCTTAAACATCTTGGACTATAATGCAACATTTTACATATTTTAGATAGCAATTTTCAAGGTTTTGCTAACTGGAATTTAACAAAATTAGAGATTTTATATTGTATTAAATAATAATAATAATCATCTCTTTTTGGCAGGACAACGTCGAATAAACTCTCCAATTTATTAAATCCAGTGGAAATAATTTCTTTGTAACTAAGGCTGGAATTACCCAACGTCTTAGTCTTAATTCTTAGTCTTATTCGTAATTTTAGTGCATAATCTTAAAGATGAAATGTATGTTTTTGAATGTGATGGTTTAGACAGTTTATTATTTCTTAATCATAATATTATTGTTTAATATCTGACCTTGAAAGTTCCCAATTTTCAACTTTTAAGAATTAAGACATAAAATTAAACAAAATTGAAATTGCGCATGTACAACAGCTGATTGTAAAGTGCTATGAAATGCATTATTTGTTCACCTAACCTGAAATTTACACGAGTTGTGCATAGTTTGTTTGTTTTGAAGTTTAAAAATGAGTACCACTTCGAGGATAGAAAACAATGATTTTTTTTTATTGATTTGATAGGGATATTACACTTAGTATATATTTTTTTAATTCTCATTTTGCCTTTGAATAAAAAATGCACTAAATCGCGCCAAAATTACAAAGTATTCGTGCAACTATCAACATCAGCTGTCAAAATTGCCATTATTTAAGAATTAAAAATTAGGAATTAGGAAATTGTATAAACACAAATAGAGACTAAAATTATATTTATAAAATAAAATTATGACTAAGAAATAAGAATTAAAATAAAGATGTTGGGTAATTCCAGCCTAAGAGTTTCTGTGGTCTCATGATTTTTAAGTAATATTTAGAGATTTTACTCCATTACTGCTTCAATCCACGGCACTAATGTTATTTAATCGTGACAGTCATGCAAAGCTCAGCAGTTATAAATATGTGTTGCCTGTAAATTTATGAATTTTTGATCGGCGTTATATAGACGTGTGCAAAAATGCCTTCCTTGCTTGATTTTACACCATTAGTTGCATTAAATGTATGCAATTAATTCTGACACTAACTGTATTATAATATATATAAATGGTCAGACAATTTGAGCACTAAAAACTACAAAGCATGCTATTATGAAATTAAATTTATTTGAAAGCATGTAGTATTGCGCCATCAATATTCTAATTATTTCATTTCAATCTCCACGATGAAAACAGAGTTCTAGAAATTACCGGCCATTACAGATTTCCTCTATATCTTAAAAACAATAAATGACATATAATAACCTCAATCTATCAAAACTTCCTCCTCGAGCAATTTCAAAGTAATTTCTGTGCTACATGTATAGATTTCACTAGCTTTGCAATCGTAGAATATTATTAGTACTAGCGCTGTATCATTTACTTACAATATCCAATTACGCACGTCTAACAGTTCAAACCGGCTTTCTTCTAACGAGGTAAGTTCTGATTCCGTTATAATCTAATTCACATTAGTTCTTAGTGCAAAATTTAATTTGAAATACCTAGTAGCTTTAGCATGATGAGAACTATATTACATGTAAAATGTAGATTAAAAGAAATCGTTACGGGCTAGCAAGTACAGGTGTACTCATGGGTTTACTAGCTTAGGATTCCGTATATAAAATTGCGTATTTATCTGTTACTTCGCACTATAATGGGAATGGGCTTTTATTTTTAATAAAATGCATGACTTTGGTTAAATTGATTTTTTTTATACCTACGTGTATCTTTTATGTGTTGTTTTTTATAAATAAATTTATATTATACAGGTTCTACCTGTTTGATTTGTACTTTGCTCTTTAATAATAAAATAATATAAAATATACCCTTTTGTATGTATTGTAAATTGTAAAGTATCATCATTGCATATACTTAACTTCTAAAATTACGCATATTAGCGTGCTATTAACATTTATAAAGTGTGTTAGTCAAAACTATGTTGTGCAAACATGTATTGTTTAGTTATAAATAAATATTTACATTCCCCTGTAAAATACATAACGCATACGATATAAATGTAAATAAATTTTACGTTGGGATATGAATTATGCAAGTTTTTTTTGTACTTTAAGACCATTTGGAAGGTCAGTAACGTGGTAATGTAATAATAATATTCCAGTTAGATATTCCAGTTAGAATTTTTTACTTGGGAGTAGACGCAACATACTTTTTAAATAAGAGGTAGTTTAAACATTGAAGTATAGGTTGACCTTCAGAGGTTACACATTTGAGTGATATTGTTTATATCTTCTATTTATTTTGCTAATTGTGAAAATTAGTCTTTGATTTATGTGCTTACCTGGGTCCAAAGTTCTCTTTATAAATAATATTAGGTACGATTAAAAAAAAAGTCATTGGAAAATGTATAGTGTCATTTTTTTCTTTCAAAGGATCATGGAAATGTTTACTATAATTTACATAAGCGAAATTGTGTAGAAAATTACCGAAGGTAATATGATAACGAATGACGTTACTATTTAAAATAATTGCTCAGCAATTAAGTAGGATTAAAATAAATTAATTTTGTCTCCAATAATTGACTTTCTTATACGTGTTTTTTTCCGGTTAAAGTTTTGATATTTTATATTATGTCGGTTTGGTAATTACAGAACGACATAATATAATATAAAATATACCTAGGGTAACTGCGTTGGTTCTCGACCAGTTAGCAGAAGATTTGATTTCTAAATCTCCTAAAAATTACATGTTTATAATAAATCGTATTTTTTTTCACTCAGTGTATCGAGTATATATGTAGAACATTTCTTATTGATTTTCTTTGAACATAATTATTCCTAAACTGAAATAAATTTTATAAACCTGAAACATTGCAATTTTTTGGGTTTTCGACCACCCCTCACAGTTTTCGACCAATTTCGAGTTGTTTTTCGACCGCCTCTAATAATTTTTAACCACTTAAGTTCATTTTCGACCACTAAATAAATTTTGTAATGATGGGTTACGTAAGTTCGATTTTACAGCATAGTATTACAATAAAATTCAATTAACAAATAAAAATAGTTTATTTTACATTATTCTTTAGTTCAGGTACAATGTTACCGGATGGTAAACACGTCCGGCATTTTGTGGAAACAAATGGATGTTTAATTATTTACACTGGTTACATTTGTAATCTTTTGTTGCGGCCATATTGTATGAAATGCTAGAAAATTCTGTGCATCAAAACGAAAATGAAAAGTGTGAACACATGGATGTTAAAACTAACATCAAGCAGTAAATAATTACTGTGACTTACATATATACCTTTATACGTAAAACGTATATGTATATATGCATGCGTTTGAGATATACACATACATTAAGTGCCATTGCCGATAATCGAACGCACAGACACCGGTGTTTCGACCTATGAGGTCTCATCAGTGTACATCGCTTTTTTCCGTGTCATCTTTTGGGTGTTAGATGTCGCTGTGATACTCTCACTACATTTAACATGCGAAAATGACATAGGCAGCGATTTAAGTCTTGAAGCTATTGTCGAGAATCTTCACGTACACTGATGAGACCTCATAGGTCGAAACACTGGTGTCTGTGCGTTCGATTATCGGCAATCAGTGTTGCGATTGCTGTTACAGTTGTAACAGATCTGTTACGTTTCACTATGTTTTATTACGTGTTTACGAAAGCATATAAATCTATTACGTTTTCGTTGATTTTTCAACGATTTTTTTTACTTTAATTTCAAATCTTCCCAAGCAACAATATCACAATTTTAGAGAAGGATGAAAATATATATTTGCTAATGTAGGACCAGTATGCGTATAGTGGTTTTGCTACTACGGCTGTGTCCAGGGCCGCCGCGTGGGTATTAGGCGCCCTTGTTCAAATTGAAATTTGGCGCCCCCGCCCCTTTATGGGATTCCGTTGGACTCTTATAAAGTGCTGCAAATTATATGTGATATACTCTTTTATAGTATTCAAAATTTGACTTTCGAACTGAAAAGCTTTAGATTATTAAAACACGTTTGCTTTTTTATTATTTCATAAATTTTAAAAACAAAACAATGATAAAACATTTTTTAAGTAAAATATAAAAAATAGAAAATATATTCAAATATTGAGCTTTAGCAGCTACAAACGCTCGTATCAAATCCTTTATATTTAATTTATCCAAAATTTCGCTCTCTATGGAAATAATTGACAAGTCCGATAATAATCTCTCCAGCGCCATGGTAGATCGCATGTAGTTTTTTATAATTTTAAGTTTTGGAAAACTTCGTTCTCCAGTAGCTACCGAAACTAGCAGGGTTACAGAAATCCGTAAAGCTATTGCAATATTTGGAGATGTATCGGTAAGATTGTTTTCATAAATATAATTTAAAACATCAATAGGTGACATATCCTCTTTGGTGAAACATCGCAAAGATTTTATTTCTTCGAACAAATTTAATCCATCAATGTCATTTTCATTAACATTTTAGTATCCGTTAATTTTTGTTCTAATTCTTTACAATGTTTTAGAATTTCATTGTCACTCCAGTTTTTTAAATGAGGTATATAGTGTACCACCTTGAAGTAATTGTAATCTTATTTTAATTGACTGAATCTTTCAGTAATTGAAGAAATGGCAGTGTCTAATATTATATCGTAAAATTCAACCTTAAATTTTTGTCTTGGATTGTTGATTGGTTCGTCGGTTTGTTCATCTTTTAATAGTTTCTTTTTAAACCTGTTTCGACTTTGTGGAAAATCAGTATCCACCACCAAATCATTAGCAACGATACTTGCATTGGCAATTGCATGTTTGCATACGTTTCATCTGATCTACGATTATTTAGTTCTGATATAAGATTTTGTAAAGTCACGATTTGTAAGTCACATTTAGAATTTTGCATTATTTCATTTACCACATTTACTAAATTTAAAATATCGTGCCAGATGTTAATGGAACAAATGAATTTAAACGAGGAAACCTTCTGAATCAATTTTTCTGCTTGAATTCTTGATTCCATATCTCTTGTTTGATCTTCTTGAATATTTATTAACGCTCTCAAAATTCCCTTCAAATCGTTTTTCAACGGTCTTAAAGCTTCAATTCTACTTTCCCATTTGGTGTTGGAGAGTGGCTTTAAAGTTAGATTTTCAACATACTGTTGCAAATATTCCAACGTTTAACGGATGAAGAAAAGTAGTTGTAAAGCTCATGCACTACTCCGAAGAAATTAACTGTTTCGAAGGAAATTTTAGCTGCATCATTTACAACTAAATTTAGAGAATGCGCAGAGCAGGGGATATAGAGTGCCCTCGAATTATTTTCAATAATTTTTTGTTGCAATCCTTTGTGCTTTCCTCTCATATTAGCACCATTATCGTAAGATTGGCCTCGTAAATCTGAAAAATTTAGTTCCAACGATTTTAAATGTCCATTTATGAATTCAAACAGAACCTGTCCAGTAGTGTCGTCGACAGATTGAAATCCTAAAAAGTTTTCTTCAATTTGGGCTTTATTGGTTTCCTCGTTTCCTCGACTTTTGGTTGTCACATTTAAAAAATGAATGTGTATTATCATTACAAAAATAAGGCAAACTAAACAACGACGTTGAACCGCAACAGCTTCTCAGCACATAAAGAATAAATATATGCCGATACAAAACATTCCCAATTCCTGTTGTTACATGTTACAAATTCTAAGATTTTTAACACGTCCCGTGTGGTAGCGCGAATTCCACACGGAACGTGTTTTTATTGTTCGCATCGGCAATCAAATTTTGTTTTACACAAACGAAAACAGCCCGCAGAAACGAAAACAAAAGTAAATAGAATTAAAATATAAAATTAAAATAAAAATAAAATCTCATTTTATTGTTTAGAAAATATAAAAAATTGCAAGCGAATAATTAACAACTTTTATTTAAGTAACATTAAATTAAAAAACTATAAGTACTATCTATAAATTTTGGCGCCCCCCTGGCCCAGGCGGCCTTGTGCGGTGAACAATTTTGCCACCCCCACGCGGCGGCCCTGGCTGTGTCCTATATTTTTGGAACAGTATTCTTGTAGCAAAATCACTATATGTACACTTGTTCTACATTAGCAAATATATATTTTGATCCTTCGCTAAAATTGTGATTTTGCTGGTTGTGTACATCCAACTAATACCTACATCAAGAAAAATATTATTGACTGTCAGATTTTGGACAAAAAATGGTTACCGTATTGCGGTTTTTTAACTATTCAGCCTACTATTCAGGGACTTTATACAGTCTTGAAAATAGCTGCGCCATCTATTACGAAACAAGGTAAATCTATTACGTTTTTGCGCAGAATTCTATTACCAACTCACATGTCGCTGGGACAACACTGTCGGCAATGGCACTTAATGTATGTGTGTATCTCAAACACATGCATATATACATATACGTTTTACGTATAAAGGTATATATGTAAGTCCTATCCTATATTTCTTTTATCATCGTCATCGGGATCACTATTAAGTATTTCAGTACAACAAGCACAAGGTATTTTATTATTATTATTTTGGACAATGTGGGTTTTATTTCCTTTTACTTTGGCAGTTATTTTTTTTGTTGCTGTGCCTTTTCTGTTGCTTTTTTTCTCTTATCTTATCCATTTCGTTTTGTTTCTTCTTATCATCCCTTGCACTTTTTCTCCATTCTTTTTCTACTTCTATCAGCTCCTTTTCCTCATCTTTTCTGCTATAATACTATCGCCATTGAACAGAAGATATTGCACTTGGGGCTTTTTCATTTGTATTTGCTGTATTTCTATTCCTTTGGGTTAAAGGTGATGGATATACAAGATGCTTGTCAAAAAATGAATCAGGAAGTGAAGACGATGTAAGTAGTTTTTGGGACTCCATACATTCTGCTAGCCTCCCTTACTTTCATTTCATTTTCTCTAATTTGATGTAGGGCTGTTATAAGGCTTTCTGTCTTGTATTGAAACATTTTCTTCTTACCCTTACTCACAGATTTTTTTGCTTTTTCCTTTTGGTGTGTGTTTTTAATTGGGGCCACTGTGAGTAAAAAGTAATCAAAATTCTAGCACATACTAATCCATTAACCATCTAGCCTTAAATATTATGTTGAAGGCACTGACTGACTTTATGGTAGTTAACAGAATATGTTAGTCCATGTTTAAATTTCCAAAAATATATAATGGTCGAAAATCAGATGCCTTATTTTAGTTACTCGACCACTCAACGATCACATGAAAAATACACATTATAAAGTAAAATATGCTGGTCGCAAACTAAAAGTATTTAATTCTTTTATGATTCAATACTTTATATCACATAAAAATCACAAAATATGTGTACTCAAACAAGTTACGTTTATTAAAAGAAGGACTTGTAAATTTAGTTTTCGACCACCGCGGCCGAGAACTAAAAAAAATGCTTTTTTAAGATCTGGTTAGCGACCACCAAAAATATTTATAACACACGCAATTTTTTCAATAAAATATTGTACTTTCTACCATTCCTTATAAACTACAACAGTAGAAACTATTATTTAACAAACAGAAGCCATTGTAGTTACTATTTCTTTCTTTCATATACACACACTGTTTTACAGGAAACAAAGCAACACACGTGCTACGCCTAAACATTGGTCATATCTGATTTTATTTCTATAGATATCTCTATCGTCACAGGGCAAACTATATCTCCATTTGCTCGTCAAGAACTGTTTGGAACTAGGAAAACAGAAGTGGACGAAAAATAAAGTCCACTTTTCTTATTATTTCAAAATATATAGAGAATTGGTCGAGAACCAACCTATGTAACATATTTTTCTTTTTTTCAGAAAATTTGACCCTGTACTTAGCTGAGTACACTGAGCTGAGCTGTAAGTACAAAGAATTATTTATTTTCTAAGATTACAAATTAGAAATGAAATTAAGTATTTAAAAACAAAAGAAACAAAACTAATTGGAATATCGCATTTAAACCAATATTTGAACATTATCGCTATTTTGCCTGATATTTCTCGAAACAATCTTTTTGTATCAGGGGCGGCGCTAGCACCTTTGGCGCCCCACGACAAATGTCTAGCATTGCGCCCTTCCCCCACCATACATACATAACAATATAATATTGTAATTTTTAAGCAATTTTAATTCCTAATAAACATAGATACATTAATATATAACGTCTAGACTGAAGCGTAATGTGGGTAGCCAAATTGAATATTAGATTTGAATTTAAATACAAACCAGTATATCTTTTGTGGAATGTTTATAAAGTATTCATTTACAAATAAGTGATGCATTACTTTAATACTACAGCGTTTTCGCCTAGAGCCGAATGCGCACTGATTGACAGATAATTAGCTAGTGCAAATAGTGCATTTTTCCAGTCAAACACAAAACATTTAAAAATTGACAAAGTGAGCAATTTTGAGGTTATCTTAAATGTGTGTAATAACGCATAAATGAAAAATATGCAGCATGTAAATGCGGCTGTTGTGAATATATGAGTAATTCAATCCACACAATATATGAACATATGAACAAAGAACATAAGGATTTAGATGCAAAAAAGAACTGTGGTTTCAATTCATCGAAATAAGGACACACATACAGTGTGAAAACAGATAGAAAACAATATTAAAAAGAAACAACGTAGCTGTAGCAAAATAATTGTACTTCTGGAAGCAGTAGAATGGAAATTCCATTTGCCCAACAGCATTCTACAATTGTGGCAATGGACGACTCAATTGAACCACTGCCCGCTGTGGAATAATTAGTAAAGTTATAACACAACCAAATAAATAAAAATCTCGTAAAAGACTACTAACTCAACAAAATGAATTAATACATTTTTTTAAACAAAAATATGAATCTGGGGAAAGGCGTCGTGCAGAAAATATTCGCATCATGGAAAAATGAATAGATGTATTTCAAGAATCAAAATCTTCCGATAATGCAGAATAAATAAGAATATACCTAAATAAAAAAGAGATGAAGTTTTTACTTAGAAAATTTTGTTTTTTTTTATTGGTATTTTTATTTCTTGAAAGTTCCTCTGAGTTTATACATTAGTTAAAAGGAAAATGTAGTTATACATATTATCTTTAAAAATTATATAGGCAATACATATATACAGTACAATCTTGATTATCCGAAATAATGTGGACCAAAGTGATTTCGGATAATCGAAATTTTGGTTAATCCGATTTTTTTTTGGAAAATAGGAGTTTACTTGAATTTATGTATTAATTTAAAAATAACATCAACAAATAATTTGTTTAATTTTTATTACTTAATTTTTTTTAACATAGTATGTATGTACATAAATGCCTAAATATGTACATATTATGTACATTCATAAAAGACATGTTAAATGCAACGTAAAATATAAAATAAATATCCCATTCTACAGTTTACTGTTTAAAAATGAGGTAATTTTTAACTGCACTCGTTTAGCACTACTTCTGTTTTTGGCCGCAATGTCTCTCCAACGTTTCATTAAAAGAACATCCGAGGCAGTTGCATTTTCTTGTTGTTCTACATATGTTAACGCTTTCTCCAAGGCTTCTAGTCCTTCTGAATGTGACATTTTTACTGGAATATTGTCAGTGCATTCTACTTCGTCATCGTCATCACTGCTTATTTCATTAGCATTTTTGCAAACACTTTCAATTAATTCTTGGTCAGTTATTTCATCTTCTACATTATCACTGTTTAACCATTCATTAACTTCTGTTTCCGTAACATTTTCACATCCTGGTATTTTCGTGAAAATTTGCTGTAAACTTTCTTCATGGTCGGACTCTGCTTCTGTGATACGTCCCTCCTCGTGTTGAATCAGATTTGACCAAGATTTTTCCAGGGTTCTACCTTTCACTTGATTCCAAACTGAAGCTATCCAATATACAACATTTTTCAAGTTTAACTTCTTTAGACATTCAGTGAGATTGGCACCCTCATCTACTTCTTCCAAAATATGCTCCAATAGCAAACGCCTGTAATTTCGTTTTAAATTTTCCAGCACACCCTGATCCATGGGCTGAATGAGAGAAATTACAGCAGGAGGCAAAAACATTGCTTTTATTTCCTCACTTTCAAGTTACTCCGCACTTGGGTGAGTGGGAGCATTGTCTAGTAACAAAACACATTTTCTGGGGTATCCGTGCTCTGTTAAAGAAGACTACTTTTGGTACGAAATCTTCGAAAAACCAATTTTTGAATAGATTGGCATTCACCCAGCCTTTTTTTTTTGATTTTTATACGAAACAGGTAAAGCATTGGGACGAATATTCTTGAAGGCTCGTGGTTTTGCTGACTTACCGATAGATAATAATGGAAGTTTGTGTCTCCCAGAAGCATTAGCGCATGCAAGAACAGTGATACATTCTTTGCTACGTTTGTAACCAGGTGCTCCAGCTTCCGTTTTTGAAGCTAAGGTACTTGAGGGCAACATTTTGTAGTTCAAGCCGGTTTGGTCACAATTGTAGATCTGGTCTGGTTGTAAATCATTTTCTTTCATAAGCTCCATAAAATTCTCTGCAAATTATTTTGCGGCAGATACATCGGCAGACAACTTTTCCCCACAAACTTTCAGTTGACGTACACCATGTCTTTTTTTCCATCGGTCTAGCCATCCACTTGCAGAAAAACTTTCAGCCGCTTCAATGACCGGCAATTCTTCGCTTAAACTCATCCACTTTTTCGTATTCACCTCTTTTCATACTTTTTCGTGCCGGGGTCGGCGATGACAAAACACTACACCATTTTTCAAGTTTTTCGCGATTTTTTCTCCATTCTGCAACCGTACTCACGCCTACGCCTAAATCCTTTGCTATATTTTTAAGCAATTCACCATTATCTAATCGTCGAACCGCTTTAAGTTTTTCCTGCAAGCTGATAACAACGCGTTTACGTTTATTGCTCTGACACACTGCATTTTGTAAAATATTTGAGAATAAAACTACTCTTTTTGCGATAATAACAGACGTTAAGAGCCTACAGCAGCAGCTCGGTGACCATCTACGGTTTTTGCGGTGTGAAGGGGGAGGTAAAACGAGACACACAAACGTTTGTGTGGTGGGGCAATCGTAACGTAAGAAAATTTTGGAGGGGTGCACAATTCAAACGTTTTCTATTCACAGTTTTGTAATGTCTAAAACCAGCCATATGGAAGGTATACCTGGTCAACTGCAATAAGCTGAACATCAAATAAACAGACATTATATTCCACTTTTTTATTACATTAATATAAGAGGATATATTAAAGGAGTTTATAAAAGAAATAGGGAAGCAAATATATTTTAAATGTGCCACTTATTTATGATTCATAGCTTGCTTGATAACATTCATATTGATTTTTTAGAAAAAATCTTCTTTTATTTGTCAGGTGAATGAATGAATGAATCAATGAATGTTTTATTCAGATATAGGCTTTATTTTGTCTTATTATTCTTGGTCTGGAATAAATATATATTATTATTATTATGAAATTTTACTTGTTACTTATAGTTATTATTTCTCGCCGTATTTACTTTAGACGTTGAAGTTTTTTTAATCGTAAAAATATGAGCAATGCCGTCTAAAATATTACAAAAACAATTCTGTGCCTGTTTTTACTTTCTTATACGTAGTATAAGGAAGTATTGTGATGATGAAAATTTTCAACCTCGAGATTTTTGCAGATGTCCACGTTTTGAAGTCCCCTGATACCGAAAAAGTGGTTTTTAAAAAATGTCTGTGTCTGTCCGCCTGTCTGTGTGTGACCACGATACCGGTCAAACCGCTGTAGATATCAATTTCAAATTTTGTATTTACGTGTATAATCTCCCTCTTGAGATCTGATTAGTTTTTTAGTAAAATCGGTAGACCGGAAGTAGCAGTTTACTTCAGTGAAAAATTCGAATTTGCCAATATTCCTCAATTACTAAGTTTAAACAAATTTATAAAGAATTGAAATGTACTCAAAATTAAATTTGAGACAAATTATCTTAAAAAAGTTTTTCGAAATTCCAACCGGAAGTAGATCTTTTACTCTTATCGAAAATCAGTTTTTTGCGAATATCTCGCAAGTCATGCTTTCTAGGCACGTACATAGTATAAAAGTATTTAAATTATAATTTTAAATATCTTTTGTATAAAAATAAAAAATATATCGTAAATTATGCATTCTATATATAATTATTAAGAGTACAAAAGTATTTAGAGTTGAATTTTCAATATTTTTTGTATACATGAAATTTCAAAATTCGGACCGGAAGTGGCACTTTTACTCTTAGCGAGTAGCACTTTTTTTCGAATATCTTGCAAAGTATGCATTCTATAGCGATTTATTAAGAGAATGAAAGTACTTAGAATAGCATTTTGAATAAGTTTTGTATAAAAAAATTCTTAAAATTGTATAGTTTGAAACGCTCATACGTATAAGGAAGTCGTGTGGTGGCCACACCTCATTTTTTTACTTTCTTGTACGTAGTATAAGGAAGTATTGTGATGATGAAAATTTTCGACCTCGAGATTTTTGTAGATGTCCACGTTTTGAGGTCCCCAGATACCAAAAAAGTGGTTTTTAAAAAAGGTCGGTGTGTGTCAGTGTGTCTGCCTGTGTGTCTGTCTGTGATCACAATAGCGGTCAAACCGCTACAGATATCAATTCCAAATTTTGTATTTACGAATATAATCTCCCTCTTGAGAACTGATTAGATTTTGAGCAAAATCGCCAGACCGGAAGTAGTAGTTTACTTCAGTGAAAAAATCGAATTTTGCAAATATTTCGTCAATTACTAAGTTTAAACAAATTTATAAAGAATTCAAATGTACTCAAACTTAAATTTGAGAAAAATTGTATTAATAAAGTTTTTCGAAATTCCGACCGGAAGTAGGTCTTTTACTTTTATCGAAAATCAGTTTTTTGGGAATATCTCGCAAGCCATGCTTTCTAGGCAGGTACATTACCTCCTTTTTAGTAAACGTCTAAGCTTGTCGTTTTCGAAGTTCTACTAGGATACCGCTGCCATATCAATTCTGATAAGTTCACTGATATTATCAATTACCAAAATTGAATTATGTATAAAAATTAATTATAAAAATTTAACGATAGGGCAAAAAGATAATAAACTGTGGGAAGAAATGAGGGTAAAAAGATTAACGGCATCAAATTTTGGTAAGGTAATTAATTTGAATAAAACCACATGTACAGCCAATACTGTTAAAGGCTTTATTATACCAGGAATTTACAGGAACCTTTGCGACACTATACGGTAATGAACAAGAAAAGCATGTTGTAAATGCTTTTGAAATTTCGGCACACCTAAAAGTCGATTATGGTGTTTTTATTCATCCTATATATAGATTTTTAGCGGCATCTCAGGACAGAATAATTGCTAATTAAAGCGCGGTTATTGATGTAAATTGTCCATTCAAGGCTCGCGAAGTGACGTCATTTGAAACAAGGGAAAAAGTTAATTGCATGTTTAGAAATTCGGAACTCTGAATTACGTTTGAAACCTAGGCATCATTACATGTACAAAATACAGGGATAGTTAAACATAACTCTAAGAAAGATTTATTTATTTAATCAATTATGTCCAATTACTTTTAGGTGTAAAACTGATACAAATACATACAATTATTGTATAACACTTATATATTAAATACTCATGTTCTTTCTCGTATTCTGTTTTTTCAATCATTTCTATCTTGCGCCAATCATCTAGTCTCACTCCAATGAATCCCTCGCTTGTGAGCCTCTTGTCGTACTTGTTCTTCCCATTTAAGTCGTGGTTGTCCTAGCTTGTACTTTTTTTTGTACTCTGGTTTCATAGACTTTTTTTGCTAACCTATTTACATTCATCCTATGTATGTGACCCAGCCAACCCAATCAATTGCCTTCCTCCAATCACATAAATCTATGGATTTTGTCTTTAAATCGGTCAATACTAACTCATTCCTTACTCAATCTCTTCTTGTGATTCCTTTTATCCTTCTCAGGAAACTCATCTTAGTAGCTATTACTTTACTTTTGCTCGGTTTTGTAAGGTCCAGGATTCACTGCCATATATTATTGATGACCTGACCACTTTTCTGTGTACCTGTGGTTTGTATTTCCCGTGGTAAGCCTTTCTTGCCAAAAAATGTTCTTTTCAGGGTGCTATAGAGTCTCCTTGCTTTTCCAACTCTCTGTTTAATTTCTTCATCAATTTTTCCCGTGTCTTTTATGACTGTACCTAAGTATTTAAAACTTGTGACCTGTTCTAGCTCCTGTTCTTCGATTTTAATTTCATGCCGTTTTTTCTTTGGAGACATTAACATGGTTTTTCTTTTTTCGATGTTTATTTCCTTGTTTACTTTCCTGAGTTCCTTTTGATAAAAATCTATATTTTGTTGTAATTTGTCTTCCAATTCAGCAATCAACACCATATCATCTGCGAATAAGAGTTCTTGTAGTGTTACATCTCTCATCTTCCATTTACCTAATACTATGTCTTATAACATAAACCTTTCTTATATGTTATATCTAGGAGAGATTTATGTTATTTCATAGTTCGAACCCCGAAGGGTGTTTAACATGAGATAATTCACAGAGATGAAGAACTTAATTACCATTACTGTCCAGAGTTCTTTATCTCTCTGTATTATCTAATGCCAAACGTACTTCGGAGTCCAGACTATGAAATAACATAAGTCTTTCTTAGACAGAAGATATAAGAAAGATTTATGTTATTTCATAGTCTGGACTCCGAGAGGTGTTTGGCATGAGATAATACACAGAGTTGAAGAACTCTGGACAGAAATGGTAACTAATTTAGAGAAATGTTATTTTAATGATTTACTACCTGAAATTATTGATCCCCGCATTTTGAGAAATCGACAAATTAGGTAGGGGCGTTAAATTGGACAATTAGTACTGATTGTCACACGTTTAGGCAAAAACGCGGATGTCGAGAAATTAAACATTCTTTTTATTGCACCTGCAAACGGAACATCATATTTTAAATAATGGCCTTGAATAGTTTGCAGGGGACTACTTGGCTACTTGCTTATTCCTTTACGTTTTCTATGTTTTTGTGAACATCTTTTTTCTAAAAAAAAACATGTTTTAGGCCTACTGGGGATATCATGAGAACAAAAACGCGCTTTGCATTCTACCTCCTAGGTAGTGCGGAAAGTAGTGCGTTGACGTTTTGTATGCCACATAGTGGTTGTTTATAAATAAAAAGTTCCTAGACGCTTTTCTAAAAATTAAAAATGTAAGATATTAATAAAAAAAACAATATCAACAACAATCGGTTGTAAATTGTTGTATTAAAATTTGCTTCAAATCAATGATGACTTCCAAGAATCCGGCAAAACTCTATATTCCAATCTTACCGACGGTCAAATTTTATAATTTAATTTTGCTAATTAACAATATCACTGTCGATTGTGAAAAATATAATTTTTAATAATTTAAAACATGCGCTACTTAGAGAATATAAATATTTTCACATTTAGGAAGAAACACCGGCCCTGTTGTTGCAATACGTCAGACTTTAGTTTTCTCTAACACATTGCTCAAATTATTAAAAAACCTCAACATGTAAAGTAAATACAAATCATGGTAAGAAATAATAAGAAGTACAACTTAAATAATTAATAATCATAGTAATAATAAATCTATATATCTATTGCAGAATAAAACGTAATATCTAATTAATTCTGGCAAATATCATTAAAATAATTACATAAAACGCGAGTCTTAATACAACTAAATAAATACAAGCCAGAAGAATACTGAGAAAAAGTAAAGAAAATTTGGAATAATGTAGACCCATAAATATTTTCATACAATAAATTTAAATGCGGGAGACAAATATCTCAAGTTTATTTGCTTTGCAGTTGACCAGGCATCCCATCGGTTCAATCGCTGGTGTACGTGTCTCCTGTAAAAGGCACAAGCAATCTAAACTCGGCAAATATACCCGTAATATAACCGTACATACGGCGTTCGGCAATTTTTATCAAATAGCACCTCCCCTTAATCCATTCTAGTGTATCGACTCACCGCATGGGGCGCCAGCGCACGGTGTATTTTTTAATAAAAGCTTTAGAAGCATTTTATAAAGAAATGTTACAATAAAAAAAAAATTAGAACATGCAAAAAATCCTAGAAAAAAATGCACTTTTTGGCAATGTAAATTACATTGCCGCAACTATTTTCATTTAAAAGTAAAAAATGTGTTTTTTAACTACAATTTTCGAGAATAACATTCCCACATTCTTTATTGCTTTTCCATTCTTTTTTATAAAAACCATTTTTAATTTAAATTAATAATAACTGTAAGAAATTATTCAGCAAGAACGGACCGCATAGTGGGACTGATGTAGCCTCTTAATACATATGTACTTGTAACGCTCTGTCGGCTAACCAAAACTATTCGCATTTTAGACCGCCGTATTGCCGTGAAACCCCGAGGGGGAACCACCTAGCAGTATAGGTGAATCCCAGGCACGTTTCGTATAATGCGAATTTTTTCGGTTAATCGGGATTTTTGTTTTTAAATAGCTTGTTTCGGATAAACCGGATTTCAGATAATCGCGATTCGGATAATCGAGATTGTACTGTACATATAAAGTACATTGTTATAAATATACTATACCAGGGGTGGGCAACTTAAAAGTGAAGTGGGTCGTATTTTTAAAGCTAATCTGTTTGCGGGCCAATATACATACACTTGATTATAAATGAAAACTTAACTAACCATTAAATATTTAGTATGTTCAGATACAGTTGAGTAAGGTAACAATAAAACATAAGTAAATATTAGACATACTGCGCATATTTATTATCCGAGTTTGATATTTTAATAATCCTGATAAGGAACAAATTCCCAAAATTTCACATACTCTTCCGTCGCTTGTGATCTGATCAGCTCCGCAAATTTATTTTTGAGTAGCAAGTGATGTTGCGGATCTGTTAATTCAAGTTGTATATTTGGCGAATATTGCACAAACTCTTCAGAATTAATTTGCGAATGGATTCATAAAAAGGGATATTGTTTTCTTTTCTTCGTCAAATTTTTTAAACTGGGTATTAAAGGATGTCAACAGTGAGTCGACCGCCACCTCATATTTATCCCAATTAGGTAAAATATTTTCTGAGGTGTTCTTAATTTCCAACAATGTTGGAAAATGAACAATGTCTTTTCTTGCTATGTCTTTTATAAATAATTTCAACTTAACCCTAAAACTATTAACATTATTTACCATTATTGGTAATGAGGAATTCTTGCCTTGTAATTTTAACTTGAGTTTATTGAGGTGAGTTGTTATGTCTACCAAGAAAGCAAAATCACATAGCCATCCATGATCTTCAAATAAATTTCTTTCTTCAGGCATTGCATTTTTTTCTTGTAAATATGACAAAACGTGCTCTTTTAATTTAAAAAACCGACTTAACATTTCTCCTTTTGACAGCCATCGGGCAGCGCAATGACGAAGTGCATGTTCATTAATTTGTTCTACAAAGAGAGCCCTGAATTTACGACGGTGAAGTGCATTTGCGGATATAATTTATACAGCGCACAACAGGCACAATGATATAACCGAATTTCGTATCTTTTGTAATAATAATTCACGACCAATGTGTTTTTCAAGTAAAGCAACACAACCATTGCGTTTCCCTATCATAGCAGGCGCTCCATCAGTACAAATTGAAGAAATTTATTCCAATCAAGGTCGTGCATCTCAATACAATCCTTGACCTTTTGAAAGATGTCGAATCCTGTAGTTGTCATGGATAAATCACACACTTCAAGGAGATCTTGAACCAGATTAAAATCTTCATCAACGCATCGCACGAAAACGGCTAGCTGAACCATTCCAGTTAAGTCGCACGTTTCATCAACGGCCAATGAAAAATATTTACATTCAGCAACAGTCTTTCTTATTTGGTTGAACACATCACTAGCCATTTCTTCCACCCTCCTGGTTACTGTATTTCGAGAAGGGAAATATTGCGTGCCCTATTTTTAGTAGTATTTTCATGAGTATTTTCGGCAAAAATAGACAAAGCTTCTTTTATAATTTCTCCGTCAGAATAAGGTTTTTTCTTTCTTGCCAAGAGGAGAGAGATCTCATATGAAGCTTTTGCCATATTCTTCATTTCGTCATGTTGTACTACCCACCGGGTAATCTGTACTAAAATTATTATGATTCTGATGATAATGTGATTAAAAAACTCGTAACATTGCGATAAGCATATGATAAAAAGAAAATAATATTAAGTTGAAATGCTAGTTTTCTTCATCCTTTAACACTGTCTTCTGAATCGGAATCATTTACATTAATTATAAAAGGTAATACATATATATTGTCTCTCAAAACCTACTTCTCTATCCCACCATTTTTGAATTTCAGTTTCACAGTGGTTAACGCTATTTGCCCAAATGTCTGGGGTTACTTGTGTTAATGCCTCTTTCCACAGTTTTATGCATTTGTCCACTTTTCTACCATATTTTCCAATGTGATTGTTATAGTATGTTTTTGTTATTCCCCACACTAGTTCTATGGGGTTAAATATACAATGGTAGGGTGGAAGTCGAAGAACTACGTGCCCATACTTCTCTGCTAAATCATCGGTTTCATATATAGTTGGTGGTTTATGCCTTTACGTAAAGATATAAATGAAATTATTGAATAAAATAATTAAATATATATGTACTAACCGTTTAACTAAATCCAGTAATTGTATTTTTAAAGCAGCTCCGTCATAGTCAATGTTATTATTGGTGAGCCATGTCTGAATTTCATTTTTAGTGGCAGATGATGTTGGACTTTTATTTTTAATAGTACTGTGGTAACTGGCATTATCCAAAACAATTATGGACGGCTCTTTTAAACTTATAAGAAGTTGGTGTTCAAACCAGTATAAAAAGTTGTCTCTGTTCATATCACCGTGATAATCTAAATACTGACTATTTGTCGGAAATATTAGGTCTGCTCCAGGAATAAATCCATTAGAACTACCTGCATGTAATACAATATATCTAAAACAAGATAATATAATAAATATACATAAGATAAGAATATGTTATTCTTAGAAATATAATGTACCTTTTTCCACCTACTTTTGAAGCTTTTGTGGTTTCTATAGATTCATTTTGCCAAGATTTAAGAATTGTTCCATCTTGGAAAACCCAGGTTTCATCAAGGAACACAAACTGGCGAACATTTTCATGTTTCATACGAACATATTGTTGCAAGAATGTAACACGTTTTAATACAATTTGTGATAGTTCCATTAAAGCTCGTTCAGGATCATCCTTCTTGTAATTAAAACCAATATTGTGTAATACTGTCCGTAAAGATGACTTGCCACCAGAAAAGAGTTCCTTTTCTTTAAGAGTTAATATTCAGTGAATGAAGCGTGATATGTTGTTCTGTAAAAAACTCAAATATTAATTTTATAAACGTAAATCCTTAAGAACTTACTGTTTCTATACATGTCATATACTGTATTTCTTATTGCACACTGAGTAAAGTCATCAACATTTACAACAGGCTTACTTCTAGGCCGTTTTCGCTTTGGGCTAGATGGTCCAGCCCCCTGTTTTGATGTAAATGATATTTTATTTACAGTTGCAATGTGAATATTTAAAGCACTTGCTACTCTCTAAATGAAAAATATTATTATTAAAACGTTTATTGTATAAACTATAAATAACAGAAAATATTACCTCTCGAACTGCTGTTAGGGGTAGCAATGGCGCATTATTATCGCGTTCTTTTTCAAAATACCCGATTAAAGAGAGAATTATTTCTTTCGCTTGCTTACTTAACGGTTTAGGCATGATTTAGTTGTGAAAACAACTGATTGTTAAAAATGAAATCGGCGTATAAATATAGTAAAAATGGAAGAAATACGTATGATAATGAAGTGACCAGTGGCGGCCCGTGATTTTTTGGGACGGGAGGGCACCGGGGGTCTGAGTGTTTAATATCAAAAATTAAGTACAGACAAAAGACAAACTCAATATGCTGTTTAATTAACTTGTTTGGAAATAAAATTCATCCGCCGTTCCTTACGATCAGCAAATTGATTAATAACTCATTCATTGAAGTTTGGTGTTGATGTCAGTAATTGTTTTTCAATGGAACACATTGCTAAGGCACATAGTCTGCTTTCTTGCATGGTATTTCTAGAAAATGTTTTTATTCTCTTCAAAGTAAAAAAACACCGTTCACTTGATTTTTTCTATTTTGCACGCCCCCAGAGATTCGCAAAATAGCAGAATACACAAAAATATACAAAAACAAACTTTTATAACAGTTGTACTATTCAACCTTGGAAGTAAATTACAATAGTAGCATCAGAAAACTTATCATCCAACTCTGCTTAACAATTTATATTGTTAATTAGTAAATAAAATGTTAGCATGTGTGCTTTTTATTCTTTGTACAACTTCTATTGCACATGTTTATTACATTAAAGGCTTACATTTTGACATTTAAATATAATTTGGTTCCATTTTTTTTTTGTTACCAACGTCAAAACAACAAAATTAGCGTGCAATAAAGAAATACTTTTGAAACCAAAACGGTGTCGTAAAGTGAACTTTATAGCACCAAAATAGAAAAACACATTTTGCATATTACACCCACACAACCAGTCTGAAAAACTGTAAGAGTTTCTGTTGAATATTCTCGTCACGGTTTTATTAGTTTTCTAATTGTGATCTTCTAGTTTAATCAATAAATCTGGTCTAGGGAGACCTGGATTTTTTAATTCTGTCTTAATGTTACTAACGCAATTCATAGTTGCATTTGCACCGATAGAAATTACAATATACACTCACCGCTGTATATTACATACTGGACCGCCACTCGGACCCGGCACCATAGAGTAGTGCCCCGCCGCCTACATACAGATAGAACCACCGGCCATCTGCCTATAGGGAATTGTATGCAGTACACATTTATATACGCCTACGTATATATCTACGTACCGGCAATAATAATTTGTGGCGTAAAAAGAAATAAATACACATCCGTCGATAAAGCATATTTAATCTTTAAATATGACACAGATATTGCCATTTCATTTCGTAGATATTTGTAAGAATCAATCATCGGCATAATGTTTCGTGTTGTAGAAATATTAGTAGTAGATTTGTAATGAAAACGAAGGTTTGAGATTCCAAAGAAGTAGTAACTAGTGATTCTGAATGTACCTAGTTAAATAAAATTAAATTGCAAATTACTAAACCAAGAGAAAATAAGAAAAATAATTCTAAAAAGGAAGCAACATGGAGAAATTAAAAAACGTTCAAAAAGTAATAATTGATGTCAAACAAAAAAAATTCTAGAGAAAATAAAATAGAATTCTAGAGGCTAATAAATATCTCTTTCAAACAAGCCTCCATTGTTTGCCTCACAGTAGCCCAGTCTGTTGTAAAATTCTCTACGTACATTAGAGAGAGTTACAGGTGAAATACTATTACAGAGTTGTGTAATTCGCATTCGTAAATCATCTAATGTGCGGGGTCTTTCATTCTGGTGTACATAAATGGTTTCATTCAAATATCCCCAAAGGAAAAAATCACATGGCGTTAAGTCAGGGGATCTAGGCGGCCAAGAAATATTACCTCTAGTGCTAATGGTATGTGGAAAATGCAATGAAAGACATTCTTGTACTATTCTGGCATTATGAGCTGGGCAGCCATCTTGCTGAAACCAAATATCATTAAAGTTTACAGCAAGGTCACGCACTGCAGGAACAATATGATTTTGCAGTAATTGTAAATATGACTGCGCATTTAATGTTCCGTTTAGGAAAAATGGCCCTATGATGTGATCCCCTAAGATTCCTGCCCAGACATTTACTTTCTGTGGATATTGAGTGTTGACATCCCTGCTCAAATGTTTGTTTTTCTGAGACCAGTAGCGAACGGCAGATGGATTATGGCGTTTGTGAAGGGAAAATGTTGATTCGTCAGTGAACAAAATATTTCGTGTAAAATTATCATCATTATCACATTTTTCTCTAATAGCCTCACAAAATTCGAGACGTCTAAACTGGTCATCTGGGAATATTTCTTGATTTTTTCTAACCTTATAACACTTATATTTCTTTTTGTGTAATATACGCCTAACTGTGGTTTTTGGAATACCTAATTGTTCAGAAATTTGGCGGCTAGAGCAGGGCTCACTTGATTCTACAAAGGCGCATACACTGACTTCCTTCTCTATTCTTTCCTCCGAAATAGGATGGAAATTACTCTGATAGCATTTCGAACATCCATTAATGCAGCCCGACTTTTCAAAACGATGTATGATATCTAGTATCGTCCGACGGCAGGGAACTGGACGATCAGGAAACGAAAAAACAAAACGACCAATCACTTCTTGCGTACCTCCTTGAGATGAGTAATACCATTTAATAATATTTATTTTTTCTTCTTTACTATAAACTAACGGCATAGTAAATACGTAAATGAATATCGGTAAAAAAACAGAAAAAAATACTGAGCTCTAAATAATTCTAAACCCTAAAGATGCAGACAGCAAGAATTTGCGTATTTTTGCAAGTTCGACCAACTATGAGAATACTCCACCGCAGTCAAGACACGACTGACGCGGTTGACTGTCGATCCCTAGCGTCGGCATAGACAACGCTTCTGATAAACGGTAGGACTAGATACATATATGTACATATAAATGTGTACTGCATACAATTCCCTATAGGCAGATGGCCGGTGGTTCTATCGGTATATACGCGCGCTACCCGCGCCAGTTTCATCGCTCGATTTTTAATGCAGACGGGGCAGTCGCGCGAGATGCCCCGGAGCCTACGTCAGACTGCGATTTTTAAACGCGTTGAAAAGACGGACTGTTACTTCCGAAAACATATTATTTGTTATCAAACAAATCAGAAAAATTACATACAAATTAGGTATTTATAATTAATTTATCTGTTAAAAGAAATTTGTTACGGGGCAATTTGACACGGGGGGGGGGGCAGTGCCCTGTTGACCTCCCTGCAGCAGCCGCCACTGGAAGTGACTGAAAAATGTAAACAACTATGACAGTATGACATTTGACAGAATAAAATGTTACCATTTTATATGTTGCAACGACGTACAGTTCTGGTAACATAAAACGTTACCGGAAGCTAGAATAATATTAGGATTAGTAGGTATTATTGTACTTTAATGTTACTTGGACCGAAATTATTCTTTATGACGTGTATCGTCTGTTTGGGTAATCGACCCATATTCGACAAACTTGGTTTGCTTTGAGGCATTTTATCCAGCACAAGCCATGACACTCACAGCAATCAGAGTGCAAAACTTCGGGTAGGTATAGCTCGGTTAATATCTGATGGCATTGGTGTGGCTAAAATGTGTATCATGTGCGTTAAAAAAATCGGTATCGAAAGCAATATACTACGATAGACAAAGTGCAACTAAATTAAATACCGACTAATGTTTACAAGTCGGTCCTTAACCCTTCATATATAGCGAAATCTATGTATGTATATCTTTTACGTTTCATGCTGTGTTCTTCTTTTTTGTCTTAAAATTGTCATCCACGCAAGTGCCATCAGGTCTTAACCGAGCTATAATAAACTTAAGAAAAATAATACATACAACTAAACCTGCACTCCTAACGAAACTGATCGACAGCGTTGATTGATAATATGAGAATACAACCCGACGCACAGTGGGACAGAAAGCCCTGAAAGTTGGCATCAATTCAACGGCTTAAAGGGATTGTATACCCAAAAAATAAAAAATAGTAAAAAAAAATCTAAGAACAAAAATTTAAACCGCAGTTTTCTGGGACGCCTAGTTTTCGAGATATTAATAAGCAAAGATTGAAATCGCGGACGTGTGACGTCATACCGACATAGTAGTGTCTCGGACGGCGGCGGCGCACTGTTCTAGCTGTCCTGAACGTTACGTCTAGGTGGTTTTGATTCATTCTTTAACTGCAATGGCGTTTGGTTTTGAACCCAGATTTAGCAAAAACGAATTAAATGAACTGAAAAAGAAACGTGATGCACCAGAAGAAGACGACAGTGACATTGCACAAAGATTGGCCAACACTATTTGGTGTAAATGCGGCAATTGCGTAGCGATGCAGACAGCAAAAGAATGTTTGTGTTGCACGGAAAGTGAGAAAATTAGTGCGGTGAGAAATGAAGAGACGTGTTTTACACTTCACGATGCATTTGAAAGCATAATTTTAAGCTTAGACTCATTAAATATGTTGCGACACAATATTATCTTAAAGTGTACTTTACAAGAGGAGAAAAACAGGTAAATGTTCATTATTAATTGTCATTACTATGTCTACTAACGAATTGGATTTTTTCGCTTTGGGTAATAGGTATCTAGAGGAATCCAGCAGATTATGGCGTCACTTAGCTTATAAAAATTTTACTTCATGGATTAATAGTTGGACATCAATTGGACGTCATAACAGAGTGATAATACCGTCATGTGTAGTAAATGCAATTCGCCAAATGTTCCCAGAAATAAATGAAGATTATACGGGATTTAAAGAGTATAATAAGGACTATAATAATTAATTTTTTTAATGACAATTTTTGTATTATAGAGAATATTGTTAATTATTTGAATCTAGATAAATGTTTCTTTTTTGCTTGTTCCAAAGATGGCTTTTCTATTTTAGAAATATTTTTTGGTACCTACAAAAACATGTATGAGAATAAATTTTTGATTAGAAATTAGAAATCTTACTTGAAAATTTAATGGTTCTAACACTTCGGTTCTGGAGTCAGCATCTAGTATCATTTGTAGCAGTTCTAATTTCCATTCGTTGTTCTTTCGAGCGTAAGTATTTTTGTAGCTCCACTGCTTTGTTGCTTTTGAAAAATTAACAGCACCACCAACTACTTCTCTATTAACGTTGAAATTGTGGTCGAAGACCGCAAGAATTGAACGTATGTACATTCCTTCATAACTAAAGTGTATGCGTTTAGGAACGTATTTTAAACGAACGTTGTGGTAACTTTCTAATGCACCCGTATGGCAATAATGAGAAGTATGTTTAAGGTCATTCAAAAACATTCTATTCATAATTTCATTATATAAGACTTGGTAATCAGTTGAACCAAATCGAATCCATTTAATTACTTCAACATCTTCTTCTTTATACTTTTCATGCTCACATGCTTTTTTATTGCCACTCTCGTCAGTCCATTCATGTATATTACATACATGCTTTAAAAGAGAAGTAAATTTCTGCAGGAGATCTGAATTGCCTCCGCAGGTTTCAGAAGACCACCACAAGTGATTTGTTATGGCGCGACTCCATTGTGAGAGCAGACGGGACTTCTTTTCGGCTTTGCCTAATTTTTTTACAAGACTTTTTGCCAGGTGCCAAACATCAAATTCGTGTGTAATCTTTGGATAAATTGTTCTTACCAAAACACCAACACCACGATGTCTATCAGACAAGAACAGTTTGACTGGCAATTCCGATGTGATTTTAGCCAAAGCCTTTTCACAAGCTGCACGTTCCAACTCACCTTCAACCATGCCTCTTTGTAGTAAAACGAAGTCCAACATTTTTTTCGATTTGACATTCATTATGGAATATGTTATGTATTTTGCCGAGAATCCTGGCGAATCATATTGCCCGTCCCCAGAAATCCACAAGTCTTCTTCAGATTTTGCAGTTGCATAATTTTCTTCTTTATGTTTTGTCCAAAAATTTTGTATTACTGGTGCAATATTTTTCTTTATTGCTTTGTAATAAGTACCATGCGATATAAATAATAAACTGAGTGTTTGCGCAAAATTAGTGAATGGTAGGAAATTTATACCGTTCAGTAAAAGTGCAGATGACACATGTACGCTACACTTAGATGGATCATTCCATGAGCTCCATTTATTACTGTGCCCATTTAAGCAAGTATAGTTGACATAAAAAACAGCTCCAATGGTATATACTTTTTTTGTTTCTATCTGAATTCCACATGTTTCACAGAAATTGAACAAACGTAGCAAGCAATTTGCATGCACTAAAATAATCTGGCTTAATATGGGCGAATTTTCTTGTAAAATATCCGATTCGATGTCTATCTCCTCGTCATTATCCATATCATCATTCTGGGAAGCAAAGTCATTCTTGTTATTCAATTCACTATCACTCATTTCCGATTCTGAAAAATCAAATGAATGCACAGATCCATCGCAAGAATGATTATTATCCTCATATAAATTGGAATATTTAAAATAAACTTCCGTTCCAAGTTCGCACTGAACACCAATACTTTCTGTAACATATCCTGACCCAATCTCTATATTAATTGGCTCTTGGTTGTCTATTAAACTAGTCTTTCTATCATTTAAAAACAATGCATTATTTGCTGTTTCAGAAACAATTTTTCTTCGAATGTAAGTAGACGGACGCCTCACTGACTGCAACTTTTCGGTGTCTTTGTTTCCCGCGAGATGTAGAGAAGGAACCGCCGATTTTAATAACCTACGGACAATTTTTTCGTTGGGCATAAGCTGTTGTTTAAATCTCGCAAAAAAATCTTCTTCCTTGAAATGATCACTACACACTACATGGTTGTGATTGGGTTTAAAATGTTTGCGATTAATGCGATTCTTCCACGCTTTATACCGCGTGGGCTCTTTTTCTTTCCTTGGAAAGTTGTGCAGGGTCACATTCGAATTTTTCAAATTGTTGTTGCATCCGACAACACAACAATTCGGCATTTTGTATTACTGTGTACGTTTTTTTTTTTTTACAACAACGTAAACACGGACTCGGCAGTCATTCGCACAAATGAAACTGGAACTGGACTGGATTCTGTCTTGTTACCATGAATACCATGTCGAATGTGTCGGCCACATGTCGGCACAGATTTGTGTCGGTATGACGTCACGCGCTCGGGGAAATTAACTTTATAGCCCTCTTGCTCAAAATTGGAACGTCGTAGAAATGTCTCGTTTCCAAAATTGTTCTTAGATATTTTTGAATTATTTTTTAACGTTTTCATGAAAATTTGGTAGAGTGCCCCTTTAAGCAAGAACGCTGAATGTTGGTACATTGATTCTTAACGACAAAAGTAGCATCCACATAAAATTTCATAAGTATATTAATCATACGCCCGAAGTTATTGCACCTCGTCTGATTTCTTTAAACAAGTCACATATATAAATTTTGGCATGATGGAGCTTTTATTGGCATATAATCACAGACCTCATATTTTTTATTTCAAAATAATATATATACATTTTTATAAATGTTAATAAGGGGGCTAACAAAAGTGTATGTTCTCTATATATTATATATTAAATAAAACAAATTTTTTGAAAATGGCACTGTAGCAAGATCAAGGCAAGATGATAGTCATAAAAGTGTTGAAAGTTGACAGCAAGAGGTAGTACTGTGCATTAAAATTGAAACATGTTCCAAATAATACAAATTTTGTTTTGCATCTAGGTTCATAGTCGTTCATGCAGGTACATGTAATGGTTTTATTGACGGTGCATCTTTAGTATTTTCTTCAAATACTAGTAATCCCGATTATCATGGTGAAATGGATAAAAATATTTTTTTAAATTGGTTTGAAAAAGAACTGCTATGCGTTTTATATGATAAATGTCCGAATAATTCTTGGAACAAAGATCAAATAAGAGTGTGGTTAAACAACCATAATATACCTGCTGCTGATGATTTATTAAAGGTCGAATTATTAGATTTAGTCAAGTCATACAGTTGTACGTCTACCACCATACCATTGTATATTCAACCCAATATAGAGCATATCTGGGGAATATCCAAAACATATTATAATAAGCACATTGGGGAACAAGGTTATGGGGAAAGATGCAGTTAAGATGTGGAATAAGGCACTAGAAATGATCACACCTGAAATTTGGGCGAATACTGTTAGACACACAAACAGTGAAATAAAAAAATGGGGGGACCGAGAATTGTTGCTTGACAGAGAGGAAGTAACACCATTTATTATAAATGTAAATCAATGTTCAGACTCCGAAGACAATAGTAACAGTGATAGTGAATAATGTCTGTAAAATCTATTATTTTTTTCGGATAATTTTTTTTATATATTACTATAATTAATTTGTAAAATTGAAGATTAATAACTTGAAATAAAAAAAGACATAGGTTGTCTTTTTTTACAGAATTAAAATATTATAGGCATATGTCGTTATTATACAATGTAGCACTGTAAATGTACCTAGTTTAATATTTATTGATGACATGTAATTATTAATGATGTAGTATAATGTGATATGTTGTTTATGCGATGGAAATAGCATAAACAACATATTAAATTAGTATTTATATTTGTACTGTATACTAAAAAAGTTTCATATTACCAGCAGTTTTATTACTTTATGTAAATTTAATCAAAATTTTGACATAAATCATCAAACTGAAAGTAGTATTTACTACAAGGCAAGAATTAGTTTTTGTGAATATCTGTTTAACTGTTAGTTTCTTTAGAATTAATAAAGAATGTATTCTGCAGTTTGGAATAAGTTTTGTATGGCCGGAAGTAAAGCTTTCATTCTTATGGAAAAGCATTTTTTGCAAATATTTCTCGAAATTATCCGCAGAGATTTATTAATATGGAAAAACATTTGTATAAAATGTATTGATAAATTAAAGAATAAAATGTACTATAGTTATTTACCACATTTTAAGCAACAACAAACTCTTGATAGAAAAAAATAAATTTTAAAATATTAGTCCACCCGTTAATATTCATGTATTAAATAATGCTCTAGTTACCTCTTTATTTAAAATAGCAGTTTATTAGTTTTACAAAAACACATGGTTTCTGTATGCTACGTATTATGTAGGTCAACTTATTAATTCTTGACGAATCCTTGTACATGTGAGTATTACATTTTATACATTTGTATAAGAATTATTGATTATCGTATTTCTAGAACGGCCATATGGATCTTTAAAGAGAGCCTTTTTCCTATAAATAACTGCCATAAGCAATACGGATATGTTTGTGTACATCAATAAATTTGTGGGAACAGTCCATTTTCTATTTATATGTATTGCGTTTTCATTGATGTCATGTTACACATACACTGTTCCAGATGTAACACGAGCTTTTTCAAGACATTTTATGGATTTTATTACGTTTCAGTGTATTTCGGTCGAAGAATTTGTTCGCTAATTTCAACCGTTCAGTCGCAAAATTTTACCCGAAATAAGATTATAAAAAGATTGTTATGTTACAAGGGTTGTTCCAGAATAATCCAAAAATAAAGATATTGCGTGTGTAATTTGCTAAGTGGGTACTTCAAAATAACAGTATATCAGTATCAGTTGCGTAAGTTACCTGAGTTGCATGATACAATTACAGATGTGAGCGGTGTTACAGAAGAAATTATTTATAAAGTTTACAATATATAATAAATCTACGAGTAAAGAATAGAACAGGAGAGAGAGTCTCCTTAAAAATAATATTTGTCCAAAGTGGTAACTTAATATGGCCGCCGTAATGCATAGGCGTGCATAAATATTTTGTATAGGGTATATGTACACTTCCTGTGTTCTCGATAATCATTTAAAATAGGTTGTTAGTCCAAAAATAATTAAAGAAATATCATGAGTGTATTATGTTTTCAATTCCTTTCTTCTTTTTAATATATTATAAACGGGTTTAAAGGAAATCTGCGTCAAAAATGTAACAAATATTAAATGACTTGCATATGTATGTTACGCCACTGAACACATAATCAGACATGTCAGATATATGACAAGTTATTTAAAATAACTTTTTTTTAAATTATTATTGCCTATGTTGAATGCCAATGAAATAACTTACCGATGAAGAGAAAAAGTGATATTCTATGTTCTTGCCGTTTTAGAACGACCACAAGCCACGCAATTCACCATTATAGAAACACTAAAACGTCATTTTTGACATAACAGGATATAACTGACCTCCCTTAAAGTGGTAACTTCCGTTTAAAAGATACCTATTCCCCCACCACGTTATTATCTCTCCTGTTCTATTCTTTACTCGTAGTAATAAATAGTATATCAAGGGCGTCAGAACAAATTTTACAGGAAACAGAAAAAACTTGTTAAAACTTGAATTTTTTTATAGAGATGGCTGTTTCTACGAATAAAATAAGTTTAAAAGAACACATTAATAGCAGCTGCAACAAGTATAACACACAAAAAATCTTTTTTAACTTTTGGTTTATAAGCCCTTAGGATATTGTTGAAACGTGCATCTATCACTTTAATTACATTGGAAGAAAAGGCGTATATACAAGAATCAATACTTTATTAGTATCTACTGTACAACATTATTCAGAACTGCGGCATTAAAGATCATTAATTATTTCTGTGGAGGTTTCTTGTAATCAGTTGTTTCCTAACTTGCTGTAGAGTCATTTCGTCATCCGATTCTTTATTTTCCGGTTCTTCCGAATTATTTTGCTAGGGTAATGAGAAATATGTCTCTATTCGGGAAGGATTATAACGTTTGTTCCTTGGCACATGGACAAGAGAATGTTGTATTCAACTGGCAATGCATGAGAAACATTGTTGGAACTTTCTTTAGGATTGCAACCTTAACGAGTCGTTTTAAGGGTTGAACATTCTTTCCAGTACTCGTTTTGTGGTTGGGTTTGGATTTTTTAAGCGAATCGATTTTACTGTTTTTCAATTTAAGCTATATTTTGTTATGGGCTTCAACTTTTAGTTATCTTTGTTTTTTGCTGCAATTTCTTGTAATTAATTAATAAAAGAGGTATGGTCAAGTACCTTAAAAGGTTTTTTCTTAGCTGCAACTTGATAACGTTTATCCAGTCGTTTGGCCAATTTATTTTAGCATATTACGATGCATGCTCGACCGTGACATATATTGAGTCGCATTGCATGTGACCTAGGCTCCAGAAGTTTGAGATCCTTATTTGGATGTGGTTTATGGTTCGGACTGCCTGGTAGAGCATGTACATTATAATGGCAATTCAACTCCTCAAGAAATATTTTTACGCAGCTTGAAATTCCGTCTGCGCCTCTCTTTCCCCGAACTCTGGCCAAATAAAACAGTATCTCTGCTTATGGCTTACATCATTAACTGTAGGTGACTAGTTTCCGCTTTTAAAAAATAGGTTTAACGTGAAATATGGAACTGTAAAAACTGCTTAAAGATTGAAGTTGGCAGTGGCTTTTCTTTTATTCTCTGAGCATAATTTCCTTTTTCATTATTTACGGCTGTTTTCCTTTTCATAGGCAAATTATACTCCATCATTTTTTTCTGGTTTTTACCAGTTTTTTTGTAGTATGTATTTCAAAATAGTGACACCAGCATTGGTCATGGAATGCATTATTTTTTTAATAATGAGTTTCTTTTAAAGTGCAAATAAGATGGTGTTTTAAATGATTTTCAGCACAATAATCCTTGTAGAAATTATAAATTTTTGTTCTGCTAAGTATGGTTTCAAGGTATTCCTTTATCGTATTCTTTCTGCACCTGTGCGCAGGTGTCAGTCAGGTGATGGCACATCTATTCTGCTTCTTACATTTTCAAAAGCAATTCATATGAATTTTTCTGATTATTTCCGTAGTTTAAAGAAAAAAGGTCTTAACAAACATTGTAGTTAATCTCATTGACTGTAAAAGAATAAGTTTGGGGAAACTTTCTTCGTGACTTTTCTTTTCGGCTTCTAACCGATTCATTTCGAGACACGTTAGAAATTATGTAGACCCTTCTCTGGTTCTTCCTGTTGTTGTCTTGTAGCTTTTTTCCAAACTGTTAACTTTTTTCTAATATTCGTGGTCCGTGTCTCTTGTTGTTTTCGGTTCCCCATATCCATTGTTGTTGCAAGTCTCAATTTTGATGGTGTTTTCGTTTTGACTTTGTGGATGTCAAATGTTTGTATGCATAACATCTACATCAACAGAGCTTTTACTTTCGATCTATCTAACTCACTTGGTTCATATTCATGATCTTTGATAGTTACATATTTTCCGAAATAAAAGGGCCAGTTATTACCGAGATAAATTCGTTAATGACTAGATAAACCAATATTTCACTAAATTTATAAGAATAATAATATAATTACCTATTTCTCCATCAGTTGAGTTAGTTGTACCCCGGGTCAACTCTTTGAAATGATAAAGGGTACTCACAAAACCGGGCTGTTACCTGGCTGTTTTGTTGATACTGTTTGATTTGCACAAACGAAAAAAAAAAATCAAAATTCTTCCGGTAATACTTATTGAATAGCACTTTTTTGCAAATATTTCTCAAATTATGCATTTTATAGAAATTATTAAGAGAATAAAAGTACTTTGACCTAGGTTTGTGATAATTTCTGCATAAAACAACAAATAAAAATTCTGACACTTTTACTCATAGGTTTATTTTATGAAGCAGATGCAGAATTTTAAACTTAAATTTGAACAACTTTAATACAACCAAACCCATACTAATATGGGGTATCGTTGCAAAAAGAATTTAATAACCTTTAAATCGTTTGACCCCTATTCCCTATGATGATAAAGATGAAACGCTTTCAGTTGGCAGGATAAACCTACGTTCTCTCTACGAGAACAGTGATCCATAAAAACAACATAATTCATTATTTACACGTTCGTACTTGTATATTAGTTTTTAGATTTAGCTTATCGAAATCTAAAAACCTGTTCAGCTATAGTAATAATACAGCTTATATTTTTGCAAAGGAAACGTTTTGTGCAAAAAACAATTTAAAATTAAAAAACTGCATGAATATGGGAGGACGGGGGAATAAGAAACACTTGGGGGAATAAGAAACAGAAAAAAATCGTCAAAGAGTTGGTTTTAAATATTCAGCTCTGTTATTTTTTTCTAGTATATATCCCACTAAAAGATACACATTGGAGAGCGGCAATTCATTCTTATCAAATATATATTGTAAAGCCGTATTTGTCTCTTATTACCCCATTAATATGTTTCTTATTTCCCCATTGCGGGTAATAAGAAACAGGCACGTTACTTCTCATATATCAACAGTCTAAATTTCATCGGGGTAATAGAAAACACCATTGAAGTGTATCTTATTACTCTGATTTTTTTCAGATTTTTATTTTTACTTTTTACCTTTTTACAATAGCGATAAAGATGGAGGGAACAAAAGTCATGTTTAAAGTTTTGAAGCGAATTTATTAAACATAAAAAAAAATAACATTCTGTTACTAAAATCATTTGAGATAATACTATGATGTATTTAACATCACTTTTAACATAACATTACGAGGACAAATATTTCTTTTTCATTAAAGAATAGGCTTTTTTAATTTCTATATAATCACCCCTTGTTAGAGTGAAGGGTCCACTGCCTTTTAACTGAATAGGGCCGTAGAATACGTATTCTTTTTTTACCACTTGTTTGTCCTCGTGAGGCGGCCAATCAAACGTTTCAAGATTTTCTTTCAGAAACTTGACTACACAAGTGTCTTCGGCTATGGAAATTATTCGACCCAGATACCAACTGACGTCATAATAAACGGCAAAGTATTTTTCAGCTTCTAAAGTGAGTTGGTTTGCTGACTCATCAGGATCACTAAGTTCCTGATGATCACGGAGATTGCTCAAGGTACAGTCATCCATATCACTCCAGTCATCTGAAGCATCATCGGATTCCAACAATTTTGGGTCAAGCTCGTCCTCTGATGTTGATAATTCTTCGGGAACTGCCCTTTTTTTGGCTATGACTTTCTTTTTGCAGTTATTCTCCTTTGTTTTCTTTTTGTCCTTTCTCTTCTTATCTTCCTTTGCTTTTGTTTTTGTGGAAATCTTGGCCTTTTTTGCTTCTACTTCGTCTTTCAGGCGCTGTGCAACTATTTCAGATGTCAGAATTTCCCCGACACCTTGCGACACTTTCTTTCGTTTTCCCGGAAGTGTCGAGGTTTTTGCAACTTCGGAAACAGTTTCAGAAAGTTTTTTCCTGATAAAGAATTCAAACCTGGACTTGCCTGTTTCTTTCCTCTCTTTAGTTTCAGAAGCACTTGCCGCTTGTTTTCCGTCTCCTGGTCTTTCAAAAGAGCTTCTTCAGCTGCAGTAAGCCTATGACTAGGACCAGGAACATCTTCGGATATTATTGGAGATGAAGAAGCTGAGGCAACAGGTGGTGGAGAATGTGAGGACTGTCTTTGGGTTGAATGGTTAGACTCATCATTAGTTTCATTGTTCCTGGATCTTTCTAGTTTGATTGGATCAAAAGCTGTCTCTGGAAATTTATTAAAGTTTATGGGAAACAGTCCTGTTGATTCAAAACCTGACCTCAGGTTCCTGGACTTGAAGGACTCCTCCCACAGAGTACCAATAAGTTCAGCAAATTGCGCTTTTATCAACAATTTCCCAGAAAACTTTCTGTTATGCTCAATAAGAAGCTGATTCCAATCTGTTTTCATAGTCTTGAAAACTGTCTTGTCAAGAGGCTGAATGAAATGACTGACGTTTGGTGGAAATTTAACGAGCACGACGTCATTTTCTCGTGCAAGTTTCACTAGATTGTAACTAATATGAAAGATGACTCCATCAAAAAATAAGAAAACCTTCTTTCGTCTTTGTTCTTTGGAAGGAATGAATGGCAGAAACAATTTTGTAAACCACTGGAGAAATAAATTTCCATCCATCCAACCTTTTTCCTGAACTGCATAGCAAGTACCAGGGTATTCATGTTGTGGGATCCATGTGGACCACATCTGTTTTCCAGTGAAAATAATGAAGGGCGGAAGTTTTGTCCCATCAGCTGCTCCAGCGGCTAATACTGTTGTGTTAGTTTTCCCCGTTCCCACAATGTTTCTTGAAATTCTTTTTACCCCCTTTTCTGCCACGATTTTCATATCCTTCGGATCGTGAGAAAACGAAGTTTCATCACAGTTAAATAGGAGGCCACCATCTGTAGGGCCAATGCCCATGTCTTCGTACATTTTGGCAATATCGTCATAAAAACGTTTTATAATGAAAGGATCAGTTCCCCTAACTCTTTGTGAGCTGAGAGCTTCACCTTTTCTGATTGTCAGCTGTGGATGACGAGCCAGGAAGCCGCGAAACCAATCTTCACCGGGACCTTTCCCATCTTTCCATCTCGTCACTATTTTCTCTTGTTCAATAAACTCTGACACAAGTGTTAATGTTTCTTTCCTAGTTAAGCCTTCACCATGCAGTGCGCACTGAGCAATGTCTTCTTCATCTTTAGCACTAAGTTCAGGCTTTCGTCCCCCACCCACTTTCAAATCACCCGTTTTTTTATATTGTTTACTAGGCGTCCCAAATGGCACTTCATAACGTTCTGCCGCGACACGTAATGTTAAGCCTCTGCGAACAGCAGACACCGCCTCTGCCATACGTTCGGGGTCATAAGTAACCCTAATTCCTTTCTTTTCGTACTTTCTGGGCATTTTCACAGACTTGGATCAATCTGCAACAAAAGAAACTATATGTTTCTTATTTCCCCCTGATACTATTGGGGTAATAAGAAATATATTCTTTCTAGCGCTTGTGTTTGTGACAAGAAACAATTTGAAAAAATCACATTAAAGGTCTTTCAATCGTCTACAAGCACAAGTTACCAAAACTACAAATAAAAATATTTCCTAGGACAAAAAAAAATATTTTATCTGAAATGCACTACTTTGACCTGGTAAAGTTTTAGGAAGACTTACTTTGTCTGTCAAGAAATCAAGAAACATGAGCAGCAAAACGCAAATCCTTTTTGTCTCTTATAGTAGAAAGGTCTAAGTATCTTATAATTTTTTTTCGGATTTTTTTCCACGGAAACAAAAATATTACAAAAAAAATCTCTTATTACCCCTGTTTCTTATTCCCCCATCCTCCCCTAGGTTACTAAAATAAAAAGATTTCTAATTATGATTCTTGGTTTACAGATGTCAAACATGACGGTATGTGATTTTTACTCCGGCAAGAATATTCTTATCACTGGAGGCACCGGTTTCCTAGGAATCTGTCTTTTGGAGAAGATATTGAGATGTATTCCAGATGTCGGCGATATTTACCTGCTATTAAGACCCAAGAAGGACAAGGAGATCTCCGAAAGGTTGGATGAAATTAGGAAAAATAAAATCTTCGAGACGCTGCTGGAATCTAAAAAGGAGGAGGAGGTAATGTTGCCTAGTGTTTTAATGTTAAAAAGCAAAATAGTGATAATTATCAATTTTTTAGTTGCAAATTTGGATTGATTAAATTTTGAAAAAATTAAGAACATTATATAGTTGACTATTCAATTCACCTGTCATTGTTCAAATATGAACCAATAAAATAGCAAATATTTACTTTCGTATCATAGCAACAGGAAATTTCAGCGATTATATCTTCCTAGAAGGTATTCAAGTGGATATTTTAAACAAGTGAAAGTTTTTATTAATGTAACTCATTTACTAACAATATTGAAGGTACAATTAGAAAAACTAACATTACTGCAGTGCTGCAGCAGACATTCTGGAACAGAGCTATCACTGGGAGTACCCGAGGGAGTACCTTTCTCTTGTAGCTTAATACCGTCACTATTACTGACAGATGTCGAAGTTGTACATGACACATTTGTTGTTGTAAAATTTCTTCGCATTTTGGTGATAATCGACTCGTGGTGCTCATCATCAAGCTGCAAGTACGATTTTATGGAATTCAGATTTTGGTGTCCCGTTATTTTCATCAGTTGTTGCTCTCCGACTCCAGCTTTCGCCAGAGATGATACAGTTGAAGAGCGTACCGAATGATTTGATATCTTCCTTCTTTTAACATCTAATCCAGTTTTTTCAGCTAATAACTTCACCCATTTACTGATCTCACATATACCAACTGGACTGTTCTTATACCACACCGCATTCTCAACTTTATCCCAAAACGGATTCGGTGTCAAAAACATCCTTTCTGTTTTCACATTTTTTCCTCTCTTCGATTTCAGTAGATAATACAATCTAAATAACAGAAGAATATTAATTATACAGTCTTGAAATTAAATATAAATAGGTTACCTAACTGGACACATATCGGTATTGCTTTTATTCTCTATCAACCACTTGCTGCCTGTCAATGATTTAGTTCCCCCCTGCGCAGTTTTCGAAAATACTGGATTATACTCAATTCTACCAGTTCTTCTTCCCTTGTTATCGAGTTCCTCCTTGAAGTAATAGGTGAAACAGTTGCTCCCTTCTCCTCCCCGCCAAGCTAGTTCGTAAGATGCTATTAAGAAAAACTTTTTCTGTAAACCGTCTGGGGTACTCTCATCTAATATGCGTATCATATTTAAGTATTCTGGTTCTGTAAGTGCCGCCGCGTTGCTGGTTCTTTTTTCAGGACACGCTTGCAGTTTTCTTCTTGTAGCATCCCTGGCGTCACGTGCTGACTAAAATATTGCATCAGAAAACGGGTTTACGTTTATTTTCCACTTATTGAAGAACATTTCTTGAACCATTTTCGCCGTCACGTTCCACATGTGCTTGATGACGCCTTCTTTATAATCGGACCCATCTTTTTTCTTCATATTACATGCCCACGACTTTAAGATGACATTTAAGTCCACAGGAGAAGTAGATTGATCCAGTTTATAGCCTTTTGCTGTTAAAAATGTACTAAATTGTCTCCATACTGAATCTTTGGATTTCTTCGTGTTCCAAGGGATATTTTCGCAAATTTCAGCATCGATTTCGTCTTCAGATTTCGTGCCAAATCTTTTCTCAGTTCCCATTATTTAGAAACACCAGTTTTTATTCAACGAAACGAACTAAATAGGAACACGATTCCAAAAATTTTAATGACAAACATAAATGTTTTTTTTGTTGACATGGAAACGTAATCATGTGTAACTAAATTTTGAGTCATTTTAATATGAAAAATTGATTTGGTTCATTGAATAGTCTCTCGAATACGATTCGTAGTCAAAGTTGAGTCTACTATTTTTGTGGTGCTTTACACTCATGTCTTTCATAATTGCGAATACTACTCGTGCTCCGCACTCGTAGTATTTAAATGCAATCATGAAAGACATTCGTGTAACCACCACAAAAATAATCGACATAACTTTGACTACTCATGGTATTATAAGTGATTATCTATAAACGCATGCTCCATAATCGCATATTTTTCTTTACTGGGAAACCTAAAACGCTTTTTAAAATCATCATAAAAAAAGAAGCGGAAGGACTAATTCTCTCACAAACCATTCTTGGCCTGCCCTGTTATATATTATCTTGAACTGTATCAGAGTCGAGGTGTACATGTTGAAAATACACTTTACTTGATACATGACCTCACAAAATAAAAACGAGTGGTGTAAGGTCTGGGGTTCTGGCGGGCCATCTAAATGGTCCGTTACGCCCAATCCAACTGTTGGGGAAAGTTTTATTCAAAAATTCGGTGATTCTGGCATCACTATGACCTAGTCTTGTTGGAATATTATTTCCCCATTAGCTCGCAACTCATCCAGGCGAGGGCCTACTTCCATTTGAAGCAGATCTAAATATTTCTGTTGATTTAAGTTCTCGTTGATAAAAAATGCCTCCAACATGTTATTCCCCACTATTCCCATTAACTTTCTGGGGCCACTGCGTGCTAACCTCTCGAATCTTGTAAGGATTTTGTCGTGCCCAAATTCTTTTGCTTTGCTTGTGTACGGTTCCATCCAGGGCATATGTACAACAGGATTTTTATTAACACGTTTGGATCATTATTTTCTTTTTCTAACCAAAATTGGCAAAATTTCATTCTTGAGATGAAATCGGTTGGTAACAATTTGTGAACATTTTTAATCTTATAAGATTTGTACTTTTCGGTCTTCAACACCTTATGGCAACTGCTTCATGAAATTTGAATCTGATCGGCAAGCATATTTAAGCTTGTGAAGCCCTCGTTTTCAATCGTCAAATAAATGTTCGTTTTGGTTTATTCTGTAACGGCCGATGGATTTCTAATACGTTTCCTGTGGTCACAATTTACGCAGGCTGTGCTCTGGAAATCATTGTAAATTCAAGACACTGTCGAAATACTTAAAACTGGTCCATCAGGATATACTGCAGCAAAGTTGTTAACAATCTCTTTGTAGGACATTCCTTGGATACATGCCGTACCAATTTCCGCTAGTTTGACAACTGCGTACACAGACATTTTCTTCGTAAATTTTACTTGTCACTTCGCTTGTCATCTAGCGTAAAATGCTTAAGCTACCTTGATTTCGTCACTCAATTTTATGCGATTCAATTTCAACTAAAAACGAAGAAATAATTAAAAAGAACATCTTCATGTCATTAAAGCAATGAACAATTGGTAGAAAAATGTTTGACTTATTAAATGACAACGAAAGTTAACATGGGGAATAATTTTTAGCAAGCAAATCCCTATGTTCCGCGTTAAAAAAAATGCACGATATATAAAAATAAACATACATAATGTAACATAACTTAAACGTCAACGATTTTTCCAAAACTAGTAACTAAACCGTCGGGATTGGTTGGTTAAGTAAATTTTTAGTAAATCAAGAGATTTACTTTAACCTGCCCTCATGAAGAGTTGTTCAATATGTACGTTCTGATTTTGTAATGCTCTCATCTGGAAACCCTCTGACATTTTCGGCATCTGATTTGGAGGGAATATTCAGTAATATTCATTATAATATCGAGGCCAATGGTCTCTTCTCTCCCAATCTTTTGCACCTGTCTTGGCTTTGTTTTAGTTAGGTTATTTTCTCTTTGGCCGGCAATACACGGCCTGCTGGAGCAGTTACCCAGTTATCAACATACACGGATCGCTCTTGCAGTCAAGAGTCAACAGCTTGAAGCTGCCAGTGATAACTGCTCGAGCAGTTGGTTCAACAGCTCGAGCGGTGGGCAATTTCAAATCAGTAGCACCATGGATTTTGAAGAGGAAGAAGCACTTCTGCTGCTTTTGCTCATACGACGACGACGGCGGCGTAAAAATAGAAAATTGTGGGTTCATCCAATATTAGAAACAAGAATTTATAATGGAGAATTTAATCACTTGTTTTTGGAAGTAAGACGTGACGGAGAAAAGTTTTTTAATTATTTTAGAATGTCAATTACATCTTTTGACGAACTTTGTAATATACTCAAGGAAAAAATTAAACGTGAAGATACTATTATGAGAAAAAGTATTCCACCAGAAGAAAGGCTAGCTGTTACACTAAGGTTAGTAAAAAAAATTATTAATTTTTTTATTTGTTTATTCATTGAATATATCAGTAATATCATCAGATAGAACAGACGAAGGTGGAAGACTGTCTTCATAGGATGACTGAGAAAACTCATCATTAGCTGAGACTGGTACGGAGTTATAAGGTTGATCACTTGTTGATGCAGAGGTTGCAGACTGATAACCCTTGTTGTAACTTGAATAGTTGTAATTAGGTCCACGCTGCTCACTAGCTGAAGGTGCAAAATATCCCCTACTTTCACCATAATAGCTTGACTGTGTATGCTGGGATATTCTTTTGAAGTATTTAATAACGTTGATGATTTCTGACCTTGCATCTAATTTATATTGATCTTTAATATTTTTTAACTCTCCAGCTAGTGATAGTAAAAACAATTTGTCATCATCTTCTACTGCAAGATATGAACTGGGTTTTTCATCAATACGTTTAGACAATTTTTCAATTAGTTCATCCTCAGTTTTATTAAGTTTTCTTTTTAAAGCACTACCACTTTTTTTTTTGAAGATTCTTTATTATGATCGCTCCCTTCAGATGTTTCTTTCAGGCTCTCTGATTTTTCTGGTCTCGCCTCAAAGACCTTCAAAAATGACAACTGATCATAATATGGATAGGGTCGTATCTTGGTGACTGCTGAACCACTCTTTGGTTTCATTTTTTTCGTATACGTGTTATACCCATCTCTTAATACCTTCCATTTCTACTGTAATGACGTAGCTGTAACAATGACATACATATGTATTAATATATTTTTATTTTCAGGTACTTAGCCACTGGACAAACATTTATGGATTTGCAATACAGTTATAGAATTTCAGCTTCTACAATTGGTGGTATAGTAAGAGATGTATGTAAAAATATATGGATCTGTATGAAAGATATGTGCATAGCACCATTAACTGAAGATAGATGGAAAGAAATAATAAATGGGTTTATGCAAACTGCACAGTTTCCGAACTGCCTTGGAGCAGTGGACGGCAAACATATAAGAATAATAAAACCCGCACAAAGTGGATCGGCATATTATAATTACAAAAATTATTTTGCTATAATACTAATGGCCGTCTGTGACAGTAATTACATGTTTACTTTCGTGGATGTAGGTTCATATGGAAGGCATGCAGATTCGACTATTTTCGAAGGAAGTACTTTTTACAAAAGGTTAATGGAAAAAAAATTAAATATACCTGCACCTTCTTCAATATCGCGAAATGGACCTGTTTTACCGAATGTATTTGTAGGAGATGAGGCGTTTAGCTTACAAGAAAATTTGTTGCGTCCTTACGGAGGAATCAATTTGCCGGAGCAAAAGAGAGTCTTCAACTATCGATTATCACGTGCTAGACGGTTTATTGAATGCTCATTTGGTATATTTGCTAACAAATGGTGCATATTCGATCGACCACTTAATGTAGATGTCGAATTTGCAGTAGATATAATAAAAGCAGCATGCGTTTTGCATAACTATGTAAAGCAAAGAGATGGACATAAATTTGAAGACACATTAGAGGGTCTACCAAACTCTATAATAGAATCAACTCTGAATGTTCGTCGAGGTGGACCTATTTTAACAACAATCAGAGAAGAATTTGCAAATTACTTTGTGAGTGAAGAAGGAAAACTAGATTGGCAATGGAATATGATATGAACTAGCTGTATTTTATACCTATCTATTGTGTTAATATCAGTGGCCACTGGTCAACTAGTGATAACTCCAAAATCGTCAGAGATATCAGAGTTTTTTTCTGATACAAATGGATTTATAATCACCAAAACGACTTTTTGGAGTTACCACTATTTGACCGGTGACCACTGATATCTTACTGCTATCATTTGTTTTCGAAAATAAAAAAAATTCATATCAATAACTCACCGATTTTATTTTTATCCGCCACCGGTTTTTCTTTAAAATTTACAATTACTTTTTCACAAATTGCTGCCCATGCATTATTTTTCTTTATTTTGTCACTGTGGTCATCAATTTTATAATTCCATATAAGTTCTTGTGATTTTATTTCACTTATAAGCGCGTCACAATCGATGTTGTCTTCCATTATTTTATAAACAAACAAACGAAGCGTGCGGCCGGGAAGCGTTGTCGGACGCGAATGAAGAGCGCGGATGGAGGCTGCGCTCGAGCTGTCGACAGCTCGAGCAGTCAGTGTATGGCTGGCGACTGCTTGACCGCACGATGAAAATTCACCGTGCTGTCGACCGCCCGAATCAGTTGCAACTGCTCGAGCGGTTCGTGTATGTGCGTCCATAGAACTCTGCAATTCACTGTGCAGTCGCAGCTTGAAGCTGTCGCCCCTGACTGTTTCAAGCGGTCCGTGTATTGCCGGCCTTTAGCTCATCTGAGATCGCACCGTTCCATGTTTTTCTTGAATGGCCTTGTTTTCTGTTCTTTCTATTGTGACCTTCACAGCACTTCCCTCATTCTAACTATATGCTCAAACCACCTCAGTTGTTGCGTTTCGATTTTTTCCAATGCACTTCTTACGCTTAGTCGGTTTCTAATGTTCTCGTTTCTAATTCTGTCTATCCCTTGAACTTTCTTAGCATTCTCATCTCGCAGGCCACTACCTCTTTCTTCAGCTCGACCGTTAACACCCACAATGCACACCAGACTATAATCCAGATTCATAAACTCTTGTTTTTTCTCTTTTGATACGTCTTTCCCAGCTGACCATCATCGTGTTTCTGTATTTAGAAACTCGATTGTACCCGCAAGTGCACTGTTTGGTGCAAATTGGTGGTTGTAAGCATCATCGGATCTTTTCTCTTCGAGAACGATGGCAGCCGGAGCCTTAACATTCAAAGAAGAGAGGTCTAATGTGATTATCACCGACTTTTGGTTGACCAGTTTGGTAAATATTGTCATTGACGATATGTTCTTTCAGTAAAGCGGCGCAACCAGTCATGTTTTAGATTCTTTTTTTTAACGTTGTCTGTAGTCGATTCTTGACGGCAACTAACCAAACATAATACCAGAGTTAAAGGACATACGCCGCGAAATAGCAGGTCTTGAATCTCAGATATGCGAAAAATCATCGAAAGTGAGGGCTTTCGAAAATGAAAGTCTTTAATTCAGCACTATATTTCTGTTAGGAATGCAGTGTCATTTCCATGATGACTAAGGTTATACCTTAGCCATAAAAAACCTTACGTTTAACACTCTAGTTAGTTGAGTTGTAGTTAGTTTAAGCCATATTATAATTTTTTGTAGATTTTCAAACACTTAAAAGCTGTGGCCGGTGACGTTGGCAGTCCTGATCTAGGAATTTCTTCGTCAGACAGAGAACTGCTCACGGAAAACGTCAACGTAATATTTCATTCAGCGGCCACCTTAGATTTTGCTGAAACATTGAAGACAACAGTCGATGTTAATCTTCTGGGCACTCGCAGGATCCTACATCTAGCTAGAGATTGCAAAAATCTGAAAGCCCTCGTCCACGTTAGCAGTGCGTACGTGAATTCTTGGAGGTTGCAATGTGAAGAGGTGAGAGATCGAATTTTATCATGCATTAAAATTTTGTTTATATACTTTTTGCGACCAGGTACTCTACCCTCTGGCTCAAGATCCCGAAGAATTGATCAAGAAAGTATCAGAACTGTCCGACAGTGAACTTGAAGCGAAAACGCCTGAATTAATAGGAGATCACCTGAACACGTACACAATAACGAAACACATGGCGGAACATGAGGTCCAGAAAATGCAGGAGAAGTTTCCTTGTACCATTGTCAGGCCTAGCATGAGTAAGTTATTAACTTAGAAGGGGGATCATGTCGTTTTTATATATTGTTTTGGGTTTATTTCTGCTATGTAGTTGTTGGAGCTTGGAGAGAACCAGTGCCTGGTTGGACTATCAGCAAGAATGGGCCTCAAGGATTCCTTATGGGAGCCTCGAAAGGTGTCGTACGTCGGTTACCAGTTGGAAAGGAATTGATCTATGATTATATACCAGTCGATATTGTTGTAAATCAGTTAATAGTGGCAGGATTCCATGCAGGTGAGTGAAATAAAGAGCTGTTTTTCATGATTATCTAACGTGATTATTGCGTGTCTTCAACATCTATTAATTAATTATCATCCGAAACAGTAAGATTGTTATAACGTGTGTAACTTACACGAAAGGTGTAAAAGGTTGAAACTACATTGGAACATTTTTAAATGTAGTATGGGTAATTTTGTTATTCCAGATGTTTGACTAGTGGTTGTTTCTTTGAAACCATGATGAAAGGAGTGAACTTTAAATGGGAGTATCATGGTGGAATATCATGTTTTTATCATTAATAATATTATTTATTGTCATAGACCCGTACAAGTGTATATACAATAGATCAAGTCCTAATTCTAATATAGTATAATAAAAAAAAATGAGGGGTGGCCACCACACGACTTTCTTATACGTATGAAAGTGTTACTTTCGGTCCGAATTTTGAAATTTCATTTATACAAAAAATATTCCAAATCCAACTCTAAATACTTTTGTACTCTTGACAAATATACATAGAATGCATAATTTACGACATACAGTACAATCTCGATTATCCGAATCGCGATTATCTGAAATCCGGTTTATCCGAAACAAACTATTTAAAAACAAAAATCCCGATTAACCGAAAAAATTCGCATTATACGAAACGCGTCTGAGATTCACCTATACTGCTAGGTTGGTTCCCCTCGGGGTTTCACGGCAATACGACGGTCTAAAATGCGAATAGTTTTGGTTAGCCGACAGAGCGTTACAAGTACATATGTATTAACGTCTGTTATTATCGCAAAAAGAGTAGTTTTATTCTCAAATATTTTACAAAATGCAGTGTCGGAGCAATAAACGTAAACGCGTTGTTATCAGCTTGCAGGAAAAACTTAAAGCGGTTCGACGATTAGATAATGGTGAATTGCTTAAAAATATAGCAAAGGATTTAGGCGTAGGCGTGAGTACGGTTGCAGAATGGAGAAAAATCGCGAAAAACTTGAAAAATGGTGTAGTGTTTTGTCATCGCCGACCCCGGCACGAAAAAGTATGAAAAGAGGTGAATACGAAAAAGTGGATGATTCTTTATTTTTATGGTTTACACAAATCGAGAACGTGGAATACCAATTTCGGGGACCATTTTAAAACAAAAAGCAGTGAGTTTAAGCGAAGAATTGCCGGTCATGGAAGCGCCTGAAAGTTTTTCTGCAAGTGATGGTTGGCTAGACCGATGGAAACAAAGACATGGTGTACGTCAACTGAAAGTTTGTGGGGAAAAGTTGTCTGCCGATGTATCTGCCGCAAAAAAATTTGCAGAGAATTTTATGGAGCTTATGAAAGAAAATGATTTACAACCAGACCAGATCTACAATTGTGACGAAACCGGCTTGAACTACAAAATGTTGCCCTCAAGTACCTTAGCTTCAAAAACGGAAGCTGGAGCACCTGGTTACAAACGTAGCAAAGAACGTATCACTGTTCTTGCATGCACTAATGCTCCTGGGAGACACAAACTTCCATTATTATGTATCGGTAAGTCAGCAAAACCACGAGCCTTCAAGAATATTCGTCCCAATGCTTTACCTGTTTTGTATAAAAATCAAAAAAAGGCTGGATGAATGCAAATCTATTCAAAAATAGGTTTTTGAAGATTTCGTACCAAAAGTAGAGTCTTCTTTAAAAGAACACGGATACTCCAGAAAATGTGTTTTGTTACTAGACAATGCTCCCCCAAAAGCAATGTTTTTGCGTCCTGCTGTAACTTCTCTCATTCAGCCCATGGATCAGGGTGTGCTGGAAAATTTAAAACGAAATTACAGGCGTTTGCTATTGGAGCATATTTTGGAAGAAGTAGATGAGGGTGCCATCTCACTGAATGCCTAAAGAAGTTAAACTTGAAAAATGTTGTATATTGGATAGCTTCAGCTTGGAATCAAGTAAAAGGTAGAACCCTGGAAAAATCTTGGTCAAAATTGATTCAACACGAGGAGGGACGTATCACAGAAGCAGAGTCCGACCATGAAGAAAGTTTACAGCAAATTTTCACGAAAATACCAGGATGTGAAAATGTTACGGAAACAAAAGTTAATGAATGGTTAAACAGTGATAATGTAGAAGATGAAATGACTGACCAAGAATTAATTGAAAGTGTTTGCAAAAATGCTAATGAAATAAGCAGTGATGACGATGACGAAGTAGAATGCACTGACAATATTCCAGTAAAAATGTCACATTCAGAAGGACTAGAAGCCTTGGAGAAAGCGTTAACTTATGTAGAACAACAAGAAAATGCAACTGCCGCGGATGTTCTTTTAATAAAACGTTGGAGAGACATTGCGGCCAAAAACAGAAGTAGTGCTAAACGAGTGCAGTTAAAAATTACCTCATTTTTAAACAGTAAAGTGTAGAATGGGATATATATTTTATATTTTACGTTGCATTTAACATGTCTTTTATGAATGTACATATTGCTGTGACTCTTGCAAATTTATATATAAATGAAATAAATTTAATTTATTTAATCAATGTGTAATTGAGAGTCGAGCACGCATCTTAGTGCTAGGCCTTATGCTAGACTAAGATACGATGAATTTTCTGCTGAAAAGTAGGTTAAGCAAAACTTTTACATACAACTAGCTCAGTTTAAAATAAATAATTCTCTCAGGGGCAGAAAATATAAGTAGATTCTCCAAACGATTCTCCTGCTCTTTAATTATCTCCAGGTCAGGTAAAGAAAATAAAATGCCAAATAAATCTTAATATCTAATTTATTAAAAATAAATTTAAACGAATTCAGAAATTTTAATATACAAATATTTACATACAAAAAATCAATAATTCAATCTTTATTCAAATTGATACACCATAATCAATAAAATATTATAAGAAATAAAAATAAATGAAGTCATAATGTCGTGAAAAACCTATGTCTAAAGAAAAATGTGAACGTGACCATTATGAATTATATTTGTTATAGATACATGTAAACAATCAAAAATAAAATAAATTACACATGATGAATTGTACTGGAATATAAATAACCAAAAATTTTGCGCGATCTACTATTTGCTAACAAAATATAAACATTAAGGATATGGCTTTGCCCTAATTAGTCCTGTCCGGCGCCTTTTCTCGCTCCCAACACAGTACCACCAGATAGCAAATTCACACAGATGAGTATCCCAAAGTTCCACCCTACGAGTATGTCTTTTTCAACTCGTCGGACGCAACCCGAACATACATCACAATGTGCTCACTCCTTAAGGAATATATATATATATAAATGAAAATTATAGAAATAAAATAATGTTTTTGCATATTCAATAGACTAACTCAGCCCTGATTAGTTCTGCCTGGTGCCTTTTCTCGCTCCCAAACGCAGTACCACCAAGACCAATTCGTGTCTTTCAAATTCACCAGGACTCCATGCTATGAATTAGATAACGACATAATTCATTTCACACATTCCTGATATATTATTCAACACGTTAATATTGAACACCCAAATACAACAAAAATATACTTGATACACATATAAAGGAAATAATATATACATTAAAAATAAACTTTACCTTTCTCGTGAAATTCCAATACAAAAACACCACTACAAACAAAGAATTTTGTACGCCACTATACACACATTTATAACAAATACTATCTAATCACCTTAACTCTTCGTACATGATTTCAAATTCATCCATAATAAATTTCAAACTGGTTCACTTATATAAATCCTATATACACATAAAAGAAAATTATTAATTTCAAATCCCTTTTGAAGGATAAATAAATTTAAAAGAAAAGTGAATTATACAAAAATGAAATGATTATGCTATCCAAAGTTATCATTACAATTACTAGAAAAGTTTTGTCATAATGTATGGCATAGTACCCCTACATGCAAAACAAAACACTCTAGGAAAAAGAAAAATAAATGAAATTAAATAAATTCAAAATCCGAATTCATAAATAAAATTATCTCATACATAAATAATTATTCAAGTATAACTAAAAATCTCAATGTAATACACGTTGCATGTTAAAATAAAAATATTACAAGTGTTGAATCTTGTTAAAAATTTTATAAGTGTCGAAAATCTCAAAAATTATTCTAAGTCCGGATTTAAGAGTAATCCTTTTTAAAAGAGGAGGAAGTGGTTTGTCACCTACTTTAGGACTATTTGAAGATAGCGGTTCGCACCAAGCTATCCCCGGAAATTTTATCCGTCCGCTCTTTTATGCCTAATTTTCTTTATAAAAACATACGGCAACTTTCGGCATACACGAATCCACCTCCAAAATTGTATATCGACGGTGCTGCTCTTATCGGTCACTTGGGGAAACAGCGTATTAATAATCCTTGAAAAAGGTAAACAAACATGTGAATATAAATTCGTCTATACGTTTATGACTCATACGTGCATCTGACGAATAATGTTGTTTTTCACCGGCCACACGGTCGATCTTCGCCGGTGTCAGTATTCTTCGGGCGAGAAACACCTTCTCATAATTGAAACGTAACATTCAATGCGTAACTTAATATTATGACTTTATAAAAATTTTACTAAGATTCTTTTATTGTTTTACTTAAATAAAAATAAAGTTTTCGTAAATTATTGATATAGTGAATATTTATATACACATTATGGTAAAAATGAATAAAGTAAAAATTAATTTAAATAAAACTTGGAGTGATATGTCTGCGTTTGTTATTTGTAGAAGAGTTAAAATTGATATTAATGTGAGCAATAGTGAAATACAGATCACGTTTACATTACCTAACTTATTATTACTTATAAGGAATTTGTTAGCTTAAATTAATAAATGCCAATATACATATAAATATAAATATGAATAAATATAAATAAAGAAAAATTCTTACCTTCATTAAGCACTTATGTATATAATATGAACGCACACAAAAGAAAATCTTATTTAACTAAACATAAATTTGCAAGTGATCTAAAAATCATTTATTTACATATCATTATTTATTCAAGATCACTGCAATATGTACATATTTAGGCGTTTATGTACATACACACTATGTTAAAAAAATTAAGTAATAAAAATTAAACAAATTATTTGTTGATGTTATTTTTAAATTAATACATAAATTCAAGTAAAATATTTCATAAATGCTTTTAAGTCGATCTAATGATATAGGCATCCTAAACTCCTATTTTCCAAAAAAAAAATTCGGATTAACCAAAATTTCGATTATCCGAAATCACTTTGGTCCACATTATTTCGGATAATCGAGATTGTACTGTATTTGCAAAAAATAGTTATTCGGTAAGAGTAAAAGTGATACTTCCGGTCCGAATTTTGAAATTTCTTTTATACAAAAGATATTGGAAATTAAGTTCTAAATACTTTTATATTCGTAGCGTACCTGTCTAAAAAGCATGACTTGCAAAATATTTGCAAGAAACTGATTTTCGATGAGAGTAAAAGACCTACTTCCGGTTGGAATTTCATTTTAGCGAATTTTACCATCTATATCCGACAAGTAATGAATATTAAATTAAATATTTGATTTAATTTTTTTTAGAGCAAATTGTTACTTAATATACCGTTACTATTTTTTAATATATCCAAGCTATAACATTTATTTTCAAATGTGGGTGCTGTTTCTAAAGTTATAGTAATTGTTTTAGGCACAACAAAACCTCAAGAAGTGACGATATACCACTGCACCTCAAGCACAAGGCAACCATTTAGATGGGCATCAGTCGAAGACCAGATCAACGGTTACCTTCACCAATACCCATTAAAATCGGCAATTTGGTATCCCCATCTCAAATTCCTACCGAGCATCACGTGGTTTAAGATTTCGGCATTTTTCGTTCACTTCTTACCCGCTGTTATCTTAGATACCGTCACTAGAATTTGTGGTGGCCGCCCGATGTAAGTATTTTGTAATTTACGAAATTTTAACGATCGAAAAACGATATTTTGCACTCGTTCACAGCTTGATGAGGCTCCACAAGAACATAAACACATCTTTGGGTCGTCTGGAGAAATTCATATTTACCGAGTGGCTGTTTTCCGCCAAGAGAACGCAAGATTTGCAGAGCTGGTTGTGCCCCTCAGACCAGAGAGACTTCAATTTGAATATCAAAGATTTAGAGTGGAGGGATTATTTTGTGAACTTGACCAAGGGCACTAGAGTTTATCTTAACAAAGAAAGTATGAAGAATTTAGATGCGGCGAAAGGAAAAGATTCTCTGTAAGTATGAAATTCATTCATTCTTTTTTTTTAACCCTCAGTTTTACAAATTAAGAACTAGTATTATTGCATCATGAAATTTCCCGAATTATACAGGACGGCTCATCACATCTCCGTCGGATTATATACGCAAACTGGCAAAGTATTTTAACAATTTTTTTATCAAGAGATGTGTATATAGGTGCAGTAGGGGCACATTTTAAAATTATTAAAAATACAGAGTGATTCAATAAAATGTTGCGCAGTTATGAAAATTTAAATGGAACACTTTGTATATTATAGCATATGTTGATACTATAGGCTAAATGAAGACCACTTACTCTTATATTTCCTATACCTAACTCAACCTATTTTCGAGATATTTAACAATTTTTGAAAATGTAGATCAAAATTTAAGAGACATTTTCTCAAAGCATCAGACTTTAAGATAAGTTAAAGTTGATATCTAAAAATTTTACAGGTGTTCAAAAATAAAATTTTTGTTTGGACTAACATTAAAGACAAATAACTTTCTTGTTTTAAATGGAACATCCAGTATTTATTACCATGTTTAGATTCTAATTTTAATTGCTTTTAGGGTTTCCTATATCTAGATATCTGTGTTAGTTTTTTAGTAATTTAAGATTTTCAATTTCAAACACTAATTCCTTGCAATTTATTTTTCAAAAGTAGGCTTTGACGGTGTTATTATTACTTAAACAGAAAAATTATTTGACAGTTACAGTACATATTAAGACATCATCGCTGTTCGACGTCGTTTAAATAATTTTATTTTGTACTTTTTACGGACAAGTCATCATTCCATAGTAACGGATTAGTTAATGACATAATTTTCACTACTACAGTGACGAAAATTTCCATTTTTTTAGAACTCTCGATAGGCACCAGAGATGGTGTGTCAATGTGTGGCGTGGAATAATTGAAACGCTAGTGAGATGTCCGTTCTCTTTTGATGGTAACATAAACGGCGCAATGTTTCTTCGATGAACTTTGTAGTCTTTCTCTACAAGGTTAAATTTAAATGGCATTGTTAATAGAAAAAATCAGCATTTTCCGGTTCGAAAGTTATTTGTCACAGATCCGTTTTCTCACCAGCTCCTTAACAGACACAAAATCTATCAAATTGGCCGAATTTAAACCTACCGTCTACCGTCTATTCCTAATACCTGAAATCCCGATGGTGAACGTCGAAATTGAATCAGCCTGTATTCATTTTTCAGAAATGCAATAATAAATGAACACCTGTATAATTTTTATGCTCAGAGATGCGTTTTTCAAGGGTTCTGCCCATTTGCCCAATATACAGGGTTATGATAAAGTAACGCACAAAATTCATAAAACGTACAATGTTCATTTTTCAAAAAAATGCAAAAACACGTCAAACAGTTTATTTTATTCCGCGTCTTTTAACATAAGTCAAAAAAATAAAACGTCAAATTTGTCAAAGTTATGACGTCATCAATATTTTTTTTAAATATGAAGCTTGGTTTTTTTTACTTTATTTAATAAAGCTTGTTTTTCTGCATTATAAAGAAATAATTGAAGTAGGGGTCACATAAGAAAAAACTGAGAGAATTAATAAAAAACAAAATAATAGTTATTTATTATACAAGGGAAAAAAGTATTAGATTTTAGCTCGAGGTAAGGTTTATCTCCCAACGCGAAGCGGAGGGAGATAAATTACCGAGAGCTAAAATCTAATTTTTTTCCCGTGTATAATACACTATTTTTTTCTGTGATGGGAAAAACGACGATTTAATATTGAAAAAAACACGTAAATACTATATATTAAAGTCAGAAAATCAATCGATGTGACATTTCAAGTGACATTACACCTGCGTTGCTAATGGAAACCTGTAAAATAATCAAATATCTGTCAATTTAAGCGGGCAAAAAGTGAGCACTTTTTTCCCCGGGAAAAAAGTACTTACTTTTTGCCCGGGTTGAAAAAGTGACATTTTATTACCTGTCAAGAAGGATAAAATGTCAACTTTTTTTCCTGTCACAGAAAAAACTTTATTATAGTAATAACATTTAAATTAACTAAACAGTCCATTAAACCAAAACGATTTCTTACAGGAATTGTTCAAACTGTGTCCCGTTCACTATCTGACATAGGCCAAGACGATGGTAGACCTGATTTACAGAGTCTTCGATCATCTGCGGAGTTATAAGAGTCATTTCATGTCTAATTCGTTCCATTAAGTCTTTAAATTGTCTGGTCGGTTAACGTAGACCCGACTTTTTAAATGTCCCCACAGAAAGAAATCAAGGGGGGTGAGATCAGGTGACCTAGGTGGCCACTCCATTGGTCCACGTCTTCCAATCCACCTTCCTTCAAACTGGTTATCCAGAAACCTTCGAACATTAAGACCATAATGTGGTGGTGCACCATCTTGTTGGAACCAAATACTGGGATCCAAGTTTTCCCTATTATTTGGATCCGGAAATGCCGCAATTAGATCCGGAAGCACTGCCATACGAAGATGTTCCAAATATCGCTCAGCTGTTAAATTCCCACGAAAGAAATAAGGACCAATAAATTTTCCCCTGACGATTCCTACCCACCCATACATTAATTTTTTGTGGGCGCTGGGTGTGTTTTGTCTGAATCCAGTTGGGCTTTTCCCGAGCCCAGTAGCGACAATTGTGTCGATTTACTGTACCACTTAAATAACACGTTGCCTCGTCTGAAAATACTACACTATTAAGCAAATTTGGATTTTCGTCACAATGCCTCATGAAGATTTCACAAAATTCCAAACGTCTGTCCGGATCATCTTCTGAGAGTTCGTGAACAAGTTGAACTTTGTATGGGTGCAGTTTTTCTTTTTTTAAAAACTTTACTACAAGCGACTGACTAACATCTTGTTGTAAGGCAATTTCTGCTGTAGTTGCGTGAGGGTTGTCTTCTAATGACAGCAAAATATCTAACTTTGCATCGTTGCTTATTCCCGGTCTTCCAGATTTTGGAGCATCACTTACGCTTCCTGTTTCATTAAATTTTGCAACAATTCTGCTTACTGTGCTTCTAGCAATTGGAGGTCTTTCAAAATGTGTTTCGTTAAATAAAACACATGCTTCTTCATGACTTCGAAGTCTATCGCCGTAACCTACCATCATTAGAATTTCTATCCTTTCTCTTTCCCTTAAAGGAGCCATCATAATAAAATTGGTATGACACTAATTGTAAGACTGACACTGACAAACAGTTGTTTTATTACTAGGTAACTTTAACTTTTAATTCTTTTAATATTTAGTTTCTTTTCATAAATTCAAAAACTAGTTTATTTTGTTTTTTATTAATCCTCTCAGTTTTTTCTTATGTGGCCCCCACTTCAATTATTTCTTTATAATGCAGAAAAACAAGCTTTATCAAATAAAGTAAAAAAAACAAGCTTCATATTTAAAAAAAATATTGATGACGTCATAACTTTGACAAATTTGACGTTTTATTTTTTTGACTTATGTTAAAAGACGCGGAATAAAATAAACTGTTTGTCGTGTTTTTGCATTTTTTTCAAAAATGAACATTGTACGTTTTATGAATTTTGTGCGTGACTTTATCATAACCCTGTATACTTTCCACATTCGCAAGTTAACTTATATACCCAGAGTTTAAGCTTCTCTTCGTTTCATCCGTATTGTTTCTTTTTTTTATATATATTTACCAACTGAATTATTATTATGTTTTGTTTATTTTCTACTAGTTTTGGATAGATTAGTGACAAAGTATGTGTTTTTTTTTCACTGAGGATGCTATTAATTAAATCTATTGTGTAACCATTGTTAAGGGCTATATTATATGTTCTGTTAAGTTCTAGTTTAAAGTTTTGTTTATTGATCGGTACGTTTATTGGCTTATGTATCTTAGAATTTGTGCAGCTAACTTATGATTTATCCGATAACATGAGGTTGCACGTATTGTGATGTCTCTGTTTGTTGGTTTGTGATAGATAGCAAATTCGTGTTTATTACTGTAATAGGATATTGTTAAGTCAAGAAAATTGATAGGCTTGACTTCTATTTCTATTGCAATAAATGCAGTTTTTAACTAGAGGATGTTTGTTGATGGTGTTTTCTAAATTTTTGAAAATTTGCACTAGTAAAGGGCTTAAAGGATTACCCATTGCTGGACTTGTTGTCTGGCTGTAAAGTTCGTTGTTAAATTGAAAATAATTTTGGTCAATACATAATTTAAGGAGATTACAAACTGTCAATTAGTGTTCTTTATAGTAGAATTGAGTTTCAACGAGTATCTCTCCCATCAAATAATTATTTAAAAAACTGTATTTTATATTAATATGCAATATATTATTTTAATTTTAATCAGCGTGATATACAAGATGTTCCAGAAAAACGGTGTAAAGCCAAGAATACTAAATGCTTGTGTGAAATTCAAAGAAAAAATGTCCATTCATAGTGGTAACTAGTTTTTGACACTTACTTTATTCCAATTTGCAAGTTACTTACCGAGTTCCGTGGATCACACTTTAAGATATTAAATGAACATACATGTATCTCAAACACATGCATATATGCATATACGTTTTACGTATAAATGTATATATGTAAGTCACAGTAATTATGAACATACCTTGTTTAGCATACACATCTATGTACATACAACATTAGCGCTAGAGTATACACTTTGCATTGATTGAAATTCTAAAATTATTGCATTTTACATACCTTTTGGTGTTTTAACCTCACTTTTAATCACTATATTTTCGGATTCTTGTTCTCATTTTTGATTAAATTGACGAGTTGGATACAAAATTATAAACCGATTTATCCGTCTTTTAGTCCTGAATTAACTTATCGTCCGAGGCTTGTATTTCTAACGGCGGCGTCTATTTGTTGTAATGCGGCCAGAATCTCCTTCGGTGACTTAATCGTAGGGATATATTTATTGTTATGCTCGACTAGCGTCACTAAATATGTCTGAATTAAGGCCAACTCAAATCCAGGTGGTCACCGGTGTTCTCTTTGCAATATATGTGGATTGGAATTCAGCTTCCGCGGATTACAAAAATTCTATTATATGTTCAACCCTTATCGAGGTAAAATATGTTTAATAAATGAATAAATGTATAAATGTATTCCATTTTGTATCTTAATTATAATTCAGTATTTTTAAATAATCTATATTTGTTTCTTCTTGGTTTTGCAGATTAATGGTACTCCACTTAGCTTTACAAGTCGGCATTTTATCCTTAATTTGGTATTTAACTACCTGCATTACGGGCGCGACCATGGTGAAAACATCAATTGTCGTGCCCATATTCTATGTGCTGTTTAATTTTTTGTAAACTTATTAAAACGAATACAAGAAAAAATGGAAACAATGTGACTGACAAGTATTACTGCAAATGCATTTATTATAATAATAATTATTAATACTCTTTTAGCACCGTTATTTTTGATACTATAAAAAATATATATTCAATACTTTTAACAAATAGATCTGAATATTTTACTTATTAAATTTTCCGTATATTTTATTTTTTATATATATAAAACTGACGAATACGCAATAATTATTGGAAAGCTTTCGCATTTTAAATTTAAAAATTGAATAATATTTTTAAAAGAACATTTATATATTTTTTATCTTAATAAGTGATAATTTGTTTAAGCAAGACTTTTAATTGGTGAGTGCAAAATAAAATTATTTAGGGTTTCTGAGTATCTTATTGAAAACTCTTCCTTAATTATTGCGTGCAGTGGAAGTATGTTATAAAATAATGTTTTTTTCTTGTAATTTAGATTTATAACGTAGTCAAAACGGGTGTTTTTTTGGTGTATTTTTCCGATTTCATTTTTGTTGGATTATTTATATGTTGCTTATTTCTGTGTTACTATTTGTAATGTGAAGACTATTCTAATAATAAAAATAATTAAAAATGATCGGTTTGAGTTATTTTGATTTATTAGCAGGTTTTGATAGGGATAATGAATACCGTGGATCCTACTGATTGCGCCAGTACTGCACCAGTTTTAAGCGTGCATTAGAGCGTGCTTGCCACTAATGGAAAAACCTTTTATAAATGTGTGATATTAAATCACAGAATTTATTATTGAAGAGACAATCCAAATGACAATCACAGAATTACCGTCATGTATATAGCAGTTAAAAATTAACGTATGTTAATATATATTTTTTTCAATCTAACTTTATACAAAACTTGATTCTTTTTTCTTTATAAATAAGATTAATTTTACGGTGGCGGTAAAATTTGGGTCACTCGGTATATTAAGTTAATTTGCAAGTTAGTATACCGGTGCACATCGTTAAACTTTTATCTTTTTGTTCAAATTTAAGGTCGGAAAAACTTAAGTTAAATTGCTATTTTTTGGCATATTTTGCTCCATCCAAAACCTTTTCAAACCCAATCTTAATATACAGGTGTTCAAATTGTAATGGTATGGCTCATGTTATCATTTTTAAGTAAACTTTATAATATTAAATAATTATATGAATCTTTTATTAATTATATATTGGAAATCAATAGATACATATTGCTAGAATTTAATTTCCTATATGTTCATATGTATATAAAATAAGTATTAATTTGATAAGAAGTATTTATAAGAATAGTGGCGCCGAACATTTGTGTTAGTTTAAGATAAGTGGCGCGGTATCTACAACTTCGCACGGTATACGTGACACTGTGTGTGTGACCCACAACGGGAATACCCAGACATCATAGAAAAAGGGGAATCCCAGGATTCGAACTATAAGAAGTGAATAACGCGATTCAAAGAGAGAGTCGACTAAGGTCCTTTAATGAGAACAGTCACCTAAGTGACCTAGGCATTTACCTAAGTAAATACCTAGGGTTTACTGCAAAGAGATAAGGTCCTCTAGTTTAAAAGTGTTTCGACTCACACATATACAGGTGTACCACTTAAAACTCTCAGGTCAAATATCTCGGAAACGCATAAAGATATTTGAATTTTGTAAAAAGTAGTTACTAAAGAATGTGATCGACTCTAGTTTGCTCTCACAATTGTGTTTTATTATGTGAAGATATAGATGGCGCTGCGATGAAATTTTTTTTGATCGCCACAATCTTTATTTGTTTTTTATTTGAAGGAGTATTAAATTAATGTAAATTTTATTATTTGTGTTAGTTTCCAAAATTTAACGGTTTTATAGATATTCGTGTTTAAAAAAAGTAAGACTAATTTAGTCTTTATTTTGTTTAAATATTTAATTTGTAGACAAAAATAGCGGTAAACATACTCACAATTCTTGCTATTATAGTTACTTACAATTTAAATTTTATAGTTAGTTCCTTTTTATAAATTCCACTTCATGGTATGTAAGCAGAAAAGCATTCATGTCTGTGTTATATGTATGTATCCTTGCTTTGATTATTTAGGAAATATTTGGACATTAGCACACATTAGTGACATTTGCTTGATTATTAATAATTGTCTTTATAATTAGCTTCATTCAAACATTTACTCACTTTGCGTTGAGATTGTATTAAAAATATGGTTTTACACATAAATAAAAACGAACTGAATATGGTTTTAATTTATGGAGAATCCCGTAGAAATGCATCTGAAGCAATGCGATTATATGCTCTACGCTTTCCAAACAGGACTTTACCAGGTCACAAAACATTTGTATATCTGTGTGCAAATCTCAGACATTACGGTAGCTTCAAAAAACAAAAACATTTAAGGCAGAAAAGAGTAAGAGATGATAAAATTACGGCAGCGGTACTACAAACAGTTAATAATAATTCACATACATCATTACGGCAATTAAAAGAACAGAATGATCTATCTGTAACCTCTTGCCGTAGGATTCTAAAAGAAAATAAATACTTTCCGTATAAAGTTCATTTGGTACACCATTTAATAACGAATGTCGTTTTCACAACAATGGTACTTTAATTAAGCATAATGCTCGATATTGGTCAGAAGATATAAGTCACTAGAACAAATATTGGTTATTTGGTACATGTAGTTTACATTCATACAAATGCCTTGATTTTCGCGATTTTTTGGCGTGGAAATTGATCATTTTGGTGTATACGCCAATCAAGTAACCCGCCCTCCCCCACCCCCCAAAGAAAGAGTGAAACAAGTTGCGGTAAAAACGATTCATTTTGAATTTTAAAAGAAAGGAAGAAGGTAAGTATCAAAACTCATAATCATAATTTATAAAAATGCTAGAATTGTATTTTTGACAGATCTAAATGCGAAAAAACATTTTTTTATTTGTAAAAGACTTAATTACAGAATCCAAACATAATTTTAGTTTTATTCGTTGATGGAAGCAAAGTAGGCTTATTCCCAGAATTTCAAAATTTTATTAATTTGTATAAATTGTACAACGAAGAAACATAATATATGAAACAGGAATTGTATGAAATATTTATTATAAGGTGAGTTTACAAGGGAAAAATACAAGAGATTTATTTCTAACATGTTAACTAATAATTTTGAACTCCAGTTAATTATAGAAAATAATTAAAATAATGGAAAAGTTTTATATTAATTTGGACTAGTTATTTAAAATAATTAGTACAGTAGTACCCCCATATCCGCGGGGGCTTGGTTCTGTGGTCTTCCGCGGATACTGAAAACCGCGGATAGAAGCGAACGCTTTATTTTCGAGTACAATATGAAATATGAAGCAAAGTTAAAACAATGAAACAAGAAAAAATAAGTTATATAATATTTATTTAAAATAAATAAACAATAAATAAATAAATATTCTTGTGCTGTGGCACAAATAGAATTTAAGTTTAATAAATATCTAAGTTCATATATGTAGTATATATTTACATACACAACAAGAAAATATACAACAAGAAAAACTTTATCATCGTGAGCTACATATTCATTCATCTTCCTCCAAGTCCAAGTTAGCAGTCGATTGTTTACTTAGATCCGAAGCAAACGATGTTGATGGCTGTGCATTATCGATAGTTTTGTCGACTTTTTCAAAGTATGTACATTGTTATTGGTAGTTGTCTTTTAATTTCAATAAACAAATCCTCCAAAGGTTTCAATAAGCCTTCTGTTATAGTGCGAGTAATTTTAATACTGCGTTCCATTATTGGATCATATTCTACTATCTGTTCTTTTAATGTTTAAGCAATTCGAAATATCGCTGAAAATTTTTCAAGCGTCCATGCTGGCGGTTCTTGTTGACCCTCATCCTCATCGTCACTCGCTTTTGGATTAGATTTCACAAGGTCTTCCAATTCCTCGTTGGTGAATACTTGATCCTCTTCGTTTATGTAATCACTGAGTTCCTCTTGGGTTATATCGTTAAATCCTTCTCCATCTATTTTCTGCGCTATGTTAAATATCGTTGTTAGATGTGAATTAATATCATGTGTGTCTTCAGAACTAAGAACGATGTCATTCCCCAGATTTTTCCAACATGCTATTATCGTTTCTGACTTTAATTCCTCCATCGCTCCTTTGATAAATAAAATTGCATCAGCAATTGTAAATGACTTCCAGCATTCCATGAGCCCGATATCAGAGCATTCGTTAGCCATTGTATACAGCATTTCGAAAACCTGTCGAATATATATGGCTTTAAAGTATCTAATGACACCTTGATCAAGGGGTTGAATCAATGAGGTCGTGTTAGGTGGTAAAAAAAGCACTTCAACATTTTTATCTTCTGTGCCTAGTGACACAGGATGCCCAGGAGCATTGTCTAGTATCAGCAGCACTTTAAATGGTAATTTTTCCTTTTCCAAATATCTTTTCACTTCCGCAATAAAGCATTGATGAAACCATTGTGTAAATAGAACAGCCGTAACCCACGCCTTTCGATTTGATTGCCAAAACACAGACAGGCAATCTTTGTATTTAAGAGCACGTGGATTCTGTGATCGGTAAACAAGTCCGGGTTTAATCATATGACCAGCTGCATTTGTACAAAATATTAAGGTAAATCTATCCTTAATTGCTTTAAAGCCTGGTGCACTCTTTGCAGTCTTATGAATATAAGTCCGTTGAGGCATTTTTTTCCACATAAGACCAGTCTCATCGCAGTTAAAAACTTGCTTAGGATGATAATTCTTTCTGCAATAATTTGTTAAAATTTTTCTGAAAACAGGGCAGCAGCTACATGATCAGCCGACGCAGATTTCCCTGTCATTTTTATATTTTTTAGATTAAACCGAGTTTTAAATCTATGCAGCCACCCCCTACTTGCTGTGAATGCTTTTCCTTCCTCTTCAGTATAATCTTGGGTCTGCATATCTCCATATAAACCAACGCCTTTTGTTGTAGCACTTTGCCATCGATAGGAATATGTTTTCTTGTCATATCTTCCACCCATAAATTTAAGGCATTTTCTACCTTAAGTAACATTTTATTACGTATTGTGGTTGCAACTTTTGCAGTTTGGGGTGCACTAGAAAAACTAGCTCGAATCTTATCTTTGTTTTTTAACACTTCTCGTATCGAAGATTCGTTTTTATTGTATATTTTAGCAACAGTTGCAATAGATTTTTTTTCTATTTCAATCATAATGATTTTTATTTTTTCACTAATAGTGAGCATGTCACGTTTTCTTTTTGGTTTAGAAGCCATTTTAAAATGATTTTCAAATTTACTTGCTATATTTAAAAACTATTGCAAGCACTGTCTTGTCCGACAATTCGAATAGTACTAAACTCATACTTAACAGGAGGGGGTGACTCATATATACGACGATATATCGACAAATGCTCCTATAATTTTTATATTTATTGATATAACGCGTTTTCTGCTCATCATAGGTAAATCGCGGATCATTGAAACCGCGGATACGGAGTCAGCGGATAACGCAATTGCATAATCTACGGTGCGGCACGACCATGAATTACAAAAGATGATTGTGAAAACATTTTATAACAAAAGACAATGTTTTTAATAAACGCGTCTAAACTAGGGCTCTCTGAAAATCCTAGTTAGTTATTTCCAGGGCTAATCGCTTTGAAGAAAAATAGAGCAAAATCACGAGTTATGCAGAAGTATGTTATAGTACAGGAAATCATATATAGTTTCACAAGCTGAATCTCAACACCAGTAATCGGCCGTGGACATAGTCAATAATAAAAATGGTTTGCAACATTGAAAGCAACGGCCGACCACTAGCATAGACAACAAATGCTGATTTTGCCATTTATCGACCATAAGATTATATGTTGTTTTCAGTGCTATTTTCGGATCAAAAATTTGAAATTACTAATCTTCAGAAGATGGCAAACTACCAAAAACGAAAATTCTTTGCAGATTCTGAGGATAATATGCAAGCAGTTCAAAATGATTAAAAAAACCCGAGTATCTGGCAGACATTTCGATATTCCTCGACCGACACTACAGGACCGGTTCAAGGTACGAGCTGCCAACAAGTCACGAATAATGGGTCCAGTTCCATATTTGAGTGTGGAATGTGCAAAAAAAGTAGCCGAATGGATAATTAGACGAAGAAAACCTTAATAAAGAGGGATTGAAATTAGAAAAAATAACTAAAGCCCGTTTTAGACTATCACATAAAATAGTATCAAAAAATTGGATACGATTTTGTAGTACAATGTAAAGCATCATACATTTTTCTTGTACAAGATTATTGTATGAAATTAGAACCTGTCCTATTTTCGTACTAATAAATAAGATGCGCGCAGGCGTAGTAGGGCGCTTCAAACTAACACAGTATTCTTTTGTTTACAGGGTAGTCGTTCCGAAAGTCGCGTAGTATTCATACGTTATATTGTGATCGTGTAAGATATAAGTTCTTTTAGAAGCTACAGTAATAACACTGTACTTATTTGCAAAGTATAAAAACTATTCTCGTAAGTACTGTTATATAAGAAATAATATATTAGTTAATGTTTAGATGTCGTGGACAACTGAGCAAATTGAAAAATTAATTGAAGGATATATCGACTATCCGCAGTTATATGCAATAAAACATTCGGAGTACCATAATAAAAATAAGCGGCAGGTAGCTTTAAATAATGTATTAAAAGCGATTGATAGGCCCGGAATCACCATTTTTGAAATCCAAAAAAATGGAATGGTTTATGTTCTACCTACTTAAATGAAAAAAAGGAGGTTTTAGAGTGTTCGCAGCGGATCTGGAGAAGATGAGGTAAGTGTCAAAGAAATTGTGGTCATGTAAAAATTAGAATTTTTACATGACCACCTATCATTGCGGCAAGGAACGTCATCCTTCTACCCGTTCAATGAGAAAATTGATTTATCAATAGAAAGTCAAGCATGTCCCAACATACAAGAAGCACAAGAAGAGCACGATAATGGGATATTGTTATTATCTCCTACTTCATCCTCAACACCCGTTCCATCACCTAAAACTGATATGCGAATATTAAAAAAAAAGAAATGAAATGTGGATTATCAAGACGCCTTGCAACAACAAGCTTCAGCAGCGTCAATATCCATTTCACAAGCAGCAAGTGGATTAAGCAAAGATAAAAACGAAGAAACTGATGATGATTTGTATGGCAAGTATGTCACCAAAAGACTCGAAAATATCAAGTCAATAAAAAAGAAATTTGAAGTCAAGCACAACATCGACCAGCTACTATTTGAAGCTCAAATGGAAGAATTAGATAATTAAATGTAATTTATCAATTTCATTAAAATTTTGCAAATAAAGGGTAAATAAAACAAACGTTGTCTTTCGGTTTTTCTTTATTATAATAGATGTCAAAATTATGTTGGCACATATATTAGCTCTCGCCATAAGCCAATGACCTCTTACTATTCATTTTTTGATTCTCTTTTTTATCTTCTGCGTGTCTAAATACATTTATGTTTATACCTCTTTGAGGTTAAGAATAGGTACACACAAATATTTATCTTTTGCTTGAAACATGTACAGCGCAGAATCACAGACTAAATTTTTGTACAAGTTTATAGTATAGTGTAATAGGCCTATAAAGAACCCTGTTCAAATTGATGCAAGAATCTTGTGTAAGAAAATTGTATAGCGCTTTACATTGTACTATAAAATCGTATACAATTTTTTGGTACCATTTTATGTGATAGTCTAAAACGGGCTTAAAAAAAATTGGAGGAAGAAAATTTAGGAGAAGAAAATTTAACTGAAGAAAAATTAGTCGAAGAAAATTTGGAAAACGAACAATTAGACGAAGAAAAACTGGATAAAGAAAAAGTGGGCAGTAAAATTAGATGAGGGGAAACTGAAAAGCAGCTCTGAGTGTTTAATATCAAAAATTAAGTACAGGCAAAAAAATAAACTCAATATGTTATTTAATTGACTTGTTTGAAAATAAAATCCATTCGCCGTTCCTTACGATTAGCAAAATGATTAATAACTAATTCATTGAAGTTTGGTGTTGATGTCAGTAATTGTTTTTCAATGGAACACATTGCTGCGGCACATAGTCTGCTTTCCTGCATGATATTTCTAGAAAATGTTTTTATTCTCTTCAAAGTTGAAAAACAATATTGCAATATTCTTATTTTTATTAACTGCATTAAATTTAACAACAGTTGCCAGTTCTTTTAATAAATATTTGTCACAAAGCCCTAGAAAATATTGTAAATTCTCCTGTTTAGGATAGGATTTCATTTTAGATTTAGTAGCTACAACTCGATGCTGTTTTAGAGATTTTCTCAGTCTTTCCTTTCTGGGTGTATGGGCAGAGAGATTTTTTTCTGTTTGAACCCCAACATCCCTTGTAGTAGGAATTTCCATAACTGCTAAAATACAATTAAAAAATTATACATTTCATTAAATACAAATTAATTGCATGTGTGTAACTGAAAAGTTCTCAATTATTCTACTTTATACTAGGTTAAATACATATGTGTTGAATTTTTGTTCAAGAATGACTTTGAATTCTTTAGTTAAACAACTGAACGTATTTTATGTTTTGCTCATAATATAATTTTTTGTATTTTAACTATTAATTGTCATACCTATAGGTGGTTCACTTTCTGCTAAATTTTGGGATCCAATATCACTTGTGCTAGGAACATTCGTAGTTTCCACACATTCTAAAATAGATTTTGAAATTAGTATGCTTTTAAAATTTCAAATAATACTTAGTTCTTATAAAATAATATTTTATAATAAACATTTACCTGTAGATAATTCCTTAACCGGTGAGGTTTCAATTGATTTCTTTTCAATATGGTCATGGCTGAAATATGAAATGTTTTATTTTCCCTATTAAGTTTTGTACCTACTATATAGACTTAGAAAGTCTATCCCTAATATACAGTTGCTATTCAAATTAGGCACTATTATGAATTCTGTTAATAATATTAAATTACCTATTTTAACATTTATGCAAAAGGCTTTATCTATAGTAATCATAGGTTTTTTGTTTGTAGTAATAATATTTATCTTTCTTATGGGCATATAATACCCCAGTTTTTCTATATTCTTATCTAAATACTACTATTTAATAATGATAATTGCGCTCCTGTGTCCAGTAATGCCTCCATTTCTTCATTCCCAATTTTGATTGTAATATGTGGTAGTTCTGTAGTTATTTTCTTTAGATCGTCAAAGTTGTAGATGTTCTGTATTTAGTTTTTCTTTTTGACTGGTCCTCTTAAAAATCCAGCGAAGTTGCATTTGAATAGGTTGAGTTTACCCATTCCTTATTCATTGGCAGTTGTCTTGTATCCTTCGGTATAGCAGCTCTTGATTCTTGCTTTTCCTTAGGACTTGTTTCTTTCTTTTCTTCTTTTGCTTGCACATTTTTTATTCTTTTCTCCTTTTCAGGAATCCTTTCTTCCTTCTTGTAGCTTTGATCATTCCTCTTTATATTTTCATAATTTCTTGTCCTGTTATATGTATACTGGTTATTTCCTTTGTTTTGTTTGTTTTGATTTTGATTATTTCCATAATAATTATTATTGTTGTTGTATCGAGGTGGATAACTTATATTCGGGTTTAAATTACTTGTATTAAAATTATTGCCCTTCTCGTCCACATCATCTAGTCTCTTGACCAGTTCCAGGAGTCCTTCTATGGTATCTATTCTTTGAAGTGCTACAGCCTGTGTAACATTTGTTGTTTAAGAATAGACATCACAGTAAAGTTTTATGAAATGTTTATTCTGCATTATACATGATGTAGTTAGATGGACATTAAGGGGTTACATTACTAGAATATGAGGTTTTTAAATATTTTTTTGGTTAGTGGGTTAAGACAATTCGACATCATTATTTTGAATCTATATAAACAAAAGATATAATTATTCCTGTAACGAAATACAAAGTACCTAAGACTTACCTACTTTGCTTGTATACGTGCCTTAGTTTGCGCCAAGTACAAAGTTACAGTCTATTTTATTTCGTCATCGCTTGCTGTTGCATGTCGCTTTCTGGTGGCGCCTGTATAACGTTATCAACACAAAATCAGTTGCAAAATGAACATACTACAATTAAAGTAGGGGAGAGACGTCGAAGATGACGCACCTAAGCAATTTTCATTTAATTTACGAAACAAAATATATTGAGCTATTGTGACCATCATGGTGTTGTAGCAAGTACATTTTGTTATCATTTACTATACTTGTTTTTTAATTAGGTATAGTGCAATATATTTTTCGCGACTTTTAAAAACAAACTACTTTGCGTCATCTTTCCCTCCACTGAGGATAAGATGACGCACCACTAAGGATAAGATGACGCATTATGGTGGGGAAGTATGGTAGTTCAATAATGGAAACATTAATTGAGAAATAACTATATTCTTTGGTATTTATAAAAAAACAAATAAACTGCAAATAAAAGTTGATCCTAATAGATTCAGAAAAATATCAATCTCAATACATTAGCAAACGTCACAAACGTAATTTTCGGGACTGTCTGCACCACTGCACTCCTTATGGATCCACTTACCACAATTTGTACATCGAAACCATGTTTCGGTTTTTCTACCGAAATCCCCACATAATATGCATATGTCAGTGTTGGATCCCTCGTGACTCATGTCGCCCAATTCATCGTCATCACAGAGGCCATCCTCAGAAAAATTGCTCTCGTCGGTCTCGCTATCTTCCACGTTTTTCTTTTTTGATATTTTCTTCTTGATTGCGCCGGTTTTCACTTTATTTATATTTGCGTTTTTTGAACCCGTAGTGTCAACAAATACTTTTTCTGTTATCTTTTTCTTGGCATCTTGCAACTTTGTCATTTTTTCTTTCCTTTTATTATGTTTAATTACCATATCTTCTTTCAAATGGGTGCTGGTTAGTATCTCAGAGTGCTGCTTTCGTCGACTAGATTTTCCTTTAACTTTCTGATTAGGCACAGGAACAGGAGAAATAATGGCAATTGAAGTATGTGTACGTTCGTTTTGTGAATCTTCATTTGGCGGAGTCTTGTGACTTGGAGGTGACTCTTTGCTGGTTGATGGTCGAGGTGATTCTTGTTTTCTGGAAGATTGAGGTACTGTTCGTTGTGGGGTTGTTATATCTACAGGAAGTGATACAAGAGAAACATCTCTTTCCAAACTAGAATGGATCATATTATCAGCAGGTGCAAAGTCATCCTCTGTGAACTTATTGCCGTTCAACGGATAAATACCACATGCCTGGAATCCGGAAACTGCTTTTTCAATATTTGCAACCTGGTCGTATGCTAACTTAAAAATCTCAGCTACATCGTATGGAGTTATTGTGTTTTCAAACTTCGAGTTTCTAATTTTTGATTTTAAAAACAAATTACAATGCCGACTGTATGCATTTTTTAATGCGGCAAAAAATGTTACATCTAGAGGTTGTAATCTGTGGGATGTATGGGGTGGAATACTAACCATGACAATCCCATTCTCTCTGCAAAAGTAATATATTTCAAGTGAAATGTGGCTTGTGTGGTTATCTAGTACAAGTAATACCGGATTATCAATGCTTGATAAGGTTCTTTTTTGAAAATGTTTCAGCCACAAAAAAAATACAGTTTCATTGCTCCACCCATTGTAATGGTACATACCAGTTCGTTTACGAATTGGTAATTTTTTATATTTTTTGAATTTAATTAAGTACATTTCATTATTAATATTTTAAAGAGAAATAAGAATTAAAATCAATGAATATGTTATGGTATTATTAAGTAAATATTAGTCATAAGATAAGTTTAGTATGTGTTTAGTTTTAAGAATTGTGGCGCCGAATGTTTACAACAGTGAAATAAACGCTACAGTTGTGATAAACATTCGCCGACGTAAAAGAGTGTGTGTGAGAAACTAAGTGGGAACAACCTAACTATATGGAAAGCGGGGAACCACCGGCGGTTCAACATAAAATGAAAACACGCGCTGGGAACGAAAGAGTCAACAGCTAGACCTAGAGTCGAATGGTTAACTTCAAAGTCGGGAAGGTTTTGACTGGCTGATTTCATGAAGAAATCGTCGAACCCCGACTAGTAAAAGTTTAAGTAATATACAGTAAATGTAATAAAAATAAGAAGGGGAACCTACACTCCTATAACTAATTGGATAACAATAATAAGAATTGTTATTACAAAAATAGTGTTTAAAGTAGCACTTAAAGAATAAATGTGCACGGTGGTAAAAGTTTAATAAAAGAATATATGTATTGTGCTCCCGTAAGCAGAACAAGGGGATTCGTCACCATAGGATCGTGACCACCCAGCAAATGACGCCGATGAAAACATCGTAATAAAAAGAAGATTCTACGGAAGATAGACATCACGGAAGAGCGAAGAAAGAAACTTTATTATAAGGTATTTTTAAAAGATTATATATTAAAGCTTAAATTGATGTTAATATAATAAAGTTATCAAATAAATATCATCTCCGTTCTAATAAGGAGAATGTAATTTAATCTGTATTAGCAGCATTGTATGTATATAATAATACACACAACGTGTATAAAGCATACGTAGTAGATTCTGGCATCTGTTGTTGATATTTGAGTATACTGAATAATATACAAAAAGATTTATATCTGTTTGGCATTTATAAAATTATATTCAAATTGCCTTTTAAAAAAATTTGATCTCTTTTATGTTTGTATGAGATTGTTCGTTATCTGTTAAAATTATATGTGTGATTCATTGATTTTAATATAAGTATTATTTAAAGTTTCAATAGTATTTTTCTTTTTATTAATTTTAATTAATGTTTAGGAACCCTCTTTATTAATCATTTCTGATAAACCCAAACCGCCCTGAGAGAAATTGAGCCATAGTCGGCAATAGGGGGTGTTCTATTACATTATGGTGCCCAACTAAGGGGCTGTTCTATTACATTAAGGCGCGCCAACTGCAGGGCTCGAAGAAATGATGTTTTTTTAAATTTTACGTGCTTGTAGAAATGATTATCTTTTTTTATTGACTAATAGATATAAAATTGAAGTTTGGTATTGAATAAAAAAGTTTTTGAAGGATTTTATAACATTTAAAACACATACATTTTAATATGTTGAATTGTATTTTTTTCATATACAAGGTGTTATATAATTAGAGGTACATATTTTAAGGGGGTATTAATTATACAATAAGAATAAAACCAAAAATATTTTACGCGAATAAGCGGCATTTTGAAAGTAAATTGACAACATATTATACAGGGTGATCCAAAGGAATAGGCACACCTGGTTGGGGGGTCACCGGAATTAAGTCAATAAACATTGTATACAATTAGCGGAGCTGTTAAAGGCAAAGTAGAATAAAATTTGAACAAAAAAGAATTTTCTTTTATAGCGTTGTTGTCAAATTTTTATTTAGTTGTTTTTATATGCCTTTATCGTTGTTTAAATAAAGCCGCCGTAGTATAAAATAAACGTAGCCTCCAAAAGGAATAATCATGGGAGATATGCAGGCACTTTTTGACTTTATGAGACAATCAATGAAAGATTTAAAAAAAAGTAATGAGGATTTAAAGAAAGACAGTGATGAAAAATTCAGAGAATTAAAGAAAAATAATGAAGAATTAAGGAAAGATTTAAAGGAAGACAGTGATGAAAAATTCAGAGAATCAAAGAAAAACAATGAAGAATTAAGGAAAGAATTAAAGAAAGACATCCAGGAAGCAAATTACCAGATGTATGAAAAAATAGCAAAGAGCCAAGGACAACTAAGAAAGGAAATGGATGATTTCAAGGAAAAAACAGAAACCGAATTGAAAGCAGTAGACGAAAAGGTCCAGCATCAAGCATATGAATTCGAAAGAAAATCTGAAGAAGAAAAAGAAATAAATGACAAAGTGGGACCAGTATACGAGGAAGTTGGAAAAACCCGACCGGAAGTACCACAACAAGTTGTCGAAATAAAGGAGGCATCATCCGTTGGCATGGTTAGAAGAAATATAAAGGTGCCCAAATTCAATGGAAATGGAAAAAGAACACATCCCAAGAAATTTCTAGATTCATTGCAGAAATATTTTGAAGTTATGGAAACTCCCGAAAACCGGAAGTTAAATTTTGCGATAAGCCAATTGGGGGGTGGAGTTCTACGATGGGCCAGCATCACCAAGAGCCAATGGAAATCGATGGAGGACTTTCGACGAGACTTTCTGGAAAAATATTGGTCAAATAATATACAGAGTGGAATCTGTAAGGTAGTTGGGTTTTCTAAGAAAATAAAAAACAATCGCCAAAAGAAACAAAAGAAGATAAAAAGGAAGAAAAGGAAAAGACCAATCATATTGAACAGAAAAGGGGTACTCAAAAATGATCGTAATAAAAATGATACGTTCCGATGGGATAAGCCCAAGAAACGTCATTATCTCTGCAATAATCCACATTACGAAGAAGTAATGTTCTCAAATCATTCATCAAAAAGACTTAATAATATTTTATCAACATCTGTTTACTTTTATGCAATACCAAACGTTACCGATTTGCTATTTCAAAAAGTAAAGGGGGGTACTGTAATGGTACATACCAGTTCGTTTACGAATTGGTAATTTTTTATATTTTTTGAATTTAATTAAGTACATTTCATTATTAATATTTTAAAGAGAAATAAGAATTAAAATCAATGAATATGTTATGGTATTATTAAGTAAATATTAGTCATAAGATAAGTTTAGTATGTGTTTAGTTCTAAGAATTGTGGCGCCGAATGTTTACAACAGTGAAATAAACGCTACAGTTGTGATAAACATTCGCCGACGTAAAAGAGTGTGTGTGAGAAACTTAAGTGGGAACAACCTAACTATATGGAAAGCGGGGAACCACCGGCGGTTCAACATAAAATGAAAACACGCGCTGAGAACGAAAGAGTCAACAGCTAGACCTAGAGTCGAATGGTTACCTTCAAAGTCGGGAAGGTTTCGACTGGCTGATTTCATGAAGAAATCGTCGAACCCCGACTAGTAAAAGTTTAAGTAATATACAGTAAATGTTATAAAAATAAGAAGGGGAACCTACACTCCTATAACTAATTGGATAACAATAATAAGAATTGTTATTACAAAAATAGTGTTTAAAGTAGCACTTAAAGAATACATGTGCACGGTGGTAAAAGTTTAATAAAAGAATATATGTATTGTGCTCCCGTAAGCAGAACAAGGGGATTCGTCACCATAGGATCGTGACCACCCAGCAAATGACGCCGATGAAAACATCGTAATAAAAAGAAGATTCTACGGAAGATAGACATCACGGAAGAGCGAAGAAAGAAACTTTATTATAAGGTATTTTTAAAAGATTATATATTAAAGCTTAAATTGATGTTAATATAATAAAGTTATCAAATAAATATCATCTCCGTTCTAATAAGGAGAATGTAATTTAATCTGTATTAGCAGCATTGTATGTATATAATAATAATACACAAAACGTGTATAAAGCATACGTAGTAGATTCTGGCATCTGTTGTTGATATTTGAGTATACTGAATAATATACAAAAAGATTTATATCTGTTTGGCATTTATAAAATTATATTCAATTTGCCTTTTAAAAAAATGTGATCTCTTTTATGTTTGTATGAGATTGTTCGTTATCTGTTAAAATTATATGTGTGATTCATTGATTTTAATATAAGTATTATTTAAAGTTTCAATAGTATTTTTCTTTTTATTAATTTTAATTAATGTTTAGGAACCCTCTTTATTAATCATTTCTGATAAACCCAAACCGCCCTGAGAGAAATTGAGTCATAGTCGGCAATAGGGGGTGTTCTATTACACCATTATCTGTACAAGTGTAAATTGCGCCGCTTGGTCCATTTTTTTCTAACTGTGGGTTCATTCGTTTTCTAGGAAATACAAATAAAGGAGGAATATAATTACCAGATGCACTAAATGCCGTAATCACTGTTTTGTTTTTTCCACGTTCCCATGAAGAAATAATCCCAAACTGCTTGACTCCTTTAGGTCCAAGTCTTTTACTTGATTCTCTAGGAACAGTAGATATACCGGTTTCATCTACATTGAACATGAGATCTGGGAGAAACTTATACTTATTTTGCACTTTTTGTATATTTTCAAAGTAACGGTCGACTTCCGTTTTATTAAAAGCAGTTATCCTATTTATGCTAGTGGCTTCAGGTTTTCTGAGTGAGATTTGCGGATTTCTTTTTAAAAAACCCTGGTACCAATCTTTGCCCGCCATTTGTTTGTCCTTATTGAAATTGTGTTTAATATTATTGTGTTCTGCGTATTTGAAAACCATTGTTCTTAGCTCTATGGAAGTTATTCCAAAAAATAAATTTGCCAATTTGAGAACATGGTCTACAATCCCCTTTTCTTGAGCTATCGAAAATATTGGAGCTCTTCCAAGTGACTCAGATTTCACTTCTTTTGTTAAATTTTTGATTTTCAGATTTCGTCTCAACGTAGCCTCATGTATTTCAAACGATCTGGCCACTTCTCGAATTTTACGACCGTCTTTCACGATTGCATTTAAGGCTGCGTCAAGAGCTTTTACAGAAAACGATCTTCTTTGCGTTTTTCTAGTATATTTCCTACCCATAACTATAAGAGAAACGCAAGCTTTAAAACAATATATAACAAATATCTGAATATAACATAATAGCTAACGTAGCAAACTGAAAAGGCAAAGATGACGCACCCTGCGTCGTCTTAGCCGATTAGGCACAACTTCCAATTTTTTTTTTTATTATTCAGCTTCTGTAATATTTAATAAATATCCTATGTCATACAAGCACAAAATGACATTCAATCGTATTGTACTGAAATAACTTTAATAAAACAAAAATTAAATAACTTACCTTTGATATTTTCAGAGTACCAAATAATAAAAATAACACGTGTTTCACATTCAACTGTCTCATTTACACTGAACAACAATATGGTGGAATCGGCGAGCTCTAAAATAATAATAGTATCCCAAAGAGGGCGCAGCGAGTATAAAAGCTGATATTTATGCAGTAGTGGCTAAGAAAATACTGTGCGTCATCTTAAACGCTGCGTCATCTTCGACGTCTCTCCCCTAATACTTACAGGTTAGAGCTTCGTGGATATTTAACTTACAAAATGGTCTTTTGCGTTTTTTTTCTTGCCCTCAAAACTTCAGTGTCAACTCGTTTGTCAACAGTATATATAATAATTAATTTCCAACGTGTATTAAATATTTATTTAATAATCAGTTATGAATAGGGCGCGGACATGACCGGTTTAAACTACGACGAAATTACACTGATCTGTATAATATAAATGGATAAGCAATGCAATAGGATGCGCGTGGAATTTTTTTGCCAAATTGAATACTGAACTCGGGGCTTACGAGTATGCGCAGTCCCTAGTCTTTTGACATTCGTATGTGAAATCACTAAAGTTTCGAACCCCGATTTCAATAGACGTGTCCCAAGCAGCAAAATAACAATTTTAGAGAAGCATGAAAATATATATTTGCTAATGTAGAACAAGTGTGCATATAGTGATTTTGCTACTAGGGGTACTAGCTTTTTGTTTATGTTTTTGGAGTATTTTTATTAAGGAAAATGCGAAAGACATTGAAAAGGATCAAATTATACAATTCCCGACATACCATCACTGACATTGTTATCCCAAAATGTTGTTATTTCTGGTTTTGTTGTCAAACAATTGAAGCGCATTGTTAAGTGTGCTAAATGTGTCCGTACTAGAAAAAATCTCACAAACATCTGTCAATAATGCTAGTTTTCTTTCAACAGAAAAAATCATGGTGCTTTAATACGTCCTTCACAAGATGTCACCAAGGTATGTAAAATAGTTGAAGTCCAAGTACGCCATATTCTTGTACAAAACAACGATAAACTTCCTGCAGAGGCAGTATTTTTTGAACTATTTGTACGTTCAATTTCTAATACCGTACTAGTAGAAAATAAGTACCTACTTTGTATCCTTAGATACACATATGCTTGATTCATCTTTTTACATGAAAGTCACGTTTCTCTTTTAATTAAGCATTTTGTGCGATGTTATACGAAAATCCGTTGCTATAGCATTGCAAAGAAACAAACAGAAGTAGAACGTGGGGAAGTTGTAAGAAAAAAGCTCTCCAAATTAATACTTTTTTATAACCATTAAATTTTTCAAAAGGAATGTATTGTTTTTTTGAGTATTTTTTTTAAATTTCCCTTAATAAATAAACATTTCAATATCCTCAGATGTAGATTTTAATTTGAAAGTTCATGTTCTGTTACATACTTTTCAAAGATTTTAGGGATTTCAAATTAGCGCCTTTATTTTATGTTATTGCGCATGTGCGTCAGCCTCGTGCGCAGTTCGTAATTGATCACAATTTCTAATATGCTATTGCTTATCCATTTATATTATACAGATCAGTGCGAAATTACAACGGAGCAAAGAAATAATGTAAACAACACACGCTTACCGAATAGCACTAATTCATATGGTGAACTGCAACATCTGTTTACGCCCGAGAAGTGCCCGAGAATGAGAGCAAAAAACGGCCCATAAAATAAGGAATTTATGAGTAAAATCCTTTTTTCATCGGCGTAGATAGAAGCGTGAGGGGTTTTTAAAATTTATTATATTTACCTTATATTTCGCAAGAGAAATAAAATTTTCATTCATACTTACCTTAGTTTCGTTTTTTCATTGTTTTGACTGTTAATTACGTACTTCGTAATTTTTGTAATAGTCTGTTTAATACCGGTTTATTGAATCAACTGTCGACTGGATTTCGTTTAGTTTCAATACATACGCGTACATTTTTAGTTATCATTTATTTAGATCTAGAACGTTGTTTATGTTACTTTTTCTAATATGAAAATGAATTGTCAGTGATTCCGAAATTTATTACAAAGTCTGTAAAATGTCGTTACAGAATGCCAAAATATCGCACGTTCGTCACTTAGCTTTGCTAAAACATACACAGAAATAGTTTTTATGCAGATAATTTCGATAGTTTACAAAAGTTTGTTACATGTTTAAATGACGATGCTCGAAGTATTTCTGAGTGCAAGAAACTGACAGAAATCCAATCAGTTGTTATTCCTTCAGGAACACTTTGGAAATTTGCCTAAACTAATCACATATTTTGAAAATCGAAATCTCAAATTAAAAAAGATGGATTCACCACATTAGATGTGGCTATTAATAATTTCAAAAGTATTCCAAGTGACTTCGGATGTGGCCATCGGCTAAAGTTAGACGCGGTTTTTAGTAGAAATCCAGATTTAATAACATTGCGGCAATTGTGTATGCTAAATACGCTGAAATAAAAGAATTTTCCAGTACGCACCTATAACCATTTGCGATGTAGAAAGGACGTTTTCTATCTACAAGGATGTACTTAATTCAAAGAGAACAAGTGTCACAGAAGAGAATAGATTACCAGCCACTTGTTATACAATTATATAAATAAAATTAAAACCTCTTTAAAAATATAACATTTCAATAGTGCGCCCATGGGCGATGAGTCATCAACAGTTCGTGTCCGCGCTCTAGTTATGAACATTACAATTGTAATATGTAATAAATATTTTTAACATGTATGTTATATTTAAAAAACATTTAACATTTGATAAATATTTTGGTAAGATTATATAAACATTGCATGCTACTGGGGTATGGTATGAACCAGAGCTGGGCAATTACTTTACAAAAAGGAATTAGCAATTACAAATTGCTTTAGAAATCAGTAATTGTAATTAGTAATTAATTCCTTTGCCTTTTCAAGTAATTTGTAATTGTAATTGCTTGAAAAATCGTGAAGTATTTGTAATTTGTATTTAAATACTTTTAGTTTTTTAAAAGTTCAATTACAAATTATTTTTCCAATTAATTCATATTTAGGACATACCCTTAGCTCCCCTGGAATCACTAGGTGGAACTCAATGTATGACAGTATCAAACAAATACTGGACTTGAAAGAAAAACTTTCCATCCTCTTTTTAAAATTGGAAATAAAGAATATTGTGAAGTCACTGCACTTTTAGCAGAGACCCTAAATATTTTACAAGGTCAGAACAAAGCTTTTTATGACGTTCTTCTTCCTAGTCTAGTGTCACTTAAAAATAAGCTAAATAAATTAAGTAAAAAGTAGTTTAAAAGTGGCGGAGATATAATACTTCAAAGTGCCATTAAAGGTTTAGATAATAGATTTAAACATCTTTTAACTTTAGAGGATACCTGTGCACTTTTAGGAGCAATTACACATCCTGAGTTTAAACTTTGTTGGTTTCCGTTAGTCGAGTCAACGTTTGTGTTATCTAAACATGATATTAAACAACTGCTTATTTCGGAGTGTGAATTATTTTCTATCGAACAGTCCGAATTAATGATTGTTACAGATATTGGTACCGATAATTATAAGAAGGAAGTTAACAATAGCAGCTTATTTGATTTTAATGAAGGAACTGAAGGAATCACACAATCAGCTGACGCTGAAAATAAAAATAAGATTCATCTTGAAATTTTACAGTATCTGGATGATATAAGACAAAACTTTCCCATGCTAGAAAGATACCCTATCATTAAGCAAGCGTTTTTTAAATACAATACTGCACTACCATCTTCAGCACCCGTCGAACGATTATTTTTATTCGCTACTATGATTCATGTAGCCAAAAGACATGCCCTCTCAGACACAAATGTTGAGAAATTAGTTGTAATGAAAAGCAAAAAAGTATACAGTTAAATGATCATTTTAAAGCATCCAACCAACAATATCATATGTTTTAGTATTTTATATTGAATGTAACAATAAAAGGTATTTATTTCAACAGTTTCCAAAGGTGAAAATAAGTTGATTTAAGGTACACTTTACAGCGCTTTTTTTTTAAAAAACTAGCCACTGATTTTTACGGAAAATTTCAATTTCAAGTCATTTTTTCTTTTTGGTCTTCTTCAATAAGAATAATATTATTTTAGAGCTCAACAGTAAGATATTTTAAAAAATTGAAAAAAAATGTATAAAATGGGGTTGAAATATTATTAATTATTATGTAAAACCAGCCTCTAAAAAAAGCACTGCATACAAAAATACACTACAAAATGTGTGAAATGAAACCACCTATGCGTGACATTTCCTGGTATAATAATTATTTTAGTAGCAATAATTTTGAGGAAATACATATGATCCCTTATAGTACCCCAAATTTGTCACCCCTGGGTAAGAAATGTACCCTAAATTACCTTATTTTCATTCCTAGTTTTATGGTGCAATTTTTTGTTACTAATTATTGTATTCACATATTTTATGTTATATTTGGATAGTTGCTTTATTTGTTTTGTTTTTTATATAATAAATTACGTTGTTTTTTCTACAGGTGGGCTGGAATATCGTTGATTTCTTTCCCATTTCCTATTTTAAGTTCCGATTTGTATATTATATACAACAAAATACTAATAACAGAAGAAAACGTTTTTTCTCGGATTTTATAAACAAATGTAATTGTAATTGTAATTAGAAAAGGAATTGTCAATTACATTTTATTTGTAATTGTAATTAGAAGAAAAATTCCTTTCTTAATCTCTTGTACTTTGTAATTGTAATTAATTCCTTTTAAAAACAAGTATTTTGTAATTGTAATTAATTACTATTTGTAAGTAATTGCCCAGCTCTGGTATGAACAGACATTCCTTGTTTTGTAAGAAACTTTATAAAGGCGTGATACTCGATTTTCTCTATATTTCACACTTTCTTCCCGATTAAATTGCACGATTGACGTTGGTTTAAAAACTACTAACGCGATTATGTTAAAACTTTATATTTATACTAATAATGAATCACTGAATACGTTACGACACGAAAGAGTCTACTGCCATTCAATTCTCCCCATTTCGCGAACTTAAAGACGCTCCATCGTAAGATGGAAATTTTATATAGGTACCTAGTGATTTCATGGCCGCTATTACCTAAACAAGATACTCAAAAGAAGCATAATATCAGTTAACTATAATGCACTAATAATTTTAAACAACCTGTATATTGTTTGCATAAAAAGCATATCGTTAAAATCATTGCCGACCGCATCTTCATACACATTTATGCAATGCTTTTGCGTTGTTGGACGTTGAAGTAAGTGCATACATAACCCAAATAACAATAGGCATCCTGAACCTGTTTGAGCTCCTCAAGCTTGGAAATACCCTGGCTTTCGTATGTATTCAACATAAATAATACAGATAAGTACGATCTCTCAGTTCTAGGAACAGAAAAGGGTAACTACCTAACACCTATATTTCTTGCATTTCGTTTTAACCTTCTAGAAAGCGCACGCAATCCGGTGGACGCAATCGTTTCGTTCTTTCGCTGTTTTTTCCAGAATATTCTAAATGTTTTTGTCAATGCATTGCAAAATAAATTTCACATCATTAGTTGACAAACCATTTCTTTATTGCAATATATAGAAGGAGCGGCATATAATATGTTAAATGCTAAATCACTTTTAATGGGGAAATAATAAACTATGTGTTAATTTTTATATCCACTTAAAATTTGTACATAAATAAAGTTATATAAATATACATAGGATGATTGAACTCTGTTTTTGTCGGTATTTTGTTTGTTTTCCACTGGCTCTCTGCAAATCATAGTAAAATAGAGATGTAAGGACTCTGTGAAGGGAACATTTGAGTATTCCAATGGGTCATAACTAAGCGAAAAGATAGAAATATATCTAGAGTCTAAAAATTGAATTAATAGATGGGAGGGGGCATTAAAAGTTTCTCACCATAGTGGATGTCGATTGATTCTTTTAAAAATATATAGGGTGTGGGCTGTTGAACAGTCTTAATCCTCGCATGGAAGAATTCACAAGCGTTTGTCGTCCTATTAGTGAAACAAGAAAATTCGGTCCAGATATTTGGAGGAAACGTTGCGTCTTAAGATATATACGTTTAAAGGTCGTAATCACAAAATTTCTTTATTTTATCTGCCATAATATAATTGGTGAACACTTGCTGCTAATGGAAGTTCAAAAAACGCTTTAGAAAATTGACTTATCAGATTTCTACTTGTATTCCCTTGAAAGACCAACCGATTGAATTTTCAATACAAATTTTGACCCACATGGAAGCGTACATCCTATAATATTTGCTTCCAATAAGACGAATTGGGAAATTATGTGTATTGATTTTCCGGAAGTTTGAAGAACATGTTCACAGGACAAAATTTCAGCTCTGCACTCGAGCACCAACCATATACTTGAAGCATTTGCATAGAGGTACATACTCTCTTTAGTTTTACCAGGAAGGAGTAAAACCGCAAGAGGCACATGGCAGTTTTTATGGAGAGCGTGAAATATAAATAACTGATAAAAATGCTTAAGACAATTTTTGAACGTGTCATCTACGTAACTTTGGTTGTACGACACAGAGCTTTTAGTTTTTCTTCGTAGAAATTCCTATAATTTCCTCCTAATTATTGTTCACTAGTATAAAATCTTTACCAGTATTGGTTACTATTTCCGTATTTGCTACAATATTTCTTCAACTGATTTGGATAATTTAGACATAGAAACTCGTGCATTGTGCATATTTCTCTTTATAAATACTGAAGTTGTTGCTTTCAATGCCCCTATCGCCTTCTTTCGAAGCAATGGACCCTCTAACACTACTTGCTTTTTGCCTGGCCTCAAGAGCGATTTACACGTTTTTTTTACAAGATGCCTAACGTTCAATTTTATTTGCTAACAATTTGTGGAATCACCATTTTGAATTCGACAAATATTATTTTTATAATCTATTTTGGATCATTTTCTCGGCTTAATTACTTTTCGCTTATGGTTGAAAAATTACTAAATGCTTCCTTTAATAATATTTTGGCAATATTTAAGGACAACTTTTGCAGAAATTGTTAGTTTAATCAATCTCGAAAGTGTCATTCTTGTTTGAACGATCACCTAGAGCTATTACTTTAGATTGCGGTGTGACAGAGTTGCGTACCCTCAGTTATTAGGAGAGAGCGGCACGCACGTAAACAGAGGCACAAGCAGGCAGTTCAAATTAGTCGCCTAATGTCTTCTCGAAATGTCTTTTGTTGAGATTGTTTGTTATTTTTGTAACTTTTTTTTATAAAACAACGCATAGGGACACTGAACTTGTATCCACACTTGCAAGATGAACTAAACTAAACATTTTCGGCTTATAGCCGCTTAAAATGCATAAACAAAAAATGAAAATATTAATAGGACCAAAGGAATCAAAAAGATTTTATTAACCCAATAAATCGTTCTGCCAAGCATTATAATACATTTCTGCTGTGCTTTACTCTATTACCTAAGTTCTTGTCCTGCATGAGGCAGGGGTTACAGTTATCCAATACATCTCAAATTTTAATACAAGTTATTGTAGGCATAGAAAACATTTCTATGGGATGGAAGACAGTATAATATTTTAAAGAAAATATTTTACTCCTATAAAGTTGAATCACCCTATTAATACAAAAGATAATAACATTACACTCATGTATTTACCAATGTTTACAATACTAATTAATTTATTAATTATGTATATTGTGTGCATTTGAAATGAATCAATATGTGATTACCTATAATACTCGTCGTCATAAACATCCCAACCACAATATACGGCAGTTAAGAAATCGAATTATGTATGAAAACGACACTTGTCGTCTTTAAACAATTGAACATAAGGTCACATTCACGGAGAAAGTTCCTCTGCTACATTTTTTCATTTACAACTTGGGAGATATTTATGTACTTATACAACATACTCGAACAGACATATATAGATGTATAAGTATGCAAAATATACATAGCGCATTAGTTGTGTTTATTATGGGAGGTTGTGCAACAAACTTCGCCGCTAACTTCTTATTTCTTATTGAAAACTGAACTTGTTATAAAGGTGCTCTCAGTTTACAGACGTAGACAGATGTGTAATAAATAAGAAGGGGAAGTACTATTAATTATATAATTTTAATATTTCGCTTTGATATTATCAAAACAACTAACTGAATATACATGTGTATGTTGTATGTATGTATGTAGTATATACGTATATAATTGCGCTACTTGTAAATTTACGATAGCAAATTATCCTGGCATTTAATGCAGTAATTTCTCTTAAATCATTATAACTTTCTGCTCTTTTAATTTTTATGTAATTGTTCATTACTCCAGGACGGTGTTATTGAGATTTTCTTGAGGATTTTTCCATTCTGTAAATTAATTACGGCACTTCCTTATACGTGGTATAAGGAAGTATTGTGATCAATATTTCCCTTATATATACAGAGTGTCTACAATAAAATGGATACCTTGCATATATTTTTACATGATCTTAAACCAAGCGTTGTAAGCCTCACAGAACACTGGCTTCACATTGATCAGGTGCTGTCAGTAAACATAGAGATGACTTCTTGCTACACTCGATCGCTCAAAATACATGGCGGCTCTTGCATTCTTCTGAGGAAGGGTATTCCTTATACGGAACTGCTTTGTCTAAAACAAAAAAGTAAAGAATTAATTTTTGAATGTAGCAGTATTGAACTTGGTATGCAAAAAATTATAATAATAAATTTGTATAGATCCCCCGCTGGTGATATAGAACAGTTTTTTGACATTCTAGAAGATACTTTAGAATATATAACAACGAGGAAAAATACATATGATGTGGTTCTTACAGGAGATTTTAATGTAAATCTTTTGGATACCACTAGTGCAATTATAAGACGTTTATTTGGATCTGATGAAAAGTTACAATTTGCATCAAACTATTTTTGAACCAACAAGGATTACGAATAGTTTTCTACGTGTATAGATAACATTTTTACAAGTGTGGTTCAATGCGAGAGTTGCGTGATTCATTCTGCTTTATCGGATCATGTGGCACAAAGTATAAGCTTCCAAGGAAAAATACTCAAAAATGGAGTGTTCCGTGAAAAAAGGCTATTTACAGAAAATAATCTCCTCGAATTAAGGGAAATATTGGCAAGTATGCAGTGGCGAGATATCTATGACTATGAGTTATTTAATGAAATGTTGCAAAGCCTAATGAGTATAACTTGCCCCTTGAAAAAATATAGAAGAAAGAGCGACAACGCAACAAACCGTTGGATAACACCGGAATTAAAGCAGAAATGTAAACAGAAGCGAATTATTTACGAGGACGCTCTAAATAATGGAATTGACTATCACGTATACTAGAACTATTCCAAAACACTACAAAAAGAAATACGTGATGCAAGAAAATGCTTTTATTCAAACTTTATAGCAACCTCTACAAACAAAACCCAGGCAACCTGGCAAGTGGTCAGGGGTTTCACAGGCAAAAATGCTCAGAGAAGTTTTTGTGTGGGTGACCTACAGAATGATTTACAAAATGACGAAGCAAAGTTAGCATATGTCAACGACCTTTTGATAAAGATATGCGGAGTCGCAGATAATGATAACGAACTGCATACTCATCTACTTACCCACATAGACAAAACCATATTTCTTTTTCCTACAACACCGAACGAAATCTTGGATATTATTCACTCATTGAAGAACGCTTGTGCCGTGGGACATGATGGCGTTCCTGTTGAACTGCTAAAATCTTGTGCTTCTCAACTAGCCGAACCTATAAGTTTCCTCATAAATTATACATTAGAAACAGGCAGTTTCCCAGATATGCTTAAATGGTCGACGGTTACCTTAATACATAAGAAGGGCAATAAAAATGATAGAAAACTTCCGACCTATATAGATACTTTCAAACATATCAAAGATATATGAGAAGGTGATTTACAAGAGAATATACAAGTTTGTTGAGAGACACAATATATTACACACAATGCAGAATGGTTTTGTGCAGGGTAGATCCACCATACGAGCTATTTACCAGACTATGATGGATATCTATGATGGAATAAATGACCATGGATATGCGGTGGGAATCTTCATGGACCATTCGAAAGTTTTCGACAGCGTAAATTACGAAAAGCTCTACAAGAAACTGCAATTTATGGGTATACGTGGAACGTGTTTGAAATTGATTAAATCCTATCTAACAGGTCGTAAACAAAGGATATCTTCTGTGGATGGAGAAGGCAACATCATCTATTCAGATTGGCGGGACATTGAACATGGAATACCACAAGGCTCAATACTCGGCCCGCTCTTATTCCTTTTGTATGTTACGGAACTTCCTACTCTAGTGAAACACAGTACCGTACTCTATGCGGATGACACATACGTAATAATAAAAAATAACGTAGACTTGCAAAGAGATATCCAACTAACCCTGTCCAGTTTTGAAGAATGGTTCAAAACAAACAGTATGTCACTTAATATGCAGAAAACATCAATTGTACTTTTCAGCCATTTTAAACAAACAATAGAAATAACCTATATAACAACACTATACTTACTGGGATGGAAAAAGCAACTTTCTTAGGGTTGGATGTGGACTCACAGCTTAATTGGAAATCACACGTCTCCTGTTTGGCATCTAAGGTATCACCAGCCTATCGGCATATTATGCATACGTTCATTCGAGGCTCCGATACGGCATCATCTTCTGGGGGAACTCGGCGGATGCATCATGAATTTTTGTCCTTCAAAAATCTTGCATACGGAGTATTTTCCGCCTGAAAAGGAACGCTTCATGTAGAGATACATTTAGGAACTTTTCTATACTTACACTGCCGGATATATATGTATATATATATATATCAAAAAATGGAAATAACGCGGATACACGAAATAACAAGAAAGAGAATAATAACGGGTAAATTCCGCTGTTGAGCAACCGTAGACACGTGTTTCTGACTCATTGGTCGTCGTCAGTACGGTGTAGCCAAGGAATAAGGTGGGATAACCTTGGAGATGTAAGCCACACGGAAGACCATCAGGTGACAGACTCCCATTTGTAGCTTCAGCTAGAAGATCCTCAAATTTGAAGACAACAACCAACGTCGCCACGCAGATTGACATTAGTCTTCCTCGTGGCGACGTTGGTTGTTGTCTTCAAATTTGACGATCTTCTAGCTGAAGCTACAAATGGGAGTCTGTCACCTGATGGTCTTCCGTGTAGCTTACATCTCCAAGGTTATCCCACCTTATTCCTTGGCTACACCGTACTGACGACGACCAATGAGTCAGAAACACGTGTCTACGGTTGCTCAACAGCGGAATTTACCCGTTATTATTCTCTTTCTTGTATATATATTGAGGTGGTCTTGAGCCTCCTCAATACCACTCAATAATTATTTAAGTTTGTTACTAGGGACGAACCCTGGTACTTGTTGAAATGTTGGAGTTGCCATTGCTTTACTTATACAAAGGAGAGAAACAACAATGCACACAGTATCCATCCCACTTAAGCAATTTAGCAAACAATTATATCTTGGTCATGTAGTTTATTTGAAAAGTTAAGATTAAAGAAATTAGCATAAAAAAACCTAACTATATTAGTGAGAACAAATTTAAATACACAGAAACGCACTATACAGTCTTATACATATATGACATATATTATTTTCAATCTTTCATTATCATTACACATTGAGTTTTGACAAAGCATCATGTCTAGCACAAATAACACATGCATTTAGAACATACAAATATGGCCGATATAAAAATGCAAATTAGGACTAAATCAAAACATAATCATAATTTGTACACACTAGGAGTGACACTCCAAAGCTCGTTGAATGCATATCTCATGATTTTAAAAGCACAAATAGAATTAGTGACCTAGAAATGTTCAATAGCATCATTTAATGTAAAGCAGGGACGTTCATCTTTCGAACGCCCATTATCAAGTCAATTGCAATTTAACTCTGTGAGGAAACCAATTTTAATGTGAAAACACAAATTAATTACAGCCTTTTCTATATTTAGAACAGATTTTAATTAGGGCATGAATATCAATAGGACTTTAATTTAAGTACAAACAGCATTTGAAGCATCACTAAGAGACCTAGATCACATGTCATATTAAAGATAGAATTTCGTGACTAAATTTAGTAATTGCCTGGTATATGAAATTAAATACTCAAACTGCACATATCACAGCACAGTTATGATTAGGAATTGTCATGAATTGCGTCCTTACTATTGCATAATTATCGAAAGCATCATTTCAAATTTAGACCAAGTAGCCATCATGAACAAACGTCAAACATCAATTTGTAAAGTTTAGTAAAACACCTTAATTATAAACATGTTAGGCCAATTACTGACACGAAGGACATACATAATTAAGTGCCCTACCAAACTAAAGCCATTAGCAAGAATTTACTAATAAAATCAATATTTAATTTGACATGTAAAATACTGAATAAGTGTTGCTACAATTATACCAAAAAGGGATATTTAAAATTAACCCTTGGCACTGTTATATGTGAATGATTTGATAAAATTTCGATAACCAATTGAGCAAGATAAATTAATATTAAATTATAAAAGGAAACTGACTTTGAATTAAAATTTAAAATACGCATTAAGCAATGTATTCTTAAATGCACAGATTTTAATCAAATAAAAAACAGAAATAAATGTGAATGTATTTAGTAATTAAGTTATTATGTAAACCAGCTCCACATAAAGTCCAAATATCCTTATTTTTGGATAAAATCCAAAAATTATAACATTTAAATATTTTTTTGCACATGACTGTACAAATGTATCAAAAAGCGACGCTAAAAATGCCATTCTGATTAAAATTCCTAAAAGCAATATTCAGAGAATTTCACGTACTGAAAATATATTATTAAATTTTTATAAATGTAAAAACTACAGAATAACATCCTTTAGTATAAAAAATTGATCGAATTTTATCATAATACATCAAAATTTAATCCATAAACACTTTGGGTCCGAGGCTTTAAACAATCGCCATCACTGACCTATATATAAGGTATACATACTCCAGACGAGGTCATTCATTGTTTGTCATTGATTGATTCATAACCCGACGAGTACGTTGTGAATCATTAGACAGTTAGTAGGTCAGTGGGTCATCGACAAGGTTGACACCATTGAAAATAAAGACAGCAATAGTTCTGTATTACCAATACGAACGAGCGAAGATAGGCGCCACCGAAGCTGAAAAGAGAAGAGAATATAAACAAAGATTCTAACCTCCAATAAATCGAGGCGGACACTACAATCAAATCACAATAAAGGGGAAGAAAAATACACTTACTGATACTGAAGAGTACGAACAAAGGCCAGTACAAGGAACACCCCCGAGCCGAAGATCCCGCTTGCTGTTAAATTCCAAGGGCCGCTACCGAAGTTCATCCCGGCGGAGTCCCAGAATATCCGAAGAACAATCAGCTACAAGTCCCGTTCCAGTTCACCGTACAGACCCAGGCGCAAAGCTAGTAAACATTTTTTATATGTTAAACTGAAGGTATTGTGAAAGTTTTACAAGTATTTAAGACATCCAAAGAGGTGTAACGTCAAAGTCATAGTAGTCATATGGAACTAATGTATACCATTGTAGTTTTTATTGAGATTAAAGTCAAAAATCAGTTTCGTTCAAAGTCAGATTAGTTTTAAAAGTCACAAGATTCAATTTATCAAGAAGTAAATAATTTGATGTACGCATTCACATAATATTTAAGGCATTTTTAAATCACAACGTCAGTCACGTTTCATGTAGGTAAACCTAACCTAACTAGGTATTCAAACAACTAAATAAGGCTAAATAACATGCAAAATATTAACAGTAACTTACGTACAGTAAAAGGTTGGTTCTCCAAGTACAATCAGTTTAGATTATTTAATTAAATAAGTTTGGGACTCCTTTTCTGTCCACATACATTTCATATGTTAGCACTCAACCGCTGTACAATAATTAGGTGGATATTTGTTGCAACTTATAGTGGAACTGTGTACCATTATTCTCGTTATTTGTTGATTTTCATTTAAATGTTTGTTTTCTCTCCAAATAAAGACACTCCAACTAAAAAATTTATTACAAGATCTGTAACCTGTTTTGTTTAAAATATAGAGATTTGTTTTGCATACCTGTGTTTATTTTGGTTATTTTGTTACGTAACACCCACCATCAATCTCGTGGCTATTCGTCCTTTTATGCACGACGAGGAAGCGCATTTTATTTTGCCAACAGGTGTTTCATCAACCTCGAGGATTTGCCGACAGCTGTCCAGGATTATAAGTAAGCGGACAGGTAATGTGAGTAACTCTTGTAGCGTTGTTTTGTAAGACATGAACCCCCCTAACGACCCTCGAGATAGGAAACTTATAAACCGTTCACGAGTTTAACTGTATTCGAGTATAATTTACTAAAGGCCGGAAACAAACCCCCTCTCTTTCTCTTTAAATTTAGAGTATTGGCGTAAATCATGAGATAGGAAGAAGAGTTTCAAGCGCGAAATTTAGGACATTTTAAATTTAATACAACAGTGTTAGGTACATTTATTTGAGTTATTAAATTTAGACTTTCACTTGCTTACCAGTTAGTATTTGTAAAACTGAACTTAGATATCATTTCTCTCGTGAATTTTGATAGTTTCTTTTTATTTAAATTTTATTCTAATTAGTCTCATTGCTCTTTAAGAACTTTAAATGCTAAGGGTCATATATCGCTTACACCCCCCCCTATAGCAATATATACCTATATATATATATGAGTTCGTCTGTTTTGCTAAGGAGAACTATGAACTTCTAAAGAATCACAAAATCGAACATAGTTAACGATATTTTTGCAGATGCCCACGTTTTGAGGTGTCATGATACCGAATGGTTTTTGCAAACATAGGTACCTCTCTCTCTTTCTCTATTTATCAGTATATCTGTTTGTATGACCACAATAGCGGCCAAATGGTTAAAGCTATCAATACTAAATATTATATTTACAAGTATAATTCTTCTTGAGATCTGATTAGATTTTCAGTGAAATCGGTAGACCGGAAATAGTAATTTACTTCAGTAAAAACATGGGAATATCTCGTCAATGACTAGGTTTAGATAAATGTCTAAAGAATAAAAAGAAAGTACCTAGTAAAGAGGGAATTTGAGAAAATTTGTTTACAAGAGCTTTTGTGCGAATATCTTGCAAATTATGCATTTTATACAGATTTTTTTAAGTAGAAAAGTATTCATACATGGATTTGAAACAATGTTTCTATCAAAGAAATTTTGAAATTTGGTTCGGAAGTAACACCTTTACTCTTACTGAAAAGCAGTCTTTTTGCAAATATCTCGCAAATTATACATTCTATACAGATTCTTTAAAAACAGTATCTAGAGCTGAACTTGGAAAAAATTTTCAACCAAAAAATTCAAAATTTGTTATACTTTCACCTATAAGTTTATTTTATTTGGAAGATAAAAGTATTTAAAACTTCTTTGTATACAAAATTTGGAATTCACATACGTATAAGAAAATCGTATATTGCGAACACCTCATTTTATTTTGTGATAATGTGTTAATGAAAATTTTCGACCTCGAGATTTTAGCAGATGTTCACGTTTTGGTGTCTTCCTACAGGTACAAGAACCAAACTTTAAATTTACGAAGAATATCTTTCTCTTGAGACCTGATTAGATTTTCAGTAAAATCGGTAGACCGGAAGTAGTTGTTATTTCGTTAAAAAATTTACTAATGTCTCGTCACCTTTAAGTTTAGATACATTTCTAAGGAATACACAAGTACTAAAAAGGAAATTTTAGAAAGATTTTATAGGAAAAGTTTTTCGAAATTCCTACCAGAAGTAGGTCCCTTTATCTTATTCTAAAACGTATCTCGCAAATTTTGCATTTTATACAAATTTATTATAAGGGCGAAAGTGTACAGGCTGTCCAGACCATGCGAGGACGGAAGATTACGGCTTTATTATTAAAGTTAAAGAAAAGTGTTTTAGACAAAAGTTGTGGCCACTCCTAAAATACTCATTCTAAAATTATTTTCAACTATACACAGTGTTGTGTAACTCAGTGTAAGTGAGTGACGATACAAACATGTGTTTTACTTTCTTATACGTAGTATAAGGAAGTATTGTGATGATGAAAATTTTCGACCTCGAGATTTTTGCAGATGTCCACGTTTTGAAGTCCCCTGATACCGAAAAAGTGGATTTTAAAAAATGTCTGTGTGTCTGTGTGTGACCACGATAGCGGTCAAACCGCTGTAGATATCAATTCCAAATTTTTTATTTACGTGTATAATCGCCCTCTTGAGATCTGATTAGTTTTTCAGTAAAATCGGTAGACCGGAAGTAGCAGTTTACTTCAGCGAAAAAATCGAATTTTGCCAATATTTCGTCAACTACTAAGTTTAAACAAATTTATAAAGAATTCATATATACTTAAAATTAAAATTGAGAATAATTTTATTTAAAAAGTTTTCCGAAAATCCTACCGGAAGTAGGCCTTTTACTCTTATCGAAAATCAGTTTTTTGCGAATATTTCGCAAGTCATGGTTTTTAGACAAGTACGTTACGGGTATAAAAGTATTTAAAACATAATTTTCAATATCTTTTGTATAAAAAAAAATTTCAAAATTCAGACCGGAAGTATCACTTACTCTTATCGAATAGCGATTTTTTGCAAATATGTCGTAAGTTATGCATTCTATATAAATTTATGAAGAGTACAAAAGTATTTAAAACTGGATTTGCAATATTTTTTGTATATTTGAAATTTCAAAATTCGGACCGGAAGTAGCACTTCTACTCTTAGCGAGGAGTACTATTTTGATAATATCTTGCAAAGTATGCATTCTATAGAGATTTATTAAGAGAATAAAGTACTTAGAATAGGATTTTGATTAGTTTTGTAAAAAAAGTTCTTAAAATTCTATAATTTGAAACGCTCATACGTATAAGAAAGTCGTGTGGTGGCCACACCTCATTTTTTTTAAATGGATCACCCCATATATTTTGGCATATTTAGATGCTACTCTTAAAAAGAAGGACATAGATATAAACATGTGTAGGGGTATCTCCTACCGTTGGAGCTTTATTCGCAATTTTGTGTCTCAACATGTCCAACTTTGTGGAGACTCCAAGACGAAACCTGAAAGAATTTTTGTGATCTGTATAGGCAAGAAGTTTTCCACTTTCGTCAAGTTGGAAGAAAGTGAGTACACGAAATTTGAATATCCAGACTGGAATAAGCAATTGCATCAAAAAAGAAATAAATACCATATGTCATTACATCAGGACTTTCGTGGAAATGATTTGGTAAATCGTAAAGTTTTTGCAACATTATGTGTAACAAAATGAATTTGGACCCGAATTTTCAATCTTCGATTTAATTTAGTGACGAAGCTACTTTCAAAAGTACCGGTTTAATTAATAGACATAATATGCATTATTATGCAACAGAAAATCCCCATTGGGTCAGACAAATTGACTTTCAACATCAATGGTCAATTACGGACGCGGGCGGTGGAATTTTTGAGCAATATGAATCTAATCCTTCTTTCCCTTGTATAATAAATAACTATTATTTTGTGTATGTTTTCATTCTTCTCTCTTGTATTAGTTATATGTAACAGGTTGAGTGATGTTTGTGTATTATACTTACATAAATTAACGGAAGAGTGGCAAGGAAAATCAGACAAAGAATATGTAACATACCTGCTTATGATGTCTTAAACGTCAATAAACTTTGTTATTGTAAACTGTTGACCGTAGATAGGCCATCGAACTTTGCTTTCAATTTCTCGGATTTCTTTCTGAAAGCTAAAAGGGCTAGTTTACCTAAATATAAAAAAAGTATTTGCGGCATCGGGCATTCGTTTGATAAGCTTAATCTCACCTACCAACTAATGGACTAGCAGAAAGAACATGGACGCTGAGCGACGCGGAGCTATAGGGATCGACCAATAAGTTTAGGATGTAACAGCTATAAGTGGCTAGCACGTAAGTACACAAATATTTTCTATTTTCCATGTGAATTCATGCGAAATTACACCTGTGACATAACAACTATTTTTCCTGAAATTAATTTCAAAAATATTTTGCCCATGCGAACCGAATCCAGTGTTTTGAGAAGAGGAAAATGCAAACTGAACCATCACATTAAACGAATTGGTATAGTTTATAAAAACAAGAGACATATAATACTACCGACAATTTTAATTTTTTTTTAAATAACTATTGTAAAAATTGGTGTACAGTTCTTACAGCCTTTAACTGAAGGCATAACCAAACCCCAAATTTTTCCACCACGTCTTGTTTTAGAGTTATTTTCATACTCCGCTAGTAGATAAACAATAATATTGTTCTTAGAAAATTTGTAATACAGAAGTTATAAAAAGAAATAGATCAGTACAAAAATCTTGACGCAACAGATACTTCAATGTTTAATTAGTATCAAGAATACAAAAATACTTAACTGCACAAAGGAAAATTGCTGATATATCAAAGTTTTGCATAAATAGAGTTATTTCTAGAGGTGAAACGGATATCCGGGAACTATTCGGTATCCGGCCTATCCGGCCCTGTTTTCACTGTCCGGCCGGATATCGGATAGTAACTCAGTATCCGGGCGGATGCCGGATAGTAATATTCCAGAAATTCTCATTATATTTACACTACGTTATGGACACGGTTTATTTTAATAATCACTCGACAAAAATGTTTGTTTTATTAATTAGCGTAATTAATACTCAAAATTAACACGTGGCAAATTATGGTGAATGAATACCAAATTTTCTGCATTTGTTGGTAAGAGGCGACTCCCTTTGGCTTCGTATACCAGACCAGCTTCTGAAAATAGCCATTCGCTGTAAACGCTACTGCCAGGTGCTGAAAGATAAATTCTAGCAAACCTTGACAACTGTGGGTACTGATTTAAATTAGATGACCACCAAATGTATAGGTCGTGATTGCGATCGATTCGAGGTGTCTTTAAGAAGAAGTCAATCTCGTTAGCAATTGGATTTTGTTTTACTTGATCGCGCATTCACTACTATTATCCTTTGCCACTTCATTGAAACAGTCCCAAAAAGTGTCATGAGCTTCCCGTGTGAAGTTGGATCCAGTTTCATCTTCTTTTACTCGTTTAGCAGGTGTTGATGACGGCGATGATCTGTTACTATCAGAAGAAGATTCATCGTAAGAGTTTTTTATATACTTTATCATGATTTTCTGTCGGGCTTTTTCAGTTTCAAGAACTCCTAAATAGTCTGACTTGAACCTTGGGTCTAAAAACGTAGCAATTAGGTAGTTTTTATTCTCTTGTAAGGATTAAAAACGACTTTCCAATTCAGCTTTTAAAGATGCTCTCATACGACCTAAGTCTGAAGTCCTTTGTGCAGTCTCGTTTTTATCTAAATACTTTTTTAATGCAGAAACATGCGGAATCACCTCGGATATACAGGAAACGCCAGAACTTGTAATTTTGGTGATTTCTTCCAATGGTTTTAAAAGATTTATGCACTGCTCCATCAGGCCACATGGTTGTATTGTCAAATTAGTGTGTGTGCCATGTTCAGCGATATAAAGAGAGATAGCCCTTTTTTGTTCCAACAAGCGTTCTACCATGTAGAAGGTAGAATTCCACCTGGTCTTGATGTCCTGCACTAACTGATGCTGCGGTAAATTTAACTCCTTTTGAATTGCAAGCAATTGTTCTTGTGCTATACCTGAATGATTGAAGTGAGTTACTAGACATCTTCCAGTAGCAATCATGTCTAATACTTCAGCTTGGACCTTCATTGACTTATTGACAACTAGCTGAAGCGAATGTATGAAACATCTAGCAGAATCATACTCTGCAACTCGAGCTCCCTTCACCATATTAGCGCCACTATCATGGATTAGTAAATGAATTTTATTTTTCTCAATATCCCAGCGAGCAGCAATTGCGTTCAGTTCCTTTGCTATACTTTCTCCAGTGTGTGATCCTGAAAACGGTTTCATAGCAAGAACGCCGTGTTGCAGCTGAAATTCCGAAGTCAACCAATGGGCTGTGAAACTCAAGAAGCTGGAATTATTGTGCAAACAGGTCCACATGTCAGAAGTAACAGAAACAGCAATAGCTTTTAAAATGTTTGTTTTTATTTTGTTGTGAATTCTGTTGTAGATATCGGGAACAATTTTTTGAGAAATGTAAGTGCGACTTGGTAATTCATAACGAGGTAGTGCTTGTTCTAGAAGCCTTTTGAACCCGACCTTTCCTAGGATACTGAATGGCTCGTTATCTATAGCAATCATTTCTGGAATTAAATAATGATATCTTTTAGCTTTGGCATCATTCACATCCCAAAGTAATTTTCTTTCAAAGGACTCCGAGAGTGTTAGTTGTTTTTCTGCTGATGTTGAAGGTGCACTGGTGCTGGGAACGGCATGTCCCGAAGCCACAACTGGCTTTGGAATTTCATCAGTTTTACTTTTATTTATCAATTTGAAGTTCTCTGGATGTTTGGACTTTAAATGATTACTCATGGCTGAAGTACCTGATGAATGACAAAAACATACTTTAAAATACTGTACCGATTCACGAAGTGCATAAATAAAAAAAAATGAAATCATACACAACCTTGCATTCATAATGTTAATGGGTGTCGTTTCAAAGAATTTAAATTATTAATAAATAAATACGGGGACGCAATGACACAAATTACCTAGTCCCAAAGTAAGCTTAGTAAAGCTCTAAAACTTACGTACCTGCCTTTTTACATTCACCACCTCGAGAAATTTGAACCTGACACAATAAACATGTCGCGTACTTGTTATCGTCTCTGTTTAAATCAAAATATTGCCAAATTGGCAATCGTTTTTTTGATGATGACATTTCTTATTAACAATCAAACTTAAAATCACGCCGTCAAGTGAGAAAACAATGGAATAAACAAACGAACTGAGAAACAAACACAAACTAACACGCGTGATAGATAACACTTGCACAAACCCCGAGTCGTTCCGATCGCCGCTCCCGTGCGAAAACACTCGAAAGGGCCCGAACATTTCCGATCTCGTTCACCGCGCCCATTTCAAATCAAACTGGTTGCGTCATGTAACACGATAAAGGGCCGAATATCCGGTTGCCGGATATCCGGCACGCCGGCCTTGTAGCTTGCCAAATATCCGGTATCCGGTATCCGGCCAAACTACTATCCGTTTCATCTCTAGTTATTTCTTCCTTTTATGTCGCCTGTTGCGTTCTCTAATGATAAAACAGCAAAACTCTCCTATCACGATGGGATCCGACCTACCTTAATATAATTTCTCCATTTCTGCAATCTCTAGACGGAACTTTTCCCTCTGTTCATCACTCGTCTTTCCTAAATTAGCAGGAAAGAAATGCAAATGTAAATACAAAAAACGCACTTTGAGCAACATTCGACACCCTAAATTTTTATAGTTTTCTAGCAAATTAGCAATGATATCTTGGTAGTTTTCACTCTTTTCCCAGAAAATATTTGCAAACATTTTTAAAAGCAGTCCATGCTGCCAGCTCTAAATCATTCATGGTACATTCAAAATGTTCATCTTTGAACAACTTTATAACTTCTGCGCCAACAAATATTTTTTCGCGAATTTTCGCATCAGACAGCTTTGGAAACTTATCCCTTAAGTATTTATAACAGTTGCCTTCTTTTTCTAGTGCTTTGACAAACTGTTTAATCAATCCTAATTTAATGTGTAGAGGGGGTAGAATCACCAAATTAGAATCCACTAACGGCTCAATTTTATAATAAATTCTCCAGAAACAATGCTGATCCGCTGCCCTTTACGGTATAGCAGCGAACATGCTCTAGATTGTTACAATACTTTTTTAATTTTAAGTTGTACGTTAATCTTAGTGAAAACAGATAACAATTTTATTTTGAAAATATGACGTAATACCGTATGTTAGAATACAGTTTTTATGTTTAAAACAATGCAAAATATCAAAAGTTTAATGTGTTAAGTCAGCTAAAAATATCGTGTCGGCTTAGTGAATTAATTTGAAAAGGAATGTCCATTCTATCTATACGTTCAAAGTTGACCATACAAAAGCAGAAATTATGTCAGAGCGAGCTCTGTTAAAGGCTTATACCACGTGCTTGCCGGCGAGCTGCGGATGCATTTACTGTGTGATAAAACGACGACACCAAGAGTTTGTATGAGTTAGTACGAGAAAGCAATATACAAACTGTTCTATTGGTCGAGTGTAGTGAGGCCTTGACTGACTCGCGTTTAGGATAGCAGCTGTACTTGCGCATTTCATTTGAATTTTGTTCACGCTTGATCTCTAGTCGACTAGTACATTTTCGTCCATCTTATTTACAGTCTTTTTCTTTTGGTTTTCCCCTTTTGTCAATCGTGTTTCACAATTTGTCAAATGACTTTCCCAATTCCTGTCATATTGACATATATGTCAAATTAAATTCTTTTTTTGTCAAATCTCTTTCACTTTATATCAATTACTTTTCCCATGTATGTAAATTAAATACAATTGCTTAATAACTACTTACCAAGCTGTGCATCATTTTCATTTAGTTATTGACGTACCCTTGAAAATAAAGTATACATTTGAAATTTTAAGTTATTTAATTTATTCTTGTGTAATGTGCATAGAAATTGATAAAAACATACATGTATGCAAAACATTTTCAAATATCACAAATATGCACAGTAGAAACTATCGAAATATATAAATGAAGAAACAATTAATTAAATATTTCATTTTGTTCTAAACAATCACCCAGATATGTAGAATAAATCTTTCTTACTGTATTGGGTAAAATTCCAAATTGCTCTCCAATATTATTTGCCGTGAGCCCCTTGTTCATAGAACGAATTATTAAAGCTCTTAAATCATTACTTATTTTACTATTAATTCGACGATTCTCCATAATAGATGAATATAAAATGATTAACACGCATCGTGAAAGTCAATTGGCATATAGTGAAACACATTTGACAAATAAGGAAATTATTTGACACATCGCCGCCATATTATAATAAATGGGAAAGTCATTTGACAAATTGTGAAACACAATTGACAAAAGGGGAAAACCAAAAGAAAAAGACTGTAGAACAATTACGCGGCAAATTATTATTTTTAAGTTTTTAAAATTGACAATAATTTCTTTTATTTACTTATACAATTTGGGAAGCGTGATAAAATCCGTCACTAAAATTGTTTACTGCGATTATTTGATGCTTCAACAAGTTTCTAATTATAAATTATCCAGGTACTGATTTTTTATTGAATAATATTATTTCCATCTTCTCTAAAGCAGTACAGTAAATGACTTCATTCTTGGTTAAAGAATTTGTTATTAACAGTAACAGTAGCAATTTTCACGGACTAACGCAGTAACGATTTCTGCGGTGTCGACTTTAATGTAGCTCTAATGTTAGTGACAGAGGCTACCCTCTTGTTCTCCCACTTATAGTCGACCAGTTTGTCTAGTATATTCATCCGCAGGCAGACCGCGTGCACACTGTATAATTAAATCTTAATAACATTCCTTGAGAGCTTTTCTCATTTTAAGAAGCCGTTATATACGTAATTCTAGTTGTTAAACAAAAGAATCTATATAATTGGTAGCATAATTTAAATATTTCGCATTAAAAGCACATATCTTGTTTGTTTAATTTGTTACCGAATCACTTAAGGTTAAAATGCTTCATTGTTATTACAAAAAAAAATTTCGCCGTATATCATATCCATTCTTGAGAATTGTAAGGATGAAATGATTTTAGCAAATAAAACTGGAAAGAATTGTTTCTATAAATAGAGTTATGGTAATAAATCACTAATAAAGTGATGATCCATGCCGGTATTAGGTGTTCATAAGTACATACAATATTTAATGTACAAACAATTTGTAAAAAAAAGCAGTAAAAAAATTCATTTAAATTTCTTTAATATTTTTTATGAGTATGTTTTTTTAGTGTGACATAATTCACAAGTATAAGAAAAAGTCAATGTGAAATGACATAATTTAAATATATTTAATTTAATCTAAATTACAGATTTTTAATATAACTTATGTGTAAATGTACGATAATAGCTAATAATTATAAAATTTCTATAATGTCAACATGATGCAGGGTGTATGAAGTTAACACTCATTCTCCGTTTTTCGTAAATCAAAATCAATAGGATTTTCCAGGTTGTTCTAGGTTTGTTCTAAATTGTTCCAAAGTATTGAAAGCGACGACAGACGGTCTATTTTTATGATTATTTATGCTGGGTTTCCGACGGCATGAAGGATTCGAAGCTCTGTCCAAAATATCGGCATCAGTAGGTATGTCACAAACTAGCAATGCGTCGTCAACATCTACATATCTTCGAAAGTTTCTCCCTGCAGTTCAACATCAATTTCTAAGAAGTCTTTTCCATAAGTGTTCTAGTCATTTTGCAAATGATTTTTTCAGTTTTGCCAGTGGTACAAAATCTCCACCATCCTAGCCTGGGTAACGTCCAAAGCCGGCTTTCTGGAAGCATTTTTTTATTGTTTTCTCTGTTCCAGGGCCGCGTCCGGATTTTCAGGGGCCCTGGCATTATGAACCTTGGGGCCCCTTTATATGGCGGGTGAAGGGTCAAAATTTAGAGAAAGAAACGAAATGTGAGGAAAATTATCTCACCGCCTAGACTACAATCATTTGTGATAAGTAAGGCGCGGACATGACCGAGTTAAATTACGACGGTGTTACAATGGAGCAAAGAAATAATGTAAACAACACACATTTACTGAATAGCACTAATTCATATGGTGAACTGCAACATCTGTTTACGCTCGAGAATGAGAGCAATAAATGGCCATAAAATAAGAATTTATGAGTAAAATTCTTTCTACATCGGCGTAGATAGCCTGAGGGATTTTTAAAATTTATTATATTTACCTTATATTTCGCAAGAGAAATAATGTTAATATGTATATACTTACTGTTATTTAGTTTCAATAACATACGCGTACATTTTTAGTTATCATTTATTTAGATCTAGAACGTTGTTTATGTTACTTTTTCTAATATGAAAATGAAGTGTCAGTGATTCCGAAATTTATTACAAAGTCTGTAAAATATCGTTACAGAATGCCAAAATATCGCACATACACATAAATAGTTTTTATGTAGAGAATTTCGATAGTTTACAAAATTTCGTTACATGTTTAAATGACGATGACGAGTGCAAGGAACCAACACAAATCTCAAATTTAAAAAATCAGTTGTTATTCCTACAGGAACACTTTAGAAATTTGCCTAAACTAATCACATATTTTGAAAATCGAATCCCAAATTAAAAAATGGATTAACCACATTAGATGTGGCTATTAATAATTCCAAGTGACTTCCGATGTGGCCTTCGGCAAAAGTTAGACGCAGTTTTTAATAGAAATCAAGATTTAATAACATTGCTGCAATTGCGTGTACTAAATACGCTGAAATAAAAGAATATTTCCAGTACGCACATATAACCAGTTGCGACGTAGAAAGGACGTTTTCTATCTACAAGGATGTACTTAATTCAAAGATAACAAGTCTTACAGAAGAGAAAATGAACAAATAATAAGGTATTTTGTATTTTATAGATCACCAGCCACTTGTTATCCAATTATATAAATAAAATTAAAACCTCTTTAAAAATACAATATCTCAATAGTGCGCCCATGGGCGATGAGTCATGACTCGCTCGTGTCCGCGCCCTAGTGATAAGATACACAAATAAGAAGAAGTAGTTTAAAAATAAGTGAACTTACCAAAAATTTTATTCAAGAGCAGTTCTAAATTAAGAACAACAACGAAGTTTTTTGAAAGAATGAATATGTTTTTCTCAATTTTTTTACATAAGCTAATATGTACAGCAATAGTCAAACACAGAAAATTCAATTTTCGGATTGAATATGAAAAATTTTGAATATAATTTTTTAATTGCCACAATTCGACGAAAATTGATACAAAGAAAGTTCTAGTTTTTCTGTGTTTCAGCGATTTTTCAAGTTATTTTTTTATTTAATTTTTTGAAAATCGTAGGGCAGCAAATCATCATTATTTCTCACATCGCGGGGCCCCCTTGTGAGCGGGGGCCCCTGGCATGTGCCGGGTGTGCCCATGCCATAACGCGGCCCTGCTCTGTTCCATATCCCCAAGTACAATTCGCGCACTGTCCAACAAAGTGAATTGAGGGAGTTCATTTTCATCAAACATAGAAATGGTTCGAAACAAGATATTTTTTCTATAGTAAACATTCAGGTTTTTTATGATCCCCATATGTCCATAGGCTGTATGGATGTTGTATTCGGAGGAAAATATTCTACTTTTATAAACTTCAAGCGTATTTCTTATTTATGACAGTTATCTAAGAACAATAGGATTTTCTATTTTGTTCAGCAGACTTTTGGTTAAGACGTGACGGCCATTTTTCAAATATCTCGCTGGTCATCCACACCTTCTAGCTGTTATAATAATCCGATTTACAAAATTTTACCGCTTTGTGGGTTGTTACATTTCCTTATCAAAATAACATTTAGTTTCTCTCTACCAGATATGTTGGCACCAACCAATATCCTGACATGTTTATTGCGGCGTTTTCCACCGAAATAATTTTGATTTTTGAAAACTAATGTCTTATTAGGAAGACACTTGAAGAATAACACCGTCTCATATTGAACTCATCATTGGAACTGTAAGATTTTATGAAACTAATTAAGGGCGAACTGCCGCCGTCAGTAAGATTCTTGACGAGAGTTGTAATTTTCTGTTTCGTGGAAGAAATACAAAAAAAAGTAATATATTCGTGTGTTTTAAGTTAAGTATATCTTATGATTGACTCATTATGAGAGGAACACTGAAAATTTAGGCTATGTGTATTCAGAAATAGGGCAAAACTTACGTTTGTAATTCAAGTTTTTCTCAATAACTATTTTGTAAATGAAGTTGAATTAAGGCTGTACGTTTACAGTAAGATTTATTGAAGGAACCTAAAGGACGTTTTTTGCCTTTGTGGAAAAATAATATAGAAAACATATGGTAAACTTGAATCACTTTCTAGGCTCCATCTATAAATATTTTAATAAGTTTTATAAAATTTAATTATTTAGGTACCTCAGAAAAACCTTAAAATATTTGTTGGTTTTTGTTTAAATAAAATCGCTGCAAAAATAACGGAGAAAAGTTGAATTTCTAACCTCTTGATTTCGGTAGTCGGCAGTTCCCCCTCAAGGTGTGCCGAATAGTCTTCAGTTTGGATATCGCTAAAAGATGCAGATTCCTCAATGAGCACTTTACCAATAAAATTATACTTTGTTTTGAATTTGGCCAGCTAACCTTTACTTGCATTAAGGGGGTAATGCTGAGGCCAATTTGCAAGCGTTTCGTATCGACGATATTGTGTAGTAACCATTGTATAGAATCGATTGAAACAAGGAGTAATTTGTTAATTAAGCTTAAATTGAAGTACCTAAAGAAAGAAAAAATTTGTATATAAAAAAATGCTACTGAATAATAACATTTTAAAAATGCTTATATTTATCGTATACTTTAAGGTGTAATGTTTGTCTTTAATGGCAAAAACTGCCTGTGGGTACCTTCATACGTCTTTTACCTTTAATATACACTTTTTAGTACATCATTAAAGCTAACCGTTTTGTCTTAATCACGTTGATAAGAACGTATGTTTCTTGATACACATTGCCTATATTCCAGGCGCTTAAAGCAATATTCGTAAGCCGATCGCAGAGCAAGGCGCCAGTTGGTCGGAAGAACGATTTTGGTGAATCTACACTGCAAAAATAATTTTCCTGTTGGCAAAACTCCGTTTTCTTCAATTTATTCAGTCGCCGGCTTGCAACGGCGTGTAACGTTTTATACAATGTGGTTTATGTACGCATGTCGCTCATGTTGTATTGCTCATAATATTGTTAATGAATTAAAAATAATTTTAATTCATGTAATTTGTTCGCCATTTTTTATAGTTGTTAAGGACGTTTATCATTATTATTTTTGTTTTATTGGTTTTTATAAAGTAATAGTCTATGTTCTATGTAAAACGTATATATGTTTAGTTTTAATCTCAATTTGCTTTATTTTACAAAGGCACAATTAATTAGAACATGTATATTTCTCTGTATAAGTGCTTACAGTCATTTTATTACTTCATAATCGTAAAATAATGAATATTTAAAATTAAATCTGGGAAGACTCCTAATGTAATCTCTTTCTCAGAAACTTTTCTATTGTCCGTTCTAGAAAATCGGTAAATGCCTTGTCTAAATTACCACTTATTTTCTTGCTTTTATTAACATCATGCCGTTGTAGTACTAAAAAATTCATAAACATTAGCCGGATTTCAGAAAAATTTGTTAGCGGGAAAAGAGTAAATTTCAGCGGACGACGATCATATCAAACTCGATGCGAAGCCGCTTCAATTGCATTCAACTTGGAACCGGGTGATTTACCGCGCGTTATTCATAAAAAAGCTGTATACAGAAGTCCAGGAAAACACACAAAAAAGTTTATGACTAGCTAGAAAAGAGTAAGAGCTTGGAAAAAATGCAGTAAAAAGTTATTTGCATGTAAAAACAAGAAAAAAAGGGAACCGATAGTACCTGCTGACAGCGATTATGGTGACACAGAAATAGAAATGGTTGTCACATTAACAAAAGAGCAGTACGATATAAAAGAAAAAGAAATTTTGACTTCAATTGAAAAATCGGATTCTGAACGTGACGCGTTACAACATGCTACTATAGGGCAAAGCACTAACTTATTATGGAGGCAGCAGCGCTCTGTAAGACTGACTGCGTCCAATTTTGGAGCAATATGCAAAATGCAAAAGACGACGCATTGCGCAAATTTGATAAAACGTCTTTTGTACAATAAATTTTTCGGGACTGCAGCAACACGTTGGGGACAGGAACATGAATTTGTTACTCTAAAAGAATTGGAAAAAAGCTATGGAATTCGTGTACACGAATTGGTCTTTTTATTGACGGCAAATTGAATTTTTTAGCTGCTTCGCCGGATGGTTTAATAGATGACGATGGCATTATTGAAATAAAATGCCCGTCAGCAGCTGCATCGTATTCACCAACGGAAGCCGCTCGAGAGAAGAAAATTAAATTTGCGGAGATAGTTGATGGTCGAATAACATTAAAAAGTAAAGACAATTATTATTTCCAAGTGCAAGGCCAGCTACATGTAACAAATAGAAAGTACTGCTTGTTTGTTATATGGACACCTTTCGGAATTAGTGTACAAAAAATCATGAGGGACGATAATTTCTGGGATGCGAATATGAAGGAGCAGTTGGTGACTTTCTTTTACAGATGTTTTCTACCTGAATTGGTTGATCCCCAGTATCCAAAGAAAATGCCTATTCGTGATTTACGTCAGTAGAAAAAATAACAGAATATATATCAGATATAAGGAACTACTTTATACGGACAAAATTCAAGTGATTTTAAATTTTAGTTTTACTCTGACTATAAATAATCACGTCTTGGCTTTCTTATGGCGTTATGTATTGTTTGTTATCCTCTTATATTTCCTATTTTTTAGCTTTTTCAAGTTTATTATATTATTCTGATATTCTGCTATATACAGTTCTTTATGTCATTAATTCTGCAACTTTATTCTGTTCTATTCATTAATTTGTAGAATGCCAATTTCCTATGTTAATAAATAAATATGATTGTTATTTATTATGTATTTTTTTCTTGTATAATTATGGAAAACATAGTTTCTCTGACCATAGATGATACCGTCATTATTTTTTAATATGTCTGGCCGATACATGTATGTGTGACACTTTTAATTAAAAATAAATTCTGGACAGTTCTGATCTTTATAATAACATTTAAAAATGTATTCAAACAACAACGGGAAATGTAGCAGAAAAAACAGTTGAACAGACAATTTAAAGCAGTACAAGAACCTCCAAAAATATATAGGGTGAGTCATTTAAAAAACTTAAGTTCCGTGCATTTCCGGTGAAACCGGAAGTGCGTCAGAGCTTAAAGTATTTTTACAATATGCGCCACAAGCAACCATGGATCTTCCACTTATTGTTTTTTCTTTTATTTAAAACACAAAAGACCAATCGAAGACGCGGCTACTAATGACTCACCTGTATATATTTATTCCAAAATTTAAAAAATTCCAATGAAAATATAAGTGGTATAAAACAAATACAGAAACACAAATATTAACCCAGTAAACATTTTTCAAATTTCCCACAATATTATTTAGTAACATCAACATTAAAACTGAAAATGACCACTCATATATTATAAATAGGGAAGTTAACATGTAAATGTCGTAGTTACTAAATAATACTGTGGGAAATTTGAAAAACGTTTAATGGGAAGATAACGCCCCATAAAGGCGAACTATACGAAATGTAAAATCTATGAAATGAAACATGAAATAGTAAACATCCCAATAAGCATTTTCCAAATTATTAACTTTTTACTTTCTTATACGTAGTATAAGGAAGTATTGTGATGACGAAAATTTTCGACCTCGAGATTTTTGCAGATGTCCACGTTTTGAAGTCCCCTGATACCAAAAAAGTGGTTTTTAAAAAATGTTTGTGTGTCTGTCTGTGACCACGATGGTCAAACCGCTGTAGATATCTATTCCAAATTTTGTATTTACGTGTATAATCTCCCTCTTGAGAACTGATTAGTTTTTCAGTAAAATCGGTAGACTGGATGTAGTAGTTTACTTCAGTAAAAAAATGGAATTTTGCAAATATTTCGTCAATTACAAAGTTTAAACAAATTTATAGAGAATTCAAATGTACTCAAAATTATATTTGAGACAAATTGTCTTAAAAAGGTTTTTCGAAATTCCAACCGGAAGTAGGTCTTTTACTCGTATCGAAAATGAGTTTTTTGCGAATATCTCGCAAGTCATGCTTTCTAGGCAGGTACATTACGAGTATAAAAGTATTTAAATTATAATTTTAAATATCTTTTGTATAAAAAAAATTTCAAAATTCGGATCGGAAGTACCACTTTTACTCTTACCGAATAGCGATTTTTTGCAAATATTCCATAAGTTATGCATTCTATATATATTTGTCAAGAGTACAAAAGTATTTAGAACTGGATAGTTTTTGTATATATGAAATTTCAAAATTCGGACCGGAAGTAGCACTCTTTTTCGAATATCTTGCAAAGTATGCATTCTATAGCGATTTATTAAGAGAATGAAAGTACTTAGAATAGGATTTTGAATAATTTTTGTATAAAAAAATTCTTAAAATTGTATAGTTTGAAACGCTCATACGTAAAAGAAAGTCGTGTGGTGGCCACACCTCATTTTTTTCTTAAAAATATAATAAATTCTGTATAATGTGAACAGGTTCTTTTGTCTATTAATGTGAAATAAATGCATGAAATTTGGAAAAATGGCATTTTTGATTAAACGATATTATCGAATAAAAAATCGATATCAGTCGATATTATTGAATAAAAAAATATCGATTTTAATCTCGATTATCGAAAAGAAAATATCGATATTTTTTTAAAAACGATATATCGCGCATCCCTAATGTACGCTCCTGGGATTTTTCACCAAATGTAGATGTTTGTAATAAAATTAATAGCTGACTAAACATAAATAGTTTAAGTAGATTCCAGACTATGCCATAATATTTAATTTAAACAGATACTAATTCGTATTAAAATCAAAAAAATAAATTTAATCGGGAGTCTGAGGGCTTCCACCTCACACTCGACGTGACAATAATCGCACCTCATCGGTTACGGGTTAACTTATATAAGAAATACATAGATGCAAATCCTGGGCTTGTGGTAAAATTCAAATATCTTTAGATATCCGTATTTTTTTTTATATCTATAAAGAAACGTGTGTGGCGACCTCGATCCGAATGAATTACCTATTCATTCAAATGTATATTATATGCTTTATGAGATTGAATACACACTTTCCTTTCCGAATATCAGTGTAGTTTAAGTGCCCGAGCAAAGTAATGTAAACATTGGACACAGGTAACAATAGCATCTCTATCCCGAACGATATTTTCTGGCAACACGTCAACTATAATTTGCATGGCACGTCAGATGCACTGGGGTAAATGACAGCCCTAATTCTCTATCTCTTTCAGAACTTTATTGTTCTTGTCATCGAGTCTTTTTAAAAACGGAGCATGACCGCCTTAAAATCACCCTGGCCTAGTGCTTCTTCGTAAAACGTAGTCTTTTCCATAATCATAGGACCGGTTATCTAGTAAATTATGTGCTCTATGAGAAGTAAACCATTCAAGCACAGCCTTATCAATATTTTCGTAGGTACAGCGATGAATTTTTTCACATTTTATTTTAAGTATTAATAAATGATTTCTTTTTTTTTTTTAAATTGTAGATAGGGAGCTTCGGGGAATACCATATTTTATAGAAACTGTTTTTTACAACCTTGGCGATGTCACCTATTCGCTCTTTTTTCTTTAATAAACTGAGCGTATTATGTTTTCTCTTCGGTCTTCGACATAATAAAACATGCCAAAAATATGTAGGATAATTCTACTATACTAGAACCGCCGAACAGATTCAGTAATAAAAGTGCGTGATCGCAACGTGATCAAGGCATTCTATTCATAAAAACGGTCGACGGCAAACATCATTTACATTAGCCTAACTGTAATAGTATCACGGATCGCAGATGTTTACTTTTATTTCACGTTTCTGTTTCCGTTAAATCTGTTTTGGCTGCATTTATTGTTTTCTTTTGGATATTTCGATCAACAGTTTTATATACGCACGTAAATAATTGTTAATCCGAAATGTTACAAATTATTAGTAATTCTTCTAGGTTAGAATTCGACAGTAATTCAAATATTACTTCAATTTCTTTGTTTCTACCAGAGTTATACATGGTAGACTATGGAATACTCACATCCAAGAAAGACGCCACCAAAACACTTCTCAGCGGAAGAAAAAGAAGTGGTTATGAATATATTTAAAACCAGTCTTGACCAGCCAGGTACATCAAAAATTGACAGTGTTGAAACAACTGCAAAAGCGGCAGGTAGTACTTTTGTTATAAGAAATTATAACAAACTGATTTTATTTCTATCATATTTACAGGAATTACCATGGGTAGTGTTTACAACATATTGAAAGAAAATAACGCTGAACAACAATTTAATCAACCCAAAAAATATCAGAGGAAAAGGAGTATTTTGAAAAGCCGACCCAAGTTAGCGATAAAATTGAAACATTAGTTGAAATTAAGTTCTATGTCAGTATCTGAGTTAGACATCCGAGAATCTTCAAACTTATTTTTCTGTACATGTACGTACATTAATTGAGTTCATTTTAGGTATGGACATTTGTTTTGACGGGGAAAATCAAACGACCATTAACAGTAGGTATTTGTAATTTATTTATCTTTGCAGTTCTAATCAAGTTAACTTTACTAAATTTTCTTTCATACTAGGCATTAGAGTGAGGTTTACACAATAAGTTTAACACAAATTTGACGAAAATTTGAAATTCAAAAGTTTCGAGAACATTTTTATATTGTAACAAGCGCCACCAAAAAATATCTATTTGTTCTTCATTTCTTATTTCCTGTTGTGAAATTGAAAGTAACTTTCTCCATTCGTTATCAATTAGTTGTTCTATATCAACTGTATTATAGGGAAGACATCTTTTAGCATTTTGAAATATTGGAAATAAACATGTTTTTTTTTTTAATTCTAAAACTATTAGAGAACGAAGTTGATGGAATAAAGTAGTCTAAATTTTTTAGAAGTGGATCATTAAAACTAAATCTGCTCTTAATTTGTTGGCATGCGGTAATCATAAATGATCCGACAACGAGCCAGAAAATGTGTAATTAAATGTGGATGTTTTTTTACTTCTTCGTTCTAAAGAAGTTCATGACATGTATGCCGAGATATTTTTAATATTTAAAAATCTTGTTTCATTTCGTAAATTCCATTTTTGCTTAAAAATAGTAACTCCGTGAAATCCCGTTACTAATATTTTTCAAATATTTGGCGTTTCATGACTTTCATGGTTCTTATCCAAAGAGTTGCTTTATTTATGTATGTTGTAAGCAGTGGCGGCTGGTGAGTACGTTTTGGTGTGGCACGTAGGGGAAGGGGGGGGGGGTAGAATCGGGTAGCGAGGCAGAAGCGGATACCCCTATTATCATGACTACTACGCCCATGGGCCAGACGCAGTGAGCTCATGTTTGTTCACGCAATTACCACCAGTGTGGACCATAAGTTTGAATGTACTCGTCGTTATAGCAACCTACAAAAATTGAAAAAACGTGTTTTAATAGTCCAATTTAGTTTATTATCTATATAAAGACCTAGGAGTTCGATACTTTTTGTTTCTTCACATTTGTTTGTTGTGAAATCCAGCCTTTGCGTCTTATTCTTGTTTAATTTTAATCTATTTGAAGAAAACCATTCCTCAGCTTCTTTTTGGACAGTGTCAGATTTTTCAAGTACATTGCTTTTGCAATATTCTCGCACTAATAATGAGGTGTCATCTGCGTATAAGCACACCCGATCTGCATTAAGATTTTAATCTAGGTCGTTGATGTATATTATAAACAGGAGGGGTCCAAGTATGGATCCCTGTGGTATACACCCTGCTGCACATATAGTACATTAGATCTTTGTCCATGAAAGTCTACGTATTGTCTCCTGTCCCTAAGATATGACTCTAAGTTGATGTCCAATGCCACGAACTCCATAATGATACAACTTTCCCAACAGAATGGAATGCTGGACAGTATCAAAGGCACGTGTTAAGTCGTAGTCGGTTTATTTCGATGTTATCGTGCTTATCCAGTGCATCCAGTAGATAACCGAGGATGTCGGTTATACCACTACATGTAGACCTATTTTTCCGAAATCCATGCTGCGCGTTGGAGAGTAAATTATTTTCTTCAAAATAATACAATAGGCGATCAGTTATCACTCGCTCAAGAATCTTAGATATTGCTGGTAATATTGATATCGGTCAGTAATTTTTTGGATCATTGATGTTCCCCTTTTTGTGAATTGGAACTATTCTTGATATTTTTAGTTCATCAGGAAATTCGCCTTCTATAATGCACTTATTTATTAAGTCCGTTACAGGGGCACTAATAGCATCAAAGACGCTCTTCAACAATTTTGCAGTCAAACCATAGTGGTCCAAAGTACTTTTTGTTTTGATTTTGGACATGATGTTGCTCACTTCATTTGTTGTTGTTGGCACAAAGAAGCATGACAGGGTGCGTTCTTGTGAACACACTTGCACTAGATAAGTGTTTTGAAGTTAATGTGTAACCGACATAATATTTTTTTGGATATTTGCAGCACGTGGGGCAGAACCGGAGGGGCAAAATCGGGCAGTACCCGGTTGTGCCCCATATGCAAGAACATGTTTTGAATATTCGACAGAACAGTTTTTTTAGACATGATAGAACGATACACAATTTGGTCTACTGATGATATGAAGAAACTAATAGTTAACTTCTATCTGGGGCAATAGGGTACAGGAAAGCTGTTAAAACGTACAACCTTCCGCAATATACTTTGGAAGATAGGATAAAGAAGATGAAGAAGAACGGATCTTCATCGGAAAAGGCTTCCTCTAAAGGTAGGTAACGTTAAATAAATTATTTGTAATGAAGTACAATAAGTTTCTTTTTAGGAATGGGAAAGTATAAATGTGTTTTTTTTCTCAAAAGAACAAAAAATTGTGTTTCAGGGCTATGTCCAGCACATGTAAAGCCACATTGAGCAAATATTTGAAAAATGGCCGTCACGTCTTAACCAAAAGTCTGCTGAACAAAGTAGAATATCCTATTGTTCGTAGATAACGCTCATAAATAAGAAATACGCTTGAAGTTTATAAAAGTAGAATATTTTCCTCCGAATACAACATCCATACTACAGCCTATGGACATATGGGGATCATAAAAAACCTGAATGTTTACTATAGAAAAAAATTGAGTTTCAGGGCTATGTCCAGCACATGTAAAGCCACATTGCGCACATGAGGGATGTAAAGGGATTGCTTGACAATGATTTGGATGACTATGTCTATAGAAATTGTGAATTCAAGCTTTAATATACCATACCCGTTCCTGCCCCTCTTACCATACAGTTCTGCCCCTACCCCCGTGGCCGAACCGTATTTTGCAAGATGTTGGATTGTACCTTTTTTTTGTTTGTAATACATGTATCGATTTAATTTAACATTATTGCTTTACATAAGACTTTAGTGTTTATATTAATAGTTTTAAAAATACAATAACTAAATAAACAATCATTTTAATAGTAGTTTATACAACGAGTCAATAATGACAGTTATTATTCCCGAGGGAGTAACTCAGCTCGAGGGAATAATAGTCATTATTGCGAGTTAGTATACACTACTTTATCGACGACTAACTGAAAATTACTAAAAAAAATCAAAATAAGTAAACGAAAATGTCAGATTACTATATCAATATGACGTTTGATGGTTAGGCAGTCAGTAAAATGGCCGGACTATGGACGTTACTATGACAACGTTAGGAACGTTATGTTCTTATTGGCGGAATGCAGTGAATAATGGTAACGTTATGGCCCATTATATGTTCTTATTGGCGGAATGCAGTGAATAATGGTAACGTTATGGCCCATTATTCACTGGTCGCATTTCATTATTCCCTACGGGTATTATGAGTGTTATTATTAGCCAATATTGATTAATATAATACATACTTTATTGTTTAGTCGTCGATAAAAGTTATTATTCTTAGCTACCCGGTTCTGCCCCCTTCCCCCCCTTCCCCTACATAGACAAGACTGATTCTTTTATTATCGGTCATATGCTCGACATCTGGGAGTATATCACCGATGATAAACAAATCAGTCTTGTTTATGTATGTGTCCCACCAAAACGTACTCACCAGCCGCCACTGGTTGTAAGAAATATGAAATTATAGTATAATATGCGTACTATATCCACTTTGAAATTTTATAGTACATGGAGTTGAAATTGTAGTACAAATACTATAATTATAGTTCGGTTGGAAATTTTAAAAAGAAAGATTCTACACTCTATGGTACGATTATAGAGTTAGGGGAATTACACAAAAGCGATAAAATTCAGGGGGAGAAGGGTAAACTGTTGCGAACTGATCAACTACGTAATGTAAATTAATTAATAAACAAAATGTGATATTATTTAAAACCATGTATTTCTAAGAGTTTCTCTATACTTTTACATACTGTTTTTTGTTTTCTGTACGTGCATTTACAAAAAAAACATTTTTTTCATCGTATATTTTCATGATTCACAGTACATATTTGTTTTCAATAATCAGTGCTGGTATTGTTCTTGAAATTTATAAAACACATTAGCAAAGTATATTTCTCTTTGTAGCTACTTGTTATTATTCAATGTTTGTGGTACTTATCTTCAAGTACAATCAACGTGAACACGTTAATGATATTGCAAAAATACCCGAATGGAATACAAAGGATTTAAATATGGTATTTGACAAGAGAAAATATTGCTGGGACATCCAAGACGTATCACTTCCTTTTAATGGAGCCTATTTGCATAATAATTAAATTATAATAAGAGGATTTGCAACTACATTGTTTTAATTTGCATAAGATATACATACAGAGCTAATTGTTGAAGCAAATGTAAAAGTTCATATATTAACTTGTTAGTGATGTTGTTGAAAATCACATATTGCATTGGAATACGAGGTGCGTAAACAAAATCATAAAGCTGTTTTGTTATGTTTTTTGAAGTGAAAACTTCTATGCATTGATTGTTGGGCACTGAACGAGACTGAACCGTCACGCTCGGAATGAAACGCTAGTTCGGGTAAAGTCGGCTCGACGCTCGGCTTTGTATTATAATTAGGGAGCGGAATCGAGCGAGTCATGACTCATCGCCCATGGGCGCGCTATTGAAGTGTTGTATTTTTAAAGAGGTTTTAATTTTATTTATATAATTGAATAACAAGTGGCTGGTGATTATAAAATACAAAATACCCTACTATTTGTTCATTTTCTCTTCTGTAAGACTTGTTCTCTTTGAATTAAGTACACCCTTGTAGATAGAAAACGTCTTTTCTACATCGCAAGTGGTTATATTTACGTAATGGAAATATTCTTTTATTTCAGCGTATTTAGCATACACAATTGCCGCAATGTTATTAAACCTGGATTTCTATTAAAAACTGCGTCTAAATCACTTGGAATTATTAATAGCCACATCTAATGTGGTTAATCCATTTTTACTTTCTTATACGTAGTATAAGGAAGTAATTTGAAATTTTCGACTTCGAGATTTTTGCAGATGTCCACGTTTTGAAGTCCCCTGATACCGAAAAAGATGTTTTTAAAAAATGTCTGTGTGTCTCTATGTGACCACGATAACCGCTGTAGATATCAATTCCAAATTTTGTATTTACGTGTCTAATCTCCCTCTTGAGATCTGAGTAGTTTTTCAGTAAAATCGGTAGACCAGAAGTAGCAGTTTACTTCAGTGAAAAAATTAAATTTTGCCAATATTTCGTCAACTACTAAATTTAAACAAATTTATAAAGAATTCATATGTACTTGAAATTAAAACTGAGAAAAATTTTATTTAAAAAGTTTTTCGAAGCTGCTACCGAAAGTAGGTCTTTTACTCCTATCGAAAATCAGTTTTTTGCGAATATTTCGCACGTCATGCTTTTTAGGCAGGTACGTTACGGGTATAAAAGTATTTAAAACGTAATTTTCAATATCTTTTGCATAAAAACAATTACAAAATTCAGACCGGAATTACCATTTTTACTGTTATCGAATAGCGATTTTTTGCGAATATGTCGTAAATTATGCATTCTATATGTATTTATCAAGAATACAAAAGTATTTAGTGCTAGATTTGCAATATTTTTTGAATATATGAAATTTCAAAATTCGGACCGGAAATAACACTTTTACTCTTAGGGAGTAGTCCTTTTTCGAATATCTTGCTAAGTATGCATTCTATAGCGAGTTATTAAGAGAACAGAAGTACTTAGAATAGGATTTTGAATAATTTTTGTGTAAAAACATATAGTATAGTTTGAAACGCTCATACGTATAAGAAAGTCGTGTGGTGGCCACACCTCATTTTTTAATTTGAGATTCGATTTTCAAAATATGTCATTAGTTTAGGGAAATTTCCAAAGTGTTCCTGAAGGAATAACAACTGATTTTTTAAATTTGGGATTTGTGTTAGTTCCTTGCACTCAGAAATACTTCGAGCATCGTCATTTAAACATGTAATGAAATTTTGTAAACTATCGAAATTCTCTGCATGAAAACTATTTCTCTGTATGTTTTAGCAAAGCTAAGTGACGATATTTTACAGACTTTGCAATAAATTTCGGAATCACTGACAATTAATTTTTATCTCAGAAAAAATAACATAAACAACGTTCTAGATCTAAATAAATGATAACTAAAAATGTAGGCGTATGTTATTGAAACATACATATTATATTGCGAAATATAAGGTAAATATAATAAATTTTAAAAACTCGTCACTCTTGTACCTACGCCGATGAAGAAAGGATTTTATTCATAAAATTCCTTATTTTATGGCAGTTTTTTCTCTGATTCTCTGGAGTAAACAGATGTTACAGTTCGCCCTATGAATTAGTGCTATTCAGATATAATGTAAATAACACGCAGTTGTTTACATTATTTCTTTTCACGGTTGTGGCTCAGTGGTAGTTTAGCTCGCTCGATTCCGCTCCCTAATTATAATACTAACTATCGGTATTTAATTTCAATTAAATTGAAATTTAGAATAAATACGCGAAATATTGTATTTTTATTTTCTGGAAAAATTCTTGTCCGCGTGCAGATGAGAACTCGAGCCGCCCGGGTATAAGGCCGGCACGTTACCATTAGACCAGCGCGGGTCCTCGTATGAGAATTATAATATTTGTATATATACATGCGTACGTATGAATTTTTGAAGTGAAAACTTGATCAGACCGAGCGAAATGTACTAGAATAATGTATACACAATAATAATAAATACATATTTTTTAAATGTAATATGAACGAAAATGGAAAATGTAAATGTAAACGAATATAGAACGAAAAAAAAAGTTGTATTTCGTATTATTAACCTCGCCTTGATGAAGTTTTCACTTCTGCCGTGTGGTCTTAAGCACACCCAAAAATTTTTTATTTAATGCAAATTACAATATTATATTGTCTTATAGTTGCGTTGGAATGCCATCCAGCGCTTGAGATAGTTTGTCCACGTTACGTAACACTGTTAGAACTTATATGCTTGAATCGTCTTCAGCTGGTCAGTTACAGCAATTTTCTTCTTTATTCCAAATGCTGTCTGACCAGTGGCGGATCGTGGGATTTCTGATAAGGTGGGCAAGGCAGTCGGATAGGACATTTCGAACAAGGCATCATACCTTAAAATTAATTGAAGCTCTATGTTGGTTGGAATAATTTCCTAAAGAAAATGTACCGTTCAACAAGAACCTTGTGACGGTCTAGAGCATAGGTTCCCAAAGTGGGCGATAACGCCCCCTTGTGGGCGCTGCAGGTCTAAAGGGGGGCGGTAAGAGACCCAGAAAAAAAATGGGGGCGTTGTGTAAAGGCTTAGGGGGCGATTTGTAATTTCATCTAGAATCTAGGAGGACTCTTAGACACCGACTGAGCTCTCGACTCTCGACTAGGGATGGGCGATAAACATCGATGTTCATTGAACATCGATATTTTAGGATCGATGTTCGATGTTTTTGCATCGATGTTTGCAATTTAGATTTATCGATAAACTATCGATGTTAGAAGAAATATAGTGAACATCGAACTTTTAAGCTTGACAAAATGTATTTGCACTAATCACAAAATAAAACAGCGTCCTCTGTTGACAAATACAAAAATGTTTCCAAATTAACAGCTCACATACAGGCTACGAGGATGTAAAATTGTCTACGAATAAAAGAAGTATTTAAATTACACAGTGCTATATCATATAAATTCGAATATTTCATTTTAGGCTCTTTTAAATATTACTCAGTATAAATATTTAAATAATATATAATTAAATACATAAATTTATAGTACTTTTAATGTGCAGAATAAAAGTTAAATTATGTATGCATGCAGAATAAGTGAAGGAGGTAAACGTATTTTCATAGAAAAAGAAGGGAGATAGACATTACCGATGTATACTTCTTCGGGAAATTCCCTAGTGCGTACAATCATACACGACGATACACGTATTAAATGCAAGATGACACATCAGAAATATAAAACCATATCCATATGTATCTCGGTATTTGCCAGCGTAGTAAAAAAAAAATGCAAGACTATAAAATCCCAAATAAAAATCGTTCTCTTAAAAAGCTTTGATACACGTAAATGTATATATTTTTTAAGTATCAGACGATTTAAGTCATGTGGTTGTTTCATGCGTAATTGCATAATATTGTTTTTTTATATAGTTTTTTTTGAGTAGTTTCTAAAGTTAACTACATATTATAAATGTATATATTTCTTTTATTATTTTTTTTGAATAGTGATATCTTTTATATCATTTTGTTAAGGACGTAAATTAATTAAGTTATAATAAAGTTTTTGTTAAACTGCCAAAAAATAAATCTATAAATATAATTATCGATGTTTAAAAACATCGATGTTTGGTAGTCGATATTTTGCAACCATCGATGTTGATCAACGATGTTAACATCGATGTTTGATATCGATGTTTACCCACCGATGTCCCATCCCTACTCTCGACTACAGCTTGTGAACATCAACTAATATTAATTAAGAGATTGCTCAAACCAACTCGGTTCGATATTTCTCTCCGAGTAGTTCATATATCTGTCCTGTTTTATTGAATAAATAAAATAAAAAACATATCAATCGGTCGCTCCGTTTCGAAACGAAAAGAGACACAAACAAACAAATAAAAAGGCAACTGTATCAATCGGCTGGTTCATAGAATACTTGTTCTTACTTGTTGAGTACGATTGAGCGTCGAATGAGATAAACGAGTTTATGCATGTTTGTCTTATTCCTGTCGGTGCGTGCTGCTTATGCAATCCTATATAAACAACGTAATATTTATTTTATTTTCATTTGCGGTTTCGCGCGTAATAGATAAGCAGTACTTAAGTTCAACACTTATACTTACGTATTTCTCAAAACAAAACAATGTCGGAAGTAAAAAAGAAGAGACGGCAATACTGTGCGGAATATATTAAATTCGGATTCATTGAAAATCCTACAAACCCATCGTCGCCTTTGTGCCTTCTATGCCTAAAAACATTTTCGAATGAAGCAATGAAGCCTTCAAGACTTCAAGATCATTTGAATAAAATGCATCCAGATAAGAAAGACAAGAATGTAGCATATTTTCAAGACCTAGAGAAGAAGCATAATACTCGGCCAAGTGTAGCAAAACTCTTTTCGGCGGCTGCTAAGCAAGATGACGACGGACTTCGAGCTTCGTACAACATCTCTTTGTTAATTGCTCAAAAAGGCAAACCACACAACATCGGAGAAGTGTTAATTTTGCCAGCAATAAAGGAAGTAATAACTACTGTGCTTCATAAACCGGCCGCAGATATTATCGGAAAAATTCCTTTGAGTAATAATTCTGTGCAAAGACGAATTGATGAAATGGCCGGAAACATAGAAGAATCATTGTGCAATCATCTGAGGACTAGTCAATTCTCAATTCAGCTCGATGAGTCCACTTTACCAACTAATGAAGCATTGTTGCTGTCTTACGTGAGGTTTATTAAAGATGAGAAAATATGTGAAGAACTATTGTTTGCTAGAAATTTAGAGACCGATACAAAAGGCGAAACCATATTCAATACATTGGAAAAGTTTTGTGATGAGAAAGAGATTCCCTTGAAAAATATTATATCAGTTGCTACGGATGGCGCTCCGGCTATGACAGGGTGCCATAAAGGCTTCATAGCGTACGTAAAAAATAAAATTCCAGATGTCCTTGCTGTACATTGCGTTATTCATAGACAACATTTGGTTGCTAGAAATTTAAGTGAACGACTATTTCAATCACTGCAATATGTCATCAAAGCAGTCAATAAAATCCGTAACTGCTCTTTGAATGATAGATTATTTCATCAGCTTTGTGTTACTAATGACGAAGATTTCAACCGTTTGTTGTTTCATACCGAAGTTCGTTGGCTATCAAGAGGCAATTGTCTGACTCGATTTTACAACCTGTTTGACTCTGTGATAGAGTTTTTGGAAACTAAAGATACAGAATTGCGCAACAAGCTCATTACATCAAAAAATGATATAGCTTACATGACAGACCTGTATAAATTGTTCAACAACATGAATCTCCAACTGCAAGGCGATGAACTAAATTTAATTAAAACAAAAAATGTCGTTGCTGCTTTCGCAGCCAAACTGCTTCTACACAAAAAGAATATGGGCAGACGTGAGTTTCATAATTTTCCGAATTTATCAGTATCCTGCAGTAACGACGACTTGTTTGCCTACTGCCAACATTTGGAAAAGCTCCACATTGACTTCACCGAACGATACCAGGATATTTTGAACTTGGAAATACCAGACTGGGTGTTGGATCCGTTTTCAAATGTCAACACAGCAATATCACCACATCTGGAAGAAGAACTTATAGAATTGACAACGAACGAGGAAATAAAAATCAAGTTCAAAAATGGCTACCAAGAATTTTGGCTACAAAAACCGATCCCGCAATTGTACCCTGGATTGTGGTCAATCATTCAACGATTCTTGATAGCATTCCCATCGTCATATTTGTGTGAACGTGGATTTAGTGCTGTAGCAACGCTGCTTACTAAAAAGAGAAATCGTTTGCATGTTACCGAACGTGGTGACTTGCGGCTGTTCTTGAGTAAATTGGAACCTGATATCAACAAACTTATTAAACAGCATCAGATTCATCCTTCACATTAGTTTTTATATTAGAATCGATTATGTTTGTTTTATTTTGAATTTTGAATAAAAGATACTTTGTCTGAATACTATAAAGTTGCGTTTCAATAATCATTCTCATTGGCAGGTGTAGCCCGTAAAAGTTAACTTGAGACCTGAGCGCCGTTGTGTACTACCTACTACGCTCAGGTCTCAAGTTAACTCATTCATTCTAAACGAGACTTTTACTATAACCCATAGTAAAAGTCTCGTTTAGAATGAATGTTTAATCTCCGCTAATATAGCTCACAATAATTAATTTAATTTGAAGTTATAGTGGTTTTTGAGTAGGTGAAAAAATGGGGGCGCTAAAAAATAATTTATTCTCAAAGTGGGCAGTAGGCAAAATAAGTTTGGGAACCACTGGTCTAGAGCTATATCTTGTAAGGAGAGGAAAAGGGAGATCATTGTTAATAAGCAAAAACCAACTGTTGAAGAAATGTACTTTGGAAAGTTATAAATTTATTTTTAGCTGATAAATCTAAAAAATCTAAAGAGACCATATTTTTGAACCTAACATCTATTTGATTACGGGGGGGGGGGGGGTTACTTGATCGGCGTATGCCACAAAATGGTCAATTTCAACGTAAAAAATCGCAAAAATTAAGGCACTTGAAAATGTTGCCGCTACATGCACGAAATAACCAATATTTGTTCTAGTGATTCACGATTAAAATTTGCAATTATATTAAAAAATAATTAAAATACAGCACTTTGAATTTTTTTCGTTTTATAGCGATATAAACCTTACTGTGCTTAAAAAGTACTTTTTTGAATCGTGAGTACCTAGATATTTTTATACTGAACACGACAATGTATTTACTTTACTTTCAAAATAACCCTGGTCTCCAAAAAATTACTTTGAAACCAATGAGAATGATCACAAAGTCCGCACTGATAAATGGCAAATAGGCAACACACAATTCAACCTCTTACTCACAGTTTTGTAATGTCTACGACCAGCTATATGGAAGGTATACTTGGTCGATTGTATTAAGCCGAACATCATATAAACAGAGAGATCTCAACTTTTTTTTATTACCTTAGGTAAACGAATGTTTCATCGGCTTTATTTTGTAATTATTATAAGGATATTTGTGAGAATGTATTAGATATTAATTTTTCGTCTGGAATAAATATATGTTGTTATTATTATTATTATAATAATAAGTATACATTAAACATATTTATAAAAGAAACTACATGCGGTTGGTATGTACAAGCAAATTGTAATATATTTCAGATATTTTTCGGTGTTCATTTATGATTGATTACGTGATAACATTGATGCGTCTACTTTGTTAGTCATTTTTTTCTGTTCGTTAATATTCTTCTCACTTTCAAAATGCATTTTATTTTTCAAGGACAAGGTTCCGGCTTCATGGAATTTCAGAAATGCAGTTTTCTTCGGCAATAAATATACATTATTATTATTATTAATTATAAAGTTGCACGACTTATTATTTTTCTAACCTTATATGTTGAAGCTTTTTAATAATATGAACAATGTTTGTAGAAAACTAAAATCTGACAAAAACAACTTTATGTTTTTGTCAGATACGAACTTAGAAGTTTGCCGGACTCTTCAAACTAAGTGGCAGGAAGTTACACAATTTTCAGTTTTCTAGATGGTAAGAGCATTTATTTAAATATCTGAATTTGTTGTGCCTTCATGTTTTTATGTTATTTATACTTTGTATTTTGACTCCAGGACAGTTTTTAGATTTGTTTTGTATATGTGATTAAGTAAAAGAGCGTGGGCCAAACGAGCTTATAAGTTTAATTACAGCGGTTTATCAGGAGTGGCAGCAATTGTTGGATGGCGAACGAAAAAAAAATTGTATGTAGGCGTAAAAAACAAATTTTGTGTTTAATTTGTGCAAAATTTGGTAAATCTAAAGATCACGTATCCTACAAAAATTAATCTTCGTCGTCAACAGTCATGGAGTCGACAATTATTGTGGAAGGTTTCTAGTGAAATGCACGGTGTAATTTATGGTAGATTAATAGGGGACGGTGATAGCATCGTTCTTAGAAAACTACGTGAAACGGTCACCAAAAAATTATTGAAAAAATCGAGTGCCGAAATCATATATTACGTAATTAGTAATTATACAGGGTGTCCGGGAAAATGTGGGAAATATCTTGGATACAGATAGAACATGAACAAATAAGAAGACAAGTTTCTATAAAAAAAATTCCTACAGGCCCCTCCTACGGAGATATGCGTCCCTAAAGAACGCCGCTGGAAGTCGGTTTTTATTGAATTTCTTTGAAAGTAATTAATATAATTTAATAAAAATTTAATGTGATGGACACTAGTAAGGACCTCTTAAAATAGTGTCCTTGAAACATATTGAGCTTTTGTAGTTTACCAGGGGCGGGCTAATCTTTACAACTTAATGCCTACATTTTTAACACGCTGTATAATAAAGACTTTAAAAATATTAAACTGGATAGGTACTCTTGCTTATTGTGGTTAAAATGAACCGTTTACGAGAAAAAGTTTGCAAAAAATGTGCGTTCTAGTTTTTACCAGCACCAAAAAAACCTATTGCTGTTGTAAACGTTACTATGGTACGAAATAAATAAAATATCCGGCATTTTAGAACTTGTCATCACATCGTTGACACATTGAATTGAGCCCATGTTGAACCCTCTTGTGATGTTTTTCAATAATTCCGTTAAGGTGCCTCCGGAGACACCACTGCGTTTATATTTATATTAATTACTTTAAAAGAAATTTAATAAAAACCGATTTCCAGCGACGAAATTTTTATAGAAACTTGTAATCTTATTTTTTCATGTTCTATCTGCATCCAAGAGATTTCCCACATTTTCCCCGGACACCCTGTATAAATAAAATTAGGGGCAATTTGAAAAAACCTTAAATTCAATTCGGCCGTGACAAAATCAATTGAACATTACAAAAGTTCGAACTTAACAATAACAAATTATAGATAGTGAAATAGCAATGTGACATTATAAATGGACCAAGATAGATTCGGATTGTGCTTCTTACTTTTGTCAAGGATCTAAAGAAGGATTCTTGGTATGGGACAATACACACAGATGTAGAACTCTGACCAGAAATGGTAATTAAGTTAGAGTAATTTTATTTTCTCGCTTTATTATCTCAAATTATGGATCCTCGTATTTTGAGAAATCGAGAAATTAAAAACGTCAAATTGGAGAATTAGTCTGTACCTACTGATTGTGATACGTTTAGACAAAACGCTACTTGGCCATTCTTGTTTATTTTCTACACTGTCTATACTTTTGTAAAAAAAATTGTTGTAAAAAACATGAATTAGGCTTACTGGGAATACCATGAGAAAAAAACGCCCTTTGCACTCTACTTTTAAGGTGGTGCGGAAAGAATTGCGTCTGCCACATAACGGTTATTTAAAAATTTTACCGAAGCTTTACTGAAAAAACTTAAACAGTGCAAGATATAAATCAAAAAAATTGATAATATCAATAACATTCGATTTCAAGTTGTGGTATTAACATTGGCTTCTAATCAATGATTAGTTCGGAGTCCGCACAGTTCGTATCTTACCCACGGTGAAATTTTTATAATTTAATTTCGCTAACTAACAATATCAGTGTCGATTGTGAAGAATATAATTTTCAATAACTTAAAACATGGGCTACTTAGAGAATATAAATATTTTTTACATTTTATAAGAAACACCGGCACTGTTGTTACAATAGATTTCTTTTTATCAGATTTTAGTTTTCTCTAAACATTACTCAACATGTAAAGTAAATACAAATCATGGTGAGAAATAATAAGAAGTACAACTTAAATAATTAATAATCATAAATAATAGTAATAAAACTATATATTTATTTCAGAATAAGATTTAATATCTAATTAATTCCGGCAAATATCATTAAAATAATTACAAATTAGATAAAACGGGAATCTTAATAAAACTAAATAAATACAAGCCAAAAGAATATTCATAAATAGCAAAAACAAGTTTCGAACTCAAGAGATGCACACAATATTTTCATGCAATAAATGCAGGAGACAAATATCGCAAATTATTTGCTTTCCAGTTTTAAACTCCGTAAATATATTCAATCTATTTCAGGCAACGCGACATACGCCGTTCGAGAATTTTTCTTAGGGAAAGCCCACCCTCAAGTATTGTGTCAATAATTTCATTGAAAACTGGTTTGAAATACATTTTTGGATCGTCCATTCCATCATGATCGGATTTACGTTTTGTTGACATCGTTGACGGTTCGGTGTTATATATTTTGTCAAAATAATTCTGAACCTCGTTTTGTTGACATGGTAGATGGTTCGGCAATACTACACACCGAGAAAAATAAAATGTTCAGTCAACATAAAACACTTTCAGTCAACATTCGTGTTTATTCACCTATAATCAATACCTCATCTGTTTTGATGCAATGCAAGTAAAGTTGTTGACACTTGCACATTGGCGCAGCAGTTTCGTGTGTTGTATGAACAAATATTATTAATTGAATAGACAAATGAAATATATTGCAACAACTACAAGTATTTGTTGGCCTAACAGTGGCAACTTATTTTATGAGTTGGAATAATTTCGTGTCAACAACTCGTATTTGTTAAACGAATAAAATTTTTTCATTCTTTGAAATCCTTTTCCAATAAAATATTCTAGTTTATTAATGCAAGAAATATGAGATTTCACTTAAGAGTGTCTTAATTTTCAATCTACAAATTCCTGCATTTGGTCATCATGAGTTTAAAATCTATGGATAACTTAAATTTATTTTGAACCGTCATTTTTAAGTGAAAGTTAGTTCTGTTTTATGGAGCAAGAAACTATATTTAATTTGTTTTTACATAAACTCTTGAACTATGATATTCTGTAACATCAAATCTGTATAGAGTTTCCGAAGACATAAAAATAAAATGTTGTATGATTTAGTTACTTGTTGTTAGGTGTATAGTAACAGTCCTGAGTTTTAACTAAGTGTTCTAATTCAAGATAAATTTAAATTCCTAATACATTTATTTAAACTCTTGAAAAATCCAATGCTAGAACTATACATTACAACATATTCGAAACATTCTCAACTGACCAATTTTTCTTCTACGTCGTTATAGATGTGCGTACAAGATGCAAATATCTAATCATAGCAAATCATAGCCGAACTGCGTATAACTTATTTCAACAAATCACGCACGGAAACGTTATGTTATTGTTATCTTTGTCTAACTTATCCCTACAACCATAGGTATGTCCCGTACATGTTAATAGACACAATTACTTTTTACAGTCTAACAAACCTCGTAAGATACCGTACATTGCAGGTATCCCCTTTTCGCATTTCGATTTATTAAACCAGCAATAAGGAAGGAAACAATTGGAGACTGGAATGTGTTCTTTTCCTCAATGCTCTTTAGTACATCTGGTTCAATCTGAAATTTTGTACAAGCCGCCGCGCCGGCGCCGCCTAGTACAATATTCTAAGATAGTTCAGTCAAATAAGTTTTAGAATTTCTAAGGTTCAAATAAAAACATGTTGATTCAAACGTATGGAGAAATTTAAATTTACAGATATTTATTCACCTGAAATACTTTTAATATGTCAAATATATTAAAAATAGAATATGTTGAGCAGAACCATTCTTATTTGAATCAACTAATTTATTATTTTATACAACTAATAAAATTCAAATAAAATAGAAACTTCTTTGAAGAATAAGATGGTGTTGCTTGAATACATATTTAATTTTATTCAACAAAAAAAAGTGGACACCACATGCTTTCTTGAATTTACATTTTCATTTTGCTCAGTACAAACGGTATTATATATTTTGTCAAAATAATTCTGATCCTATCTAAAGTTCTTTAAATTTTGTTGCAAATTTTCAATCATCTTGTTATAGTATGCTATGTTTGACGATTTAGAAACAGTATCGAAAACCAACTCTGTTTGCTAAAAATAACACTGAAAGTGTAAAGTAAAATTAAAAAACTCAAATTTTTCAATATTTTTTTAGATTGAACCGATTCTTTAATTGTCCCATAGTCTCTAGTAAAATCCTCAGAATAAATATTTTGTCTCGCCTTCGTGAACGTCCACTTTACTCTTCTTTTTTGTTTTTTCGTTTTTTTCTTCGCTTTGTCGGAGAAATTCGCCAATGAAAGTTCATCCTCTGTATTCCAATCAAATTGGTTATTGTTTTCCTCTAACTCCGATTCAGGTATTGGAGAGGAAGCATTTTTTAGTTCTTCATCTTCTTCTTCAAGAAAAGAATTTGATTCTTCCGCCAGTATAACACTCTCTTCATTCGAGTCTTCATCGCTTTCAACTTTCAATCAAGTTTGGATCATCAGAATCTTCTGGGTTATCTGGTGGTAATTTAGTAAACATGTGAACATTTTTTGTATTTGAAGATTTTCCATAGAAGACTGATGGATCCATATTAATGCTAGAAAGAATAAAATTTTTGTTGGTGCGTTGTGGCTCGCTGTAACTTTGAAATAACATACCTATTTTTCTGTCAGAACGAAAATAAGCAAGTTCTTGGTTTCACAAGTTTTCACACACAATAATGACACAATGTAGAAATCACCAAATATTTTTAGTTTATTATTTCTCACTTTATTTTACGATCAATTTTCATTCAGTTTGCAAGTTCACGCGCCATTACTGGTGCGTGAATGCTATATTTCAATTTACTTTTTGAAATGTTTGTTAGATGGCGCTATATGTGTATATTTCTGAATCCATGATGTTACCTTAAAGTTACGATTGTCCGTAAAGGATGGCAGACTACTATTTCAATAGAATTTTTTTTCTGGTATGTTCCTTTGAAGTCACATGGGGCCATAGAGGGTTAAACAATGACTTATCTTGTTTTTATTTATTTACATGAATTTCCATAGCCTGATTGATTATACAACTTAAAGGAACTGATACATTTTCCAAAATAACTCTGAAACTAAGACATTTAGTTATAGGGAAGTGAAAACATACCGCCCCTAATTTTGAATGTGGAATCCAATGAAGTTAAAAAAGATGCAGGTTGCTATTTAAAAATAACAAGATATTGATATTTTCTAGGTGAAATGTTTAACATTGTTGTCTAATCACTCTGTTTAAAGTTTATAATATCGCATTTGAAGCACTATACTTTCCAAAATAATTACATAGAATTTCAAATCTGTGTATGCATTGAATTATTGGGAATTTTATTATAAGTAATAGCCTGCAGCTATCAATTTTTTTACAAATATTGAAATACTTCGAAAGTGGCTAACTTCAGAGGCAAAGTTTATTACACAAACTAGCCTTAAAATTAAGTTGGAAATACGAATCAATCATGAAAAATGGGGTATTCTATTTAAAATAAGGTACTTGATATCAATTTCCGGTATAACCGGAAGAAGCGAAAATTCGAAACTATTTTAAATCGAAAGAGCGTAACGCAAAAATAATATTTGCGAAATTTCAAAACTCATCTCTAATTACTTTTCTATATTTTTCTAACGAGATCTCGTCGTGATATACCCTGTATACAAGGTGAATCATTTCCGCGGGAAAGGCAGATAGTGATTTTATGAGAAAAGATATTTTGAAGCGTTTTTTTCCTTATGATAGCCAGCCACTTATTGGGAGCACCTTGTAAAATTATTTTTTACTATACAGAGTGTTCCATAACTTACTGTCCATAGTTATTCTTTTTTAAATGGAACACCATGTATATTATTACACTTTTGTATTCCCTGTATAATTCTTAGTCAAAAGGAAAATCCACACGTCAGTACCTATGAAATATGTCGATGGCTGGATATTAGCCAAACCATCGTTGCAAGGATCTTAGAATTAAATCAATACCATGCTTAGTGAATTCACATAAATACTGAGTTACGCACCAATTATTTTAAAGCTAGAAGGCTGTTCTGTCAATGGTCAATAATTAAAATGTCTGCCCGGCCAATTCGTTTTGATAGTGTATTATTTGTGGAAGAAGCTGGTTTTTATAGTAACGGAATAGTTAACAATAGAAATTTTTATTACTATTCAAATGAAAACCCTTACTTCATTAATAAATAGATTTAGCATTCTTGGTGATTTGATGATAGGCCTGCATTTTGTTGTAGTATTACCGGAGAAGCTTATCAGTAATTTGTATCAAGCACTTTAGTGGATTTATTAGAAGATATTCCGCTAAATTTACGAAGAGATGTAGATGCAATAAGACGGCGAATCCCCACATTCTATGCTACAGTTACGAAATTTTAATGAAATGTTTGTCAGCAAAATGGTTAGCCCGTGGAGGCCCTATTGACTTAGCCTACTGGGTCTTCGGACATCGCAAAATTAGTTTTTTTTATATAGGGATCCATAAAAGACCAAATATAAAGAGCCCAAATTTTTGTCAAAGATCAGAAGAATCTCTGAAAAAGTTTTATGAAAATCAAAAGAAATGGATAAGGAAAAAAATAGCAAAAGCAACAACATATCAACCAGGAGGAGGACAAGTGCAAATGAAAACAACTCCAGAAAAAGAATTACCATTATCTATAACTAAAAGTAACTAAAAAAACTGGGTATGAATTTGATAATTGTTACGATAGTGATGCACTATGAACCAGAAATGACCACAGTTATATCAGAATATCGGAAGATGGCTGTTACGAAAATGATATTGACAATACACTGATTATAGTTCTAGAAGTCATCTGCGATAATATTAATAATGAAGAGGAGGATATTCAGGTGACACGTTTTACAGTTATAAGTTCAGCGTTAAGTAATATATGTATTACATGACTTTACTGGAAAAGATACAAGCCATCTGATTTACAAAAACCGACCACAACTGGTAAGTGCAAATGAAATACAGGTATTAGGTAGTTACGAGCAATAAATTCTTATCATAAACATCAAAAAACTCAGTAGTATTTTATTTCTTTTCTATGGTGGCGCAACAAAATTTTAACCTTCCTGTCTCTCAGGACTTTAGAAGAGCTGTTTAGTGTGTTGTCATAAAATAACGGACGACCATTAAAAGTTATTGCATGAGAATATTTCACATGTATTTTACTAACTACAGTTTTACCTTTTCATAAAAATTACACTTTTGACATACTTCTAGGAGGAAAAACCAACCCGAAACTTAACAGATCCATCCCAATGTAGACCGGATACAGTCACAACCTTTACATCTTCAGCACTAGGTGAGAAGTATGAGAAACTAGTCCAAAAAAATTGATAATGGAGACTGTCTACACAATGCAGACCAAATAATGTTCTTAAACGCCCCCCCCCCTAAACGTCATATCATCAAATCTGATCATTCTCACCCTCAATTAATGTAACGGGGAGGTATAGAAGACTCTTGAGGAAGATGAAATAGAGAGACAATATGCCACTCAGTATTTTTATGAAGTCCGTGACAATCCAGCTTAAATATCGCAAAACAGCTTCAATACTCGTTTACTTTTTGCTGCTTATGACTGTACGTTATTGTTAACAACTGGAATATTCCCTCCTTCAATTAGGTTATCTATTTCTCCTTCTTTATTCATCTCCCGTGCTATATTAGCGGAGCGGTAAAGTCAATTATTGGTATCTAATAATGTAGATAGCGAATAATTTTTAATTCAAAAGTTGTAGATAATCATAAGCCCTACAATTTAAAAATATATTCATTTATATAGAGTGTTCGACAACGACGAACTAACACAAACTTATTTTTCTTAAATGGAATGCTATGCATTTTTTTTTACATTTTATGATAGCCCTTGAAGGGCTGATTAAACTGACATGAACTTGTATTTGTCGATTTTCAACTGTTTCTGAGATATGGTGATTATTCGTTAAAAATTGTAAAACATTTGAAAAGATGCTATGAAATAACGATTGATGATGAAATAAATACCTATTATGGGTTCAATTAGTAGAGATATCTTTTCAGTGCGTGAAAGTGATGTTTATTTCGCATATCTACGTGTATGTTCTTTAGAATTACATACCATTCGCTGTGGGCGATATTGCAAAAGTTATAGGATATTATATGTGAATAAACTCGATTACGATTTAATAATATGAGTTGCCATGACTTGCACTACCACTAACTAAAATTAATCGAAAAGAGTTACGTCGATTTTCCTTTAACAAATAAGTAATTTTTATTAAAACTCATGAAAGATTTGGAAGTTCATGAATTAGCAATAATATAAAAAATACCGCAGACGCTGTGTGTTAAAAATTATTTTTCTACTCCCATACTTTAATTGTATTATTAGATATGCCGAACCTGTACTTTAATGATGTCCATTACGATACAGATTTTCATTATGATACACGTTTATATCCAATAGGAATACAGATTTTTCATTACGATACAAGTTTATATCCAATAGGAATGCGACATTCCAATATTCAAACAACATTCAATATGGCGACTGCATATCTGACAGATATACAAATTAAATAAATGTGACAGTTTTCTGCAATTTACAAGTATGTACTTAAAATTTGTGCTTTTTTGAAAATATAAACGGTAAAAATGAGGGATAATGACAGTGAAATGTAAAATTTGAGTCCACCAGAAATTATGGAACAAGCCTTAGTAACCACGAACACTTTATTACCAGCTAAATTCGCAAAGGTGCATGGAATATTTTAACCTCAATTTATAAAATGGAATGTTCAAAAAATGATGTTTTATTATGGGGTCGTAGAAAAAATAGTGTATGCAACTCGCATTTAATGGCTATTGAGACACTCGTATTCATTACAATACTCGGCTTCGCCTCGTATTGTAATTCTCTTACTCGTGTCTTAGTAGCTATCATTAAATGCTCATCATTTAACGTTGTAAAACAATAAGTAGGCAGCCTAATGTTGTTCTAGTCAAATACATTACTACTGTCAAATTTTGACACTTTGTAATCTACCTATTTCATTCGACTTGCTTATTTTTCGTGTTTATTTGTGTAGTTTTAATCAGTTTTCGGGTTTTCGTATTTACTAGTTGTTCTGTTTGTTTATTATGAATTTTACGTTCAACGAATATGCCGATATGTACATGATATACGGTTTCTGTCGTGGAAATGCTAGCATGGCAGGGCAGGAATATCGAGTGCGTTTTCCAAATCGGAGGCATCCAAGTAAAAATGTATTTCGAAGGCTGGACCAACGACTTCGTGAAACAGGTTCGTTTATTCCAAGAAATGCGAACGCAGGTCGACCAAGGCAAAGGCGTACCGTGCAACTAGAAGAGCAAGTTCTAGCCACAATACAGGAAGATCCCTCTGCGAGTACCCGTCTATTAGCTTCTACACTAAATATTCCCAGAAATAAGACTGTTCATTTGGTTCTACGAGAAAACTTGCTTCATCCATACCATGTTTCTAAAGTTCAGCCTCTTTACGGATATGATAACTTATTTCGAATCAATTATTGCAATACAATCTTAAATAGAATTCAGGAAGAAGGTGACTTTTTAAGACGTATTCTTTGGAGTGATGAGTGCATGTTTACCAGAGATGGTGTGTTTAATACTCATAATTTTCATCATTGGGCAGATGAAAATCCACATGAATTTCGCAAATACGGTCACCAAAGAAGGTTTTCTGTTAACGTTTGGCTGGGTATAATAAACCACAGGGTAGTTGGACCAATTTACTTACCAAATCGCCTAGATGCCGGTGAATATTTAAATGTTTTAGAACAAGTTATTGATGAGATACCGCTGAACGTACGCCGTAATATGATTTACATGCATGGTGGAGCTCCTGCGCACTTTGCTCGTAATATAAGAGACTGGTTGACTGAACACTTCCCAGACAGATGGATTGGTCGTGGCGGTCCCCTTTTGTGGCCTGCGAGATCCCCCGATCTCAGTCCATTAGATTTTTTTGTTTGGGGTTTCATTAAAGGTAAAGTTTACGCTACACCTCCACAGGACGCTGACGAAGTTAGAGCCCGAATTGAAGCCGCAGTATTAGAAATCACACCAGAAAGACTTGAGCGAATAGTACAAACGATACCATAAAGATTGCAGCTACGTCTACAAACTGATGGATTTCAATTCGAATAATTATGTAGGTAATAATTACATTGATTTCTATCAAGAAGATGTACAAAAATTAGTCAATATTATCAAAAAATTTTTAAACTTTGTAATATTTTCGTAATAAATATGTAATCTAAGAAACCAATTTTATTTCGTTTGTTTCTTTTTTAAATTTAAAATGTAAGGTTCACATGACGACGTGTAAAAATGTTCTGAAGATTATAACTAGCACATGCGTGTTCAATGTTGCCAAATGTATGTTTCTTTCAAATTCATTCCGAAGACAAAGGAAGCCTGACACATCGTTTTAGGATTAGGACTGTATGCTTACCCGAATAACAGTTTGCAGTGCTACCCGTGTTGCCATGCATGTTCTTATTATTATCTCTCCGAGTGCCTGAACAGATACTCTCACTGAAAATTTCAAATCTTGAAAACATCTCCCAGTTGCCATGAACCGAAGAGTCTCAAGAAGTCCTATATGCGGTGATATTGCTTCCCTCAGGACTGTGTCCTTTTTTCCAATGAGGGGAGCAACTTTGCTCTATGACATTTTAAAGGCATTTTCGTCCATCCGTAGGTAATTTTTATAATCCTAGATTTTTCTTCTTTCTTGGCGGTAATCACTGGGCAAAACGCTTTTTAGAGATACCAGTCTTCGCACCAACGTTCACGCCGTCTTTTCCTGTTTCCTTCGTCTTCTTCTAGCGACACTATTGCATTTATGCAACAAACTACGACCCTTTTTTTTAGTCACCCATTGAACCTTATTTATTATAACCAAACTTGTGGCAGATGAAGAAAAAACTGAAAAACTTTCATTAATTAAAAGCAATTTGGCAACGTGCGTATGATGTGATTCTCGCTGGCCAATCAGCATCCATTTTCAGTGGCTTGTCGCTTGCACGATCTTGCGCGTAACCGGGTTTTCGATTGTTTTCAGTTCCTTGCTGGGCTCTATCCTTATTTTTCTATAGTTCTCCAGTTTTCTTTGGATGTTATATAGCTTATGTACGACGAATGTTTATTGTATTTTGCCTTAAATTGACTTTGGGTTTTTGTTTATTAAGTGTTGTGATTTTTCTATAAAATAAAATGCAGGAACAGTTATTAACTGATATGTGATATAAAGCATCGTTTCAACAAACGGCTGAATGAATTGTGTTTATCAAAAGGTCGGAATACACAAATTCTCACAAAATCGCAATACTTGGAGTTAATAGAAACGGTTAAAACATCTAGAAGTGGTAAATAAAAAACCCGAGGATTATCAGCATTTATGCAGGTTTGACGTAATGACTATTGGAGAGAAGGAAAAGTTGATAGTTCCTGTAGAGCATAGGTTCCCAAAGTGGGCGATAACGCCCCCTTGTGGGCGCTGCAGGTCTAAAGGGGGGCGGTAAGAGACCCAGAAAAAAAATGGGGGCGTTGTGTAAAGGCTTAGGGGGCGATTTGTAATTTCATCTAGAATCTAGGAGGACTCTTAGACACCGACTGAGCTCTCGACTCTCGACTAGGGATGGGCGATAAACATCGATGTTCATTGAACATCGATATTTTAGGATCGATGTTCGATGTTTTTGCATCGATGTTTGCAATTTAGATTTATCGATAAACTATCGATGTTAGAAGAAATATAGTGAACATCGAACTTTTAAGCTTGACAAAATGTATTTGCACTAATCACAAAATAAAGCAGCGTCCTCTGTTGACAAATACAAAAATGTTTCCAAATTAACAGCTCACATACAGGCTACGAGGATGTAAAATTGTCTACGAATAAAAGAAGTATTTAAATTACACAGTGCTATATCATATAAATTCGAATATTTCATTTTAGGCTCTTTTAAATATTACTCAGTATAAATATTTAAATAATATATAATTAAATACATAAATTTATAGTACTTTTAATGTGCAGAATAAAAGTTAAATTATGTATGCATGCAGAATAAGTGAAGGAGGTAAACGTATTTTCATAGAAAAAGAAGGGAGATAGACATTACCGATGTATACTTCTTCGGGAAATTCCCTAGTGCGTACAATCATACACGACGATACACGTATTAAATGCAAGATGACACATCAGAAATATAAAACCATATCCATATGTATCTCGGTATTTGCCAGCGTAGTCAAAAAAAAATGCAAGACTATAAAATCCCAAATAAAAATCGTTCTCTTAAAAAGCTTTGATACACGTAAATGTATATATTTTTTAAGTATCAGACGATTTAAGTCATGTGGTTGTTTCATGCGTAATTGCATAATATTGTTTTTTTATATAGTTTTTTTTGAGTAGTTTCTAAAGTTAACTACATATTATAAATGTATATATTTCTTTTATTATTTTTTTTGAATAGTGATATCTTTTATATCATTTTGTTAAGGACGTAAATTAATTAAGTTATAATAAAGTTTTTGTTAAACTGCCAAAAAATAAATCTATAAATATAATTATCGATGTTTAAAAACATCGATGTTTGGTAGTCGATATTTTGCAACCATCGATGTTGATCAACGATGTTAACATCGATGTTTGATATCGATGTTTACCCACCGATGTCCCATCCCTACTCTCGACTACAGCTTGTGAACATCAACTAATATTAATTAAGAGATTGCTCAAACCAACTCGGTTCGATATTTCTCTCCGAGTAGTTCATATATCTGTCCTGTTTTATTGAATAAATAAAATAAAAAACATATCAATCGGTCGCTCCGTTTCGAAACGAAAAGAGACACAAACAAACAAATAAAAAGGCAACTGTATCAATCGGCTGGTTCATAGAATACTTGTTCTTACTTGTTGAGTACGATTGAGCGTCGAATGAGATAAACGAGTTTATGCATGTTTGTCTTATTCCTGTCGGTGCGTGCTGCTTATGCAATCCTATATAAACAACGTAATATTTATTTTATTTTCATTTGCGGTTTCGCGCGTAATAGATAAGCAGTACTTAAGTTCAACACTTATACTTACGTATTTCTCAAAACAAAACAATGTCGGAAGTAAAAAAGAAGAGACGGCAATACTGTGCGGAATATATTAAATTCGGATTCATTGAAAATCCTACAAACCCATCGTCGCCTTTGTGCCTTCTATGCCTAAAAACATTTTCGAATGAAGCAATGAAGCCTTCAAGACTTCAAGATCATTTGAATAAAATGCATCCAGATAAGAAAGACAAGAATGTAGCATATTTTCAAGACCTAGAGAAGAAGCATAATACTCGGCCAAGTGTAGCAAAACTCTTTTCGGCGGCTGCTAAGCAAGATGACGACGGACTTCGAGCTTCGTACAACATCTCTTTGTTAATTGCTCAAAAAGGCAAACCACACAACATCGGAGAAGTGTTAATTTTGCCAGCAATAAAGGAAGTAATAACTACTGTGCTTCATAAACCGGCCGCAGATATTATCGGAAAAATTCCTTTGAGTAATAATTCTGTGCAAAGACGAATTGATGAAATGGCCGGAAACATAGAAGAATCATTGTGCAATCATCTGAGGACTAGTCAATTCTCAATTCAGCTCGATGAGTCCACTTTACCAACTAATGAAGCATTGTTGCTGTCTTACGTGAGGTTTATTAAAGATGAGAAAATATGTGAAGAACTATTGTTTGCTAGAAATTTAGAGACCGATACAAAAGGCGAAACCATATTCAATACATTGGAAAAGTTTTGTGATGAGAAAGAGATTCCCTTGAAAAATATTATATCAGTTGCTACGGATGGCGCTCCGGCTATGACAGGGTGCCATAAAGGCTTCATAGCGTACGTAAAAAATAAAATTCCAGATGTCCTTGCTGTACATTGCGTTATTCATAGACAACATTTGGTTGCTAGAAATTTAAGTGAACGACTATTTCAATCACTGCAATATGTCATCAAAGCAGTCAATAAAATCCGTAACTGCTCTTTGAATGATAGATTATTTCATCAGCTTTGTGTTACTAATGACGAAGATTTCAACCGTTTGTTGTTTCATACCGAAGTTCGTTGGCTATCAAGAGGCAATTGTCTGACTCGATTTTACAACCTGTTTGACTCTGTGATAGAGTTTTTGGAAACTAAAGATACAGAATTGCGCAACAAGCTCATTACATCAAAAAATGATATAGCTTACATGACAGACCTGTATAAATTGTTCAACAACATGAATCTCCAACTGCAAGGCGATGAACTAAATTTAATTAAAACAAAAAATGTCGTTGCTGCTTTCGCAGCCAAACTGCTTCTACACAAAAAGAATATGGGCAGACGTGAGTTTCATAATTTTCCGAATTTATCAGTATCCTGCAGTAACGACGACTTGTTTGCCTACTGCCAACATTTGGAAAAGCTCCACATTGACTTCACCGAACGATACCAGGATATTTTGAACTTGGAAATACCAGACTGGGTGTTGGATCCGTTTTCAAATGTCAACACAGCAATATCACCACATCTGGAAGAAGAACTTATAGAATTGACAACGAACGAGGAAATAAAAATCAAGTTCAAAAATGGCTACCAAGAATTTTGGCTACAAAGACCGATCCCGCAATTGTACCCTGGATTGTGGTCAATCATTCAACGATTCTTGATAGCATTCCCATCGTCATATTTGTGTGAACGTGGATTTAGTGCTGTAGCAACGCTGCTTACTAAAAAGAGAAATCGTTTGCATGTTACCGAACGTGGTGACTTGCGGCTGTTCTTGAGTAAATTGGAACCTGATATCAACAAACTTATTAAACAGCATCAGATTCATCCTTCACATTAGTTTTTATATTAGAATCGATTATGTTTGTTTTATTTTGAATTTTGAATAAAAGATACTTTGTCTGAATACTATAAAGTTGCGTTTCAATAATCATTCTCATTAGCAGGTGTAGCCCGTAAAAGTTAACTTGAGACCTGAGCGCCGTTGTGTACTACCTACTACGCTCAGGTCTCAAGTTAACTCATTCATTCTAAACGAGACTTTTACTATAACCCATAGTAAAAGTCTCGTTTAGAATGAATGTTTAATCTCCGCTAATATAGCTCACAATAATTAATTTAATTTGAAGTTATAGTGGTTTTTGAGTAGGTGAAAAAATGGGGGCGCTAAAAAATAATTTATTCTCAAAGTGGGCAGTAGGCAAAATAAGTTTGGGAACCACTGCTGTAGAGGAAGGTAAAGAACAGATTAGATTTTACGTACATCGGGACAAAATACTTCAACTTTTAAATGATGCACATATTTCAATTGAAACCATATGAAAAAAAGATAAATTTAAAGTATAATAACATCACAAGGGAAATGATTGAAACCTATCTAAATTTATGTATAACCTGCGAAAAAGAACACAGTGTACCAAAGAAAGGTTTTTAACATGAATTCCAGATGTCAAGTCGATTTAATCGACATGCAGTCGCAAGCTGATGATCAATATAAATTCATACTTGTATGTATACCCAGGCCATTTACATAACTAAAGATATTCAATCTCTTAAAAGTAAAGGAGCAGAAGAAGAAGAACTCAACCCAACCCAATCCGCTTATGTGCTTGCGGATATTTTTACCATTTTTGGTGCGCTCACCATTTTGCAGAGTAATAATGGGAGAGAATTTGCTAACAATACTATTAACGAACTATGTTGCATGTGTCCTCAGTTAAAGTTACATGGGAAGCCCAGACACTCTCAAAGTCAGGGCTCCGTAGAACGTGCGAATCAGGACGTGGAAAATATGCTTTGTTCGTGGCTGGAAAACAATAACAGCAGGAAACGATCAGAAGGCTTACGTTTTGTTCAGCTTATTAAGAACAGAGCTCATCTTAGCGGCATAAACTGTATTCCGTATGAGGCCATGTTTGGAACAAAGTTAAAAGTTGGTCTGAAACGTGTTTTACCTAAAGACGCTTTGTCCAATATAAACTGTGAAGAGGACTTAAAAGTAATAGTAAAATATCAAAACAATTTACAGTTCGTAGAAGAAGGTGCACTGCAAAATAACCAGTGTCAAATTCTTTAGCGGAGCCAGGTTCAAGTCAACATAACGAGGAGGAAATATCTTCTCTTGATAGTTATGTTCAATCGTCAACTTCGTTATCTGAACCAAGCTCTGATTTCCATAATAATAATAATAATAATATTGATTTATTTGCCCAACAGATATAATCCAAGACAGGACAATAATAATAATTAAAGAGTAATACACGCTCTACATATAATCAACAAAAAGATAACAAATGAAACTAAACTAGATATAAAGATATACATAAATACTACAAATTAAAAACATCCACAAAAAAAATGTTAGCATTCACAGATGCATGCATCAGCGGTGCTCTACCAAGTACATTAGTCCTTGCAGTTGGTACGGTAAATGTCCGGGAAGATCTCGCCTCAATCCTTGGAACCCTGAAGTTCACTTTGGACAGTAAGTATGGAGAGTCAATTTTGTTACTTAAAATGTTTACCAGGAACCTTGCACTGCATCTGTTTCTTCGTTCGTGTAAAGTTTCGAAGTTATGCCTGCGAAGTAAGGTGTCATAATCCGTACCTAAATCTGGGTAGTGGCCATCTAGCTTGTAAGACAGATATCTCAAGTATCTACGCTGAATGCGCTCAATTGCATTCCGCTGAGCTCCATAAATAGGGTACCACACAGTCGAAGCATACTCTAACTTGCTAATCACGTATGCATAAAACAAAGAATCAATAGCGGGTATATTGCTAAACCTTTTACAAGATCTAAAAATGAATCCCAGAGATCTCGACGCAGAATGGGTAATACGAGTTATATGTTCATTAAAACTTAACTTGCTATCAAACAAGACACCAAGGTCAGTGACAGTGCTTTTACTTTCAAGAGTGTGACTGTCAATTTGGTAAGTCGAGTGTATCTTATTAATTCTTCTTGTATATGATACATGAACACATTTATTAATATTCAAAGCGAGCTTGTTATTTAAGCACCAGCTATAGACAGTGTTGAGATCAGCCTGTAGGCAACCAACGTCATAAGAAGTGCATATCCTACGGTAAATCTTTAAATCATCAGCATAGGCTAAGACGGAGGAGCCAATGGAAGTTATTAAGTCATTAATAAAAAGGACAAATAAAAGGGGACCTAAATTCGAGCCTTGTGGGACACCTGAAGTAGAAATATAGACTCTTGATGAGTAGCCATTATAAAAGACAAAATTAATCCTATTAAGCAGGTAAGAATTAAAAAATTTAATTACAGAAGGTCCAAATCCAAAATAAGAAAGTTTATTGAGCAAGATCGAGTGGTCTATGGTATCAAAGGCATAATAATGAAAGAGAAATAAATGTCTCCGAGCCATCTGAAATTCAAGTCCCCGGTCATGAAAACCGCGCGTATGAAGGTTATGAAGATTCCTCAGTGGTTCTCAATGTGAAGAAAAAGAAAAGCTGACAGACATATTAAAAATTAGGGATATTTCGGCAAGCAGTCTAAAAAAGACAAACTGAAAAAATGCTTCAAATCTCTAATTCGAAATATCCCTTCGAGTTCTTCTTCTTCTTCGTATGACTAGGATTTCTCCTGTTTGTCTACCTCTTATTCGGTTTCGGTTGTTGTTGATTGTATATTGTTTTGCTATCTCTTTTTTGGTATTCCTAGTGGTCTTCTGCTGTATGGCTTATTGTTTTTAGAGATGTTTGCTAGTTGGTCTGATCGCATCCTATCTACGTGTTCGTTCCATTTTTTCTTTCTCGTTTTCACCCATTTGTTGACGTCTTGTATGTTACATTGCTCTCGTATGCTACTGTTTGTTTGTCTATCTCCTAGTGTCTCCTGTTATCGATCATAATACTTTCATTTCCACGTTGTTTATTTTCTGTTTTGTTCCCTTTGTGTCTGCCCTTGTCTCCACTGCATATGTTAAAATTGGTCTCACTGTTGTTTTGTATACTTTCAGTTTGCCTTCTGTAGTCATAAATTCGTTTCTCCATATGGTTTGTCTCGAACAGCTACTCACTTTCATCGCTTTAGTCGCTTGCTTTGTTGCTTCCGTCTTCAAGTTTCTCTCACTGGTGATTTCAACTCCCAGGTAGTTGAATGTCATCACCTGTTCTATGCTTTTGCTCTCCAGATCTAGTTTACATCTGCGTGGTTCTCTGCTAATTACCATGCACTTGGTTTTTTTCCGCTGAAATCTGCATGTTGTATTCTTGTGCCCTAATATTAAATGAGTGGAGTTGTCTTTGCAGGTCATCTTCGTTACTAGCTACCAATACTGCGTCATCTGCGTAGCATACTATATTAATTTTATGGGGTCCCTCCCATTCTGTACCCCTCTCTCTTTTTCACTTCGTTGATTATTTGATCCATTATCATATTGAACAATGTCGGGCTAAGCGAGTCCCCTTGTCGTAATCCTCCTTTTATGTTAATGTATCTCGTTTCTCCTCTTGGCATTCTGACCTGGGTTTTGTTATCTATGTTTATTTCTTTAATTAATTTTATTATCTTATCCTCTATTATTTTTGTTTGTAATAGTTTTATGATGTCCTTCCGTCTTACCTTATCGAAGGCACTTTTTAGGCCTACGAAACACATATATGCGGGCTTGTTATATTCAATTGACTTTTCAATTATTTGTCGGATGATGAAAGTCGCGTCTATAGTGCTACGATTTTTTCTGAAGCCTTGTTGTTCCTCCGATATATCTATCTTTCTTATATCTTGTCTTTGATTTATTGCAGTTAGCAGCTTCAGCATGTTATTCAATAAGCTGATTCCTCGATAGTTTTCTGGTTTCCTCCTGTCTCCTTTTGTTAGTATTGGTATCAGTATACTTTCTTTCCATTCCACTGGTACTTTTCCACTGTTAATAATGTCGTTGAATAGTTTCTGAATCCAAGTGCATAGCGTTTTCCCTCCATATTTTATGAGTTCATTGCATATTCCATCTGGACCCGGTGCCTTTCTGTTCTTTAATCGTTTTATTCGCATGTTTATTTCTTCCGCTGATATCTGTACTTTATCATTGTTCGCCTCGTTGTTTTCATCATCCTCTTCTTCTGTTTCTCCATATAATTTTGTGAAGTGTTTGGTCCACTGTTCTTCTGTGATATCGTTTATTCTTATGAATTCATTCATATCATTTTCCACACTTTTCTTTGTGATCCATATAGGTCGCGTTCCATGTCTTTTGTAAATTTTTCCCAGTATTGTTTCTTGATGTTGTCTATTTCTTGGTTCACTCTATTTCTTGTTCTTACGTATTCTTCCTTATTTTCTCCCATATTTCGACAAAGGTCGCACCGACGGAAAAAACATTTTAGCATTTTTTCTTAAAATAACAGATGCCAATCTTTATAAATTAGGCATGAAACTTGGAATCTTAAATCAACTTTATGCTAAGAACCAACAATATGCAATGAAAAGTTTATTTATGCCCAAGAAATTCTGCAGTCAGAGATTTCACTAAGAGAATGTGTAAGAATGTCATCCAAGACTGAGGGCCAAGGCTATAGTCGATGTGGCTGTAAATTTGAGAAGTGTAAGTGTAATAAATGGGATCTCTAGGATTTAACATTTTGTGTGTATATGTACTTGTAAGCAGAGCTGGGCAATTACTTTCGAATAATAATTAATTACAATTACAAAATACTTTTTTTTAAAAGGAATTAATTACAATTACAAAGTACAAGAGATTAAGAAAGGAATTTTTCCTCTAATTACAATTACAAACAAAATGTAATTGACAATTACTTTTCTAATTACAATTACAATTACATTTGTTTATAAAATCCGAGGAAAAACGTTTTTTTCAGTTATTAGTCTTTTGTTGTATATAATATACAAATCGGAACTTAAAATAGGAAATGGGAAAGAAATCAACTATATTCCAACCCACATGTATAAAAAACAACGTAATTTATTATATAAAAAACAAAACAAATAAAGCAACTATTCAAGTATAACGTAAAATATGTGATTAAAATAATTAGTAACAAAAAATTACACCATAAAACTAGGAATGAAAATAAGGTAATCAGGGTACATTACTTACACTGGGGTGACAAATGTGGGGTAGTATAAGGAATCATATGTATTTCCTCAAAATTATTGCTACTAAAATAATTATTAAACCATTACATTTTGTAGTGTATTTGTGTATGCAGTGCTTTTTTTAAAGGCTGGTTTTACATAATAATATTTTAACCCCATTTTATACTTTTTCTTCAATTATTTAAAATATCTTACTGTTAAGCTCTAAAATAATATTATTCTTATTGAAAAACCCAAAAAAAACGACTTGAAATTGAAATTTTCCGTAAAAATCAATGGCTAGTTTTTTAATAAAGCGCTCTAAAGGTAACATATACCTTAAATAAACTTATTTTCACCTTCGGAAAGTATTGAAATAAGTACCTTTTATAGTTACATTCAATATAAAGTACTCAAACATTTGGTTATTGTTGGTTGGATGATTTAAAATGATCATTTATCTCTATATTTTGTTGGTTTTCATTACAACTAACTTTTCAAAATTTGTGTCTGAAATGGCATGTCTTTTGGCTGCATGATACATAGTTGCGAATGAAAATAATCGTTCGACGGGTGCTGAAGATGGTAGTGCAGTATTGTATTTAAAAAACACTTGCTTAATGAGAGGGTAACTTTCTACCATGGGAAAGTTTTGTCTTATATCATCCAGATACTGTAAAATTTCAAGATGAATTTTATTTTTATTTTCATTGTCAGCTGATTGTGTGATTCCTTCAGTTCCTTCATTAAAATCAAATAAGCTACTATTGTTAACTTCCTTCTTATAATTATCGGTACCAATATCTGTAACATTCATTAATTCGGACTGTTCGATAGAAAATAATTCTCACTCCGAAATAAGCAGTTGTTTAATATCATGTTTAGATAACACAAAAGTTGACTCGACTAACGGCAACCAACGAAATTTAAACTCAGGATGTGTAATTGCTCCTAAAAGTGCATAGGTATTCTCTAAAGTTATAAGTTGTTTAAATCTATTATCTAAACCTTTAATGGCACTTTGAAGTATTATATCTCCGCCACTTTTAAACTTCTTTTTACTTAATTTATTTAGCTTATTTTTAAGTGACACTACACTTGGAAGAAGAACGCCATAAAAAGCTTTGTTTTCACCTTTTAAAATATTTACGATCTCTGCTGAAAGTGCAGTGACTTCACAATATTCTTGCAGAGTAAGGAACTCGTATTCAGAAAAGAACGATATTTTTAATTTTAAAAAGATGGAAAGTTTTTTTTTCACGTCCAGTATTTGTTTGATACTGTCATACATTAAATTCCACCTAGTTATTCCAGGGGAGCTAAGGGTATGTTCTTAATATGAGTTAATTGGAAAAGTAATTTGTAATTGACTTTTAAAAACTAAAAGTATTTAAATACAAATTACAAATACTTCACGATTTGTCAAACAATTACAATTACAAATTATTTGAAAAGGCAAAGGAATTAATTACTAATTACAATTACTGATTTATAAAGTAATTTGTAATTGCTAATTCCTTTTTGTAAAGTAATTGCCCAGCTCTGCTTGTAAGTACATACCTAATATTTTTTTTATTAGTTTTTTTGCTTGTTTGTTATGTTACAATTATTTTGTTGTATTTTATCTCTTAATGGATTATTTTAGTTTATCGTTGAATACGTAATTTATTTTGGATTAAATTAATGTCATCTTCCTACTACTACTGCCACCTGGTGTGGACTTTCATAAGATTCCTATTGCTACGCGATCTGCCTTATCTCAGGTGTGTAACGTATACATGCGTTGACGGGTAGATGGCGTACGATGTTTTATTTAATAGATTTGGTATTTTTAATTATTGCTAATTTAGTTTTAGAGCTTCTTTTTGGGCTTAGAGTTATGTAACAAATTAATTATAATTATTTTCCATTTTTCTATTGTCATTTGAATCTGCGTTTATGTCGTATGTTTAAAATATCAGGTTGGGTCGCTCGGTCTTTAGGGCAAATGTTCGTGTTCTGCTTGGGGTCGGTTTTTGACATGTTAGAATCTTTCTCTTGAACTTTAACGGTCATCGAAGAAGCATTAAACATCACAGAGCAGATGCAGTTCCTTTGACACTGTTTGAGAAATGAAGAATTTTTGAGTTATATCGTGTGCAATCGCTAGTATAGGCGGATTTTAATGTTGTTTCTCAAGCATTAATGTGATTTGGCGTTATTATAATAAACTTGTTGAGGATATTGTTTGTCGTGGCTTGGGAATTGTTTAAGCTGCTCTGCTAGTGTTAGTACATGGCCTAGACCTCATTTGAGCACTTTGTTGGGTTAAGATTTAAGAACCACGTGCTATGGTTATCTTACGGTTCCAAGGAAATTTATTGCTGGATCTTGCGGTGAAGACATAATTAAGGTGCAGATTAATGGAATACTGTAACCTTCATACGCTAATTTCTTGAGATGTCGTTAGGCGAAGATAGGAGAGCAGTTTTCTTGTAACGTGTGGATCCGTAGAAGGTATCGTGTTTGGTAGCTGTGGATGTGATTTTCTTTAAGGTACTGTGACTGTGTAAATTTACCTGATATTATCCAGAGCGTAGAAATTATTGGCCAGACAGTTTTGGTAGAATTTATGTCAATTTCGAGAACTTCGAACAGTAAATTTCAATTTTACGGCCTAGCTAATGAAATAAGTCATCGTAATTTCCTATTTTAACTTCTTGTGGCATGTGAGCCTTTATGATTTGAATTTATTAAAATTAACGTAGTTTTATTAATAACAGTGACCCCAGATTGGAGGTTACTTTGTCATTTTTGGAGACGTTACGTAGCCTTTTTATTTTTGGACTTAGAACTTGAACTAAATTTTGGATGTGTATGGGCATTGTAGCCTCATATCGATCTTGTGTAAAATTCTTAGTTGTTATTTAATGCAATTAGTCAGCCATTGTAATTTATCTTTGTACAATCTCATAAGAATTATTGAATTTAATTTAATCACATTTCCTTATGTAAAGCATAGTTAACTAGCACTAATTTTTTTTATAGTATTAGATACCATATAACTTAGAGTCTGCACTCTAATGTCGAATAGATTGTCGGTTGCCTCTGGTATACAGAGTGTTTTATTTTAGTGTTGACGTGTTTCAAATCATGATCAAACTGTTCGACTTTGGAGGGACTTTCGGCAAGTTACCTTATAACTGTATGCTTGTAAGAATATTGTTGGTTAATTATTTTAACTTCAAGGTTGTTTCATGTGTTCACCATTTTGAATTTCTTAAATTTTGTAATTGTACGTCATTGATAATTTTAAGTTGTGGATCACCTTGGGTGACCATTTAAGTTTTAATTAATCCTTCAGAAATTTAATACTGGCAACTGAGTTGCGCTTGTGATTTACATTTCATTGTTTTTTTTGTTTTTGAATATCTCGTGAAAAATCAGAGATTAGATAGTATAGCCGGTTTGTGTACAATAATTGAAACGAACTGTTGAGACCTGAATTGTAGTTTCAATAAACTGTTTGTTATGTTTGAATGAGTGTGTGTTGGTCTTATTTTCTTATCACCTGGGGAGTTTTACATTGGATCTGGTCCGGGGTCTGAATATCTGTTGGGCTTAGCATATTTTTACGGATAGGCGCCCTGACAACTTAACCTTCGACTTAGTACTGTGTTCGAACTCGCCCTTCTCTGACTGTAGCTGGAGGCAGTGCTGACTCCCATATTTAACATCGACCCTTGGGAAGTAAGAGGTAAAACTTGAGTGTTATAAGTTGGTGATTATTTAATAGACAAGCGTCTTCCTAAATTTTAAATAGAAGGTTAATTACCGTGGTGGTGTCTGACTTACTGCCTTCTTGGAATTTGGGTACCGAATTTGGTTAGGGCCTTGGCCATTTATAATTTAAATACAAGAGGGTAGCAGTTAGTTATTTAAAAAAATGTTTTAATATAATATATCCTCTTATTTTTATGTAGAGTAATATGAATAAAAAGATTCTCAAATTGCCCACTCGACTTCCAGCATTATTTATAATGCCCGGGCAATGTGATATCCCTTTGGGCACATTTTAAATTGCCCGAACATTATAAATAATGCCCAATTATTTAAATTGACCGTAACATATATAATATTAATGTATAAATACAGTGCGAATAAAACTAGTAAATATGAAAATGATCTCACTCGCGAATGACATTTGACAGAATAAAATGCATGCAAACTACATTGCTACCACGCACAGTTCCGGTAACATAAATATTCCCTTAAGAGGGGCGTTTACCAACAAATAGAAACTTATGCAACTTATATTACTCGCGGGACGGGTAGATGCAAGGGGGTGTAGTAGGTGGAGCTACACGATATTCGGTTTCGATCATAGCGCTTCGGTTTTATTCACAGATTTTGTCGTGGGTTAAAAATTCTAATATATACATAAAATGAATCGTCAAATATTTAAATTTTGAAATCTACATATCGGTATTATGTACTTAGTTAAACTAAATGGAATTAACAAATATCAAAATAATGTAAATAAAATTGTAGACTAAAAATTACTTACCTCGTTTTTTGATTTTTCTTACTATTTGCATGGTTACTTCTTTGTTTTGTTGATGTTTTATAATAAGCCAATTTTCGCTTGCCCATAACTGTTATATTATTATACACTCGAATATTACAGGTATATATGACATTTCTTTTTAATTACAAACTGTAACTCTGACTTAAGTCTGGAATAGCCGACCGATTCCGATAGATTTTTGTCTTCGCTAGGACCGGTAGAGATACCGTAATGTGGGGATAGACGACGCGATACCTTCGAAAAACCTCGTGTGAAATGTGTGTGACAATGTTTACTATTTAATGTTTTTTTTATCTTCAATAATAATTATATAAAATTAATTTTTTTTATATCCTTCATCAAATGTGCAGCTGGCGCGTAAAGGTTGTTTTTTTTCTTTTGTGTACCAGCCTTAGTTAGTAGACATTAATCAAATGTATGCATTTTTGTGGTTATTTCTAAAACACATAACTTTTTTAAAAAAATAAATTAATACAAAAACTGGCCTTGACATTATAAATTTATGCCTTTTGCATCGCTAACCCAAATTTGAGATTCTAAAATTACAAAATACATTTAAAAAACGCAAAACGGCGATGCCTTGCGGGGCATAGTTTTCGATAGGTAAACGCTCCTCGCAAGCGAGAGTATTACTAGGATTATTAGTTATTTTTGTTATTTAATGTTACATGAACCAAAGTAACTCTTAATGACGTAACTCGTCTGTTTCATTATATAAACTATAAGAAAATCATAATAAAATACTTTAAATTTCGTTTGCCATATACCGTATTTACATTTGATGAAATATTATTGACACAAACCAACATTATTACATGATAGTAATAAAAAAAGATTTACGACTCCACACCTAATTGTTCCTATTCTTCTTCTTGTTTGTCCTGCAAAAACAAAGGTAGATATATTCGTTTAGAAACTACGTCATGGTATATAAAAGTAGCAAACCATCGGTTTGGACTACATATCCATAATATTACGCATCTCTCTCCGCCTTTCTTACTTTTTTCCTGTCGAGCTGCTAGTCTACGATACATCCTGTAGATATGAATAACCTTGTATAAATCACATAACAATAATATTTTATTCTCTCTTTGTAAATATGAAAATTAATACTCGGCGAGTTGATATATGTGTTTGATTATTTAGTATTGCTTATATTGAATTTTAATGATTACTTTTAGTGTTTCCTTAAACTTTAGATAAACAAGGTTTCACCTGCTTGATAGTAGCGATAGAATATTTCGAAATTAAGCATATGTTAATGTCTTGTGAACGTAACGAAAAAAAATACCCATGTTTTTGTTTACACAGGTACAATTTTTCCGATATAAATATAGCCGATAATATTTGGGCAGTAATTTCTAATAATTTCTCGTAATATTATCGAAAGTTTACCTTGAAGGTAGTTAAGTTATTGAAAAAAATATTAGCCCCACGTAAAAATATTTCACGTGACCGAAGACGTATTATAATTAATTATTAATTAATGCAATCTCTCAATTCTTTTTTTGTGGTATACCCGTGAAAAATATCGCAATTACGCATTCATTATTATAAGCTTATTAGTATATTGCAAAATAACAATAAACATAATTGAATTGTTTTTATTCTTGATACACAACAATTATAGAAAACAAATTGTTTATCAAACAATTGTTCGAAATTGCTTAAGGATCAGTTATTCTTATAAAACAACAGATGAAACTAGTCTGTGTCTAATTTTCTTTTTTTAAATTACTTAAATTATGGGAATCTAAATAAATATTATTTAAAAGTATGTATTTGCAAGTAAAAGAAGCACATATCAGAATAAATTAGCTTGTAAAATAAATTTTGTAAAATGGGGTCCTCCAAACAAATTTGATTTAACTTTAATAAATAAGTTTCATTGTAATTGGTTAGCTGAGAATTGGCATTTACAAAATACATTATGTATTAGTAACTATTGTTGCCTTTCACTATGATCATATATCGATTATTTTGTAATTGACATTTTTAAGATAATACTATATATATTATTTAATTAACACATACTTTCTTGGTTATGCTATACTGAAGAAAACAAATAAGTTAGGAACAGGTGCTTACGCCTGCCAAACACTAATAGTTTACATTTTCATGTTTAAATAACACAATTCTAGGTTATGATTTTTCTTTGCTTCTTATGGTGAGATTAGATGTTGTTCAAGATAAATCAGGATCTTTTGAAAAACTACATAGATAATAGCGGCTGTACTATGCTTGAATGTTTACATTTTCGCTTTTAATTACACAGTTCGCGATTTCAATTTTCTCACTTGTTCTGACGAATGAATGAGAACATAATATAATTGCTTAGCTTACATCCGCATTCCGTTTCGACTCAACATGTTATTCTATAGATTCCCTCAAGGTAGGTTGCGCCAGCCATTGGACTCACTTGTGCCCTTTCTTCTTACCCCGCCACTTTTTCGTAGGTTACGTGCTACATTATTGTCGTATAGTAGATAATAATGATAGGGATAATGATGGTACTAATTGGATAATTTTAGTATTTTTTTGTAACCAGCGCCTTAAACGCTATCTATGTACAAAATTGCAAAACTCTGGTTTAATGGGAAGTGCCCTAGATTTATGATGACCATTGAGTCAGTGAGTGAGTGCCCAAAATTGTAATCTTTAGATCATTATATCTAGGAAACTATTGCAGCTAGATACACGAAATTTGGAATACTGCTTTTTATTGGCAATTTTAACTTATAGGAAAGAAAATAAGTCATGTAGTTCAAATCTCCACGGAGGTAAGGCGAGGTCGAAAATTTCATCAACTATATTTAAAAGAGCAGTTATGCAACTATGTCCCGCCTGGAATCTAAAATGGATTTCAGGCAAAATATTATTAATACCCAAATAGTTTTTAATTTGTACCGCACTTATTTTCTGGAAGATCTTAGATATAATTTGTAGATTGTTTATAGGTCTTAAATTCGGAAATACTTGTTGCTATTTTATATAAGTTAAGCTTAAAATACGCATTCTAGTAATTATTTGATCTATTCCAGCAGATTCATATTTGATACAAAATAAATATTTAGAATCATCGTCCTCAGAAACAGTAGTAAATCTAAGTTCCGATGCAATGGCAAGCATTTGATTGCTGTCTAATACGATATTAAATCATCGTTATTATGTAATAATAATAATAATAATAATAACACCTTTATTGATTCCATTACATTAACATATTAGTTTTACATATTAATTTTCATATTGGTAATAATGAAATCAAATGGTAACACCTTCAGTTATGCCTGAGGCTCCCTGATCTACCAGGTGTACCAAATGAGTCATAGAAGAAAAAGAAGGTGTGCGTGCACATATATACATAAATAGCCATACTCACATACATAACACCATTTTGAACACTATTCAAAAGCGCAAGTGTAATTAAAAAAAAAATAAAAAAAAAACAGAAAAAAAGAAAAACTACAACATAACACTACTGCTATCCGAACAACTCGAGCAACTCAAAATACAAGATCACTTAGTAAACGCTCTCTCAAACATCGCTTGAAACCACGGAGGGACAAATCTTTGAAATACGGTGGCAAATCATTCATAATCATAGCACAATTGTATTGAAAACAACGCTTGAAGTGAGTGGTACGGTGACGAGCTATATCAATCAAATCCCTTCTCCGAACGTTAATGCTGTGGACATCAGTGCGATATCTAATTTTGTTTAGCAAATACGGTGGGGTGCGGGTAGTAATAATTTTATAAGCGAAACAGGCTAAATGAAAAAGCCTGCGCTTTTCCATATTGAGCCAGCCAACCTCCGACAACCTAAAAGAAATTCTCTCTCTCCTACCAACACCGAAAATGAACCGCAAGCATGAGTTTTGGGTTACCTGTATTCTCCTCCTATTCAAACTGTCAAGACAGGGACCATAAATGGAATCGCAAAAGTCAAAATGGGACAAGACCAATGTATCGGCCAACATGGTCTTAACATGAGCATTCAAGGAGGATCTGTAGGGATATAACATTTTCAAATTACAATAAGCTCGCCTAATAAGGTTGGTAGTGTTATCCTTGAACCTCAAGTTTTCGTCCATAAGCAGACCCAGATTTCTACGCAATTCTTTCGGACCAACCCAACTCCATTAATACGCAAATCCAACGTATCATACACCTGTGACCTGTTGTATGCTGGAATCACACCAACAAAAAAGTTATTCATCTCATTGGGTTGTTGCAAATCAATCGGCACCCCTTTACCTTTATTCTTGCATAAATTAAATTTTTCCACATTGTCCTTGCAGCACATCGATTTCAGGAAAAGTCAAAATAAGAAGTACTGAAGGTCTTCAGCTTTCTCAAGCTTTTTTTAATACTCCCAATGACAATTTAGTCCAGATTATTCTTAGCTTTGTCTCTCAAGAACATCAAAAGTCTAATATTATCTGTTGACTAAAGTACCCTATCTTTTACATTTCAAAATTTTTGAGAAAAGCATGAACGTTAGTGCCAATAGATTGCAACATTCACTACAACTACATATTGTATGAAGTTATTTATTATTAAAAATAACCACCCAATACTATTTTATTGAATTTATTCGGCTGATGATGTAAGCTTGAAGGAAACCAGCAGCCAATGTACCATATGGAAGAAGTGATGGCTACCGGTTTCAAGGATATGCAATAAATTCAAATCGTTCATAGTTCAATTTGTCCTACTCGGACAATCCATGCCAAGCAATTCTTCGCAATGTAGTCATTCTATAGATCCAGTTTCTCTAATAGACTGTTTCCATTTAAACTGAAACGACTGTCTTTATTTATAACTTCTTTATATTAGAAATGTTAGTTTGTTTTGGTTTATTTGTAAAAGAAAGTATTTTCTTTGATTTTTATCCTTACCTTAGAGTAATTGATAGTCTTTCGGCCGGAGGAACGGCATTCCTCCATTTAGTGTCTTGGTATGTGACATAAGGCCGTATATAATCCAGAAGAATATCGAAGGTCTGGATACTCATTCGGTAATAATTAGAAAACTTTTCTGGATGGCCTCGTAGCTCTTCATGCAAAAAATTCCCCATTTCTGAAACATTGGCTTGTGAGGAGATGCACCCAATATCGCTTCTCTCTTTTAATGTTCTTTCGTTTCTTTATTTCGAGAGCATACACAGCAGTTAGCTCAACAAAGTCCATAGTAACACCAAAATGTATTACATCTCATGACGTAACTATTTAGTTGCGCAAATGTGCGCGGTTTAGTAGAAGGCAAATTAAACTTTTCCGAAACAGTTGCGCAAATGAAAATTGCATGTCTGCGCCTAGCCGCAGAGGTGCCGAGTAACTGCTGAGGTAGGACGTAAGGGGGTGGCGCTATGTGCGTTAAAGCAAATTCCGCCGTTGTAAGTGAAACAAACAGCAGAAATTTGTGTTTTTTTATTATTATTTTGCGTTAAATTGAATTATAAATAATTAATCAAGGTTTTATTGGGAGTATTTTCTTACAATTAAAATTATTTACTCCTGTATTTCACTCTCGAAGTTGGCCAAATTTACAACATCATAACACAGTTTCAGAAACTTTTGATTTAAAAATTAATTTCAGTCGAACATGCATTGAACCTTTGTTTATTTGTCTTTTAAGTTTCGTTTTGATATTTCATAAATGAAAGCAGTACTATTGCTTGAACGAAACCTTCTAAACTCCAGAATTTGCCTTAGCGCATATTGCGCCACCCCCTTATGTCCTACCTCACAATGTCACATAGCAGTTTGTCGGCACCTCTACGTAAGCCCTCTTAAAGAGAACGTTAACTTATGTCTTATAAATATTCTGTATAATCCATTACCGTAATGTACGGATATTTATTAAATAGTCAATAAATTTAGGTAAAATAATCATTCTGACACGTATTAGTCATTTTGAAAATGTATACATGCCATAACACACAAACATAAACAAAAATAATTTGATTCTGTGAAGGGGTGGACAGATTTCAGCTTTAAATTGATTAGGGGAGAATTATTTAAATCTAACTGGTCGTATAAAATTACAACTAATTTATTAAATTCATTAATTTCTAAAATATTCAGTTTTTAATTTTATCTAATACATGTACCGGGTGGCCAACTAAGAATGGCCGCCGGCTATATCTCAGAAACCAGTAGTCATATTGCTCCCGGGTAAAAAAATTTCAAGTAAAAGTGCCCAAGAGAAAATGCTGGAAATTATTTTGGAGTTTGTAAAATGGCCGCAAGGGGGCGTAACAGTCAGGATCAATGTTAAAATTTAGAATTTCTTCATATTTTTACTAATTAAGGGGTATTGAAAATCTTTAAATTTTATTCCCTGCACATTCTTTAACACTTTTAGTCTTGCACATTTTTTACTATCTAGTGAAATAAAGTAGTGGGGACAGTTCAAATGTTTTTTTACATAAACTAGGATTACTCCCAGTTGGCCTTACCGATTTGAATAAGTTTGGTCTCATTTAAAAGAGCCTTATTTGCTCTACAAACTGAACTTGTGTTTTTGTATCTTGGACTTTTGCTGTCACCGGTAGATGGAGTTAACTGAAATGTAAGTAAATATTAGCCTTTTTTTTGAAAAAAGTTAAATACAATGATATGTTTCTTTTTACATAAGCTAATAAAGAATTAAATCCTCTAAGTTTCGGTAAAAAAACCAAATTTGTATGTTTTTTAGAACAGGAGATATTGACAAAAATAGATCAAAATTCATAAATTCTCCTCTTTTACTGGCCTTTTTTTATGAAGCTAACAATTTTGAGCTACATATATTATTATTATCTAATATATTATTATTATTAAGAAAAAAAATTTTGAAAGACCCTGTTTAATAAAGCAAGATTATTTTTAATACTTATTTTAATCCAAAAGATATACCATTGACAATAAAAAAGCATGCTATGAAAAAATAAAACAACTCTGTGTTAAAACGACGAGTTGTGAAAATAATAAATATTATTGTCAGTTTTTGATTGATTCCGTTTACTTTTTTGTGTTTGGGAGAACTTCTTTTTTACTGAGATGCGGTTAGCGAATGAAGAGGCATTCGATATGATTGGTGTCTATTTTGAATGCATTCGAAATTCTACAATTGCTTCCAGAGCGTATGCTACGCAGTTCCCTGGAAGACATTATGCGAGCAGTGTTTTTCGTAGGTTAGCGGAAAGGCTTAGGACCACCGGAAATATTAATCTTCCGGTGTATAGAAGGCAACCTACTGGCGGAACCGAAGAAAATGCTATGAAAGTATTAGAATATATTGTATTTAATCCACATGTAGTGAACGAAACCACAAGTAGAGAGTTGGGCATTTGTAGAACTACGGTCCAAAATATTGAAAGATTTAAGTTAAAAATAAACTTTATTTCGAGATTTTTTTGTAAGGCCTTTGTTAGATTTGCTATATCTCCTACAGTTTGTTTTAATATTTTTAAGCATTAAGCATAACAGTTGTTTTTAACGTTCCGTACTTGGTTCCCTTAAGTTTAACTCATACATCCATCTGCCTATTTATTGTCTGTTTACCGGTCACAGCCATTTTTATCCGATACCGTTTATATAGACCACAGTAATACTTTATAATAGTAAGATACCTAAACAGTGTCCGACAAGTTTGGATAAATTTGATCTCGCAGTTTCGTTCACGTTTGCCATATTATTTTCAGGATGATCCTTATTACATCGTTCTTCATCAAGCTTTAACGACTGAAGATTTCGATCGCCGGATTGACTACTGTCAATGGCTATTAAATATGGTAGCGGAAACCCCCGAAATTCTTTCTCGCGTACTATGGACGGATGAGGCAAAATTTAGTAGCAATGGTGGTGTGAACTTGCACAATATGAACTATTGGTCCAGCAAAAATCCGCGTTGGATGCAGGAAGTTTAGCATCAAGGCCGCTGGTCGGTAAACGTGTGGTGCGGTATTCTAGGAGGTAAAATTATTGGACCCGTTTTCTTTAACCGACATTTCACTGGAGACGTTTATTTAAATTTTTTTATGAATGAGCTGCTCCTTCTAACAGAAGATGTCCTTCTGGACATTCGTCGTGATAAGTTTTTTCAGCACGATGGGTGCCCGGTGCATTTTGTGGCAAGCGTCCGGGATTTCTCAGATCATACATATCCTGGCAAGTGGATTGGACGGGGTAGTATATTTCCCTGGCCCGCCAGGTCACCAGACCTCAACATCCTAGATTTTTATATTTGGGGGAAAATTAAGGACATTGTTTTTGAAAACCGGCCTACAACAAGACAAAATATGCTGGAGAAAATTATAGCGGCAGTACGAAACATATCGGAGGCGGAAATTGAAACTTCTGTTTTCTCCACGCGGCAAAAGTTGCAGGCTTGCATTAACAATGATGGGCGGCATTTTGAACAATTAGGCCGTCATTAAAAATTTTGCAAACCAATCTTTACAGTAATGTAATTGTAGTTATTTTAGTGTTTAATATTAGCTTTATTCTGATAGTGTTAGTATTAATTGTTAGTATAGTAAATCATAGTATATGAAAATTTTAAATACATGTTTTTCGAACGTTTCCATAAAATAAAATTTATGTAATTTTGGTTTCTTAAACAGGAACTAACGAAATGTTATAAATTTTTTTTGTTTAATTTATTTTTATATATTTTGCATCGGTGTTACAGGAATGGCTTCAAATTTCTTCCGCTTTTGTGACATTTTATTATTTGGTCTGCGTGTTAGAATTTTACCGAATTTATTATATATACGAGCGCGTATTTTTATGTTACGTATATAATAAAAAGATGACAATTTAAACAAAAGAAGTCATGCATTATCCTCTATTTTTGCCAATATCTCCTGTTCTAAAAAACATACAAATTTGGTTTTTTTACCAAAATGTAGAGGTTTTAATTCTTTATTAACTTATGTAAAAAGAAACATATCATTGTATTTAATTTTTTTGAAAAAAGGCATAATATTTGCTTACATTTCAGTTAACGCCATCTACCGATGACGGCAAAAGTTCGAGATACAAAAACACAAGTTCAGTTTATATATCAAATAAGGCTCTTTTAAATGAGACCAAACTTATTCAAATCGGTTAAGCCAAACGGGAGTAATCCTAGTTTATACAAAAAAACATTTGAACTGCCCCCACCACTTTACTTCACTAGATAGTGAAAAATGTGCAAGACTAAAAGTATTAAAGAATGTGTGAGGAATAAAATTTAAAAATTTTCAATACCCCTTAATTAGTAAAAATATGAAGAAATTCTAAATTTTAACATTGATCCTGACTGTTACTCCCCCTTGCGGACATTTTACAAACTCCAAAATAATTTCCAGCATTTTCTCTTGGGCACTTTTACTTGAAATTTTTTTATCCGGAAGCAATATGACTACTGGTTTCTGAGATATAGCCGGCGGCCATTCTTAGTTGGCCACCCGGTACAGTTTGAAATTAGTATTTAATTTGGGAATATGTTGTAAGCAGTGACTAGTAATAGTTGAGTCTGTCTTCTTGGCCTTGTAACATCTTTCGTGTTCTCTCTCTCTCTCTCTCTCTCTCTCTCTCTCTCTCTCTCTCTCTCTCTCTCTCTCTCTCTCTCTCTCTCTCTCTCTCTCTCTCTCTCTCTCTCTCTCTCTCTCTCTCTCTCTCTCTCTCTCTCTCTCTCTCTCTCTCTCTCTCTCTCTCTCTCTCTCTCTCTCTCTCTCTCTCTCTCTCTCTCTCTCTCTCTCTCTCTCTCTCTCTCTCTCTCTCTTTGGATTTCGAATTTGTAAAAATTCTTAAAATTTGGTCTTACGCAAAGGTTTATATTTCTAAGAAGACAAAAGTATTTAAAACAATTTAGAACAATTTTGTATAATTTGAAACGCTCATACGTATAAGAAAGTCGTGTGGTGGCAACACCTCATTATTTTACTACGGTTAAATTAGGAATAGAGTTTTTGATTTCTTTAGTTTTACTAATATGTTATTAATTAAATCTATCGAAAAGCCATTCTTAAACGCGGGACTATTACATTTAAAAGAAACAACTCTATATAAAAAGCAATCAAAAGCAATAAAACGGAGAATAAATTAAACTCATGGGGTGTATAAGTTGACGTGCGAAGAAAGTATATGTAGGACAGACAGGAGGACTTTCGAAACGAGAATGAAAGAACGCGAAAGATGTTACAAGGACAATAAGATATACTTAACATTTTCCTCTCACTGCTGTGGACATAATCATAAATTCAATAGTGATTTCAAAATATTACATGAATTAGATGAAACCAGACACGTTGAACGCAAACCCTGATTTTATCACATTTTTGACATATGATCTCATGAAAGATGCACATCTTTATTTGTTTCCAATCTGGCCATAAGATCTAATATTAATAAAAATCTATAACAGTAAAAAATCTTTACGTAGCGATTGCTATTAACATATCTGTATGTTTTAATAGCAATGGCTATATTACTTAGAAACTAAAACTTGTTCTATAATATACTTATGGACTAATTGTTCAACTATTCTAAAATTATCAATATTTAAAAAACTACAATTTAATCATTACTAAATTACTATCTAATTGCTATACATATTTAAATTTCTATTTTTGTTTATCTACTATTCGTTTGTAGTTTATACAATTTTTATCAAACGCTGTGTGATTAGTGTTAATATCTACTTTGAATTTGTCATTTGTTCTTACACAATTTATACTCTTATATACAATTAAGCTACCACATTCGTTTATCAAATGACTACCAGCACAATTAGCACATGTTTCCGCATTTTTACATTCTTTAGCAAAATGATTATACCCTGCACATTTATAATATCTAACTATTTGTAGGTGTTTATACACCCTACTCTTTTTCCATCCTACATTTATTTGTGTCCTGTCTATGATGCTGGAATACATCTCCGGTTAAACAGACAATATAATATTTCCATAGTTCTTCTTTATCTTGATAAGTATTTTTTTTTCTATTAACACCAGTAATTATTCTATTTATAGATATAGCTATCGGTTCTTGGTGAAACATAATTTATATATACTTTAAGGTAGATAAAATTAAAAAACACGTGATTTAAAAAATAGACACACAAATTTAGTTCTTTGAGAATGGTAGAACATACCGAAACAATATTGTTAGAGATATTTTAATAAATTAAGTGAAACGAAATCAAGTGTTTTTTTTCAGTAATTATTATTTTCGGATTTATTAATTTCGGTTCAGAAACTACATACTTATTTCCAATTTCTTTTATGACATCTTCTCATAATTTTTCTTTAGAATTACTATCACTACAGTTAATAGCGATACCACCTTTTCCAACAGTTTTTATTGTTTGAATTCCAAGTGCTAATTTACTTGGATCCACTTTATTTTTAATATCCTTTTTTGTTTCGTGTGATTTTAGATAATCTTTTTTAGGTATCACAATTAACACATTATTTTTCTTTTTCAGTAATATCGCTGTATAATGTCTTATTTTCTGCCGAATTTTCGGAGTTCGTAATAAACTCTAAAATTTTGTGAATCAATACGTTTTGTTCTAATATAGTTTGGAAGCAATCATGAAGTTTTTGATCCGTTTCATTCATATTTCGACACACTTTGATTTTACGACAAATATGGCATACATATTGCTGTGACCTTCTCTACTATGGTTGATAACCAATAGTTAAATTAATAAATTGATATTCTTTAATAATCTCAGGGTCTAAGGTGAATTTCTTTGTTTTTCTATAACGGGGAATGTGTCGCAGCTTTTTGCTTATTGTGAGTTCTAACTGTGATAGTAATGCTTACTTTCCTTATGTTCTCCTTTGGGATGGGTATAAATAAGTAAATAGTGAATGTCAGCACAACTTATTTTTATTTACAATATAAATTTACAAAAAAACATGGAGAATAATATTTTATTATCATACAATACAATACTTTATTTTTATTTTATGTGTTCTCTTTTCATCAATAGTACAAGCACCTTGCAAATCCTTTGTTCCTTAAGAAAATTGTAAAAATTACTGAATTAATTCTTCATGTATGCTTACAGATCAAGGAAATTACTAAATTCACTTTCTTTACTTTTTACCGATGTATCCCCATTGGATGATCTCGACCTGAGATTCTCACGTCAAGATCGAGATTTAAACAATGAAGAACTTATTAGATGTTTCCCATAATATTTCAAAATTATGGTTATTCAAATGAGAGCGTTAACGCCTCGTTGAGTCGCCCTAACTTGAGATTCGCACGTCAACCCAAGGCTTACTCAAAGAAGGATTTATTAAATATTTAAATAATATTCTAAAATTTGTTGCTATCCGGGTAAAATTATTGATACTCCGTTGAATCGCTTTAACTTGAGATTCGCACGTCAACCTAAGGCTTACTCAAAGAAGGATTTATTAGATATTTAAATAATATTCTAAAGATTTGTTGCTATCCGGGTAAAATTATTGATACTCCGTTGAATCGCCTTAACTTGAGATTCGCACGTCAACCTAAGGCTTACTCAAAGAAGGATTTATTAGATATTTAAATAATATTCTAAAGATTGTTGCTATCCGGGTAAAATTATATCACACACATGAAGATTCCTTTATTTATTTATTTATAGGATTGCAAGATGGAGTTTTATTTAATAGTGCTTGTACTTACTTTTCTTGATTGTATATCATTTCGAATTCTCCTTGATAATCTGGGCCTTCCATCCTTCCGGAAATTTTATTATGGCGGGCTTTGTACAGTCGAATAATAATATCCCGCGCTTTTACTGTATATAGCGCGCACTTATCGTCTGTGAAGCGTATCACACTTTTGTTTTTGCAACGTCTAAATCTTAAAGGCGTTTATGCCTTTTTAGATTTTTATTTTTATTTATTTCTTTACAACACTTGGAGCACTGGTTTAACTTTTCTTTTCTTCTTGAATATTGGAGATCTTCCGATGGACTTCCTCTATTTTTCAGATGCACGCATTTATATACCATTCAACAATTGACAAACGCTTTATTTTGTTTCAAATTATTTTTGTTCAGTTTAAATTTTCTTCTACTGCGCCCTCCGTGTTTGTTATGGTAACTATCGATGTCACGTGATCATGTGACCTTTCTTCCGCCATGTTACTGTTTTTATTGTTTACATGTTCTATATTTGCATATTCAATGGACATCGATTGATTTTATCTATTGGTAGGTATTTTTTTAGTTGCTTTTGTTTCTAAATTATTGTTTGTTCTTTTATTGTATCCACGTTACCTCCAATTTGCGTTGTATTTATATATATATTCATTGCTTTCTTTGTTGTTTTTGATATATATTTTCTTTTCGTTAATTAATTTAATTCTAACATTCCCTTTCTTGTTTTTAGGAATAGGTAGTATGGGATACACGTTACATATCGTCTTTATTCCTTTAATTTGGTTTAGATGCTCCTTTTCCTTTTCGTGTTTCGGCCCTTCTTCCTCGAGGTCATTGAACCATTTCTTCGTGTTCGGAGAGTTTTCTAGATCCGTTAACCTTTAATCAAAATTTTGTTGGTGTAAGTTTTTCCTGATCTACATTATAAACTGACTAATGTTTTATTTATTTTTTAGCTTGGAATCTCTTGAAGCATTTTTATTTAGGAAATTGTATACCAATCGCATATTTAGATGTGCATACAATAATATCTTTTATCAGTGAAAATTGCATATCCTACATGATGTTTTATTTTTCATAGTGAAACAGAAATGAGTGGAATATATTTATTTATGTATAGAGACCTTTGTTCTTGCCGTAGTGTTTATTATTAGTGCAATATGTTGAACGCAGGCTTCTATTCATCGATTATTATTACTGCCAAAGAATGCATTACCGAATGACCTACTTTCTATTAATTACTAATAATGATGTTTAAATCGTTACATATCCTTTTTTAGACTGAGGTCAGTATTTAAGCATCATGTTTTGTATGATATTTAACACAATTTTGTGCTCTAATTTATTTAACATTGTTTTATATGATATTCAATACCATTTTATTTTAATTGCTAGTGCTTTCATTTTTACGGGTATGCAACCCATATTGCATTGATGTGTATTCTATTGCATATTCATCAGTTTGAATAGGTACCCACCGTTATTGGATTATTTGAATTATATATATATTTTATATAAATTAGTGGATTATTCTGTATTTATTTGTTGAAATATTAAATTATAATTTATATCAAATATGTAAATTTATATTTATTTAAAATAAATGTGCTGGTATTTTATTTTTGTTGACTTTTTATTTGTTTGATTTCTTTATTTATCTATTTATTTATTTGTGCAGAAAATACCACAGCAATATGTAATCACATCCGTTTCACTCAACTTCTTAGCTGTTTCGTAACTGAAAGCAGCGCATTTACCATGTCTCTCTTCCTTCCATACGAAACACTTTACCGTTCTGTCTGTCCTAAATTCCACTCTGTAAACATAGCACTTATTATATGACATATCTTTGTTGTTTTATATATGTTGACCCCCTTGAGAAATGATTAATCATCCATTTGATTCGGCCATGCATTTCACTAATAGTTTTCATCATCACAATTTCATGTATGTCTCAATAATAAATAACAATATTTTTCTTTTCGACACTGCACTATCTGCAGAGCCCATAAAAATACGTCCTCACTCTTTGAATGTTACACTACTACTCTAATATTCTTACTTACTTTCTATTGAAGAGGCTGAACCCAATCACTGAAAGAAAAGAATGATTTCGAATAACCAGTTCGGATTACTACTACTACTCTAATATTCTTACTTACTTTCTATTGAAGAACTGAACCCAATCACTGGAAGAAAAGAATGATTTTGAATAACCATTTCGGATTTAGACACTTTCTTGATCCAGTACACCCGGTCACTGATGCCAGTCACCCTTGTAGCCTTGACTACCTTTCTGGATGTGTCTCAAGTCTTTGATACGGTCTGGCATGACGGTCTTAACTGGAAATTGAACAAACTGCTATCCAAGCCGAATGTTAAACTTCTGAAATCTTATATTTCCAATAGGGTTTTTGAGAAAAAATTAGAAGTATTTTTTGAGTTGAAGACGATTTCAGCTGGAATTCTTCCACGAAATGTCCTAAGGCCTATCTTTTATTTGCTTTGTGCGTCTGACTTGCTGATGACACGGCAAGCTTAACAGTAGGATTTCGAATTGGATTAACTGCCGAAAAATAAAACTTAATGAGGTAAAATCAATTTGATAATAATGTCCCTTATGAAAATACAGTCAAATATCAATGTATGGTGCATGACGTTAAACTGACATAAAAGGAGCATGCGAAGAAGAAACGAAGTAAGCTGGATTTAAGCTTAGAACATTTTACTGGCTGTTGGGAGGTAATTCACAACTTTCGCTATGTAACAAAGTCTGCATATATAATCAGTACAACTTTGCAGAGTACAGTATATTTGCTTCTACGAAATAGAAAGGTCTAAAAGACGCTATTGGACGAATTTTAGATAAATAGTTTGTGTAGGCTAATTAAATTAATTGTATGTCTTAGAACAATTTTCACACTGTCAACTGCGTTATAATAAAAATAATCGCAAGCAATAGAAGATATAGCAAGAGATAAATAACAAACGAAATCGATTAGAACAGAATAACGATTGCAAATATCTCCAAGTATAAATACACCGACATAAAACATAAATCATATGAGGAAGGTGTTGAATGTAAATATTAATTTTAATCATTATATTTCACTGTAACAAGAAGAATTCTTTACACAATATCTCCCTTTACGTAATGCATGTCTTTTAACAATTAATATATTCGGTGTTAATATAACCTCAATATTTTCTTAATGAAGTAAGAAGAAACTTGAAGACTCGCTTACCTACCTATTTTTCTGTGTTCGTTTTAAAAAGTCCCAATAAAAACTTTTTTATTATTATTTATGGTTATATATATATCGTTAAATTGTCCTTGCAAGTTGTTAATTTTTAATATAATAGAAAGCAAACGTTTTAACGTTTTAAGCAGATAAACGTATTTTGTAGTGACCAAATAGATTCAACGTCATGTTTTGTATTTCACAAATATGTAAATGATTAACTTACGAGACCTCATTGGTAAATGCCGCCTCTACACATCGCCGAATGTATTCGCCGAAAATTCGTATACGAATGTTTCGTCAAATAATTCGTGCGCAAATATGAACGAATTGCCTATCCACACATCGTATTCGCAATATTCGCGTTGAAAAGAAGATAAATGATGGAAGGTAAACAAGTTGCTGCTGCATTATACTATACGAGTACTTGCAATTATTATTCGAGTATTAAGTCATTACTCCACTCCGCCATAATTCATTAACGTATACAGAATAATACCTTTTACCTTCTTATACGTAGTATAAGGAAGTATTGTGATGATGAAAATTTTCGACCTCGAGATTTTTGCAGATGTCCACGTTTTGAAGTCCCCTGATACCAAAAAAGTGGTTTTTAAAAAATGTCTCTGTGTGTGTGTCTGTCTGTCTCTGTGTGTGTGACCACGATAGCGGTCAAACCGCTACAAGTATCAATTCCAAATTTTGTATTTACGAATATAATCTCCCTCTTGAGATCTGATTAGATTTTCAGTAAAATCGGCAGACCGGAAGTAGTAGTTTACTTCAGTGAAAAAATTGAATTTTGCCGTTATTTCGTCAACTACTAAGTTTAAACAAATTTATAAAGAATTCATATGTACTTAGAATTAAAATTGAGAACAATTTTATTTAAAAAGTTTTTCGAAATTCCTACCGGAAGTAGGTTTTTACTCTTATCGAAAATCAGTTTTTCGGGGGTAATACCATAAGAGTTTGTGTTTATCCGGACAAACTTTCATTTTGAACGAAAGCTTTGTTGCTTGGTAACTGACGAGAACAAATAACATGGTAAAACCGCGACACCGAAGGTGGAGCGGTTTTACCTTTTGTTATTTGTTCGAGTCGTGTTACCCTTAAGCAACAAAGTTTGAGTTTTGTCAAAATGAAAGTTTGTTCCGGAAATAAACACAAACTCGAATGGTATTTGGTAAGGCAATTTAATGAATCATTTAATTAATATTAATAAACCGAAATATTTTTATTTAACATTCCTTTGAATACATATACAAAAGAAAGAGAAAAATACATATGTTTATGTATGAAATTTATTTGAACGATACTGTCAGAATTGAATTTTCGTTGCCATGGAAAATCAACATGCAGTTTATCCGCTAGCAAACATGCAGTTTATCCGATGGCAAACTAACACAGCGTGTATTAAAATGTCATGTTTTTGACAGATGAATTAAATTGTCGAAAATATCTCACAAGTCAGGCTTTTTAGACAGGTACGAGTATAAAAGTATTTAGAACTTAATTTTCAATACCGTTTGTATGAAAAAAATTCAAAATTCGCACCGGAAGTAACACTTTTACCCTTAGCGAGTAACACTTTTTTCAAATATCTCGCAAAGTATGCATTCTACAGAGATTTATTAAACGAATAGAATTGGATTTTGAATATTTTTTGTATAAAAAAAATTTGGACTTTAAGTAACACACTTACAGGTTTACTTTTCTGAGAAGATAAATATACAGGGTGAGTCAACTACGCGGGTAAGGCCGATTGTGCCTTTACGAGTAAAGATATTTCGAAGTGGTTTTTTTATTGTGGTAGGTGTTCATTAAGGGCACATTTTAAAAATATTTTGTATTATACAGAGTGTTCTATAACTTGGTGGCTAACCATAGTTATAGTTTTTTTAAATGGAACACCCTATATATTATTGCATTTTTGAATTCCCCGTATAATTTTTAGTCAAAAAGTTATAAAATAGTATAGGCCTAAAGTGTAAAGTTTTTGACTTATTCCCATTTTTCTGAAAAATTCAATGTTTGTATAAAATTATATTTCTCGAAAACGACGTATTAGATGGACACAATTTTTTGCAATATTGTTTACAATAAGTGGTCCTAATAGAAGCATGTTTTATTTTTTTACAGTTTCTAACTGCATGTGTAGGAAACTGGATTAAAATTAGATGACACGTTTTTGTATAAAAGTAATTTTTTAATGGAACACCCTGTATATCAGTTCATTTTCGAATTGTTTATTAAATTTCGTGTCAGAAACATGTAAGACGTTAATACACTAAAAGTGACTATTACAGGGTTATTGTCGTTTTTAGATATGCTTTTGTTAGTTTTGCAAAAAAGTCAATTTTTTCAAATGGAACACCTGTATATAATTTCATTTTTGAATTTCTTATTAAATTTCACATCTAAAACATGTAGGACGTTAATACTTTAAAACTGGCTATTACTGAGCTATTGTCTCTTTTTGATACAATTTTGTCAGTACTATACTATATTAATTGTTGCTTTGGAGGTGCCCAGACACAGACTATCGATTTATAAAAAAAAAGCCCACAGTATTTAATGATAACTGCCTACAATAGAATCTCCAAAAATTTAAAGAGTCTACCTATGGAAAAATTTAAAGTAGAGTTAAAAAAGTCACTGATTGCTAGATGCTATTACTCTTTCAGTGACTTTGAAAATGACAGGCAGATCTTAGATTTGCATATCTAAATTGTTTGTTAGTGATTGTTGTATTCATTTTATTTTTACTTTTTCCATGTTATACTGTATTGCATTGATTAGTGCTTATGCTTGTATCAGATTTGTATTGTTTGACTGTTTATATTTACATTTACACTATATTGACTTGTTCTATACCATTTTTTTTATGGTCAACTGAACGAATAAATATTATTATTATTATTATTATTATTAAAACCTGAAAACTGACAAAATTATATCAAAAAGAGACAATAGCTCAGTAATAGTCACTTTTAAAGTATTAACGTCTTACATGTTTTGGATGTGAAATTTAATAAGAAATTCAAAAATGAAATAATATACAAGGTGTTCCATTTGAAAAAAAATATTTTTTTGCAAAAACTAACAATAGCATAACAAAAAACGACAGTAGCTCGGTAATAGTCACATTTAAAGTATTAACGTCTTACATGTTTTGGATATGAAATTTAATAAACAATTCAAAAATGAACTGATATACAGGCTGTTCCATTTAAAAAAATTGACTTTTATACAAAAACGTGTCATCTAATTTTAATCCAGTTTCCTGCACATCCAGTTAGTAACTGTAAAAAAATAAAACATGCTTCTATTAGGACCTCTTATTGTAAACAATACTGCAAAAAAATTTATCCGTCTAATACGTCGTTTTCGAGAAATATAATTTTATACAAACATTGAATTTTTCAGAAAAATGGGAATAAGTCAAAAACTTTCCACTTTAGGCCTATACTATCTTATAACTTTTTGACTAAAAATTATACGGGGAATTCAAAAATGCAACAATATATAGGGTGTTCCATTTAAAAAACTATAACTATGGTTAGCCACCAAGTTATCGAACACTCTGTATAATACAAAATATTTTTAAAATGTGCCCTTAATGAACAGCTACCACAAGAAAAAAACCGCTTCGAGATATCTTTACTCGTAAAGGCACAATCGGCCTTACCCGCGTAGTTGACTCATCCTGTATATAACAATTTAGAACAACGTGCGTGTAATTTGAAACTCTCATAGTATAAAATCTTGCGAAAGATGCAGTCTGTAGAGATTTATTTGTTATTTAAAATTATTCAAAATTCTATACTAAGTACATACTTCTATTCCTTTAGAAGTATGTACTTAGTAAATTTTGAATAATTTTTGTATTAAAAAACCTTCAAAATTCGAACGTGAACATTTACTCACAGGTTTATTTTTTTAAGAAGATGAAAGTACATATTGATTTAGGACAGTTTTTATATAGGTAATTTGAAAAGCACAGTATAAAAAAGTCGTGTGGTGCCCACACCTCATTTTGTGAGACAGTTTGTATTATTTAAAGAAATTAATATTAACCCCTCTAAAAAAATAATGAAAAATAATATGACATAATAATAATAATAATTTAAAAAAATTAAGAAACTAATCTTAATCGGAAAAAATATTTTCTCTGGTTGGATTCTCTTTACACCAGCTGTATAACATTTCCATTTAAGTGGTACTTCCACTCGAATGCGTATGGGGCTACCCCACCTTTGCATAAGACATTTACAAGGTACAATACCCACTGCACTTGTACTTTATTTAATCACTACATTACAAGAAAGATTTATTTTCACTGCGTTCGGTGGATTTGTTTGAGTATAATATATCACGCGACTTCAACACAACAAAAGAGACAAATCATTCATCTCGATGTGGTGCATCTTCCTGTAGTGTGGGTGTTGTTTTTTTTTTCAAAATAGACTATTAATCAAGAACATTTTTGATACTGATACAGTATCAATTAAATTGTGGTTGCGTTATTTTTTTTTTACTTATTCGGATTATCTGTAAATTTCACTTTTCTTCTTTTGTAAAGTTTACCATATACGTAAAGGTAAGTTTCATTGTTAAATCTTGAATGTTTGTTTTGGATATTGTATAATAAACGCATTATACAATATACATATTATCAATATATATATATTGATTCTGCAATATTGTGTATATATGTGCAAAGGCATTGCAACATTTATTATGCATTATATATGGCTTGCTTGGCAATTGATTTGCATTTAATTTCAGTATGCCTTACTATATTCTGCGTAACTTTTACTTTCATTAATGAGTAATGCACTGCTAAACAAATACATTAATTTGTTTCAAGCTGATATTTTTTATTTTGCGTTACCTCTTACTGGGCCTTTTTAAAAATAATACTTGAATAATTATACTAATTGGTTGAGACTATATAATATCTTACAAGATTAGTGAAAATAATAGTAATTATGATTATTTTCGATAAAATTCTTTACGGAAGTTATTACATTTTTCTTAATTATTATTGTATTTTTTCTATGCCTGTGGTAAATTAATACAGTATCTATAATCTATTTTAAGTATTAGTATACTAAAGGGGTAATTTCGATTACTCTTTCATTATTCTATACAGGTATCCACTTCTCTTTCTTCAGAAATAAAAAGTTTTTTTAAATTGCAGTGAAATTAAGACGATACTGAGCATACAATTCTGTCGTTATAATATCCCCGCACGAATATCCTCTTAACCCCTTTGCCCCATTTTATTTTCTGAAATTGCACACTACACTTTTTCGTGCTTCTTCGGTTGCTATTACTATTTACAAATACGCTCATACGTAATAATTAGAAATATTCCAATTATTATAGACAATGGCGAAAAAATAGGAAAATGGTTTTTAAATACTTCTATGCAACGTGTGCTAGATAACATTTCCACTATGGGGATCTCGCTTATTATAAAAGATACAGGTGTGGTCAAATTAAATAAATTATTTTTTCTACAAACACCGTTAAAAACAAACTTAACAATGCGATTTTATAGCGTAGCGTGTTAAAAAGGCCACTTTTAACTCTAGTGTTAAAAGTAAATGACAGTTTGTCAAAAATGACAACAGAAAATTCGGTACATACCAAATGATTTTTATTACAATGGTAGGGCTCGAGTGGCTATTCCCTAGCAACAAGTTTTCGAAAATCTGTCGAATTATTTTCAATTTAGTTTCACACTCTTGTGATATTACTATTGAAAATTACATATTCTTTGGATAATTAATATTAAATGTACAGTTTGTGCAATTGGAGATATTTATTCCATGGGTTGCTGTACTTGCAGAATTATTATTTGCAGACAAATAGTTCATAAGAACTAAAATATCGTGATTTAAATTATCATTTGCAATAGAATTATTAGATAGATCTCGGAAAATGGAGTGAGCAATTTTGTTTTTATTTTCTAGAGAATCCTCTAGGTAACCTTCAGCAACGGTGGAACTCTCCCAGCCTCCATGTCGCTTAATTGAGCATATAAGCTTGCACCAGAATCTGCTAGCAAAGTAGCAGATGAACGTCGAAAGCAATGTCCCGTATAAGATTCTGGATTCGGCAATTTCAAAAACATTGCGATAATTGCAGGCATCATGCCAAACGAATTTATTCCAACCGCTTCGCTTGTGCATTTATTATTAGCATATTCAATAAATAAACGTCGATGTTTTATATTAGATGGACGTAATGCTTTGTATTTGCGATACAAGTTTATATATGAGCCAATAACGATACATATTCTTTGAGTATTGGTTTTAGTATCTGGTATAGTAACTACTAACACATTTCCTCTATCTTCAATGTCATCCACAGTCATACGGCATAACTCTTCCCGGCGACAAGCGCCAAATATACCCATAACAACAGCTACTTTGAACATCATATATTTTTCATCTGATGCTTCAGAAATAAATCTATCAATTTCTTGTCTTGTCAATATTTTTGATTTTCTTGGTCGGTAACCTTCCCCTTTCCGTTTCAAAAAATGGGGTGTGGCCACCACACGACTTTCTTATACGTATGAGCGTTTCAAACTATACTATTTTAAGAATTTTTTTATACAAAACTTATTCAAAATCCTATTCTAAGTACTTTCATACTCTTAATAAATCGCTATAGAATGCATACTTTGCAAGATATTATCAAAAAAGTGCTACTCGCTAAGAGTAAAAGTGCTACTTCCGGACCGAATTTTGAAATTTCATATATACAAAAAATATTGCAAATTCAGTTCTAAATGCTTTTGTAGTCTTGATAAATATATATAGAATGCATAACTTACGACATATTTGCAAAAAATCGCTATTCGATAAGGGTAAAAGTGGTACTTCCGGTCTGAATTTTGAAAATTTTTTCATACAAAAGGTATTGAAAATTATGTTCTAAATACTTTTATACTCGCAACGTACTTCTCTAAAAAGCATGACTTGCGAGATATTCGCAAAAAACTGATTTTCGATAAGAGTAAAAGACCTACTTCCGGTAGGAATTTCGAAAAACTTTTAAAATAAAATTATTCTCAATTTTAATTTTAAGTATATATGTATTCTTTATAAATTTGTTTAAACTTAGTAGTTGACGAAATATTGGCAAAATTGGATTTTTTCGCTGAAGTAAACTGCTACTTCCGGTCTACCGATTTTACTGAAAAACTAATCAGATCTCAAGAGGGAGATTATACACGTAAATACAAAATTTGGAATTGATATCTACAGCGGTTCGAACGCTATCGTGGTCACACGTGGACATCTGCAAAAATCTCGAGGTCGAAAATTTTCATATCACAATACTTCCTTATACTACGTATAAGAAAGTAAAATGCAATAAGTTTATAATATTTACTAATATCACAAGGTTGTCTTTTATATTTAGCAAAAGTTTTATCATCGAAAAATGTGACCAAAGAGTAGAAGATTTCTAAATTTTAGACGTTCCTCAAAAATATGCTAGTAGAACATTTTCGCAAAATTTACCTATCACATTATTGCATCTGCACCATTCTATAAACCTTTTGTACGCAATTTCATATTGTTGCCTAGATTTTGTGGGCAACAAATCTAATGTCGCTTTATCAGCGGCTTCAATTATTGCACTCTGTATTACTTCATTTTCTTTATTAATACACGAACTCATCTTTTGTACAAATTGTGACAAATTAATTTGACGTAATTTAACGGTTGCGTCCAGTTGTACGTACGTATGTACGTATTCATGAGTTGTCAGATTTGGTCAGTGAAATTTCATTATATTTTATAATAATAATTGTGTTTGTAGAAAAAATATTGTACGATACACGTATTAAAAATGCTATTTTATTTCACTCGTAACTTTTACTCGTCAAATCTCCATGTATTTCTGGACATACAGCAAGAAAAAGAAAAACTGTAATTTCTTTTCCATGTATTAACTTTTTTGTTTCAGTAGACACAAAAATTTGCACTCTTTCTTGAGGCACTTGTTATGCATACTTTTAATATCGACTTTTATTTTTTCTTGCATTTTCCATTTTTTAGTTTTAACCCTTAACTTTAATTTTTCTTATGGAACGTCAAGTCGGCTTTGATAGAATTGAACGTGTTTTTTTATCCTCTTTAAAATGATATGACATATCTATGTGCTATTTATTTTTAAAAACAACAAAGTAAATATTAAAAAATGTATTTTATACATACATACATGAGAAATCAACAAATAATAGATAGGTATAATAAAAGAAAATAATAAGAATAATAACGATAATAAGATTAAAAGAAAATAGGGGAGAGTGGGGTAAGATGGGCTATTTAAGGTGAAGCAATCATTAAAATCCAAAATTTGCATTATTAAAATGCTAAAAAATTTAATGAACATCTTTGACAATACTACTTTAAGGTAACAATAATTAGGAAGAAATATTTTAGTCCATAAAATAAAAAATAAAATAAAAATAAAAAAATGTCAAATGGTCATCTTGCCCCATAGACGGGGTAAGACGGGCTATACCCACGGGGTAAGATGAACCACAAAGAAATACCGATAGTAAAGTATCTATTTGTCAGGTATGCATAAAGCGCAGACGTGAGTCGCTTCAGGGTCATCGTCATCAACACCGGCGCAGCTACAATGAGCCCATTTTCCACACATCAAACACATTATCCATCCCTCAATTGATTCAAAGTAACCACCGTTGCAATATAAACATGGGGTGTTATCCATTTCATCCTCGCTCTCTGACGATGAAAAAACAACCCTCTTGGTAGATTTCAGTTTTTTAGTTTTGACTTTTATCAACTGCTTTCTTTGTTTTCGCTTTACTTGTTTTTCATCTTTCTTTCTTTGTCTTTCAATTTTTCTGTTCTCTTTGTCTTGAGCAAGTTCTTTTTTCTGTCTTATAGCATCCTCAAGTTCTCGCTTGTACGGCGATGAAGTAATTATTGTTGTCTTGCCTCGTGCTCGAGATACTCGTTTTTTCTGTGAACTTGCGTTGGACTGGCTAATGCGAATACTGTCTCCGGAACTGGTTGTGATGGCTGTTTCGGCCAGAAAGAACAGCCTGGTTGAGGATCATCTGCTGGGTCTACTTGCATTTTGTTCTTATCCTTATTGCTGTCTTGATCGGGGCCTGGAGTTTCATTTAATACATTTATATTGTTTGGGATAGGCTGTAATGCTTTCAACTTCTCACTGTTTTGTTGGTTGGATTGAACGGTCTCATTTGTATTGGGCTGAGCTGCTACGGACAAGTTCTCAATGGCTGGTATATCTGTAGCCATAGAAGCTATGAAATCAGATTCTGTAAATACCTGTGGGTCGTATGGCCAGATTCCACATTTTTTAAACCCATTGATAGCTGTCAACATTGTAGCTGATTGAATGAACGCTTTACCAAACAATTTTGACACCTGGCGAGTGCTAACTACAAGACCTGGGTTACTACGAAGCCATGATGTTACTGCTTGATCGTAATACGTGTTTAGAGGTTTCATAAAAGCGACGTCAAGGGGCTGAAGTCGATGCGTTGTATGTGGTGGGAATGATAAAATCTCAATGCCATTCGCTCTAGCTTCATCGATAACATCAACGCTTTTAGTATGTGTAGCGTGATGCACCGACTTGTTTGCGACCTTTTAAAGCTAGAATCTTGCATCTGCTTTTAGGAACAACTGAAACACCTGTTTCATCACAGTTGTAGATGCGGTTACCAGCAAATTTATGTTTGTCATACAGTTTTCCTAAAACTTTATAAAAGTCTGCTACTACAACTTTATTGAAACCAGCTGCTCTAGCAGCGGATGTACTTTCTATCGTTCTATCGTTACTATCCCCAAACAAATAATGAGGTGTGGCCACCACACGACTTTCTTATACGTATGAAAGTGTTACTTTCGGTCCGAATTTTGAAATTTCATTTATATAAACAATATTCCAAATCCAACTTTAAATACTGTTGTACTCTTCATAAATATATATAGAATGCATAATTTACGACATATTTGCAAAAAACCGATTTTCGATAAGAGTAAAAAACCTACTTCCGGTAGGAATTTCGAAGAAATCTTTTAATCAAATTCTTTTCAAATTTAATTTTAAGTATATGTTTTCTTATAAATTTGTCTAGACTTAGTAGTTGACGAAATATTGGCAAAATTCGAGTTTTTCACTGAAGTAAACTACTACTTCCAGTCTGCCGAATTTGCTGAAATCTAATCAGTTCTCAAGAGGGAGATTATACTACTAAATGCAAAATTTGGAATAGATAGCTATAGCGGTTTGACCGCTATCGTGGTCACAGACACACAGAAATTTTTTTAAAACCACTTTTTTGGTATCAGGGGACTTCAAAACGTGGACATCTGCAAAATCTCAATGTCGAGAATTTTCATCATCACAATACTTCCTTATACTACGTATAAGAAAGTAATTACATAAGTATTATTCAAAATCCTATTCTAAGGATTTCTATTCTCTTAATAAAATTCTATAGAAAATGCTACTCGCTAAGAGTAAAAGCGTTTCTTCCGGTACGAATTTTGAATTTTTTTTTATACAAGAGGTATTGAAAATTATGTTCTAAATACTTTTATACTCGTAACGTACCTGTCTAAAATGCATGACTTGCGAAATATTCGCAGAAAACTGATTTTCGATAAGAGTAAAAGACCTTTAGAAAAACTTTCATAATAAAATTCTTCTCAAATTTAATTTTGAGTACATATAAATTCTTTATAGATTTGTTTAAACTTAGTAGTTGATGAAATATTGGCAAAATTCGATTTTTTCACTTACGTAGACTTCTACTTCCGGTCGGCCGATTTTACTGAAAATCTAATCAGATCTCAAGAGGGAAAAAATGCTCGTAAATGCAAAGCTTGGAATTGATAGCTATAGCGGTTTGACCGCTATCGTGGTCACACACACACAGAGAGAGAGAAAGAGACACACACAGAAAGAGAGACACATTTTTTAAAAACCACTTTTTCGGTATCAAGAGACTTCAAAACGAGGACATCTGCAAAAATCTCGCGGTCGAGATTCATCATCACAATACTTTCTTATACTACGTATAAGAAAGTAAAACTTTTTTTTTGTAAATATCTTGCAAAGTATGCGTTCTATACAGATGTATCTGAAATACAATAGTTATTTACGAACCAAGAGCGGGAAGACTATTTTCCAGCATGAGCGCACTTCGAAAGCAAAGGCGTTAAGTCTGTAGATCTAGGTAGCCATAAAATCAGTCCTCGATTACCAATCCGAAAATTTGGAAACCGATTATTAAGATATTCGTTGATTATGTTTGAATTGTGGTGTGGGGCGCGATCTTCTTGGAAGCAGATGTTAATATTCTCAATCAACGGTAAATCATCAAGTCTATTTTCTATATCAGGTTGTAGTAAATTCAAATACTTTTCACTATTTAGAATGTTTCGTTAAAAAATATGGGCCCAATAAGTATAGCGCCTAACACGCCACACAAGACGTTAAAACCAAATCTCACTTGATGAGGATTTTCGATGTCCCACAAGTGAACATTGAAGAGACCATTATTTGTAAACTTGCTTTCGTAAGACCATAAAATCGTAGCAGGAAATTTATTGTTATTCTCACATTGGTAACATACCATTGGCAAAATTGTAATCTTCTCTCTTGAACTCCACCTCTAAGCCCCTGTAGAATGGTGAGTGGTATTTGTGGTTCTTTAAAATTATTTATGCTATAGTTTTTGAAATACCAGTGTTATGTTCAATTTCTCTAACATATATTGAAGGATTTTCAATAACAGTTTGTAATTTTACATCTTCATTCATAAATTTCGGATTTCTAGTAGATTTGGAAAACAAAGCATATTCTTTTAAATTAGTTACCAAATTTCTGAACGTACGAGTACTGCCCTGCCTTCTTTCAGGATACAGCCTCAACTACATCCTTTCAGCTTCTACACTATTTTTATGACAAGGGATGTAACAACTCAACATATCAAATTTTTCAGTATTAGTTAATGAAGCCACGTTTGACACAAAACTACTCTGGCAGAATAATTTTCAACTGACATTACAGCCTATTTATTGTTGAGTGTTTAATAAAATACATTTTTTTATATTTTCTTTGTTGTTTCTAAAAATAAATAGCACGTTTGCTATACCATTGAAAAGAGTATAAAACACATTCAATTCTTTCAAAGCCTACTTGACGTTTCATACGAAAAGTTAAGGGTTAAAACTAAAAAATGGAAAGTGCAAAAAAAATCCAAGTCACATTTTTCTTTTTCTTGCTATAAGTCCTGAAATACATGGAAATTCCAGAATATCGTATAATTTCACTAATTCTTAGGAATAGTTTATCTAATTTAACCAAACCTGTATCTTTTATAATAAGCGAGATAACCATGCTGGAAATGTTATCTGCGACACGTAGTATAGTCTATTTCCAGGAATAGAAAATAAAAATGTTTTTTTTATTTTTTTAATTAAAATCAAATTAATTTTTAACAGAAATCCATTTCCACATACAAATAGTAAAACGTTTCCATTGTCTATAATAATTGGAATATGTCTAATTATTACGTGTGAACGTATTTGTAATATTGTAGCAAGGCAAGAGGAAATTCAATCGCGCGCGGAGGGGGGTTAATATTGTCTTAACTTGACTGTAATTTAAAACAACTTTTTATCTGCATTAGTTTCCGACTAAAGACATAGGATAATAGAAGTGGTCACTTATATATTATATATAATTAAACTATTCTGTCATCATAACGTAGATATTGATTAAAAAAGGAAATAAATAACAAAAATGACAATTAGGAAAGCGAGTCATTTAAGTAGAATCATAGGAATACCTTGATTTCTCAATAACGATATCCAACAACATTACAAGGTAATAATGCCGACCTACATGTTTAATAATAAACGAGTGATAAAGCATAGAAAGATCCAAACAAAAAATTGTGTAACTAAAAGCAAAATGTATATATTTAAGCGTAGAACAGCCTCTATTGTCTATGTAGTTTTATCAAAAGATCCTGTTTTATCATGGACGACATTTAATTCTACCACACTAATTATATCCACACGAATTGTTTAATTAAAAGAGTAAATGTAAACATATATGTGTAAAGCAGCCACATACTATTCATGTAGATTGATCAGAACATCCTGATTTATTATAGACAACATCTAATCTCACCACACAAATAATACTGACTTATGTGTCAAATGATGCATAAGTAGTAAAGCAAAGACAAATTTTAATGCAAAATTGTGTAAATCAAACATGAAAACGTAAACTAATAGGTGTAAGGTAGTCATAGACATATGTGTTTCTAACTTATTTGTTTTCTTCAGTTTGGCATACCCAAGAATGTGTGTGTATAATGTTTACATTTTCACTTTTAATTACGCAATCCGCGTACGCATCTTTCTATGTTTAGTCAGTCGTTTGTCATTAAACACATAGGTCGGCATTGTTTTTGATAAATCAAAGATCTGCCAATGATTCTACTTAAATGACTTACTTCCAAATTGTCATTTTACTTTCTTATACGTAGTATAAGGAAGTATTGTGATGATGAAAATTTTCGACCTCGAGATTTTTGCAGATGTCCACGTTTTGAGGTCACCTGATACCAAAAAAGTGGTTTTTGAAAAATGTCTCTCTCTCTGTGTGTGACCACGATAGCGGTCAAACCGCTACAGATATCAATTCCAAATTTTGTATTTACGAATATAATCTTCCTCTTGAGAACTGATTAGATTTTGAGCAAAATCGGCAGACCTGAAGTAGTAGTTTACTTCAGTGAAAAAATCGAATTTTGCAAATATTTTGTCAATTACTAAGTTTAAACAAATTTATAGGGAATTTAAATGTACTCAAAATTAAATTTGAGAAAAATTGTATTAACAAAGTTTTTCGAAATTCCGACCGGAAGTAGGTCTTTTACTCTTATCGAAAATCAGTTTTTTGCGAATATCTCGCAAGTCATGCTTTCTAGGCAGGTAGATTATCAGTATAAAAGTATTTATAACGTACTTTTAATAGTAGTTTATACAACGAGTCAATAATGACAGTTATTATTCCCGAGAGCTGAATTTACTCCCGAGCCGCGTAAGCGGCGAGGGAGTAACTCAGCTCGAGGGAATAATAGTCATTATTGCGAGTTAGTATACACTACTTTATCGACGACTAACTGAAAATTACTAAAAAAAAATCAAAATAAGTAAACGAAAATGTCAGATTACTATATCAATATGACGTTTGATGGTTAGGCAGTCAGTAAAATGGCCGGACTTGTCTATCGTTACTATGACAACGTTAGGAACGTTATGTTCTTATTGGCGGAATGCAGTGAATAATGGTAACGTTATGGCCCATTATATGTTCTTATTGGCGGAATGCAGTGAATAATGGTAACGTTATGGCCCATTATTCACTGGTCGCATTTCATTATTCCCTACGGGTATTATGAGTGTTATTATTAGCCAATATTGATTAATATAATACATACTTTATTGTTTAGTCGTCGATAAACATCTTTTTTATAAAAAAAATTTCAAAATTCGGACCGGAAGTTACACTTTTACTCTTACCGAATAACGATTTTTTGCAAATATGTCGTAAATTTTGCATTCTATATATATTTATGAAGAGTACAAAAGTATTTAGAGTTGCATTTGGAATATTTTTGTATAAATGAAATTTCAAAATTCGGACCAGAAGTAACACTTTCATACGTATAAGAAAGTCGTGTGGTGGCAACACCTCATTTTTTGTTATTAATTTACTGTTCATCTGCACATCAAAGTAATAGGATATATACAGATCTTCTGCAAACGCTAGGAAAGGATACAAGTAAGTATAGATTCTCCAAAATGCCCGTGTAGCGAACACACAACAGTTAAGGAATACATTCAATGTCATAAAGCAAAAATAAAGAATCTCACTGTTATTTGTTCTTTACATTAACGATCTTCCAGAAGCACACGAAAACCTTGCAATTATGTTTGCAGATTATTCTTCCTCTGTTACACTTGCAAAGTCATCAGAGGAATTAGTACAAAAAATTGAAGTTAGCTTTACTGTGTTTAACACATGGTTCTGTTCAAAATATCTCAAACTGAACATCAACAAAACCAAACCTCTGGCAATGTGTAAAAACAATGATCTTAAAATAGGGCATATTAACAATTTTTTTTTGGAATGAAGATACGAGGTGTGCAAATTAAGTAATGAGACTGATTTTCTAGTATTCGATTCGCGGACGCGGCACGTAGAGTGGTAGGCAAATAAACATCTGATACGCGTCTGGTACAAGTTTGAACACGCTAGAGTTGTTGCGCTGTCCGTAGTGATTTTTTTGTTAGAAAGGCTTTTCTTAGTGCGTTCTAAAAATGAGTGACATCAATTACGAACAACGTTCTGCTATCAGGTTCTGTTTCAGACTTGGACACAGTGCAACGGAAACATTTGGAAAAACTGCCTATGAAGAGAGTGTTTTCTCGAGACCCCAGGTATTTAGGTGGGTTAAGGCATTTTCAGAAGGAGCAGATTTAATTGAAGACAAGCCTTGCAGCGGAAGGCCTTCATCTTCATGAAACAATGAAAATGTTGACAAAATCCGCGATCTCGTGCTTACAGATCGTCGTTTGACAGTCTAAATGATCGGTGAAGAGTTGAAATTGACTCACATAACCGTTCATCAAATTTTAACCAACGAATTGGGGATGAGAAAAATCTGTGCAAAAATGGTTCTGAAAAATCTTTCACAAGAGCAAAAAGACATCAGAAAGGAAAGGTGCCTTGACGTTTTGGGATCAATTGAAAATAATTCCCATTATCTGGAACGTGTCATTACAGGTGACGAGACTTGGGTGTTTCAGTATGACCTGAAAATCAAGCGCTAGAGCATGGAGTGGCACACTTCAACCCCTCCATGGCCAAAGAAAGGAAGTATGAGCAAGTCAAAATTCAAATGCATGCTGATTTGCTCTCAATGTCAAATGGTTAATCAACATTTTTACCGAGAAGTTTTTGAGAGACTTCAATAAAGGGTCACGCGTGTGAGACCAACCATCAAAAGTATGTTGGGTTTTTGGCCAGTAAAAACATTCCTGTGGCTCCTCAGCCTCCTTATTCACCCGACTTTAGACTATGTGATTTATTTCTGTTCCCAAGATTGAAAATTCACCTCAAAGGACGTCATTTTGGTACATTGGAGCATATTCAAACAGCCGTAACCGACCAATTGAAAGCTATTCCAGTATCCGAGTTCCAGCGCTGCTATGAGGAATGGAATAATCGTCTCCAGCGCTGTGTGGCTTCCCAAGGTAGCTAGAAATTAGAAAAAATCAGTCTCATTAGTTAATTTACACACCTCGTATATGCCCATCATTCCTGGAGGGAACATATTCAAAAATTTAGGAATATATTGAATTTGTTTGTATTCATTTTTGCAAATTGTTTTGTTGAATATTTAATCTTCTCTTATTGAGATGTTTTATGTGACTTGTATTTTTATGGAATATTATTATTATTACTATATGCATTAATCAAAATTAGGTAAACCGATCTGTCACTTCAATAAAAAAAAAATCTTGGACTTATGAAAGATGCCGATAATGTAGTGTATTTTTATATTACTATTTTAGATCATTGACAATCGAAATTTATTAATGTATATTTCTGAATAATTTAGGAAATCCTGATGTATATAATATATTTTGTGCAATCACATGCAATATACTGATATTAGTCATTTAGCATGTTTACTTCACAAACATTGTTCATGCGTTACATTAAGCATATTGCGGTTTCATTATTATTCTATGTAATGTACTTAATGATGTACTTACCGAAGGTTTCTTAAAGACCTAGTTTAGTTTTTCTTCGGTCGTCATAGTCGTAATCTATAATTAGCACGTTTATATCGTCCTGATGATTAACTACTGTTATATATTTATCTTGTAAACGATGGGCGACGTTGTGAATTACCAAGAGAGTAATGATGATAACACGTAACCCAGCGGGATTCCTGATAATTTGGAAAATGTAGCTAGTTTCGTTTACCTACATATACAGTATGTCCACATTTCGATGCTCACCATTGGTATATCGGTTATTAGACAAGATAGACTAACGGTTAAATGTGGAATGTTTTGCAGAATTCAATTTCAAATTTTATTCATTTTGACTTTCTACAATTTTGAGATATTTTAAAAAAAATATTTACCGATTTCAATCTTTCTCAATAACTTGAGTAACGCTTAATGCGATCGCTTTTAAAATCTAATATTGTTCAGACACTTTTTAAGACACATTTTTTGGTGTTAACAGTAACCCCGGATTTTCATTTGTTTCAAAGTTTTTGGCGCTATTTTTTGTTTTTCTTATGGCCGCCATAGTGGATTCTTAATTAGTTAGATAGTACTTAAAAATAGTGTTTCAATACTGTCAACAAACCTTGTAAATCTTCAAAAGTTCAGATTTACTTAAACAAACTGTTCAATTCTGCTCCACACACTTTTGGTACCTTGTTTTAACAAAGTTACAAACTCTACGTAATGTGTTTTCGTTCAATGATCTTAGCACATCCAGCACTCGTTGTTCTAAAATTCTCTGGTGGTTCAAAATTAAATACTTCGTTTTTAGCACCCCACAAAAAAAAAGTCAAGAGGGGTAAGGTCGGGAGATCTCGCAGGTCATTCTACTGGCTCATTATTGAAATAAGTCTCTCTTTGAAATGATCTCTCAAAAAATGTTGCACATCACGAGTATTATGGGCAGGGCAACCTTCCTGCTGAAACCAGATGTTTTGCATGTTTCCAGGGTTAATAATTTCTCTTAGGGCAGGCATTATCTCGTGTTTGTTAATAGCTCCCAAAATCTATTACCAGTTAAAGTTTAATCAAAGACGAAAAAGCCTATTAAGTGATTATCTACAATAAAAAAAAAACAAAAACTTGTTTTTGGGTGTCATGTTTTGAGTAAGATGTCAATAAAGGTTCCTACCAATCAAACCACAGATTAAAACCAAATCGAACTCGAAATCTTCTTTGATTTACTAAATGTGGATTTTCAGTAAACCAATGATGGTAGTTATGCCTATTGAACACTCCACAATTGGTAAACTGTGTTTCATCTGTCCAAAGTATTTTCCTAGGAAAATCAGCAACATCCTCACATTTTTGTAGATACCACCTGCTAAATTATAATCTTCGCTGATAGTCATTATCGCTTAAACCTTGTACAATTGTTGGTTTATATGGGTGGTATTTGTTTTCTTCAGCGTTTTATAGACACTAGATATCGGAATTCCAGTTTCTCAATACACTCGACGTACTGATGATGCGCTTTGATTGTTCATAACATTTTGCAAAATATTATTTTGACGCATATCAGCATTACTAACTTGGTAGTTAGCTCTTTTTTGTTCGAAACTTCCATACGCCGAGGGTATGCAAGCATTTTCAAAGTTTCTATTTGCTTTAAAATACACTTCCAACATATCAACCTTTTCTTTATTTGAAAATATATGTGTCATTATCAGTTCTTATTAATCTCAATGCTTAGGTAATTACTTATCAATAACTAGTATACAAAGTTCTATCTAAGTCTCTCACAAACTGCACTTTTACTTGTCAATAGTCAATAATGACAGAGCTTATCGTCTGTTTCACACTTTCGTATAAGAGTGAAATATATTTTACATTTTCATATCTCTCGTATAAATAAAAAAAATTATTGAGCATGCTGTACATTATTGAAAAGCTATTTTTAAGGACTATCTAACTAATTAAGAATCCAATATGGCCGCCATAAGAAAAACAAAGATAGCTCTAAGAAAACAAATGAAAATCGGAGGTTACTGTTAAGTATCTGAACAATATTAGAGTTTAAAAGCAATCGCATTAGGCGTTATCGAGTTATTGAGGAAAACTGAAATCGGTAAATATTTGAAATGAGATTTGTTGCCATTATTGAATTCTGCAAAACATTACCCATTTAACCTTTCCTCTATCTCTTCTAAGGTGGGCATCGAAATGTGGATACACTGTATAAGGTACGCTCGCGTTGATAACATTTAAAAAATATAATAATATTTACAATTTTATTTGTCCCCCTGACTAAGTGAGATTTTCAATAAGATGGATATGTAATATTACTTCGGCTAGAATTTTTAATTTTTGTTATAAAAAAATCTCTCCAAATACAACTCTAAATATTTTTTTCTATTCCGGGGCTATAAAGTTCACTTTACGACACCCGTTTTGGTTGTATAAAGTATTACTTTATCGCACGCTAATTTTATTTTTTTGAAGTTGGTAACAAAAAAAATGGAACCAAATCGTATTTAAATGTCAAAATATAAGCCTTTAAAGTAACAAAAATGTGCAATAAAATTGTACAAAGAATAAAAAGCACACATGCTAACATTTCACTTACTAATTAGCAATATATATTGTTAAGCAGAGTTGGATGATAAGTTTTCGGATGCTACTATTGACATTTACTTACCATGTTGAATAGTACAACTGTTATAAAAGTTTGTTTTGATAAATATGTAGAGAGTTTGTGGACGAAAGATTTTGTAAATTGTCTTCTGCTATTTTGCGAATCTCTGGGGGCGTACAGTTATTTATTTCGTCCTTTTTGTTGATAATTTGAAATAATTTATTGTATAAATCAGTCTGAATTTTAAACACAATTACATATAGCACCACCGATATTCAAATATTTAAAACGTTCTACTTAAAAATCAGAGTAACCAACTTCAAAAAAGCAAAATTTCTAAAATATTCGAACAAAACATGTCTCTTATTTTAAGCTTTTTTGAACTTTTAATAACCGAAATAGAAAAAATAGTATAAAATACACGTTTCATAAGACATTTTGCGCACTTGTTCTTTAGAAAACTCGCCTAGCGGCTCGTTTTCTAAACTTGAACGCGTGCGCAAAAATCGTGTCTTATGAAACTTGTATTTTAATATACTATTTTCTATTTCGGTGCTATAATGTTCACTTTACGCCACCCGTTTTGGTTGCATATAGTATTAGTTTATCGCACGCTAATTTTATTTTTTAGAAGTTGGTAACAACAAAAAATGGAACCAAATCGTATTTAAATGTCAAAATATAAGCCTTTAAAGTAACAAACATGTGCAATAGAATTGTACAAAGAATAAAAAGCACACATTATAACATTTTATTTACTAATTAAGTTTTCTGATGCTACTATTGACATTTACTTCCCATGTGGTATAGTACAACTGTTATAAAAGTTTGTTTTTGATAAATATGTAGAGAGTTTGTTGGCGAAAGATTTTGTAAATTGTCTTCTGCTATATTGCGAATCTGGGGGCTTTTTGTTGATAATTTGAAATAATTTATTGCCATAAATCAGTCCGAATTTTAAACATAATTACATATAACACCGCAGATATTCAAATATTTAAAATGTTCTGCTTAAAAATCAAAGTAACCAACTTCAAAAAAAAAACAAAATTTCTAAAATATTCGAACAAAACATGTCTCTTAATTTAAGCTTTTTTAAACTTTTAATAACCGAAATAGAAAAAGTAGTATAAAATACACGATTCATAAGACATTTTGCGCACTTGTTCTTTAGAAAACACGCCTAGCAGCTCGTTTTCTAAACTTGAACGCGTGCGCAAAAATCATGTCTTATGAAACTTTTATTTTAATATACTATTATAGTCTTAATAAACCTGTATAGAATGCATAATTTGCGAGATATTTGCATAAAACTGCTATACGATAGGAGTAAAAGTGTTAAGGTAGGTTTTCGATATCGCGAGCGAGCGAATGAGCGACGAAGACACTCCACCAAACACGAACAAGTATACTTTTGGCGCGGCGAAATCACGTGACTATACTTGTTCATAATTAATTAGTGGAGTGTCTTCGTCGCTCGCACGCTCGCGTCATCCAAACCTACCTTTACCCCGTTCCGAGTTTTGAATTTTTTTTTATAAATATTAGACCTTTCAATGTGTATCTGCCAAATTAATTCAGTATTTGAGACAAATCCCCTAATATTTCAACAGAGCAATAGACAAGAAAATTAATTAGGCAACGGCAGGCTATTAACTTGTTTATCACAAATGACTTAAGTAAGTGAAATTTTATGGTAATTTAAATACAATTTCTGAAAATATCATATCTTTTAAGCAGCACATCGAGTCAGTTAATTACCACAACAATTCGAGATTATCAGAGAACGTTAAGATAGACATGAATGATAGTAATTAAGTATGTAATGTGTCGTCCAATTACAATAATAAAGACACAGAATGACCTAATGATTATTTAAAACCTACTGCTAGATAAGCAGATTGTAGATATTAATGGATTTCCTAAAGACAGTTACCTAATTCATTTCTAAACAGAATGTTTATTATTATTAAACGTGTTTATACTCGTAGTAGCGACAATGGTAAGGAATTTTTAAATGTTGCGATAGAAGTAGAAGTAGAAATTATATGAACTCAATAATGCAGAAGGTAAAATTTGACGACTTATCGAAATAGTAAATAATAATATTGACCAGAGGTTCGTTAAAGAAAATAAATAGGTTAGGGTCAGACAGGTTTTGGATGTGTATCTCTGGTTGGAAAAGAGAGTTTTGTTTATTATAACTATAAAATGGCAAACACAATTCTGACTTGTGTTGTAATAATAAGAGACCCTGCTCTTTTAGATATAAAATGTAAAAATACGGTAATTAAATAGAAATTACAAGATTAACATTGTAAATGTGACAAACGATAAACGATTTATTGATTTTGAAATAGATATAACAAATTTATGGTAATATAATTCAAATTTCACGATTATATTACTACACATGCATTGTGAAACTTTATCTTTATAGAATTATTAGGTGATTTTAATATTTAAATTTAGACGAATTATTTATATTAATTTCTTCTATCTGTGACATCAATTATGAGTTTCGTTATAGTTTCCATAATTCGACATTCCATATTATTAAGATGTATCATCGAATTAGTATTTAACTATTTAAAAAAAAATTGTTATTTGTTATGTCCTAATAAGAGCATGTATGTATTATTAAAGTAACAAATGAGGTGTGGGCACCACACTACTTTCTGATATGTATGTGTGCTCCAAAATTGTATACACAAGTTGTTCCAAATTAAACTTTAAGGCCAGGCGCAAGTTTAGATGCAGGTTGGTGAGGTGAGGTGACGCAGGGAAGCAGGATTCAATTAACTGCTCTGAAACTGCGTCACCTCACCCTGCGTGCGAACATGCGGTGTAGTATGACTTATTCGTTTCACAGAATCTCACGGTGGGTCAGCTCACCTCACCTCACCAAGCTGCGTCTCAACTTGCGCCCGGCCTAAATCCTGTATTCCGGAATACAGGATTTAGAATAAATAAATGTCTGAGTAAAAGTATTACTTTCGGTCCGAATTTGAAATTTTCTTTATACAAACATTTTTCTAAATCTAGTTCTAAGTTCTTAATACTTTCGCACTTTTAAAAAATCTGTATAGAATACATCAGTTGCGTGATATTCGCAAAAAAACTGCTATTCGATAAGAGTAAGTGTTGCTTCAGGTCCGAATTTTAAAACTTTTGTATACAGAAATTGTTCAAACTCGAGCTCCAAATACTTTTGTATGTCAGATAAATGAATATGTCGACCCGTTAACTGGGCCCCTGTTTCACCTATTCAATGTAATACTGAAGCAGTCTAGGTTTCCATCCCAGTGGAAGACCTCTCGCATTTGCCCTGTTTACAAGAGTGGTGATTCATCTGACATAGTAAACTACAGACCCATTTCAATCCTTTGCAATCTCTCTAAAGTTTTTGAATGAATCTTATATAATAACATTTATAACGCTATTAAGCCATACCTATCCTTATCGCAACACGGATTTGTACCCAAGAGATCTACCATTACGAACCTGACTTGTTTTATGCAGTATGTCTCTGAGACTCTGGATGGAGAGGGACAGGTGGACGTGGTATATACAGATTTTCGGAAGGCATTCGATAGGCTTCTCCTTAAGATTGTGCAAATTGCTGGAATCATACCTCGTGGATCGTCGTCAGTATGTTGAGTACCGCAATATTGCATCCGGTGCATTTGTTCCGACGTCGGGCGTTCCACAGGGGTCAAACTTGGGTCCAATATTATTCTTAATTTTCATTAATGACATCACAAATGAATTGCAATGCAAAAATCTCTTATATGCGGATGACTTGAAGATCTTCTATAGAATATTCTCTTTAGACGACTGTCTGCTTCTGCAGAATGACCTAAATCGTGTTTACTCCTGGTGTTGCGATAATAATTTACATCTTAACATATCTAAATGCAAAGTAATGACCTTCTCCAGAAGAACTGAACCAATGCTCTTAGACTATGCTATTGCGAACACGCCTTTGGAGCGTTGTTGTGTTATTAGGGATCTTGGTATTCTGTTCGATTTTAAGTTAACGTTCAATGATCATATAACTGATGTTGTTGCCAAAGCTTATCGAATATACGGGTTTATTTATAAAAATTGTAGGGACTTTAGGGATGTGGACTGTCTGTTACTACTATATTATACTTTCATAAGGTCGAGGCTGGAATACGGTGCGCTAATTTGGTGCCCGGTATATGCTGTTCACATGATGCGTATTGAGGGTGTGCAGAGACGTTTTGTGAAGTACTTATTATTTCTAATCAACGGGGTATTCCCTGAGAGGGGCTACTACTATTCAAGTATGTTACGACAGGTAGGTGTCCCATCTCTCCAACTCCGGCGCAATATATTAAGTATAAAATTCTTATATAAACTTCTAAATAACAAGATTGATTGCTCCTGGATCCTGAGCAAGATACATTTTAGGGTTTCCAGGCTGTCTTCTCGATATGAGGAAACATTTCATTTGCCTACCGCCAGAACTAATATATTACGTAAATCTCCGCTTTACACCATGTGTAGCAACTTCAACCAAATCTGTGACGCCTCGGATATACACTTCAACGCACTGAGTGTGATATTGGGGTATCTGCAATGAATTATTCTGCAACCACCTCTATTGCCTCACTCCTTTCCTTTTATTGTTTTCTATTTAGCATATATTACATGTCTTTATATATAATTGTGCTTTATTTATTTCATACTATACTATTCTATAATGTACGCATTACATGTATTTGCTTTGTATTCTTCTTTTGTATTTTCTGTACTTGGGTTGTTAACCTGTAGAAAATAAACTCATTATTATTATTATTATAAATCTCTATAGAATGCATAATTTGCGAGATATTTACAAAAAAATGTTTTTTGATAAGACAAAAAGACCTGCTTCCGGTAGGAATCTTGAAAAACATTTTTATAAAATCTTTCTAAAGTTGTCTTTTTAATATATTTGTATTTTTTAGAAAACTAAACTTAGTAGTTGACGAGATCTAATCAGATATTAGAAAAGAAACGTAAATAAAAGCTGAGTCCCTCCCTCTCTCTCTCCCTCTCTCCATCTCTCTCTCTCTCTCTCTCTCTCTCTCTCTCTCTTCCTCCCTCTCTCTCTCTCTATGTGTGTGTGTGTTTGTGCGTGTATGCGTCTCACCACGATAGCAGCCAAGCGGTTAAAGCTATAAATTCCAAACTTTATATTTACGAGTATAATCTCTAGAGATCTTATAAGATTTTCAGTAAAATCGCTAGACCGGTAGTAGTAGTGAAAAAATCTAATTTTACTAATACGAGAGAGATAAGTGCCATAAAGCGAGGTGTACGCTATAGATATGATGGTTCGAAGTCTAGTAGTTTTTGGTAGCCAACCAACCAACGTGACTGGCGCATGAAAATGTTTGAAGTAACGAACATTGACTACCGCGCGGTCATTAAATTTTTAACAAAAGAAGGACATACATCTGATTCATCTCCTTCGTATTCAACTGTAAAATAGTGGGGGAAATGTTTCCGTTTGGGACAAGATTCCTGGAAGATGCTGACAAAATAAAAAATTTCGGAATTCATACCGGAAGTAACAGTTTTTCCCCTATCGAATATTATGCAAATTATGTGTTTTATACATATTTACTAAGACTGTAAAAGTATTTAGAACTGAAATAGGAAACCTCTTATATAGAAGCTCGTCCAAAGTTAGTGTCGATTTTGAGGAAGATTATACTCGTCCATATAAGATTTGGTATTGATAGTAGTAGCCGCTTGGTAGCTATCGTGGTCACACACAGAGAGAAAGACATGTTTGCAAAAACCACTTTTTCAGTACCAGGGAACTTCAAAACGTGAACATCTGCAAATATCTCGAGGTCGAACATTTTCATCACAATACATAATAGTTGGGCTGAAAAGTTCGTATCGTTTCTATGAGATGGCGCCACTAGAATAAAATCCATATCATTTTTAGTTAGTACCAACCTTCAAAAGATACGTGTATAAATTTGACAGCTGTCTCATTATTAGTTTGTGAGATACAGCATTTTGAGTAAAGCAACTTTTGTTATTTTGAAAAAAATGGATAAAAAGTAATTTTGTGTGTTAATGAAACCCTATTTTTTGATGAAAAAAAGTGCTACTGATACCAAAAAGTGGCTTGATGAATGTTATCCGGACTCTGCGCCGGGCGAAGCAACCATTCGTAAGTGGTTTGCTAAATTCCGTACAGGCCATATGAGCACCGAAGACGATGAAGGCAGTGGAAGTCCAAAAGAGGCTGTTACGGACGAAAACATCAGAAAAATCCACAAAATGATATTGGAAGATCGTAAATTGAGGTTGATTTGTATAGCTGACACTCTAAAGATATCAAAGGAACGTGTTGGACATATCGTTCATGAATATTTGGGTATGCGAAAGCTATGTGCAAAGTGGGTGCCAAACACAATCACAATCACAAATCACAATCGACCAAAAACAAGAACGTGTCGATGTTTCAGAGCAATGTTTGGAGCTGTTCAACCGCAATAGAAGTGAATTTTGCGTCGATATGTGACAATCGATGAAACATGGATCCACCACTACACTCCGGAGTCCAGTCGCCAGTCATCTGAGTGGACTGCACGCGATGAACCGAATCCAAAGCTTGGAAAAACACAACAGTCGCCCGGTAAGGTTATGGCGTCCGTATTTTGGGATGCACATGGAATAATTTTCATCGACTATCTTGGAAAGGGAAAAACCATCAACAGCGACTATTATATAGCGTTATTGGAGCGTTTGAAGGACGAAATCGCGAAAAAACGGCCCCATTTGAAGAAGAAGAAAGTGTTGTTTCATCAAGACAATGCGCCGTGTCACAAATCGAAGAAAACGATGGCAACATTGCATGAATTGGGCTTCGAATTGCTTGCGCATCCAACGTATTCTCCAGATTTGGCCCCCAGCGACTTTTTCCTGTTCTCAGATCTCAAGAGAATGCTCGCTGGAAAGAAATTTAAAGCCGATGAGGAAGTAATCGCCGAAACAGAGGCCTATTTTGAGGCTAAAGACAAATCGTACTACAAAAATGGTATTGAAAAGTTGGAAGATCGCTATAATCGGTGTATCGCCCTCGAAGGCAACTATGTTGAATAATAAAATCGAATTTTGCCAAAAAAATGTGTTTTTCTATAAAACGATACGAAATTTTCAGCCCAACTTACTTCCTTATACTACGTACAAGAAAGTAAACATTTGGAACGCACATACGTATAAGAAAGTCGAGTGGTGCTCACACTTCATTTTCTCTTTTAAGCCATATGTAGTGTTTCGAATTATACCTCGCGTATATTGTTGTTGTGTCAATTGGACCCAATAAATAAATAAAAATACATCACAAAAACAAATATTTTGAATTGAATTCGGTTATTGTTTTATATCTTCATAAGGGTTAATATATAATATAATATATTTCCCCATCTACATTACAATATTACAGATTATTGTCACATATGAGTAATCTTGTGGTAATTTCACATTTGTCATAAAATATCAAATTAATTTAAATTAATGTGTATAAAGCAAGAACACTGTATCAACAATCTGACAAATGAAGATATAAACTAACAAACAAATAATAAAAGCGAGAATGTCATATAATTCAGTAGCTTAAGCTAAATGCCAAAAAAATCTTTGTTATCGTAGTACTCCCCCTCCATCAGCAGCCCTTTGTCCCTTCTCTTGAACTAGTCAAGTGGTAGGTTCTTAAGTTCTTCCTCCAAGTCAAAGAGATTGGAATATAATAGGGGAAGTATCAATCTGCAATGTTTGGCCGCGACAACTGCAGGTGGGGAAAGGGAATTGGTACACGACCAAGGGATTATAGTTCTTAAGATGGTCCGACCTCATTTCCAAAGAGGTACATTTATAGAGAAACTTATAGAGGAGAAGTGGACGCGATGAGGCAATTCTAACTCGAAGAGTTTGATTAATAACAATAAGAGCGAGTGTTCTATAGAATCACTGTGTCTTAAATTTTAAAAAAAATAAAAAATAATTTGAATAATCAACATTACTTATACCAATATTGTATGACAAACATTATGGATCACCTATGATTTATGATGATCGTGTACCAGGCTGGTGTCGCGATCTTATTTCGATCGATTCAATTATTATTTGTAGTTTCGTTTTAATCATGAAATCCCCCCTTTTGTGTTATTTTTTATAAAATATTTCATAAGAATCGCATAATGATCCAACAAATAGGAATTATAGAGTGCTTTTTTGCAATGTATGTAAGCACAGATATTCCCACGTCAGTCTGTATGAATCTTTTAGTGTCAAGTCTTAGATTTACGCTAAATAGAGTCTATATATACAAGGTGTGTCAAAAGTTTAGAAAACCAATTTTTTTTTGCGTTTTACAGGAAACTGTAATAAAGCTGTAAGCGGACGCGAAAAAGGCGTTTCAAGTTCGAAGAGATTGCAAATACAACTAGTTAACTACTTGATAAAATCAAAACTAAATCCTACTCATTGATTGTATTATATAATATTATATACAACTGAAAATATTTAATTACCAGTGATTAAAACACAAAAATCTTCATATCTGGGCAAGAGATGAACACCTGCAAGTGCCGCTTCATACAAATAAGTTTGACGCACTGTAGAATACACTTATGCCACCATGGTTGCATCTGTTAAGTTGTGTGGAAAACATTAGGTCTGTACCAATCTGCCCCTGTGCTCAACCAGCCCCGGTCTGCCTATGTATACATAAATTAATTTTTGTTATTGATGTTAACGTTTGATACGATAAATAAAGCTAACTTTATTTTTAATTTATATATACAGGGTGAGTCATTAGTAGCAGCTTCTTCGATTGCTCTTTTATGTTTTAAATAAACGAAAAAACAATTAGAGGAAGATGCATGGTTACTCGTGGCGCATATTGTAAAAACACTTTAAGCTCTGATGCACTTCCGGTTTCACCGGAAATTCACGAAACTTAATTTTTTTAAATGACTCACCCTATATATTTTTGGATTTTCTTGTACTGCATTAAATTGTCTGTTCAACTGTTCTTTCTTTTTCAAAATTGAGCAAATACTTTTTGAGTTATTAATTTTTTTTGAAAATATTTGACCAAAACACGTGTTCAGAAGAAAATCATGTTCACATTGTTTTTAAAAGTAAAAACATTAACTTTGGTGGTGCTTGTAGCCAAGAAAATTCTGCATCATTTGGTAAAGTTGCACTCGACAATACCTCAAACAACTTTGTTTTTTCAAAGTCTGCTTCCTGAAATTTTCACATACCAAAAACTTATTCTTCTTAAATGAAACACCCAGTATTTTATTGAGGCATTTTGTTCCTTTTTTTATTGTCTTTCATTTTTGTTAAAAACGTCCTATACCTATCTTTTGTAATTTTTGAGATAATCACTATAGGAGCAATTAGCGGTCAAGTAAAGAACTACGGGCGCTGTTCAGTGCATCCAAATATTCGTCCAATAAAGGCTGGAATGCAGCTGACTGCCTGAGTCAACTGTTAAAGAAAGACGGTGTACATTTATGTCAAACTTATAAAAGTATCGCTATTAGTTATCATCCAAATGAATTATTCTTATGAAGAGTTAATAGATATGATTGACGTTTTGGGTGAATCTGAAAGAAACTCTTTGCTAGCATCCAAACTATCTGCACAGCGATCCTTGGTGGAAGTCAACCAAAGTCAGAAACTTTCGAAAGTATAAAGTGGAAAGTATTCAAGATGAAAGAAAGAGCGGAAAAAGCAATAACTGGTGAGGATAGGACGTTTATGGTACTTGCGAGTGCAGTCGAACACCGCCATACTAGTACAACGAAAATTAGTCGTCAGTTAGATGTAAGTCAAATTTGAGAATCCAGAATAATTAGGAAATATAAAATTCACCCGTAGCATATTCATACACAGGGTTACATGAAATAAATTTTCAGAATCGCTTACATGTTTGTCAATTGGCAGCAGATAAATTATCCTGGCTGTCTCAGTTTTTTGTCTTTTTCCAACGAAGCCACCTTCTATTAAAGTAAATACGTTCATTGTCAAAATTTCCGTTATTATAACACATAAAGCCCCCCACTTTATCACACCTGTAAACTTTCAAAATCGTTGGACATTAAAATTGTGGGGAGGAATAGTGGGTAGTTACATAATTGGACCTTATTTATTTGATGAAAATGTTAATGGAAAAGAGATCTTTGCAATGTACGGACGGATTTTCAAAACTTTTTGAAGACATCTTCAAATATATCAGTAAACATAACCTTTATTTTATTTCGATGTTAACCAACAGTGTCAAAAATGAAATCCTGCAACTACATTGCCGGAATTAAAATATTGAAATGCGATGCTCTTCATTCTGTAAAATTATTACTTTTGGGATAGGTGGATTTAACATTTACTTTGATTGACAGTTGACTAAGAAAGTCGGGCGCCATTCCTGCCTTCCTTTGGTTGAACGAATATTTTGGTGCATAGAACAACAGCGCGCGTAGTTCTTTAATTGACCGCTAATTGCTCATATAGTGATTATCTTAGAAATTACAAAATATAGGTATAGGACATTGTTAACAAAAAAGAAAGAGAATAAAAAAAGCAATAAAATACCTCAATAAAATACTGGGTGTTCCATTTAAAAAAAAATAAGTTTTTGGTATGTGAAAGTTTCAGGAAGTAGGCTATGAAAAAAACAAAGTTTTTTGAGGTATTGTTGAATGCAACTTAAACCAAATGATGCAGAATTTTCTTGGCTACAAGCACCACCAAATTTAATGTTTTTACTTTTAAAAATAATGTGAAAATGATTTTTTTCTGAACACGTGTTTTGGTCAGATCAACAGTTGACCAGTTATAACTTAAGTGTCGACGCACATAGATGGATTTGGCAGATTTAGGCCGCCAAAATGATTTTATGATATATCGTCGCCTGAGAGTAACAAGGTTCTATGTAATATGATGACCATTTCGATGTATTCAGCATTGAAAATTTTAGACATTGTAACTTTTTTGTTAACCTCATAGTAAGGACTATTTTAAACCTATATTATTTCATATTGGCGTTTTGTCAAATCGGCTTCTACAAACATTAAAAGCGCTTGTTGAAAGGTCAAGGGAGCAGCATTTTCCTTTTTTCGGACAGCCTTTTTTTTTACATTCACTTGCACTTGCTGGAGAATTTGTGATATCTTTTGGCATTTTGAAGCATTCCTTTTTCCACCCGTTTGTAAAATCACCTGAGCAGCGTGAACTATTACATCTATTTCCACGTCAGAACGAACTTTTTTCGTCTTTCTCTTCTAACTTTCTCACTTAATTCACTAAATGATTTGCAGGGCCGACCTGCGCCATTTTGCATTGATATAAATATTCAAATGTCCCATCTAACCAAGAATCGATATTTTTCAAAAACATTCTTTTTATATTATGTGTTTTAGACCATTTGTGTTTTATGTAGCTTTTAAAATATGAGAATTTATGCTTCAAAACGTGTTTACGTTCTTCTGTGTTACTATAACCCGAAAGGAGATTATTTTCTAAAGCTTCAAGTTTTTTATTGTTTATCTAAGTGCCGAAACAAATATCTACGAGTCACTCCCGATGTGCCCGATGAGCTTGAAATAAGCAAAATCAACGTATACATTTTTTTTCTTATTGTCAGAAAATGTTTTACGTCAATTATCTCCAAAAGTTGTGCAAAGTAGTGGCTAAATTTCGCATAGATTTTAGCTAAAGGGTTGAATTAATTAATCATGTTACAATTATGATCGGTAGGAACAGGGATATATAACAAAAAGACCATTTAAAAGTAAATTTATTTCAAACAATATTCGCTAACAAGACTAATTCGAATTATAAATATTCACTTTGGAAACTTTGTTTACTCTAAGAGAATCGAGCTTACATACTGCTGTTACCTTCAAATTAAATAAAAATAAGAATGTTAAGAATTAGCTTAGTAGTTAAAAAAGATTATTAATTTTTATTTTAAAACGTTTATTTTTAACTTTTAAGCATTAGACAAGACAGGTAACACAAGGGTATAATGGGTTGCCTATATTTAAAGGTAAACTCATATCAAAACAAATATAATTTTATTAGTATATTCTTAAGTTGAATAAGTACTAAAAATTAAGTATAAAACAAACACAAAATAAATCTATGCAATCTATATTTCTGTAGAAAAGACAAGCGTGAGATATGGTTTGAATACACAGAGGATAGCTTTAAATATCTTGAATAATGGACCATTATTTAAAAACAAAAAAGTACTCAAAGTTAACCAGAGAGAAAGAGTTATGTTGAAAGATGGAACGGTAAAGAGAATAAATCATTTAAATGCCATTAAATTATATGAGCAAGATCAGATTAGGTATGCTCGAGACGAGAATACAATATTGAATAAGTAAATGTAAATTCAGACATGCATAATGGTGCTAATTCATGAGAAAGTTATTATAATCATACTTAAAAATATAGCAAATACCTTGAACTTATATCTATGAATAGTAAAAAGCATATGAGTCAAAACATTTATAATACGATATATTCGATGGCAATGTTCTGTATAAATAATAACTGTACGAATACAAAAATACATTTATAAGCTTTTATACGCATAACGCAAGGGCTTCAATAGACTATGGAAATGGTCATGTGTGGTTGCAAAAGCTACAAAAGAAAAATGCAGTGTCAATATTGTTTACAGCGTTCTGCAAATTAATATACTACCAGAAGAGAGGGCATGGATGGAATTTGGATACAATGTGACGGAGGCGAGTAGTCTTTGTAGTGCAGTCCGTGAAGAAAATTCCAGTTGTGTATAACGTGTTCCCAGTACTACCTAATCGGGGTATTCCTAAAAGAAAATTAAAGATAATGTTAGCAAATGGGAAAAGAAAATACATAACAAATGATGAAAAAGGGAATATGTTTATAAACAAGTACAATGAGGGACTATATTAAGAAGAAAAAGAAAAAAGGAATATACTTACCGTAGATGAATCATAGCAAGTTCGTGAAAGACTTTTAGTGCTGACATTTTTGTGTATGAACTGTCAAAGACAAGGTGTGCGTATTGGATGGAATCGACTTGTCGAAGATGAAATTTGTGTTTTGAGCTAGAAAGACGTAAAATTTTCTAACAAGATAAAATTTTTGATATAGCAAAAGTGAGAGTAGGGTTGATACACTACTTTTCGACTCACGATTAGTTTATTTGTATTAAGATTTAGAATTCAAGTTTTAGTTTAGCTTTTATTCTTAAATAATTTCCTTTCAATTTTTTTTGTATTGCTGTTTATTTTAAAATGGGGGATATGAATAAGGCAGAATTTGAAAAGATATATGATGAAATAAAGTAAGTTAATAAATTAATGATTTAATTTTGGAAATAATTAGTGGTGCTGTGCGTTTCTAAAAGTACTATGTGAAAATATTTGCTTTTAGTAAGACTTTGGGCATCATTAATTAGATAAATATTATCCTATTTAGTAATAATAATTTATTTGTTTCTAATAGTAATGAAAGGATAGTTAATGGTGTTGGATGCGCTGAGAGTACTATGTGCGAATATTTGCTTTCAGTAAATCATTAGGCATTATTAATTATTATACATTATCATTTTGATTTAAAATTTCAAACCAAATAAATACGAATAAAAACGGGAATGTTTTTGGTGGGCAGGTATTAAGACGCTAGCGGTATTACGTGCGAATGTTTGCAGCTAGTGATTAGTATAGACCAATTTCCGATTGCAAAGTTCTAGATTACCAAGGCACTATGTGAAAATGTATGTTTTTGGTAAAATAGAATCAGCTACATATTAACAAATTACTTATCAAGAATCAAGGTTTTTCTTATTTTTAAAAGAACAGGATAATTATTTTATGACGATCATTATAGATATATAAGCTTTACACAAACATTATAACCCAAAGATGGGTAGAAATGTTTTTCTTTTCATTACTTATAAAATAAAAATTGCTATAGATACAGTATAGCAATGCTATTTATGATTGATATTTTTAATAAAAATATAAATATGATTTTTATTTAAAATTTAGACTTTTCTTTTAATTTGTAACCTTATCCAAAACAAAACTAAATAAGAGGTATACCAGAAAACGAAGAAGCTAAAAATCACTGCAAGAACTCATAAGAAATTTTAAAATATTATGCTGATCAGGAACCAGCTTATGATTAAGATTATAATAATTTTATCATAAAAATTATCATTTATTTAAATTATTCAAATTATTAAGTCTACAGCAATACGTACATTATGAATCTTGATAATTACGTACATTATGAGTAACGACCAACGTCTGACTACCTGTAGCCGCTCACATACACAATACAAGGGATAAGATGGATTGGATATTGTTCTTGGAAGTGTCTGCTAGGACAGGTTATAACTTGTTTTGCAATCAGATATATTTTTGCACTTTCACTTTTGGCGCCCTAAATTCATCAAAACTGCCTATGTGCGACGGTTCAACAACCCTTAAAAATTGTTGCCGCAACTATACATATCGGTATATTTATTAAATGTGAACAAAATACACTCGTGGACAAAAAATTCCGTTTGTCCGGTATCATAAGAAATTTTGTTTTCAACAGACATAGCATTATCTATAAAATAGTAGTGGAAATAAAAAAAGTGCTGAACTTTCAAATCAGAAAGGAAACGTTTATGAACAAATAGTATTAAAAAATATCTTTTCATTATAAATGGCAGGTATCAAGATTAACAAATATTTAACAGTTGCGCTTATTTGTGGACCGCTGAACAAGAAGCAGGTTCTACTGCTAGTTTTCACGTGGCTTATTCATTAGTGAAACACTGGAAACTATTTACTGACGGTGAATTAATCAAAAATTACATGATTTGCAGCAGCAGAAGAAATGTTTCCAGAAAATGCTAATTTATTCAAAAACATCAGTTTGTCAGCAAACACGGTGATTCAACGTGTATATATAGTGACGGTAGTAAAAACAAGTGTGGAAAAAATGAAGGTGTCATTGCACTCGCATCAAAGGTCGTAGAAAATGACGGTGATTCTAAACCAGTAAACGTGAATCGCATCATTCATCAACAGTCTTCCTAACAGATAATATGAGTTCAGTCATCGTCAATACAGACAGTTTATTTAAGAAATTGGAATTAATAATTTACCACATCATACTGCAGTATGCTGCTTTAGCTGCGGAAAGTTATAATGCGATTTTATCGAGATTTTATGAGCTCCGAGCAATAATAGAAGTTATGATGAATGAAAGGAGTCGCCCTCTACCTGAGTGACAATACAATGAATGGAAATGATAACTTCCATACCGCTCTACCTAAACATATGAATAATCTTAATCAAGAATTATAAGGAGAAAACCAGCTTCTGTCTGATTTAGACATAGTTATTGAAGAAAAAAATGCTTCACGCGTTTGAATACATGCCAAACATTTAATCAGCAAACTGAGACGCTATTTTCGGTAAAATTTGCAAATGAAGCTTTGGATGCTTTAAAAATAAATTTTTAGTGTCGATTTTTAAATTTTGATGTAATTGCAAACAAAATCCAGAATTCTGAAAATCCTTTTAATGGCGATATAGAAACGCTTTCCACGGAACATCAAATAGAAATGATTTATTTGCAGTGTAGTAATATGTTTAAAGAAAAATATTAAATTCATTAATGCTGTATGTTCCTGAGAATCGCTAAAAGGCTGTAGATTTGGTGTCATGTCAATTGGTAGTGTCTTATAAAACGATCGGAATACCACTACCAGTATATATTAAATAAATTATTCTTGTGGTTCTTATAATTACCAAAACAATTTTATTTATTTTGTGATTTCATACAAGGTAATAGAATATACTATCCTTTTTTATTTAATATGTTTATTGTTTCTGTACATTTGTCAGAAGTTCACTACAATGTTCTTTTTTTGATTAGATGCCGTCAGTATCAGAATGGTATTCCGGCAAGAACATATTGATCACCGGTGGCACTGGTTTCATGGGCAAAATCCTCATTGAAAAACTATTAAGATCCTGCCAAAACATCGAGAGGATATATCTCTTGATCCGTCACAAACGCGACAAAACTCCAAAACAACGAGTAGAGGAACTGATCAATATTCCTGTAAGTCCCTATATCTAAACATAATAAATCGAAGCGTTTTCATAAGATTTTCTCCAATACAGATTTTTGATGCTATCAGTAATTCACCTGCCGGAAACCAATTATTTAAGAAATTGGAATGGGTCTGTGGTGATGTCACTCAAAGAGATTTGGGATTAGCAAGTGAAGATCTCGAAAAGTTAAAACAAACCGTCGATATCGTATTTCACATGGCTGCCAATGTACGATTTGACCAGCCTCTGAAGCAAGCGATGATGTTCAACACTGGTGGTACTTTGAGGTTATTGGAGGTCGTAAAGACCTTCGAGAAAATAAGGGCATTCATTCACGTTAGCACCTCCTATTGTCATTGTGATGAAACTGTGCTGGAAGAGAAAACTTATTCAGCACCGCATAATCCTAGGTTAGTATTTATCTAATTACAAAACAAATAGGTAATCGAATAATTTAGGAAATATAACATTGCCTTCCTTAATAATACTAGTTATTAAGAAGACTTAAAAATGTAAAATATGTAACTTAATTTCTAAAGACATCATCAGAAAAGAACCAATCTACTGGTAACGTAACGAACAAACTCCTTTTTTCTACAGACTTCACCAAATTCCACAACTGTTTTATTCTGCGCTATTCAGTATGGTTTTGCTGGTATCTCTTCTTCCCTAACATTCTTTCCATAACCTGTACTCGTCTTTTTAGTGTTTTCTTTGGTTCCCAACATCATTTTTACTCATCCACTATCTACTATTTGCATTCTACTGATATGTCCAAGTCATTTTAATTGGTTTGGTTCTACGAGGGGAGTTTTTTTTATGTTATCTACCTAGCTATAAAAACAATATCCTTTAGCGACAATTTTTTTAATGACTTTTCTGTGATCCTTTAGTGTCATCTCGAAGTTTGCTTTGAATCGCTTAACATTTGTTACTCTTACATTCGTTCACAGAAGAGAAAATAAATTAATTGAAACTTGAACACAGAAGTTTCATGAAAGTATCAAAAGAACGCAGTAGCCCGAAAAATATCCTTGAAAGAATGGTGGTAGTGTATGGAGAAAATACTAGTCCTATTTTCAAGTCAAATTTTGGTGTAAGCAGTTCAAATGGGGTAGAGAATCCATTCATAATGTCCCAACGTGTGGAACACCTCTAGAAGCACTAACTGAAGAAATCCCATGATGAGGACTTCTTAAATAGAATTGTAACTGTGGAAGAAACTTGGGTACACCACTGGGAACCTCCCACAACAAGAATCCATACAATGGGTTCATAAAGGTTCTCCACCGCCCAAGAAGGCAGAAACGCAACTTTCTGCGGGAAAAGTGATTACAATTATCTGGGACGCGGAAAGGATTCTCTTAATTGAGTATACACCAAAAGGGACTACAATAACGGGGGAAATGTCTACTAAGGTAGAATTAAGAAATTGAACACGACTATTCGCGAAACGACCCTATAATTTTGCTTAGTAAACTCTGCTTTTACAGGATAACTGCAGAGTGCATAAGGCACGAATGGTTCAAGCAGTAATCAATGAATGCGGCTTTAAGAAATTAGAACATTCACCCTGCGGTCCCGACCTCGCCCCCTGTTACTATTATCTTTTTCCAAAAGTGAAAAAACACTTGAGAGGGCGTCGATTTTTATCGAACGAAGACGTGGAAAACGCTGTAAGATCGTATTTTGCGGAATTACCAAAAGAATTCTTTTTCAAAGGCATTGTGTTATTAAAGACACGTTGGAATAAGTGTGTTAGTGTTAATTATTCTTACGTTGAAAAATAAAATTTTGTTCGTTTTCTAACTCGCTTTATACATAGCTAGGTAGAGAACATACAAACTTTACTCGTATAAGCTTCAGAACAGATTACACTCCTAACTTTTCACTTATATCCTGTTTTCTGATGTATTGCTTCCAGTCACATCCTTTTCTTTACGTAGGTATTTCATGTGTGTGGACTGGATTCTACGTTTCTGCTTCTTTGTAAGTACCTAAGATTCACATCCAATGATTAGTATCGATTCCATTCACTGCTTCCTATTTTGGTATCCTATTACCAACTTTTTAAGTATTGTACTTGATTCTATGGTTACATTGTTCATTATTATAATGAATAGTGTGGGTGGGGTTAAAAAGTTTCTGTTCCAATGGTTTTTGTTCTGCCCATAATTTTACTCTGCCCTTATGTAATTAATTAATAACACAAAATTTAGTTTCCAAAAATGTTTTATGTAGACACTACGTATGTTTTGCCGCACTGTGGCTTCATCAGATGAAATGATACAAATTCAATTTCTATAATACTGGAAAATTATGAGTTATCTTGGCGGAGCGGCAAATATAAAGACAATTAATAATTATAAAAAGACAATTTGATAGTAAGCTGTCATCTAGAGCACAATAAGCCTTATTGGCTGCGGTGCAAACTGGAGACGTTAGTCAGACAGGCCTGGAAAAAAAAAGCTGCCATCTAAAATGCTTCAATGACTAACAAGATATAATGTAAACTACAGATGTGTAAAAGTGAAAATGTGAATAATTAAGCATAGAACCATCACTATCATCCACAGAGTTTCATCAAATGGTCTTGATTTATCTAAGGCATGCATTTAATTTCACTACACAAATAATATTGACGCAAATTGTACAATTAAAAGACTAGGTAATGTACAAATTCGGAGTAGTGCTATCGTATATCATTCATATGGATCAATCAGACGGTTCAGATTTATCTTAAGCGAACATCCAATATTAACACACAAATAATACTGACTATGTATCAAAGATAAAGTATAGAATTGTGTAATTCAGACATGACACTTTTACACATTTCTAGTTTACATTATATTTTGCAAGTCATTGACACATTTTAGGGAGAGTCTGAGAGTAGACACGAGACGCATCGGTTGTGTTTTTGGTGTATAGTCAGTGCCGCGCGGTCTACTTGATTTTTTGGTACCCTGTGGTAAGTGAAATACCTGTGGCATTTTCCTATCCTATTTCTGTATACTTCTTTAAAATAACGAAATTACGTACATATTATTAATTTTAAATTATTAATGTCTAACGATCAGGGGGGATTTTTATCCCCCCAAAAAAATACTGAATTGATGGATATATCAGGCCCTCAAGAGAAATTATACTTTGAAGACACAATCCCGTTAATTCAATGTTTAGAATCCCGTATCAAATCCATATCGGATTTAACGTTATTGTCACAAATAGACATTCCAATTTCGATTCTTCCCGAACTACAAAAAACGGTAGAACAAGGTTTTTATATTAAAGATAACACCACGTGCGAGACAGATCTTCGAAACGCTGTTCCTCTTAGCAAAGATGTTTTAAACTTAACATCAAAATTATTAACAGACCTCAAATTAAAAGCCACACAAATTAACTCTAACTTTACAGTGAGTAAATTTCACGTAAAAGATTTACCCCCCTTTGTGGTATATATTGAATCAGTTGATAAAAATGTGGGGCAGTTAAGGGATATGCAGATCGGCAGGCTGTTCCATAATAACAATATACAGGGTATTAAAAAAATTGAAAAGAGAGGCAAAAATAAATTAGGCATTGAATTCACTTACTTAAAACATGCAAATGAATTTTTAACATCAAATTTTGCTGCGAAAAATAATTTTAAGACATATATTCCTAATCATCTTGTATCATGTAAAGGTGTTTTGAGACAAATTGACCCCTCTTTAGATGTTGAAACCATTTTAAAAAACCTTAAAACTTGTGACAACAGGGAAATATTAGCTGTTAAACGTTTACGCAGACAAGAAAAAGTTGATAACAAAATTAATTGGGTTAATTCTGCATCTATTATAGTTACATTTCGTGGGAGGAATATACCAAATTTTTGTACACTTTTTTATAATGTTCGCGTTCCAGAGATGTATATACCGTCGGTAATTCAGTGCAGAAACTGCTGCCGATATGGTCACGTTTCTACACAATGCAAATCAAAAAAGAGATGTCCCGCCTGTGCCAAAGAGCATGCTTTAACTGAGTGTGATATGGCCCAGTCTCCTGCTTGTATTTTCTGCCGCCAAAACCACGCCACCACGGAAGAAGGAACAAAATATAGAGACAGAATTTGTCCCGAATTTATTTATCAGGGACAAATTAGGCTGTTCATGGCAAAATATAACTATTCATTTTTTGAGGCAATTTCGATATGTAAAAGAGACTTTCGTTATGATACTGATAAACAATCACAAATTATCCAATTTGACGAAGTTAACTTTCCTGATCTGAATAGAAAGTCACCCCCAATAAATATCAATTCATATCTACCGACCAATACAAACACGTTTTCCAAAATTGTACAACAAAAAAATAATTTTACCTTTAGCAAATCTATAAATAAATCACAAGCTCAATTGCCTATTAAAAGAAAGAACCCGTATGACAGCGAAATGTATATGAATAGGAATGGTAGGGTTAGAGAATATTCGTCTGATAAAACCATTCTGGATGGAGGCGTGAGAAAGGTTATCCCCTCTTCCTCGTCTTCAGCTACACCCATAGCAGATATTTCTGCAAACACTGAGCTAATTAATTCCCTGAAAAACGCTTTTCTCTCTAATAAGGATGCTTTATTCAATTTCTTAAAGGAATTTATACCTCCTTCTCATCACGATAAACTTTCATGGATAACAACAACACAGGAAGTTCAAGCAATGATTCATTAAAAATCTTTGTCTGGAATATTAATAGCTTTTCTAAAAACAAAGCGAATTTATTTGCATTTTTAAAAACTTCTAAGCTGAATCCGAGTTTTATAGTTTTAAATGAAACTCGTTTAAGTGAAGGTTCCTTTATTACTACCCCTGGATACAATTCAAGCCATAATTGTAGAGATAATAAGAGTGGTGGCACTTCTATTTTAGTCAGGAAGGGTATCATATTTTCCAGCTTTATACCTGACTGTAACTTACCTGAAAAATGTCAGTTTATTATAACCAAAACAAGTAAAATAACTATTGTTGCTGGTTATATCCCTCCAGATACAAGATTTACCTTACGTAATTGGACAGATATTCTGTGTGCTGTAGAGCCCCCATTTGTTGTAGTGGGGGATTTTAATGCTCATCACCATTCTTGGGGTAGCTCGATAACCAATCAAAGGGGCAGAACCCTTTATCAGTTTTCTGAAGACATGAACATAATTAACTTAAATGATGGTGCCTCCACCTTTCTACTTCCCCCAGGTTCTGGCCCCAGTGTAATTGATTTAGCTTTCTGTTCAGATGACATAGCGCCCGTAAGCTATTCCTATACACATGATGATGTCCTGGGAAGTGACCATTTTCCTGTGATAGTTAACATTCTGTACCCAAATTTAGTGCAATCTTCCACCACATTTTATCATAAGAAATATAAATATCAGTATGCCAAATGGGACACATTTACGGAGTCAATCTCTGAAAATATCACTGCCAAAGGTGCCTCCTCATACCAGGAATTTGTCTCATATATCATAAGTGCTGCAGACAAATCTATTCCTAAAAGTAATCTCAGGCATAAATATGATCCATGCCCATGGTGGGATTCAGAATGCTCCAGAGTAGTCAGACTGAGGAGCCAACTAATTAAAAAATTTAAAACAACTGGCTCCATGGAGTCCTTTATAATTGCAAAAAGATATATTGCAATGTCAAAAAGAATATTAAATAAAAAGAAACGCTCACGGTTTAGAGCTTACTGCGATTCACTTGACCGTAATACAAATATGAATGAAGTTTGGAAATCGATTAGAATTTATTCTAGGGCAATCTCTCCTTCCCCGAAACACCCTATACCAAACGATATAACATGTCAAGAGCACTTTCTTTCCTCGCTTGCGCCATGTTTTGTTCTTAATAAACCAGAAGATTTTAATATCCATAATAATAGCACACGTACTATGACTCAGCCTTTTACACTTCTCGAATTGCAAACAGCCATCGCCCAAGCGAAGGATACAGCTCCGGGTGTTGATAGGATCTCAAATACTATGATTAAACATCTTCCTATAGAAGCACAAAACTATTTGCTCTGTATGTTTAATAACATGTTATGTGGACAACGGATTCCCTCCGACTGGAAGCGTATTTTGATATGCCCTTTTTTGAAACCTGATAGAGATCCGTTTGATTATAAAAACTTTCGCCCTATTGCTTTACTTCCATGCATAAGGAAACTACTTGAAAGATTAATTCTATACCGTATGGATTGGTGGTGTGAACGACATTACATCTTAGACTCCTGCCAGTTTGGTTTTAGGAAATCCAAATCAACCACTGATAGTTTATGTATCTTAACATCCGATATCTTGTCAGCATTCTCCAAACAAGAGGTCCTCTTTGCCGTTTTCTTGGATGTGTCTAATGCATATGATAATGTTGTTATACAAGTTTTAGTGGACAAGTTAAAACAAATATGTTTGCCTGATAGCATAGTTTTTTGTATTTCTCAACTTATCACAGAAAAGATCTTATCAATAAAAACATCTGATATTTCTAGAATTTCCTATAAAGGCCTCCCACAAGGTAGTATCCTAAGTCCAATTTTATATAATATCTACACGGCAGGCCTCGAGAAATTTATTTCTCCTCATGTAAAATGCCTTCAATATGCTGACGACATAGTTATTTATGCGACAGGTAAAGATATTACTTCAGTTTTCGAAAAAGTACAAACTGGTTTAAATGGGGTCAATGAATGGTTATCGGACAGAGGATTAGCACTGTCAGCCACAAAAACTAAATCTGTTTGGTTTTCAAGGAGAAGAGTGGAGTATGCCTTTCCTTCGGTTTCTCTGGCAAACGAAAACATCCCAATTGTCCAAACTTTCTGTTATCTCGGTTTATGGCTGGACTCTAAACTGAACTGGAAGGTACATGTGTCACATGTAGTCAATACATGTAATAAAGCTGTTAATGTTATTAAATCCCTGTGTAGTAAAAAATGGGGATCTGATCCTAAAACATTACTAATATTATATCGCTCTTTAATTAGATCCAAACTAGAGTACGCCTCCAGTCTATATGCCTCCTGTGCAAAAACACACCTTTATCGCCTAGATAGAATTCAATATAAGTGTTTAAGGATAATCTTAGGCGCACTTTGCTCCACCCCCACCAATGCTTTACAAATAGAAGCGGTTGAACCCCCACTGATACTCAGATTCATGTTCCTCACAAAGAAATATTTATTGAAAATATTCAACTGTGAAAATACTCAAGTTATTAAAGCTATTGAATCATTGGCCCATAATACGAACCGACAACGCCGAATCCCTATCGTGATATCGTGCCTATCGGAAATTAGTATGTTTAAAAACCTTCTGGATTCCAACAAACTCCATGATATATATAGATTAGATTACTCATTCCAATTTTTCAAACCAAAGACTACATCTTTTCAAACATGTACCACCGATAAAACATCTATACCCGGGAAGAATATCGATCAACAATTTGAGGAATATGCCTCACGAAAATGGTCCTCTCACAATCGCTATTTTACTGATGGATCAGTCCATCAACAGCCTGCCTCAACCTCTGTCGGCATATATTCCCCTACGACAAATTTTACTTATTCAGCTTCCCTTAATCGCTTCTCGTCTATTCTAACTGCAGAGTTGGTTGCTATTTATATATGTGTTTTATATATTATTTCAACTAAGAATAGAGACAATGTGATATTCTCTGATTGTAAGAATGCTATTTTAGCTATTGAGAATGGTCTGAATAACAGAAATAACACTATCGTATGGCGCGTTAGGGAGTGCCTATGGAATGCTGGGAAAAATGGTGTAAATATTGCGCTCTGTTGGATACCCAGTCATGTGGGCATCAGATATAACGAGAAAGCGGATGAGTTAGCCAAATTAGGAAGAAACAAACCTGAATATAATATAAAAAATTGTTTCAAGGATTTCATCCCCCATCTTAGAACGGATCTGTTAAATAAATGGAAGGATTACTGGAGCTCCTCCTCTCACATAAAAGGTAGATTATATGCTCGGACACAAGATTCCATTCCCAGAGTCCCATGGTTCGTACAAATGCCTTTTAAATCTAGAGCTTTCATTACCACAATGTGTAGAGTAAGATTTGGTCATCTTCTTACCCCCCAACACCTACACCGTATCAATATCGTGGAGGATCCCAGATGTGAGTGCGGTATGGTGGGTGATATTAATCATCTTTTCTTCAATTGTCCACTCAAGCATCTCCAGATTAATCGTCTCATAGAAGATCTCATAAACTTAAAAATATACCCCCCATATAATATTTATACAATACTACGTCTTAATTCTTTTAAAGTGTATTTGTGTCTATATACCTATCTAGAAAAAAATAAAATTCCTATCTAACTGTTAATCCCAATGTCTATTCCCTCTTTGTGTAGGTATGTTCTGTTCCGAGGCTCCATTTCGGGATGTGTAATGTGTCGCCGGAGCCCCGGCACGAGAAGAGTCTATATTCTGTGTTTGTGCACCTCCTTCCTTTTAAGTTTTAAATTCCCGCCACAGGGTGCCAACTTGTGTATGGTGCATGAAAAGAATCTATATCTAGATTCAAACACCAAGACAGAAGAAACAATTATAAGAAGAAGAAGAAGACACATTTTAGATGACAGCTTGCTGACAAATTGATATTTTATTATTATTAATTGTCTTTATATTTGCCGCTGCACCAAGATAACTAATTGTTTTTAATACATTATATACAGGGCGAGTCAACTCCACGAGTAAGGCAGATTGTGACTTTATGAGAAAAGATATTTTGAAGCGGTTTTCTTCCAATGATAGCCACTTATTAGGGGCACGTTTTAAAATTATTTTGTATTCGACAGAGTGTTCCATAACTTGATGGCTGACCTGTTCTTTTCTAATTCGAAGTGCTCTTTACTCATGGGCATGTTAATTAATCTATAGACCATAGATTGATGATTAGAAAAGAACGGAATTTTCACGATAGCTGGTAACTGGCATTTTAATTAAACAACTAGAGTCAAAAATACTGTCCTCAATTTACCCAAAAAACAACATCTAATAATTACAATCTCATTACATCAGCTGGTGTTCCGTTCTTTCTTCAAGTGTATTATCCAGTGACAGCGATACTGTGTAAATTTAGGCAAAATAGTTCCTGTTTGTCAGTCTATAGGGATCCTTTCTGTTTTCCATAATCGATAATATCCTCCCCAATGATTGTAAGAACAAAAAAGACACATCAAGGAACAATAAAATATCTCGGATTATTTTCGGACGGCGTATAGTATTGTGTTAGTAACGAAGAGGTAAAATTACATACTTCTCTATGTTCAATTTTCCAGTATCTATCTGAAGAATAGCCTGGACTTTTTGAAACAATTTATTTTGATTATGGCAATTTATTTAAACTTTTTTTTTTGTAACAGAAAGATACTGGACTTGGTATCCTGGATGGACGATGATCTAGTTGAGCTGTTAACACCACATCTTTTGAAAAACTCCCCAAACACTTATGCTTACACTAAATGCTTAACGGAAGAACTTATTATAGAATATGCTCATGAATTACCGACTGCAATAGCAAGACCATCAATAGGTACGTAACACCAATAGTCATAAGTAGGGGGCCGGCCCATGATTTCTTTCATTTGTTGCAAGTAAAAACTTATTATGTTGCTAAATAACAGAAATGATTTTTTATGTTGCAATTATTTTTCACATTTTGACCTTATTTATGGTCTTTGATTACGTTTCAACCTAAATATTATAAAATAGAATGGTATTTGTATATTTACTTAAATTTTCTGAATTATTATGAATTATATGTGCTGAAATTCCTCTTCATACATTGATTCCATTTTTAATACTTATTTATAATTAAAAAATATTAGAGTAATATTTAAGTAGTACAAGAAAATCCAAAAATATATAGGGCGAGTCATTTAAAAAAATTATGTTCCGTGCATTTCAGGTGAAACCGGAAGTGCGTAAGAGCTTAAAGTATTTTTACAATATGCGCCACAAGCAACCATAGATCCTCCACCAATTGTTTTTTCTTTTATTTAAAACACAAAAGAGCAATCGAAGAAGCGGCTATTAATGACTCACCCTGTATGTTATGAGTTATACTGGATTATAAATAAATAATAAAAAATTATCACTTATCGGTTTCAAATATATAAACACTAAGGTAATGGCTCTGTCCTGATTAATTCTGCTCAGCGCCTTTTCTCGCTTCCGAACAGTATCACCAAATGACAGATTCACATGGGTAGGTACCCCAGGGTTCCATCCCACGAGTATGTCTTTCAACTCGTTGAACACACCCCTAACATACACAACAATGTGCTCATCCCTTAATGAATATATGTCTTTAAAATTAAAATCAAATGCCTCTGTGCATTCAGAATTATTGACTTAGTCCTGATTAGTTCTGATCAGCGCCTTTGCTCGCTCCCGAAATAGTACCACCAAGACCAATTCGTGTTTTAGGATTAATCAAGGCTCCATGCTATGAATTAATCACCTGTTTAATTCATTGCATACATCCCTGACTTATGACCCAACACGTCAAAATTCCAATACACAAACACAATAAAGTATAAAATAAATAAAGAATGTATTTACATAAAAAAAAATACTAACCTCGTTCTACAACTCCAGTATAAAACACCACATAAGAAAATTATGTAACACAATATACAATAAAACAAAAATAGATAGCACCTAATCACCTTAATTCCTCATATAGAATTTCAAAATCATCCATATTTAAATCGTTAAAGGAAAAATATTATTGTAGACAGTAAAGAAATATTCTACAAACAAATAAAAATAAAAAAACTTTTAATTACCCTAATACTATAATCTTATAAATGTCTCAAACACCAAGTGTCTATACTTTTATTCCAACTTGATAATAAATACTTTCTCATTAAATCTTAAACTAAATCATTACAATTACTAAAAATGTTCTACCATAACGCACGGTATAATTACCCCGCGTATAAGAATAAAACATCCTAGTTCAAAAAAAAAACTTAACTTGCTAGAAATATCAAAGTCTTATTTAGACGAAATTATTCTAAGTACAAATAAAATTTTTGTGTGAAATATTATAAGTTCAGAATGATTGAAAATGTTCTAAGTCCAAATAAAATTTAATTCGGTAAAATTTTTCAAGTCCCGCTTTTATCAAGATTTTTCTAAGTCCAATTAAATATTTAGGAAAAATATTACAAGTTTTGAAATGATTTGTGTTTATACCTTTACTGAATTAAAATAAAATTTTAATTCAGTAAAGGTATAAACACCCGTATTCTTATTTTATTTTAAGCGGTTCACACCTGCTTCAAAAATCTCTTGTATTTTAGAAGCGGTTTGCATCAGCTTCTCCTCTGAAATGTATATGTCTTCGCTTATATGCATATTTTTCTTCACAAAAACGTACGGTTATCTTCGACACGATACCGATTCCACCTCTTCAGTTGCATTTCTATAGTGCTCCACCTATCGGTAAAGTGATGTATTATTTATTTAAAAATGTAAACAAACATCCATCTCAATGTCGACTTGTTTACGTTTGTGATTGTAAATAGTATCTCGCGGGGGATATTGAGCCCGGCGGGGCTGATTCATTGAACGTATTCGTTCATAATATTTTCTCGCGCTAAAGCTTGTGGGAAACACTTTCTTGTGAATATTCACTTGATATACCAGGCTTATTTTAATGTTAGCTTCTTGAATAAAATTACTATAACATTCTTATATTATTTTACTTAAATTAATTTAAATTTACCAAAATACTAACTTAATAAATATTTATATAGACTGATCATAATAAAATAAATAAAATAGTAATTAATTAAATTAGATCTAGAAGTGATCTCGATTATGCTTATTTACAATTTACCACCAAACTCAAGATCACTGCAATATGTAACAATGGCTTATCCCATAAAGAAGGTCATCGGTACAAAGAAAGTATTATTGTTGTCGTTATCATTATTTTTTTATGCCTTTACGCTGTTAGTTGCTTATGTTTAAATTTGTGCCTGTATTATTTAATTTTTATGTTTATGATTATATTATTGACTTGTTCTAATGGTCACATGAACTAATAAATATTATTATTATTATTATTATTATTAATTTCTTTGAAATTAACACCGATGGAATTTTTTCCATATTTTTCTCATGACCCTTGGTCCTCACATAACCTACCATCCAGGGGCTCCGCGAATTTTGGGACACGTCATATAATAATTACATTGATTTTTCATGAGGTTATTTTATTATTAACAATGAAATTCACATTTCAGTTATTGCAGCCTATAAGGAACCCATTCCAGGCTGGATAGATAACCTAAACGGACCGACTGGAATATTAGTTGGTGGTGGAAAGGGTGTCATACGAACCATGCACTGTAACGCATCCTTAGATGCCGATATAGTACCCGTAGATATAGTTATAAATCGATTGTTGATAATAGCGAAGGAGTTGGGCGAAAGAGAGAAACTCGAGGAACCCCTAGTATATAATTTAACTAACGATCCAGTAGGTTCAAGTTTTTGAAATTTGGAAAAAATCATTAAGAGCTGACATCACTTGTTTCTAGGCAAATCCTATAACGTGGGGAACGGCATTAGAAATAGGGAGGAAGCATTTATATAACAACCCCTTCAGCATATGTCTATGGTATCCAGGAGGAAGTATTAAGTCTAATTATTTCGTGCATATGCTGGCAGTGTTCTTCTTTCATATGATACCGGCATATTTTATCGATTGTATTTTAGGATTGATAGGAAAAAAACCATTGTAAGTACAAACAGTTTCCTCAGTTCGTATCGTAGTTCGTTCTTGTTATATATTAAGAAGAAATAAAGCATAGTGGTGGTTATATGTAAAAATAATTAAAACTAAAAATATGGTTAAACAAGTTACAGATGATTTTTATATATTCTTCCATTTTTTTATTATATAAACGTCTAATGTAGTTTTGCTGAACCTATTGACATGGTAAACTATAGACAGATACGTAGTTAATAAAATAAACATAAATTTATTATATCAAATATATAATTATATACATATATCAAATAATAAATACAGAATTATCATTATAATAAACAGCTACGTAAGAAGTCAAAACTGGACCCTGATGCTAAATCACAGAGTGCCCCCTTCATTATTAAAAAAAAAAAACAATTTAAAATAAAACATTTATTTATTCCACAGACAATAACACAAATACAAAACTAGCCCTAATTAATAACGTGAAAAAAAAAAGCTCTCAAGAGGGAGATTATACTCGTAAATACAAAATTTGGGATTGATAGCTATAGCGGTTTGATCGCTATCGTGGCCACACAGAGAGAGAGACAGAGACACAGACATTTTTTAAAAACCACTTTTACGGTATCAGAGGACTCGAGGTCGAACATTTTCATCATCACAATACGTCCTTATACTATGTATAAGAAAATAAAAAATGAGGTGTGGCCACTACACGACTTTCTTATACGTATGAGCGTTTCAATCTATACAATTCTAAGAAATTTTTTATACAAAAATTATTCAGAATCCTATTCTAAGTACTTTCATTCTCTTAATAAATCGGTATAGAATGCATACTTTGCGAGATATTCAAAAAAAAACTGCTACTCGCTAAGAGCAAAAGTGCTACTTCCGGTCCGAATTTTGAAATTTCATATATACAAAAAATATTGCAAATTCAACTCAAAATACTTTTGTACTCTTAATAAATATATATAGAATACATAATTTACGACATATTTGCAAAAAATCGCTCTTCGCCAAGAGTAAAAGTGGTACTTCCGGTCCGAATTTTGAAATTTTTTTTATAGAAAAGATACTTAAAATTATCATTTAAATACTTTTATACTGGTAATGCACCAGTCAAGAAAGCATGACTTGCGAGATATTCGCAAAAAACTGATTTTCGATAAGAGTAAAATACCTACTTCTGGTAGGAATTTCAAAAAACTGTTTAAGACAATTTGTCTCAAATTTAATTTTGAGTACATTTGAATTCTTTATAAATTTGTTTAAATTTAGTAATTGACGAAATATTTGCAAAATTCGATTTTTTCATTGAAGTAAACTACTACTTCCGGTCTACTGATTTTACTGAAAAACTAATCAGATCCTTATACTACGTATAAGAACGTAAAAAGAATCAACCAAATATGTCGTTACTATCGTCAGTTATGATCGAGACTGCATACAAAAATTATGATTTTTGTAGTTTGTCCGTATTGACGATAGCGAGCAGAACAAAAAAAGAATTAAGGCTATACGCCCGGCCTCGAAATCGTTTTTCCCATTTCCTAATCGTATTTTTCATGAAAACCTTACCGAATTTACACGCTAATTTAAGAAAAAAATGCCTTTCAATGGATAAATCGTAATTTCTTCGAAATTGTCCAAAGGGCCCTAAATAAAAATAAAAATGTAAGAAATTTCAAAAAACAAGCCTTTATTTAAAATTATGTAACACTCAACAGCAATACATAAATTTTATTTTTTCTTAATTTTTAAAAATAAGGTCACGAAACGGAAAACAAAATTTTGAAATTTGGGCGAAATTCACTGAAATCAAATAGAGTATGTGCTATGCTCGCACATTGTGTCGAGAGGTAGCTCCGCCTACCATTTCGGGCAGTTTCTACGCAGTTTGTAAAATACTTCTGAGATCGGTGTATGTTAAGAAAGTAATCGTTACTCGGACATTATTTTATCGAAACCGTTGATATTTTCTTTACAATATAGTGTACATATACAGTGTCAGCGTCACAATACTTCCTTATACTACGTATCAGAAAGTAAAAGCAATATCTCTTCCCGTCCCTAACGCTATACCTGCTAGAAGCGCATGCTAGGACTCACACGGCTTGCGGGCAGGGAGTATAATTATTATATTTGACTCGCAATAATTTACTTCTGAAACGATCTAGAAATTTATTTCTTGCACAAAAAATAATTTTGGAATGTTGGCTTTATTTTGTTTCACATATATATGGGTAAATTCTGAAAAATAAGATTAGTTACTCGATAGCTGAAAAATATCTTACACAAATTGGTGGTCTACTAAAACTTTTTTTTTATAAAATTTACACACCATAAAGAAAAATCGAAAACACTAGTATCATCCAAATACCTTAGGGTATAACCTTAAAAAAAACAGATCCCTAGCTCTCTGCATTGCTGAGATATCACGAGATAAGTATTAATAATTGAAGAAAATGAAAATTTTAAAATTTACACAAAAAAACGATTTTTCGACCTTTTTGCGATTTCGATTTTATTTTCCAACTCAAAATTTGAATCCGGCAGGTGATTTTACATATCCAGCTTCACCTTTTTTTGTGTGTTTGAGAAAATATAGATTGTATAATTTAGGGGCGGTTGCTTCCCGATTGCCAAACATGTGGGCCAATCGGCGATTATCTGAGACCATAACGCAGCCATAAATTACAGGCAGATTAGATTAGGTGACAAGTTCTTTTCTCTATCTTTTTCCTCAGCATAAGACAGAGCACGCGGACCCTTAAACATTTGTCTTTTATTTACATTTGCACGAAAAGCAGTGGTACGCCTATTTCAAATCGAACTCAGCTTGAAGCGGGCGTCCAGCCTTAAGCATATCGTTTGTTCGATTCGTAACTTATGGTCTTGAGTTCATACAAAAATCCTATAGAAAAAGTCACCTTCAAATTTTCCCGAATTTTCCAATTTTCCGGGCAACTTTTCCAATTTTTCGGGCAACTTTTCCAATTTTTCTTGCCGTTATTATACTATACGCACATATAAAAAAATTAGCCAAATCGGCCCATTCATATGTAGGGTTACATGTGCGACATAAATTAAGTATATAATTTTAAACTGGGCACTAACCTATTTACATACACATAATATACAGGGTTGCGATTATGTATGGATACAGCTGAATATTTTGAAAACGGTTTATTGAAACTGGCTGAAATTTGGCACACTCTTAGAAGGATTTAGACTAGATTATTTGAGATGTTCTCCAGTTTTACATCGTCGTTTGTTTCCGAGGTACAAGTCTAACTTGATGTTTTTTAAATAGCACGGGGGGTCAAATGTAACTCTTTTGAAACGAGTGTGTTTTTCTCTGTTCAGCGATGTAACACATGCCTGTCATAATTTTCATAAAAACCGTTTTTTTTTGTTTTTACGAATTCGGATTTGAAGAAAAGTAAAAGTAAGTTAGCTTTTGAAATGATGTTTTTAATCTGTCGTCAACTGTTAACAACCTCACTTCCACCAAAAATAATAAAAATAACGCATTTTATTAAAATTGAACTCATACATTTTAAGAATAATGAAAAAAAATTTTAAATTGTATACATATTTTATATTATAAAATATGCTCAAAATGCTGTCCTTCAACTTTTTGACAGTAATGAATTCGATGGACAAAATTCTGCAAGGTGTCAATCAAAGTATGAGGAGAAATCAAGGCAATCTCATTTCCTATTCGTTCTTGCAAATCTGCGATATTTAATGGTCTGTTCAAATAAACTCGATTTTTTAAATGACCCCACAAGTAAAAATCAAGTGAGGTCAAATCAGGTGTCCTAGCAAGCCATTAAATTTTTCCCCTCTGTCCTATCCATCTATCAGGAAACGTTTGGTTTAAATACTGACGTACTACACGACCAAAATGGGGCGGTGCTCTGTCTTGTTGAAACCGTATGGTGTCTGCTGGTATATTTCGGTTATTGTAGTTTGGGAAGATTTTTCTGAGCCGGTAACAATGTTTTGTTGTAAAAGTAGTAAGTAGCCTTGTATCTACAAAACGAATGACGATGTAAAACTGGAGAACATCTGAAATAATGTAGTCTAAATTCTTCTAACAGTGTGCCAAATTTCTGCGAGTTCCAATAAACCGTTTTCAAAATATTTAGCTGTATCCATACATAATCGCAACCCTGTATGTATAACTGAGACATTTACTGCACTTGTCAAAATCTGACGTTTGTCTGAATTCTTGACGCTTTCTTCTACACGTGACCGCAAGATTTTTTTACCGCTTCCTCCCGCAGAAAGGCTTTAAATCGATCGTATCTTCGTCAGCGGAGGACTCAGAACGTGGAAAATGCATCCAAACGTTGCAGAAAAGTCCGTTCTAGTCGACTCGGAGCTTTCGTCGGGAGGAAAAACCTGAAAAACATCAAATGCTACCGTTTAAGTAAAACTTTTCCATGCACCTGCCAAATCTGACGTTTGACGTCAATTTTTGATGTGTTTTGCTCAATTTTGAAGTGAAAACTTCTATGGGCGCATTGATGCATTGATTGTTGGGCACTGAACGAGACTGAGCCGTTACGCTCGGAATGTAACGCTCATTCGGGTAAAGTCGGCTCGAGTCGCTCGGCAACCGTTTCACGCTCGGCTTTGTATTATAACACTAACTGGCGGTATTTAATTTCAATTAAATTGGAATTTAGAATAAATACGCGAAATATTGTATATTTATTTTCTGAAAAATTCTTGTCCACGTGCAGATGCGATCCCGAGCCGCCCGGGTATGAGGCCGGCACGTTACCATTAGACTCGTATGAGAATTATCATATCGTCTATTTGTATATATACATGCGTACGTATGAATTTTTGAAGTGAAAACTTGATCAGACCGAGCGAAATGTACTAGAATAATGTATACACAATAATAATAAATATATGTTTTTTAAATGTAATATAGAACGAAAATGGAAAATGTAAATGTAAATGAATATAGCACGAAAAAAAAGTTGTATTTCGTATTATTAACCTCGCTTTGATGAAGTTTTCACATCTGCCGTGCGATTTTAAGCACACCCATTTTTTCCCCACTATGATTTGTTTTCTCTGTGTGTTCCCCGAACCTATAGGTTTGTGTTGTCACGCTATTTACCAGATACTGGAAATTAAGGTTTCGTTTGTAGTTTTTAATGCTAAATAGTTGTGCATGAAAGTGTCGATATAAACAATTAAATATCTAAAAGTTGAAGAAGAAATGCGAGTTCATTTAGTGTATCAACAATAATAGTTTATCGTCTCACTCACTCTAGAGACTCAGTTAGTAATTTTAAATCAATAAATACATATCTTGAGCTAGTCGGCATACGTACAGAAGTTAATACATATAAAAATATATTTTCAATTCAACATTGTTGAAATTCGAAACATCATTGAACTATTATGTGTATGGTGCATAGAAAGATAACTATAATATATCTATTAATTTTACTTTCTTATACGTAGTATAAGGAAGTATTGTGATGATGAAAATTTTGGACCTCGAGATTTTTGCAGATGTCCACGTTTTGAAGTCCCCTGATACCGAAAAAGTGGTTTTTAAAAAATGTCTGTGTGTCTGTCTCTCTCTCTCTGTGTGTGTGTGACCACGATAGCGGCCAAACCGCTGTAGATATCAATTCCAAATTTTGTATTTACGTGTATAATCTCCCTCTTGAGATCTGATTAGTTTTTCAGTAAAATCGGTAGACCGGAAGTAGCAGTTTACTTCAGCGAAAAAATCGAATTTTGCGAATATTTCGTCAACTACTAAGTTTAAACAAATTTATAAAGAATTCATATATACTTAAAATTAAAATTGAGAATAATTTTATTTAAAAAGTTTTTCGAAATTCCTACCGGAAGTAGGTCTCTTACTCTTATCGAAAATCAGTTTTTTGCGAATATTTCGCAAGTCATGCTTTTTAGACAAGTACGTTATGGGTATAAAAGTATTTAAAACATAATTTTCAATATCTTTTGTATAAAAAAAAAATTCAAAATTCAGACCGGAAGTACCACTTTTACTCTTATCGAATAGCGATTTTTTGCAAATATGTCGTAAGTTATGCATTCTATATATATTTATCAAGAGTACAAAAGTATTTAGAACTGGATTTGCAATATTTTTTGTATATATGAAATTTCAAAATTCGGACCGGAAGTAGCACTTTTACTCTTAGCGAGGAGCACTTTTTTGATAATATCTTGCAAAGTATGCATTCTATAGCGATTTATTAAGCGAATGAAAGTACCTAGAATAGGATTTTGAATAAGTTTTGTATAAAAAAATTCTTAAAATTGTATAGTTTGAAACGCTCATACTGCTGTGACTTCTTCTATATTGGTTAATGACCAAAAATTGAATTAATAAATTAATGTACTTTAGTGATCTCAGGGTCTAAGTGTGAATTTATTATAATTTTATATCGAATGATGTGTCACAGTCTTACACTTATTGTGAGTTCTAGCTGTGATTGTGATGTTTACTTTCCTTAGATTCTCCTGGGATGGGTATAAATAAGTAGATATAGAATGTCAGCACAACTTATTTTATTTTATATATAAATATTTACAAAACATTATTAAATATCATTACTATGCAATACAATACATTATTTATTTCATTGTAATATCTAGTCTCTTTCATCCGCGGTACAAGCACCTTGCAATCCTTGATTTTTATAAAATTATTAATCATGAATATAATAAAATTCACTACTCCATACTTTTCGCGTATGCTCATGTCTCGAAATTGCCGTTATTCTATAAAAGCGTTAGCACCTCGTTAAGTCGCTCTGAACCAAGATTCACACGTCAATCCAGAGCTTACTCAAAGAAGAGTTTGTTTTAAATTATTTATATAACGTTCGAATTTTCCATTGCCATCCGGGAAGTTTACTAATACCTCGTTGAACCGCCTTGAGCCAAGATTCACACGTCGACCCAGGACGTATTCAAAGAAGAATTTATTTTTAATTGTTTAAATAATATTCTAAATTTTTATTGCTATCCGGAGAGTTTACTAATACCTCGTTGAACCGTCTCGAGCCAAGATTCACACGTCGACCCAAGACATATTCAAAGAAGAATTTATTTTTAATTGTTTAAATAATATTCTAAATTTTATTGCTATCCGGAGAGTTTACTAATACCTCGTTGAACCGTCTCGAGCCAAGATTCACACGTCGACCCAAGACATATTCAAAGAAGAATTTATTTTTAATTGTTTAAATAATATTCTAAATTTTATTGCTATCCGGAGAGTTTACTAATACCTCGTTGAACCGTCTCGAGCCAAGATTCACACGTCGACCCAAGACATATTCAAAGAAGAATTTATTTTTAATTGTTTAAATAATATTCTAAATTTTATTGCTATCCGGAGAGTTTACTAATATATCGAGCAGTCATGAAGGCTCTTTCATTTATTTACTTTAGAATTGCAAGATGGAGTTTTATTTTATAGTGCTTGTACTCACTTTTCTTCGTTATATAGCATCTCAAATTCCTTCTGGTATTCCAATCCCTCCATTTTTATTCAATTTATTGTTGTGGGTTTTTTATGCGATCCAATCGCGTTCCTTGGCGTCTCTTCGTAAATCTGGAGCGCACTTATCGTTGTCGCTTCCCGCGACTACGGTGTTTGAATCTTAAGGCGTTTATGCCTTTAGATCCTTTATTTCTTCGGCGCACTGGTTTCACTATTTTCTTTTGAGTTTTTAAGAGAATCCGGACCACTTATCGACTGCCTAATTTTCGCTTGTGCGTCGTCTTTTATAATGGAAAACATTTGCCAAACGGCTTATTTTGTTTTTAAGTCGTGCGTTTCGTTTGAATTTTCGTCTGTCACGCCCTCCGTGTTAATTTCGGTAACTATCGAAATTATGTAATCACGTGACCTTGTTTCCACCATGTTTGTTGTTGTTATTATTTTACATATCTTTTTATTTTTATTCCATGGACATTTTGAATGATTTTATTCGTTGGTAAGTATTCTTTTATTGTCTTATATTATGTACTGACTAATGCTTTATTTATTTATTTTAGCCTGGAATGTCATTTATACGTGGATAAAATTATGTACCATCGCATATTTAGATGTACATTCAACGATGTCCCTTTTATTCTGTAAATATCAGTGAATTTGCATAGCCAGCATAATGTTTTATTTTTAATGGTAAACCAGACCACAATATTTATATTCTGGATGCATTGATGTATATCGAAAACAGATAAATCATATACCTTTGCGTGCATTTCTTGTCCCATGCTGAAGAATATACAATTGATCTTGTGATCGTGAAATAAATGGTATATATTTATTTATTCATGTATATAGACCTTTGTTTAATATTGTATTTTTGGTTTTAGCTTGGGCTTTCTTGGAATATATTTGTGTATAGAGGAAGATAAACAAATCGTGCCTCTTTACGTACACTCAATAATATTTAATACAGAAAATATAAGTGAAACGTGTATAGTGATACATAACATTTCTTCTTGACAATGTTAGTGGTCATAATATTGATATTCTTGGTGATTAATTCTCATTCTGAACCATTATTGCTGCCTAAAGAGTGTATTACTGGGTTGACCTACATTTTTATTAACCACTAATAATAATGCTTTAAATTCTTATATATCCTTTTTTATTAAACGGAGGTCAGTACTTGAATATTGTTTTATAGAATATTTAACATGATTTTGTGCTCTAATTTATTTTAACATTGTTTTATACTTTCCACTTTTATTTTTAATTGTGAATGCTATTATTTTTACGGGTATGCAACCCATATTGCATTGTTGTATATTCTATTGCCTAGTTATGAAATTTTTAGTAAGCACTAAAATATAATTAAACTACATACTTTTACCCTAATTAGTGAGTTTATTCTGTATTTTATTCATTAAAATATTTATTATATTGGAATATATATAAAATTGTAATTTATATTAAATATGAAGAATTATTTTTACTTAAAATAAACATAATAATATTTTATTTTTGTTGATTTTATTTGTTTAATTTCTTTATTTTATTTATTCATTTATTTACAAGAAAATACCACAGCAATACGTATAAGAAAGTCGTGTGGTGGCCACACCTAATTGTTTTTAATTAATCTAGCGTTTCACTAGTTTCTCGAATTAAATGCTTTTTTATTGCTTTATATAAGTTATTGGTCATTTTTCGAACATTTTTACAAATATAGTTGAGACTCTTATTTGTTTATTCATTTCCGTATTATTTCGCAGTCTGATCAGGACTCAGAAACGAATACAAACTGGTCTCGGTGTTCTCCAGTATTATACGACAAAACAGTGGCGCTTCAATAGTGACAATATCGATTCGCTTACCTCCAAGTTAAGTGAAGAGGATAAGGATATCTTCAATACAGATATGAAGGGCATAGACTGGAACGCGTATCTGCTTGATTACATCTTGGGAGCACGAAAATATTGCTTACGCGAGGATCCGTCTACCATTCCAAGTGCCCGAAGATTATTAAAAAAGTAAGTTTCCATTTGTTTAAATAACGAATTAGTGAAGTGTGAAGTATTCTTAATTCAGCAAAATAGGAATTTAAATATTAGATACAATGTATGTATAGGAGATTTGCAGGCGTGTCGTGCTGGTGTATGTTCCAACTTCTATTCTGACAGATGTTAGAAAAATTCTATTTTGAGCTGTTTAGGACTTAAATCAAGAGTTACTTCCTCTAGTGAAGTCAAGATGAAGTAAAACTCTTTAGTACATCTTTATTAACACTAGATTGCACAAGTAGGCCAACTGGATCTCGCTGTCGCTGCGCGATCCTTATGTAGCGCCATCTAGTAGTACCCAAAAGATTCTATTCTATTCTATTTTGAGCTGTTTAGGACTTAAATCAAGAGTTACTTCCTCTAGTGAAGTCAAGATGAAGTAAAACTCTTTAGTACATCTTTATTAACACTAGATTGCACAAGTAGGCCAACTGGATCTCGCTGTCGCTGCGCGATCCTTATGTAGCGCCATCTAGTAGTACCCAAAAGAAATAATTTCTGATCTTCTATTGAAATAAACGTTAAAATAACACTTTAAACATTAACTTCACAATAATTAACATTAGTAATTTTAAAATAATAAAATCGAAGGAAATAAAATTAAAAAAGTGTTACTGAAAATGAAGTTGATGGGTAGTTTTAAGAATATTAATTTTACTTACATTTCCAATTTTTTATAACAATTCAAAAGCTAACACTAATTGGGGTTCAATTACATTGCAGTGTTTCTTTGGATTTTGTATTTGACTTCTTGGATTTTAAAAAATGTTGCGGCAGTAACGTAATCAACGGAAGATTTTGAAGCTTTTCTATTCCACATCGCAATATTTATGTCATACACTATTCAAACACTGTGGCATTGATTGTATCATTTGCACCTCCTTTAAGCCCTACATGAGGAAACATTTCTTCTAGAGAAAGTAACTTTGTTGTACAGTATACTCAAATATTACAATAAACTAATATATACAGGGTGAGTCATTAGTAGCCGCTTCTTCGATTGCTCCTTTGTGTTTCAAATAAAAGAAAGAGCAATTGATAGAGGATCCATGGTTGCTTGTGGCGCATATTATAAAAATACATTAAGCTCTGGCGCACTTCCGGTTTCACCGGAAATTCACAGAACTTATTTTTTTTAAATAACCCACCCTATATATTTTAGGATTTTCTTGTACTGCTTTAAATTGTCTGTTCAACTGTTTTTTCTTTTTCAAAATTGAGCCAATAGTTTTTGAGTTATTAATTTTTTTTGAAAATAGTTGACCAAAACACGTGTTCAGAAAAAAATCATTTTCACATTGTTTTTAAAAGTAAAAACATTGACTTTGGTGGTGCTTGTAGCCAAGAAAATTCTGCATCATTTGGTAAAGTTGCACTTGACAATACCTCAATAAACTTTGTTTTTTCAAAGACTACTTCCTGAAATTTTCACATACCGAAATCTTATTTTTTTTAAATAGAACACCCAGTATTTTAGTAAGTCATTTTCTTCCTTTTTTTATTGTCTTTCATTTTTGTTAACAATGTCCTATACCTATCTTTTCGAATTTTTGAGATAATCACTATATGAGCAATTAGCTGTCAATCAAAGAACTACGGGCGCTGTTCTATGCACCCAAATATTGGACCAATAAAGGCTGGAATGCGGCTGACTGTCTGAGTCAACTGTTAAAGAAAGTCGGTATACATTTATGTCAAACTTATAAAACCATCGCTATTAATTATCATCCAAATGAATTATTCTTATGAAGAGTTAATAGATATGATTGACATTTTGGGTGAATCTGAAAGAAACTCTTTGCTAGCATCCAGACTTTATGCACATCGATCCCTGGTAGAAGTCAACCGAAGTCAGAAACCTTCGAAAATATAAGGTGGACGGTTTGAGTGAACAGAAACCATTGAATATGAAAGAAAGAGCGGAAAAAGCAATAACTGGTGAGGATAAGACGTTTATGGTACTTGCGAGTGTAGTTGAACACCCCCATACTAGTACTACGAAAATTAGTCGGCAGTTAGATGTAAGTCAAATTTGAGAATCCAGAATAATTAGGAAATACGAAATTCACCCGTAGCATATTCATACACAGGGTTAGATGAAAGAAATTTTCAGAATCGCTAACATTTTTGTCAAATGGCAGCAGATAAATTATCCTGGCTTTCTCAATTTTTTGTTGTTTACCAACGAAACCTTCTATTCAAGTGATTACGTTCATCGTCACAATTTCCGTTATTATAACACATAAAATCCCCCACTTCATCACACCTGTAAACTTTCAAAATCGTTGGTCATTAAAACTATGGGGAGGAATAGTGGGTAGTTACATAATTGGACCTTATTTCTTTGATGAAAATGTTAATGGAGGAGAGTATCTTCGCTATCTACGCACGGATTTTCAAAACTTTTTGAAGACATCTTCAAATATGTCAGTAAACATAACCTTTATTTTATTTCGATGTTAACCAACAGTGTTAAAAATGAAATACTGCAACTGGACATTGCCGGAATTAAAAAATTTAAATGCGATGCTCTTCATTCTATAAAATTATTACTTTTGGGATAGTTGGATATAACATTTACTTTGTTTGACAGTTGACTAAGGAAGTCGGGCGCCATCCCTGTCTTCCATTGGTTGAACGAATATTTTAGTGCATAGAACAACAGCGCTCGTAGTTCTTTAATTACAAAAGATAGGTATAGGACATTGTTAACAAAACTGAAAGAGAATACAAAAAGGAACAAAATGCCTCAATAAAATACTGGGTGTTCCTTTTAAAAAAAATAAGATTTCGGTATGTGAAAATTTCAGGAAGTAGGCTTTGAAAAAACAAAGCTTATTGAGGTATTGTCAAGTGCAACTTTACCAAATGATGCAGAATTTTCTTGGCTACAAGCACCACCAAAGTTAATGTTTTTACTTTTAAAAACAATGTGAAAATGATTTTTTTCTGAACACGTGTTTTGGTCAAATATTTTCAAAAAAATTAATAACTCAAAAACTATTGGCTCAATTTTGGAAAAGAAAAAACAGTCGAACAGACAATTTAAAGCAGTACAAGAAAATCCAAAAATATATAGGGTGGGTCATTTAAAAAAATTAAGTTTCGTGCATTTCCGGTGAAACCGGAAGTGCGCCAGAGTTTAAAGTATTTTTATAATATACGCCACAAGCAACCATGGATCTTGCACTAATTTTTTTTTCTTTTATTTAAAACACAAAAGAGCAATCGAAGAAGCGGCTACTAATGACTCACCCTGTATATATACAGGGTTGCTCATTAGTTCGTCAAATTCCTATATAGGCGTTATTAAATAGTACTGAAAAAATTTATTCTATAAAAAGTGGCACAGTAACAAAAAACACACATTTTGAAAATAATTTGAATTACACACGGTGAAGCGTTAAAATGGCAGACATTCGAAAATTTTTCTTTAAATGAAACACCTGTATATATTTTGTTTTTCCTTATCTACTTTAAATTGTGTAATCAGTAATAATATCACAAGAGCATAGAAAATAATCGATTATATTCCCGAGTCATGAGACGTATTTTGCGAAACACCACGAGAGCGTAGCTCGAGTCGTGTTTTAAGGATACAGGTCGAGTGAAGAGGTTATATAATGGATTATTTTCGTTTGCTCAAGTGGTATTCGTTACGATTATATAAAGAATTAACTAACGAAATTTTTTTATTGGTTGATATTAAAAGTACAATTATTATAATAAATATTTGTTGTATTATCTTTAGAAGTTGAATTTGAGGTGCTGGTGCTGGTTTTAACGGTATTTTGCGGTGTCAAATTTTCAATTTCTTTATCTATTTCGGTCCCCGAGCTTATAACAAAGCGTTCCATGTCGAAAAAATTAAAAAAACCATTATGAAAATTGCTGAATATATTTTTGACGTTTAACAACAAACTTCAAAACACTTGTTACCATGACTACATTCATATTGTTGGAGGAAGCGAAACACCAAAACGGTTATATCACGTCGTCAAGAGTATATTCACTTATCAATACATGGTAACTATGTAAAATTTGTAATTGCTATTGGCTAAATTTCAAATGAGTTATATAATCACTTATAATACCATGAGTAGTCAAAGTTATGTCGATTATTTTTGTGGTGGTTACACGAATGTCTTTCATGATTGCATTTAAATACTACGAGTGCGGAGCACGAGTAGTATTCGCAATTATGAAAGACATGAGTGTAAAGCACCACAAAAATAGTAGACTCAACTTTGACTACGAATCGTATTCGAGAGACTATTCAATGAACCAAATCAATTTTTCATATTAAAATGACTCAAAATTTAGTTACACATGATTACGTTTCCATGTCAACAAAAAAAACATTTATGTTTGTCATTAAAATTTTTGGAATCGTGTTCCTATTTAGTTCGTTTCGTTGAATAAAAACTGGTGTTTCTAAATAATGGGAACTGAGAAAAGATTTGGCACGAAATCTGAAGACGAAATCGATGCTGAAATTTGCGAAAATATCCCTTGGAACACGAAGAAATCCAAAGATTCAGTATGGAGACAATTTAGTACATTTTTAACAGCAAAAGGCTATAAACTGGATCAATCTACTTCTCCTGTGGACTTAAATGTCATCTTAAAGTCGTGGGCATGTAATATGAAGAAAAAAGATGGGTCCGATTATAAAGAAGGCGTCATCAAGCACATGTGGAACGTGACGGCGAAAATGGTTCAAGAAATGTTCTTCAATAAGTGGAAAATAAACGTAAACCCGTTTTCTGATGCAATATTTAAGTCAGCACGTGACGCCAGGGATGCTACAAGAAGAAAACTGCAAGCGTGTCCTGAAAAAAGAACCAGCAACGCGGCGGCACTTACAGAACCAGAATACTTAAATATGATACGCATATTAGATGAGAGTACCCCAGACGGTTTACAGCAAAAGTTTTTCTTAATAGCATCTTACGAACTAGCTTGGCGGGGAGGAGAAGGGAGCAACTGTTTCACCTATTACTTCAAGGAGGAACTCGATAACAAGGGAAGAAGAACTGGTAGAATTGAGTATAATCCAGTATTTTCGAAAACTGCGCAGGGGGGAACTAAATCATTGACAGGCAGCAAGTGGTTGATAGAGAATAAAAGCAATACCGATATGTGTCCAGTTAGGTAACCTATTTATATTTAATTTCAAGACGGTATAATTAATATTCTTCTGTTATTTAGATTGTATTATCTACTGAAATCGAAGAGAGGAAAAAATGTGAAAACAGAAAGGATGTTTTTGACACCGAATCCGTTTTGGGATAAAGTTGAGAATGCGGTGTGGTATAAGAACAGTCCAGTTGGTATATGTGAGATCAGTAAATGGGTGAAGTTATTAGCTGAAAAAACTGGATTAGATGTTAAAAGAAGGAAGATATCAAATCATTCGGTACGCTCTTCAACTGTATCATCTCTGGCGAAAGCTGGAGTCGGAGAGCAACAACTGATGAAAATAACGGGACACCAAAATCTGAATTCCATAAAATCGTACTTGCAGCTTGATGATGAGCACCACGAGTCGATTATCACCAAAATGCGAAGAAATTTTACAACAACAAATGTGTCATGTACAACTTCGACATCTGTCAGTAATAGTGACGGTATTAAGCTACAAGAGAAAGGTACTCCCTCGGGTACTCCCAGTGATAGCTCTGTTCCAGAATGTCTGCTGCAGCACTGCAGTAATGTTAGTTTTTCTAATTGTACCTTCAATATTGTTAGTAAATGAGTTACATTAATAAAAACTTTCACTTGTTTAAAATATCCACTTGAATACCTTCTAGGAAGATATAATCGCTGAAATTTCCTGTTGCTATGATACGAAAGTAAATATTTGCTATTTTATTGGTTCATATTTGAACAATGACAGGTGAATTGAATAGTCATCGATATCTAGGGTTTTGGTTTTGGATGACGCATTGTTGAGTTATTGACGAAAATTATAAAAAATTGATCGCGACAATGTTTACCATAATAATTTTTACGGTAGTATTACGATTATCTAACACAAAATTATTTAGTAAGTATGCAGCCAAGGGATGTTGTTGAACCTACAAAATAATCAAACATTAATTTTATTATACAGGCTGTTTGTTACGATGCAGTCAATTCGGCTATTGTCAAACAGCGTTTACTGAATTTTTACAAATGGAACACCCCGTATATTATTAAATTTTTGGAATGATGCGTTAATTGCGCTTAATGTTTGTTAATAATGTCCTATACCCAAACCCAATAATTTCGGAGTTATTTTTAATTTTTCATTACAAACCGCTAAATTATTTGTTTTCGGTTCGATTTAGTGTACTGGGTAAACGACTTGACAAACAAAAACAAATAAACGACTAAAAGTATCAAACTGTAATTTTGTTAGAAGCAATATTTATAATAAATTGAAAGTGACCCCCATTTTGAAATAGAGCACATTTGCAGCCTTGACAGAAAGGACCTATTTACGTGTTGCAGCTTCTCAATGGAAACTGTTTCAAAAGCACGTATTATACGTTGCCTCATATCGTCTGCTGTAGTTGGAGGTGTATGGCATACAATATTTTTTATGTACCCCCATACAAAAAAATGAAGTTTGGTCAAATCTGGCGAACGGGGTGGCCAACTAATGGGCCCACCGCCGCCGACCCATCTACCTTCGAATTCTTGATTCAAATAGTGTCGGACATCTAGTGCAAAATGTGCTGGAGCACCGTCGTGCTGAAGCCATATATTTTCCCTTAGAACTAGAGGAACGTTTTGCAGAAACTGAGGCAAGTCATTTGTAAGACATTCAAATATTGCGCACCATCTAAATGTCCATGAAAGAAATGTGGTACAATTATAAAGTTGCCCATAATACCAGCCCAAACATTTATAGTCCATTGCTTCTGCTTATCAATCGCTCTTAATATTCTTGGGTTGTAATGATGAAGATTATGACGGGTTGGGCTGCCACTCTGAGTAAAGGTCGATTCGTCAGTAAATAATACCTTTTGGAAGAAGTTAGGTGTTATCCTTTCAATTTCTAATCCCCATTCGCAAAACGTCCTTCTAGTCTCTAAATCAGGCCCCAACAGTTCTTGATGAAAGGATACTGTAGTGATGATATATTTTTTTTTAAATATTGCTAACAGTAGATCGTGGTACATTAGTTTCTGTTGATATTTTGGTCGAACTAGTAGACGGCTCCTCAATTACTGATAACAAGACCTTCAATTTATCTTCGTCACTTGTCCTCTTTGTCCTTTCACGTCTTTCGCAACTTATATTTCCTGTTCTAATGAATCTTTCCTTAAGTCTTTCCAAACTTTTAACTGAAGGTTGTCTTCTGTCAGGATATCTTTGCGCATAAATTAGCTTGGTTAATAGGCAATTCTATTGGGCAGGTCACATAATGAAAATCATGTCAACGAGTTCGTTGCCTTCAAACTGCATACTGACTTAAGAGGGGCGTTACTAACAAATAGAAACTTATGCAACTTATATTACTCGCGGGACGGGTAGACGCAAGTGGGTGTGTGTAGGTGGAGCTACACGATATTCGGTTTCGATCACAGCCCTTCGGTTAAATGCACAGATTCTGTCATAGATAAAGAAATAATATAGATAGGAAACATAATGTATAAAGAATGAGTACTTACGGAACTGTTGATTGTTGTTGATGTTTTATAATAAGCTAATTTTCGCTTGCCCATAACTGTTATATTATTATACACTCGAATATTATAGGTATATATGACATTTAAATGCGAGTGACAGTTTGTAATTAAACTGTCACTCGCATTTAAGTCTGCAATAACCGACCGATTCCGATAGATTTTCGCCTTCGCTTGGACAGGTAGAGATACCGTAAAGTGGGGATAGACGACGCGATTAGCTTGGAAAAACCTCGTGTAAAATGTGTGTGACAATGTTTACTGTTTAACGTTTTTTTATCTTTAAAAATAATTACATAAATTTGATTTTTTCTTTATATTGCACATCAAATGAGCAGAGGTCGTTCCTTTTCTTTTGTGTACCAGCCTTAGTTAGTAGACATTAATCAAATTCATGCATATTTGTGGTTATTTCTAAAACACATAACTTTCTTAAGAAAACAAATTAGTACAAAAACTGACCTTGACATTATAAATTTATGCCTTTTGCATCACTAACCCAAATTTCAAACAACAAATGTACAAGAAAACTACGTACCTACCCACTAACCAATCAATGGCAATATTAAATGCAGAAACTTAAGAAATCACTAATATTACACCGAATTAACAGCAATAATTAAGATTTTAATTTTTGACATTTGTTGACGTTTATTTGTTTTGTTTGTCAAATCGTTTACCCAGTACACTAAATCGAACCGAAAACAAATAATTTAGCGGTTTGTAATGAAAAAATAAAAATAACTCCGAAATTATTGGGTTTGGATATAGGACATTAGTAGCAAAAATTAAGTGCAATTAACGCATCATTCCAAAAATTTAATAATATCAGTAAACGCTCTTTGACAATAGCCAAATTGACTGCATCGTAACAAACATCCTGTATAATAAAATTAATGTTTGATTATTTTGTAGGTTCAACACATCCCTTGGCTGCATACTTACTAAATAATTTTATCTTAGATAATCGTAATACTACCGCATAACATTATTATGGTAAACATTGTCGCGACCATTTTTTTATAATTTTCGTTAATAACTTAACAATGCGTCATCCAAAACGAAAACCACAGATATCGATGAAAACACAATTTAAAGTAGATAATGTATAAAGAATGAGTACATAAGGAATTGTTGATGTTGTTGATGTTTTATAATAAGCCAATTTTCGCTTGCCCATAACTGTTATATTATGATACACTCGAATATTATAGGTATATATGACATATAAATGCGAGTGACAGTTTGTAATTAAACTGTCACTCGCATCTAAGTCTGCAATAGCCGACCGATTCCGATAGATTTTCGTCTTCGCTAGGACCGGTAGAGATACCGTAAAGTGGGGATAGACGACGCGATTAGCTTGGAAAAACCTCGTGTAAAATGTGTGTGACAATGTTTACTGTTTAACGTTTTTTTATCTTTAAAAATAATTACATAAATTTGATTTTTTCTTTATATCGTACATCAAATGTGCAGCTGGCGAGTAGAGGTCGTTTTTTTTCTTTTGTGTACCAGCCTTAGTTAGTAGACAATAATCAAATTCATACATTTTTGTAGTTATTTCTAAAACACATAACTTTCTTAAGAAAACAAATTAGTACAAAAACTGACCTTGACATTATAAATTTATGCCTTTTGCATCACTAACCCAAATTTGAGATTCTAAAATTACAAAATAAGTTTAAAAAAAGCGAAACGGCGATGCCTTAATTTTTGAAAGGTAAACGCTCCTCTTAACTAAAAACCGTAATAATAATAATATGTGACAAACAACAAATGTACAAGAAAACTACGTACCTACCCACTAATCCAATCAATAAATAACACAATGACAATATTAAACGCAGAAACTTAAGAAATCACTAATATTACACCGAATTATAGTAACAGCAATAATTAATATTTTAATTTCTGACGTTTGTTGACGTTTATTTGTTTTTGTTTGTCAAATCGTTTACCCAGTACACTAAATCGAACCGAAAACAAATAATTTAGCGGTTTGTAATGAGAAAATAAAAATAACTCCGAAATTATTGGGTTTGGATATAGGACATTATTAGCAAAAATTAAGCGCAATTAACACATCATTCCAAAAATTTAATAATATACGGGCTGTTCCATTTGAAAAAATTCAGTAAACGCTCTTTGGCAATACCCAAATTGACTGCATCGTAACAAACACCCTGTATAATAAAATTAATGTTTGATTATTTTGTAGCTTCAACACATCCCTTGGCTGCATACTTACTAAATAATTTTGTCTTAGATAATCGTAATACTACCGCATAAAATTATTATGGTAAACATTGTCGCGACCATTTTTTTATAATTTTCTTTCATAATTCAACAATGCGTCATCCAAAACCAAAACCACAGATATCGATGAGAACACAATTTAAAGTAGATAAGGAAAAACAAAAGATATACATGGTGTTTCACTAAAAAAAAAAAATTCGAATGTGTGCCATTTTAACGCGTCAATTATTAAAATTATTTTCAAAATGCCTGTTTTTTGTTACTGTGCCACTTTTTATAAAATAATTTTTTTCAGTACTATTTAATAACGCCTATATTAGACTTTGACGCACTTTTGAGCAACCCTGTATATCAATATGTACACTTATTAAAAGAAACAGATTACTTCCAAATAACACTGGTTAAAAAGGTAATATTCACTAATCTCGTTTTTGCTGAGTATTCCGGTACATATTTGATGTACTTTTTTTTCTATTTTAGCACTATTACAATTACTAATATAGTTAGTTACAGAGACACACTACTTCTTGGTGCTGCCTATACCAATTCTGTTAGTATTTCTACGCACACCAAAATATAAGAGTAATCAGTTTCTTGTTGGCACTTCTCAACTTAACGATGATAAACTACATTTATAGGTATAGTCTATTTTTTAATTCGGAGGAGTAAAATAAAAAGGCGCGTTTACACAATGGAATTTTGGAAAATTCCTTTTTGGCGGCAGTTTTTAAACTAGCGACGATTTTATATAAATTGTAGTCAAGTAATTAATTAAAAATTTATTTAAAAAATTAGATAATTTTAATTTGAAATAAAAAGGAATCATCATCGTAAGTAAAATGCTTAAATCAAAAGTTTTAAAGGTGATTTGTATATTTTCAAATTTAAAAAGAAAACACAGATGGTTCTTATTCTTATATGATTATTTACAAGCGAACAAAAATTTAGACAAATATTAATTATAGCATATACATATAAAACATATAATTATTCACAATTTTTTATTATTATATACAAGTGAACAACAATTTAGACAAATGTTAATTATAGCATATACATATGAAACAGTAACAATTTATAATTATTCACTATCACTTTCCATTTCACTTGAACTATCTTCACCCACTGATATAATAAATGGCTCGATTATATCATCGACCAACCCATCTAACTCACACATTCTTCTTTCTTCATTAATCACATGGCCTACACATTTCTTCCAATTGTCCGTAGTGATATTCTGGATTGCTTTTAGTAAAAGTATCCTCACATCAGCTAATTTAAATGTAGTATTCTTAGTTGCCACCTCATTTTTTATTTGAGCCCACACCAACTCAATTGGGTTTAGTTCGCAGTGATAGGGTGGCAACCTCAAAACAGTTTTGTTACAACTTTTGGCCATCTCATCTGTCACATGTATATTATATTGGTCCTTATTGAGACGAATTAGGTGAAGAAGTTCAGATCGAACCATCTCTTCATTGTACTCAATATTTTTTGAATTCAACCAAGCCTGCATATCGAGTTTTCTAGAATTTGTTGTGGGGATTTTTTCAATTTTACCACTATGATATGTAGCATTATCCATAACAATAACAGCATTGTCTGGCAGCACTGTTAATATTTTATGAAACCATCTTTCAAACACCTCTGCATTCATTTCTTCATGATAATCGGTTGTCTTTTTTCCTTCGAAAATCAATAAACCATTTTCCACAAATCCAGCCTCAGATCCTATATGCAAAATAATGAGACGTCTTCCTTTCCCTGCAAGATTACGTAAGCCTGTAGTCAGTCCTTCATTAAATGCCTGTCGTCGACTTCTTATATTGCCATCTACCCAAACTCTTTGTTTGGTATGACCTTCGTTTAGCCATGTTTCATCTAAATAATAAATTGGCCGATTTTGACGACGATAATCTTTAATTGTCATCAAATATCTTCTTCTCCACCTAATTATATAATCACGTTCTATCAAAACACTCTTTCGATTTCTCTTCATATACCTACAAAAATATATCACATTTATTCTAACATATCAAAGCGTGTAAAATATAAATTTGAGTACTTATATACTCATTTTTTTTGCATAATAATTAGAACATTGGCGCTGACCTAAAGTTTATCATTTTCATCAATTTGTATAATGTTGAACGGCTCATCTGTGGCAAATCATCACGCTGTTTGATTTCATTCAGCACTTTATCAAGTGTAGGAAGCTCATTTTTATAAAAAAAATTGTGAATATTTGCCTTATAGAATTCTTGACGGTTTCACTATAATCAGCAAGTGTCTTCCAGAACTTTGCTTGGGTGGGATAACTTGTCCTTTCTGCTTATATTCTTTTATGGTACGATAGACAGTAGACCGTGCCACTCCTAAAAACAAGATAACATAATAATATATACCTAATGATGGTAATGTATTATAACACTAACCTATCATACTCGATATTCTTGCGACAATAGCAGTAATCCTCATTCTGGGGTTATCAACACGTAATTTTTTGAATATATTTACTATATTCAGCTTCTCAACAACAGATAGATGTCCTAAGATCACAAATTTTCGCCTTTTCAACGGGGAAATTTGCGATCCAGAAGTGCTTGCTACTTCCTCCATATCCAAGAAAAACGCTATGAAAATGATTTACACGGAGAGTATATCAGTCGATTCAGTTCTTAAAAGAACTATTTTACTATTATAACGCAAATTGAACGTAAAAAATTGAACAGAAACGCACTGACAAAATTAACGATGTATACAATAACAGCTGTTGTAACAGTATGGCGGCCGTAAACATGTAAAATTTCCATACTGTAATTCTTCCCGAAAACTGACAAATAGCAAGCCTCCTTTTTAGCGCTTCAATTTAAAAACACTCCTCCTAATTAAAAAATAGACTATAATAATTAGAGCATTTTAATAATTACTATAGCATCTTTATTTATCCAACAGGTGCAAGTCTAATTACGGAACAAAAATTGACAATGTTGAAATATTTATAATAAATCCATTTGTATCCTTTTTAAAATTGTACTAAAGTAATATTAATGACCAAATAACGTACAATAAAGCTGCTTCACGTTATCCCGGAAATTTTTCCATTAGAACTTTATCCATCTACAAATATTAAGTTATAAATTTAACTTAAAAATGCAAAAAAACATAGCATTTTCCTTCTACTACACTTCAAATAATCAATTCTCATTTTCCGATGTACCTTGCGAATTACTTTCCTTTTTGCGCAGACTATTTTGGTAAGAACTAAATGACCCAGAACAGCGACGCTTTTTCCTTGAGAAAACTTTGACTTCCAAAATATAGTAAATATGTAGCACACATTAAATGAAACGACTGAATGTGTGTAGCATTAGAATAATTTAAATAGAAAAGAATATGGAATAGACAAAATAAATGTCAAATCAGTCAAATGTCAATGACAGTAGGTTTGATATAATCCAATTATATTGCATATTTTCAGCACGTGATTTCAAAAATGTTGAGCTGCGGCATATGCCTGGTGTTTCGCTCAAAAGGAGGCCAGTAAAATGTTTCCTGTGCTTTCTAACACCGCAAACTGTCAGTAAATATACTATAGATCCCAAGAAAGAATTTTTAAGGAGGTTGATAAAAGTAATGGTTCTGAGAGAATGTAAAAAATCATGAGAAACAAGAGCAAGTGTACCAGATAAGCTATTCAGTATTATAGTAGCAATACATAAGAGTGGGACAAAAACCAGTTATACAAATTATCAACCAATATCTTTTTAATGCAAATAAGGTAGAAGATGAAGAACAAGAGGAGGAAGATAGGCATACGGAGAATATATCATCAGAGATAAAGACAGGAACATTGAGTGGATAATCTAAATCCAAAGATCTAGATCAAATTAGAGTAGATTTTTGTAATTTAATAAATGTATCTGCAATAACGCAATTTTAAAGTTAAAAATTAATACGTTCGTTTTTAATTTCAGAATGTACATCTTACATGTTGCCACGAATGCTGGAGCATTGGCCCTAGTAATTTGGATTTTGTACGTTAATTTCGAGAGCATAATCAGTGCTGTTACTTCGCTCTTATCATTAGTGACCTAAATCCATCTAATTGTATTTAAATTGAAATAATATATGTACATAAATATGATTTTCCTATTTTATTTTAATTAATAAATATAATCGATTAATGTTTTAATTATTTTGTCTTCCCATCGATACCTCATCCAAAGAGATACAGTTATAAAACAAAATATTTATTTATTTACTTATCCCGATCATCTACCAAATAAAATCTACGACATGCAGAGAGCGCACACGAAATGTTGATGACTCATCGCCCATGGGCGCACTATTGAAATATTGTATTTTATTTAAAGAGGTTTTAATTTAATTTATATAATTGGATAACAAGTGGCTGGTGATCTATAAAATACAAAATACCTTATTAGTTGTTCATTTTCTCTTCTGTAAGATTTGCTATCTTTGAATAAAGTAGAATAGAAAACGTTCTTTCTACATCGCAACTGGTTCTAGGTGCGTACTGGAAATATTCTTTTATTTCAGCGTATTTAGCAGTTAGATTTTGTGTCATTGTCCCCATACACAATTGCGGCAATGTTATTATTATTTTTATGAAAATAAGGCAGAGGATGAAGAACAAGAAGAGGAAGATGGGCATACGGAAATTATATGAGAGATAAAAACAGGAACATTGAGAGGATAACCAAAATTCCAGATCAAATTACAGTAGATTTTTGCAATTTAATAAATTTATCCGGAATAACGCAATTTCAAATTTAAAAATTAATACATTTGCTTTTAATTTCAGAATATACATATTACATGTTGCCACGAATGCTGGAGCATTGACCCTAGTAATTTGGATTTTCTACATTAATTTTGACACCATAATCAGTGCTTTTACTTCGCTCTTATCATTAGTGACTAGTTGTATTTAAATTGAAATAATATATGTACATAAATATGATTTTCCTATTTTATATATATATATATATATATATATATATATATATATATATATATTTTTGATAGGAATTATTTCCCTTCTTTTTTCTTGGCCGTATATATTTACTATTTCTTTAAGTAGGATTTTTGGTGTAGCGGCCTTTTTTATGATGAAATATTATTTATAAATTAAAAACAAACTACATTTAACGTTTCGACTATATATTTAGTCTTTCTCAAAATTTATAATTTAAAACACATGTAAATTGTAGATGCATGTTTCATATTGTCATTAAAACTGTAAAAAACGGACAAAAACAATTAAAAACATACAACGCTCTTGAAAGACAGTTTAAAAAATATCTTACCATGTTTTTGTTCTTTCTAAATTGCGAAACAGTAACTGTTGGGGGGGGGGGGGGTTGATTTGCAGGTTTCGCTAATAGGACTTTACCCGATAAAGCTAAAAAGTCGGAAATGGTATCACCGAATATTTTGTCATATGATAGATGTTGTGGTGGTAAATTCTTGGCTAACGTATAGACGAATAAAAGGCAACAAGGATCGACGGACAAAATAATGCCGCTTCTCGGATTCAAAACTCTTTTGGCAGAACAGCTTTGCTCTACAGGAATTCGAGCATCTAACAAAATAGGAAGGCCAAGCGGTTCAAACAATGGAACACTAGAACCACCCAAAAAGTCGCGCAGATGCCTGGAACCGAAACCAAACAATTTTATTCAGAGTGACCATATTAGCCATTGGCCAGAATTGACAATTGAACGCGAAAGATGCAAGCTGCAAGGGGCTTTCTCGCGTGAAATGTCAAAAATGCCAAGTTCACTATTTTTGCAATTCCAAAAACAATTGTTTCTTTCAAATTCATCAATAAAATTACTACATTTTCTGAACTTTAGTATTTTTTTTAATCTTTTGTTTTGTTGTATGAGTGCATAATGTTACCATTTGGTAACCAAAAATAAAATTTTGAAAAACTTCAATTTTGCCGACCAAAATTATTCCAAACCCAATGTAAGTTATTTGAAAGGTCATTATCTGTTTGTTCAAATTTTTTAGAAACATAATTACAAATTTCGATAATTCATGTATTAGAGGGTTAATAAAGTATGCTGCCTTTAACTCCCCTGAATAACAGGAAATAAAAGCTAGTTGAATTCACGTTTTAAAGTCTATGGTTGTTTCAGTATAGCGCAACGGTTCTTCACTTAATAGATTGTCTATATTCCAAATTTAATAAAAATTCCTTCAATAAGAATGAAGATATATGACCCGAAAGTCTTAGCTGGGACAGCCGGTATACTGCCACGGAATTGTGACAATTATTGTACAAAGTTAGGAGGCATAATAGTATCTCTGCGAAATATATGTCAAGAAATAAAGCCCAGAAAAACAATATTGTCGTTTGGTGGATTCACCAAGAACGTTCATATCTATATAATAATAATTAAAAATATTACCTAAAAAAAATGAATAATGTGTACAATATTTTACAAATATTATCAAGAGAAAATAAACTCAAAAACTTATAACATATGAAATAACTTTCTATGTAGTTTGATTTTAATAACTCTTTGAAAACGCATAATATTGGTTAACATCAGTTTTCATATTTCAAAATGACTAGGTAAAATTATTTTTAATTTTCCAAATAAAAAAAAAAACTTAAATACACATAATGTGTTTCTTTTGTTATAGAAACCTTGGCCTAATAGCATTAGAAACAATCCCATACAAGTGCCACTGATAAGGCTTTAAAGGGTTCCAACATTAGAATTTTATAGTCAGTGTTAAAAACAACTCCACGCTGTAAATTCCTTTTTTAAAATAACCCCTAACCACACAAACATGTCTTATGGTGCTACTTGTATGACTTTCATAAAATACTTTCCGATAATATTAATAATAATTTTCTGGTCATAAAGAAACATAACAATTCGATCTTATTTGAGGAGCTCTGCAAATTAACGAATCGTCAAGTTATTTAGAACGGAGTTTCTGGTCCAGGGATGCTGTCTCTTGAAAAATCAATAACAAATTCATTTTCCACGTAGAGCTGGAGACCTAGACAGATCTTCCTGGTTCCCTAGGCGGACGGTGTTCATCTATAAATATGAAGAAACGTTATAAAACCTTCGCTAAAAGTTTATTTAAGGAAACCACACGAATGGAAATAGATATCGATATATTTTAATTTCGTAAGAATAAGAAAAAAATAAATAAAAATGTGATTTTCATGCGTTTAAAATTGTTGTTATTATTATGGCTTTCGTAACTGGTGCTGCTTATTGTCTTCTGTGGTATTCCAGCATTTTAGCAGGTAAGTTGTATTAAAGTGTTTTAATGGGTTTATTTATTTCACAAAATTTGAAAAGTACCTACCTCTATACGAAAAAAATTATTATTACTGGTATTGATATTATTAAAAATTGTGAGGTGCTTAATATCCATTTGATATAATAATAAAGTGAAAGTAAATTATATTTCAACATTATAAAAACGCTGATCAAGTATATTTGAACTGAAAAATATTTTGATACTTTAAAAAAAACAGTATCTAATAAAAGCTTTATTCAAAATTACTAAAAGTATGGGACTTAGACATGTATCCGGAGGAATTCATTACATATTTGTAAAAAAAAAAAATTAGCACGACTTTCTTACTGAGTATTTATTTATTTATCGTATGGCTATTAGACACGTTAAAGTACAGTACAACATAGAATATATACACATAAAGTATAAGACGCAATTTAAAAGGCTACAAACGAACATCTAATTTATTTATGTAGTCTATCGACTCTGAGTAAAAATGTTACTTCCGGTCCGATTTTGAGAATTTTTTTAAATAAAAATTACTCGAAATCTAATTTTAAATGCTTTATAATTAAATACAAATATATGGGTATAGAATAATTAGAGAGGTATTCATAAAAAAAAAACTGCTATCTGATAAGAATAAGAGTGTTACTTCCGGTCTGAATTTGATTTTTTTTTACAAAAATCAGTCAAAGTAATAATAAAATAATAATAATAATATAAATAATTTCTTAATATGACTATTAAGAAGTATAATTTGCGAGATATTCGTAAAAAAAACTATTTTTGGATAAGACTAAAAGACTTAAATTAAATAAAATATAACGTAATTGTTCTCAAATTCACTCTTGAGTATATTTGTATTCTTTAGAAATTCACATGAACTTGTACCTTGTCTCAGAATAAGAAACATTGATTGAAGTATCGCGCCAAAATAGTATATACAGGGTGAGTCATTAGTAGCCGCTTCTTTGATTGCTCTTTTATGTCTCAAATAAAAGAAAAAACAATTAGTGGAAGTTTCGTGGTTGCTTGGGGTGCATATCCTAAAAATATCTTATGCTCTGACGTACTTCCGGTTTTAACGGAAATGCATGAATTTATTTTTTTTAAATGACGCACTCTATATACTTTTTGGATTTTCTAGTACTGTATTAAATTGTCTATTTAACTGTTTTGTCTTTTTCAAAATTGAGCCATTAGGTTTCGAGTTATTATTATTAATAATAATAATAATAATAATAAATGCCTTTATTGATACATTAACATACCGTGATATAAGGCCTAATACAAGATAAACAATGAAAGAAATACATACATATTGCTGTGACACTTGCAATTTGAGATTTATATAAAAATAATTTAAATTGTTCAATCAATAAGTAAGTAAGAATCAAGCATACATCCTAGTGCTAGGCCTTATCCTAGACTAAGATTCAAAAAATTTTCTGCTAAATTGTAGGTTAGGCAATCTTACATTTAACTAGCTCAGTTTAGTATGACTAAAGAAAATTTTCTCTCAGGGGCAGAAAATATAAATAAATTCTCCAATCAATTTGAATGTTCTTCAATTATCACCAGATCAGGTAAAGAAAACAAAATGCAAAATAAATCTTATCATCTAATTTATTAAAAGAAAGTATTAAAGAAAGAAAGATTTTAAATTACACAAATATATTCACAAAAGTTTAAATACTTCAAAACCTCATATAAAATCACACATGTCATGATCAAATAGTCAAAATAAAAAAAAATATAATTAATGAAAGCATAACATCGAAAAAAAAAATTATATTTTTAAATAATCATGATTATCATGATTTATATTCGTCAAAGATACATGTAAACAATCAACATTTTTTTATAAAATAAAAATTATTGCATGTTGTGAATTGTACTGGAATATGAATAACCAAAGATTGCGCGATTTATTATTTACAAGAATATAAACATTAAGGAAATGGCTTTGCCCTAATTAGTCCTGCCTGGTGCCTTTGCTCGCTCCCAAGACAGTACCATCAGCAAGCAAATTCACACCGGTAGGTACCCCAAAGTTCCACCCTACGAGTATGCTTTTCAACTCGTTGGACACAACCCGAACATACACTACTATGTGCTCACCCCTTAAGGTATATATATAAATTTTAAATTTAATAATAAAAAAAATGTCTTTGTGCATTTAATTAATTAACTCTGCCCTGATTAGTTCTGCCTGGCGCCTTTTCTCGCTCCCAAAACAGTACCACCAAGACTAATTCGTGTTTTAAGGATTCACCAGGACTCCATGCTATGAATTAAGGCTGGACGCCCGCTTCAAGCTGAGTTCGATTTGAAATGGGCGTACCACTGCTTTTCGTGCAAATGTAAATAAAAGACAAATGTTTAAGGGTCCGCGTGCTCTGTCTTATGCTGAGGAAAAAGATAGAGAAAAGAACTTGTCACCTAATCTAATCTGCCTGTAATTTATGGCTGCGTTATGGTCTCAGATAATCGCAGCTTGGCTCACATGTTTGGCAATCGGGAAGCAACCGCCCCTAAATTATACAATCTATATTTTCTCAAACACACAAAAAAAGTGAAGCTGGATATGTAAAATCACCTGCCGGATTCAAATTTTGAGTTGGAAAATAAAATCGAAATCGCAAAAAGGTCGAAAAATCGTTTTTTTGTGTAAATTTTAAAATTTTCATTTTCTTCAATTATTAATACTTATCTCGTGATATCTCAGCAATGCAGAGAGCTAGGGATCTGTTTTTTTTAAAGGTTATACCCTAAAATATTTGGATGATACTAGTGTTTTCGATTTTTCTTTATGGTGTGTAAATTTTATATAAAAAAAAAGTTTTAGTAGACGACCAATTTGTGTAAGGTATTTTTCAGCTATCGAGTAACTAATCTTATTTTTCAGAATTTACCCATATATATGTGAAACAAAATAAAGCCAACATTCCAAAATTATTTTTTGTGCAAGAAATAAATTTCTAGATCGTTTCAGAAGCAAATTATTGCGAGTCAAATATGATAATTATACTCCCTGCCCGCAAGCCGTGTGAGTCCTAGCATGCGCTTCTAGCAGGTATAGCGTTAGGGACGGGAAGAGATATTGCTTTTACTTTCTGATACGTAGTATAAGGAAGTATTGTGACGCTGACACTGTATATGTACACTATATTGTAAAGAAAATATCAACGGTTTCGATAAAATAATGTCCGAGTAACGATTACTTTCTTAACATACACCGATCTCAGAAGTATTTTACAAACTGCGTAGAAACTGCCCGAAATGGTAGGCGGAGCTACCTCTCGACACAATGTGCGAGCGTACCACATACTCTATTTGATTTCAGTGAATTTCGCCCAAATTTCAAAATTTTGTTTTCCGTTTCGTGACCTTATTTTTAAAAATTAAGAAAAAATAAAATTTATGTATTGCTGTTGAGTGTTACATAATTTTAAATAAAGGCTTGTTTTTTGAAATTTCTTACATTTTTATTTTTATTTAGGGCCCTTTGGACAATTTCGAAGAAATTACGATTTATCCATTGAAAGGCATTTTTTTTCTTAAATTAGCGTGTAAATTCGGTAAGGTTTTCATGAAAAATACGATTAGGAAATGGGAAAAACGATTTCGAGGCCGGGCGTATAGCCTTAAACAACTACTTAATTCATCGCACACATCCCTGATCTATTACCTAACACGTTAATACCAAATACACAAACACTATAAAATATACTTGATATACATATAAAAAAAATATAATAAAATAAAACTTTACCTCACTCTGAGATTCCAATACAAAACACCACTCAAGAAAATTTTGTAGAACACTACATACACATTTATAATAAACATTGTTAAATCACCTTAATTCTTCGTACATTAATAATAAAAATAATAATAAAATAAAACACCTTTTTCACAAAAATTAGTTTAATTCACTAAATGTAACATTTCGTGTGCACTGCACACATCTTCAGTAGTAACTATTAAACATATTATCTACGAGACATTTTATAATAAGAGAAATACATTTTATTCAGACAAATTTTAAAGGTAGGGTGAAAAACGATTAATGCTAAATTACAACGAATGTTAACAGTATAAAATTATGAGCATTAGTTAAATGGGAAATAACAAAATATTAATGCCAAAGAACAACGGTTAAAACTAGCGGTGACAGGATTACGGAAACAATTCTAATAGGATATTAATGAACAGATTTACATAATTATTTAAACCTAATCTACGAAACATTTTATAATAAAAAAACATGTTATACAGAACAAATTTAACGGTAGTTGAAGAACGATTAAAGCAAATTACAACGAATATTGACAATATTAAATACAAAATATTTCTGAGAAAGACAGCGGGTTAATTTAGCAGTTACAGGATTATGAATTAACAATTCTAAATAGGATATTACACGAAAGTTGAATACATATTTCGAGAGTGTCTTAAGTGTTAACCGATGTCGATATACAAGATAACAGTTTGTTATTAAGGGGAGAAATATCATTGTTCAGGAGATAATTTTTATATTTTTTCATGTATATGGCTTCCCACATATCTAAATTTCTATTGTTGCTTTGTTTAACAAAGCAACACTCTCGAAATCTGTTCATTAATATCCTATTAGAATTGTTTCCGTAATCCTGTCACCGCTAGTTTTAACCGTTGTTCTTTGGCATTAATATTTTGTTATTTCCCATTTAACTAATTCTCATAATTTTATACTGTTAACATTCGTTGTAATTTAGCATTAATCGTTTTTCACCCTACCTTTAAAATTTGTCTGAATAAAATGTATTTCTCTTATTATAAAATATCTCGTAGATAATATGTTTAATAGTTACTACTGAAGATGTGTGCAGTGCACACGAAATGTTACACTTAGTGAATTAAACTAATTTTTGTGAAAAAGGTGTTTTATTTTATTATTATTTTTATATTTCACAAGTGCTCAACATATATTACAATATTACAATCATCGTACATTGCTTCGAATTCATCCATCATATAAAAGAAAATCTCGATCACTGTTCAATTATTCTATATATACATAAAACAAAATTATTAACCACAAATCTTCTAATCTGGTAAATAAAATAGTAAAGAAAAATCTTTATAAAAAATTATTATGCTATTCAACTTGATCATTACAGTCACTAAAATGCTTTATCATAATGCATGGTGTAATAACCCTACATATAAAACAAAACATTCTAGAAAAATAAAAAAAAATTCAAAGTTCTAATTAAATAAAACTGTTCCGTACATAAATAATTATTTCCAAAAATAATTACAAGTCCCAATGTAAATTAAACTTCAAATTAAAAACGATATCTAATTCATAAAATTATTCTAAGTTCCACTTCGGTTAGAAAATTCTATAAGTACAGTAAAATTATTACGGAAAATATTACAAGTTTTAATTCTTGTTGAAAATTTTATAAGTATCGAAAAATCTCTTGGAAAATTATTCTAAGTTCAAATTCATGAATAAACTTTTAAGTTAATATAACATTTAAGAGGAAGAAGAGGTTTCCAGCTACTTCTCCTTTTTTCCTCTTTTGAGTGCGGTTTACACCAAGCAACTCTGCCGGTTTCTCATCGGTTCCGGATTTATATCGATATTTTTCTTCACAAAAACGCCCGGTTGTCTTCGGTACAATACGAGTCCACCTCCAGAAATACATAGCTGCAGTGCTGCACCACCCGGGAAAGCAGTTCATTAGTAATCTTTCAAAAAGGTAAACAAATATGTAAATATCAACTTGTTTACATATTCATGACTCATCCAATGCATCTAGCGAAAAATATTGTTTTCGTCGAGCCACACTATCGATCTCTCCCAGTCACAGTATTCTTCGTGCGGGAAACACTTTCTTGTCATCATTCACGTAATATTTTATGCTTACTCTAATATTATAGTCTTTATAAAAATTATAATAACATTCTCATATTATTTAACGTAAATAAAAATTAGATTTTGGCAAAATATTGACATAATGGATATTTATATACACATCATGATAAAAATAAATAAAATAGCAATTAATTAAATTAAATCTTGAAGTGATCTTGATTATGCTTATTTACAATTTACCACCAAACTCAAGGTCACTGCAATATGTTAGGCATCAATCCCAAGGCGAAGTTCAGCATTAAGCTGTTTTTCAACTTAACCTTGATCAGTATTACACAACTATGAAACAGGTGCTTAAAAAATACAAAAATCGAGACAAATACATAAAAATAACTGACATTGAATTCCAATTCGTATATCTTCAGCAATACCACAAATTCAAGTGTACTACCTTGCAGTAATACCCCTTACAATATAATAAAAAAGAAAGAAAAGGAGTTCCACTGTGCAGTCTAGAACGGCTCCACGCAAACACAATACCACACAACATTAATATAACCCCCTAACCACTGGCTCACATCCATATTCCCCGTGATTCTAAATATCTCTTAACTTTTCCGCGAAAAGACGTGACGGTGGAAGCAATATTAAATTTTTTTGACGAAAACACGTGTTTAGAAAAAAAAATGTTTTTAAAAGTAAAAACATTAACTTTGGTGGTGCTTGTAGCTAAAAAAATTCTGCATCATTTGGTATAAGTTGCACTCGAGAATATCTCAAAAAACTTTGTTTTTTCAAAGCCTATTTCCTGAAATTTTCACATACCAAAAGCTTCCTTTTTTTATATGGAACACCCGGTATTTTATTGTGGCATTTTGTTCCTCTTTTATTCTCTTTTGTTTTTGTTAACAATGTCCTATACCTATCTATTGTAATTTCTGCGATAATCACTATAGGAGCAATTAGCGGTCAAATAAAGAACTACGAGCGTTGTTCTATGCACCCAAATATTCGTCCAATAAAGGCTGGAATGCAGCCGAGTGCCTGCATCAGCTGTTAAAGAAAGTCGGTAAACATTTATCTCAAATCTATAAAAGCATCGCTATTAGTTATCATCCAAATGAATTATTCTTATGAAGAGTTAATAGATATGATTGACGTTTTGTGGAATCTGAAAGAAACTCTTTGCTAGCATGCAGACTTTATGCACAGCGATCCCTGGTAGAAGTCAACCGAAGCCAGAAACCTTCGAAAGTATAAAGGAATGGTTTGAGTGAACAGAATGTACTGAACGTGAAAGAAGGAGCGGAAAAATCAATAACTGGTGAGGATAAGACGTTTATGGTACTTGCGAGTGTAGTCGAATACCCCTATACTAGTACTAGGAAAATTAGTCGTCAGTTAATTTGAGAATCCAGAATAATTAGGAAATATGTAATTAATCCGTAGCATATTCATACACAGGGTTAGGTGAAAGAAATTTTCAGAATCGCTTACATTTTTGTCAATGGGCAGCAGATAAATTATCCTAGCTTTCTCAAATTTTAGTTGTTTACCAACGAAGCCATCTTCTATTAAAGTGAATACGCTTATCGTCACAATTTTCTTTATTATAACACATAAAAACCCTCACTTTATCACACCTGCAAACTTTCAAAACCGTTGGTCATTAAATATGTGGGGACCTTATTTCTTTGATGAAAATGTTAATGGAGGAGAGTGTCTTCGCTTTCTGCGGACGGATTTTCAAACCTTTTTGAAGACAACTTCAAATATGTCAGTAAACATAACCTTTCTTTTATTTCGTTTTTAACCAACAGTGTAAAACATAAAATACTGCAACTGGACATTGCCGGAATTAAAAAATTGAAATGCGATGCTCTTCATTCTGTAAAATTATTACTTTTGGGATAGTTGAATTTAACATTTACTTTGTTTGGCAGTTGACTAAGGAAGTCGGGCTCCATTCCTGCCTTCCATTGGTTGAACGAATATTTTAGTGCATAAAACAACAGCGCTCGTAGTTCTTTAATTGACCGCTAATTGCTCCTATAGTGATTACCTCAGAAATTACAAAAGACAGGTATAGGACATTTTAACAAAAATTAAAGAGAATAAAAAAGACACAAAATGCCTCAATAAAATTGGGTGTTCCGTTAAAAAAAATAAGTTTTTGGTATGAGAAAATTTCAGGAAGTAGCCTTTGAAAAACAAAGTTTTTTGAGGTATTGTCGAGTGCAACTTATACCAAATGATGCAGAATTTTCTTGGCTACAAGCACCACCAAAGTTAATGTTCTTACTTTTAAAAACAATGTGAAAATTATTTTTTTCTGAACATGTGGCTTGGTCAAATATTTTCAAAAAAAATTAATAACCCAAAAACTATTGGCTCAATTTTGAAAAAGAAAAAACAGTTGAACAGACAATTTAAAGCAGTACTAGAAAATCCAAAAATATATAGTCATTTAAAAAAATTATGTTCCGTTCATTTTCGGTGGAACGAAGCTTAAAGTATTTTTCCAATATGCACCACAAGCACCCATGAATCATCCACTAATTGTTTTTTCTTTTATTTAAAGCACAAAAGAGCAATCGAAGAAGCGGCCACTAATGACTCACCCTGTATTTTTAAGAGATTTCATTACTTCTTGTATAGGGGTATTTAATATGGAAAAATAAGTACGTGATATCCGCCATATTTTATAACATAACCAACCCTTACCTCGTGAACATGTTCTTACACTTTTGCTTTGGTTTATTACATTTAACTGTGTTATTAAATACAATCTGCAAGATTAAGTACGTCACGAATATTAGTGACCACGCAGGTTCAAGCAGGCGTCAACGACTGGTACACTTAGGACGGCAAAGAATAGTTTTAAACATGTACAAAATGTTAACGCTATTAACTGCAAAATGGAAACAACAGTAATAGTAATAATAAACATCTCCAAGATACTAAGTAAGATATAGGTATTATTATTTCAATGACAATGTTTATACGGGAAAAAGACATATTGTGACTTTATGAGGAAAAATATTTATTGTGATAGCCGATCATTCGGAGCAGCTTTTAAATTTATTTTGTATTATACAGAGTGTTAGTTGCTTCACTGGTTATAGTTTTTAAATAGAACAACCTATACATTTTTCTGAAAAATTGAAAAAAATTATATATTCATGATAACGGCATATTAGAATACCACAATTTTTGGTAGTGTTGTTCATAATAAAATGTCCTAATACAAGTATACTTAATGTTTCTTCATTTGCTAATTGCATGTGCAGAAAACAGGATTAAACTTAAATGACATGAAAATGTTTGTCTAAAAGTATTTTTTTTCAAATTGAACAGCCTGTATCGCTTCATTTTACTATAACAGTTACTGTCACATAATTTTGCCAACTATGTATTTTATCTGAATACAGTCTAATGGCCAAGATATTTGTTGCAAAATTGACAATTGAATTAATGACATCTTAGTTCTCAGTCATGTAAGTTTAGTCCTGTTTTTTTACATATGCGATTAGTAATTGAAAAAGGATTAATTATGTTTGTATAGTGAACTTTTATTATGAATAACAATACCAAAAATTGTTGCCATCTAATAATCAGCGGTTCTTAACCTATGGGGCGCGACCCAAAATTGGGTCGCGAAGCATATTTCTTGGGTCGCGCTGAGTCGAACCAAAAAAGTTAGTAATACACCAAATAATAAGTAATACCAACACCTCCTAGAAGTCCAATTCCTGTCCTGAGGCTTTCTCTTCTAGGAGGTGTTGGTAATACGCACGCCATCGCTTTGCGTGCGCGCAGACTCAGTAAGCTCTCTGTCAAAAACTCGTTTCTGTTGTGTATTTTGTTGTGAATAACAGTGAAACGTGAAACGTGTAATAACAGTGAAACGTGAATACAAGCATTTTAGAAACAAATTTTGTCTTATTATTAATAGTGGAGTGATCAAGCTGCAGTGCGTATTGTAAAATTGTAATCACCCTAATAATGGCAAAACGTGAATACAAGGAAGCATTTTTAGAATTAGGTTTTACTTGCATTAATGATCGAGGAGTGAACAAGCCGCAATGCGTGTTGTGCAGTGAAATATTAAGTAATGAATCGATGAAACCGAACAAACTTAAAAGACATTTTGATGCAAAACATAAAAATTTTTCCTTTGAGGGAAAAGATCGTACTTTTTTCGAAAGAAAAGAAGCCCATTTAAAAAGACAGCGTTTGGATGCACCAAGTAGTAGTGGTTTTATAAATTCTGCCAAAAAAGTTACACTTGCTTCTTTTCATGTGGCTTAGCATATTGCAAGACAAAAGAAACCCCATAATATTGCTGAAAAACTTATAAAACCTGCTGCCATTGACATGGCACGTATCATGTGCGGAGATGAAAGTTCAAAGAAATTACAAAAGATACCATTGTCAAATGATACAATTCGTTTACGAATTAATGATATGTCATTTGATATTAAGAATCAACTTATTTCTGCTATAAAAATTGCTGATTTATTTAGTATTCAACTGGATGAAACGACAGATGTAAGTAAAGATGCTCAACTCATGGTTTACGTGCGGTATCCAGGTTTAATAGATATACAGGAGGACATTTTATTTTGCAAACCAATGTCAACAACAACTAGAGGTGAAGATATTTTTCTTATGGTCGATTCGTTTTTTAAAGAAGAAGGATTAAATTGGAATCAGTGTTTCAGTATTTGCACCGACGGTGCAGCTACCATGACAGCATCTCAAAAGGGATTTTCGACAAGAGCAAAAAATTTTGGATGAAATTGTTGCAGTAGTCAATTTTATCAAATCAAGAGCTCTTAACTGTAGAATTTTCCGCGAACTGTGTTTCGAATTTGGTGCAGAATACGAACAAGCAAAGTTGTTCAAAGAGTATTATCATTACGGACAGAAGTCGAATTATTTTTGAGAGAAAAGAAACACCCATTAGCATCTAAAGTCTCCGACTTGAAGTGGATTACTCAAGTTGCTTATTTGTCAGATATTTTATTTGAAATAAATAATCTAAATACGTCTATGCAAGGACGTAATCATACTATTATTGAATTAACTGAAAAAATTACATGTTTTAAAAATAAACTCAAATTATGGAGAAATAAGGTTGAAGTAAAGAAACTTGCTTCATTCCCGACTCTTAATTTACTTGTTGAAGACAATAATATTGATATCACAGATTTTGAAATACAGAAAATTATTATTAATCATTTAGAGAAACTAATAGCAGACTTTGATCGATATTTCCCTGCAGACGATGTTTTCAAATATAATTGGGTTCGAATGCCATTTAATTTTGATGTAAGTGATTTGCATGAGGAATTTGTTAATATTAATCAATTTCAAGAACAATTAATAGAAATACAAAGTGGCCAAGCACTTCGATACAATTTCTACAAAAACACTGAATCTTTATGTGCTTTCTGGTTAAAATTAAAAACCGAAAAGCCAATAATTGTTAAAGAAGCCCTAAAAGTATTATTGCCCTTTTCAACAACATATATGTGTGAGGCTGGTTTTTCGGCTCTGTGTGTAATCAAAAACAATTACCGGAACAAGTTAAATCCTGAAATAGATATAAGGTGCTCCTTGACAAGCATTCAACCGAGGTTTGAAGATCTTTCAAAATGTATTCAAGCACAAGGTTCTCATTAAAACTGTATGACTTGCATTTAAAATTTAAAAGACTTAACATATTGCTGTGACATAAATAAATGTTTATTTATGCTGTAGCATATAAATATGTTTATTCATATTTATTATAAATAATGTTATTGCCACACGTTGGGCATCGCCAATTTAAATTAATGCTGTGGCATATAAATATTTATTTTAAATAACAATATTGCCATATAATTTATATGCTGTAACAACATACTTTTGTGTGTATTACCACACGTAGGGTATAGTCTTTTGTACACATTATACTCTTTAAATTATTCTTTACACACCAAGAACTTATAATTGGTTTTGTGTTTTATCTTATATTGTTGTGTCATGTACCTTATAACTATTGTGGGTCCTGGCAATGTTTGTGGTTCCTTCTTCTTTGCTGATGATTTTTCTCTTGTTCATTATAGGGAAAAGGTAATAGTTTTGTTCAAAGAAAAACTGTATGTCTATTCAACATAATCATGTATTTTTTATTTTGTAATTTATGGATTCAAAAATATAGTTTCCTTTATATACACACCTTTATGCTCTAAACAAGATACATAATTGAAAAATACTCATATCATTTATACCTAATGCCGGTTGTAATGTATGTAAATCTTTTGTTTATTTATTTATTCTACCAAACAAAATAAATATTTATCCTGCAAATAAACAAATGTAAACTTTTATTGTACGTTTATGAATATACTCATCGACGTTATAATATTTATGTATAGGCTTCAATTAATTGCTTTAGACAACCATTTGCACGTGTTGTATCGAGCTCTTAATCTATGCCTTGTGAAATTCTAATTTATTATTCGCTTAATTTGAAAGAAATTAATGATGTCTAGACAATACGATGAAGAAAATGCTCATTTTCACGTAACATCTCTCCAACTGACCAACACCATTAATCCTATTTGGTTGTAATTCCAACTATATAAATTTAAAATAAACCTTACAGGATAAATTATTTACTTGTCTATTTTTTGTCCAACAATACATTGATTAATCATTCGCACGTAAAAATCAACGTCTGTCCAACAACTCGTATAACTTCATTTTCAAAAGAAATAATAAACTTACTTGTTATCAAAAAATCTATTTTGAATGTCCATTATGAACGCTTCAAATGAATTCAAATGTATTAAATAAAATAAATTACTGTGACTATATGTGTTGAAGAAATAATGAAAAACTACAATATAACAATTAAAAACTTTAAGAGACCTTCCTTTTGTAAGTGTTTTGAGAAGTTCACCTCTCGGAGGTGTTATCAGAAGTCTACCTGTCGAATCTTGTCTTTGTATTTATAGCGGCAAAAATAAACTATGTTGACCATTGCGCCCTCTAGTCCATGTTTAGGTTGGTACTGGAATACACTTTCCCGTAAAATCGCTGCCCATATGTTGCCGCCTTGATACACGCACACATACACATTTTGTTCTGACAGTTCACAATTTTTCTTAAACGTCAACATAACCTTCCAATTCAAAGATCTCCCCTGCTTTGCACATCATTCCCAACGGTAGGTTTATTCTTGTCACTAATACCATCCTTCTTTGTACTCGTCAATGAACCTATTATCTTGTTCATTGTTCGATACATATTTTTCTTTCCATTTATTTATGTTAGTTTTACTTTTCTTTTAGCCGGAGTGCGCCTTGGCAAACTGGGAAACATGTTGAAGATAACCATTATTTTTCTCCCCGCACTGCCTGTCCTTGTAGAACACGTCCGCCTCTAGTCCCTGAAGCATTGTGTTACGAACAAATCATGAACACAGATACCTTTTATTTATTTATAATGTCAGCTTTTAAATACAAAAATATGTCACTGCTGATTGCTTCTATGTTTTACATATTTTTATATCCTTTTTATTAGTCTAGTAGTAAGCTAAGGTAAATTTTATTCTTTAATACTATTTAATTCTTAAACTCTCATAAGATTTTCACTGCTTTATGCATGTCGTATTTCATTTCTTTTCATGATTTATAAACCATACTTTTTGTGTATCTTTTCCACAAAAGAAATATATTACTTATATTTATTTTGTCTTTATTTCATATATTTCTTTATTTAATAAATTTTTATTCTACATCTTTTGTTTTTATATTTATTTAATAAACTTTATTTTGCATATTTCATTATTTACTGGAATAATAAAAATTTGACTATGAGTATGCAACTTTGTATACCTTCATGTAGTTCTTGTTGCATAGTTTTACTCAATAATATCTAAATAGGACTTTTTCTTATTTTTATTTTTATTTCTAAGCTTAAACTAATTCTTAAATCAATCTCTAAAACTATTCTTATTTTACAAGTTTGCGAGGTCACAGCATATCCCTTGGTTATTATATTTTGTCGTGAATCGTCAACAATGATTATTAAAGCATGAACGACACATATAATAACCATTGTGAAAACTCGCACAAATGATTATTAATTTTCTACGTCTATATAATCATAAAGCATAGATATGTGATTAACGATACTTAATGCTAAATTTCTTATAGCTATTGCATTATTTGATGCGTCGCATCTTAAAATAAATTCTTCATTAATATCGGTTAAATTTTACTATTAATGCTTTGCAAAAATTTTCTTTCACTTCTTCAAATGCCTTGAGAGTTTCAGGAGTCCATTTAAATTTCACTCCCTTCTTTATTATTGCAATTAATGTAAGCATGAAGGCAAAATATTTCCTTTCATCCTTTTGTACTTTGCTTCTTTCATGAGTCTTTTTAAACTTGACTCCTTTCTTTCTAATTATAAATAACATTACTAAGAATGAACAATCATTTATTGAATCATTACGTATTGTTGCCAGCCAAAAAGTACGCCTCCGATCGGTCCTTTTGAACTGTTCGATATTTACACACATTGTTAATGAAAATGTAACGCTCTGTTGAGCTTCAAAATAAGGTGAGTTTCTTGAATTTAAATATTTTGGTAGTATAGTGTCCCTTTGATCACTTATACCCCTTTTGTTTATTTCGACTACAGGATTGGTAAATGTTGATTCCGTTTTTTCTATAATTTTGTTCTTTAACATTTCTTTAATTTCTAATTTGACTTGTTCTCTGTATTTATTGGGGACAGGATAATTTTTAACTTTAAAAGATTGTGTTTCATCTACTTTTAGCCTGTGTTCATAGCCTTTTGCTAAACCAGGTTTATTATCAAATAACTCTTTATACTTGCTGACAAGATTGCTCACATGGCTTATGTATTGTTTATCGCAATTTACATTCGTACCATCCCTATATTGCGTGAAGTCCTCACTTTGACGATGCTTCACAGGATGTGCACACTTATTGTCTAATAAACTACTATCCATTTTATTTGTGAGATTTTGTTCAGCATTATTTATATATAAATTATTAATTAATATCTCATCTTCCTGTGTTTCCTTACACCAGGAGATTATTGAATTTTTAATATGAAATGTTTTGTTTTCCATATTTATTTTTGTACCATATTGACTTAAAAAGTCTATCCCCAAAATACAATTGCTGTTCAAATTAGGCACTATCATGAATTCTGTTAATAAATTTAAACTACCTATTCTAACATTTATCCAAAAAACTTTATCTACAGTAATGATGCGTTTCTTATTTGCATTTATTAAATTTACTTTTCTTATAGGCATACAATATCCTAACTTTTCTATGTCTTTATCTATAATACTACTATCTAATAAAGATAATTGCGCTCCTGTGTCTAATAATGCTTCTATCTCTTCGTTCCCTATTTTTATTGTTATGTGTGGTAATTCCGTCGTGATTTTCTTTAGATCGTCAAAGTTATATACGTTTTGTACCTTCTTTTTCTTCTTGACTGGCCTTTCTAAAAATCCAACGATGTCGCATTTGAGTATGTAGAATTTACCCATTCTTTATTTGTCGGTAGTTGTCTTGAATCCTTGGGTATTGCACCTTTTGATTCTGTTTTTTTCTTCGTACTTATTTCTTCTTTCTCTTCACTTATTTGAACATTGTTCACTCTTTTTTCCCTCTCAGGGTTTCTTTCTTTCTTCTCATAATTCTGTTCTTTCTCCCTCTCATTTTCATAGTTTCTTGTTTTATTGTATGAATATGGATTGTTCCCATAGCTTCGCTTATTATATGTATTAGGGTTGTTTCCATAATTCCTTTTACCCTGATTTTGATTGTACCCATTATTATTGTACTGTTTATCTTGATTGTAACGAGGTGTCTTGTTTATATGTAGATTATTTCCATTGTTGTAGTTATTATTATTATTTCTTGGTGGATCGATTGTATATTTGATATTTCCATAACTCCTGTTATTTCCCTTTTCATCCACATCGTCTAATCTCTTGACCAGTTCCAGGAGTGCTTCAATGTTATCAATTCCTTGAAGTGCCACCGCCTGTGTAACGTTGTGGTCAAAGTGTGCTGCTAGCTGTGAAACAATATCACTTTCTTCAATGGTTGGTTGGATGTATTTAAGAAAAGAATATTTTCTTATGATGTAGTTTTCTCTAGAAGATCCAGCTCTGTTTTGCCAAACACTAAATCGTGTCTAATCTTCCTCTGCTGAGTCTGTCCCCAGTACTGTCTCACAAAACGAATCTCAAATTCTTTGAAATCCACTACTTCATCTATTATCATATCGTACCACTGAAGTGCATAATCCTTCAAACAACCTCTTATGAAATGTAGTTTTGACATCTCATCAGATATTCCCCTCATGTATGTTTTTATCGTTCTCATAAACGCCATTGGATTATCTTTGTAAAATCCTGAGAATTTTGGTATATTCTCTGCGCTACCAGGTATTTGTGTCAAAGATACACTAGGTGTACTAACCCCATGCACTTTGTTCTCTAACCCTTTTATAGTGTTTTCAAAGTTTAAAGTTTTGTTTTGTAGGGTCAACATTGTGTCCGTACAAACACCATATTTTATTTTACAATCTTCCACTTGGTGTGAAAGTTCTTGTATTTGCTCTTGATATTGCACATTATTCCCTTTAACTTTATTTTCAAGAGAATTTATTTTCTCATCTACCTTATCGAAACTAGCTTGTGTTTTGGCAGATCTTTCGTTGATTTCTTTTATTAAGAATGTGCCTTTACCTTCACATTTCTTTTCATTAATGTTTATTTGTTTATTTAAAGTTGACACTGACTGTTCTAACTTTAATTCCACATTTGCATTTAGCTCTAAAGTTTCTTTTCTTAATTCCATGAGAACCTTGTCTAATCTTGAGTTTATTTCTATTTTATTTTGTTCTAATCTTTGATTGCTTTCCTCAAATTTCCTGTTCATACTCAAATTATTTTGTTCTAATCTTTGATTGCTCTCTTCAAATTTTTTATTTATACTCAAATTATTTTCTTCTAGTTTTTGATTTATACTTAAATTATTTTCTTCTATTCTGCTGAATAGTTTATTAAAAAGATTCTCAATTTTTTGTTCACCAGTTATGCTACTGATGCTTTCTGTTTGTACGTTGCTATCAAGTGTTTGATCCTCTGATTCAGGTTTTTCTGAATCTGAATCAGAAGATACCGGACGATTGTCCCTGTATTTAGTGAACTGTGAACCTTCACCATCATTTTTATCCTTCTCTGCCATTTTTATTCTATTTCTAACTTATAAATTAATAACTAAACTTATCTAATTAAATACTATTCCTCTTTCTTTATCCCTTTCTAAATAAGAGAAATTCACCAGTAAATGAAAATTAAGGTAATCTGTCTCTAACTTGGACACTGAATAATTATTCTATTTACTAATAAATAAAAAAAAAATGAAACAAACTTTGTACCCATTATTTGTACAAAATAAATTATTATTTTTTTGTTTAAACATTAAAAAAAACAAAAATTGCATTGCTTCACAACGTTAAATGTTATGTAAATAATTATTGACAAATGAGAAAATGAATACAATGCTCCACTATGTTAAGCAACATTAATTATATATATATATATTTTTTGCTCTTAAACAATTATAAAAAATAATGCATTGCCTCTCTATTTTGGGCGTTAAATAAATACATGATTAATAAACAACAAGAAAAAGGAATACATTGCCCCACTACGTTGAGCGCCATTTAAAATTAATGCTGTGACATAAATAAATGTTTATTTATGCTGTAGCATATAAATATGTTTATTCATATTTATTATAAATAATGTTATTGCCACACGTTGGGCATCGCCAATTTAAATTAATGCTGTGGCATATAAATATTTATTTTAAATAACAATATTGCCATATAATTTATATGCTGTAACAACATACTTTTGTGTGTATTACCACACGTAGGGTATAGTCTTTTGTACACATTATACTCTTTAAATTATTCTTTACACACCAAGAACTTATAATTGGTTTTGTGTTTTATCTTATATTGTTGTGTCATGTACCTTATAACTATTGTGGGTCCTGGCAATGTTTGTGGTTCCTTCTTCTTTGCTGATGATTTTTCTCTTGTTCATTATAGGGAAAAGGTAATAGTTTTGTTCAAAGAAAAACTGTATGTCTATTCAACATAATCATGTATTTTTTATTTTGTAATTTATGGATTCAAAAATATAGTTTCCTTTATATACACACCTTTATGCTCTAAACAAGATACATAATTGAAAAATACTCATATCATTTATACCTAATGCCGGTTGTAATGTATGTAAATCTTTTGTTTATTTATTTATTCTACCAAACAAAATAAATATTTATCCTGCAAATAAACAAATGTAAACTTTTATTGTACGTTTATGAATATACTCATCGACGTTATAATATTTATGTATAGGCTTCAATTAATTGCTTTAGACAACCATTTGCACGTGTTGTATCGAGCTCTTAATCTATGCCTTGTGAAATTCTAATTTATTATTCGCATAATTTGAAAGAAATTAATGATGTCTAGACAATACGATGAAGAAAATGCTCATTTTCACGTAACATCTCTCCAACTGACCAACACCATTAATCCTATTTGGTTGTAATTCCAACTATATAAATTTAAAATAAACCTTACAGGATAAATTATTTACTTGTCTATTTTTTGTCCAACAATACATTGATTAATCATTCGCACGTAAAAATCAACGTCTGTCCAACAACTCGTATAACTTCATTTTCAAAAGAAATAATAAACTTACTTGTTATCAAAAAATCTATTTTGAATGTCCATTATGAACGCTTCAAATGAATTCAAATGTATTAAATAAAATAAATTACTGTGACTATATGTGTTGAAGAAATAATGAAAAACTACAATATAACAATTAAAAACTTTAAGAGACCTTCCTTTTGTAAGTGTTTTGAGAAGTTCACCTCTCGGAGGTGTTATCAGAAGTCTACCTGTCGAATCTTGTCTTTGTATTTATAGCGGCAAAAATAAACTATGTTGACCATTGCGCCCTCTAGTCCATGTTTAGGTTGGTACTGGAATACACTTTCCCGTAAAATCGCTGCCCATATGTTGCCGCCTTGATACACGCACACATACACATTTTGTTCTGACAGTTCACAATTTTTCTTAAACGTCAACATAACCTTCCAATTCAAAGATCTCCCCTGCTTTGCACATCATTCCCAACGGTAGGTTTATTCTTGTCACTAATACCATCCTTCTTTGTACTCGTCAATGAACCTATTATCTTGTTCATTGTTCGATACATATTTTTCTTTCCAATTATTTATGTTAGTTTTACTTTTCTTTTAGCCGGAGTGCGCCTTGGCAAACTGGGAAACATGTTGAAGATAACCATTATTTTTCTCCCCGCACTGCCTGTCCTTGTAGAACACGTCCGCCTCTAGTCCCTGAAGCATTGTGTTACGAACAAATCATGAACACAGATACCTTTTATTTATTTATAATGTCAGCTTTTAAATACAAAAATATGTCACTGCTGATTGCTTCTATGTTTTACATATTTTTATATCCTTTTTATTAGTCTAGTAGTAAGCTAAGGTAAATTTTATTCTTTAATACTATTTAATTCTTAAACTCTCATAAGATTTTCACTGCTTTATGCATGTCGTATTTCATTTCTTTTCATGATTTATAAACCATACTTTTTGTGTATCTTTTCCACAAAAGAAATATATTACTTATATTTATTTTGTCTTTATTTCATATATTTCTTTATTTAATAAATTTTTATTCTACATCTTTTGTTTTTATATTTATTTAATAAACTTTATTTTGCATATTTCATTATTTACTGGAATAATAAAAATTTGACTATGAGTATGCAACTTTGTATACCTTCATGTAGTTCTTGTTGCATAGTTTTACTCAATAATATCTAAATAGGACTTTTTCTTATTTTTATTTTTATTTCTAAGCTTAAACTAATTCTTAAATCAATCTCTAAAACTATTCTTATTTTACAAGTTTGCGAGGTCACAGCAATATGTATTGATATTTCTTTTTTTTTAGGAATAAGTTAAAATGTCAATTATTTTCAAAAAGTTATAAGTATATTTTAATTTGATCAATAAAAATTATTAAAAACACTTGATTATTAATTAAATTTTCCTTGGATCGAAAAGTACTTTTGTTTATCTTTATTATTAAAAAAATAAATAAAAAATTTGTAAGTTAAAAAAATCATCATCGTAGGATTGAAGATTTTTTAAAAATACGATCTAAAATAAAGCAATGAAAAAAATTTGACTTTTTTTTGGGTCGCGACATGAACATATTTCTCAAATTTGGGTCGCGGCTTAAAAAGGTTAAGAACCGCTGAATCTAATACGTCGTCTTCGAGAAATATATTTTTTTTAAAAACATTGAATTTTTCAGAAAAATAGTAATAATATACAGGCTGCTCCATTTAAAAAACTATAATTATGGTAAACCACTAAGTTATGGAAGACTCTGTATAATACAAAATAAATTTGTATTTGGCGCGATATTTGAATCAGTCCTTCTTATTCTGAGACAGGGAGTAGTTGACAAAATATTGGCAAAATTTTCTTTTACTTAAGAAGCTACTACTTCCGGTCTAGCAATTTTACTGAAAATTTAATCAGATCTCAAGTGCGCGACAATACTCGTAAATATACAGTTTGGTACTGATAGATTTAGCCGGTTGGCCGTTTTCGTGGTCATATGTACAGAGAGAAACATATTCAAAAACTACTTTTGTGGTATCAGGGGCTGCAAAAATCACGAAGTACATATATGCTGTACCACTAGGCGAGAATCTCCACTTGTAGGTTTTACTTTTGCTATTTCTAGGTTATGCTGGGTTATTTTGTCCTCTTTTGCCAATTATTTTCATCTCAAATGAATGGTATCGATATTGTACTGATGTTCTGTTCACGTTTTGGCAAATGTATCCCACAGTAAGTCGAGGAAATAATCGCGAAACTATCCTCAATTAGTAATTTTGTTTCGATTTTCAGGTTTTGTTGGAATTATTATGCCGTTGTGAAATCGAAACAACAGGCGATGCAATATTATCTGAAGAGACTTCGATATTGGTGATGAATCACAGGACGAGAACCGATTGGAATTTCTTGTGGCCGGCAATCTATCACAGCACCATTGGTGTTAATAGAGCTAGGAAACCAACAAAATTTGTACTGAAAGACATTATACGGCATATACCAGGACCAGGTAACTTTGTGTACAGTGTAGGAATGCGAGTATTTCTGTTGACGTCACTATTATCCTAGATCAAGGTTCACAATCCAAACAAACCGGATACTTCTTTTTATTACGTGTAAAGTATATGGAGTTAAAGAAAAGACTATTTCAAAGTAATTGTTATAAAAGTTTTGTATATAGATTGGCCTTTTTTTTCGTGTGGGGTATGATATTTGATGTGTATTCTAACAATTCATTATAGTTTAATTTATAGACATCGTATCTTTGAGTTAAATAATACAAGGCAATATACTTCAAGGAAAGAAACAATATTTAACTTGTATCCAGCATAGAAAGTTATTTTAATAAAGTTTTTGCATATACCGGGTGGTGCAATAGTGTGTCGGCGGAGCTTAGTATGAAAACTAATAACTAAAGGGCGGAATATATGCACGTCAATTCAGTTAAAATATGCGCATATATATGCATCGTTTTTCTCTGAAATATGCAACAATATGCATTTATTTGTCAAAATATGCAATTATATGCCTTGAAAAATGGAAATAAAGAAGCGCGGACTCTTACAAAAATTATTTATTTTAAGTAAAATTAAAAGAAAAACATAATAGGTACAATTTTCAACCTGAAATAGTATAAAATGCATTTATAACGATATATTTTTCAAAATTTTCCAATAAAAATGTTTGCCTTCTGTCTGTAAAAATATGTTTGTACAAAGAAAAAGTTCTTTCAACATCTACCGATGTGATCTGGCAATATTTTAATTTGGGTAGTAAGTTATAAGGCCAAGGTATTACTTCGTTGGATGGTTTACTATCAAAAATATTTTTGACTTCCATTAAATACTTAAAGCCTTCATTCTTTCCCACAATAACTTCGAGTTTCCTTCTTACTTGATTTCCTACATCACCGGGAACTTTTTTGCATTTGTCGGAAAAAGTTTCAACAATATTAATTGATTCTCTTAAACTTATATTCCTACTTTCTAACGAAGTTATTATATCTGGTACAAAACTAAAATTAACCTTAATAAAAACAAGTTCCTTAGCTAAATTTACATTTTTGAATAATGCTTGACTTTGCACTACACACTGCGAATTGTCTTCTAAATCTAAAACTATGTCTTTAATGGCTTCAAAATGGTCTGCGTAGAATATCGCGGCCTTAATCCATGTTCCCCATCGAGGAATTACGGGCTCTGGAGGTAAACAAACTCCTGGCAATTTCTCTCTATAGATCTGCACTCTTAGAGGTGCTTTCAAAAACACTTTCTTTACATTTGAAATTAATTTTTTCACCAAGGGATATGCTGTTCTAATAATTTCTGCAACTCTGTTTATCCCGTGTAAAAGACAAGTGACATGTACCATATTGGGATAAAATATTTTTAAGTTTTGGCCTACTTTAACCATATACGGCGCTGCGTCAGACAAAAACACTAAAAACTTCTCTACTGGAACTGGATTTGGTAAAAAAAAATTTGATAGAGACTGCTGAATAAATCGAGTTACGGTCTCATTATTTGTTTTGTCTAACTGTTTAGAAGATATTAAATATGGTTTCCCTGGCTCATTTTCTTGAAGCCCTCCAATCATAAGATGTGCGATATATCGACCACATGAGTCAGTGCTTTCATCAACAATAATATAAAAATGTTCATCGCCCAGTGTAACTTTAATTTCTCCCATTACGGTTTCGTATACTGTTTGCACATTCTTCTTTCTAAGTGTGGATTCGTCAGGGATGTTTTGATTACAATATTTTTGCAAAAAATCTCTGAATTGTGTATTTTGCAGTTTCTTCAAAGGTATATTTGCTGCGACTAAAGCTTTGCATAAGTCTTGATGAAACACCTCCTTTTCACTCTTTGGTTTGACATTTTGAAATGCGGTTTGCACACACTGCTGAACAGGCACTGATTTATTTTTCTGCAACTTAGCTTTATGCAAAGCTGTTTTCAAGTGTTGATCAATTTGGAACTTCTTTTCACAAACAATGATTTTGGCACAAACTTTGCAAAACACTTTATCCCCACTAAACTCCAACTCAGGAAAATTTTTAATCCACGAAGCGGCTTTCGGCATTTTAGGCGTTTGAAATAAAATATTTTCGAAATCACTCTTTTCACACTGGAATCTATCGACAAACTAAACTATACAATATAAATATAAAAGAATAGACCACATCTGCTCTCCATTAGGCAAGCTGATTACTTGGAAATTCCTAAACAGGGTCGCACTTAATCTTTTCATAAAACGAAAAACATAAAAATATGCACACAAATTTTATTTTTGCCGAAATATGCAATTTTTTGTGAAATTTGTTAAAATATGCAAAATATGCAAATATATGCACTTTGCATATATTCCGCCCTTTACTAATAACGTTGTAGCAATGAGACTTTACGTACGTATTGCTGTGGCAGCATAATTATTTGGTATAAAATAAATGTAGTATTGCCACACGTTGGGCATCGCCAAATAGATTATACTGTGTGCTGTTCCAGCAACATAATTATAAAAATAATGATAATTTTCATTATATTTGATATATTCACTTATTTTTTTAAACAGCACGTACTTTGAAAGTACGGGTGAGTTCTGGCAGTGTATTCAGCTTTCTTTTCTCCTGCTAAATCTCTTGCTTATTTTTAAATAAGGATAAGGTTATAATTTGTATTAAAGAAAAATCTAAGTCTATATAAAATCATACTTGTATATTTTATTCAAATATTAATAATAGATAGCATCGCTATACTATATTCACCACAAAAAAATTATAAAAAGCACTTAATTGAAACAAAACATTTGTACCGTATTCTCGGTTGTAATGTTTTATAGAATAAATATATCGATAATGCTAATCAAAAAAAAAAAATAATATTAGCCTGTTTTAAAACAAAGAAACTCAATTGAATGTCGATAATCTGTAAATATTGTGCTAATTCTATTTTATCAGAAACATTATATTTGCACGTAATGCCCTGATAATTTTAGAACTTCGCAATGGTCCATGTTCGAAGATAAGCTTGAATTGATCACTGGCAACAACCATTCGCACGTATTGCAACCAGCGTCTCAAAACCCGCCATATAGAAACATTTCCCTTTTCTAAATGCATATTTTATTTTAAATTTGAAATCAAAAATGAATTGCGAGAATTAATGATGCCTGATAAAGGTATTTGAAAATAAACATTCGCACGTTGTATTTTCTTATTACCCAACACCATTAATAATCCTTTCTGTGTTATATAATATAAAAAACTAACGAATTATTATTTACAGGACAATATCTATTTTATCCTTACTGCTCAACGTTATTCTGGAATAAATATTTTCACATAGTATTCCAACAAACGCATTGCAGCATTGATATTTCTTTATAATTGAAAAACTCACTTTGTTTCATTAAACATTTCTTCAAATTCTGCCTTAGGCATCTCCATTTTGAAATACAAAAAAAATTAATTAAAGAAAAATTATTATTATAAATGAAATTAAAATGAAAATGAAATTAATATACTAATACAAAATGAATAAATATATATAGTCGTAGTGTATATGATCCTACGCTTAAACCTTTATTAGATTTTTCAAAAAGTCTTTATCTTTCGAAGTCGAAATCAGAATCTCTTCTTGTTCATTCCTGTTCTTAAATTTATACCCGAAAAAAAAATATGTAACGCTTATTACGCCATCCACCAAACTAAAATTTAGGTTGTCACCCTGCATCATCTGTGAAATCTCCGCCCTTCATTTTCTTCAAGTTGTCGTTGCTACACTAACACACGCGCACATATTGTCTTTTTGACAGTTCATTCACTTAAACGTCAACACCTTAAACCATTTGCTTATTTAAAAGTCTTTTCCCTAAACTATTCGGTATCTTCAAGGTAGATACATTCTTCTTAATACAATGCCTCCTTGTATTTGTTTTCGAAAGAGGAGCTCATAGACATGGTTTTTGCTCTTGGCGCTAGCAACAGAAATCCATTTTTAGCATCAAGAACATATGCGATGGAATATCCTGACCGAAGAGCACCGGATAGTAAAACGTTTGAAAATTTGTTGATAAGGTTTCTTCGAACGGGTTCAGTGAATTACGTCGAACGTGAAAAAAGTACGTCTATGATTACAGAAGATAATGAAGTGACAGTCGTGCAGTCCATTGTGGAAAATCCGCAGGTATTTACAAGGATAATTTCGAAAGAACACGGAATAGAAGTCACTGCTGTAAAAGGAATTTTAAAAAAACATAAGATTCACCCTTACAAAATTCAAAATCATCAAGGCTTATTACAAGCGGACTTTGAAAGGAGACTAGTTTACTGTGAATGGTTACTTTTACAATGACGACACGATATAACTTTTCTAGATCATGTGCTTTTCACAGATGAAGCAACATTTGCTGATTGTGGAACAACAAACAGAAAAAATACCCATTATTATTACACTACAAACCAACTTTTTGTTCAGCCCATTTTATATCAACAAATATGAGTGTTAACACATGGGGAGGCATCATAGGAAACACTATTGTTGGTCCAATCTTTTTTAAAATACTTTAGATTGTGCAATCTACACAAACTTCCTACAAAATAATTTACCATTGCTGTTAGGTCTCCCAGATAACGTCATCAGGAGATTGTGGTACCAACATTATGGTGCACCAGCAGATTATGGTGCTGCTGCAAGAGCACATTTAGATAGTGGATTGGGAGAGGAAGTTTGATAAGCTGGCCACCACGATCACCAGATCTCACACCTTGTGATTTCTTTCTGTGGCCAATTGTAAAAAACATTGTTTACGCAACACCTCCTACAACGGCAAAGAACATGCAGCAACGAATAAGAAACGCTTTTCTTCAATTAAGTGAGAATAACTTAGCACAGAATGTAAGTCTGTCGATACAGAGACGGTTAAGAGCAGGTGTAGAGCAGAATGGAAATATATTTGAACAGATTTTAAATTAAGATTGTTTTATTATGGAAACTTTTCAAAATGTAATTTTAAAACTAATAATAAAGCATATAGAAAACAGGTGTTTGTTGAAATTACTTTGTTTTATTTTCATGGCCAACCAACTATTAAATGCCCCACATTTTTACCCTGTCTCAGAATAAAAAGGAGTGATTCAAATATCCCGCCAAAACATGGAACACACAGCTTAAAATGTAGTAGACAATTTGATATGACATCATGACAATTGAGGTTAGAAGAACTGTATTATTTTTAACTAAGGATTTAACTGTTTTGCGCGTCATTTGGTTAAAATGGATGGATGTGTCGCTTTTCATTCTACCAATCGAAGCGGCAATAAGAATGCAAGGCAATTGGAAACAAGAGGAGTAAAGTTATAAACACAAGTTTGACATATCCGATATATAACATGTTTATAGACATGTGGTAATATAATTAGTATTTATTTAACACTTACTTGAAATTAATGAGTTTCAAGAATCTGTGTAGAACTGCTCAGTTCTACACAGATGGACTCATCCACAGTTATTTTTGCAATAATATTAAGTGTAACACGTTCAATTTTAAAATAGAAACTGTGCACTGCCGTACAGTGGTTTGACAGATTCATTAAATTCAAAGTTTCAAATGCCTGTTTACTTGTTCCTTAGATCTTAAGCCGTCTGATCACTCATGTTCAGGTTGTACATAAAAGTACGGATTTTATTTCACAACACAATAAAGTATAATAAACCAAAGTTAAAATATAAGAGACTAGGTTATGGTTTGGTTATAAACATAAAATGACGTTTTGGCGAACATATTTCCCCATGTTAAACGTGCCTACCCAAGAACCAATGAGATACCTTAAAAATATACACCATTTTGGCGCGATATTTGAATCACTCCTTCTTATTCTGAGACAAGGTATAGTATATTAAAATACAAGTTTCATAAGACACGATTTTTGCGCACGCGTTCAAGTTTAGAAAACGAGCCGCTAGGCGAGTTTTCTAAAGAACAAGTGCGCAAAATGTCTTATGAAACGTGTATTTTATACTATTTTTTCTATTTCGGTTATTAAAAGTTCAAAAAAACTTAAAATAAGAGACAAGTTTTGTTCGAATATTTTAGAAATTTTGCTTTTTTGAAGTTGGTTACTCTGATTTTTAAGTAGAACGTTTTAAATATTTGAATATCGGTGGTGCTATATGTAATTGTGTTTAAAATTCAGACTGATTTATACAATAAATTATTTCAAATTATCAACAAAAAGGACGAAATAAATAACTGTACGCCCCCAGAGATTCGCAAAATAGCAGAAGACAATTTACAAAATCTTTCGTCCACAAACTCTCTACATATTTATCAAAACAAACTTTTATAACAGTTGTACTATTCAACATGGTAAGTAAATGTCAATAGTAGCATCCGAAAACTTATCATCCAACTCTGCTTAACAATTTATATTGCGAATTAGTAAGTGAAATGTTAGCATGTGTGCTTTTTATTCTTTGTACAATTTTATTGCACATTTTTGTTACTTTAAAGGCTTATATTTTGACATTTAAATACGATTTGGTTCCATTTTTTTTGTTACCAACTTCAAAAAAATAAAATTAGCGTGCGATAAAGTAATACTTTATGCAACCAAAACGGGTGTCGTAAAGTGAACTTTATAGCACCGGAATAGAAAAACATGATTATATAACTCATTTGAAATTTAGCCAATAGCAATTACAAATTTTACATACCTAGTTACCATGTATTGATAAGTGAATATACTCTTGACGACGTGATATAACCGTTTTGGTGTTTCGCTTCCTCCAACAATATGAATGTTGTCATGGTAACAAGTGTTTTGAAGTTTGTTGTTAAACGTCAAAAATATATTCAGCAATTTTCATAATGGTTTTTTTAATTTTTTCGACATGGAACGCTTTGTTATAAGCTCGGGGACCGAAATAGATAAAGAAATTGAAAATTTGACACCGCAAAATACCGTTAAAACCAGCACCAGCACCTCAAATTCAACTTCTAAAGATAATACAACAAATATTTATTATAATAATTGTACTTTTAAGTTCAACCAATAAAAAAATTTCGTTAGTTAATTCTTTATATAATCGTAACGAATACCACTCGAGCAAACGAAAATAATCCATTATATAACCTCTTCACTCGACCTATATCCTTAAAACACCACTCGAGCTACGCTCTCGTGGTGTTTCGCAGAATACGTCTCGTGACTCGGGAATATAATCGATTATTTTCTATGCTCTTGTGATATTATTACTGAATATATTCCATTAAAGGGTTATAACTTTGAAAATACTAAAAATAAGTACTATGTTATTGGTACCATTTTAAAGGCGATTTTAAAAGGAATATGCTGACTTATAAAATATTATAGGTTAGATTAAAAAAAAAACGAGACAATAACCAATAAAGATCGATAACTTAGACACGACATATCAAACACCTGTATATTTATTCACTTTGTTCAACCTCAAAACAAATAATGTGTTAGTCCATAAATTAGTAACGCAAGAGTTACTAGAAAGGATAGCAATGTATTTAAAATAAAAAAGTTGAAGGTGGTTGCGAAAATTCGGAACACCCTGTATATTTGTAAATATAATTAGAAAATGCACAGTTCCATACTACATACGTACGTAAAGTCTCATTGCTACAGCGTTATTAGTTTTCATACTAAGCTCCGCTGACACACTATTGCACCATCCGGTATAAAACTTCAGTAAAATTCTTTGAAAATTACAATTTCATGTTTTTTTGAAGAATCTAAATGTGAAAAGATTAAGTTACTTACTAAGTAGGTACAAATAAAATCCTTCAGAATAAATTATTTATTGTATTGTCTATAAATCTGAAAATACAGGTATTTCGTATGTTAAACTATAGTAAATCATTAGAAAACATTTCACACATTATACCTATCACTAAAAAAGTCAATTTATGTCGGCACTCTTTATTAAAATACTTAGAAATACTCTCTTCTTTCACACCATATAATTCACACGAGAGAAATATGACTTTGCGGTTTGTTTCGATTATGAACCTTGGCCACTCTCAATTATGACGTTAGAGAATTGTGGCATATTGAAAAGAAAAGGATACATTCGGTACTTTCATTAATATTCATTTTTTGAAAAAGTTTTTGTGCATGAGAGATTCCCTCATTTGAAAAACCTGTAATTGCATATAAGCTTGTCTATAAAATAACACTTTCTAATTCGAAATTACTAATTTATCTCGGTTTCTGGGTTGGAACCGCGTCAAGTTTGACGTAGATGCTGACGTTTCGTCCGTTGCTGCAAGGGATATCGTTAGGGCTGCACCTGGGCGTGCGTCGACTTGTAGTATTTTGAAGAATACTAGAATAGAGATTGATCCATGGATCAAATGGTGGCATGGTATTGGCTGGAGCCGTTGAGACAATGGTATGAGTCGTATAGGCGTGAGAATTCATTGTGAAGTTTACAACCAACATGACAAGCTGTACGAATCTTCACAATGAATTCTCACGCCCTCATGACGCATGGGATTGGCTCAATGCCACCAGCCAATAGCAAGCCACCATCTGACCTCTGTTTTAGTATTCTTCAAGCGACTGCACATCGACCAACATCAAAATGCAGCCCTGAAAATGTCCCTTGTAATAATGGACAAAACATCGACATCTACGCCAAACATAACGCGGTTTCAACACGGAACATACGGAATTACCGAATTTATCCACAAGTTTACTTTTCACGCTGTATATTTCATCAGCCAGGTTCTTCTAATATTAACTCTAATTGTTAGTTTTTATTTTTTATAGGATGGGTTATGCAGTTAGCATGTTTCTTATACATAAAACGCAGTTGGATCGTCGACAAATCAAAATTGCAATCTCTGATTGATTATTTCTGCAGCATGTCCTATAAGTTTTGCTTGTTGTTATTTCCAGAAGGTACAGACTTTACGACAACCACCAGGAGGATTAGCAATCGTTTCGCCGAGAAAAATGATCTGAAGGTTGTTTTGATAACTTACCAGTATAGAAAAAAACTTATCATCCTTTTTGAAATACTTTTTTTTCCTCAATTTTACAGAAATACGACAATGTCCTTCACCCAAGAACGACGGGTTTTTCCTTTTTGGCAAGCAGATTACTAAACAGGAATTCCTTGGATTCATTATATGATATAACTTTAGTATATTGCGATAAAATCCCTCAGACAGAGATGGATATATTAAGAGGAAATTTCCCTAAGAAGATTCAAATGCACCTTACAAGGTTAGTGTCTCATATTTGAAGATAAAATGAGGCGTGGGCACCACACGACTTCTTTATACGTAAGTGCGTTCCGAATTTCTTTTACTAAAGTTATTCCAAATTAAGTTTTAAATACGTCCGTCCTCTTAATAAACATGTTAGTAGAAGTGTAACTTCTGGTCTAAATTTTGAAAATTTTTATATGCAAGAACTCGACGTCAAAATACTTTTATTCTCTTAATAAATCTCTATAGACTGCATAATTTTAGAAATAATTGCAAAAAACTGCTATTCGATAAGATTAAAAATATTCCTTCTGGTCCAAAATTTTACTACGTTAAGAAAGTAAAGTGGTAATAATTCATTCAAATACTCACATTCACATTAGAAACTTTGGAATTCAACTAACTGACACGGTAAAGAAATATCAATGCTAGCCTATTTCTTAGTTTGGATTTAACTAATCGAAAGGGCGAAAAGTTCCTCTCCAAAGCTGCTGTTGCTGCAGTAGCTGTCAATAACTGACGATAAAGTTGATGAAATTTTTCATTTTATGACGCCCAATCGTCATCATTTATTGTCATGGATTTCCACCATGCTAATGGTAAAATTTTTCTAAAATGAGGCCCCTACATATATTTGGGAAATGGTTTAGATTTGGAAGTTAATACCATAATAAATGGCACAAATTCAGGTTCGATTCATTGATGATATCGAAAGCATCTTCCTTTAGCCGATTGTTCAAACATTATAGAAATCCGTGGTCTAACATATCAGCTGCATAATTATCTCCTCCTACCGTCATATTTCTTAATATGCGATATTGTTTTCTTACATTTAATGGCTGATATTTCAGTTCTACCTCTAACTTGTTTCACACTACCACGGCTACTGAAATTGTTGTTGTCTCGTGGATCTTGACAAGCGCTATTGCAATTGTGTCATTCGATTTAGCAAATAACGGCATTCATCGTAACATTAGCGTCGTTGGTTTTATTGTCTTGGCACACTTGTACTAGGGCGTCTTTATTATTTAGGCAGGATCTAATGAAATATTCATGGTTTTCCGTATTACTTCCATAGGCATTACAAGTGTTTTCCTCTACCTTGTTTGTAAAATAGAGAAGGAACATGATTGTTTCGGAAATACTTTATTACTTGGATTATAGGTCTACTAAAGCCCAATATTTCAAGATCTTGTGCCAGTAAATTAAGCAAATGAGCTGAACTGTTTTAACCTCATTGGAAAGATCACTTCTCATATTTTGAACATTAGCACATTGTCCGTCACAAAGCACTTTACTAAGACCTGGAACTTTTCTTTTGTGACTTCAATTGCATCCAAAGCAACGTCTTAGTATTACTATCCATCGAAATAGAGTCTCGATTTGAAGTCGCAATGCTGCAACATACAATTGGCTCGTTGTGGACATTACTCCAGCCATCTACAGATATGCAAAAGTCAAAATATGATTCCCAATTTCATAAGCAGATAGGGTTTTATACCCAGCTCACATCAGAGAGCACATTTGCTTGAATCCTGGGTGATCGGCACGACTGCACGGTGTGTTTGTTGCGTAGAAATATCGACCAATTTGCTTTTGATTATGAAGGAATATTCTTTAGACGTTACAATAAGAGGCGTTTTCGTTAAATGTATACCATTAACCTTACCCGGTTAGAAAATACCTAACAGGTTCAGTTACTTTACCCGGTTAAATGAAACATTTCTGAAGGCAATTGCGGTCACGTTGAGTAACGTAACGTAAACGTCTGCATATGACCTTGTACTCGTAAATACTTATCTTCATAACATAGTTTAGCTGTACTGGCAATACGATAGAAAAATGGACCGGGGAGGGGGTAAAGCATTACCCTACTCACTTACCAGGGTTAGGAAAATCGAACCGGGTTGTTGAACCCGGTTACTTTTTCGATTTTACGAACACGGTTGTTTTTACCCGACTGAATTAACGAACGCATTCGTGCTAACCATGTTGTAACCCCAATGACCGGGTTTAATTTCCGAAAACACCTAAGGTATGTTTGAATTTCTCTTCCGGTTTTTTGTTTTTTAAATTGACTTTGCAGACTCTGTGTTTATTTTTCCTGGTCTCCTCCTGGCAATGATATAGTAATACAATGTAATATGCGAATGTTCAAAGAAAGCAATTACGTCAACTACAAGATTAATATGAATCAAGCTGTAACATTCTGAATCGTAAGTTACTTGACATAGCATCACACTGATTACATTGATGGTATACACTAACACAAATAAGAACATATTTATTTGTAAACTGCATTTTTAACGGAAAATAAAATAGTTTGAAGAACTTCCAGCTACGAGGGTAGTCAGAAACTACGTAGCCTGACACAGAGATGGCGCGAATTCGCATGAATCTTCTTTATCATTCTGCAAAATCATTCTTAGGTTAAATATGATAGTGCACAGCGATCTGTTTATTAGAAAGCATTTAAAAGGCTTTACACCAACTGAAATGAAAGCAGAGCCTGAATTCAACATTATTAGAATTCGCTCCTTCGTTTCCAATGGTTAAAAAATGGGTTGCCGAATTTAAGCTTGGTCGTATGACCACAACTGATGAACCCCTAGTGGACGCCCAAAAATAGTTACTGTTCCGGAAATGATTGAAAAAGTCCATCGTATTGTTTTTGATGAGCGTCGGATAAACGACCGCGAGATAGCAGCCATTTTAGATATCTCAAATGACAGTGTGCACAGAATTTTAATTGCTTAAGAAAAAATATACAGCGCGTTGGGTGCTGGGGTTACTCACACCGGAGCATAAACTGAATCGCTTGAGACTGTTGGTACGTTTTCGCCGCAATCAGAAGGACTTTGCACGCCGTTTCATTACCGTCGATGAAACCTGGATCCACCCTCCGGAAAACAAAGAATAATTCAAACAATGGGCAAGAAAAAATTCTCCGCCACCAAAGAAGGCAAACGCAGTTTTGCCAGTAGGAAAGGTTATTGCAATTGTTTTTTTTTTGGATGCTCATGGTATTATCTAATTTGTTGCATCAATTAAGCGATAAAATCAAAGAGAAACGCCCTCATTTGGCAAAGAAATAAGTGTTTTTCCATCAGGATAACGCACCTCCTCACAAGTCTGCAATTGCAATGGCAAAAATTCATGAATTGGGATTTGAATTAGTGCATCATTCACCCTATTCCCCAGATTTGGCTCCCAGCGATTGTCATTTCTTTCCAAACCTTAAAATATAGCTCGGTGGTTACAGATTTTCGTGTAATTCCGAGGAAATCGCTGCTGTAAACAGCTATTTCGACGACTTAGATTCATCGACCAACAATGAAGACATTACTAATTTTAAATATAGTTGGTATAAGTGTGTTCAGCAAGCAGGTGACTATATTGAAAAATAAATTTGTAAAAAAAATTGCCTTTTCTTTCTTAGGCCACGTAGTTTCCGAACCACCCTCGTATAGCTATACCGATATGTCTGTTCAGCATAGTAACCTATTTTTCTAGTAGATAGCTGAGGCTTTGTAACAGATGATGCACGTGCTTATTCGAGTTGCCTTTTGTGTTGGCGCTACAATAATCTACGTGTTTTTCATTCAAGATAGGATGCACTGCATATCCTTCTTGCATACTTTGCATATGGCCCAGTTACATCGATTTTTTTATTCAATCAAATTTTATACACACTAACTTTTGCGTTTTGACATATTGAATAACCAAAAAACAGAATTTAACCAATAATGCAAAGCACGGGTACTGCAAGTAAAATGACAACGATGTTACCTTTCGGCTTATTGGATTCACTCAAAATAGGGGGCGTTTGAATTACCTGAGTTCCTATAGCCGCGGTACTTTAATACGGGGAGACGTGACGTCCTTCCTTCGGGATGGCACTACACTTATACACTGGGTGTATGGGATAGGGCTTATGCTAGAGTGGTTGCGTTAAATGGGTTATGATGTGAGGTCACATTAGCCACACGTCACAAGTCACTGGGAGGGGTGTATCGGCACAGGTTTGGCACTTTGCATAACGATCCGTTCACTGGATTTGATTGAAGAACTAAGCGACACTCTCGAACGTTCAACAACCTCTCATAGTTGGTTGGGTCACTTTGTTCAACGCCTCACTAACAGGTCACGAATGCTCCTTGGATGTTGGTTGAAGCACGCAACAACTGTGGGTTTTGGAATCTTGGTCCTCCTCGTAAGTGTTCAGTTCGCTCGTAGAAGCCTTTTCTCGGCTTCAGGTATCTTCGGAAGCCTTCGGGTAGTCTTCGGAAATGTTCGGTTCGCTAGTGGAAACCTTTTCCCCGCTTCGGGTAACTTCGGAAGCGTTCGGGTAGTCTTCGGAAGTGTTCGGTACGCTCGTAGAAATCATCTCTCGGCTTCGGGTGACTTCGGAAGCGTTCGGGTAGTCTTCGGAAGTGTTCGGCTCGCTCGTAGAAATCTTCTCTCGGCTTCGGGTAACTTCGGAAGCGTTCGGGTAGTCCTCGGAAGTGTTCGGTTCGCTCGTAGAAATCTTCTCTCAACTTCGGGTATCTTCGGAAACGTTCGAGTACATTTCGGAGATGTTCGGTTCACTAGCGGAAACCTTTTCTCGGCTTCGGGTTACTTCGGAAGCGTTCGGGTTTGCTTCGGAAGTGTTCGGTTCGCTCGTAGAAATCCTTCTACGACTTCGGGTATCTTCGGAAACGTTCGGGTTTGCTTCGGAAGTGTTCGGTTCACTAGCAAAAACCTTTTCTCGGCTTCGGGTAACTTCGGAAGCGTTCGGGCAGTCTTCGGAAGTGTTCGGTTCGCTCGTAGAAATCCTTCTACGACTTCGAGTATCTTCGGAAACGTTCGGGTACGTTTCGGAAGTGTTCGGTTCACTAGTGGAAACCTTTTCTCGTCTTCGGGTTACTTCGGAAGCGTTCGGGTTTGCTTCGGAAGTGTTCGGTTCGCTCGTATAAATCCTTCTACAACTTCGGGTATCTTCGGAAACGTTCGGGTTTGCTTCGGAAGTGTTCGGTTCACTAGCAGAAACCTTTTCTCGGCTTCGGGTAACTTCGGAAGCGTTCAGGTTTGCTTCGGAAGTGTTCGGTTCACTAGCGGAAACCTTTTCTGGGCTTCGGGTAACTTCGAAAGCGTTCGGGTTTGCTTCGGAAGTGTTCAGTTCACTAATAGGAACCGTGTCTTGGCTTCGGTTTCACTTTAGAGGATGTTCGGTTTTCTTCGGAGATGATAGCTGTTGTCTCTCCAGCAGCTAGAGCTGACTGGTTACTTAATATAAAATTCTTTAGCTTTTATAAGATTTCTCTTGTCGTAAACAAATGACGCGTTATGCAGGTGTTCCGAGAAAGAATTATTTGGGGGGTAAACCACTGACCAAATTTTGTACACTAGATTTCTATATTAACAAAGATTTCTAATGATATCTGTAAGATTTCTAAAGACTTCTGAAGATTTCTAAAGATTTCTGGAGATTTCTATAAGATTTCTGAAGGTTTCTAAAAATTTCTGATGATTTCTAAAGATACCTGATGATTTCTGAAGATTTTTAAAGATTTCTAAAATTTTTTGTAGATTTCTTGAAAATTTTTTTCAAATAGTAACAATAATTTTAAGATAATTATAATAAATTTTATTAAAGAAAGTTAACAGAAAAACATTACAAATACAAAAACTAAAAAAAAATAAATGATGTCACAAACAAAACATTATAAAAATAAAAATAATAGTAAAATTTATTAACTGTGTAGGTACATACATAACAACATAATCATCTAATGAGGGCAATATAAGTAATCTTGGACTATATTGTTAAATAAAAGAGCCCCTCTTCTTGAGATTTCTGGGGTCGGGAGTTTTCGAATTATTTCATTCTTGTCCACTTCAGCTTCATCTGGTATCGATGGGTAGACAAACATGTTTTTAGTTTTTAAAGCTGGTTTTAAGAATGTGCAACGATATGGATTTAACGCTAATATTTTTGCCACAAAACGTTTTTTGTGACCCTTCAATGATGTCAGCTCAACTATTACATAGTCTTCCATTTCTATTTCTTCAAAATTGTTAATTGATTCTTTAGTTTCAGTTTTTATAGTCTCAACAGTTTCAGTTTGAGATGAATCTGAGCCGAACTGTTCTGTATCAGTACTGTCGTCTAATTCAATTGTCTCATCTTCAGAGGTACTTTTATCTGAACTCATTTCTTTGTTGTTCTTTGTTTTTTTACGACTGGTACGTGATTGTCTTCTGCTGTTGTTGTTATCTGTTTTGTTTTTTTTTGAAAAAGTTGCTTGTTGATTCGGTTTTTCTAAGACAATTTCTTTAGTTTTACTATTCTGGCGGATACCCAGGCGGATAAATCTTCGCAACCGATCGGTACTCACTCTTTCTTTTGAATCAAGAAGCCAACATAATGATGATTTTTTTATCACTGCAGTTTTTCCTTCACCAATAGAAACTCTAACCAAATTTTCGTTTTCAAATAATAACTCCGTTTTTTCACTCGAATAATCTTTTAGTTGTAGATTCTCACCAAAAGATTGTCCAGATCTATTAGGCAAATCAGATGATAAATCTAATCTCTCATCGCTGCTTCTTTCATCATTTACGGTTTGGTCTTTAATAATGCGAGTCGTAAAGTCACATAAAACGTCTTCTTTATTTTCTATGAAAACAAGTTCGTTGTTCATTTGACTTTCATTTAAAGGTTTATCTTCTTCAACTATGTCAGGTTCATAATTAACCAGAGGTAAGGTCACTGTGTTCCAGGAATTATCCCGTACATTTATTCCCAGATTTTTAATATCTGACAAGCATTCTGCCAAAGCTCTTTCAACTGTAAGTCTAATCTTTTCATCAGAAATTGTTTTTACAACGTATTCTGTATGTATGTCGTAATTTATTTGATCGACACCGTGTTTCCTTTTCTCTCTTGGAAAAGTAATAGTGTTTCCCAAATCATTAACTATATTATTAATCATTTGAATTCTATCTGTGCGACGTAAAATATCTTTAATGCTAAAATTGACAATAGTAGAAAATGTGGATGATAAAGATCTGGTAGCTCTGAAATGTTTTTCACAAGTTTGGCTACTATAAAGCCAAGGAAGGAACATATTACTTGTCATAGCTTTATCTTCGCGAAGTCTTCTTATCACTAGTATCAGACTATGAGCATTTAATTCAATGCATGAATAACAATTTGAGGACAAGAAGTTTTCTGATAGTTTCAAGTTTTGCTCTTTGATCCACCACCGCCAAATTCTTAGAAAGAAAGTTGTATACCATATCTTATATATCCTTTCCTCTACAGATATGTTTTTATCTACAAAAGCTGATATAGTAAAGTTCATTATTTTTAAAAACGCAACCGTTCCTTGACTATCTGATATATTTTTTATCAAAAGTTCTCTTACTTTATCAGAGCACATCCTTTCTGCTGCTTGAAAGTTCATTTTATCTTCGCCATTAAGGTCCGATGCAGTGAGTAAATGCTGATCTTTCGTAAAAGTTTTGACCAGAAGGTCGAGATGACTCACAGAAGCCGTGTAGTTGCCGACAGGTAATATATATTTTTTATCACCTTTTTTCAATAAACGTGTTCTTAGTTTTGTTGCTATGTGATAGGTATCTTGAGTAAATATAAAATGACTTTTTTCATCATCAATTTTAAAAAATTCCCAGTTACTTAGTGAAATTCTATTTTCAGGACTAGGAAGGTGTGCACTCTGACGCATTGCCTTTAGGAGTCTAGGGTCCCCGTCAGAAGAAAAACCCACAATATTTATACCAAACTCGTTTGCCTTTTTTGCCATAAACGCCCATCTTTCTTTTACATCTTCAGATGTGAATTTGTTGTCCGTTCCAAATATAGTTAGACAGTATGGTGGAGCAAATTCACATAATGGTTGTGCCATTACAGCATAAGCATAGTGAGCTTTCGTTTGGTATAGAAAATAATCTTCTATTGTTTTTGCTGATGTAGCAATAAAAGCATCGACTTTCGGTAACCCATGTTCTAACGGTAAAACAAATCCCATAATTTTGTTACTTATAGGATCGTATTCTATTTTTCCCGTTATGCGTGTTCCATCTTCACTTACCCATATATACAGTGGATACTTACGCTCTTCTAGAAATGATTTTAATCCATCAAAATCAAAAAAACCTTCTTCAGCGTTTCGTTTATATTTAGCTGAGAATCGATTTAAGGATGATATTGATGGCAATGTGTTTTTCAAATTTGCATGTAATGTTTCATACAAAAGGCGTCCTCCGACATAATAAAGATAAAGTGCAAATTTCTTCAGCGGATTCTCAAAATTGTTTTTTTTATCTGAGACTTTTGAATTTTGCAAAGAAACTTCGTACAATGTCTGAATTAGTTTGTTGGTAATATCCTCATCTCCATCTTTTACCTTCAAGTTTTGTGTAAGATGTTTCTTCATTTCTGGGCACTGATCCATAAAGGCTTGAATTTTTTGTACAAGGGGAAAAAAAGTTGTTATTACTTGTTGTGTTTTATCCATTTTTTCTCTTAATCGTTTTCGTCGCTCACGTCTTTGGTATTTGCAGGTTTTCCATTTCTGGACTGATAAAATATTTTGGGACAGATATTCAGGGCAGGAACTATTTGTCCCCGTGATAGTCCTGCTCTGACAAAAATTTTGTGTTTCTTCATTATTATCTTCTGTTGGTGGATTATTGTTCTGCGCTAGTGTATGGTCTAAATATTTTGAATCCCATTCTGAACAATTGTCTAATCCAGAAGATGATTCCGTCTCATTGAAGATTCTATGGATAGAAATATTAAAAATAAATTCGTTCATATCTGTTTATATACTTACGGCTGGATAATATTACTTTCACTGCCATTATCTTCTATTTGTGAACTGTTATTACATGAGACAGGTTTTATTTGGCTGTGTAAAGCAACATCAGAAATTATATTTATCTTAGCTATTTTTTTCTGATGAGTATATTTTTCAGGTTCTTGAGTCACTTTATATAGATAACCATCAATTTTTCTAGAAGATTCTTTCTTCCGCTTTCTTGTGTCCGCAGCTTCGGCGCTATGTTTTTCAAAATGGCAACTGTTGATGTGTCTGTGTATATTGGAATAAATCCACCGTGGGCGGTAATTGTTCTTTTCCGCTTTCTTAAATATCTTGAAACGTGAATTGCAAAAACATTTTATAACGCAAATTATGCTATCACTATCAGTCTCTAATTTTGAGTTATATTCAATTTCATCAAACTTGCTATTATAGAAAGTCCACTGTTTAGGATCGCACTTACTTTTTGCCCAGTTTTTCAGTACTTTTGCTATTAATTTATTTTCTTCAGTAAGGTCAACATTTAGATTTGTTTTTAAATTATTATCAGAGGAAGAGACTGAAGTTTGTTTGATAGAAAGGCTTTTCGGAGTTTCATTTGACAGACTTTGTGGTAACTTAGGTGGTATCAAAGAATGGTTATTCCGAGATGTGTTTTTATAAAACTGCGCTATTAAAAAAATTAACTTTCGATGGCCACTAACAATCTTAAATTTTTCGATGTTATTGGAAAAGAAGCCATAGTACAGATTTTGTTCATTTTCTGCTATTATACTTGGTAAAGTTTCTCGTGCGAAAATTTCAATTTCTGTCAAGTCGCTTTCAGAAATATTTGCAAAAACCTCTTTATTGTCATATCCGTTTATAATTAATAATTTCTTCAAATAATCCGGAATTTTTACATTCAAAGCTTGCTCAGCCAGCGCAAACATATCTTCATTTTTAGGGTTTTGTTCATTAGTCATATCCGCTGTAAATGACATCGCAACTGAGAAGCACTGGACATTCTAAAAGAATAAGAAAAATAATAATACAATGTGATGAAAAATGTCCAGATGATAGCGTCTCCCAAAACACAATGTGTCAAAAACACATTGAGTAAATATCACAGCCCCAACCTCTTTCAGCAATAAGTGAACATTATTATCTATGTTGATCGCCGCCTTCATTTTGACGCTTCTGAGAAATTATATTCACTCAACAAGAACCTTCTGCTTTAAAGTCTACCCATAATAGATATTCAAGTTACTTACCAATCAACGTTGTAGGTAGATATTTTATGTTTTATATATCTATGGCGAAAACTGGCCAAAACGGTAAAACAATCTCGCAAATAAAAGCGCATGCGCACAATTCTCTACAACCTGTGATGATTTCTTAGATTTCTTTATGATTTCTTCAAGATTTCTGTAGATTTCTTTATGATTTCTTTAAGATTTCTGAAGATTTCTTAATATTTCTGAAGATTTCTAGAGGTTTCTAAAGATTTCTTTAAGATTTCTGACGATTTATAATAAATTTCTAGTGATTTCTTTGAGTGTGTACACTAGATTTCTGCAGTGGTTTACCCCCCAGAATTATTTCATTCGTCGGAATAACGAGTCTTTCGATTGGTGGAGAGAATTTTTTTGTTTCTCGAACATTCTTACTTGATATAAAATTCTTTAGTACATTGGTCGAGAAAAGTCTAGGCGGAGCCTGTGCGCGATAACTTTGTCATTGGTCAGAATAACAGCTCTGTGGATTGGTTAAGATAATATTCCAACATTATTATTTTGATTATACTGTTGGAAAATGTGGTATAATATGTAAAAATGTGATCCGTGACGTTATTATTGTTTATAATAATAAATCACGCCGGCACAACCTCAATAAATGTTACATGCAATAACAACAATGGTTTTTACCTCAAACAGACCTGGAACACGTCGCTAATTCATACCCAGGAAACGGCATAGGTAACAACGAAAGTATTAAGAGGAAAGGGGTGATATATATCTTCCAATCTGTGCTAACTGGTTATACAGTCAAAATGTAAAGTAGAAGGGTGTAAAGTCCCAAAACTGCAATAAACTATTACAATTACAGTTGATATTAATGATATTAATACATGTCTTTGTCATGACTAAATTGGCTATTAAACTAGATAATTATCTTGTTGCTCTAGATATCCAGCATCAGTATTACCACATTCCGAAGACAATCTCAAGAAGTTCTTGGAGAAACGCTGGTACGAAAAGGAAAACACCCTGAAAGAATATCACACGAACGGCGGTTTCCCCAGCGGCCCACTGCTGCGTAGGAAAAATAAGGCCGAATTATACTTGGCTTTATTTTTCTGGACCGTTCTACCGATAGTCGTCTCATACCTGTTTCTGGCCAACGTTTATTTCAGATTGATGGTGATAATGCACACCGTTTTCTTGCTAACCATCAATTTTTTGTCCGGTGGTTTCCAAGACTTCGAAATAGCAGTGTATAATTTGAAAAAGAGCATGTTTAATTGGTCAAAGATCGAATATTAGCTCGTTTGTATGAGACGTGACTACACTGCATTTTATAAATGCTTCTCGGAAATTAGAAAATAAAAGTTGCAATTTTAGGTTTACTTTTTGACATCATATTGTATTATGTAATTTTCCAGCATTAAATTTCGAAAAATAAGTATTTTCTTATCATCACGTTTTTTAAGGAAGGTAAGTTAGACATTAAATTACACGTAACTTTTTTTAAAAAAAAAACTCACTAATATGTTAGGAATATCTTGAAAGGAATTTTTGATATTATTTTGAGCAAAGAAGCAAACGAAGAAAATTACAATTTTTATTTTCTACCTCTCTTGAGAGACCCTGTATATATTTTAATATGTAATATCTGTGTATAGAAAAAGAACATCTATTTTTGTAGCTAGTTATAATTCGCAAATGTTCAACGTACTCTTAAATTATTAAAAAAGGGAAAAACGTAGAATAACGAATAATTTTAACATTAAAAAGTTCATCTCAAATTTTAATATGCATAATGTGTATTATACATGGTTCATCTAGTGTATGGATTCACATCTCCTAAACTACTAAGACTTTTGGTATCTATTACATTCATATAATTTAAAAATATTTTCAAATATAGCGGGTGTTCAGTTTTAGTCCAGTTTGTATAAAATAATAATTTGATTTGATTTATTTACACTTTCTTAGTTTCTTGAAAATCTGACATTCAAGAAAATGTTTAAATTAAATTCTGTAATCTTTGGTGTTATATAAAAGCATATTAGAGGTGTCAGGTGATATACTGAGTGTCTAGCAAATGCGATGGCATTTTAGCTGTTTTTATATTGTAGTGATTAAACTAGTAGACAAATAACAATTGAATAGTAAGTTGTTTAACACTTAAAGATAAATTCTTTACCAAGAGTAGATCTAAAATTAAATTTTAAAAATTTTAAATAAAAAATGTATCTATTATTCTTGTTATGATCTTTATAATTAAGTATAAACTATATATTAATTTACATTTTTCTTGGTAATTTAAGTGTTTTATGTGAAGTGCGGAACTTGAATTAAAAGTTTCATGCATTTATATTAGAAATTCAAAAAAAATGACAGAGGTGCCAAATTTGTGTCACTTGTCAAAATGATAGAGAAATTGACGATATATCTATTGCGTATTCATTGACAGATGTCAAATTTATGTCTCTTGTTAAATAAATATATTTTACCCAAAATAATGTAAAAAATTCATGATTCATTTATATTGTCGGTTGATAAAATGATTCTACTTTGTGGAGAGAGACTCCTGGTATGCTTAAAAATATTTTTAAATTGCTGATATAATAAAGAAAAAGTGTTTTGCTTTTACACATATTTCTTCTATTTTAAATATTGTAGGATAAATTGATGATTCTCTAGACATTTTATATACAGGTTGTAATATGGTAAATAAAGGCATAGAGTAATGGACTCTAAACAAGAGTTTATAAGCTCTTGAAATTGCTAAAACTCAAAAATTTCAGTTTTAGAAAAAGAGTCAGGTTTAAAATAATCCCTAAGTAGCTTTAGAGTAAATGTCATACATATTGAATACATTAACATGTAATTTTCTACATTTTGACGTGTTTATTGTTGCTGTAACAACTTTGTCTTATGAAACACTCTGTATATAATACGCATATTAGAGTAGAAAATATTTCGTTTGTTTTAACTTAATTTAATTGTCGATAATAAAACACTTGGCTATATTTCACAAAGTTTTATTACAATTTTCTAACATATGTTTCGGCTGTTATGCCATTATCAAAGAGTTCTTTTCTAAAACTTAAAGTAAGTAAGGGTACAACTTATATACCTAGCTCCCTTAATGATATAGGGTGATGTCTAATGGGTACTTATAATTGTATCTATGAAGGGGATATTCAAGAAATCTATCTGCGTGTTAGTAACTAACAAATTTTGTTTCTGGGCTTTTTTAATTTCTACTATTTCTAGCAAATCTAGTCTTTTACTTTTTGTTACATTATGCATTAAGTTGCAGCTATTATTTCAGGTAAATGGTTTTGTTGTACACAGTGTTCTGAGAACCCTGTGTTTTTAAAGCTATATTTCCATCCACTTGTGTATATATCTAAAGTACTTTTGTTCCAGGCAAATCTTTAACGAAATATATACACAAGTGGATGAATTACCGATGGGAAACCCACTTAGCCCATTATTAGCAAATATTTACATGAATCACTTTGAAGAAAAGTTATTCAGTATTAATAATACCTTAACTAAACAAATACATTATTAGGCGAGGTACGTTGATGATATATTATGTATTTCGACAGGTACAGATAGACAATTAACAGAATTCCTAAAACTACTTAATTCACTAAATTCCAGAATACAATTTACAATAGAAAAAGAAGAAAATAACAGATTAAATTTTTTAGATACTACCATATACAAAAACGCTAATAATATATCATATACAATTTATAGAAAACCAACATTTACAGATAATATACTACACGCAAATGCAAAACAATTCTTCCAAATAAAAATGTCAACATATCATAGTTATGTACATACATAGAGCATTACACAACCATTAAGTACTGAGTCCTTTAATGAAGAAACAAACACTATTAAAAAGATAGCAGAAGATAACGGATATAGTCCCAATATTATAAATGATACAATAAAACATAAAGAACGCACGAACATTAAAAAATATTTATATCCGGAAATCAAAGAATTAAATAAAAATGTTTGGCATGTAATTACTTATATCCCCGCCATCACAAGCAAAATAAATAAAATATTAAGAAAGCTATAGATATTAAAAGAACATGGATCAATAAGACAAAATTAGGTACAATGTTAAATGTAGTGTATTCAATAAGCTGCAAAGTTCTTCATATGACTTGGTTTTTGGGAGGTTGGGTGTACACAAATCTCTCAATATTTTATAAGTTTCTGGTCCAATAAGGCTTAATAAAGCCGCTACGCGCTTTTTCCCTTCTTCTGTGTCCTTTATGTCGTTTACTTCAAAGAACTGTTCCAATTGTTCCTGATATAGTACCCAATTGTCGGTCTTCAGGTTAAACCCGGGAATCGCACCTATTAGTGCCATTTTGGTGTTTACCTCGTCGCCACTGTTGTGTCTTGATGATTCCAATAATACTCAGTTTGATATTATTTCACTGTTTATTAATATTTACTCATTAATTTTGTCTACGAGTTACATGTCATTCTATCACTGACTTTGGCGCCATCATCCCTGTACTGACGCTGCCGCCAGGGTGTCGTTGCCAACTTAACTTATTGAATACACTACATTAAATATCATCAAAGACAACAGATACACCAGACAAATCAGTAGTTTACTCCATCAAATGGCTATGGTTTGCTGTCCTCAAGGAACTCTATCTACTAGTGTCACGCGTCGCGACGCGTCTTACTAGGGGTGTGTAAGTGTGTGTGTTTGAATTCAGAGTCTTCTAAGGACTCTCTGTCAAAGTCTGATCGAAATCAGCCGAGTGGTTTTCGAGATATGAGTTTTTGAAATTCATGTAATTTACCGTCAATCGCGGGTGATTTCCGTCCTATGAAACCGGTCAAATAGGAGTCCCGGCTTTCGCACCGGAGTCCTATTTATTACATAGAAATATGCATTAGATATTAAATAGAATGAGCAGTTATATTAATATTTTATAGGTGTTTCGTACCCGTTTTTCTTCCGGTTTTCTGCGGCTTCTACAGGAGGCTGAGTGCCTCCGTGACATTCTTGTGTTTTCCTTCATCAAATGCCAAAATTCTGAAGCTATATAGGGCAAAGTGGTAGAAGTATTAAAAAACGTCTACCCGACACGTCAGAGACGTAAAATATAGCGTTAAAAACACAGGGTTCTCAGAACACTGTGTGCGACAAAACCATTTGCCTGATATAAATAGCTGCAACTTAATGCATAATATAACAAAAAGTAAAAGGCTAGACTTGCTAGAAATTAAAAAAGCTTTGACACAAAATTTGTTAGTTACTAACACGCAGTTAGATTTCTTGAATAATATAGGTTGTATCCTTACTTACTTTAGGTTAGTTTTAGATAAGAACTCTTTGATAATGGCATAACAGCCGAAACATATGTTAGAAAATTCTAATAAAACTTTGTGAAATATAGCCAACTGTGTTATTCTCGACAATTAAAATAAGTTATTAAAATGTTTCACCAAGAAGTGTCTGCAACATCAATTAAAAAAAATGGTTGTTTTAAGTAAAACTATTGCATATTTTACTGCAAACTGAATACTAAACAAACATAAGAACAGTTTTTGTGAGAGGGGACGATATTAGTAATGCAATTAAAGAAAACATAATTTTCATAAAAATTATGTACTATTTTTTAATAAGGAACAATCAACGAACCCGATGAACTATATCTATATAAGGTATAAGGTGAGTAAAAGCAACAATTTTTTAAATGGAACATCCTGTATATTTCGACATATTTTGACATATTTTATTCGCTTATTTTTAAATTTAGGACGATAGTGTATTAGAACTTACTTTTTGTTTAGAAATTAACTGTCTTTCAAAATATGTTGAAATATACAGGATGTTCCACTTAAAAATTTGTTGCTTTTGTGAATATCTCTGAAACTGGCTCGTCAATTGTTTCTTTGTTTTGACTAATTTAATCAGCAAAAAAAGTCCTACTAGTTTGCTAATTTAACCGACTTCGTAGCTTCAATAATAACAAAGTTAGCAATGGTGAACACTTAACTTTAGACACTTTGTATATGTATAAGGTGTACAATGAATTATTAATTTTAAAAAAACAAAAGACTATGTAATATTATACTTCGCTCTCGGACCCCAAAATTAAATAAATTCATAATTTAAACTAAGTATTAGTGTGATGAACTTTTTAATAATATTATAATTAATGTTTGTTACTAAATGTGAAACAAAATGCACCTGCAAAATCTCACCGATAGTTTTATAAGTGGCAATCTTGTGAAGATAAAATAAAATAAATATAATAATAAATAATAATAAAATAAAATCTTACGATACTTCTCTGAAAATATGTATATACGGTCACTGTGTATTTTTAAATGCTGGATTGATAAATTCATATTAATACGAAGGGAGATTTTTATATTATCTACCCAAAGTATGGAGAAAAGTAATATTTTATTTTTCATAATATGATTATGGATGATTTTAATTGCATTTTTTAAATAAAATCTATTTATGATTGATTTACATACGTAATAAAACAAAATTTTAAGGCAAGCTTGGACTGTAATTGTAATTACGAGCTAATTTGTATAATTATAAATTTTAAGAAAAGGTAAAATGTGGGTTAATTAACATTACACTGGCAGATCCCTCAAATCAAAGTGAAATGTTTTTGTAAATATTTCTAAAATATGATATGTTTATCATTAGATGTAGAGTCCCGCGGATGGGTAATTTTGGACCCTTTTAATTTATGATTTGTAAAATTAACGTAACGGAAAAATAAATAATTTTTTTTTGCGTCTTGTGTAATATATGTATTTAGCTTTCGAAATTTCTGAATAGTTGTGAAACTTAAAATGACCACCTCAAATATTAATATAGTCATATAGTGTTTGATATTTCATATACAGGGTGGTTGACCGGGAACTGAATCGATCGATTGTGGAAAAACTATAGCTAGGAATGATTTGAAATTTTGACTTTATACTAAAGTCAATGGGGGCGGTGCCATTTGCCTAAAATATTTTCAAGATGGCGGCACTTCGGGCTGTGCCGGAAGTAGGCACCAACTTCCTAATTTTAAATAGAATAGCCTGTATATTGTCAGGTTTTTAGATTCTACGTGAAATTCTAAATATATTTCATGTATAATGCCATATATCTAAGTGCAACCCTTTTTGACTTATTGAAATTCTTATGTTAAATTTGACGTTTGCAGGTAGAAAATCAATAGCACTTTTTCCATATAAAGATGGATTTTTTATTTAATTTGAAGTAAATTCTCTCAAATAGATGGTCTAATTAAATACTATTTGTATAAAATTGTTAATTATTAATACAGAGTGTACGAATTATACGCCTGAAAACAAATTTGGAAAAATTGCCAAAACACAATTTTTTTAAATGGGAAGCGGCAACTTTTATAATTTTATCTTATTCTGCATTAAAAATAAGGATCACTTTGTATAAATATGTCTATTATAAAAATTGGAAGGTTTCGAAATATTGGCAAGTTAGTGTTTTTATCGTCTACAATACATACTTTTTGCATTAGTTCTTTTTTCAATAGTTAGCCATGACAGTGTTTACAGAATTATAAATTGTCTTTCGTTGAAAAAAAGTTATGCCGGGGCGCTTAAATTATATAAACGATGATTATTTAAATTTAATTATTATTTATGGGGAAACTTTGGATCAGTGAGGGCAAAGATTCAGGGAAATAAACCAGTTATTAATAACGATAATAATGTAATGCAAATGTATCACATGTTCTTGACATAACTTTATTACATTCCCGATAAATAAATTTAAATAATCATCGTTTGTATAATTTAAGCGCCCCGGCATGAAATTATGATAAGGTAAATGACTTTTCTTCAACAAATGACAATTTATAATTTTGTAAACACTGTCATGGCTAACTAATGAAACAAGAACTAATGCAAACAGTATGTATTGTAGAATATAAAAACACTAACTTGATAATATTTCAAAAACTACCAATTTTTATAATAGACATATTTATACTAAGTGATCCTTATTTTTAATGCAGAATAAGATAAAATTATAAAAGTTGCCGCTTCCCATTTAAAAAAATTGTCATTTGGCAATTTTTCCAAATTCGTTTTCAGGCGTATAATTCGCACTCTGTATTGATAATTGTAACAATTTTATACAAATAGTATTTAATTAGACCATCTATTTGAGAGAATTTACTTCAAATTAAATAATAAATTCATCTTTATGTGGAAAAAGTGCTATTGATTTTCTGCCTGCAAACGTCTAATTTAACATAAGAATTTCAATAAGTCAAAAAGGGTTACACTTAGATATATGACATTATACATGAAATATATTTAGAATTTCGCGTAGAATCTAAAAACCTGACAATGTATAAGGTATTCTATTTAAAATTAGGAAGTTGGTGCCTACTTCCGGCATAGCCCGAAGTGCCGCCATCTTGAAAATATTTTAGGCGAATGGCCCCCATCGACTTTAGTATAGTGTCAAAATTTCAGATCATTCCTAGCTACAGTTTTTCCGCCATCAGTTCCCGGTGAACCACTCTGTATAACTATGGAAATAGTAGTATAAACGAAAACCTATCAGATGAGAGACAACATTACCAGAGCCTGTGAACAAATAACAAAAAGATATCGCGAAGACGTAGTAATTTTGCTGTGGTAACTAGTAGACTTGTTGCTCATCATCAATACGCTTTAGCCAAGCAATTAATTGGTTACCTTCGTATTGAAGTATTTACCGTATGTATTGAAGATGGCGATCGATTCTAAAACACGTGTCAGCTGAATTGAACTACAGTGTCTTCCCGATCAAATTTTCCTGTATTATTAATGCAATAGGTAGCTGTCTATTCTTTAATGTATACAATATCTGCCGTTGCCTTAACTTCTTCAGGAGCATTGAACAAGAATTCTGATTAATCGTACCTACATATTATTGAACAGCTTAAAATTGAATGTTAAATACATATCAAGACTATTTTGACTGCGTTAATACAAATAATGTATCCATTCAGGCAGTCAAAATAGTTTTCAAGTTATTTAATAATCACATGCCTGAACAATTTTCAGTCATGAAAAGTGTTTACAATGCAATGGCTGATTCAGAGGAGAGGTTTGTACTAAACTCACCGCATTTTTTTTGCTCCTTATCTTTGGATAACGAAAAATCTCTGCCGCACCTATATAGAAATAGGCAGCATGCTTAAGAAGTTGCATCATCAAACATTGATTGTCGTATTTTAATTCATATTAATTGCGCTTAAAATACTGTAGTGGATAATGAGCACATTATCTTCCTTCTCCTTATATATTAAATTAGAAACAATACATAGTCACAACTAACAAGCTACATATCACAATGTATATCTTTGCAGTTGTCTCAATGTCTTTTTTCTATTCCGGTGCTATAAAGTTCACTTTACGACACCCGTTTTGGTTGCATAAAGTATTACTTTATCGCACGCTAATTTTATTTTTTTGAAGTTGGTAACAAAAAAAATGGAACCAAATCGTATTTAAATGTCAAAATATAAGCCTTCAAAGTAACAAAAGTGTGCAATAAAATTGTACAATGAATAAAAAGCACACATGCTAACATTTCACTTACTAATTAACAATATAAATTGTTAAGCAGAGTTGGATGATAAGTTTTCGGATGCTACTATTGACATTTACTTACCATGTTGAACAGTACAACTGTTATAAAAGTTTGTTTTGATAAATATGTAGAGAGTTTGTGGATGAAAGATTTTGTAAATTGTCTTCTGCTTCTCTGGGGGCGTACAGTTATTTATGTCGTCCTTTTTGTTGATACTTTGAAATAATTTATTGTGTAAATCAGTCTGAATTTTAAACACAATTACATATAGCACCACCGATATTCAAATATTTAAAACGTTCTACTTAAAAATCACAGTAACCAACTTCAAAAAAGCAAAATTTGTATAATATTTGAACAAAACATGTCTCTTATTTTAAGCTTTTTTGAACTTTTAATAACCGAAATAGAAAAAATAGTATAAAATACACGTTTCATAAGACATTTTGCGCACTTGTTCTTTAGAAAACTCGCCTAGCGGCTCGTTTACTAAACTTGAACGCGTGCGCAAAAATCGTGTCTTATGAAACTTGTATTTTAATATACTATTTTAATATTCTAATTAAATATATTATTATGTGAGGCGGTATATTTGGAAAAAGCTTGTATAAAAAGTAAACTAACATAAAATTTATTATTTGATAATATGCCTCTCTTCACAAGTTAATATTTCCATTGAAACTTTTTGTATCAAATGCAAAAAATTACCTAGGAGTACATAAATGGAGGTTGCCCTATTAAATAAAAACTGCAAAACAAAAACATTTGTTTCTAGATTGGTATGGATTTTTTGGCTTTATTCTCTCTTTGGCAGACATTTAGTGTTTGTTGTGTTTCTGTTTTAGAACAGGAAAAATGGGATATACCTACACATGGGTATTTTAAAAAAATGCAATTTAAATATCCAACAAACGTAGATATGATTGTACTAGTATTTGTTATAGAAATACTTAAATCATGTAATAATATATAAATTTATGAAAGTAATATAACCAATATTATCTTGAATAAGAAAAAAAGGTGAATTCCTCGTGCCAAAGTATATCTGTATGTATTTATTTAGATGCATCTCATAAATCAGCTAGATAGTGTCGAGATTAAATTTAAGGAACTTCAAACAATCAAAATGTATTTTTCTAATTCAAAAAATAAATGGACGCATCAAGTTCTGTATTAATTGTATGTGTCAATACTATACTGCCCTAAAATGTATTCCATAAATATGAAAACGTGAATTATTGCTGTAGAAATAAAATATACATTTATAAAATAAATAGAAATGTGCAGTAATGAAATTTTTTGATTTTTTTTAAATAATAGTCTTTATTTGTCCGACAAATGAAAAAGTTGAGCATATCGAATCGCCTAGTCAACTACTAATACCGCGATTGTATTCGCTACATTGTTATCGTCATCATGGCAGTTTGTTGTCGTAAGCCATGACAGAAAGACTTGCGACATATGTTCTCGAAGAAAATCTTTTAATGTTATAATATACAGGGTGTCCGGGAAAATGTGGGAAATCTCTTGGATGCAGATAGAACATGAACAAATAAGATGACAAGTTCCTATAAAAAAATTTCCTACAGCCCCCTACTACGGAGATATGCGTCCCTGAAGGACCCCGCTGGAAATCGGTTTTTATTGAATTTCTTTTAAAGTAATTAATATAAATATAAACGCAGTGGTGCCTCCGGAGGCACCTTAACGGAATTATTGAATAACTTCCCAGGTAGCAAGCTGACGACTATATGACGTCGTTATAAAGTCATGAGTTACGTCATAAATGACGGTAGAATATGGTGATTATGTCACAGACCAATGACGTAACCTGTGGACGTTAAAGCAACGTCATTTGGGACGTCACACAGACCATATTTGTGACTATCTTTTAACGTCATTTTTACAGCATTTTTAGACGTCCTAGTAACGGTCTTTGAGACGTCACACTGACCGTATTTGATTGTTTTATTGACGTCTTTTTCACGACATATTTAGATGTTATAATAACGTCATTTAGCACTAGAAACGTACGGTGACATCGCTAACCACATTGAATTACCGATGGGCATTTCAAAAGTAAGCTTGCTTGATTTTGGCTACGTTGATGATCGTCATGAACAAAGCCTTCCTGATCATGACTAATCACCGTAGCCGAGATTACTTCTGAAATGCGCATCGGCATGATTTATTTCAACGTGGTTAGTGGTGTTACCGAACGTTTGTAGTGTTGTGATAAACCACAGTCCCTAAATCTGTAATTTAAGTTGTCACAATTAGTATACTTGCATCTGTTTTTTTTATCAATCGGATGTATCTTTCGCCTTATACCGAGATTTCGTAAAATAAAAATGATAGGCCTGTTTGATATTACTTTTAATGTATATATGTATATGTATGTTACACTTTACATTTTACACCTTACTACTTTAATTAAAAAATAATAATTGAGTACAAAGAGTACAAAAATGATTAAATATATACATAATCTATAATATACACGAAGTACCATTGCCTGTTGCTGAACAAGTAGATTTTACAGCATCTGAAACAATTAAATATTTGAAATTAATTTCAACCAAATAATGAAGCAGATTACTATCTTAAACACAATAAAGAAATGCTTACCAACAACTGCAGATTTTAACTTCAAAACACTAAATGGCTTCTTTTGTCTGTGACCATAGAAGTAATTTGTAGCTACTTCATCAATAATAATATGTTTCAAAATTCGGTTTGTTTTTGAAACATGGTCTTTATCACCCAAAGAAGACAAAAAAGCTACCTAAAATTAGTAAAAATGCATATTTATAAATCAGAATTTTCATTAACCTAATTTTAAAAAAAATTTATCAAAAATTTTTAGATACACACTTACAAGATATCCAAGTTTGTGCGGTTTACTGATGTAATCTTCAATAAGCTGTAAATCAACTTCACTTTTTATAGGTAACTGCAGATTTAGTTGGTGATAGGTTATTATTGAGTAGACCAATAATCATATCATTTTGCTCCTTTATGTGAGCAAGTAGTGTTAAAAGCTTCTTTCTGAATTCTGGAAACAAACATATTGTCATATATATCAATAGCATAAGCTTTGACAAGTTAAAAATACTAAAGTAAAAAATAAAGTCTATTAACCTCCATCAGCATCTGATACTAGAGTCAGTACTGAAGATCTTGGAGTAGTTATTTCAGGTAGTGCAGGTTCGGTCTCTTGACTTTGAAGAACTGGCAGTGCCAATGTGTTATCTGGGGTTTTTGAATTCACAGCTAGTTTCCCTAAAATTTACAAGTTTATTAAACTATACTGCTGTTTTGAAATAAAGAACAGTTTTATACATACCTTTAATTAGTGACTTTATGATTTTTGGACGACTCAATTCCTCTGTTGCATATTCGTCATCACTACTGTCATATAGTTTTCGTGTTACTCTTTTTTTGCGCTTTTTTAAGGTAGCATCTATTTCTGCCTCACTTTGTACATAAGAGGTTTCTTTAGCTTCTCTAAGTTTCTCGTTTATTTTGTTAAAATCATCTGAAATACAATCCTATTTTGAAAACTAGTAAATGTTAAACTAAAACATTAAATCTAATGACTGCACATATTAGCAAAGCTTATTAGGCCTGCTTTTTTAAACAATCATCCTCAAGAAAAAAAATGTGATCCATCCCTAATTCACAATAAATTACAAAAAACTCTCACCGCATGAATAAAAACAACGCTTTATTTTATATAAGCTCCATTCTTCATCGATAACTTCACCTGCTTTAACTGCTATATTGAATTTATTTAACTCTTTATAGGGGGGCCAGAAAACCTGTTTTTCTAGGTGTCAACCATGTAGCATGCACCACTGACAGTCCTCCACCACATTCATCATGAAACTCTATTAATTCATACATATCCTATAAATATTTTTGTTATCAATCAATAAATTTTATGTAGATATTAATTAAACTCAGTCATTTTCTTTTGCTGCAAATGATTAAATCAAATTGGTCATAAACAACACTTCGGTCAACCAAATTATACTACTAGACTGGTACGACTACAACTGATATGTAATATTTTTAACTAATTATATTATTAACTAATAGGAACCTTTATTTGTATTAATTGAATTTCTCACATGAGTCGTGATAGGTAGGGGAAGTAGGGGCAGTGTGAAATACTTAATTTTTATATAAGCACATCGTCCTCAGAATTGATATCTCGTTTGTGATTTTTGGTAATATTGTTACTTCAATGTTATATTTCAAATTAAAAAGCATAATTTGTAACTAGGGTTGATATTTTTTCCTTAATTTTTTTTTTTTTAAATGTGTTGCAAATTTCACTTTGCCCCGTGTGTACGGGGCAAAGTGAAATTTATATTAAGGTAAATACATAAAAAAGGAAATTGTTAAGAACGCATAAATTTATTGAAAAATACAAAAAGAAAGTTATTACACATCAGTTTAAACATAAGAAGATATCTCTGGAATATCGAAAAAGCCCCTTTTTAGTTTTTTCGGGGTGCGAATCATTTTCTTTACCTGACTCCACTCGTAGAAGAGCTGGTCTTCCTTTTGTGGCCACTTGAAATATTTCTGTGTCTTTTCTAGACAACTTACAGACACTCCTTTATAATTCTTTGCCTTCACTTGGCCTGGGTACAACTGACAGTTATATTCCACAAGAACCCAGCTCTTAACTGCTAACATGTCTTCTGTGATTTTGTCAGGAGTTCTTTGTTCATTTTCATCAGGCGATAAATAGTCCAAATCACTGTCTGAGTCGTGCAGACTTAGGTTGCCATCGCTTTCCGAACTTGTATCCGTTTTGGCAGGCTCTTGAAATAATTTCGCTTTGACTTTCTTCTTGGCTTTGGATGTTTGTGCCGTCTTCGCCATTTCTGATGCTTTAAGTTGTTTTAGCTCTTCGAGATATGGTGAAGTTGTGAGTATCATTGACGTTCCCCTCTTTCGTTTCTTTTCCTCAGTGGATCTCATTGGAGCTTTAGGAACTGGCAAGATCTGGTGTGGTGAAACTGTTAAACCTAAATGTCTATCCGGTGTCGGAGCATCTGAATGTAGTGTTAACGTAGGATTTGAGTTACTAGATTCCGAGCCAGGCACTGGAGGTCGATTTGTTGTTTCAGCTGCTTCAAAAACATTATCAGGGAAATTTGGTTTGTACGGATAAATTCCAGTTTTCGAAAACCCAGACATTGCGTTATGAACTGTAGCAGCCCGATTATAAGCCTCACCAAACAATTTTCCTACTTGAAGAACAGTCACAACCTTGCCTGGATTTTCACGCAACCAAACTCGAACAGCTTGTTCGTAATATGCCGACAGAGGAAACATGAACGTCACATCCAAGGGTTGGAGTCTATGCGACGTGTGGGGTGGTATAACTAAAATTTTTACATGCTTCTCCTTAGCCATTTCTATTAGCCGAATGTTTTTTACATGGGTGGCATGTCCATCCAGAATGAGCAGAACCGGATCCTCTTCATAAGGTTTTGTATGTTTTAGAAAATGTTCAAACCACTGAACAAAAATGTCGGTCTGCATCCATCCGCTTTTGTGAGGCGCAACTACGGAATTTGGAGGTAGGCCAATTTCAAAAAGAGGATTATTTCTCACTCGTGGAAGAATCAGAAGAGGAGGGACATAATTTCCAGCAGCACTGAAGCAAATCGTTGCTGTAATCAGCGTCCCCCTTTCTGCCGAAGCTAAACTGCCAACCTGTTTTTTTCCTTTCTTCGATATTATTTTGGATGGCTTGTTGGGCACAGTTGATATCCCCGTCTCATCAACATTGTAAATGCGGCTTGCGGTAAAGTTGTGTTGATTATATAATTCATTTAAGAGGTCAAAAAATCGTTTGACATTTGTTACATTGAAAGCGGATGCTCTGGCTGCTGAAGTGTTTTCGGGTAAGCGAAGAGAAAGCTGTTGGTTTCTCTTCATGAATGCATGCACCCAATCCCAGCCAGCTTTCCTTGTTTCCTTATTAAAATAATTTGGAATGTGGTTTAGCTCGGCATATTGGAATGCAACTGATTTCAGGTCTTGGATCGTCAGGCCGAACAGACGTCGATCCATTTCAAAAAGATAAGCGGCCAACTCTTTTTCTTGCTCAGGTGTGAAGGTGGTTCGGTACCTCCCCAATTTCTTCTGAGCCAAAGTATCTAACTCTCCTTGCATTTTGCTCCTTCTAAAGAGAGTCGCTACAGGAACATTATGCTGTTTTGCCGCTGCATTTACGGACATTCCTTCTTTTACAGATGTTAGAGCAGCAATCATCGATTCCTCTTCCCAACTATGCTGTTTAGATTTTCTTACATAATTGCGCACCATCTTCAAACTGTAAGAAAAAAGATTAATGTATAATTGACTTCAAAATAAATTAAAAAATATTCAGTAACAGGACAAACTAAATATTTTTAACTGCGAGAAACCTAGGGGTAAAGTGAAATAATAATTCACTTTGCCCCAATTCCGATTTTTCACGTTGCCCCAAATCATGTCAATTATATGAAAAATTCTGTACAAAAAAAAATACAAGCCATCACTGAATTTTCTATCTCAAATATACCAAATAATGGCTTAATTACTTAAAAAAAATAAAACTCATTCACTGCATATAAAATAACTGAAATATTAAGACGTATAGGTACTTACAAAATTACAATTTTAGTTGCAAAATTCTTCTTTCATTGCAAACACTGCATTTAACAGGCAAATGTCAACCATTTGTAATGTCCCATGGTACCAACCGTTAAGCAGAAGGTTTTGATGTCACTAGAATTAAAGCGCGCGTTTTTGAAATTTTTTTAATTCAAAATTTCACTTTGCCCCACCACTTCACACTGCCCCCAGTTCCCCTACATAACTGTTTCATAGGTCGAATTATTATGTTGTAGCTAGGTATCATAACCAAACAAAAGTAATTAAGTCATGCAAGTTTTATGCTTCCTTTTGATTTAATAATTTAAATGTTCAAAACGAAACGACTACAGAGTATAGACACAAAGTACATTGTATATTATCCTTATAAATAATAAATGAGCATCAAACTCGTGCCAAACTACTTACCTCTATCGTCCTCTATGTAGCTTATTAAACGTATAGGAAACCCAACGTATAAAAATAAACGGTATAAAGACTGCTGTATTTGAATGTCACAATGCCACTTTTCGTCAAACTTTGTAATTTACAAAACACTCCAAACTGGACCAAAAACAAGAAAGACGAAACTGTTATAATAATAATAATAATACATTTTATTGTCCAACAGAGTCATCCAAGTAAAGGACAATATATACATGATTGACTGTTATGCCATAAACGTATGTTGTTAAAACAAATATGGTGGTAAAGCACGCGTCTCGATCGTCTCAATGAACGAATGGACAGGTCCGAAGTAGTGTGACATCACGAAATTCTAATTCTAGGCCTTATGCAACAAGTCATTAACGTTCACATTAAAATAGGTCCGTTACACAATACAAACATACATATTTCTTAAATAAGAAAATCAAAATTAATTTTTTTTTTGTTGATTTAAATATACAGAACGTTAAGATGCTGCAGATACAATTAATTTCAAAATCATAAATAATCTTTATTTTCATTATCATTATTTATTTTTCGTTATGAAAATGGAAGTCAAAATTATATACAATCTTGGATTCTTGCCTATACTTTGTTCAAATACAAAAAGATATAAACACAACTATCCTATAAGATTGCTTCCAAATATTACCTACAGACATGCTAACAGATAAATTAAGTAAGCATATTGTAGTAATACAATGACCAAAAAAGTACGTTATTGCGACGTCCAAAGACGACGACTTTATTTCGTCTGAGTAATGACGTTATATAAACGTCATCTGTTGGTCAGCTGACGTCGGCGACCAATAATCACCAAAAAACCCTGTCATTAAGACGTCAGCTTGCTACCTGGGTTCATAAGAGGATTCAACATGGGCTCCGTGAAGTCTGATACACTCGCGGGCACGACGAATTAAGGACTATTGTACCTGCAACAATAACCCAGCCGTGTTCCTTATCACATCACAATGAAACGTGATTCTCTGTAGCAGTTCCTCCCTAGTATCGACCGGAGTGGAATACACTATTTTTTGAGGTGTCCCCACAGACAAAAATTCAACGGCGTTAAATCAGGAGATCGAGGAGACCAGGCAATTGGTCCTCCTCTACCTATCCAACGGTTTGGATAGCCGTTATTCACGTGCTCCCGCACACGCGCGCTGAAATGAGGTGGTGCCCCATCGTGCAGGAAGTACATGTTTCGGCGGGTTTCAAGTGGTAAGTGCTCTATTAAATCTCGAAAAGCGTTCTGAAGGAACTCCAAATAAAGTTGTCCATTCAATCGTTCTTTTCTCTGCATTAAAACTATTTCTGTGTATGTTTTAGCAAAACTAAGTGACGAACGTGCGATATTTTGTCATTCTGTAACGATATTTTACAGACTTTGTAATAAATTTCGGAATCACTGACAATTCATTTTCATATCAGAAAAAGTAACATAAACAACGTTCTAGATCTAAATAAATGATAACTAAAAATGTACACGTATGTTATTGAAACTAAATAACAGTAAGTATATACATATTTACATTATTTCTCTTGCGAAATATAAGGTAAATATAATAAATTTTAAGAACCCCTCACGCTCCCATCTACGGCTACGTAGAAAGGATTTTACTCATAAATTCCTTATTTTATGGGCATTTTTTGCTCTCATTCTCGGGCACTTTTCGGGCGTAAACAGATGTTACAGTTCACCATATGAATTAGTGCTATTCAGTAAGTGGGTGTTGTTTACATTATTTCTTTGCTCCGTTGTAACTTCGTCGTAGTTTAAACCGGCCATGTCCGCCCCCTAGTTATTAGATATAAGTTACGAATTACTTGGTGAACTGTATGAATTTTTATTAACTTATTGTACAACAGAAAATGGGTTATGGTAACTATACCTATAAATTGAAATCAAATAAAGCAACTAAACCTAAGTTATTTTGTTCTGCTTAAGTAACCTGAATGTTTGTTTACTTACTGTCTACTCCCTTACCCTTTTCATCACTCCTCCCTTTTTTAACATCAAGCCTATTTGCCGTGGATTCAAATATTATAGGGTGGCACAAATAACATCCCTAAGAAATCACGTAATCTGAGCTAGTGGAATTTTCCGGGCAGAGCTGCGACCTCCAATATTGGATTTACCAAGCCTTACAGTATTTTATCTACTTACATACGATTTAGCCTTAACTTAACTCCTCTTATTTCGCCGGCGCGGACGTTAAAACAATCATTTGACTGAATGACTTCCATTAACATAAAAAGGTCAGCACTAACTACGTAAATTGTGATTTTGTGCTTTTACAAAGTAACTTTCAGCCATTTAAAAATTATATGTATGTTTGTATAATATATTATGTAGTCATCTCAACAAAAAGATGGTCAATCTACACGAGCCGAGGGCATTTAGGACGGACTTTAACTTGAACGCATAGGCATCATATTCATTCATGAATTGACCATACAAATAAAACCTTAAAAACGCACACAATAACCCGCTTGTTAAACTACTATCAAATACATAAAGAACAAACAATCTGTGTGCTCTAATACCAAGTATGAAATGTATTTAAAAAAAACGATATACAATTTTCTATGTATACCATCTGCTTGCCGGCGACCTGAGGATACAGCTTACTGTAAGATAAAACGACGACACCGAGAGTTTGTATGAGTTAGTACGATAAAGCAATATACAAACTGCAGTACAGCTGCTATCTATCCTTGTTGCCCTGATTAAACGAGAGTCAGTCTAGCCCATCTAGCCTCAGCGTAAATGTACTTGAATCCCCTCTTTTCCAACACTACACTTGACCAAAAAGCAGTTTGAATATTGCTTTCTCGTACTAACTCGTACAAACTCTCGGTGTCGTCGTTTTATCTTACAGTAATTTGTATCCGCAGGTCATCGGCAAGCACATGGTATATAAATTCGTGTTGAAATGCATAGTTGGAATAAAACACTCATTCATCGAATTATAGTGGTGTCAAACGTATAAAAGTTGTTTTATTTATTTTTAGTAGGGAATATCACAAAGTAAAGGCTTCCAGTATACATTTTTATATATGTATACAGGGACAGTTTTTTCCGATGTTTAGTACCAGGATCTCGGAAACTAAACAGATAGAGATTTGGTAAAATTGGAAAAGAATTGCAGTTTTAATAGCTCCACTTAATTAGAGAAATATTAGACAGAATTAATACTTTAGATTGGCAACCTTATTGTTGAGAGAAAGAGAACTGTACATCTATGGAAGTGTTTTGCATATACGAGTATGTTTTTTGTTCTTTCTAAGAATATTACGAGTGAGCAATATTTATCAACGTAGTCAATACGGTTTTATTTGAAATAAGTAGTTTATATAGTGTATTCTATATTTGACTAATATCAGTTTATTCACGTTAGTCTTTTTATCTTGATATATTGATATAAAAAAATTAAATTCTTTGTAAGTTTTTTGTGTTATGTTCAGTCAGTGAAAAAGAGAAACAATGCAGAGACGGAGATTTCAGAAAAATCGAATACATGAAAATTCAGCAGTTCGAGTTTGCCATAAACATTTTTATCGTAACCAGAGAGGCGGATGTTTTGAAGGGTTGTGAAAAGATAGATATTATACAGGGTTAGTTTTAAATAGCGTCATTAAAAAAAGGTGGTGAAAGAAAAAGATGAGAAACGACCGTACAAAAAAAATCGAGGTCCAATATGCACGCAGTGACGAGAAATTGAATTTTCTTTCCTCGAGTCCGACCCTGTCGCAGTTAATATACGAGCGGCAATATAGGAATTCACCGCTACGAACAGCACTGATGGGATTTCCATTTAGTTAGACATAGTCTTCATTATGGTTAGATGCGTTGGCAATGGCAGCCTACACAAATATCGAATATACCGATATGATTTTAATTTATGGCGAAACAGGACAAAATAGCGTTGCGGCAAAAGAATTGTACGCAGAACGTTTCCCAAATCGACGCCATCCTTCGACAAGGACAATTGTTAGAGCCGTTTATAGACTTAGGGAAACGGAATCAGTAATTCCCCGTTTCGAAGGTCGCGGTCTTTCAAAATCACGCAGAGTGCAACGAGCAGAAGAGGATATTTTAAATATTGTGGAAGCGGATCCCGGCATTAGTACAACAACTCTAGCACGGGAAATAAATGTGTCTCAAACTACGGTGCACAATATTTTGAAAACTAATTTACTTCATCCGTACCATATCCAACGCGTGCAAAGATTAACGGAATTAGATTATCCTCGCCGACTTGCCTTCTGTGAGTGGTTTCAACACAGAGAAATTCATCAGCGAGATCTTGCATCGGTAAAATTTTGCCGACGTACGTAATAACTTTCGTCGCCGAATTAATGCCTGCATTAGAGCTGATGGTGGGCATTTCTAACACTTTTTGTAATCTTGTTTTTCCTGTTTCGCCATAGAATCGGTACTTTTCAGTAGGTACCACCATAAATTAAAAAAAAGATGAAGGGAATAATTACATAAAGATTAATGAAAAGTGGTATTTGAGATTAATAAGACATTATTAAATATTTTTCTTTAGTTAATAATTTTCAGGTAGAGGAATTTAAGTTTCAAAAATAGTATCCTTCTATTTACCGAAAAAAAAAACATGAGGTGTTTTTTCTTGACGCAGCGTTTTGAATACGGTTGGTAATAGTTCAAACCAATGTATTTTCCTGACAAAGTAATGACGTCACGGACAAATACGATGCAAACGCATTTGACTGTGGTTTAAACCGATCTCGAAGGACGGTTTGAAGCGTGTTTGAGGTGTGTATAACCTCACTTTCTTAGTGTTTTACCGCTGTAGCAGATAGTTCATGTTGTACCATGTTTGAAGTGGAGTTAGAGGATGGTCTGATGGTCACAGTGGACCATTCAACCGCAATTAAACTGCAAGGTAAGTAGATATAAAGGGTCTAATCTTAAAGAATGATAAACTAAAAAGTGGAGTTGCCTCGCGTTCATTAATAAGAAATCGCAAATAATGAATTATAAAATATTAAAATATAACTACATATACCACGCGTTTGAGACTGTTACTAAGATTTTATATTTGCAGATGCGTCGTATGCAAGACAATACCTCGAAATGGTAAAAGACGCCGTCAGGAAGGATTCAACGAAGGAGACAACTTCGGAGTCATCATTATGGAAAATAAAACACGGAACTGCTATTGACCACGATGCAACCCTTGCATATTTGTCTCTACGGAAAACATATGATGAGAAATTCAGAGATAAAAAAACATGTAAAAACACATTATGGGCTAAAATTAGAGACCAGTTAAATGAAATGGGGTCCTTTGTTGGCGAAGGAGTTGCCGGACGAGAAAAATGTCGCCAAAAATTTGCAAATTTGCAAAGCAGCTATCTTCGTACGAAGGAAAAAAGAAGAAGAACTGGAGAAGGCAAGGTACAAGATTGTCCATATTTCAGGGAAATAGATGCAATCCTTGGGGATAAACATAAGACAGAACCGGTGTTGGTGCTGGATTCGCTGAATATGGGACCTTCTACTTGCGTTCAAGCATCGTCGTCAACATCAACAAGTGGTCAGCAATCACAATCAGAGTCCATAGACGATGAAGAGACCTATAAGAATGTGACATCCACATGTAGCAAAGCCTCTAGCACCCCTCCAAGAAGTATGGAACATCGATTTACCAATATAAAAAGCACTGTACGACCACTGACACCAAGAAATAAAGCATTAGAGGACCTAGTGTCAATACAACGAGAAAACCAAGCCGCTCGAAAAGACGGGTTTAAAGCAATGATGGAGACATTTATGCAGCAAAGTAAAAGGCAGCATGAGGAAACGATGGCGTTAATTGCTGCAATGTCATCCACTGCGAAAAAACAAAAGACCGATGGAACTGATTAAAATGAATTCTTTCAATATGTTTATTTGATTACAAATACATTTTCAGTTTAATACGTTTTTTCTAATTAGTGAAAAAGTAAATTATTTGCAATATTATCCCTTTTGTCTGCAGCATTTTCATTGACATCATCACGATCTATAATATCATCTCCATCATCGTTTACTGGTACATAATTATTCCAGAAATCCAAATTGACATAACAAAAATTATGTAGAATGCAACATGCAGTTATGATTCTTACAGTTTTTATAACACTGTTGACGTTTACATAGTTTAATATTCTCCACCTTGATTTTAAAATTCCAAATGTATGCTCAATAACAACTCTCGTAGAACTAAGAGATTCATTATGTCGTCTTTGAATTGCTGTTAAATGACCATTGTCTCTAAAATATGCAGAAAAATTTAAACCTATATTCATATTAATATCTTTGTTTACCTATAAGGCGTCATCAACCAATTCAGTAAGGGATACGCCGAATCGCCGACCAAATGATACTGATCATTATGGAAATAGTGCTGTACATTCCTATTAATCTCTGCTGCCACATACAATGTTGAATTTCTGAGAACCTTTATAGGCACAAAAGTTAATGTAACATGTATGTATTCCTTTGTTATGTTACTTACTCTGCTATCATGAACTGAGCCTGGGAATCCCACCATTGTATTAATAAACATTTTACTTGGAGTACAAATAGCCTGCAGTTTGATAGAATGTTGTAATTTTCTATCTATGTAACTATCTTGCTGGTTTTTGGGGGCTTTAAATGGTATGTTACAAACATCAATTGCTCCAATGACTCCTGAAATTAAATAACAATTGTAGGTATGTTAAGTGTAACAATCCCCATGTAACTCACCAGGATATCTTGCTTTAGCCTGAAAACTCTCTTCAATTGAAATGGCTTCATTGATATTTGGCCAAACGATATATTGGTTTTGTAAATTTATAATCCTGCTCAGAATGTATTCTGTTGATTTGTAGACGGTTGACACACTTACAGCAAATCTGTCTGCTACAGATAATAGCACCTCGCCCTTACCTAACCACCATAAAGTCATAAGAAGTTGCTTTTCTGTTGACAGTGGAAGGTGGCCACCTCTAAAATATCGTTCTTCACAATTCAGTTTTTGAACTAAAATCGCAAACGTCTCTTTAGTCATTCTAAACAATGAGAAAAAATCATAATTCAAATATGAATTAATCCAGTCACAATAGCCACCCATTTTTACATGTTCTAAATTGTTGAAAATCGTTACAATTGCAAATAAAATTTCTGTTTCGGTGCTGTCGTTTGTTGCAAAGAAATATTTTATGAACAATAATTTAATCATTAATTGATGCAAACGGTCGTTAATACACTTCATTATTAGCAGTTGCTCCATTGCTATCTATTAAGTATTTCTACCACTGTTTTTCACGAAAGGTTATGATCAACGAGATTCCAGGTTGACATTTGTCAGATTGACATTTCAGTTTCAAACTGTTGCATTTTGCCGAGTAGTAAAATAATGACGTCATTGTCAAATATATTTCGAACCCACTTACGAACCGTATTCGTCGCAAAAAAACGACTATGGTAATGCATCTAGGTTGTCGACCTTTTTCACATAAAGCGTGCTATTCACACACAAAAACATCCCTATAATAAATCTTATAAATTGCCATTCATTCTCAAAGGTTGTAAATATTTGCATTTTATCGTTTTTTTTGGAAGAACCTTAGAAGGGAATTACTAGTATTTACGTAAATGCGTATAGGATAAACAAAGTTATGGGCCGACTTTAACTACATTTTGGCCCTAAAAATTTGGAAATTTTTGACGAGTTACAAATAAATTTCTTTTTTGATTTTCAGTTAGACATTTATACGTATTCCTCAGTTTCGTATAGCCTGGTACCTATTTAGCGGTAACCCTGTATACAATAATAAGTCTACGAAGATGTCAGTGAAAAACACAGTGGATTAAAAAGTATTTATAGTGTTAGAGTTTCAAATTTATATTTGTGTTAAATATTATAACACGATAAATATTGGAAACATAAAGAAGTAACAAGGGAAAAAGAAGAAGAAATATATTTGGGAAAGAAGATGCCTACACAAAAAACACTAACATCATAACTGTAAGTAATTTAATTTGAAGATTGTATAAAATTTTGAAATATTAGACATTTGTATAAAACTCTGTAGAATTTATGTCATAATTAAAGGGCGGAATATATGCAAAGTGCATATATTTGCATATTTTGCATATTTTAACAAATTTCACAAAAAATTGCATATTTCGGCAAAAATAAAATTTGTGTGCATATTTTTATGTTTTTCGTTTTATGAAAAGATTAAGTGCGACCCTGTTTAGGAATTTCCAAGTAATCAGCTTGCCTAATGGAGAGCAGATGTGGTCTATTCTTTTATATTTATATTGTATAGTTTTTATTATTATATGGTTTATTGCCGGCATTTATTGGGTGTTTAGGAATTTCCAAGTAATCAGCTTGCCTAATGGAGAGCAGATGTGGTCTATTCTTTTATATTTATATTGTATAGTTTAGTTTGTCGATAGATTCCAGTGTGAAAAGAGTGATTTCGAAAATATTTTATTTCAAACGCCTAAAATGCCGAAAGCCGCTTCGTGGATTAAAAATTTTCCTGAGTTGGAGTTTAGTGGGGATAAAGTGTTTTGCAAAGTTTGTGCCAAAATCATTGTTTGTGAAAAGAAGTTCCAAATTGATCAACACTTGAAAACAGCTATGCATAAAGCTAAGTTGCAGAAAAATAAATCAGTGCCTGTTCAGCAGTGTGTGCAAACCGCATTTCAAAATGTCAAACCAAAGAGTGAAAAGGAGGTGTTTCATCAAGACTTATGCAAAGCTTTAGTCGCAGCAAATATACCTTTGAAGAAACTGCAAAATACACAATTCAGAGATTTTTTGCAAAAATATTGTAATCAAAACATCCCTGACGAATCCACACTTAGAAAGAAGAATGTGCAAACAGTATACGAAACCGTAATGGGAGAAATTAAAGTTACACTGGGCGATGAACATTTTTATATTATTGTTGATGAAAGCACAGACTCATGTGGTCGATATATCGCACATCGTATGATTGGAGGGCTTCAAGAAAATGAGCCAGGGAAACCATATTTAATATCTTCTAAACAGTTAGACAAAACAAATAATGAGACCGTAACTCGATTTATTCAGCAGTCTCTATCAAATTTTTTTTTACCAAATCCAGTTCCAGTGGAGAAGTTTTTAGTGTTTTTGTCTGACGCAGCGCCGTATATGGTTAAAGTAGGCCAAAACTTAAAAATATTTTATCCCAATATGGTACATGTCACTTGTCTTTTACACGGGATAAACAGAGTTGCAGAAATTATTAGAACAGCATATCCCTTGGTGAACAAATTAATTTCAAATTTAAAGAAAGTGTTTTTGAAAGCACCTCTAAGAGTGCAGATCTATAGAGAGAAATTGCCAGGAGTTTGTTTACCTCCAGAGCCCGTAATTACTCGATGGGGAACATGGATTAAGGCCGCGATATTCTACGCAGACCATTTTGAAGCCATTAAAGACATAGTTTTAGATTTAGAAGACAATTCGCAGTGTGTAGTGCAAAGTCAAGCATTATTCAAAAATGTAAATTTAGCTAAGGAACTTGTTTTTATTAAGGTTAATTTTAGTTTTGTACCAAATATAATAACTTCGTTAGAAAGTAGGAATATAAGTTTAAGAGAATCAATTAATATTGTTGAAACTTTTTCCGACAAATGCAAAAAAGTTCCCGGTGATGTAGGAAATCAAGTAAGAAGGAAACTCGAAGTTATTGTGGGAAAGAATGAAGGCTTTAAGTATTTAATGGAAGTCAAAAATATTTTTGATAGTAAACCATCCAACGAAGTAATACCTTGGCCTTATAACTTACTACCCAAATTAAAATATTGCCAGATCACATCGGTAGATGTTGAAAGAACTTTTTCTTTGTACAAACATATTTTTACAGACAAGGCAAACATTTTTATTGGAAAATTTTGAAAAATATATCGTTATAAATGCATTTTATACCATTTCAGGTTGAAAATTGTACCTATTATGTTTTTCTTTTAATTTTACTTAAAATAAATAATTTTTGTAAGAGTCGGCGTTTCTTTATTTCCATTTTTCCATGTTATATTCAAGGCATATAATTGCATATTTTGACAAATAAATGCATATTGTTGCATATTTCAGAGAAAAACGATGCATATATATGCGCATATTTTAACTGAATTGACGTGCATATATTCCGCCCTTTAGTCATAATTGTAACTATTTTTATTTAAATCAAAAATACCATTACAAGTGGCGCCCAATGTGGGGCACGACTAAATATCTAATTTTTCTGTATTCATGCTGTCAACAAGTGGGAAAAACATGAGTAATCAAGGGGATAGTGAATGAAATGATGTTGATCAATCTCCGGTAACAATAATTTTAGACAATCTCAAGTTTATGATTGAAAATTTAGCAGTAGCATTAAAAGATCAGAAAAAAATCTGTTAACGAGTACTATGTAGACAGTAACGCAAAAGTAAGAGAAATAGATGAAAGATTAATTAATATTGAATCTCTAGGTTGGAAAGTACTTCTATAAATTCTGCAGACTATTCTTTACAAAATCAAAATGTCAATTAATTGTCAAATATAATGAGAGGTCTAATAATCCTATAGAATTTATAGAGGCTTTTAAAAGAGTGATGGGCCAACGAACAAATTTATCATACATAACCGATATTATACGATCATCATTAGAAAAAAATGTACAAAATTAGTTTACTATTATTGATGGTTCTTTTGCATCATTTCAACAATTTGAGTGTCTACTTTTGAAAAAATATTGGTCTGAATCTACATAATCTAAAATAAGACTGAATATATTTAATGGAAAGTTTATTCCAAATATGGGTACTTCACGGAAAACATATTTTACATGAACATTTTGTGTATCACAACATTTAATACCAAAGATTACAGACGAGGAATTAATCAAATTTTATTCTAGGCATTTTGAGTATGATATAATAAAAGCTATCATTAATCAAAAAGTTAATAGTTATTTACGAACCAAGTGCGGGAAGACCAGCCTGCTCTAATTTAGAATTTAAATGATCGCGCGGTATATGTTTCCTTTAAAAGTCTGTCCGTTTTTGACATATCGACGTTTATAAGGAAGAACGACGTAAGCGCCAAATATACCGAAAATGAGTTATTCACATCGGCGTAAACGCCATTCGAAGCCGGATTGTTTGGTACCACTAAAATGTCTACAAAAAAATAATTGTTTGAGATATTCTGGTTTAAAGTGTGCGTATGCGCCACATATAAACTTTCTCAATTTCCTTGTGGCGTAAGCGACACCTGCGCCATAACAAAAGCACAGTGTTATTAAAGTGGCAGTGTCGTTGATTTTGGACACAAATAATGTAAGTAATAAACAACCATTGAAACATCATGTTCCTTGCATGCCTTGCAGTTACAATAAGTATAAATAAAGTCTGTTTACTTGCTTAAAATCCTATTAAAATTCAAAGTCGTTTATGCCAAACGGTAAAACCATATTTCATTTGGCGTAAGCGCCAATTGCCTATGCTTAGTATACACGTTTTGTTTTTCTGCTTTTCTAAAATTCTAGTCGCTTTCCTTTCATGAAACGATAAAAAATGATTAATTGTAGGTATATATTTATAAAGAAAATAATGTAACCTGTTTGTAATGCCAACTTTTTCACATAAAACATGATTTCCATTTTGTCGCTTACGCCATTTATTTACTTTACAGTTTTGATCATGAGTTCCACTTCTAAGAGTTTTGAGCCCTTTTCAAGAGGGGAAAAAATTCTCAGTTTATTGAACCTTCAAGCGCCCGACACTCAGAGAACTTCAGAAAAAAGCATTATTATTTTACAAAACCAAATCATATATCCAAGCCAATAGGATATCCCCGTTATTTCCCGAGGATATCCCCGTTATTTCACAAGAAAATGACAGTCATAATACTGTGTACGAAATTCTTCCACCAAGTGCCGTTATTATTGAAGATGTTGTAATGGGAGAAGGCTCTAACGTTATTAATAGCATTGAGGCCGAACCCCTTGCTAACACAGAAACAACTCTTTTTACGATGAAGGATATGGAACTAGAACCACAAGACTGGATTAACGGCTGTGACCAATTAATATTAGATAGTTATAATCAAGAAGAAACAGAACCAAATAATGTAGGACCAAAGATATTACAATGTGATCGCACTTCGTGCAATGTTTTAGAGCAGGGGTCTCCAAACTACGGCCCGAGGGCCACATCCGGCCCGCGGACAGATTTTGTCCGGCCCGCGGAGAGCTAGCATACTTGAAAACTCCTTTTAGAGAACATATTTTTTATAGCAAATTAAATTTAGTTTACTGAAGTATTCTAATTTTATGTTGAATAATTATTAATATGACATCTACATTGATATGGTCATGGGCTAACTACTCATAACATTGTTGTAGGCTTATTGTTATTGTTTTTGTGATAAGTTGGATAAAGAAACACAGAATTGTAATGAGTAAAGACATGTATAATATGCAGAAAATTTTACTTCAGTATATAATAACTAACAAATTATTGAAATGAATCCAACTAACATTTTATACATTTTAAATAAAAACATAACTTATAACAAGCATAATGACATATGAAATACTAATGAGATTTGTGTAATTGAGATTTTCCACTGACAATAGTTTGTAGTTGTGGACTAATTTTACTTGTACCAATTATTAAAAGAGATTTAAGATGCTCATCAGTTAATTTAGATCTGTAAACATTTTTTGTGTACTTCATTTTGGAGAAGGTCTTCTCACACAAATAAGTAGCACCAAAAACAGAAAACAGCCCACGAGCAAATTTATGCAAATTATCAAATTGTGTCAGTGGAAGACTCTTATAAAATTCCAACAAAGATGAGTTTTGATATTTGTTCTTAATTATATCACTGCACTGTAGATCAATTATTTCCATTTGAAGTTCCGGGGCTAGGGTTTCAATGTCAGTATAAAAAGGATTCTGAAAAATCTTAATTTGATTCGCAATGGCATCAAAGTCCGAGAAACGAGTATCAAAATTTATTTTCAAAGCACTCAAAGTTTCGATTGCAAAATCGATAGGAAACTCAGTCTCAGTAGTGTGGCTGAATATTTCACATGTTTTAAACTGTGAAAAACATTTACTTCGTAGGTGTGATTGAAACAGTATCAATTTCTTCCGGAATGATTTAATATTAGTGTATAAATCAGGAAGATGCTGGTTTTCTCCTTGCAATCTCAAATTCAGTTCGTTCACATGTTTTGTCAAATCAACATAGAATGCTAACTTCCACAGCCATGAGTTGTTTTGTAATTCAGTAAGAGGGCGATGCTTTTCATTCAAAAAAATTTCGATCACTGCTCGAAGTTCAAGAAAGCGCTGAAGGACTTTCCCACAACTAAGCCAACGTACGGCAGTATGATAAGGTAAGTCATTTTCTCCAATCTCTTCAATAAATTGTCGGAATTGTCGGTGATTCAGCCCAAAAGATCTGATAAAATTAACAGTTGATATGACTGGTTTCAGAACTTCAGACATATCCAAACATTTTCCGCACAAAGACTGTTGATGAATGATACAATGTAAGACTAATGGTTTTAAACCACCGTCATTTTCTACAGCCTTTGACACAAGAGCGACCACTCCTTTATCTTTCCCACTCATGTTTTTGCCTCCATCAGTTGTAATACATTTCAAGTTTTTCCATCGAAGGCTCTTTTGATTAATGGCCATTTCAACTCCTTTAAAAATATCTGTACCAGTAGTTGTGCCATGAATACTATTCATATCAAGAAGTTTTTCATGCACTTCATGGCTTTTATCTACTCCTCGAATATAAATCAACACCTGAGCAGTATCTGACACATCCGTTGACTCATCCAAGGCCAAAGAAAACCACTCAACATGTCCATTTTTGTCGAACAGTTGAGAGGATATATTTTCAGCGATGTTTTCTACCCTTCGAGCCACAGTGTTTGCTGACATACTGACACTTTTTAATAAATTTACCTTTTCAGGGCACATTTCTTCGGCTACTGCAATTATGCATTCTTTGATCATTTCTCCATCGGTGAATGGTTTTCCACGTTTTGCAATTTCAAAAGCCACACGAAAGCTGGCACGCGTTGCATCCTCTTGTTCAGTTTTGAGTTTTGTAAATGAAGATTGCTGCGATTTCAATCCGCGCTTCATAGCTTCGAATTTTTCTGTCCGCAAACTTCCTGTATAATTTGAGTAATTTTGAAAATGTTTTGTTTCATAATGACGTTTAATGTTATATTCTTTGAGAACGGCTATGCTTTCATTGCAAATCAAACATAGCGCCTTCTTACTGGACTCAATTACGAAATACTGAATGTTCCACTGATCTTTGAATTTTCTGCATTCACTATCAATTTTTCGCTTCTTTTCCATACTACTAAATCACACACAAAAGCAACAATTCAAATCAAAATACTGTTACAAAGATGTCTTAAACTTAAACACGCACAAACACGTTTTAAGGAGGTACGCACTATTTTATTTCACAACAGTGTCATAGGAACTGACTTGTGGTTGCGCCACTAGCCTTCTTATATATTCCAATTACTGCCATCTAGAATTGAGTGGAAGACACCAGAACTTTCTCGAACCAACGAGATTATTCTGTACGTGCTATTAGCGCCATCTGTTAGCGATAGAAGGTACTACCTATTTCCGCTTGTGTCCACCAGATGTCGTGTCACGTTACTCCTCATTAAAGTCCCTAGATATATAAAGTACCGCAATTACCTCCATTTTGGCGCCAAAGAAGCGGCAAATTTAAAAGTCTGCCCGCGTTTTTTTTTAATTAACAAATTTAATACGCGAAAATTGTATTTTTATTTTCTGGAAAAATCTTGTCCCGTGCGGATGCGATCCCGGGCCGCCCGCATGTGAAGCGAACATCTTACCATTAGACCACCGCGGGTACTTCAATGTGATTTGTCTTATCGTCTATTTGTATATATGCGTACGAATTACTAAATAACTACTAAATGTCACCAAATCACCGCCATTTTGGCGCCGTTATAATGGGACAAACCAATTGCGGTACTTTATATATCTAGGGACTCTACTCCTCATGGCTCGTACTCTACGACTAATCTAGAAATTACAGATAATGACAGGAAAATTAATAATATGCAGTGTTGCCGTTTTGCAGCCTTTTTTAAACGTTGCGTACTTTTTCGGACTTTTTTCATCAGTGGACTATTTCACTTTTTACCACCGGCAACAATGATAATATGGTTTTGGCCCTCGGAACTTACTGGAGTAATCAGTATGGCCCTAAGGCTGGAAAGTTTGGAGACCCCTGTTTTAGAGGATATTAATAATGAACAAGATTTGTCTGATGCAGAACGTGACAAATCCGATGAAGACTATGTTGTTTCCAAAGAAGATTCTAACAGCAGTACCAGCAGTGATGAAGATATACCTGATGAAGAAAATACAAATAAGATACCAGGAACACAAGACTCACATTTACGCCATCCGAGAAAAATTACCAAGAAGCGAAAAATGAAGACACTGAAAGATTCTGGTCAAATATATGTAAATACACGGGGAAACTTGGTAAAAGAAAAAAAAATGTTAGAAAATCCTTGTGCAAAACGAAACTGTGTAAACAAATGCAACAGTTTTTCAGATGAGGAAAGACAAGAGTTGTTCACTTATTATTGGAAATTAGGCGATAGTAACAAACAGAAATCGTTTGTGAACGACTGTGTTGTAGTTAAAGAATGTAAAAAGGAGACGACGGTCGGCAGGAATAGTGAACCGAAACATATCAAATGAATATTATCTACTTAAACAGTACGTACTGCTTAAGGTATGCCAGCACTTTTTAATAAATACCTTGGCAATCACTCAACGCCTTATTAGAACTGTGATTGAGAATAAAAATTTATGTAAATTTCCGAAACAGGATTTACGAGGAATCCAGAATCCTCCTAACAAAATCGCTGTAGATCAGCTGGCCTTTCTTGATAATTTCATTAAATCGTTGCCACTAGTTCCTAGCCATTATTGCAGAAGTTACTCTTCAAAAACTTACCTGCCAGCAGAAGTAAAGAGTGTTAGCAATTTGTACAGAAAATATTTAGATAGTCACAGTAAAAGTAGAGAGAGATCTGCTGCTTTAAAAAATTGTATGTTTTTTCGTTTATTTAAAACCAAATATAATATTGGTATTCACGTACCAAGGAAAGATAAGTGCATCAAATGTGAAAGGTATAAAAATTTAGGAGGCAGTGCATCTCCAACCGATACTAAAATTAACGAAGATCACATTAAAGAAAAAGACTGGGCCAAAAACTTGTTTTTGCAAGAACAGGCGCTTTCGTCAGAAAATGGAACTCTTGTGGCCAGTCTAGATTTGCAAAAAGTGTTAGCAACACCCCATGGAGATACAATGACACTTGGTTTCAGTAGGAAGTATGCAGTCTACAATTTCACCATATACGAGACAAAATCTAAACGAGGTTTCTGTTACATATGGGGCGAGAAAGATGGAAAAAGAGGATCCAATGAAATCGCTAGCAATTTACTAACTTACTTGGAGCAACTATATAGTGAAGAGCAATTTAAGAATATCTCATTATTCTGTGATAACTGCGCAGGCCAAAATAAAAATAAGGCTATATTTGCAATGATCAGACACTTCTTGGATAAGGCTAATTACATTGAAAACATCTGCTTGAATTTTTTAATAACGGGGCACACCTACATGCCTGTGGATTCCATGCATGGAGTGATCGAGAAGTACATTAAAAAAACGATAATACAGGCACCCACTGAATGGCCAACTATATTGCGAAATGCAAGAAAAAATCCATTCCCCTACGAGGTAAAAGAAATGACTTACAAGGATTTTAAGGACTTCAAATCGATTAATTTGGTGGCGCCTATAAAAATCAAAATTTCTGAGGTAAAAACGGTAGCTTTCAACAAATTTTTGACTGAAGTTAAGTACACTACGTCATTTACTGATGACAAAATAGAAAAAACATTTAATTTGAAAACCAAAAATGGATCCGCACCTGTCCACTGTTACAAGGGGGAGTTACCCATCAATAAACTGAAATACAACTTAAACGGGCTTTGTGAATCTTTGGCCATAGATCCCAAATATCATTTTGAATACTTGACACTAAAGACTAGCAATAACATACCAGATGTTTTAGACGAATCGGATATAGAAGACCAAGTAGTGGAAATCTAAGAATAATAATTGTATCATCAGACTATGATAAAAACAATTATTGTCTTTATCATAGTCTGATAATACAATTATTATTCTTAGATTTCCAATACTTGATGGTAATTACCGGCAGTATTATTTTTTGGTTGTACAGTAAGTACCAAAATTAGGTATAGGAATATAGTTTATGTTGTGTTGCGAGAATATTTTGTTTAAATACCTAATAGTATTGTAGTTTTTCTTAAAAATAAAGTTTAGTTTTTATTTTTGTAATAAAAATTTGTTTAGACGTAACCGACATTTTCACGTCCTTTTAGGATAGAGTAAAATGACGTAAGGAATGCGTAAGCGCCAATTGCAATAAGAATAATTGGGTTTATATGGCGTAAATGACTTTCTATAAATGGCATAAACGCCACGTAAGTATAATGAATGGCTTAAACGACATTTTTATTCTTTTGTCTTGATTGCAACATTCAAATCAAATAATTTTAGCCTAACAGTGTGTAATGTATTTTTTTTGAAATTGTACATATAGATAACGTTCTATAAATTTAGAAGTTACTAAGAAAAGAAGATTTTTCAGTCTCCTGCATAATTCGTTCAGTGGCGCTTACGTCGTTCTTCCGTATTAACGTCGATATATGCGACATTGCTTTCATTCAGCAGACACAACAGTTGCACAACTGTTCAGTGATCATGTCAAGTAGACGAGCGCTCACTGTGAACATGTTCAGGAGCGGTCGCCATTTTTGTGAGCGGAAAAATTCTATGCTCACTTAGCGAGCGTATTCTGTACGCATGCGCCATTGATTCATTCCAAGACCAACCTAATACATACTTCTGAAGAAAGTTACTAGAAAAGTAAGATACAGCAAATTAAAGTTATTGTGCAGTATTAAATGTATTATAATATTGGAGTTCACTCAGTATTTTATTCGGGGTTGGAAAAACCAGTCCTTCCACTAAAAACTACGTCAAACCTTAATGCAGAAAAACAATTTATTATTATTGTTTATTCGGTTTAATCTCTATAATTTTAACATATGGCAGCAATGAAAAGTACCTGATGACAGACGATGACATAAAGGTGAGCGGTCCTGTCCAGCGAACACTCAACTGTTGTGAAGTGAACGGTTGGAGCGGGATCGGTTCCCGATCCGCCTGCTGAATGAAAGCATTGTCACCAACAATAGTTATTTACGAACCAAGTGCGGGAAGACTGTTTTCCCGCATGAGCGCACATTAATTGCGCGAATGCGTGGAAGATGTCTTCACGCAAGTGGTTTGTACAATGTTTTTTGTACGAACATTAAATTAAAGAAATATTATTGATTGATGTCATTAGTATCATACCTAACCTAAAATAGATTACCTAATTAATTTAAGCATTTCATGTTCATAACTATTACTCACCTTTCCCTAAAATTAAGTTATTATATTCTTACACATGGCAAACAAGGGGTATTTATTCTTATATTTATAAATTTATGGTACATTTATTGCGTTCTTTGATTTAAATATGTACAAACAATTCCGAACTGCCAATGTGGTTCAAACAGATGGCGCTTGAATCTTGCTTAAGATGTCGCTTAAAATGACTTCAAATAGATGGCGCCACAATTTCTTTGGAAGAATTTTTAATTATTACTCCTATTTCCCCAACTTTTAGTGAAGAATAGTGGAGGGAAGTAGTATTTTATAGACTAAATTTTATTACTACAAGTTAGATTTTTTTTTAAATGTCCCAAAGTGCCAGTGCTTTTTTCAATTTTTACAGTCGCCTCAACCGGGAAAACGTATTTCCCAGTCGAGCTACATATGCGCCAAATGTCACTTTACAGGCGGTGAGTACAAAAAAGCTATTTAGATTTTTGTAACTTATTGAGAGAGTATGATAAACTTGACAAGTGTAATAATTCTTCAAAATTTAACGTTGAAAATAGGATTTCCTTTTGTCCACAAGATCATAGAAAACTGTATAATCCAAGAAACCATTTCGGTCAGCGTACTTTAATCACTATGAAAGAAGAAGCAGAAACTATTTATGTTTAAACAATTTAATACTGCTAATAATAAGCTTGAGCCTTTAAACCAATCAAGAGACGCCAAACGACTGGTCGGATACGCTCGTACGCAATCGAGAGCAATTCAAAATTTCGGACTTCAATCTAAAATTATAAAATATTGCAGGCCTGAATGTATAAAACAAAACGGGCACCTTCTGCAAGTGTCGGCTAAATCCGTCAATATGATGCTAGAATTTTCTAGAAGTATGTGATTACATACATGATCCATGGGATCAAAGATAATTTTCAAAAAAATAAATAAAAGAAAACAAAAATAAAGTATATTTAAATATATTTGGTAATATCTTTTTTACAAAATAGTTAAATACAAAAATAATAAACCTAAACTTTAACATTACATCTTACATTTCTTTCATATAATATATATATTTTATTTTTAAAAAAAATGTGTTTATAAAGGCACATATAGGAATGTCTTAGTCTTATTTGCTACAGCAGAGTTGAAGAAGTTGGAAGTATGTGTTTGGAAGGGAGTAATCGTAACATTTACAAGAGGATGAGACAAGGGCGTATGTAAAAGTTATTCTAAAAAGTGGAGAACGTTAATAATTGGACAGTGAGAAGAACTCCACAACAGTGTTATTCGAATTATCATATCACATGGGTTGCGTACAACAAACAAGTTACCAAAAGTAACACAAGCCTGTAATAATGTATTCTAATAAGGACAATCGTAAATGGAAAAAAAAGTTAATACACGATGCACTGTAAACTATATGTAAGCAACACAGAGCTGCTGGTGGTGGTAGACATAAAACTAAAGCTGCGGAGACGGAGTGACTCGGACATTGTACGTTTGTGCAAGATTCCTTGCTGCGTATGTAATATGTTAACTGGAGATTACTTCATGTTGGTGATTGGCAGGTGGCGCTAGTATAATACACTGTGTTTAGGTCCTTCAACATTCGCTCGGTCGAATTAAGTTCCGAATTTGACATAACTGCCGGACCTGGTGACGAAATAATCAATTGTAGAAAACAAGGTCACGAAATAAGTAATAAGATCATCATCGATTCTAGTTTGAATGAGCGAGAGTTGATGACCTGAATATTCTTAAATTTTGCCACATGTTTCTCCTGTGGCACTGACGTTACACATTATGTCTACGTTCAAAAAAACCCGATTACTGAGACGATAAAATGTTTAAAAAATATTTCATAATGGGTGAACGATGGACATTTGCAAACGAACTCCATCAGGCAGGATTAGCACATCAGGACAAAATGGACATCTCGACAACTTACAGAAGAAAACTGGAGATCGGAGTTTCCAAAAGTTGTTTTCGAACGTCGACGTTGCCTAAACTAAAAGAATGTAAAGCAACAATATGATGAAACATTTAAATATGGTGCGACATGCGCGTGTTTACTGACAATCTGTCCACCAGTGTGCAAAATGGTAGCTCTACTTACATATTGTACACGTTAAACACTCCGCGGCGGCTCAAAGTTGCGCAGTTCCGTTAACTACAGTAAGACGGATAACAAATAAATCAATATAAATACAAAAATGCAACCAAATATGATTATAAACTTCTTGGTTCTCGCAGGTAATTACACTTAATACGTTCCTTTATCAGCCGTTTAATAAAATAACTCCTTTTCGCGATTTAGCGGCTGTCAACGATACAGATAGATATTAAACGAATAAAACACTTGGTTATATTGTTTCACTTAAGTGAAACAATATAACCAAGTGTTTTATTCGTTTAATATTCATAATGTTTCACCAAGAACCAACCGTAGATTCTATTAATTTTATTGATACAGATAGATATTATCTTTATCAATGAATTAAAAACATTAATCAAAATATACTATTAATAAAACAGTAAAATATATTTGAGAAATATATCTACAGTTTTAGTAATAGTTTGTTAATATTTTAATGTTTTTCATTAATTGATAAAGATAATGCCTATGTTATCGAAACATTTTAATTTCTAAATCGTTTAGGTTCATTGACATCCGCTAAACCACAAAAAGGTAGTGAATATACATATATATATATGCATATATATAGATTCGTTTCAATAGATTAAGTAGAATTTGGTTGCGTTCTATAATGTGGAAAAACGAAACGATTTTATTATTTTTCAGTGAGATGATGGTTACGCATCGAAGTGACAATTGAAAAAAGACGGACACTAAAAAAAAAGTAATAGATATAATAGATAAACATTCCACCTACATATCACAGCAGAGTTCTAATAATATGTCAGTTCTAACAAAGTCCTATCACTTACAAAATATTATTTATAATTAAAAAAAAAAAAAGAAAATATTTATTAATCAACAGCCTTTGCAAAACACAGCTGCATCACAAATCAAAAACCACCACGAAAAAGATCCGACCGACATTCGACAGAAATCGGTGTCTACACTTTGGGTCACGAGGAACGAGTATCTCATTTGTCTTTATTGCGAAACATAAAGGAACGAAATACACCTCATCACATGTATATAACATTTATTCGTGTAACAAAAATATAATAAAAATAATAGTCGATGTATACTTTTCGGATCCCAAATCTCATCCGGAGGGCGCGCGAAATATCATTGTTTATATACAGAATGACGTCCGTGTAGACACCGGCCGCACCCAGATCATCCCCTCTCATAACCGATGGCTCTTAAAATGTCGTGGTGCTAATACTTCTATTCACTTTCTTGCCGATCAATCTGGACGTTAATCTGGTGACTGACTTTAACTGTTTCGATTCGGGTGCTATGGATTTGATGCACTTAGCTGCCTCGACCAGTTGCTTCGAGAGTATTTCATTTTTCAACCGTTCCGCGTTTAACTCCCTGTGTAATTGGGCTTTAGATTTATTACAGACCGGTGAGAGGGCGCGATGCTGCAGGACCTGGATAGCCGTGGGTCGTTTCGTCGGATCGACGTGTATCATCGACTTGAGCAGGTCTATCGTGTCTCTGGGCAAGTTCTGATGAATCGCCGGCAATTCTCCGTTCCTGATCTTGTGCTACTTGTCCCCGTTCTTGGGGAGCGGACCGCCACCTGCAGATTCCAACGCGGTCAACCCTAAAGCGAATATGTCGGCTTTCGTTAAGTTATCGTATTTTTCGTGCAGGATTTCGGATGGAAGATACCTGCAGTCACCTTCTTCAACCTGTAACGATTTAAAGAAGTTAGTTCACATACATAGGACATCATGCAATAGTCGCCATCAGACGTAAATAGATTGAATTTACAGAGCTCAGGGAAAACTAGGAAGAGGTTAAGCAAATCGCCGAAACGAGTGACGTACGTTCAACTAAGAATAACCGCAAGATACATCTCAGAAACTAGTGTCATATTGCTTCCGGTTTTTTAATATAGTAAAAGTGACCAAGAGAAAATGCTGAAAATTATTTTCAACTTTGTAAAATATCTGCTAGGAGGCATAGTAGTCATGAACAAGGTCAAAATTAAGAATTTCTTCGTGTTTTTAATAATTGAGAGGTAACGAAAATAACTGCAGTAATAAAAATTTGTCTTACACATATTTTACTAGCTAGTAAAATAAAGTGGTGGGAGCAATTCAAATGTCTTTTAAATAAACTATACTTCATTCACGTTAAGAATGCAGCGTTGGATTAGATAGGAGAACATTTCCCGAACTGTGATTGGCTGTTACGCGCGACCGATTTACATTAAAAAAATGTGCGAACTATATGAAAGACAAATTTTAAGCAAGATTAAGTATGATTTCGATACACATAAGCAAAATAATATTATCTGATTACATACGTGATTATTAAAAATATACGTATTTCCTTGTTGTGCCTGGACAATTATATACCGTTTGACTGAAATAAAAGTAGATATAGGGAAATACAGACACGCACACATGTGCATGCAAACATGAAATGGAGGGGTACGATAGTAGGGGAGTACAGATGAGTTCATATCACGAGTTCATATCGGGACACCGGGGTACCGAGGCTTTAGTGCAAAACGTTGAAAGCTAGTATGCAGACGTTTGCTTTAAGGAATTGCTACGCTATGTACGGCTTTTGTATAATATTTTGGTAACTGATGTATAATGTATTAACATTGAACTGAAACAAAACTCTATAAAATTTGTAACTAAAATAAAATTCTTATAAAAAATTAAATAAAATTCTCACATTTAAAACGAAACAAAATATTATACTTAATGAACTATACAAAATTTAATGTTGAAGATGTTCAAATGTCTGTCCCTCTTGCATCAAGCAGTACCCTAAACCAGGGGTCTCCAAACTTTCCAGCCTTAGGGCCATACTGATTACTCCAGTAAGTTCCGAGGGCCAAAACCATATTATCATTGTTGCCGGTGGTAAAAAGTGAAATAGTCCACTGATGAAAAAAAGTCCGAAAAAGTACGCAACGTTTAAAACAGGCTGCAAAACGGCAACACTGCATATTATTAATTTTCCTGTCATTATCTGTAATTTCTAGATTAGTCGTAGAGTACGAGCCATGAGGAGTAACGTGACACGACATCTGGTGGACACAAGCGGAAATAGGTAGTACCTTCTATCGCTAACAGATGGCGCTAATAGCACGTACAGAATAATCTCGTTGGTTCGAGAAAGTTCTGGTGTCTTCCACTCACTTCTAGATGGCAGTAATTGGAATATATAAGAAGGCTAGTGGCGCAACCACAAGTCAGTTCCTATGACACTGTTGTGAAATAAAATAGTGCGTACCTCCTTAAAACGTGTTTGTGCGTGTTTAAGTTTAAGACATCTTTGTAACAGTATTTTGATTTGAATTGTTGCTTTTGTGTGTGATTTAGTAGTATGGAAAAGAAGCGAAAAATTGATAGTGAATGCAGAAAATTCAAAGATCAGTGGAACATTCAGTATTTCGTAATTGAGTCCAGTAAGAAGGCGCTATGTTTGATTTGCAATGAAAGCATAGCCGTTCTCAAAGAATATAACATTAAACGTCATTATGAAACAAAACATTTTCAAAATTACTCAAAATATACAGGAAGTTTGCGGACAGAAAAATTCGAAGCTATGAAGCGCGGATTGAAATCGCAGCAATCTTCATTTACAAAACTCAAAACTGAACAAGAGGCTGCAACACGTGCTAGCTTTCGTGTGGCTCTTGAAATTGCAAAACGTGGAAAACCATTCACCGATGGAGAAATGATCAAAGAATGCATAATTGCAGTAGCCGAAGAAATGTGCCCTGAAAAGGTAAATTTATTAAAAAGTGTCAGTATGTCAGCAAACACTGTGGCTCGAAGGGTATAAAACATCGCTGAAAATATATCCTCTCAACTGTTCGACAAAAATGGACATGTTGAGTGGTTTTCTTTGGCCTTGGATGAGTCAACGGATGTGTCAGATACTGCTCAGGTGTTGATTTAAATTCGAGGAGTAGATAAAAGCTATGAAGTGCATGAAGAACTTCTTGATATGAATAGTATTCATGGCACAACTACTGGTACAGATATTTTTAAAGGAGTTGAAATGGCCATTAATCAAAAGAACCTTCGATGGAAAAACTTGAAATGTATTACAACTGATGGAGGCAAAAACATGAGTGGGAAAGATAAAGGAGTGGTCGCTCTTGGTCAAAGGCTGTAGAAAATGACGGTGGTTTAAAACCATTAGTCTTACATTGTATCATTCATCAACAGTCTTTGTGCGGAAAATGTTTGGATATGTCTGAAGTTCTGAAACCAGTCATATCAACTGTTAATTTTATCAGATCTTTTGGGCTGAATCACCGACAATTCCTACAATTTATTGAAGAGATTGGAGAAAATGACTTACCTTATCATACTGTCGTACGTTGGCTTAGTTGTGGGAAAGTCCTTCAGCGCTTTTTTGAACTTCGAGCAGTGATCGAAATTTTTTTGAATGAAAAGCATCGCCCTCTTACTGAATTACAAAACAACGCATGGCTGTGGAAGTTAGCATTCTATGTTGATTTGACAAAACATGTGAACGAACTGAATTTGAGATTGCAAGGAGAAAACCAGCATCTTCCTGATTTATACACTAATATTAAATCATTCCGGAAGAAATTGATACTGTTTCAATCACACCTACGAAGTAAATGTTTTTAACATTTTAAAACATGTGAAATATTCAGCCACACTACTGAGACTGAGTTTCCTATCGATTTTGCAATCGAAACTTTGAGTGCTTTGAAAATAAATTTTGATACTCGTTTCTCGGACTTTGATGCCATTGCGAATCAAATTAAGATTTTTCAGAATCCTTTTGATACTGACATTGAAACCCTAGCCCCGGAACTTCAAATGGAAATAATTGATCTACAGTGCAGTGATATAATTAAGAACAAATATCAAAACTCATCTTTGTTGGAATTTTATAAGAGTCTTCCACTGACACAATTTGATAATTTGCATAAATTTGCTCGTGGGCTGTTTTCTGTTTTTGGTGCTACTTATTTGTGTGAGAAGACCTTCTCCAAAATGAAGTACACAAAAAATGTTTACAGATCTAAATTAACTGACGAGCATCTTAAATCTCTTTTAATAATTGGTACAAGTAAAATTAGTCCACAACTACAAACTATTGTCAGTGGAAAATCTCAATTACACAAATCTCATTAGTATTTCATATGTCATTATGCTTGTTATAAGTTATGTTTTTATTTAAAATGTATAAAATGTTAGTTGGATTCATTTCAATAATTTGTTAGTTATTATATACTGAAGTAAAATTTTCTGCATATTATACATGTCTTTACTCATTACAATTCTGTGTTTCTTTATCCAACTTACCACAAAAACAATAACAATAAGCCTACAACAATGTTATGAGTAGTTAGCCCATGACCATATCAATGTAGATGTCATATTAATAATTATTCAACATAAAATTAGAATACTTCAGTAAACTATATTTAATTTGCTATAAAAAATATGTTCTCTAAAAGGAGTTTTCAAGTATGCTAGCTCTCCGCGGGCCGGACAAAATCTGTCCGCGGGCCGGATGTGGCCCTCGGGCCGTAGTTTGGAGACCCCTGCTGTACGTAAATGATCTAGGAAAGATGTTGAAATATGCGAATTACCACTTATTTGCTGATGACACAATAATTTATTTAACTGGAAAAAACTACAATGAAATAGTTAAAAAAATGAATATTGATCTTCAAAATTTACAAAATTGGTTAGAAACTAACAAACTAAAATTAAATTTAGAAAAAACCAAGGCTATGGTATTAAATGAAGGCAAGATTGAAAATAAAAACGGTAATTTGAAACTGGGAAACGCAGAGCTTGGATGGGTGGAGAGGGTAAAATATTTGGGAGTGATTATTGACAAGAAACTAAAATTTAGCGACCATGTAGAGTATATAAGTAAGAAAATAGCGAAGAAAATAGGAGTGCTAAACCGATGCAGCAAGTTCTTAAGTGAATATACAAGGAAAATGGTTTATAATACGATAGTGCTTCCTCATTTTTATTTTGCTGGAACAATACTCTTTTTGGTTAGCTCATAGATATGAATAGATTGCAATTATTGCAAAACCGGGCAATGAGAGTAATATTACAGGTGGATAGATATATAAGCATACAGTGGATGCTAAGTAGGTTGCAGTGGTTGGGAGTAAAAGCTATGGTAGAAATTTCTGTGTTAATTTTCATACATAGGATTATATTAGGATTAATACCAGACTATTTTAAGAAATATGTAGTGCAATTTAAAGACATACACGAATATGACACAAGAAATAAAAACGATATTATTTTAGAACAGAAGGAATCTAGACAGGGACAAAACAATGTAGTTTTTAAGGGAACTGTGGTTTATAACAAATTACCAAAATCAATTAAACATATTTTAGAGATAGATAAATTTAAGCATAAGTTAATAGAACTATATCGAAATAATGAAGTACAATAGTATGAAAATGGTTTTGGTATTTCAGGGATAAGTTGTCATTATAAGTTGTCATTATTAGATTAGATTTGGTGTTGAATGTTATGAGCTTAAGAAGAATGAATGAATACATATGTTATGTTATAAGTTATAATTAATAGGATATAGAAAGGATTGTAGTTATATAGCAATGTAAAAATGCTAAATAAAGTTATTATTATTATTTTTGCACAGCTATCTGATTTCTGAATTGCTAAAACATTGTCAAGGCTGAGACATTCATTTAATACATATTACTGATAATAATAACTAACCTGATTGTTTATTGACTAGGCTACTGGCTAGTGCCGTGGTTCGAGATGCAGGTATGGGCAATTCCTCCTCCGGCACCCGCCAGGTCGTCTCTCCCACCGACACTCGGTTTGATTCCTGTTTCCCTGTTAGTACAAATGTATTTTTTTAGTACCTATTAGTAGATTATTAGAAATGTGAACATATGCAGAAACAATAAATAACCCAACCCTTAGTTCCATGTGACGAAAATTACATTGTACAACATTGATATCTTATTAGAGAACTAGATGCCCTATCCCTATAGGGGAAATGCACGAAATGTAGATGGCGCTATAAAACTGACAAGATGGCCGTGCAATAGGGAAAACATTTATACCTTTCATAGTGGACGTGTTCCTATTTTGATTCAGGTGTTGAACGATATAACTTGTAGCGACATTTCAAATATGGCAGTAACATCGTGTGTTTTATTAGTAAATATTATTGCGTATATCGAGAATAGAACAAGCCGTTTAACCGTTCAATCAACGCTTTAACCGAGGGAGAAGCTATTTTTTAAGGTGTTTTTAAGGTATGTAGTACAATGTTTAATACCTAAAATATACGAAGAAAAATTAATTGTTAACGTTTTAGCTAACCATGTGATAATGTGGTATAAAAAGTGAAACACGAGAAATAATAGGTTTGTGTTTGCAAACCTCCAAATTAACTGAATCACTACACACCATAACTTTAAGAATATGTAATGAGCCAAAACAATGGATTTGCAAATGTTCGTGCAAAGCAGGAAAAAGAGCAATGTATAAGCATATTATTTCAGTTCTTATTCATGTGAATAGGTATATGATCTTGAAAGAATGCCATACTTACTATGCTCAAGTACAATTAGGCATATGTGCTTACTGAATTTACAACTGTGTCATTTTGTAATAGGTATATTCATCATTGACGTAATTTTTAATTAAACATACCTATATGTATTAATAAATTGTTAATGGTATTTAGTGAAGTGTATTTTAAAGACATATTAACAAAAATAAAACGATAAGCATGAATTTTGTGTATTATTTTTATTAGTGCAGAAATAATGCATCAGTAAATATTGGTTTTGTTAGATTTACAATACAACAAATAATAGTGAAACAATCGTCGACGTATGGGTAAAACATTTTTATTACTAAAAATGTTTTTGTCTGAATTAAAATAGTCTGAATAGATGTTCATAACAGTTGTTCCAGGTTTTCCAATTTTTAATTTTATAGCCCATTGTTTCCGTAAATTCGCATCTTTTGGGAAAGTAATAAAGAGAAATATTCGCAAATTTATAATTATTGCACTGAGGCACTTAACAATATCTCTTGCAAATACTTTTTACCATGATTTTTATCGATGTGTGTATTATAAAAACAACGTGGATCTACAATGTTTTCCCTATAACTATAATTCAAAATTTCGCCGCCAGACGTCAGCCACTTCGTTGAATGTCCCCTATACGCTATGCTTTGCATTGCCAGCAACCGTGCCGCTAAGCCTCTGAAAGTGGCGCGAGATTGAAATTACACAATCATTTTAAATGTGAATCATTATTTTCTATGTACGTAAAAATTAAATTTAGTCAACAAAAAATTTAAATAAACATTAAAATAGAAATTTTGAGGATGTTAGGTAAAAATAATGCAAAATAATGCGTATTATGTTGCATTTATTCGTTTCGAAACGTGTTTCGACCTCTCGGTCATTAACGAAGAGTTCACACGGCTCACTATGAGGAGCTGAACCGAGTGAGCCGGGTCAATGAAAAGAACCGTTTTGCCCACCTCTAGATTACATAGATACTTACCATATGTTGTAAAAGAATATTTTTCACACTCACCTTGATCATATATATCTCAACGCAGTAGTCGTTCCTGTAACAAACACTGCAATGTCATAATTGTCTATGATATTTTAAGGTTATGTTAAGGCACATTAGCGAAGCATTGCAAGTATCTAATAAACAATCTGTTACAACAATATAAAATAATCTTACACTCAGATCTAATGTCTTGTAATAATTATACAATATTTAAGTTATAGATATTTAATAATTAATATGAAAATTGGTACCAGTAATAATTTTCGGGCATCTTAAAAAATGTATTAATCTACCCCAAAAAAACAGTGCCACCTTTCCAGGTACGCGAGACACCTTCTAACAAATCTTTAAAGGTTTTGAAAAATAATTGACACTTACCCAAATAAATCTTTGACCTTTGGCGTTGTTTGTTGGTTTCAACCCCCAGAGATATAGAGAGGGAAGAATGCTCTTACAAATGCGCAGAAGATAGAATGATTGCAAATGATGATGTGCGCCATTTTGAAAGAACGAATTTTCAAACAAAAAATGAGAAAATAATGTGAAAAGAAACGTTCGGGTTTATGCATTTAAACCGCAAAATAATCACGTTTTGCTTATTTTGTCAAACATTTATTTTTTGTATTTTACATAGTTTATTGTTTATTATTAACATTCTTAAAAAATAGTCCTTTTTAGAAGGCGCAAGTAAAATATTTCCTTTATGAAGGTATTTTGTCACTTTCATTAGCTTTCTTTTTGTAATCGCTAATATTTTATAGTATGGTGGTAGTTCTTTACTGGGTCCTTCAAAAAATCGTAAAGGAAAACGTATAAGGTTTGGAGAAAGGCAAATGGCTTATAATGTGTATTTCAAGCATAAATACATAGTATTAAAACAGCTACTGTCAATCAAACAGCAGACAAAGTGGGTAGTAGTAAGAATATTAAAGAAAAACAATATTATTAAGAAAGCGAACAATGAATCAATCTCTTTCAGAACGAATAACTCAATACAAAGAACTCTTAACAATAAGAAAGATAAAACAAACAAAAAATCGAACTCAGGAGTTTATAAGTTAACATGTGAAGATTGTGATAAAGTTTACATCGGACAGACAGGGAGGACTTTTGAAGCCAGGATAAAAGAACATGAAAGAAGCTATAACGATAAGAAAACAGATTCGACTTTTGCTAACCACTGCCTGGAATTGAATCATAAATTTAACAAACAATTTGAAATTTTACATATTCAAGAAAAAAGTAAAAAACTTAACTTACTGGAAAGTCTAGAAATAAATAAATTTAGTAAAATAGGTATATTAAACGATCAGTTGGACCTAAATAGCTCCCCCCTACTAAATTTAAAACTGTAATAGAATACCCCTACCTAACAACAATAATTGTGTCATCTATTTTCTGTATTTATAAGTGACATTGTAACAGAAATTGAATGTGTATATTTTCATCACCTGATGAAGCCACAGTGTGGTGAAACATATGTAGTGTCTACATTAAATATTTTTGAAACTAAAATTTGTGTTTTTTACTTATTAATTATTGAAAAACAATAACTTGGATGAAGCATAAAAAAATCATTTGCACGACATGTGCTTTCATTTTTCTTGAGGAATGAGTTATCAAATTGTAGAAAAATGTGAGTTAATATATATGTATGTACATATTCTGTGAGTTATCGTATAAATTATATATGAGTATTTTGATTCTAAGTTATTAATACCACAGATAAATATTCAGATGGCCCATGATTAACAAATTTTTGTAGCCCTAAAATGGTTACGAACACCAGACCACAGATAAATATCCAGATGGCCCATGATTAACAAATTTTTGTAGCCCTAAAATGGTTACGAACACCAGGCTACGCCACCGTCGCCAGGTTACTACCACCAGAGGCGTGAATATTTGATAAATTTATATAATCTGCATTTTAGTTGTAATTTAAGAGATTGAAACCTACAATTGGTATTCTAGTTAACGACAGATGACGCTCCTAAAAAAAATGTTTTAGGTAATTTATTTCGGTACTAAATAAGTTAGTTTACATATATTTTTTTCTGTTATTTGAAAATATTATAATTAATTTTATCCAATAATTGACAAAACCATTTTTACTAAATATAGGATTCAATATTTCATTTAATTTCTACCCATATGATCATAAGACTTAAGGTCTATAGTTGCTTGCAATCATTTCTGCACAAAAAACTGTTACATCAACTATGCACTTATCTTGTGCGCACTTTTTTTTCTATTTATATGATTTATTGACTATAAATTCCAAGAGCTCCTTCTTTGAATAAGATTAATGTTTGGGGGAATATAAACTTCGCTCCAATATTGTGAAATAAAACATATGGTGCTATGCCGTTTTAGATCCGCATTGTCCAAACTGCGCATGCGTTACAAATAATTTTTCAAATGTAGGTGTTTGTTTATCCCATAGATTTATTACTATACTGAGTGAAGATATAGAGAAAGAATTAATCAAGCATATTACAGACATGGAAACAAGATTTTTTGGGTTAACGACAAAAAATCTTAGAAGACTTGTGTTCCAAATTGCAGAAAAAAAACAAGATCAAGCATGATTTTAATAAGCAAACCGAAATGGCCGGTACGAAATGGGTTAGTGGGTTTTTGAAGAGGCACCCTACTATCTCTTTAAGGATCCCAGAAAATACATCGTATGCTCGAGCGCAGGCCTTTAATAAAAACAACATCAGTCAATACTTTATTAAACTGGCTGCTATTATGAATCAGCATAAATTTCCACCCGAAAATATATATAATGTTGACGAATCGGGCCTGAGTACCGTGCAAAAACGACGCGAGGGCGAAAGCAGGTGGGGACCCTTAGTAGCGCCGAACGTGGGCATCACTTGACTGTAGTCTGTTCAATGAATGCCATAGGAACATTTATACCCCCAGCTTTCATTTTTCCACGAAAGAATGAATTAATGGACAAATCCCCACCTGGCAGTAAAGCATTTTGTCAAGAAAATGGCTGGATGAATAGCGAGATCTTCATAAAATGGCTACAACACTTCACAGACCATACAAAGGCCTCTAATCAGAATAAAGTGCTTCTACTATTAGATGGCCATTCAAGTCATAAGAGCTTGGAAGTGCTTCAAATGGCCAAAAATAATGGAATTATTTTGTTTTGTTTCCCGGCGCATTGCACCCACCGTGTACAACCTCTTGATATCGGTTTTTTCGGACCGCTGCACACCTACTACAATCAAGAAATACAAACATGGCTAAAACAAAATCCAGGGAGGGTAGTGACGCATTTCCAGGTTGCCAGTCTTTTTACCAAAGCCTATTTGAAGAGTGCCACTCTCGCAAATGCCATAAAAGCTTTTGCCAAAGCAGGAATTGTTCCCATAAATCCTGAAATTTTCGAGGATTGGATGTTTGCGCCAGCCCTCACTACGGACAAAGCTCATGAACAACCCGTTGCCACCCACAATGAACAACCAATAGAAGACTTGCAAACAACCTTAGAATTGGAAGCTGCTGGTCCTTCTACGTCTATAAAAAAAATGAAATTGAGCATTGAAGAACTATCACCGCTGCCAGTAGCTGTCCCTAAAACAAAAACGAACAAAGGGCGAAAACCCGGAAAGTGTGGTCATTTGAACGCAACTCCCGACATCATAGAATTGAAAGACAAAGCAGATGTAACAGCTAGACAAGAGCGAGAGAAGCTGGCCTGAAAAGCGAAAAGAAGGAAAATCTTAGAGGAGGACGAGAAAGAAAATGAGAACGATATTAATGATCCTTACAATATCGATGACGATGACGAATCTGACGTTGCTTGCATATACTGCAATGGACTTTACTCTCAGTCCCGTTATAAGGAGTCCTGGATCCGTTGCCAGAAATGCTTGCGCTGGTGCCACTGTGACTGTGCTGGTGTCAATAAAAAAATTAAAGTTTTTATTTGCGAGTTATGCCATTAACTTTTCCTCATTTTAATGATTCAGAGGTCATGTTAATTTTTTATATTTTTTTTGTTTTTACGAATTATTGTTGATTTATTGTTTTTATAGGATCTATTGTTACTTTTGTTTGCGTAATGTTTCTCTTGTTATTCTCACTAATAAAAATTAAAGATAAAAAGTCAAGTTGTATTGAATTTATGAGCGTGCGCCATCATAGGACGTAACGGGTGCCTATGATGGCATAGTCAAACAATTTTTCCTATAGCAATTTCAGAAAAAGAAATGACCTAATGCTGCTATTATATAAGTAGCGTTAACGCTTACTTTGTACATGAAGCAAATATTCAATCACAAAGTTTTATGTTGTTAATTAACAAAGTAACAGAGCATAGAAGTTAAGTATGCCATCATAGGCTACTTTCCCCTATAGGAAAAATTTTTTTCGTATATGTATACTTGCATGGTAAAATCATATAGCTTCGAAACTGGTAATAATATGAATGCGTAAAATTGGAGTGAGAAAAAGTGAAATAAAATACTCCAGACTACAGTGACTTTATACAAGACAGTGGCGACAATGATGTGTCTTGTTTCTGATTGGCTGTTCATACGGTCGCCATCTTGGTGCTGACGGTGCTAGAAACGTGTTTGTTTTCGCATTGTTTTTGTTTGGTGTTTTATTATTGCGGAGTTTCTTTTGAAGTTTATTTGTGATATTCGAGCTCACAACTGATCTTAAGTGATTTAACAGTAATCTTAATGTATCTGGAAGACTTTCAGACGTCGTTTGCTGATTTATTGGCTGTTTTTGAGGGTGCATGCTAGTAAGTACTTCCAAGAACCAAGTGTTACCCAGGTGTTACCTAATTATTTAAATTATTGTTTGTTTTGGAGTTGTAATTTTATTACAAAAGGTACACATAACCTCATTTTTACTGTTTTAGTTGAACAATGCCTGGCTGTGCTGCAATAAATTGCAGTAATTCTGCAAAAAAAGGCTTTTCAATGAAACGCTTTCCGAGTGACCCCAAAAGAAGGAAAGACTGGCTGGTAAAAATGAAACGCGATTTCTGGAACCCCACAATTCATTCTCGATTGTGTGAAGTAAGTTACATTTTTGAGGTTACAGTTTTTATTTATGAGGAAATGTTTAAGGTACACTTTTCAGAAGAAATGTGGGAAAAGAATCGAGAAGATGGAAAAAGGAAACTTCGTCAGGAAGCAATTCTCACTTTGTTTTCTTTTACTGTTGAAAAAAAAAAGAGAAAACCTCCTACTGAAAGGGCCCCTATAGCAAAACGACAACGGATTTCAGAAATTCCTGATGAGGAAACACCAATTCCATCAAAATCTGCCTTGCCATCACCGTTGCCTGCAGAATCTTCACCTGCAGTTTTAACACTGGAGCCTCCGTTGAAGTCTGGCAGCAGTGACAGTTTCAGTTCCGAAGTGTCAGTTCCTAAGAAGTTAGGTAACAAGGAAAAAGTGGAGAGATACACAATTATATATGAAAAGAAGTTAGTATCATTGAGAAACTGCAAGAGGCAACTTAGAAATTCTAAACTGAAGTGCAAAAAACTAGAAAAACTTCTGCAGAATGATAAAGTAGCAAAAGAAGATCTTCTAAGTCAAGTTTTTAATGATGACCAGATAGAGGCTTTGAAAAAGAAGAAACGTTTCAAAAGTACGAAATTTATGAAGTGGTCTGACAAGACAATAATTAGGGCATTGAAGCTGAAATTTGCTGGTGGTGCTTCAACTTATGAGGAGCTATTAAAACAAAAGTTGCCGTATCCTTCAGTGCGTACATTACAGAGAAGACTTCAACATTTAAAATTTGATAGTGGAATTCTCACTGAGGTTTTTAGATTTTTAAATGTTAAAGTCCAGTGCCTTCAAGAGCATGAGAAGGATTGCATTCTAGTGTTAGACGAAATGGCCATCACTCCAGGTACAACATATGACACTTCGTTAAATAAGTACTTTGGTGCTGTAACTCTACCAAACCATTCAGCTCATGTACTCATGTACTAGTTTTTATGTTGGCTGGGATAAATACCCGGTAGAAACAGATTGTTGCATATCATTTTACAAGTAATCCAGTAAATGGCTCAGTGTTTAAAGACATCATTTTTGATATTTTTAAAAAGTGTATGGAAATGAATTTAAATATTGTAAATATTACATCAGATATGGGGTCTGCTAATCAAGCATTGTGGAAAACATTAGGTATCTCAGCTGGAAGGCACAAAACTGTAAAAAATTATTTTTCAAATCCTCTTAATACTGAAAATGATTTTGTTATGGCAGATGTCCCCCATTTATTCAAAAATCTTAAAGCAATGTTAGTATCAAACAAAATAATCACCATTCCAGAACACATTCAACAGAAATACAGCTTGCCTACAAATATTATACCGGGTCGTCCAAAAGTCTGGATTCACGTGGATTTTGAGTAAACTATTCACTTTTTTGGAAAACTGAATTCTGTATCTTGAATGGGAATAAAATTGCAACTCAATAGTATTTTTTATTTCAAAAAAATTGTTTATAATTTTGAGATAAAGTTAATAACAATGTTTTTTTAAATGGAAACCTACCGTGATTTTTATTTCAGAGAGAGTACTTTCGATAAGAATTGCATTGGCATAGAAATTTTGGCTATAAACCTTACGATTATTGTTTAAATTAATATTAAATTTTCGATCCGAACACTCGTTCGCGCTTGTTCGGAAAATACACGAACGTGTCTTCTCTTACCACGTTTCCAACTGTAGGCATGGGTCCACCCCCTAATAAAGCATTCTATTGAAGGCGTTACGTTTATCTTGAATGAAAGCATTTTTTTTTATAAAATGGAGATCTACCGCGATTACGATATTTAAACGTTATGAGAAAGTACAACGTAGTTTAATAAAAAATAATTTTATGGTCTTTTTCCGTTTTTAGACACTTGGAAGGTCCAAATCTTATCTCATTCTGTTTTTGGTATTACTAGTGTACGTTTACGGAGCGAATTTGAATTTTTATTTTCTGTTTTCTTGAACGTTTTGTTTGTTGTTAATTGTGTTGTTTTGGTATTGACTTTATCTATTATTTTTGTGATCTGTGATTTTGAACAATTTGCGTAAATATGGAACTGGTAGAGAGAGAACGGATAGAAATTCTAATTATGGTGGGATACGGCGACAAAAAGCGGTAGATCTCCATTTTATAAAAAAAAAATGCTTTCATTCAAGATAAACGTAACGCCTTCAATAGAATGCTTTATTAGGGGGTGGACCCATGCCTACAGTTGGAAACGTGGTAAGAGAAGACACGTTCGTGTATTTTCCGAACAAGCGCGAACGAGTGTTCGGATCGAAAATTTAATATTAATTTAAACAATAATCGTAAGGTTTATAGCCAAAATTTCTATGCCAATGCAATTCTTATCGAAAGTACTCTCTCTGAAATAAAAATCACGGTAGGTTTCCATTTAAAAAAACATTGTTATTAACTTTATCTCAAAATTATAAACAATTTTTTTGAAATAAAAAATACTATTGAGTTGCAATTTTATTCCCATTCAAGATACAGAATTCAGTTTTCCAAAAAAGTGAATAGTTTACTCAAAATCCACGTGAATCCAGACTTTTGGACGACCCGGTATGTGTTGCTCATATTTATGACTTAATCTATCATCAACAAAATTTACAGTTTAAACTGGCACCGAAGTTAACAGAAAGTGATCTCAACCCGTCCCATTATGATAAGATGAAAGTGTCCAAATCCACTAATGTTATTAGTCATGATGTGAGTAGTGCACTTAAATTCATGGCTGATCATTTACAAAAGCCGGAATACTTGACAACTGCTTGGTTCATTGATCAAGTAGAAAAATGGTTTTATATAATGACATCAAGATCACCAACTAACGCTCTTAGTAAATTCAATCTTGAAGTGTATAATGAGACGATAACTGCTTTAAATAATTTTATGGAAATTATTGAATCACTAGAAGTAGGGGACAATAAAATCTGGAAACCATCACAGACCGGTGTACTTATTAGTACAAAAACGATTTTAGATTTGCATAAAATTTTACTTGAAAAAAATTACCAATTTGTTTTGACAAGCGGGTTTTCACAAGACTGTTTAGAGAACATGTTTAGTGTGTTAAGGAGTAAACAGATAATCCCTAACGCAATGCAAGTTAAAAATAATTTAAAATTGATTTGTGTCTCTCAGTATCTTAGAACATGTAATAGATCGAGCTATGATCTTGATGATAGAGAATTATTTCCTGATTTTTTAGACATTATAGGGTCTACTCCTAAACCATCATATGATGTAGTGCAATTGCCTCGACACATTGATTTCAAATTTGAATTAAACTACAGCGAAATTAACGCTTTTTATAATATTTGTGGATATATTGTGAACAGTATCAGTCGTAATTCAAAAACTTGTGATAATTGTATTCAGTATTAGGGTGCAAAAGAGCCATTGCATACAAATTTTACAAAGTATACCAATATTAAATCATATAAAATGCATTCATTATTTTTTTGCAATGAAATCACATTTTGTTATTTTATAGAGTTGGAAAGTACATTTCGTAAATTTTATAAGATAATATCTTTACAAAATGTGGATATAAAATTATTTTATGAAACTAAAATGACAAACATTGAATTGAATGTACCAAGCTACCATTTATTGAAAAAAAAATTGTTTCCCGATTTATAGTATTTAGGTTAAAGATTGCCAGCAAAAAACAAACAAAAATTATGAACAGGTATGCTAGCAGATCTCTTTCTATTAAGTAATAAATTATTTTATGACTGTATTTTTTTGTACTATGCATTTATTGTACCACCTTGTACCAAATAAATATCTATAATAATTGCTACAAAATATGGTGTACTTTATTTTACTTTAATTTATTGGAGATATGATAATAATCGAACAGGGTTCGAACAGTCAAATTTATTGTTAATATTTTATATTGACTGATCTGACAATCACACCGACAAGTTTGAGTGTATTACTACTGTTTTCTAGTAGCACGTACATCTAGAACTATTAAATTACTTTTTTTAAAACGTTTTTTAAAGAATTAATGCTTTATCCTACACTTTATTCCGTATCAGAGTATTCAAATTTAGCACCAAAATGGCTAGTGGGCGGAGCTTGAGTCGTATTGTCGCCACTGTCTTGTATAAAGTCACTGTACTCCAGACAACCGCAAAAAGTTCGGACAGTCCTATTAAGGTAAGCGCATACTATTTGCAATGAACGGAACGGACGCAACGGACGGATTGCATTTTTGTTTGCTCACATATGTAATTCCATTGTATATCGCATAGTATTCGCTACGGACTCATCGCATGTACGGAATTGCGAAACAACATCGTCAAGGCACCAACAAATCCGTCTGATGCGATGCGTACTGATGAGATCACCTGCATTTCCGCACAGTATGCGACCTGTTTCAACTTGATTGCATTATAGTGATCACGTTGTGATCACACTTTAATAAAAAAATTACAAAAATGGATGATGCTGCTCTAATTCCCGTCGTTCAGCATTACGAAGAACTGTATAACTTAAAACATCCCCAATATTCTAATGTGCAAAGAAGGCAGAATATATGGGAAGAAATTGGCAAAATTATGAAGCAGTCAGGTGGGTAAATGTTTAGTAAAATGTTAAGGGCCGGTTTATTCACCTCTAAGTAACTTTATTTTCCTGTTAGTTACTAGTTACTTAGGCATCTGCCAATGAAGAAGTTGGAATCATGGTAAACACATAAAGTTACTTGGAGGTGAATAAATCAGTCCTAAACTTTATTTTTCTTAATTAAATAATTGTAAATACCTATCATAAAAGTTATTGCGAGAGTGCTGCATTTAATTTTACGTAATTTTTTAGACAACGTTTGTTTATATTTTTTTAATTGTTTAAAACAAAATAAATTTTTTAATTATACATTTCCAATAGGTAATTGCATTCCTTCTCTTATTCGTCTTTGTTGCCAACCTACAGCACCTTCTGGCGAAACGAAGTAATCTTTAAAACGATTCCTTATTTCTATTCCAGTAGCAGCTTGTGCACCTCCAATTCTTCTCAATGCTCTCATACCTCTAGCGTCATTAATACCGTAGTTCAAATCTACTTCTGTCCAGTAACAAGCATCATTTCTGAGATAATTATGTAAACAACACATGGCAAGTACAACCGTCGTTACATGTTCTGGTGAAAGCGATAATCTGCGTTCGAAAATTCGAAATTTTCAAACTAATATTCCAAAAGAATTTTCTACAGGATTACGAGCTCTACTAAGTCTATAATTAAATATTTTTTTTGTTTCGTCGCCTTGTATTTGCCTACCAGAATATGGCCGCATTAGATGTTTTCCTAAAGGAAATGCTTCATCCCCAATTATGACGTAAGGTAATTTTTCGTTAGTGCCTGGTAATTCCTTTTCCATAGGAATGTCTAATGTTTGATTTCGTAAAGCTTTTCCTAATGGAGAGTTGTTAAATATTCCACTGTCTGAATTTTTCCCAAAAGAACCCACATCAATTGAGATGAATCGATAATTTGCATCTACCAAAGCAAGAAGTACTGTACTGAAATGTTTTTTGTAGCAAAAATAATTACTTCCACTGTGAGGCGGAGCTTGAATCAATATATGTTTTCCATCAATCGCTACAAGTGCGTTAGGAAAGTTCCATTTATTGTAAAATTCATCAGAAATGCGCTTCCAAATCTCAATCTTAGGAACAGGCATTACTTTTGGTTGTAGTAATGTCCAAATAGCCTCACATGTTGAATAAACTATCTCATGAATTGTAGATTCTCCAAGTCGGTAACTGAACGATAGGGATTTGAAAGAGTTTCCTGTAGCCAAGAATCTAGAACAAAACAATAATAATTATTTTTCTTTTTAGCTGATGTATGTAAACAGCGATGGACAAGAATCCGCGATAACCATCGTAGGGCACTGAAACTTAGAAAAACTAAAAGTGGCCAAGCAGCAATAAAAACAAAGGCACCCAAATTTGAAAAAGAATTAACTTTTTTGACACCTTACTTAATAGATGATGAACAGCGAGTGTGCAACATTCCTTCTCCACCCGCTGTAATGAGCGAGGAAGAAAATACAGAAAATGAAGAATTGCAGATTGCTGAGCAAGAGCAAAATTTGACTCCTTCTTTAAATACTTTCGATATTCAAAATACAATGTCAACTGACATCGCACGAAGTTCACGGGCATCTACACCACTTGCTGCAAGCACAGTACAACGTCGAAAACGGTCAGCAACCAATCCGGGGCCGATATCAGTTGCGTCTGTTGTGAAAGAATACATTGATTCAAAACAAAAAGTACCTTCAGATCCCCTTACTTCTTTTTTTCTTACAATGGCTGCAACAGTTCTCACTTTTCCCTTGCCAGAACAAATTGCAATTAAAAGACAAATATTCGACATTGTCAACGATGCAGAAAACAGAATTGCAATGGGGTCTACCGCCACCAGAAATACTACTAGAAATTTTTATGAACATGCAAGTTCATCTCTGATAAGTAATGACCAGGGACATGTTTTCAATCCGCCTAGCTGTAGTAGTTACATGATAAACCATCTGGAGTCAAATGATGATGGTGGAGTTAATATTACTGATCTTTCATAATGCAGAAGGCAATTACCATAGAATGTTTGTTTTTGTTTACCATACTAGAAAAATCTTTAATTTTTATTGTTTATTGTATTTGAAGTTATACTTTTTGTTATTTTAGTTTTTATTTTCTTTAAATAAAGCACTATTTTGATATTAATAGCATTTACACTTACCTTAAACACACCACTAATCGTTCTTTAGGTCCGATACATTCCCCAAAAGTTGTGTTTTTCTTTTGCAGAGACACAATTAAAACATTTAATAAATAACAAAACTTTTCATGACTCATTCTGAAGTACTGGAAAAACCTTCTATCATCTTCTACAAGTTCATTAAATAAAGTATGGAATTCACCATATAATTGTCTTCCCTTATTTATCGGATGAACTGAAAAACGCCGTCTTTGCTTTTTCTGTGTTTTTCTTCATTTTCTTCTTCCAGCAAAGCTGCTATGAAAAACACTTCTTCTTCGTCTGATGAACTCATTTTGTTAACTATAATAAATAATAACGATGCGAAAGCTGCGGATGCATTAACCTGAACGATGCGAACAACATGCGTTCCGACAAAATAAAATCCGTTTTGTCCCGGTTTTTTGCGAATAGTATGCGATGTAGCAACATAAAATCCGTTCCGTCCGATCCGTCCGTTGCAAATAGTATGCGCTTACCCTTAGGCGGGGCCAAGAAGTTGGGTGCATATCCGTAGCAGCTGAAGGCGCTGTTAAAATACAAATAATTCAGTATCGCACCATTCCGGAATTTCTTAATTTAATTACTCAAATTAAACTTTTTTCCGCAATTCAAAAAGCTATATCTCACAAGAAAACATTGGTCTACACGGGAATTACATCCGTTTTGATCAATTTCATTTAATTCTTTCAGATTTTGACGGAGAAACACACGTACATTTTACTCTAATTTGGAATAAAAAAAATAGGTGGTTGTGACAAAAAATTACATAATCTGACAACCTTTCCGTGTACTCATATCTATATTGGAGTTATACAGAAAATTTCACATTTCTATCTTGAACAATAGTAAAAAAAAAACTGATAAATTCCATATCTTGCTTTCTCGACCGCTTTAATATCCCCCATCCCAAACACATTTAGCCTTGAGTTGACGAGAAAAAACCAATTCACATTTGTTAGTGAACGACAAAAAACATATACATATGTAAACACACCATCAATATAAATTAGGAATTCTTGAATTTCAGATGATATAAATTCAAACTTTTCGGTTTTCCCAGTGGGATTTTATATTAGAAAATAAACCAAATAGAGTATATCTGTGTACCCATCAATCATCATGATCATAGTTACAAACATTTCCCAATAAGAAAAGCTTAGAAAAGTAGTTGAAATAAATCCGATAACAATTTTAATTGCATGGGTACATTTTTTTTTGTCGCTGTTAAATTTTATGTTCACCTCAGGCACGGCTTAAATCATTTTTTTTGTTAAAATATGTTTAATTAATTTACACTCTATACGATTGGAGTAATGACTTGTTAATTTAGCACTCTTTAAATCAATTTTGCCCTATGTACAAAAAAGCAGTATGCGTATGTTTTTTTTTAGTTATGAGGATCGTCATTTTACTTTTAACGCTGAGTCACTTTACAATAAAACATTTACATGCCATAAGAAAATTGAATATAAAATAAATCCCAGTATTAGAATATTAAGAATCATTTTCATACGTTGCCCTATAAATTGCTTAATGGTATCACCATCTACAATCTCGTTTTGAATGAAGCATAAAAAGAGCCCGGAATGATTTCACTGAAGTCCGTCGATCATAATCATAATTTCTTAGATTATTCTGAATCTGTAATTATTATCCTTTCACTGAAACATAATAATGTTATTCGGTTACCTATTTAGCAGATTATAACAAAGAATGTTTACATCAACTTAGTAGCTCTATTAGACATTCATATCGCAGAATTTTTGTTATATGAAAATGAGGCAATATCCCTATTACTGATGATCGAGTCGAGGTTTTACATCAAGTGTCCAAATGACTGCCCTCAAAGAGTGTGTCGAAGTGCCGGTGGATGATTTGCACCTCATTTATTTAAGAGTTTTCGAAAAATTTACTAAATGGCGGTTATAGGAGACCTATAGTATTGATCAGAAAAACAAGAAGAGCAGAGCACTAACAAAAATAACAAATGCGCATATACCACCCAGTTCCTTTCAAAAAGTGAGTGTAAAATTCTCTGTTCAAGTTTTTAGTCAGATGATGGTTGCAGCTATAAGTTACAAAGATTGCACACATTAGAAAATAAATTTAGATCAAAATCAGAATTTAAAAACCAGTATGTTACATTTATGAATGAATACGAGCAATTAAATCATATGACCTTGGTCGATGATAACAACGAAAATGAACATTCTTATTATCTTCCACATCATGGGGTAATCAATGAAAATAGTTCAACTACGAAATTGCGTGTGGTGTTTGATGGGTCTGCTTCATCAGATAGTGGATTCTCATTAAACGATCTACAATTTGTAGGCCCTACAATACAAGAGGACTTATTTTCAATTATTTTAAGATTTCGCAAACACAAATATGCAATATGCGCTGACATACAAAAAATGTATAGGCAGATTTGGATCAATCCAGATCAACGTCACTTGCAAAAGATTCTATGGAGACCATCAGTGGATGAGTCAGTCGGAAGTTACATGTTGAATACGGTCACATATGGCACCACAAGTGCGCCATACTTAGCCATACGTTGTCTTAAACAATTGGCAATTGAAAATCGAGTTCAGTTTCCAGAAGCATCGGAGATCATTCATTCAAGTTTCTATGTAGACGATTTGATCACAGGCGGAGAATCTTTAGAAACGTTAGAACAAAATTTAAATGACCTTATCAGAATATTGAAGTCGGCAGGGTTTGAATTACATAAATGGTCATCAAATAGTGAACATTTGTTACAAACTATCATATCAAATACATCAAGATTGCAAGTTCAAAACTTTGGCAATAATCAGAATACGAAGACATTAGGTTTATATTGGTCATGTATATCAGATAAGTTATTTTTCAAAATAAGTTCACCTCACAATGGGGCCATCACTAAAAGAACCATACTTTCAGATATAGCCCAGGTATTTGATCCACTCGGGTTATTGGGTCCGTGTATAATCAAGGCAAAGATTATTTTACAATGTCTATGGCTAAACAAAGTGTCATGGGATGAATCCTTGCCAGGTGACATTCATACAAATTGGGAGACGTTTAGAAAACAGTTAACAGTTTTGAATCAACTGCAAATACCAAGATATATTAGTGATGGGAACATAGATAGCATGGAGATCCATGGGTTCTCGGATGCTTCTCAGGAAGCATATGGTGCGTGTATCTATGTACGAACGACTAGCAAAGATGGACGACTACATGTACGGTTGTTGTGTGCTAAATCAAGAGTAGCACCAGTGAAAATCCAAACTATACCCAGACTGGAGTTGTGCGGTGCTCTAATACTGGCACAATTAGCAGCTAAGGTAAAGGCATCATTCAAACAAAGTATTGATAGATCATATTTTTGGACAGATTCAACAGTGACATTGCATTGGATTAAAACACATTCAAATTTACTACAGACATTTGTGGGAAACAGAGTTTTACAAATTCAGTGCTTGACACAACCACATGAATGGAATCATATATCAGCCAAGCAAAATCCCGCAGATTTGTTATCGCGTGGTGTTAATCCAAAGGAGCTTATTACTCATCAACGTTGGTGGCTGGGACCAGACTGGCTTAAGAGCGACAAACAAGATTGGCCAGATTCATTTCCTGAATTTAATGGAGAGATCCCAGAATTAAAAAGGACTTCGGTTATTTATGTATCAACAACAATTCAACCTATAATACAATTTGAAAATTATTCCAATCTCAAAAGATTACAACGGCTTATGGCATATTGTATTAGATTTATTAAAAATTGTAAGTCAAAAACAGCTCGCAATTTTGGCTCATTACAGCCAGATGAATTATGCCAAGCAATGAATACACTTGTCAGGTTAAGTCAAACCAAATGCTTTGCAGAAGAAAGAAAGTTGCTTTTAAAAGGCGATATTAATTCCAGTAAGGGTTCTTTGCAATCATTGTCACCGTTTTTAGATTCGAACGGCCTAATAAGGGTGGGCCGCAGACTACAATTAGCTGAATGCAGTTACAGTAGAAAGCATCCATTAATTCTATTGAGTCGAGATCATTTAACGAAATTAATTTTCAGAGACCAGCACGTGGCATTATTGCATGCTGGACCACAACTTTTATTATCATCAATACGCGAAATTTATTGGCCAATCGCAGGGAGAAATCTTGCACGCACAACTGTCAGAAATTGTGTAAAATGTTTCAGGGCTAAACCAACACAAACAACCCCAATAATGGGTATCTTACCTCAATCACGCGTTCATCCATCATTACCTTTCAGTATAGTGGGTATCGATTATGCGGGTCCGTTTATTATAAAGGATAGAAGGGGTCGAGGTTGTAAGCATATGAAATGTTATGTTTGTGTTTTTGTATGTTTCTCAACGAAGGCTATGCATCTCGAGTTAGTAACAAATCTATCTAGTGAATCGTTTTTATTGGTATTAAAAAGATTTATAGCCCGCAGAGGTAAACCAAACGAGATCTTTTCGGATAACGGAAGGACTTTCGTGGGTGCAAATGCGGAGCTGTTAGAGTTATTCGAGTTTTTAAGGAATAATAATGATAACATATCCAACATATTAAGTCAGGATAGAATTAAATGGCACTTCATGCCACCGTATGCATCTCATTTTGGTGGATTGTGGGAGGCTGGTGTAAAGTCAGTAAGGTATCATTTAAAGCGGATATTAAACAAAACCATATTAACATTTGAAGAATTTTATACTGTGCTTTCTCAAATTGAAGCTGTTCTAAATTCCAGGCCATTAACACCACTATCCTCTGATCCAAACGATTTCCTAGCACTCACCCCATCTCATTTCCTTATTGGTCGGTCACTTATTGGTATACCAGAGCCAAATACCATACATATACCAGAGAACAGGCTGACAACTTTCCAACACATACAAAGGTTACAACAACACTTTTGGGTCAGGTGGTCGAAAGAATATCTTTCGGAACTTCAGCAGAAACAGAAATGGAAAACCAACCACTCAAGTTTGAAAATTAATGATTTAGTCTTAATCAAGGAAGACAACTTGCCTCCATTGGCATGGAAGTTGGGCCGTATACTGGAACTCTTCCCCGGACCAGATGGAATCGCCAGAGTGGCAACCATTCGGACAAGTACGAGTGTAGTGAAACGTGCATTTTCAAAACTATGTCCATTACCAGTGGATACACAAAACACATGTTAACATAGACATAAGTGTACTTTGCATATTTATTCATGTTGTGTCAATTATTATTTGCTTGTTATATGAAATTATATACATATATTTCGAAAGAGATCCTTTCAACGCGGGGGGCATGTTTGGTGCTCATATGTGTATTAAGACTAGGCAACCAAAGTTACAAGTACAAGGACGCAAGCGCGAAGAAAGAAGGAAGAGGGACTCTCGAAGAAAAGCCGAGAGAAGCAGCATCACAACAAGAAGCATAACAACGAATAAAATTTGTGTATCAGTCATATTGTTCAAGTTAATATAAAATAAACAACAGTAAAAGTAAACATTGATTTTCTTTATAATCATTAGGTATAATACAAAGCCCCTTAAAATTCTGAAATACTTGACCACTGTTATTGTTTAATCTAGAATCAAGATTAATTTATGACTTAAAGACAGTGGAGTCACATATAAATATTAAAAACAAACTTGTAAAATTGCTACCCTCTTGTAATTAAATTCAAAGAAGGTAGTGAATTAAGCACCACCACGGTAACTAACCTTCTTTTTAAAATTTCAAAGGACGCTTGTCTATTAATTAATCACCAACTTATACCACCCAGTCTTACCTCTTACTTCCCCAAAGGTCGATGTTAAATATGGGAGTCAGCACTGCCTCCAGCTACAGTCGGGGAGGGCGAGTTCGAACACCGTACTAAGTCGAAGGTTATGATGTCAGGGCGCCTATCCGTAATAATGTGCTGAGCCCAACAGATATTCAGACCCCGGACCAGATCCAATATAAAACCCCCAAGTGATAAGTAAATAAGACCAATACACACTCATTCAACTTAACAAACAGTTTATTAAAAATTAGTTCTCAGATTCAACAGCGTATTTCCAGTACTTGTACAAAAAAAAAAAAAACGGCTATATATACAATCTCTAACTTCCACGAGGTAACTAGATCAAGGCAGGAAAAAAAAACAATGAAGTGAAACACACACGCAACTCCGTTGCAAATTCAGTGTCGTAATATTACAAATTTAGAAGTTCAATTAAAAGAAGTTAAAAGGTGAACACAAGAACAACTTATAAACTAACATTGATTCACCAACAATATTCTTACAAGTACACAGTTACAAGGCAATTTGCCAAAAGTCCCTCTAAAGTCGAACAGTTTGCTCGTATAATGCAACACGTCAACCAAAATGAAACACTCTGTATACCAGAGGCATTCGACAATCTATTCGACGTTAGAAATCAGACTTATAGTTGTAAAATATCTAATTCTATAAAGAAATAGCGCTAGTTAACTATGCTTTACAAGTAGAATATGCAATTACATAAAATTCATTAATTCCTTACGGAATTACACCAAAATTAAATTACAAACATTGATTAAATGCATCAAAAATTATCTACGAATTTACACAAGTTCGCTGTGAGGCCACACTGCCACACACATCCAAAATTTAATTCAATTTCTAAATCCAAAAATAAAAATGGCTACGTAACGTCTCCAAAAATGTCAAAGTAACCTCCAAATGGGGTCACTATTGTTAATAACTACGTTAAATTAATTAATTCAAAAAAACATAAAGGCTCACAGGCCATAAGAAGTTAGATTAAGAATTTACGATTACTTATTTGATTAATTAGGCCGGAAAATTGAAATTCACTGTTCAAATTGTACGTTATTGACACAAATTTTGTCAAACTGCTAAGTCAATCAAATTCTACCCTCTGGATAATATCAGAGAAAGATTCACACAGACACAATACCTTAAAACATCACATCCACAGCTTCCAAACACGACAAATCCTTCGGATCCACACGATACCAGGTATATGCCCTCCTATCTTGGGTTTACGACACCTCAAGTGATAGCGTTCGAAGGCTACAGTGTACCAATAAACTGCACCTTAAATGTGCCCTCACCACAAGATCTAACCACAATTCCTGGACGTTGGAAAATTACTAGCACGTGTTCCTCTCGTATTAACTTCAACCAACAATGCTCAAATGAGGTTTCAATCAGGCCTAACACCAGCAGCTAAATTTAAATATAGAAACGACACAAATTAGGATCGATTAGACACGTGGAAAAATATACTTACAGCAGCTTAACAATTCCCAAGCAGAAGAAATATCCTTGTAAGACTCAAATAAACGTCAAAAATTTACCAATAAACCTCGAGAATCACAATAGAATCCGCTTTTGTAAGCGATTATCGACGATAAAACTTAACTTTCCATATTCTCAAGGCAGCTAAGGGAAAAGATTCTGCTCTCTCGTGTCCAACCTTACTCAACGACCGTTACAAATCAAAGAGAAAAAGCCTAACGTGTCAAAACCCGACCAAACAACCCAACTACCGCAAGCGCGCTAAGAGAACAAATGAACCAACTAATACTTAAAACGTACGACAGAAATACAGGTTCAATCAACCACAGAAAAATGGAAAATAATTATTAACAATTTGTTGCATAACTCTGGGCCCAAGAAGTCCAAAAAAAAAGGAGTTAGTCAAAAATAAAAGTAACAAATTAATTAAATTAACCACAGACGCCATCTACCCAACAATGCCCGTATACGTTACACACACCTGCAGCAAGGCAGACGCGTGAAACAGGAATCTTAAGCACTCCCACGCCAGATGGCAGTAATAGTAGGAAGATGACACAAATTTAATCAAAACTAAATACATATTCCGTCACTAAAATAAACCATTAAAAGGGTAAAATACAACCAAAAAAAAAACGTAACAATTCCTCCCTTACCACAAAAGGTTATTTACTTGTAAATTACCGTTAAGCCAAGAGTTATGAAACCAGGAACTGGACTGTGCGTAACACCACATATAACATACGAAACAAGGAACCAAGTTAAAGATCGACAACGACTAGGCAAAAAGGAAGACGAATGTGCGCGACCATGTCCGACAGCAAACGCAGCATCACCAAACGCTTGACCAAAACCACCACGCGGTCCTTCGGCATTCAGCCGGTACGGGGAATTAACGAGGGATAAATAAAAAACATGGGTGTCGAGATTCTGCACAGACGCGCCCCGAGACCTGACCAACCGACAGCCCAGTACCACTGATAGCATCAAAAAGGAAATGGAGTAGACGGGTTACGTTACGGTGTGCCCGGCCGGCGGTGATCCTTACGACGGTCGAAGGCACAGGAAATAGGAATAGATACTACCAATAGACCAAGATGCGGGAAAGGCAACCCCCGGAACGACACTCTGCAGACACGCGACGGTAAAAGAGAACTTTGGGTGAGGCCCTCGGTATCTCAAAACAAACAAAATAAAAAGGTGAACTAAAAATGGGTTTATTACTACAGATACGGGATGCAAAGCGGAATAAGGAGAGGTATTTAAAGATAGGGTAGCGCAGAATGGTGAATCTACTAAAGACACAGACGGCACGTCCACGCGACAAACGTACATTCCGGAAACACAACAACGAAGATCGCCAAACAAAAACAAAAAAAAAAGGACATAGCAAAAGGAGTTTAAAGTCTGGACCGGCGTTGTCCCGACTGAAACGCTGAAGGCGAGCGATAAGCCATAAGGCGAAAGTCAATATCAAATCCTGGAGGTAACATTTTGACAATAACAATAGCAAATAGATCGCCAGGACACGACCCTTGGAAGGCTGAGAACTATCAAATAAAGACTGTTCTTCTTTATACCTTCGCAAATAAACGTCTAATCAGGAAGAGAATGTCAATACGACATATACAACACGATAGAATAACTAACAAATGCAAATTCTAGACCATACGATACGTAACATAATCCCAAAATGGTAAAGGTTCTAGAACTGCTATACGGTACGAAGTCATAAAATCGTTATTACTTAATCGTAAACACTACGAAATCATAATCGGTACGGAACGTCAAATCAGTACGGAAGAGTCAAAATCGGAACAAAAGTCAGAATCGGTACGAAATACATAACTATCAAAGTTACACGGAAGTCGAAAATAATAACTTAACTAACGTAAGTTATGCGGTACTCAAAGGTAACATACAGAGTTACACGAAATTAATCCACCCAATTCAATCGTCGCTGTGTGGGCTATCGACAAAACATAGGGAGAACATCCCAATTCAGAACACGTAAGGAAATACGTCGAACCCACGACAACTAAAATTGAAGATGTTAAAAGAAACGGGGGACACTGAGAATTTTTGGGACGCCTTTTACGCCCAGGCATTAAACCCACAGGTATATTCGTTAGGCCTACCTGCAAACCGAAAGACTTGCAAAGTTAATCGTCGTTAGGTTGAGCTTTAAGGTGTTCAACACTCCATGTACCCGGACAAAAAAAAACTACAAGCTCGGAGATATACTTCCTGGATCGATCACCAAAATTAAAGTCCAAGAACATTAGCAGATTATCAATAACTACAATAAACCAAAATAAAAGTCTGCTAAATTCACCAAAGAGACACAAGTGGCTCATACAACACCACTAACTGGACTATAGATCGTAACAGAGCTTATTCATGACGATAACTGACAACTGAACTCATACAGAGGATAACGAACAAAGTTCGCTACAGGAAATCAAAAGATTTCAAGACATACAACACACAAGTGTAAAAGTTACTAAGGACCACAAAACTAAACAATACATATGGGAAAACTCTAATAACCATAAAAGAAAAGATGGATAACTACTATCTCATGAAGCAATTAAACCAAGGTAAGAATACAATTACACCCGTTGACTTTTGACGTGCAGATACAAATTATCCCACATATGTGGTTGCAAAACGACACTCCAAAACGACACGACAACCCTCCACCCAGCTCAAAAATCCCGAATTACACGGCAACAATACGGTACTATACGATAAATTAGGTGAACAGGTAGAAGGCTCCACACGATAAGCCAAACTGTAAAAGTGAAATTCAAACAGGTTTACACTTCACGAAGATAGGGAAAAAGGGTCGAGAAAGTTTAATTATCCCAATACGTAATTACAGATATTTCTCAAATTAGACAAACGAAAAATGATCATCTACTGGACAACCACATACACTTTAAAAACATCTCTTTTGAACATCAACCGCCAAACTGCACACATGGCCTACCAAATTTGTTAGAGTACTCAACATAAGAAACATTGTAGCGCAATCTATCCACAACATAACAGAATGAACTAATGGTATCAACAATATTAACGATAACAACGGCATGAACGATACAGAAAGGGTTATCGAAAATAATACGAAAATATACCAAACGTCATAATTCATTCCAATCAAATATACGATACACAAATTGTAAAAGTAATATTCACGAAAGGTCAAGACAACTGAAGACCACACAAACACAGCCAAAGCCAAATCTTAAAAGCGATTCAAATTATCCGCAATAACATTAAGAAGTGACAAATCCCATATAATCCCATATTATTATTATTAAACAACCTATTACACGAGATCTATTATTACTATTATTATTACTATTAACTCAAGGGCGATACAACAACAACAAAAAAAACTATGAGACTGACTGCATAAGCGATGACCCACAGTGACGAAACAGATTCGAAAATATTAATTCTACTAACTAACGAAATAATTAAGTTCCAAAACAAAGATAGATTAACACATACAAGTCATACTACGAAATACTAAATCACGAGATATTAACTGACAAAACTAATAAGTACTCTAAACATCCATACTAAACAATCAACCGCCATTTTGAAGGTCAGAAACACTATGCCAGTAGCCTACACAATATACACAAAGTGGTAAAATACAAAGTCACCACACAAGACTTAAACTCAAAATGTTTTACAGAAATATTACTCAAAAATATTTAAAAGACGAAAATTTCTCACAAACAATATGGCCCTATACTTCGCAATTGGTTCTCAGATTTCCAATACTGTTATTTAACAATGTATACGATAAGTGCTCAAATGTACGAAAATATTCAAATATACGGAAGTATTCAGATATACAGAAACGTTCAAAAGTACGGAACATACATCAGCGATACAGTATCAAACATTCTAACATTCAGTAACTAAGGGCCAAAAGTACACATAACATTCAAAATCACACACAACGTAAGACGTAACTGTGATATAAGCTGGTATTTACTTTACTTTACTCAAAACAAAATATGACAAGGTCTTCAATGCTAAAATTAATTAACTCCGGAAGATGATTCAAAAGTTTCTGAAAATTCCCAAAATCTAAAATTCTTGATTTATTAAAAAAAACGGCCGCTAAAACCCTTTTCTAAGGCCCCACACGTTGGGCGCTAAAAATCCTTGCTACCCTCTTGTAATTAAATTCAAAGAAGGTAGTGAATTAAGCACCACCACGGTAACTAACCTTCTTTTTAAAATTTCAAAGGACGCTTGTCTATTAATTAATCACCAACTTATACCACCCAGTCTTACCTCTTACTTCCCCAAAGGTCGATGTTAAATATGGGAGTCAGCACTGCCTCCAGCTACAGTCGGGGAGGGCGAGTTCGAACACCGTACTAAGTCGAAGGTTATGATGTCAGGGCGCCTATCCGTAATAATGTGCTGAGCCCAACAGATATTCAGACCCCGGACCAGATCCAATATAAAACCCCCAAGTGATAAGTAAATAAGACCAATACACACTCATTCAACTTAACAAACAGTTTATTAAAAATTAGTTCTCAGATTCAACAGCGTATTTCCAGTACTTGTACAAAAAAAAAAAAACGGCTATATATACAATCTCTAACTTCCACGAGGTAACTAGATCAAGGCAGGAAAAAAAAACAATGAAGTGAAACACACACGCAACTCCGTTGCAAATTCAGTGTCGTAATATTACAAATTTAGAAGTTCAATTAAAAGAAGTTAAAAGGTGAACACAAGAACAACTTATAAACTAACATTGATTCACCAACAATATTCTTACAAGTACACAGTTACAAGGCAATTTGCCAAAAGTCCCTCTAAAGTCGAACAGTTTGCTCGTATAATGCAACACGTCAACCAAAATGAAACACTCTGTATACCAGAGGCATTCGACAATCTATTCGACGTTAGAAATCAGACTTATAGTTGTAAAATATCTAATTCTATAAAGAAATAGCGCTAGTTAACTATGCTTTACAAGTAGAATATGCAATTACATAAAATTCATTAATTCCTTACGGAATTACACCAAAATTAAATTACAAACATTGATTAAATGCATCAAAAATTATCTACGAATTTACACAAGTTCGCTGTGAGGCCACACTGCCACACACATCCAAAATTTAATTCAATTTCTAAATCCAAAAATAAAAATGGCTACGTAACGTCTCCAAAAATGTCAAAGTAACCTCCAAATGGGGTCACTATTGTTAATAACTACGTTAAATTAATTAATTCAAAAAAACATAAAGGCTCACAGGCCATAAGAAGTTAGATTAAGAATTTACGATTACTTATTTGATTAATTAGGCCGGAAAATTGAAATTCACTGTTCAAATTGTACGTTATTGACACAAATTTTGTCAAACTGCTAAGTCAATCAAATTCTACCCTCTGGATAATATCAGAGAAAGATTCACACAGACACAATACCTTAAAACATCACATCCACAGCTTCCAAACACGACAAATCCTTCGGATCCACACGATACCAGGTATATGCCCTCCTATCTTGGGTTTACGACACCTCAAGTGATAGCGTTCGAAGGCTACAGTGTACCAATAAACTGCACCTTAAATGTGCCCTCACCACAAGATCTAACCACAATTCCTGGACGTTGGAAAATTACTAGCACGTGTTCCTCTCGTATTAACTTCAACCAACAATGCTCAAATGAGGTTTCAATCAGGCCTAACACCAGCAGCTAAATGTAAATATAGAAACGACACAAATTAGGATCGATTAGACACGTGGAAAAATATACTTACAGCAGCTTAACAATTCCCAAGCAGAAGAAATATCCTTGTAAGACTCAAATAAACGTCAAAAATTTACCAATAAACCTCGAGAATCACAATAGAATCCGCTTTTGTAAGCGATTATCGACGATAAAACTTAACTTTCCATATTCTCAAGGCAGCTAAGGGAAAAGATTCTGCTCTCTCGTGTCCAACCTTACTCAACGACCGTTACAAATCAAAGAGAAAAAGCCTAACGTGTCAAAACCCGACCAAACAACCCAACTACCGCAAGCGCGCTAAGAGAACAAATGAACCAACTAATACTTAAAACGTACGACAGAAATACAGGTTCAATCAACCACAGAAAAATGGAAAATAATTATTAACAATTTGTTGCATAACTCTGGGCCCAAGAAGTCCAAAAAAAAAGGAGTTAGTCAAAAATAAAAGTAACAAATTAATTAAATTAACCACAGACGCCATCTACCCAACAATGCCCGTATACGTTACACACACCTGCAGCAAGGCAGACGCGTGAAACAGGAATCTTAAGCACTCCCACGCCAGATGGCAGTAATAGTAGGAAGATGACACAAATTTAATCAAAACTAAATACATATTCCGTCACTAAAATAAACCATTAAAAGGGTAAAATACAACCAAAAAAAAAAACGTAACAAAATATGTATATTAAATATAACAAATTCCAGCCAAGTTGTATTTGCTTCATTCAAATGTTGGTTTATCTTCTCTTCAATTGCTCGAGACCCTTCTATTAAAAGCGATGTAGCTGTACCTTACCAATATCAAATACCTACTTCAGATCTATGCGATTCACTAAATAAGATTTAATTGTGTGCTAAAGAAAATATAAGCTTCAAAATATATGTTAAATAAATATCCTTATTTATATTTTGGCAATGATTTTATTCACTAAATGAAACACTTTTCAGTACCTCAATTACAATTTCCAGTTTATATTTACACAGATCATTAATGCATAACTCTAGCATCTCGATAGCACGGTATTAAATTGAAGTCACAGAATAAATTGTTTTGCATTGTGTATATACCATTTTCCAAATTTATTAAATCCTGCCTTTTACACGCAATTAACCACAAATTTCGTACCCTGTCTTCTTTGGGAAACCTGTAATATTTAATGTGGCTATCTCTACTTTTTCGATTGTAATTACGGCACCCGTATACAGCACAACCTGGCATATTAAATAGAGTATTATTTTAAAAAAATGATAAAACAACTTCAAACTGCGTCGAAATGTTGCCCATATGAGAACTGTCAAATCTGACTTGCTCCGCAGTGACGTCATTGACAGCTAAAGTGAGCATACCGGTATAAGTGTATCGTGACACAACGCACGTCTTTTTGACAGATATGATTTATCTGTCAACACCGAATTGAACCATTAGTCTATTAAAAATATGTAATAAAGAAATTTAATATTGAAACGGAAATTATGTGTTTATTTGCCATGAATGCGTATATTACGATAAATTTATAAATCTTCTATTTAAGCTAATGAAATAAATGCCCTCAAGTATAATTTAGCAAAGTAACTTTTTTAGTTTCTCTAATACAGTTATGACAACATGTAAACGTCATCGAAACTTAACGCGCCTCCAGTATACGGTATACTGGAGGCGCGTTAAGTTTCGATGACGTTCTGACAATTGCAATACAAATTTTGGCGGTGGACATAGAAGAGGACAAAATAATGTTTACAGTCGGCTCAAACAAGAACTTGGTGTTAATATTGTCGGCATTGGATGTGGCGCACATATTGTGCACAATACTCTTCAAAATGCTGTAGATGGTCTTCCAATCGAAATTGAAGCTCTTGTTGTGAAAATATATAAATATGTTCATATCTATACAGTTCGAGTAACTAAATTGATGGAATTCTGTGAATTTGTAGATGTGGAATATAAGAAAATAGTCCAGCATGGAAGTACCAGATTTCTTTCTCTGTTGCCGGCAATCGAAAGAATTTTAAACATATTCGAAGGACTGAAGTCGTATTTCCTTTCTCAAGAAAACTGTCCACGTGTAATGCGATATTTCTTTGAAAGTAACACAGGCGAATTATATTTTTGGTTTGTGCATGGACAATTGAATAATTTTAACAAGACTGTGTTAATCATGGAAAAAAGTAAAGCAACCGCATTAGACATTATTTTGGCGCTAAGGCTATTGAAATCTAATCTTCAGGAAAGGATGAATAGTAACTTTGTCCCGCAAGGAGCAAAACAATTGTTGCGAAAACTTGATAGTAGCCAGGATGTTGATAGATTTATGACAGAAGTAACTGCTTTTTACAGACGATCCATTTCTTACATTGAATTGTGGGAAGACAGTTTTGGTGGCGCCGAGATCTTTGCATGGGTTGGACTGAATCATGTATTGAAATGGGACGAGATTGAACGATCTGCTGAAGCTATTAACGCAATACACGGTTCTAATGTTCGACAAAAAATTAATACTGATGATCTTTTTGATGAGGTGTCGCTTGCTAAAGCATTTTTTTCGTCACATAATAAAGAGTCGAGTTCAACAAAGAGTCAAATTGTCCAAATTGAGTATGTTGACAAAAATGGGTCCAATTATTCAAACATTTTCATTGCCAACACTTTGATGCACCTAATCTTGTTAAAATGCTTCAATACATTTTGTGCCTACCAGGAACGTCCGCATCTTTGGAGCGTGTTTTCTCGATGATGAAACACATTTGGTCGGATGACCGAGGCCGCATGCTAGAGTCTACCGTACGAGCGTTACTGTACTGTAACGCTGTGGCTAGGGGCACGCGAGCGTGCCGATTAATTTGGAATTATAGGCACGTGGCTGACGTCACTGCTGTTATGACATTATCATTTAACGTGCACCTAAATTTGAAATTAGAGGTACGTCAAATCATTAGTTTATTCTGCGCCAATCTATAAGTTATGAGAATAATTAATAATAGTTTTCATTATTAATTTTTTTTAAGGAATAAATAACAATTAGAGTCAAAATAAGTCTTTTTATTACAAAATTCAAAACATCAAATTAACAAAACTCTTACAAAGGATAAGTAAAATATTATTGGAAAGTTTTAGTAGAACATTCTGTATCAAAGGATGCTTTGCTTATAGCGTCTAGTTGATTATTTAAAATAAATGTGAGAATGTCTTGCTTTTACTATTTTTATTGCGTTTATTAAGATTTATTACTGTCGTAGAATCATGTCCCTCGGGTCGCCCCTATTCTTAATTTTTGAGGGCAGCACTAATGATTTTAATAAATCAGTTTCAATATTTTCATTATTATTATTGTTATTACTGTTATCTTCATTATCACCAAAGGGTTCATCAACAAATGTAATGTGTGGCATGTTTGCTAAATTACTTGTATTATCTGTCAATTCACTAATATTTCCATCAGACAATACTATTCTAACACTATTTTGTTGTGAGATCGTTTCTTAATTATTATCGTATGCCTCAGTACTTGTTTTTGTATCGATCAGATCACAATTTGCCTCACCTGTTGGAATATAATTCCCACTTAATAATTGCCACTTCGTTTCTAGTTCTCCAGTAGTGTTCCATTTTCTTCAATAAATCTAATCTATAGTTGAATTCACTATTGCTGGAAATGCTAATTAAGTTGATTAAAGAATTCGTAATTAAAGTGGCTGATTTTCGTTTTTCGGTTAACGTCATCACGTTAGGCTTTTCGCTTACTACATGTTTTGCTTTTGCCACAATATCTGACTTGGTTGTTGCAATTCTATGTTTTGATAAATAATAATTTTTTGTCCATCGTATGTGACACAAGTAGTTTGAAACATACCGTCATTATTTTCCTTTAATATTTTTACTTTAGTGATTAAATCTATCCGTTTCTGGATATATGTACTTGAAATTGTAACCTGTTAAAATATTCACACACTGCAATAAATCTTTTTCATGGTTTTGAAATCGGTGCAGTGGTCGCTTCAAAATGTGTTTAGCTGCTTGATTGTTGATTATCGATTGATTATGGCTATCTAAAACAATGAAAAAATATTTAACAAAGTCGGATAAAGTTGAATTGTTAGGTACTACTTGTTTGATTTTATGGTTAATTGAGTCCATACGGTTATTTGTTGTATTATTTAAATTGCCTGTTATGTTACATAGAAGCCATTCATTCCGAATAGTATGCCAATTTTTATCAAAATAATCACATATGCTTTGAGGAACGCATTCCTTTAATTGAGTATATATGATATCATATTCAGCCTCATTCTTACAAAAGACTAATTTTTGATGGTATTCTAAAGATAAATCTCGATCCTCTTTAGAAATATTCAACTTCTCGCAGCCTATTAGGGTCTGTTTCATTTAATATACGATTTTGAGGGAAATGATCAAAAACTTTCTAGAAAATAAAACCATTTGCTTACAATCGAAAGTTCATGTTTTGTATGTTCTATTACAACTATATACTTTTAAATATTGGCCTGCTGGACAAATACGTAGTTTGAAATTCGCAATACATCCTAAGCGTAGCGTGCTGAAAATTATTACAGAAGTCAAAACAATTTTATCGGTTATTTAAAAGCTATTGTAACCTGGTCTGTCGTAACCCATTTCCTCTTTTAGGACGTTCTTTACCATGGATACATGCATATTCAAGTTTATAAAATTCAAGAGAGGACTTCAACGGTCTTGGTATGTATTTAAGAAAGGAGTTTATTCTACGACTTTTTTTTTATAAATTTTTTGTTTTTGTCTTGTTCATAGATTTCTAAATATTTCTTTAGTTAGGTTTCCCCGAGAGCTGACAAAACACGAGTCGGTCTAGTCTGAGTGAAACTGATCCGTAGTATTTCCCTATCTCACCCATGTATAATAAGATACCTTATGAAGTATTGTTTATGACGTAAATCTAGTCAGGATAAATTATTTCCTAACCCCAATTCCTCAAGCATTAATTTTGTATTAGCATTATGTGTGCATAATACAAAATCAGAGTACGCTCTGTTTAGTGATTTAACTATTATTAAATAGAAATTATTAAATACAGCGTTTACCTGTTAGACCGTCCATATTTAATAGTTTATGTCGTTATCAACTGCAGTAATCCACTAAAACTAACAGAAATCCGCACCACAAACTAGAAAATGCATATTTTCCCCGTTTTTTATCCACGTGCTTTTAATTTCAGATTTCAGGGCACGTTAAATGATATCGTCATAACAGCAGTGACGTCAGCTACGTGCCTATAATTCCAAACTAAGCGGCACGCTCGCGTGCCTCTAGCCATAGCGGTACTGTAAATTAAACTTTGGCATTGTTACCTTTGCCGTCTCCTGGATACGAATTAAACGACGTGCTTGCGATGAATTTGAGCTAATAAACATTATATATTGTTGTAATTAATAGTTACTAAGATTGTGCGGACTTAAAAATCATTTCGATCCGTGAATGAAATTGTTATAAACAAACATAACAGACGATGCACATTTCCCATAAAATTCCCATATATTTCTAACAGTATTAATAAATATAATAATACTGAAAATCTTTAACCAACCCAAACAGTCGTTATTGTGACCAATGACGAACTTACCGCTCACAGGCTCCACCTACCAATTTTTCACCAATGCACTAAGTGGAAATTAATTGAATACGACTCACAGGCTCCACCTACTAATTTTGTTCGAAAATTTATCGGGGGTAATACCATAAGAGTTTGTGTTTATCCGGACAAACTTTCATTTTGAACGAAAGCTTTGTTGCTTGGTAACTGACGAGAACAAATAACAGTTTTACCTTTTGTTATTTGTTCGAGTCGTGTTACCCTTAAGCAACAAAGTTTGAGTTTTATCAAAATGAAAGTTTGTTCCGGAAATAAACACAAACTCGAATGGTATTTGGTAAGACAATTTAATGAATCATTTAATTAATATTAATAAACCGAAATATTTTTATTTAACATTCCTTTGAATACATATACAAAAGAAAGAGAAAAATATAAATGTTTATGTATGAAATTTATTTGAACGATACTGTCAGAATTGAATTTTCGTTGCCATGGAAAATCAACATGCAGTTTATCCGCTAGCAAACATGCAGTTTATCCGATAGCAAACTAACACAGCGTGTATTAAAATGTCATGTTTTTGACAGATGAATTAAATTGTCAAGTGAAAAATATTTTACACAAGAAGTAAGGGCTCCTGCCAATCAAAAGAGTCGTTATTCTGACGAATAGAATGCGTCTTTCGAAAGAACACCTGCAACCGCGTCATTTGTTTACGTCGTTGAAAATGTTATATAAACTAAGAAATTTTATATTGAGTCAGTCAGTCAGCTCTAGCTGCTGAATCTAGTCGCCTCTAAGACTTAGAGCGACAACAGCCCCTTCTCTGGAGAGAACCGAACTTTCGCCAAAGTGACTTCAGAGCTGATACAACGTTTCTACGAGCGAGCCGAACATTATCGAGCGAGCTCATAACGCATCCGACGAAAGTCGACGCCGGGAAAAGTTTCCTGAAGATCTCTGAAACGTATTCAATCGTTTCAGAAGATACCCGAAGGCGCAGAAAGTCCTCCACGAAGCGACTCGAAGCAAACCCGAGCGTTTCCGAGGCAAAGCCGAACATACCCGAGGAGAACTAAAGACGTAGGACGACTCCCACGAGCAAGCCGAAGCGACTCGAAGCAAACCCGAGCGTTTCCGAGGCAAAGCCGAACATACCCGAGGAGAACTAAAGACGTAGGACGACTCCCACGAGCAAGCCGAAGCGACTCGAAGCAAACCCGAGCGTTTCCGAGGCAAAGCCGAACATACCCGAGGAGAACTAAAGACGTAGGACGACTTCTACGAGCAAGCCGAAGCGACTCGAAGCAAACCCGAGCGTTTCCGAGACAAAGCCGAACATACCCGAGGAGAACTAAAGACGTAGGACGACTTCTACGAGCAAGCCGAACGCAGCCGAAGCAAACCCGAGCGTTTCCGAGGTGACCCGAAGATACCCGAAGGCGTAGGAAGGCTTCTACGAACGAGACGAAGCAAACCCGAACGTTTCCGAGGTGACCCGAAGATACCCGAAGGCGTAGGAAGGCTTCTACGAACGAGACGAAGCAAACCCGAACGTTTCCGAGGTGACCCGAAGATACCCGAAGACGAGGAAGGACCTAAAAGGGATAAGCCGAACACTTACGAGGAGGACCAAGAGTCCGAATCAACAGCAGTTGCGTGCTTCAACCAACATCCAAGGAGCATTCGTGACCTGTTAGTGAGGCTGTGAACAAAGTGACCCAACCAAAGAGAGGTTGTTGAACAAAGTGACCCAACCAAAAGAGAGGTTGTTGAACAAAGTGACCCAACCAAAAGAGAGGTTGTTGAACAAAGTGACCCAACCAAATACGAGAGGTTATTGAAGTTGTGAGTGCCACTTAGTGCTTCAACAAAGATCCAGACCACGGATCGTTATTCAAGTGTCAGACCTGTGCCGATACACCACCCCAGTGACTTGTGACGTGTGGCTACAGTGACCTCACATCGTACCCATTGTTGCAACCGTAAGTACTGAACTGATTCCTAAGCTTGCACGGTTGGCAATCTAAAGATAGCCCCGTCACGTCACTCAGAAGTAGTTAGTTGGTTTGGTACCCGAAGGCAGCCTTACCCATTCTAGGCGTTAATTGACTAGGTACCCCGAAGGGAGCCTTATCCCCTAGAACCCCAACTGAGTGTCTCAAATATCTCTCTCTATTATTAAACTGCCAGTATCTAGCGACCACCCCCTTTTTATTATCCCCCTGTGTGTGGGATCATTAGCCCTTTGGTCAAGGTGTCTCAGTAGACAGTGTATATAATTTCAATCTATGTATATATCTCTTAATATTTAGTGTTGCCTTAAGCCATTTCTTTATAGTCCTGCGTGGCTATTGTTTAGTGACCGAGTTATGGTAATAAATTCATGTGGTTTGAAACAACTCTTTCATTAACCTTCGACACTAATATAGGCCCTATCCTGGAACACCCAGTGAATAAGTGTAGTGCCATCCTGAAGGAAGGACGCCACGTCTCCCCGTATTAGAGTACTACAGCTATAAGAGCTCAGGTAATTCGCATAACCTTATCTTGAGTAATTCCTATAAGCTGAAAGGTAACAGCATTACATGCAACGACTTTTATGAAAAAATTAAAAGGAATGATAAAGTGTTGAAAAAAGTTCACTCCAGCGAGAAGTACGAATGGTACAAAAAATAATGTAATTTTCTGCTTCAGCGGACTTTCGGTACTTTGGGTACCTTATCTATTCGCTTTTATTTAAATAATAAAACATGTTTTAGTAGTAGCTTAATGTGTTTCTCTTCGCCCTATCCTGTCCCGGTTTAGAGCTTTATGATTATGGTAACCCTAAGTATACCTCAGTTTTTATAATATGGTCGGATCGTTTTCGCAACCGACATGGCAAAACTACGAACTAAAGACGGTGATTCAATACCACTACAAATTTCAGTCAACCGGAACAATTGTAGAACAATAAAATTCAAATAATTAATTAATATTTTAGGATAAATAGCTACGGCTAGTAAAATACTATTACATGTAAGTCAGTTAGAAATTAAATATTATAGATAAAATTATTAAATATTACTTTTCTATATCAATATTTTATTTAATACATGGCTATTCTGAGCATTGTTGTCAGATTTTTATTTTCACGGAGCGGATGACACTTGACAAGCGTAGGGAATATTAATGTGAATGAAATTGTGGTCATCTTTATTATCACAATTTTAAGTCCCCTTAGAAAGTTTCAAGTATTAAATCCTACACCGTACAAAAAACAGCTTAACACTGGCAGCGCGGAAGAACTAGTAATTTGTAATGATAAACTATCGCAAGATTATTTGCAACCTGTTTTTGTAAACGATCTGCAAAGAGCAAGATTATGTACATGAAACTGAACAAAGAACTTTTATTACACATAATTACATGACCTGTTTGAGATTTTACTGCTACATTGCATATTAACATGTTTTGCAGTTTGAATTTTATAACCTACTATGCTAATATCTGACAAAAGAATACAAGCTAAATATTGTCTGAACGTGTTTTCCAATTTACTTATAAAAGGCATAAGAAACGCTGATTATTTTTATTCTGAAGCAAATCTTTCTTAAACAGCCTCATTAAAAACTAATCAGCACACTTTCCTGTTCGGAAATAAATCGATTATATTGATCTAAACCAAATTATATAAGACAAGGTAAGTTTTATTCAACAGAAATGTTTGGTTTTATTTGTAATTACTTTGTTATCTAGCATAATCAACAGATAAAACGAATGTTGCATACAAAGGATTGGAGATGGATTAAATTCAGTATCTATATCAAAGTTCAAAGACAGATTTCGGAATCTGTTAACATATTTGTTTATAATGCTTCAGCAGAAGAGTACGATAGTTAAAATAATTTCTACTTACATTGATCTGTTGAAGAAAAATTCTATCTAATCGAAGAAGTAGGTGACTCTCACTAAGATATTAATTGTTTGAAGATTACATACTGTTTAGAAAATTGTCAACTTTAAGAAGGTATAGTTGTGTTGACTAATAGAAGAATGGTGGATGGTTGATGTCAGCACCTGTCTTTCAAACATAGACGGAAAGCATAACGAAACACTAGGAAAAGTTATGCATGACAAATTCTACGAGACATGTGTTCCTATTAGGAACGTGTTAGGAAATTAACTGTTGTGGAATAAAGTGTGCCGATTCTAAAATTAAATAACTGAATTTAGTTTTTCTCAAAAAAATTGATCCAGAATAAAATAATGATCAAGTTTATTAATGTGACAACAATATAAGCATTTGCATAGGGGAATGCAGTTAAAACATATTTCTGTTATATTATTTTTATAGTTTTTCGAAAATAACTTTTGTATATTTTCTGTACGCTTTTAATTTTGTAATTATTTATTGTTATGAATGGAATTAAGATTATATAATTTGAAAAATATGTGATAGTATTAATGTAGTGCATAATAAATTGGGATAGTAAAAATACTTGTTCATTATTGTATTATAATTTAAAGTAGCTTGGTAAGTTGAATTCTGATCAGTACAAAAATTCAGCTTAAGAATACTCAACATTTGAAATACTTTAAGATGTTGAATTGTTAAATTCAGCATTAAATATAATCTTTAACTACAAGAAATGTATACTAGTTTGAAGCTTAAATAAATAATTATGATTGTGTATAGCTTAATTAAGTGTGATTAGCATGCAATCAAACAATATAATTAATGTTCACAGAACAATGGTACCATAATAAGACAGAAAGCTATCTAATCGAAGAAGCAGGTGATTGTCACATAATAATAAATTTTTGAAGATCACATATGTAATATGTGATATATTTAAGAAGGGTTAAACACGTTGACTGTAATAGAAGAATGGATAGAATTTATACTAGTTTAAAGCTTAAATAAATAATAATGATGAGTTTAGCTTAATCAAAAATGTTTGATTATCATGCAAAGTATTCAATGATATACCTGCGAGAAATGTTTCAAACAAGTTGCTTTTAGTATGTCAGTGATTATGGTAATAATCATAGCGAACAGTGAGAATCTGAAAAAAAATTTTTTTTATAATAGGTGTAATACTTTTCTGACCTTGTTGTTGCATGTAAAATTACTTTAATGTTAATGCATTTAATGGACAAGCAATATAGCACTACTGGTAACGATACTGCTGTACAACTGTCTTTGCTAGTAAATATCTTTATTGTCTATAGTAAAACTAACTGGAACATATTTTCTTAATACATTTATGAATTTAAATGAACCCCAAAAGTTCAATTCTGTCTGAAAATCTTACCTTTATTGTACTTATATTTAATTATTAAGAGCAGACAAATTCATACAAATATAAAATAATCATTATATTCGGTTTCTAATAGTACTTAAGCCAAATTATTATCAAATTAATAGTTACATATTAGAATTATTGTAGGTAGTGCTAAAATCACAAGTCTAATTGATTATTTAGGGTTATAGTATCAAAATTAATATTACTTGACAGATCAAATTTTGCAACGTCTCAAATTTGACGCCATTTTAATTTTGGTGGCGCATGTCGGTTGCGAGAGCGATTCTAGTATAAATCGCCCAATCTGGCCACACTGCATGCAATTCAAACGTAAAAGAAATAGAAATAGACTAACCTGAGATTTTGGCGGTGGGGAAATTTAAAGTACATCAACATCAAAATTAGAAACACACTGAAAAAAAAAAGTACTAAGATTTCCCAATAATCTACTTCGATTGAAAATTTTGCCATTATTATACACGAAACACTCACCAAATTTTGAAATAAATTTTTTTAAATATACTGACAGCCGAGTCGCCATGGTTACCAATGGGATATGTCCAAGGGCGTCGTCAGGGGGGGGGCAGTTGCCTCCCCTAAGAGTACAATGGCTTGATATATTATTGTTATGTATTAGCAGTGAAATGTATCAGAGTAAGGTTGGTCATCCTGAATTACAGAGACTATCACGGGAGAGGGAATGTGGGACATTCTTTTGATGTTTCGGGATATATATATAAGGTGTAAAAAAGCAATAAAAGGTGATAAGTATTTAGTGTAGTTTTATTACCATTCTCATCAATAATAACTGTGCGATTACATACACAACAGTTTGGCGACGAGGCAGTTCGAATCTACAATTATTCTACGATAAATAAGTGATACAAAACATTTATTTTTTTATATCGGTAAGACAGACCGCATGGCGTCTTAAAAACAAAGGAATAGCTACAGCTACAATTACGTTCGTACAAGCACCTATATACATTTACAAACTAATATGTCGGAAACAACAGCGACACATGCAATACACACAGTTTTTTCTATCGAAATATTCGATACAGCAAAAAAATTCGATAGATGGTTGATGAGACTAGAGAGTGCTTTTAACGTTTTTTCGGTGCCAACCGATAAACAAGCTGCGTACCTATTACACTACATGGGGCCAGATGCGTACGATGTCTTATGTGATAAAATATCACCGGAAGATCCAGGAAGCAAGACATATGAACAATTAGTGAATACAATGAAATTGCACTATAATCCGGAACCATTAGAAATTGCTGAGAATTTTAGATTCCTGCAAAGAAAACAACATGAAGGGGAGAGTGCCCAAGACTATTTAACTGCATTGCAGAGAATGGCAACAACATGTAAGTTTGGAGATTACCTTAAGAAGGCATTACGTAATCAATTTGTTTTTGGCCTACGAGGTCAAAATATTCAAAGTAGATTGCTTGAGCAAAAGGACCTGAACATCGAAAAAGCAGTCGAGATAGCAGTGGGTATGGAAACCTCAGCTAGAGATGCGGCACAACTTCATCGGCCTAACACGTCCAGTGTATACAGTGTGGGAACTACAAGAGTGCAAAATAAAAAGCAGAGTACAGTGTCAAGTGGAGTGCAACGATCTCATAATTCTAGAAACTATAAGGATACTAAAAGCTCTTTAAAATGTTTTAGGTGTGGGTCCGAGAAACATTTAGCAAATAAATGCAAACAACAAAATTTGACCTGTTTTACATGTGGGCGGAAGGGTCATTTGAGCAAGGTGTGCATGAAGTCCAGAGATGCAGGTCGAGTGGATCAGGTGGATGAGATTTTATCAGTGCACTCTGAACATTCTCAATACAGAGAAAAATTTACATTGGAATTACGGATAAATCAGGTAAGGATTTTGTTTGAATTGGATTCGGGCGCAGCTGTTACATTGCTGAATTTGGAATCATTCAAAAGGTATTTTTCTAATTTACAATTACAAAAGACACCAATAAATTTAGTTACGTATTGTAAGCAAAGGCTGGACGTTGTAGGTTTCACACAAGTACAGGTTGCATACGGAAATATTACAAAGAAATTAAATTTATACGTTGTTAATTCTGATAAACGACCTTTGCTCGGGCGTGAGTGGATACGTCAATTGAACATTAATTTTCTAAATACATCAGATATTGCACACATAGATACAAATACACATCTTAATGGTATTCTGACAAAATATTCGGTAGTTTTTGAAAAGAATATGGGTAAAATTACGGGATTGCAGGCTAGTCTTAAAATAAAAAAGGATACACAACCATTTTTTGTTAAGGCTAGGAAAGTGCCTTATGCACTCCTCACAAAGGTGGAACAGGAACTAGATTATCTAGAAAAGGAAGGGGTGTTAGAGAAAGTAAATAGTTCGCAATACGCGACGCCCATTGTTCCGATCGTAAAAGCAAACGGAAATATTAGAATTTGCGGAGATTTTAAATGCACTTTGAATCCAAATTTAGTCATCGATGAATATCCATTACCTACCATTGAATCGTTATTTTCGTCAATGGCGGGCGGTGACAAGTTTACAAAATTGGATTTACAACAAGCGTATTTACAAATGGAAGTACGTCCGGAGGATAGAAAATATCTTACCTTAAGTACACCAAAGGGGTTATACAGAAGTACTAGATTAATGTATGGAATAGCCAGTGCACCGGCAATTTGGCAACGCGAATTCGAAAACATCCTAAAAGATATACCGGGTGTTTCAGTGTTTCTAGACGACATAAAAATTACAGGGCCGGACGATAATACACATTTGGAACGCTTGGAAAAAGTTCTAAGCCGATTAGCCAAATATAATATCCGTGTAAATTATGAAAAATGCAAATTTTTTGCCAAAGAAATCGAATACTGCGGGTACATTATTGATAAATTTGGAATACACAAAACAAAAGAGAAAATGGAAGGGATTCAAAACGCGAAAGTTCCATCTAACAAAACTGAAGTTAGAGCATTTGTCGGTTTAGTAAACTATTACGGCCGTTTTCTTAAAAATTTAAGTACTATATTACATCCAATTTACAATTTATTAAAGGATGGAGTTCCTTTCAAATGGGACAAGAATTGCAAAAAAGCATTCATAGCAGTTAAAAACGAAATCGTTTCGGAGCGCGTGTTAGCACATTTTGATCCAACACTTCCACTAGTTTTAGCTACGGATGCCAGTCCATACGCGGTAGGAGCGGTACTATCGCACACATACCCTGACGGCACGGAACGTCCAATCCAGTTTGCATCACAAACCCTAACGAAAGTACAACAAAAATATGCTCAAATTGACAAAGAAGCATACGGAATAATTTTTGGTATTAAAAAATTTTATTATTATCTGTATGGTCGTCCATTTACGTTGTTGGTAGACCATCAGCCTTTAGTTCAAATATTTTCACCTACTAAAAACCTACCTACATTAACAACTTCACGCATGCAGCATTATGCTTTATTTTTACAATGTTTTAGTTACAAAATTAAATACAAAAATACAAAACTACACGCAAATGCTGACGCGTTATCAAGGCTACCTGTTAACTCAACGAGCATTCATAATTACGATGTTTCAGATAAATTCGAAATATTTCAAATAGAGACGCTACCCATTACAGTAAAAGAATTAGAGTTAGAAACTGCAAAAGATAAAAGTTTAAAGGAATTATTCACTGCTTTAAGGTTAGGTAAAAGCATACAAGCAAAAGATAGATTCAATATACCACAAACAGAATTCACATTACAAGGAAATTGCATTTTTAGACAGCAGATGGTGGTAATCCCTGAGAATTTACGTATGAGAGTTTTACAGGAATTACACTCTTCACACTTCGGAGTTGTTAGAATGAAAGCGCTAGCACGAGGTCATTGTTGGTGGCCGGGCATTTCCTATGATATAGAGATTATTTGCAAAAATTGCATAGATTGTAACAAAATTAAAAATAATCCGGAAAAAGCTCCAATTCACCCATGGAAAACGCCTACTACACCTTTTGAGAGAGTGCATATAGACTTTGCAGGGCCATTCATGAATTATTATTATTTTATTTTAGTAGACGCACATACTCGATGGCCTGAAATACATGTAGTTAAGAATACGACTTCTCAAACTACGATTCTGCTATTAACGAAAATTTTTGCGACATACGGAATCCCTTGTATATTAGTTTCAGATAATGCGCAAACTTTCGTGTCATACGAATTTAAGACATTTTTGCAGAAAAACGGGATTATACACAAACTAAGTGCACCGTACCACCCCGCAACCAACGGTTTGGCGGAGAGGTATGTACAAACTTTTAAACAGGCATTAAGGGCACTTAAGGGAAGCGATAGTGATAGAGAAAGACAACTTTCTAAATTTCTTTCACAGTACAGACAATCACCGCATACAGTAACCGGTGTAAGTCCTGCTTACTTGATGTTTGGTAGGGAAATTAGGTCGCGGTTAGACTTATTTAGGCCAAGTGCTAATAATGCACCAGGTAACACCTTACCTAACGTAAAAGGGGCACGGGATTTGATAGTAGGAGAGAGAGTAGAGGCTAGAGATTACATTCATTGCGATAAGTGGGAGTTCGGTCGTGTGGAAAAGAGATTGGGCAAATTGCATTACCTAATTAGATTAGACGATTCTAGAATCTGGAAAAGACACATTGATCAAATAAGGTCAATTGGGGAGAATACGCCAATAAGTAGGATTAGGAATACATGCCTGCCTGTCTTGTGTGACGACCTGGCTTCGCCCGGTGCTGAGGGCAATACTAATACTTACCAAAGTCCTGAGGTTCCAATTTCAGCATCACTACCTGAAAATAGCGGTGAACCCGAAAGTATAACTGAATCTTCCGGTTTGGCTGAAACTAGTCAAGCTGTTTTACCTGCCGTCCGGACTCAGCCTTGCTCCAGTGACATTTCTGAGTTGCGGCGATCTAAACGTGTTACTAGACCTCCAGTTAGATTAAATTTGTAAATGTATTAGTTGTTTCTGGGAGAGGGAAGAGTTGTTATGTATTAGCAGTGAAATGTATCAGAGTAAGGTTGGTCATCCTGAATTACAGAGACTATCACGGGAGAGGGAATGTGGGACATTCTTTTGATGTTTCGGGATATATATATAAGGTGTAAAAAAGCAATAAAAGGTGATAAGTATTTAGTGTAGTTTTATTACCATTCTCATCAATAATAACTGTGCGATTACATACACAACAATTATTATAACAGTGGCGACAGCGCCCGGGCCTATTTTCTATTGGTTGATGAAAAATCCGCCATGATGAGTCGAGTGTCAAAGTTTCTGCCGTTTTGATCGTGTTTTTATGTATACAAGTCATATAATCAAGTATATTTTTTTTCGTACTCTTCAAATATGTTTAAAAAGTTTCGTTTTATTATTTGTGTAATCACAGGTTATAGTTATTTCCACTTTTTTTTCTTAGAATTCCTATTATCTTCAGTTATTTGACAGTTAATTGACATTATTGACCTATGTGTTTAGTGCCTATCGATAAATAAAATATTACTTGACTTATTACATTACAATAAGGTAAATATAAATATATTATACATAGACAGTAAAGTTTTAAAAAATTAATGGCATTAGAATTAGTAATTTAATATTTAGTGATATAACCTTATATTTTAGATATTGCAATGCCAGGTTGTGCTGCAGTTAGTTCCTCTAATTCTTCAGAAAAAGGATTCATTATGAAACGGTTTCCATAAGATCCGGAAAGAAGGAAAGAGTGCATGGCCTGCAAACATGCATCGTGGTAATTGAAAACCGAGTGACGTGAAACACATCTTGAAGCTGATGTGTGGGAGAAAGTGAGGGTTGATGGAACAAGAAAATTAAGATGTAATGCAATTCCAACCATATTTGCTCACATTTTTGTGAACCTGTTATACATAGGAAACCTCCAGCAAAAAGAGTAACTGCCCCATTTACTTTGGAAAAATAAACAGTTGCCTATGACTTGCGATCCTGACCCAAATTCAACTAACTTTGATGTAGGTACAATCTATAAAAGGAGAAACTAGGTATATATAAATACATAGTAAACTAGTATTGATCATATATTTTACATTTATAATTCAACTTTTAGCTAAAGTGATGAAGTGGAACCAACAGTTGAAGATGCAGCAAGAGATAGCAACCCATTACAAGACTTACTTCTTCATTATAGAACACAAGTGAGAAAATTACATGCAAAACACCACCGATATAGAAATGTTATCAAGAATTTAAGACGACAAGTTGGAACTTTACAATATAAACTTAAAAAGATGGATGAGCAGAATGGAACTGAGGAAAATGTTAAATTATTAAAATCAGTCTTTAATGATGATCAGATATCTGCATTAAAACAACCCAGTAAAAGATCCCGGAAGTGCTCATACCCAACTGTAAAAAAAAGCCTTAAAAATACGGTTTTCCTGTGGTAATAGTGGATATGATGAATTATTGTTGCAGAATTATCCATTACCTTCTATCATGTAATTCATTTTTTATAACAAGTTTTTAAATTTACAAATAAAAGAAATGAATTTTTGAATGTTTCCTTTTCCCTAATTTTCTAAAATAAGTAGCTACACTATTTCAAATGCTTAGGTATTCCATGTACCTACTAATAATAGCTAAATACTTATTAATAATAATAAACTGAATATATACACATGTAATTCATTTTTTATAACATGTTTTTCAATTTACAAATAAAAGAAGTGAATTTTTGAATGTGTTCCCTTTTCCTTAATTTTCTAAAATAAGTAGCTGCACTATTTCAAATGCATAGGTATTTCATGTACTAATAATAACGAAATACTTATTAATTATAATAAACTGAATATATCGCTTATACACAAGAAAAGTGACACAAGTCCAAAATTGCGATTTTTTACTTTTATTGTGCAGTAGGCAGAGAAAAGTATATATTTCTATCTGGAAAAATGACAAAAGTCATATTTCAAATCTACACCAATAGATTGCATTTGTGTCACTTCTCCATTAAAGTCACTACAGTCTATTTTTTAATTCGGAGGAGTAAAATAAAAAGGCGCGTTTACACAATGGAATTTTGGAAAATTCCTTTTTGGCGGCAGTTTAAAAACTAGCGACGATTTTATATAAATTGTAGTCAAGTAATTAATTAAAAATTCATTAAAAAATTAGATAATTTTAATTTGAAATAAAAAGGAATCATCATCGTAAGTGAAATGCTTAAATCAAAAGTTTTAAAGGTGATTTGTATTTTTTAAATTTAAAAAGAAAACACAGATGGTTCTTATTCTTATATGATTATTTACAAGCAAACAAAAATTTAGATAAATATTAATTATAGCATATACATATAAAACAACTATATAATTATTCACTATTTTTTATTATTATATACAAGTAAACAACAATTTAGACAAATGTTAATTATAGCATATACATATGAAACAGTAACAATTTATAATTATTCACTATCACTTTCCATTTCACTTGAACTATCTTCACCCACTGATATAATAAATGGCTCGATTATATCATCGATCAACCCATCTAACTCACACATTCTTCTTTCTTTATTAATCACATGGCCTACGCATTTCTTCCAATTGTCCGTAGTGATATTCTGGATTGCTTTTAGTAAAAGTATCTACGACTTCTTATATTGTCATCTACCCAAACTCATTGTTTGGTATGATCTTCGTTTAGCCATGTTTCATCTAAATAATAAATTGGCAGATTTTGACGATGATAATCTTCAATTGTCATCAAATATATTCTTCTCCGCCTAATTATATCATCACGGTCTATCAAAACACTCTTTCGATTTCTCTTCATATACCTACAATAATATATCATATTTATTCTAACATATCAAAGTATGTAAAATATAAATTTGAGTACTTATATACTCATTTTTTTTGCATATTAATTAGAACATTGGCACTGACCTAAAGTTTATCATTTTCATCAATTTGTATAACCTCTTCGGACCCAGAGTATCATATATGATACTTCGGGATTTTATTTTTTTTCTGCCTCACGTTAAGTAATATCGCGATCGGCCCGCCCGTATCAGATACGATGTGCGTCAAGCTATGCGCGTACGGCATTTTATTACTTACAAACTTGTGAGTGCTTGTTGGCATTATTTCTTCTAAATGACATATTGTACGACATGGCGGCTGCCCCAAAGAAGTTTAGGAACACTGGTAAGTACCTAGCTACTGGGATTGTCAAACTTATGTTTATTCTTGGCTATAATACGTCACATGGCAAACATCATCCCATAGTTAAGTTTTTGTTTTCGTTTGAAATGCATGTATCATTGGTGATACATTGGGACTTGGACCATACAAATTATTAATTGCTATTTGAAACCTACAGGTCCACTTTCTGCAGCTCAACTGCAAGAGATTGCTGACAACTTGAACCTTGACGAGTCTGATGTTGGCGAACACCTATTGGACGACAGCGAAAGTGAAAATGATGATTTAGGCGAAGACAGTCAAAGCATTGCCGATGGTACCAATCAAAACCCAGTTGAAGATGGAAGTTCATCTGAAGCTGACACATCTTCAGATGATGAGATACCTTTGGTAAATTTTTTGCAAAAAGGAAGAAAGAAAAAATGGAAAAGAGCCAGTTTTCAGCCGATAACAGAAAAGTATGAACCACCGGTGCGAATACCACTGGAAATTCTTCCAAAGCCTATCGATTACTTCAAGGAGTATCTCAATTTCGATTTCTTCGATTCCATGGCCACATTCACCAACATGAATTCAGTTAAATTGACTGGAAAATCGATCGATACTTCAGGAAGTAAAATGAGAAATTTTTTTGCATGCAGCATGCTGATTGGAATTTACAATTTACCAAGGATCCGAATGTTTTGGCAATTAGATACTCGAGTACCAATTGTTGCAGATAACATGTCAAGGAATAGATTCTTTACACTACGAACAAAATTAAAAATTGTCGATGACAATGCAGTCTCGAAGGAAGCCCGGGAAATTGACAGTTTTTGGAAAATTAGACCAATGTTGGACAGAATTCAAAACGCTTGCCTGCAAACCGAACGAACACAACAAGTGTCAGTTGATGAACAAATGATAGCTTTCCACGGAAAGGTTAGAATGAGGCAATTTGTTCGCGGTAAGCCTCATCCTGTAGGCCTCAAAAACTTTGTAATGACGACAACTACAGGTATTCCTCTTGATTTTCACATGTATGAAGGCAAAGGTCGAACCACAGACTCTTCCTTGATTCCAACACCTGATAAATTAGACGTAGGTGGACGAGTGGTTCTAAAGCTTACTGACACTGTACCAAAAGGTGTCTCAGTGTTTGTAGATAGGTATTTCACTTCGCGACCTTTGATGGACGCACTTTTGCCACGCACAATCTATGTAACAGGCCGCTAATGAAAAATAGAATTCCGAAAACTACCATAGCGTTAAAAACCGAAAAAGAATTGAAGAAATAGGGAAGAGGGTCTTACGACATGCTTGTTACAGAAGATAACAAGATCGCTATGGTGAAGTGGTTTGATTCTAGACCCATACATTTTGCTTCAGCTGAATTTGGTGCTGAACCGCTGGGACAATGTAGCCGATGGTCTGTTCAAAATAAAAAATACATTGAAATCAATCGCCCAGCTGTGGTTAGAAACTACAATGAAAATATGGGCGGGGTTGATTTACTCGATCGCGTAATAGCAAAATATCCAATGAACAGCAGGACCAAGAAATGGACAGTACGTTGCATCTTTCATTTCTTGGATTTTGCATCTGCAGCTTCCTGGCTTCGTTACAGAGAAGACGCTCGGGCTGCAGGTCTTTCCAAACGAGAAATTATGGACTACCTTGACTTCAAATTCTCCCTTGCAAAAGCACTTTTGTACTCCGATAAACAGAACGAAGTTGAGGAAGAATCGGACGAAAGTAATGAAGACCATTCCGAACAGGGTAATTCTAAAAGAAGAAGTGTTTTGCCGATCCCAGACAAGAGAGTACGCATGGAAAAAGCTAAGCATCTGCCAAAATTTATGAATGAAGAACAGAGAACAAGATCAAGATGCCGATACCAAGGTTGTAAGAGCTTAACTTTTGTAAAATGTTCTTCCTGTAATGTTTTTCCATGTTGTAATATGCAAAGAAATTGTTTCTCTAAGTTCCATGAATAAAAAAATTTCAATGTCTCCCAAATTTTTGTATAGGGCAAGGCCCAATGTATCGCTTATGATACATGTTTTTTTCAAAAAACCAAAACAAAACAAAAAAATCTGGACACTATTTTATGTTATTAACATCTAATATGACAACGTACTGCAGTCAAAACAAAAATCATGTTACCTTTCAGCTTATAGGAATTACTCAAGATAAGGTTATTCGAATTACCTGAGCTCTTATAGCTGTAGTACTCTAATACGGGGAGACGTGGCGTCCTTCCTTCAGGATGGCACTACACTTATTCACTGGGTGTTCCAGGATAGGGCTTATATTAGTGTCGAAGGTTAATGAAAGAGTTGTATAAAACCACATGAATTTATTACCACAACTCGGTCACTAAAAACAATAGCCACGCAGGACTATAAAGAAATGGCTTAAGGCAACACTAAATATTAAGAGATATTTACATAGATTGATATTATATACACTGTCTATTGAGACACCTTGACCAAAGGGCTAATGATCCCACACACAGGGGGATAAGACAAAGGGGGTGGTCGCTAGATACTGGCAGTTTAAAATAGAGAGGGATATTTGAGACACTCAGTTGGGGTTCTAGGGGATAAGGCTCCCTTCGGGGTACCTAGTCAATTAACGCCTAGAATGGGTAAGGCTGCCTTCGGGTACCAAACCAACTAACTACTTCTGAGTGACGTGACGGGGCTATCTTGAGATTGCCAACCGTGCAAGCTTAGGAATCAGTTCAGTACTTACGGTTGTAACAATGGGTACGACGTGAGGTCACTTTAGCCACACGTCACAAGTCACTGGGGTGGTGTATCGGCACAGGTCCTACACTTGGATAACGATCCGTGGTCTGGATCTTTGTTGAAGCACTAAGTGGCACTCACAACTTCAACAACCTCTCGTATTTGGTTGGGTCACTTTGTTCACAGCCTCACTAACAGGTCACGAATGCTCCTTGGATGTTGGCTGAAGCACGCAACTGCTGTTGATTCGGACTCTTGGTCCTCCTCGTAAGTGTTCGGCTTATCCTTTTTAGGTCCTTCCTCGTCTTCGGGTATCTTCGGGTCACCTGGGAAACGTTCGGGTTTGCTTCGTCTCGTTCGTAGAAGCCTTCCTACGCCTTCGGGTATCTTCGGGTCACCTCGGAAACGTTCGGGTTTGCTTCGTCTCGTTCGTGGAAGCCTTCCTACGCCTTCGGGTATCTTCGGGTCACCTCGGAAACGTTCGGGTTTGCTTCGTCTCGTTCGTAGAAGCCTTCCTACGCCTTCGGGTCACCTCGGAAACGTTCGGGTTTGCTTCGGCTGCGTTCGGCTTGCTCGTAGAAGTCGTCCTACGTCTTTAGTTCTCCTCGGGTATGTTCGGCTTTGCCTCGGAAACGCTCGGGATTGCTTCGAGTCGCTTCGGCTTGCTCGTAGAAGTCGTCCTACGTCTTTAGTTCTCCTCGGGTATGTTCGGCTTTGCCTCGGAAACGCTCGGGATTGCTTCGAGTCGCTTCGGCTTGCTCGTAGAAGTCGTCCTACGTCTTTAGTTCTCCTCGGGTATGTTCGGCTTTGCCTCGGAAACGCTCGGGATTGCTTCGAGTCGCTTCGGCTTGCTCGTGGGAGTCGTCCTACGTCTTTAGTTCTCCTCGGGTATGTTCGGCTTTGCCTCGGAAACGCTCGGGATTGCTTCGAGTCGCTTCGGCTTGCTCGTGGGAGTCGTCCTACGTCTTTAGTTCTCCTCGGGTATGTTCGGCTTTGCCTCGGAAACGCTCGGGATTGCTTCGAGTCGCTTCGTGGAGGACTTCCTGCGCCTTCGGGTATCTTCTGAAACGATTGAGCACGTTTCAGAGATCTTCGGGAAAACTTTTCCCGGCTTCGGCTTTTCGTCGGATGCGTTTGAGCTCGCTCGTAATGTTCGGCTCGCTCGTAGAAACTTCCTGTGCCTTCGGGTATCTTCTGAAACGATTGAGTACGTTTCAGAGATCTTCGGGAAAACTTTTTCCCGGCTTCGGCTTTCGTCGGATGCGTTGCTGTTGTCGCTCTAAGTCTTTAGAGTCGACTCGATTCAGCAGCTAGAGCTGACTGACTGACTTAATATAAAATTTCTTAGCTTTTATAACATTTTCAACGACGTAAACAAATGACGCTGATGCAGGTGTTCTTTCAAAGACGCATTCTATTCGTTAGAATAACGACTCTTTTGATTGGGCAGAAGCCCTGGCTTCTCGTGTAAAATATTTTTCACTTGATAAATTTTCGAACAAAAATAGTGGGTGGAGCCTGTGAGATGTATTCAAGTAATTTCCACTTAGTGCATTGGTGAAAAATTGGTAGGTGGAGCCTGTGATCGGTAAGTTCATCATTGGTCACAATAACGACTGTCTGGGTTGGTTAAAGATTTTCAGTATTATTATATTTATTAATACTGTTAGAAATATATGGGAATTTTATGGGAAATGTGCATCGTTTGTTAGGTTTGTTTATAACAATTTCATTCACGGATAGAAATGATTTTTAAGTCCGCACAATCTTAGTAAATATTAATAACAACAATATGTAATGTTTATTAGCTCAAATTTATCGCAAGCACGTCGTTTAATTCGTATCCAGGATACGGCAAAGGTAACAATTCGACCGCTCCCGGGGAAGACGTTGCTTGAGGTTTGTTTGAGCACATTAAAATTTAACCTAAATAAAGTCTCTATGGTCGCTTATATCTACACACGCGAAGGAGGGTTGTTTCGCGATTTGTTCTAAAAAGGAGGGGGAGGTATACGATACACAATGGTTTTGGCTTTAACTCAGTCTTGAACACGTCGCTAGTTCACACCCAGGTAACGGTAGAGTAACAATTCGACCGCTCCCGGGGAAGACGCTGTTCGAAACCTGTTTAAGCACACACTAAATTACCTAAGTAAAGTCTCTACGGTCGCTTATAACTACACACGCGAAGGAGGGTGTTCGCGATTTGTTCTGGGGGAGGGGCGTACGGATGATTCACTGGGCGCTTCCAGTTGCTCCGGGTGGGCGGCCTGGGTCCTGTGTAGGAACCTCTTCAGGGGGCTCATTAGTTGGGGCTGTGTCTCGTGGCCCGTGTGTTGGGGGAGCTATGTCTGGTGGCTCCTGGGGTGGGGCTATGTCTTGTGGCCCGTGTGTTGGGGCCACGTTGGGTCGTCGCATGGGCCGTACCAGGTCTAAGTGAGCTTCACTCGGCCTACGCCTGAACGCGCGACCCAAATAGCTGTAGGGTCGGCGTTTTTGACCACTGGGTACGGTCCCAACCAACGTGGTCCGATATGTTGGCCAGGGGGTAAGTGGGCTTGCACCGTTACACTCGCCTGGCCGCAGTTCAAGTGGCATTGGGGCGTTGGCATTGACATACCTTCGCTCCCGATGCCTCAGTGCATTAACCGGAATATATCGGGTCCGTTTGGCGGCTGGTTCTGGTGGATTCACCTGCGGGTCTCGCCATTCTCCGGGCCGATGCATTTCGAAGCGTTTGGGTGTCTTCGGAAGTGTTCGGTTCGCCCGTGGAAGTCTTAGTTCGGCTTCGGGTGACTTCGGAAGTGTTCGGTATGCTTCGGAAATGTTCGGTTCGGCATTATGTCGGCGGATTGCATGCTTCCTGGTAGCAGTAGTCGTGACAGCCTTTCCTTCCTCGAAGAGTTCCCCGAAGTCATTCAGGGTTCTTTGGAAGGTCTGCTTGTTCGCTGCCGCCCAAGTGGTTGCAACCATGTGTGTCTGCATGGTTCTCGTGGGGCGTTTTTGAGGGCCCCTTGTAATAAAGGGTAGTGTTTGGCTTCTCTCTGTGCCCACATGTATGCACCTCTGCGTAATATCCATTACTGCCTGGCGTTCCTTGAGCCAGGGCTCTCCAGGATGAGGGCGGCTCGCATGTTTGGCACTAACGTCGCATTATATGCGAACGTATGTTACGAGAGGAAGCCTTTAGGTGCTCTTGTGATGAGTCTAGAAGGTGGATTCCTCGTGAATTTCGGGTTTTTTCGAAGCCATTGTCTCCCCCCTGAGTTCGTCGATGCTTTCTGCACCGAAAGTTTCCGTGTCTAAGGTACGTGAAACTTTGCCACACTCACGTTGGCGCGCCAAAATGTTACCTTTCAGCTTATAGGAATTACTCAAGATAAGGTTATTCGAATTACCTGAGCTCTTATAGCTGTAGTACTCTAATACGGGGAGACGTGGCGTCCTTCCTTCAGGATGGCACTACACTTATTCACTGGGTGTTCCAGGATAGGGCTTATATTAGTGTCGAAGGTTAATGAAAGAGTTGTATAAAACCACATGAATTTATTACCACAACTCGGTCACTAAAAACAATAGCCACGCAGGACTATAAAGAAATGGCTTAAGGCAACACTAAATATTAAGAGATATTTACATAGATTGATATTATATACACTGTCTATTGAGACACGTTGACCAAAGGGCTAATGATCCCACACACAGGGGGATAAGACAAAGGGGGTGGTCGCTAGATACTGGCAGTTTAAAATAGAGAGGGATATTTGAGACACTCAGTTGGGGTTCTAGGGGATAAGGCTCCCTTCGGGGTACCTAGTCAATTAACGCCTAGAATGGGTAAGGCTGCCTTCGGGTACCAAACCAACTAACTACTTCTGAGTGACGTGACGGGGCTATCTTGAGATTGCCAACCGTGCAAGCTTAGGAATCAGTTCAGTACTTACGGTTGTAACAATGGGTACGACGTGAGGTCACTTTAGCCACACGTCACAAGTCACTGGGGTGGTGTATCGGCACAGGTCCTACACTTGGATAACGATCCGTGGTCTGGATCTTTGTTGAAGCACTAAGTGGCACTCACAACTTCAACAACCTCTCGTATTTGGTTGGGTCACTTTGTTCACAGCCTCACTAACAGGTCACGAATGCTCCTTGGATGTTGGCTGAAGCACGCAACTGCTGTTGATTCGGACTCTTGGTCCTCCTCGTAAGTGTTCGGCTTATCCTTTTTAGGTCCTTCCTCGTCTTCGGGTATCTTCGGGTCACCTCGGAAACGTTCGGGTTTGCTTCGTCTCGTTCGTAGAAGCCTTCCTACGCCTTCGGGTATCTTCGGGTCACCTCGGAAACGTTCGGGTTTGCTTCGTCTCGTTCGTGGAAGCCTTCCTACGCCTTCGGGTATCTTCGGGTCACCTCGGAAACGTTCGGGTTTGCTTCGTCTCGTTCGTAGAAGCCTTCCTACGCCTTCGGGTATCTTCGGGTCACCTCGGAAACGTTCGGGTTTGCTTCGGCTGCGTTCGGCTTGCTCGTAGAAGTCGTCCTACGTCTTTAGTTCTCCTCGGGTATGTTCGGCTTTGCCTCGGAAACGCTCGGGATTGCTTCGAGTCGCTTCGGCTTGCTCGTAGAAGTCGTTCTACGTCTTTAGTTCTCCTCGGGTATGTTCGGCTTTGCCTCGGAAACGCTCGGGATTGCTTCGAGTCGCTTCGGCTTGCTCGTAGAAGTCGTCCTACGTCTTTAGTTCTCCTCGGGTATGTTCGGCTTTGCCTCGGAAACGCTCGGGATTGCTTCGAGTCGCTTCGGCTTGCTCGTGGGAGTCGTCCTACGTCTTTAGTTCTCCTCGGGTATGTTCGGCTTTGCCTCGGAAACGCTCGGGATTGCTTCGAGTCGCTTCGGCTTGCTCGTGGGAGTCGTCCTACGTCTTTAGTTCTCCTCGGGTATGTTCGGCTTTGCCTCGGAAACGCTCGGGATTGCTTCGAGTCGCTTCGTGGAGGACTTCCTGCGCCTTCGGGTATCTTCTGAAACGATTGAGCACGTTTCAGAGATCTTCGGGAAAACTTTTCCCGGCTTCGGCTTTTCGTCGGATGCGTTTGAGCTCGCTCGTAATGTTCGGCTCGCTCGTAGAAACTTCCTGTGCTTTCGGGTATCTTCTGAAACGATTGAGTACGTTTCAGAGATCTTCGGGAAAACTTTTTCCCGGCTTCGGCTTTCGTCGGATGCGTTGCTGTTGTCGCTCTAAGTCTTTAGAGTCGACTCGATTCAGCAGCTAGAGCTGACTGACTGACTTAATATAAAATTTCTTAGCTTTTATAACATTTTCAACGACGTAAACAAATGACGCTGATGCAGGTGTTCTTTCAAAGACGCATTCTATTCGTTAGAATAACGACTCTTTTGATTGGGCAGAAGCCCTGGCTTCTCGTGTAAAATATTTTTCACTTGATAAATTTTCGAACAAAAATAGTGGGTGGAGCCTGTGAGATGTATTCAAGTAATTTCCACTTAGTGCATTGGTGAAAAATTGGTAGGTGGAGCCTGTGATCGGTAAGTTTATCATTGGTCACAATAACGACTGTCTGGGTTGGTTAAAGATTTTCAGTATTATTATATTTATTAATACTGTTAGAAATATATGGGAATTTTATGGGAAATGTGCATCGTTTGTTAGGTTTGTTTATAACAATTTCATTCACGGATAGAAATGATTTTTAAGTCCGCACAATCTTAGTAAATATTAATAACAACAATATGTAATGTTTATTAGCTCAAATTTATCGCAAGCACGTCGTTTAATTCGTATCCAGGATACGGCAAAGGTAACAATCACATGGCGAAATTGCCCGTGGGCCTGAAGAGGATAATGTTGAACTGCTCATCTGTGACAAATCATCACACTGTTTGATTTCATTCAGCACTTTATCAAGTGTAGGAAGCTCATTTTTATAAAAAAAATTGTGAATTATTTGCCTTATAGAATTCTTGACGGTTTCACCATAATCAGCAATTAAAGAGTGTCTTCCAGAACTTTGCTTGGGTGGGATAACTTGTCCTTTCTGCTTATATGTATTCTTTTATGGTACGATAGACAGTAGACCGTGCCACTCCTAAAAACAAGATAACATAATAATATATTACCCTTCGATCATATATATATATGGATGCGTAATGCAACGAGTTGGTGAGACACATCTGATGTTCCAAATAATTGAAGAAAGATAAATATACACAAATGCATTAGTCTGTGAGAAATAGATACAAAACTTGCACAAGTTTGCCCTGCGCATGATCAACGGCCAACGCTTTTGGCAGTTTCTGATGTTTTTGTTCTCGTGTTTGTGAAAACAAGGTGAAAACGGAAAAATGAAATTTTGTTACGTTTGTAAAAATAAAGTTAATACACACTCGTACCATCAGTAAGTAGATGCTTGTCATAAAATTTTATCTATTTACTATTAAAAACATTTACAGGTTTCCTACAGTACATGCGCCTGCGCAGAATGCAACATTCCGGTAGATATTCTGTCGCTTTTTTTGGAACACGAGCTAGGCAAGGTATTAGGTATCCATGTAAATATATATGATCGAAGATATTACCTAATGATGGTAATGTATTATAATACTAACCTATCATACTCGATATTCTTGCGACAATAGCAGCAATACAATAAAAACACATTTACTTTGTTGTATCACGTTGTTGTAAATGTGTTTTTATTGTTTTAATATTGATTATCACAAAGTAACGGCTTACAGCATTAATTATTTTAATAGCAGTAATCCTCAATCGTGGTTTTATCAGCACATAATTTTTTGAATATATTTACTATATTCAGCTTCACAACAACAGATAGATGTCCTAAGATCACAAATTTTCGCCTTCTTAACAGGGATATTTGCGATCAAGAAGTGCTTGCTACTTCCTCCATATCCAAGAAAAACGCTATGAAAATGTTTTACACGGAGAGTATATCAGTCGATTCAGTTCTTAAAATAATTATTTTACTATTATAACGCAAATTGAACGTAAAAAATTGAACAGAAACGCATTGACAAAATTAACGATGTATACAACAACAGCTGTTGTAACAGTATGGCGGCCGTAAAGATGTAAAATTTCCATACTGTAATTCTTCCCGAAAACTGACAAATAGCAAGCCTCCTTTTTGGCGCTTCAATTTAAAAACACTCCTCCTAATTAAAAAATAGACTATAGATATATAAAGTACCGCAAACCTCCGCCATTTTTGGGCAAAAATTTAAAATAATACCTATCACAATATATAAGATTATTTCGAGGCAACTACCATACCACGCAGAATAGACCAGTTCTCGTCCGACAGCGATAAGGGTTGTTTCGTTGGATAGTTAAAATATCTGTAAGAATATCGCCTCGAGTGCATATTTATAATTCTACCTAAGTCTCTCTCGAAGGGTGCGTGCGAGAGAGACAGTGCGTGGCGCGCACTCAGTTTATCCCACGGAATAGACTGAGAAGTGGCGAGAGTGTAAGGGTAACAACCCGCTTTAAATTCCAGGGATTTGTTTCTCGGTCGAAAAATTCCTGAATATTAATGAGACAAACAATAAAATGTAAGTGTATATATCTAGTGTATATGTATATAGGATTTTAATAGTGTATAGACAAGTCCGGAATCACGGCAAAGTAATAAGTGCGCCTTAAAACTGTAAATGTGCAGTGTGAAAAATATAACAACAGGCAAGAAAAATTCAAACATTGGAAACGAAAAATTTAAAGAAGATCATGGTAATAAAATAACCAAAACCAGCGAATTTGAAGACACAAAAGGTCGATTCGATGCATCGATCGGCCCGGGGTTAAGCCACGTCAATAATAAAAGTTTCCAAAACATGGCAGGTAGTAGCAAAGGTACAGAAAAAAACCTTTTAGATTATTTTTCTGTAGAAATATAATCTAATATATGGCATCCTGGCGGATAAAGTGGAAGATGTTCACATGAAAGAAGTAAGTGAACAATCTCAATCAAACGAGCCAGCGGAAGCGGAGAACTCCGTAAAAAATATCGCAACCGGAGAACAGCCTACTGAAAATAAGGGAAACCTCCTCCAATTTGTTTTGTTTCTCGCATAACTCAAAACTATAAGGAGTTTCGAGAAAAAATAGAAGCAGTTAGTAATAAGTACTATCTTCAATTCTCGGGGGATAATACCTTACTGTATTTCCGGGAATTGGAAGACTATAAAAAGTATATAAATAAATATAAGGATATCATACCGTTCTATACATACACACCACGAGGTGAAAAGACATTAGCCTTTGTTATAAAAGGACTTCATTATGATGTAGAGGCCGAAGACGTCAAGATCGAACTAACAGAACTAGAGGTAGACATGATAAGCGTCGTAAAGTTTAAAAAATCAAAATTCCCGACATTTATGATTGTGGTGTCTAAAAAGACAACCAGAAAGGATCTCGAAACAAAAGCGCGCTACCTCCAACACACCCGAGTGTACTATGAACCTCGCCAGTCCAAAAAGGAGGTTATACAGTGCAAAAAGTGCCAACAGTGGAGCCATTCCACACTAAACTGCTTTATGCGAACTGTAGTGTATTTGAGTGTTTGAAGTTGGTAACATTGGACAGACACTTCATATATATATGGACAGTAACGGGTGTAAGAAAAAGCGTCATTAGCATGAGCATTATATTTTAACAATAAAGAATAAGTATACGTTTATCCTGTACTTAATTATTCCCAATACATTATAAAATTGGCGACGAGAGAAAAAAATTTGTGAAAAGGGCATAAGCATGGCGCAAACAGTCGTAAGGGGTACGATTGGAAACATTACCGAATATAATATGGGAGAAGACTGGATAACGTATGAAGAAAGGATGGAACAGTACTTTATGGCAAATGATATTGCGGATATCAAGAAAGTACCAGTTTTGCTAACATTGGTCGGTGAACAAACATATAAAATTCTAAGAGACTTGTGTGACCCAGATCTACCTAAGGATAAATCATATGAAGACTTATGTGGTATTTTAAAATCTCAATTTTCGAAAAGAATGTCTGTATTTAAAGAAAGAATCGAATTTTACGAATTAAAACAAATGGAAGGAGAATCAATAAGGCAATGGTATGCTAAGATTAAAAATAAAGCTATAACATGTAAGTTTGGAAATTTATTGACCGACAAATTAAAGGACAAGTTTGTTACTGGATTACGAAAAGGACTTGTATTGGATAGAGTCTGTGAAGAAGAGCACACTGTAACTTTAGAAAATTTGGTTGAGGTAGCATTAAAGAAAGAGGCAGTTATAAGCTCAGCATCAAATATAGTGTGTGTAAACAAGATTTCAACGACAAGGAAGTTTGAAGAAAAGAGGAGTTTTAAAGAGCAAGGAAGCAAAACTTTCAAGAAGAAGGAAGACAGGCACGAAAATGGAAAAAGCAAACTGTTATGTAGAAGTTGTGGTGAGGCTGATCATAATTTTGTTAAGTGTAAATACAGAACATACAAGTGTAAGCTATGTAAAAAGGTAGGCACTTAGCTAAGGTTTGCTATTATAAAAATAATAATTTTGTTGAAAGTAATAATTTCATCGAAAACACTGTAAATGATGGTACAGGAAAGGTAGAGTTTGTAGATTTATTTAATATGACAAATAAGAACAATGTAGAACCTATAACTTTAGATGTCACGATAAATAAAAATATTGTTAAAATGGAAATAGATTCAGGTTCAGGAGTATCTATTTTACCTGATAAAATATATGTGAAATTATTTAGTTATATTAAATTAGAAACGTCATTGGTGAGATTAAGAACATATAATGGGAATATTATAGTTCCAAGAGGGGAAATTTTTGTAAATGTTGAATATAAAAATACATCTATTCACAATGTTAGACTAATAGTTGTCGATAGTAATTGTAAGCCATTGCTAGGTCGTGATTTAATGTGCAGATTAGGCATAAGTATTTCTGATAATAATTGTCAGGGAAATGTAAATAATATTTCTTCAGAGCTTAATTTAAAATCGCTTATTCGAAAGCATGATGGTTTATTTAAAAATCAGTTAGGATGTTATAAATACTCAAAAGTATCTTTAAAAGTAAATGAAGAATCGAAGCCTATATTCCATAAGCCGCGACCTATGCCGTTTGCCTTCAGGGAAGAAGTAGATAAGGAATTAAATCGTTTGGAGAAGGAAGGTGTTATCACTAAGGTGGATAATGCGGAATGGGGAACACCCTTGGTTCCTGTTCTCAAAGGGAATGGTGGAATGCGTCTCTGTGCAGATTATAAGGTAACTGTAAACAAATACTTGCATGATTTTAAGTATCCGTTACCAAAGATAGAAGAGCTATTTGCAGCACTACAAGGTGGTGAGTATTATACAAAATTAGATATACTAAATGCGTATAATCAGTTAGAGCTTGAAGAAGAAACGAAATATCTGTTAGCTTGGTCTACGCATAAGGGTATATACATACCAAATAGGTTGCCTTTTGGAACAAAGCCCGCATGTTCCATATTTCAGAGAATCGTAGAGAAAGTATTACAAGGGGTACCAGGAACGATAAATTTTATGGATGATATAGTTGTTACAGGAAAAGACAAGGCTGAACATTTAAGGAATTTAGATTTAGCATTTGACAGACTAGAAAAGGCTGGATTTATTTTAAATATGAGTAAATGCAAGTTTTTTGAGCCAAGAATTAAATATTTAGGGTTCATTATAGACAAAATGGGTTTACATAAAGACGAGGACAAAGTAAAAGCAGTAACTGAATGTGCAAGGCCGAGTAATGTCACGGAAGTTAAAGCGTTTGTTGGAATGATGACATATTATAGCAAATTTATAGAAAACCTCTCAGGAATTTTGGAACCGCTTTATAGATTACTAAGGCAGGACGTGGGATTTGAATGGTCAAAGGAGTGCGAAAATTCTTTCCAAACCGCGAAAGAAGCATTGTGTTCGAATCAAAGTTTAGCTCATTTTAATCCAGATGTAGAAATAAAATTAGTTTGTGATGCATCTAGTACCGGTATCGGTGCAGTATTACTTCACGTTTATCCGGATGGAGCAGAACGACCGATAAGCTTCATATCGCGCGTCTTGAGTAAAAGCGAAGTTGGATATTCCGTTATTCATAAGGAAGCCTTAAGCATTTATTGGGCAGTTCGCAAGTTTTATCAATATTTAGCCGGGAATAAGTTTATTTTGTGTTCTGATCATAAACCATTACTTGCTTTGTATGGGGAAACAAAAGGAATACCGCAGATGGCAGCGGGACGACTACAAAGATGGGCGTTATTTTTAAGTGGATTCAATTACGTTTTTAAGCACATAAAAGGAAAAGAAAACGGTGGCGCAGATGGACTGTCACGTTTACCCTTGAAGCAGTTAATCAAGCAAGAAGATGAGTGTGATTATTTTAATTTTTTGATTGAAGACAAAATTCCTTTGGATGGTAGCGAATTGAAGAAGCAGCTACGCAAAGATGAAATATTGAGTAAAGTTTATTGGTATACACGAGATGGGTGGCCAGATCAAATACCCGAGGAATTAAAGGCATATGCGAGAAGGGCAACAGAAATTAGCATTGACAACGGATTGCTAATGTGGGGCTACAGGGTTTTGATGCCGTCTAGACATAGGGCACAAATGTTGGAAGAAATACATGGTACACATAACGGAATGGTAAAGATGAAGGCGATTGCACGACAGTATTTCTGGTGGCCTGGTCTAGACCACGACATTGAAAGGTTTGTAAAAGAATGTGATGCTTGCATGAGGAATTCAAAGACACCAAACAAAACACCTTTAATAAAATTTCGGGAAGCAGACGATGTATTCGAAAGAGTGCATATTGACTTTTTGGGACCGTTTCAAGGTAAGACATACTTAATACTTATAGATTCATACTCCAAATGGCCAAAGGTGTATGAGGTAACCAAAATGGACACTAAAACGACGTTAGACAAATTGAGGGATTGTTTTGCGCGTTATGGACTTCCAACCAAAATAATTTCAGATAATGGTCGACAATTTGTATCTGACGAGTTTGAATATTTTTGCAAGATGAACAACATCCAACATATTACTAGTAGTCCATATCACCCGTCTACGAACGGTGCAGCAGAGAATGTGGTAAAGTCTTTTAAGAATTGCATGAATAAAATGTTGGTGGATTCTAGAAATATAAATGAATCAATGGACACACTTATAAGTAAGTTTCTCTTTTCTTACCGTAACACTCCACATTGCGTAACCGAAGAAAAACCTTCAAAGTTGATGTTGAATAGGGATGTAAAAACAAGAATGGACTTTTTGACCAAAAGCGTGGTTTTAAAACACAGAGAGAGACAAGCTAAATTTTTTCATGGTAACAGGGATATTTTACTTCAAAAAGGGGAGATTGTCTATGTTAAGGATTATAGGAGTTTGAGTAAGCCATCATGGGTTCGAGCGATAATAGAAACACGATTAGGGGATAGAAATTATGTATGTAGGTTGTGTAATACTAGTATTAGGTGGAGGAGGCATATAGATCAGATTGTAAGGGTAGGTACATTTTATGATAACATTGGCTTTAGAGATGATCAAATTGTTTCAAATAATGAAAAAAATAGTAATGAGATTTGCTTACCCGTTGTGCCTATAGAACTTAAGGAAACAGACAGGTCCAGTGTAAAAGGAAATGATATAACTGTAACCGCACCTACTGGACTGGATGTAACTGCAGATCCTGTTTCTGTAGAGATGTCTGAGAAGGGAACTCCAAATATTGTTGATAGACCCAGGAGAGTTATCAAACCTCCTAGCAGATTAAATTTGTAAAATTTAGGCTTAAGAGGGAGGATTGTAGTGTATTTGAGTGTTTGAAGTTGGTAACATTGGACAGACACTTCATATATATATGGACAGTAACGGGTGTAAGAAAAAGCGTCATTAGCATGAGCATTATATTTTAACAATAAAGAATAAGTATACGTTTATCCTGTACTTAATTAATCCCAATACATTATACGAACAATTAGCTGCGTGAAGTGCGCCGCAGAGCACAGATCCTATGAATGTGAAAAATCGACCACACTCCCTGCAAAATGCTGCAATTGTGGAAAGGATCACCCTACCAACAGCACTGCGTGCGAGAAATATCAAGAAATAGTAGCTGAGAAGCAGCACAAAAAAGAAAAACAAGCAATCATTACGGCAGCTGCAAAGAAGCGATTTATTCCAGCACCCACACCAACTAGAAACGCGTGGACAAATAGGAAAGAGGACTTCCCTCAATTACCAAAATCACCAAAAGATAACATTCAAACAACAAGCCGACCAAACGAAACTACAGTTTCCCAATCAAATGCTGATCATGCACCAAAGCAACCTAAGGCGCCAACATACCCCAGTGCAATTCCAACAGATACCTTCGCAAACCAAAATACAGACGATCTAAATTATATCAAAGAGATCTCTAGCACATTGAAACAGATAAACGAGATAGTTAATCTACGCTGGCTGGCTGGAAAATTGAAAGAGCTACACAGTAAAATGCTGACTTGTAATTCTCTAGTGGAATATGCTATGGCATTAGATGATTTTAATAGCACAAATGGAAACTAAAGTATTACTGTGGAACTCCAACGGGCTCGTTAACAAAATGGGCGAATTTATACATTTTTTACATCAAGAAAATGTAGACATTCCGATGTTAAATGAGACCAAATTGCGTGATCAGGACAACCCAAGAGTACGCGGATTTCGATTCGAGAGGAAAGATGGCCGTAATGGACAAGGAGGAGTGGCCATAGTGGTCAAGGAAGGTGTGAGCTACCAACGCTTAGAGCTGCACAGAGATATGCATGATCAGGAAGTAATAGCAATCCGGACAGCCGACAATACCACCATCATTACATTCTATAATAGCCCGAGAAAGATTCTTCAAACAACTAATTTAGACAGTCTGTTTGGCAGCTCAAGAAAGGTCATAATAGCGGGAGACCTTAACGCAAATCACCCATCCTGGAACTGTCAAAGGACGAATAGAAATGGCAATGTTTTGTATCGATATATCACAATGAACAAAATATTACTTCACAGCACGGATATACCGACACACTATCCTACAAATGGCATGACTCCAAGTACCATTGATCTTGTTCTCACAAAGAACATTGCGAATATAGGACATCTCACCACTGGACAACTTCCCTCCGATCATCTTCCTGTACTCTTCACATTACACTCTGAATATCGTTCCGACACAACCAGGAAAGTATTAGAGTACAGCAGAGCAAATTGGAGAGGGTACAGAGAAGAATTGCAGAAAATCACACAAATTCCACCTGTAATAACAACACAAGTTATGTTGTATGAAGAAATAGAAAAACTGACAGCAAACATTAATAAAGCTGCTAAGAAAGCCATACCTACAAAAAGATGTAACAGACATAATCAAGAAATCCTACCCACGGACATCTTAAATATAATCAAAAATAGAAACATCATAAGAAAACAGTACCAAAGAACCAGGGATATTAGATACCATCTTGACTCCATGGCACTTACAGCTTTGATTAAAAGAAAAATAGCAGAACATCGAAGAAACACCTGGAACAATAAAATTTAACACCGCAGGATGGATCACTATGGCGTTTAACCAAAAATTTGCGGTCAGCGAACACAAGCATTAACAGCCTAATAAGAGAAGATGGCACAGTTGCTACCAAGGACAAGGATGTCGCCGATACATTAGCGAAGGTCTTTGAAAAACAACATAAGACGCCTAAAACAGATGACATCACTGAAAACGAGATAGAACAAGCAATAGAAAACTTCCTCACTCAGAATCCAGTTGATCCCTCTGACACCACCACCCCATTGGTTAAACCATCTCAAATTCATGCAATTATCCAATGCACCCCTTCAACCAAAGCTCCAGGACCAGACAATGTCCAAAATTTTCTCCTAAAAACCTCCCAAGAAAAGCAATAGTACACTTTACCCAAATCATAAATGGAATCCTAAGACTTCAACATTTTCCTTCCGAATGGAAAAAATCCATTATTATCCCAATACCCAAACCTGGCAAAAATCCCACAGATGCTACTTCCTACCGCCCAATATCACTGCTTTCAACGCTTTCGAAGATAGCTGAAAAGATCATTAATGTATATCTGCAAGAACACATACAATATAACGGCATACTTCCGGATGAACAATTCGGCTTCCGACCGGAGCACAGTACTGTTCACAAAGCGGCAAGAATTACTTCGGAAACAATAAATGCCTTTAATAAAAGAAATCATACAGCCTTTGTACTAATGGACATGGAGAAGGCCTTCGACAGAGTATGGACACAGGGATTGATCTACAAGCTAATAAAAGGCAGTTTTCCAGGCCACATAATAAAACTCATCCACTCCTACCTAACAAACAGGACGTATCAGGTAAGAGTAAACAACACTCTATCTGATCCATTAGAGACCACAGCAGGTGTCCCACAAGGTTCTGTGCTGGGGTCCATATTATATAATATATACACTGCAGATATACCTACATTTCATAATAACAACATCGCATCGTACGCCGACGATATAGCCATATATTCACATTCTTTTTCTCCAATAGTCGCGGTGCAAAAGATACAAAACCACTTGATTTTCCTGGAAAGTTATGTTAAAAAATGGAAATTGACAGTGAACCCTTCCAAATCTACCTCCATTATCTTTACGAAAAGAACACAACCAGTTCGAATACCCAAACTATTGAAATTTACTAACACCCAGATTCCCGTTCATAGCAACATCAAATATCTCGGCGTACACCTGGACCAGAGATTGACTTTCAAAAATCAAATAGAAAAGAACGCCAATAGAGCAACCGCTGCACTGAGACAAATATATCCAATTATCAAGAGCTCCAGCACTACACTAAAAAATAAAATTCTGCTTTATAAACAGGTATTACGACCCATACTAACCTACGGATCATCTGCATTTGCTAGTGTAGCTAAGACCAGGCTCATCACCCTGCAACGCGTACAAAATAAATGCCTCCGCATAATCCTCAATAAAGATCGCTATGAATTAGTACAAAGGCTGCACCAACTAGCAGGCATAGAGACAATAGACGAGTTTGTTACTGCAACCGCCAATAAATTCTACAGTAAAACAATCTACCATGACAACCCTTTGATCAAGAATATCACCAGGACACGTCAAACCGAGAACAAACATCACCACCAGTATCAACATCTACCAATATTCCAAATGCCCTTCCCGGATTAGGAAATATGCAGATTCATAATAATCAAACCAACGTAGATGTCTCTTTACTGTAAACCACGAAAACGTTAGAGGTTTTTATGAAAAATTTTCCTCTAATAAATCAGTGAACCTGTGTGTAACATTAACGGAAACGACACAAAGTGTTTCATGTGCGTGTGTAAGACTCAATTGTGCGCGCATCTGTAACAGTGACCAATGCATACGTAATGCTAAAAGACGTTATCTCACAAACTAAAATTGTAAACAGTAAGAATTATGTAGGAAAATTTTGTAAACAAAAATGAAAGAGTTTCATGTAGATATATGTAAGCAATCCTGTAAATATGTTAATAAATATTTTTTGAGTTTGAGTTTGAGTTCTCGTCCGATCACTGAAGTCAAACAGCATCGGGCGCGGTTAGTACTTGGATGGGTGACCGCTTGGGAACACCGCGTGTCGTTGCCTTCTTTTAAACTGTTCACAAGTGATTTGACGGTTGGCGGCCATGTTTGGGCAAAAGTAGCGCTTTCTCTCTCGCACTCTTTGGCCTTATGGATTGCGGTACTTTATATATCTAGTGACTTTATTCTCCATTGTGGAAGTTCAGCAAGGCGTTATCTAGAAAACCCACGATACACTTATACCGGTATGCTCACTTTACCTGTCAATGACGTCACTGCGGAGCAAGTCAGATTGACAGTTCTCATATGGGCAACATTTCGACGTATTTTGAAGTTGTTTTGTCATTTTTTTAAAATAATACTCTATTTAATATGCCAGGTTGTGCTGTATACGGGTGCCGTAATTACAATCAAAAAAGTAGAGATAGCCACATTAAATATTACAGGTTTCCCAAAGAAGACAGGGTACGAAATTTGTGGTTAATTGCGTGTAAAAGGCAGGATTTAATAAATTTGGAAAATGGTAATTCCAGAAGTCTGATTTTATCATTCTTCATAATTAAAAAACTAAAACGTGTCAGCATGTATCTGTTCCATTCATTTTGAGCCATCATGTTTTCATACATCGTTCCAACAAGAATTACTACAATTCTCCCAAAAATCATATGTACAAAGATTTAAATTCAGATGCAGTTCCCACATTTCTTCCAGATTCAAAGAAAAGACAACTTGAAGCAACAAACATGAGTTAAAAATTCTTAAAAGTCAAAAAATAGTTGGCATTTACAATACATATACAGATGCTCTGAGTACTTTACGATTCAGCAGTAATTTGTGTGGAACATCGCATTAGACTGACTTTGAAACTTTAAAGTGTCCGATGCTTACTGATCACCTATGAAAGTGAATGATTTGATTCAATACTTTTTCCAAGACTGTCACATTATGAGCAACACATTTGTACATCTGCAAACATTCATAAAGTATGAGGCATTCTATACATCGATGACACCATAGGTAGTTTTCTTGCTTATTAAGAATTTCTAAATTATTGTAACTATTTCAGGATGCTTTTCGTTAATATATAGCAAGGGTATAATGATAATAGTATTTGGATTTCAATCTGATACAAACTTTTATAGCTTTTCTTTAATAGTGTTAAAAACATTTACTCAAACTGAATTGAAATAAACTTCTTAAACTATCAAGGTTGTTCTTTTATATTTGCAAGCATAATTAGAATTCCTATCTTTCTTAAGAAACATATAATACATTTTTTTTATAAACATTTGTATTCTGTTCAAATACACAGTGTTTTTACCAAACACAAAAACAACCTAATAATATCTTTTCGAATTAAAAATTTTGCAAGGCAGGATAAAGATGAAATAAAAGTTTAGTTTGGTAATTTTATTTTAACTTGATATTATTAGGTATACTACAAAGCCCCTTAAAATTCTGAAATACTTGACCACTGTTATTGTTTAATCTAAAATCAAGATTAATTTATGGCTTAAAGACGGTGGAGTCAGTTTTATTTCAGTGGGTAACTTATAATTATTAAAAACACTTGTAAAATATGTATATTAAATATAACAAATTCCAGCCAAGTTGTATTTGCTTCATTCGAATGTTGGTTTATCTTCTCTTCAATTGCTCGAGACCCTTCTATTAAAAGCGATGTAGCTGTACCTTACCAATATCAAATACTTCAGATCTATGCGATTCACTAAATAAGATTTAATTGTGTGCTAAAGAAAGGAAGTGCCTCCGTAGCCGGCGCCGGTGTTAAGTATGGTTGCCGGCACAGGCATATCGTATCGCTACCGGCGGTTATGTGCACATGTGATTGAATCTCCACCCCCTTTTACAATACCTATAACTAAAAATTTCCGACTAATTTTAAAATATTATCTACAACTATCGCATAATCTATGAATTACTAAGGTAATTTTGGCAAGTTATAACAGTGATTATTCAGTCAGTTGAATAATAATGACAGCGATTGAGTTATGGTTACAACTCAAAAAGTACATATAATATTCGATTCGCGTGTTATGGCTATAACCCACGAAGATGACATGCACCATGAGCGACAGCGCGTGGTGTAAGCATCTGAGGTTCTCTTCCATCGTTGCAAGCAAATGTTTTTCATCAAATAAAGAGTGGTTGCACATAGATCGAGGTTTGAGGATGTGGCGACAAGGTAACTGGACGGAGGTCCAAAACATGCACTGACAACTATAAGGTGTTTTACCTCTAGAAGATCTTCAATAGTAGGAGCAGGACATTTTTCTTCTTCAATAAATTGAAAATCTTTGCATTTAGTCATAGATTCAAGTTGCTGTTGAACCTTTTTAAAGGCGAAATTCCTTAAAAGTCTAGAATACAAATCTTCCGCTGAAAAATTATTTCTGGATAAGAGTCAAACATGTTTCATCTCAGGATCTTGAAAATTGAGGTATTTCAAATTTGCTTCCACATCAACGTTAATATGCCATTTGTAAGTATTTCGTAAAATTGATACACATTCATCAAACTTCATTCTGTTATGTGGTTTTCTGTTTAGATTTGTTAAGTCTTTCAACGTCACAAGGCACCCGGATTCATTAATATTATTTTGTACGATTTTTTTGTTGGCGCGAGCCTGCAATGCTGCTACTAAATTAACCTTAAGCTGATTTGAAATATTCAGTCTTTGCCGGGGTAAACTTTTAAATAAAGTTTGCGATACCGGATTAGTGTGATCTTTATTCTGTTCCTTTATCTCTAAAAATTTCCCACAAGAAGTTAATTTTAAAAACATACCGACTGGGCACTTCTGCCTAAATGTAAATGTGTTTTTTGTTTTATTCCTAGGAGTGGGCATTCTGCCACCTTTAATGCAAGCTATTCTTACATAATGGTAAATTAAGTCTTGTTTTGCTTGAGCTGCCACACTTTCAGGATATCTTTTAGCCTGCGTCTTGATGGTTCTAGAATCTTTATTCCAGTAATCATTGAACACTTCATTTTTGTATTTCTCTAACTGCTTGTTGAAATTCTCGTAACTTTCAAACTTATCGCCCACTTTCAACATTCTACAATTAGAAGAACATCGTTTTTAACAAAAAGCATAGCTACAGGGAAAAACGTATCTGCGAATTTAGGTAAATTAAAGAAAATTAACACTTAAAGTTAAGGCGTTCACGCGCGCAATATGGAAAACAGAGGTTACGTTGATATGCCGGGAACGATACGTGAAGCCAGGTGCCGTTCGCAAATCTTGATGCCGTAGCCGGCATCAATATGCATACAAAACGGATACCGGCGCCGGCTATGGAGGTACTTCCCTAAATAAAATATAAGCTTCAAAGTATATGTTAAATAAATATCTGTATTTACATTTTGGCAATGATTTTATTCACTAAATGAAACACTTATCAATACCTCAATTACAATTTCCAGTTTATATTTACACAGATCATTAATGCATAACTCTAGCACATTTAACTCGTTATTTCATAAAATACCGATCTATGGTAGTTAAAGTGTAGAATACTTTGTACTTTGATACTTTAACTAGTTAATATATAGAATAACGGCTGCACTTTATTTTAAGTGCTGTTACAATAATAATAATAAAATTATTAACCATGTTTAGTGGTATTACCATGGAAGGAAGTGAAATAAAATGAATGAAAGTTTACGGACTCTATAAATAAAAAAGAAACGAAGACGAATAGTGCGTTACTACCACATGATAAATATGTGAGGTTAATGGAAGATGTGAAACGTGCAAAAGAAACTGAGAAGAAAGTTCCCCGAGATTATTGGTTGCTGGAACATTATGATGTACTTGTAGTAAAAGGCATTGAAAAATTAATTGTACCGATGAAAGAAAGAGACTCTGAAGTAGTCTTTTATATTACAAGAAATGATTTGTTTGATGTCCTTTACGACACCCACCTTGCAATAGGACATGGAGGAAGAGATCGTATGGTTAATGAACTAAAAAAGAAGTACAAAAATATAACGCAGGCACAAATAAAAAGTTTTTTGGATAACTGCGAATTATGCCAGCAGAAGAGGAAGAGTGAAAAGAAAGGGGTTGTTGTAAAACCCATACTTTCTGAGCATTTAAATAGTCGCTGTCAGGTAGATTTAATTGATTTTCAATCTCACCCTGATGGCAGTTATAAATTCATCATGGTCTATCAGGACCATCTCACAAAATTTGTTGTGTTAAAGCCTCTAGAAACCAAACGCGCTGAGGAAGTTGCTTGTCGTATTCTTGAAATATTTTTGCTTTTTGGAGCTCCTAGCATTGTGCAATCGGACAATGGTCGTGAGTTTTGCAATAAAATGATAGAAAGTCTTCGAGATATGTGGCCGGAGTTAAAAATTGTGCACGGAAAGCCTAGGCACAGTCAAAGCCAAGGTAGCGTGGAAAGGGCAAATCAAGATGTAGAAAACATACTTACCACTTGGATGCAACAAAATGGCACAAACAAATGGAGTAAAGGGTTGCAGTTTGTCCAGTTTATGAAAAATCGTGCCTATCATTCTGGCATCAAAAGAACCCCTTATAAGGCAATGTTTGGTGTAGATCCAAAAGTTGGTTTAACAACGTCTTTTTTGCCTAAAGAAGTAATAAATTCATTGCAAGATGAAGAAGATTTAAACAAAGTTTTGGTAAACATGGGAAAAGAAACTGAAGAACCGAACCTTGCAGATAGTGAGAATAGTGATAATACAGAAGATTGTGAACAAATTGAAGCAAAATGTGTAATTTGTTTAGAAACCTTCTCATCAGACTGTTATTCGCTGTGCATTGACTGTTTAAAACCAGTTCATTTTACATGCGCAACAGAAATATTTATTAAAAACCCCGATGGGTTGAATCAAGATCGACGATGTCTGTTATGTCACAGACAAACGTCAATAATAAATGAACGTAATGACGCTAGAGAAGGTTTAAGTCAACAAGCGAAAAAGATGAAGATTACTTCAGATAAAAAAAACTCCTTGGCAGCTATTGGGTTCAACAGTTCGTGTACAAGTTCCTGATGTAGACCGTGGAAGAGGAGATCCTAGGTCCGTACTTGCACTAGATATTTCTGATGACAATTATTACAAATTGGGCACAAGGAATGGTGTAATAAAACAACTATATGCAAGATCTCAGTTTAGTGTTTGCGATGAGAAACTTATATCCGCTGAAGAAGTTGCTTCCGAAGAGATATCCTTGCGGGCAGTGGCAACTGCCCAGTCAACCGGCACAGGACAAGGCTTTAAAAAATGTTCTTGCACAAAAAAATGTGAAACAAAACAATGTTTTTGCAAAAAGAATAATGTACTGTGCAATTCCAAGTGTCATGGCAGCGGTCCGTGCACAAATAAATAGTAGTACCTAATATGTAATACAGGCACAGATACAGGGTTTTCCTATTGCTTTTCACTATTTGTCAATTGTGTTCACGATTTAGCAAATATAATTCCCACTTGGCAGCTTTGACAAGCGCTGCCAAAAGTGGGAATTACATTTGCTAAATAGTGAAACACAATAATTGACAAATAGTGAAAAGCAATAGGAAAACCCTGTAAGGCCTTATCGACAGAAAACTGTACATTTAAATGTATTTATCTTTGTGCTAATAATATTGTTTAATTTTTTTACAATAATTTTTTTACTACTTTTGTAAAAATATTGTTCCAAAAATGTAGGAGTATCTATTATCCCACCTATTTATTTCATACTTTCTTTTGCACGATTACGTTATTTTACAGAATAACTAGGTTATATATAGAATAACTAGTTAAAGTATTGAAAAACAAAACTATTTTATGATTTACCTACCGTGGATCGGTATTTTATGAAATAACTAGTTATTTCATAGAATACCGGAATTATTCGCTTTAACGGTAACATATATATACCATTTTTCAAATTTATAAAATCCTGCCTTTTACACGCAATTAACCACACATTTCGTACCGTCTCTTCCGTGGGAAGTCTGTAATATTTAATCTGACTGTTTCTACTTTTCGATTGTGCTTACGACAACCGTATACAGCACAACCAGGCATAGTAAGTAAATGTTATTTAAAAGAAAACCGATAAAATAACTTAAAACAGTGTCAAAATGCAGCAGATATGAGAACTGTCAATCTGACTTGCTCCGCAGTGACGTCATTGACAGCTAAAGTGAGCATACCGGTATAAGCACAGTATAAACAGTGAGAAAACCGACACTCGTTAGTTGAGAATCATACCCTGAGCATTGTAGATGTCATTTTGTTTAAGAAAAGTGACACTTTTGGAGTTGCGTGTTTGTGAAGCAGAAAGAAGAAGAAAGTAATTTTTTAATGAAAATCGACACTTGTCGAGATTGTGTCATTAGTGCAGAGGAAGAAGACCTTTTTCGTTGAAGAATATCGACACTTTTTGAGTTGTGCCACTTTTCAAGCAAAGTAAGTTACAAACTGTATAACAAGATTATTATTTTATGTGTACTATTTTGAGTTGTGTCCGTTTTCTACATTCGGAACATTTTAAATAATGTAATGTTTTGGAGTTATGTCATTTTTCTAGACAATTTTGATTACTGACGCCACACTTGCATTGGTTTCAGTACCTAACTATGACAGAACAAAATGACGTGGCCCCGGTACATAACCGTACTAGTTTACTGGTAAAGTTGGCAAGGCAACAATGTTCGGACCCTACTGTAGATAACACGTTATGGATAGTAAAAAATATTGAAAATAATGGTGTATTGAAGGAAGATCTTGAATCTAGTTTTTCAAACCACGGTAATTAATAATACTTTTATTTACCTACATAGGTTTTAAGTTGATCCGAAAAGTGCGACTGACTTATTTTCTTAGTAGGTACTTATAACATCATAATTTTTATGAAATTTATTGCAGGTAATGCTACAGCTTCACATAATAATATTGCACCTCAATTACTGTTATCTCATAAAAAAGTAAATGAAGAGGAAAATCTTACAATTTCAACTGCTGATGGAACCTGTGATCAGCACAAGGCAAACTATCACTTGTGAAATTAATAAACCTATTAACACTGAAAGTAACTACAACAATAACTCACCTCAACGGGGTAAATATTTTAATGTAAATTGTTTCAGGTGATAATAACATAATTGATGCTCAGTTAACGAGTTTAACGCATGACAATAAATCAGAAGAGGATCCATTTTCTTCGGATGATTCACTTCACGATCCGGATTACGTTAAGGAATCGTCTTCTGAATCTGGAGACATTGTTGCCCATACTCAGCTGAACCATAATAATATCTTAAGAGAAATAAATACCGGTTCTGCCGAAAATGGCACCGAAAAGGAGAAAAAAAAGGCATGAAAAGAAAATCCGATCCTTCAACTTGGCGCAAAAACTTTGCCGCAAAATGTAGAAATTCTGGAAAAGCTTACGTTTCAAGTTCGAAAAGCAAAAAGACATTTGAAGCGCGAAGATTGGGCCCACCATGCAATGAGAAATGTAGGCTCAAATGTGCCACAAAATTATCAGAAGATGATCGCCGTAACATATTCTATGATTATTGGGGTCTAGCTAACTTGGAAAAACAACGAAGTTTTCTGTTGGCTAGTATGGAACGTATTACTCCAAAATACAGATATACAAGAGAGGGCAGTAATCGTTCTATTAATAATGCGTTTTACTTATCAGTACGTGATTCAAAATTAAGAGTATGCAAGTACTTCCTTAAATCGACATTAGGAATTACAGATCGCCCAATAAGAACAGTTTTAGAAAAACAGACACTGTTTACTGGAGGAATGATAACAAACGATATGAGGGGAAAGCACGGCCATCATTGTCACGTTGATGAAAATGTGAAAGAAGGCATACGTCGTTATATTGAATCAATTCCTAAAATAGAAAGTCACTACTGTCGTAGTGATACATCTCGTGAGTTTATCGACGGAGGCAAAAGCGTGGCAGATCTACATCGTGATTATGCTAAACTTTGTGAAGAAAAGAATGAGCCCTCTGCAAACTATTTAATGTACAGCCGAATTTTTAACACAGAATATAATTTGTCGTTTTTCACCCCTAAGAAAGACCAATGTGAAGACTGTGTAATGTTTGCAAATGCTGAGGGAAATGACAAGGAAAATTTAAGCACGAAGTATGAAGAACATCTGAATGAAAAGGAACTCTCGCGCCAAGAGAAGGAAAAAGACAAGCAAAATGTTAGTGACAACTTTATTGTAGCGGTTTATGATTTGCAGGCCGTTTTGCAATGCCCCAGGGGAGATGTTTCTGTTGATGGACAATCAAAATTATTTGAATTTGCCGGGGACTTGTATATATATATGTATAACTGCGTGAAAGTAGTTACACTAAGTAGCAGCTGTAAGCAAGTTGTTCGCTAATGACAAATGTTATTTTGTAATATCTTAAATAGAAAGTAAACTATATTTTTACTCCACTGGCTGGCTTTATTTCAATACAACTACTAACAGGTTATCGGCCCAAGACGTGCTTAGTGCTGTGGTTTGATTTCTTTTCATCCAAAGTTATTTTGTTTGAAACCTTTTTTTCAAACATAATTATATACACAAAATGGAGGACGATAGATACAAGATTCCTTTGTTCGATGGAAGCAATTTTAATAATTGGAAATTTAGAATGGAAGTTCTGTTAGAAGAACATGATTTATTGGATCACGTCAACAAGGATATTGGAGAGGAAGAAGAAAATAAGAAAAAGGATCGTAAGTGCAAATCAATGATCATTCAAAGAATAGCCGATAGTCATTTGGAGTATGTGAAGGATAGCAAAACTGCAAAGAACGTATGGGATACATACATTTGAACGGAAAGGAATAATAGGTCAGTTGTTTTTACGACGCAAGCTGTTGGCCATGAAATTCAGTGATGGCGGAAATTTAGAGAAACACTTTCTGGAATTTGATAAAAGTATTCGGGAATTACGAAATTGTGGAGCAACTTTAGATGAGGCAGATATAATATGTCATTTGTTACTGACCCTACCAAAAAGTTTTGATACAATAGTAACAGCTATTGATACTATGGCAGATGATAAAATAACACTTAATTTTGTAAAAGGAAAATTACTTGATCATCAGCTGAAAAGGAAGACAAATGACAGAATAAATGAAAAAGTAACAAGTACTGCTTTCACAGGTCACACAAAGTTTAAATATAAATGTCACTTATGTGGAAAAATAGGACATAAACGTGCTGATTGCTACATTACAAAAAGAAAAACTGAACACTCAAACAATTACAAAATAAATTCTTTTAATAACAACAGGAATGCAAATCTCACAGTTGAGGAAGATATTGCTTTTATGGTTGGTAATAAACACGCAAACTGTGGCATAAAATGGTTCCTAGATTCAGGTGCCACCGATCATATGGTAAATGATGCAAGTTTTTTTAAAGTTTTAAAAGAATTAGAAGAACCACGAAAGATTGCAGTAGCTAAACAAGGACAGACGTTGGAAGCTCACAGTATTGGTGACATAGATATTTTATCTGAAGTAAATGGTAAACATACAAAAAATACCTATTCGAAATGTGTTATATGTTCCAGATTTGCTGTATAACCTATTTTCAATTCATAGAATTGAAGAAAAGGGAATGAAAATAGTATTTTATGACAAGGAAGTTAAAATTTATAATAAAGACAGCCTACTTGCTAAAGGAAATAGAAGTGGAAAATTATATGAGCTAATATTTCAGTTAGATAGACCGACTGAGGAACTGGCAAATATTGTACTTGAGGATCGTGTACAATTATGGCATAAAAGGCTTGGCCATCTGGGGAAAGAAAGTTTAAAAAAATTAGTTTCGAATGACATGATCGAAGGAATAGACATAGCGACAAAAGATGTGCAAAACAATTTTGAAAAATATTGTGAAACTTGTATTCAAGGAAAGCAGACTAGGTTAGCATTTGAAAATCGTAAAGTTAAAAATACAAGACATCCTTTGGAACTAATACATAGTGATGTATGTGGACCAATAACCCCCATAACGTGGAATGGTAAAAGATACTTCTTAACTTTAATAGATGATTACACTCATTTTGGTATGGTATATTTAATAGAACAAAAGAGTGAAGTATTAAAATGTTTTCAGGAATATGAAGCTTTAGTGACAGCTAAGTTTTCTACGAAAATATCAAGATTAAATTGCGACAATGGAGGGGAATATATATCAGGAAAATTTTCAGATTTTTGTAAATCTAAAAGTATTATGGTTGAGTATACAGTTCCATATACTCCGCAGCAAAATGGTGTTGCTGAAAGGTATAATCGTACACTTATGGAAAAGGCTAGATGTATGATTATAAATGCGAGTCTAGACAAACGTTTCTGGGGTGAGGCGGTACAGACAGCAGTATACTTATGTAATCGAAATCCATGTAAAACAATTATGCATAAAACTCCTGCAGAATTATGGCTAAATAAGAAGGTAAATTTAACGAATTTAAGAGTGTTTGGATGCAAGAGTTATGCACATATACCTGAAGTATTGCGGTCAAAACTGGATTCAAAGACAAGAAAATGTATAATGATTGGATATGCCAATCATGGATATAGATTATGGGACACTGAACAAGAAAGAATAATAATTGCGAAAGATGTTTTTTTCAATGAGGATAGTAGGTAATTTAAAGGAACAAATATCATTTTATGACCAAGTTAATAATGAAAGTGATAAGGAACTTGAGGAAGAAATAAAAAATGAGACAATTAATTTCAAAAATTCAGAACAAGCAACAGAAAGAGAAGTAGATAATGAAACAAATAATTTTGAAGATTCAGAAGAAGCAACAGAAAGCAAACGTGATCGCAAACCACCAATATGGCATTCAGACTACGAATTTCTTAGTTTTGTTTTAAATACGTCAATGTTAGAAAATATTCCAGAAACAATGGAAGAAATAGAAAAATCATCAGATAGGGAACACTGGAAAAGGCTATTGAAGAGGAATACAGTGCTTTGTTGTGTATTTACTCGTTATAATAAAACACGGTCGGGTTCTTTTAATGTATATTACAGCAAAACAGATCGGTACAAAAAGAGTTACATTACATCGGTATTGTGTTACGTGATTACTCTCGTTACAAACTACTACTTATTCTATGGGCAACCTCTGCAATACATATTCCCTACATAGAAGTACCAACTTGTACATAATAGTACTAACACTAACAAACATAACATTTCCCCTCTCACTTAAAAAACAAGGAACAGGATTACCAATATCACAGATCCAAGCGTTGTGGTGTTCTCCTGGTGCGGTCACTTCGCCTTAGTGTAACTTCTACATTTGGAGTGCTTTCAGCAGTTTTTAACTGAAGCTCAGTTGACTCATCTTCCCTGCAATCTACTTTTTCAGAACTTCTACATGGAACTGTATCATCTTTAAGTACCCCTTTATCTAAACCCTCACATGAAACTTGAGAACTCTCTTGTACATGCTTAGACATACTAGGCAGAACAGGTGTATAAGTATGTAAACCTGACGAAACAATTGATTGATTACTTGCTTCTATATTTGTTAGGCATTTTCTTAAGCTATTTACATGCTTATACATAATAGTTCCATCAACTTCAACAAGATAGGTAACAGCACTAATGTTCTTTTTTATAACTCCCAGTTTCCACTTGTCACTTGTATATGGTCCCAATTTCCCAACAAACACTTTGTCACCAACCGCAAATGTCTCAGGTTTGACAAAATCAAACGTTTTATTAATAACTATTTTCCTTCCCATTTTAGGTTTTAACATGTCCAATTTTGTTTTTGGTTTGATCTTAAAAATAATTTCGTTAGGACTAAGTCCAGTACTTGTACAAGGAGTATTTCTATAACTAAATAAGAAATTTACAATTTGCTGTTGAATTGTCAAGGTAGACCTTTGTAACAAATATTTGTCCAAAGTAGACTTAACATTTTGCACATGACGCTCCGCAATACCATTTGATTGGGGGTGATATGGTGGCGATTTTAATACTTGAATACCATTAACATGACAAAATTTTACAAAATCTTTTGAGTTAAAAGGTGGTCCATTATCACTCACAATCACATCAGGTAAGCCCATCATTGAAAAAGTAATTTTTAATTTTTCAATTGTCTCTGTAACATCAAAACCCTTAGACATCCAATGAATATCAATCCACCTAGACTTACAATCTACGATCAACAAAAAACATAAACTATTCTTATAAAAAAAATCTACATGTATTCTTTGAAATACGTTTTCTGTCGGGGGCCAAGATATCAAGTGTCTTTCATAAGTCTTTTTATTAACTTGACATACACAACACTGATTTACTACATTTTCAATGTCTTGTTGTAACTGTGGCCACCAACATACTGATCGAGCAAGCATTTTCGCACGTACAATGCCTATGTGATCTTCGTGTAATAGATCCAAAACAATTTTGCGCAAAGCTTGAGGTATTACCACCTTCATGCCTACCATCAGACAACCTTCCTCTACTGACAAATCATTTCTTTTCACATGATATGGCTTATAGTCTGTATTTATTTTATTTGGCCAACCAGTTTTAACAAACTCTATAACCCTCATCAAAACTGGGTCCTTTTTAGACACTTTCGCTATGTCATCGTGCGATAAAGGTAGTTCCTCGGATAAGTTGAACGAATTTAAGGAACTATCAATGTCAGTTGGACCTGCCAAGGGCAGCCTAGATAGCATATCCGCTTCAAACATTTGCGACCCTTTTCGATATTCAATTTTATAATCATATGCCGAAAGTATTACATTCCACCGAATAATTCTAGAGGCCGACATCACCGATATACTGCGATCCGGACTAAATAATACCTTCAAAGGTTCATGATCTGATATTAAAATAAATGACCGCCCATATAGATATTTGTGGAACCGTTTAATACTAAAAATAATCGCGAGTGACTCACGTTCTAACTGTGAATAATTTCTTTCAGCTTTTGTTAATGTACCAGAAGCGTAGACAACGGGTCTGTCAACACCATCTACCCGATGACTCAAGACTCCACCTACCCCATATGAACTTGCGTCACACGATACTACAATTTGTTTACAAGGATCATAGTGTATTAACACTTGATTTTCCTCTATTAACTTTTTACTTAATTTAAATGCTTCCTGACATTGTTTATTAAAAACAAACTCACTAGACACCTCTAATAATGTATATGGTGGTTTTAAATGTGATGATAACATGGGTATGAATTTACTGTAATAATTCAATAACCCTAGATACGCACGCAATTGTGTAATGTTTTGTGGTTCCGGTGCATTCCTAATTGCTTTTACTTTTTCGTCAGTTGGATGTATACCCTGTTCATCAATCATATGACCCAAATATTCAACCTTATTTTTAAAGAAAATACATTTGTCCAGATTGACCTTTACGTTATAAAAACTCAACCGTTTCAACACCATATTTACCGTGTCTCTAGCTTGTTCCCTATCGCTTCCTGCTATAAGGATGTCGTCCAAATAACAATTTACGTTCGGTATTCCACACAGAATCCGATCCATCACTGCCTGAAAAATAGCTGGCGCGGACGCGACCCCGTACGTTAGCCTACCCACTTGGCAAGAAACGTTACATAATATCAATGCAATATTACATTGTATATTAAAATGAAATATTTACAAATAAATATTACATATACATTGTTTTATTATAAGAAACATTACATAATGTTAGGTAAATGTGACAGTTGAAATAATAACATAACATTTATAGACAATATTACATTCATATTACATGATATTACATAATGTTAAGTAAATGTGACAGTTGAAATGATAAAATAACATTTATAGACAATATTACATTCATATTACATAATGTTAAGTAAATGTGACAGTTGAAATGATAACATAACATTTATAGACAATATCACATTCATATTACGGTAATATGACCGACGAAATACAATTATTAATAAGTTTGCACATATGTGTGACACGTGATGTGGCCATCTGGTGGTGAAATGTTTTTAAGGCGTCGTTGTTCCAGCCGTTAGTGTACTAGTCCTAAATCATATCCGAAAATAATGGATGTGCCCAAGAGTGACAAGGTAAGAAGTATTTTTTATGTTAAAATCTTCAAACATTATTAATACGTATATATTAGGTATATAAGAATGTAATATGTTTTAAAAAATATATTCGATATCTATATGACGCCATAATGTCTGTAAATCCCCTGCCACCATAGAAAACTGCCGCTCCGGGTTGAGTATGTACTGCATAATATAAGAAAATTTAAAAATTATATATCTACATGTATATGTGATGCATTAAGGGTAGCAAAAAGCCTTACTCTGGTGATGTGCTTGTTGGTTTACGTGTCTGCATGGTCAAGGTTATGTTTATCATATTCCATATGTGCATGTATTTCCCTGCCGCGAACGGTTTCACGAATCTTATAGAACATTAAAAAAATTAAAAACATACGTATTCAAATAGAAGTAGTGAAAGCACGTTCTGAAATATAGACATCAGCATTTCGCCAAGCACGACAGGTGAAATCGGTGGCTGTACACAGCATTCCAACAATAGATTTATTTTTTACCCATATGCCTAAATAATTTAAAGAATGTTTATATTAGGATATAAAGAGATATATCAGGCACCTATAATTTTTTTTTTATCTTATATCGGACTGACATTTACTTCTGTAATCTTATTTTTAAATAATAAAAAAATTCTTCGTAATAATAAGAAGACTAAACAGCTGTTTATAAAATAACTGAGAGATATAAAAATGTAATACGTTTTTGTATTTGCACATGTATGATATTTTGTAAACTGATAGTCATTAATTAAGTTACTCTAATTATTACTTATTGTTTCGTAAATACAGGGTATTTTTATTGAACAAATCTATACAAATTTGAGTAGCTATAAACTCTATTACAAAATTGTAATTTCCATTAACCAAAAATGTTACATTCCATGTGGAACAAACAAGCGACAATAATGCGGTATTTTAATAAATTACTTATATACACAGTTTAATACATTTTAATATTATATAAGAAACTGTAGTGAAACTACAAGTCGGTATATGTAGTTTAAACTACATATGCACATACCAACTTGTAGTTTCCTACAATTAAAAAACAAATTTATTTTAAGGGCCTGTCCTGTGGGCGCAAAACAGTTGGTAATGTAAGTAAACGACATATAAGAAGACGTGTCTCATCTCAATTAACAAAAGAAAGTCAAAGATATAGGGTTACCTCGAGAGCTTCTAAAGCTCAAAGTATGCCTAATCCCAAAAGTAGTATAAAGGTTGCAGAAGCCTTACCAACAAGCATATTTGCCAGTAAATGTAATCGTAATTATGATGATGATATTAAGACAAAACTAACTAAATGGGCTTGTAAACATAACTTACCAAGAAATGCCCTTGATGAATTGTTATTGTTACTACGTGAAGAACGTCTTCTTTTACCAAAAGATTCAAGATCATTAATAAAACATAATCATAGTCTTTCAGTTGTAACTATGGGGTCTGGCCAATATGTACACTTTGGTTTAGAAAACGGTGTAAAATCTGTATTAAATGGAAATCTTACCAGCACTAACAACTATAAACTAGAGATTAATAGTGATGGTCTTCCTTTAACAAAAAGTTCCAGTAGTCAATTTTGGCTGATATTGGGTTCAATAGAAATAGACGAATATCTTAGTTCACCTTTCATAATAGGAGCATTCCATGGAATGTCAAAACCCGATGATCCTGAAACTTTTTTAAGGCCGTTTGTTAATGAATACCATCATGTCCAGCAAAATGGGATAGTAATTGATAATAGAATTATATGTGTTACTTTAGATAAAATAATATGTGATGCACCCGCAAAAGCTTTTCTGTTAGGTGTAAAATCTCATAATGCATACTTTAGTTGCACCAAATGCATTGTAGAAGGTGACTATGTCAATAATAGGATGTGCTACTTGAATACCAATTCGCCGCTAAGGACTGATGCTGGTTTCAGAAACAGACTATACGAGGAACATGATTATTATAAAACCTCGACACCCTTGACAGATATAAATTTTGATATAATAGCTCAAATACCCTTAGACTATATGCATTTGGTATGTCTTGGTGTAATGAAGCGAATGCTACAATTTTGGTTTAAAGGAAATAGGTCTGTAAGACTTTCAGGTAATAATATAAAAGAAATGTCATCTATGTTAAGTGAATTCAGAAATGTTATGCCATCCAAATTTTCACGTTTACCTCGAGATTTGGAAGTTATTGATAGATGGAAAGCTACTGAATTAAGGCAATTTTTATTATATACTGGGCCAATTATATTAAAGGAGGTTCTGCCAAAATATATGTACGAACACTTTCTTGCTTTGCACTGTGCAATCCGGATTTTAGCTTCTCCACAGCTTTGTAGAATGTATAATGACCAAGCTAAACAATGTATGATATATTTTATTGAAAAATATGGAACAATATATGGTATAGAATATGTCAATCACAATGTTCATAATCTTATTCACTTAAATGTAGATGTATTGAAATTTGGAGAATTAGATCGTTTTAGTTCTTTTAGATACGAAAATTATAATTATATAGTAAAATCCATGTTAAAGACAACAAAGTATCCACTACAACAACTTACGAATCGAGTAGTTTCAAAACAAATGTACGGGGACACTGATGTGAAGAAGTTTCCGAGCTTTATTAGAAAAAGTAAAATAGAAAATAATAAATGCTATTATTTTGGAGTTGTATTAAGCCACTTTCGAATAGACTTATCAGAAAAAAATAGATACTTTATTTTAGATGATGATAGATTCATTATGGTAGAAAGTATATATACTGATCTTGAAGATAACATTTTTTTAGAATGCAAAACATTGTTTCATGTGAAACCCATTTACGTACGACCATGCCCATCAACACTTTTTAAATGTGTTTATGCAAAGTCTTGTTCAGATTCTGGAATAACAGTATCCATAGACAAATTAGCCTTTAAATGCCTGAGGTACAAGAATTATTTCATATCGCTTATTCATTATAATTAAGAAAGGGAAAAAAATAATAGTTGTAAGTTTACAAATATCGTAATGCTTCATTTAGTAATTATTTGCAATAATACTTTAATTTTATTTTTAGTTATTTGCAGTAGTGAAATTTGCCGAACCGGACAAATTTGGTATATGTAGCGTAGCTACAGTTCCAACAAATTGGATTTTTCCAAATCAGAGTAATATCTTTTGTAAATGGCCTAAAAAATTCAAATCTTCTTATGTGGAAAAACGAAAGGAACCCCAAGAAAATTGGGATAATTTTGCAGTTGACATAATAGCCGAATTTGGTAATTTAAATATTAATTTAGCAATTAGTATTTATTTATTTGTTTCCTTAGAACATTCATTATAATTCTTTCTAGAAACATTACCAGAAGCAAAAAAGAAAGAAATTCTATATGCAGTAACATCCGATACAGATGAAGTTCCATCATTAGGAAAAGGCAAAAGAAAGAAATATGTATCAAATCGTTGTAGGACCATAACGCCACCACCAAATGTACAAATAACGGAGACAGTCGAAACAGATACAACAGACACAAGTAGTACTCTGGATGGTGACTTGGAAATTAATCAAGAAAACACTGATGGTCGTCGCAAATCTAAGTGTTTCAAAATCGATAATGAAAATGTGTCTACCAAAAATATTAGTAAATTAATGAATAGTATGTTTATATGAATATTATGAGTTAACCTTTTGATAATATTTGTTCTTGTAGAATTTATGAGCAGCATTGATGATACAAGATATTTACAGTGTAGTACCGACTCTGAAGCTCAAAAAATACTGAAAACAAATGAGATAAATGAGGTTTCATTGTTAGATTCGAATAAACGCTGTACTGAAAATGAAGGAAACATTTCAGACCTCTCTTATTCATTCCATGATGGAACAGACGATGTAGGTGAGTTTTTTATTAGGTACACTAATATACATAATTTATAATATATTATTATCAGACTGTACTATATACTGCAGTAATATATGTTAATTTAAAGAATTTTCTATACAATTGGAAAACATTCTTAAATATTCTGTTTTGCTTTCTAGAGCCTGAAGTTACAAACAGTATTATTTTAAAAAATATATTAAAAATATTAACACAACAGAAAATTTTGAATGATCGGTTTACCAGCATAGAAAGATATATCAGTCAACATATTGGTATACCCATTACGTGTGATGCACAATCTGATTTATCCAATTTGCCTTTAAAAACAAAGGAAGATTTAAATGATCTAGAAAAAAAATTAGAAAATGAAAAAATTAAAGCACAATTTATACTATTTACTGCTAGAATTGGAGGAATAGACAAAAGAAATTGTGTTAGAAGAGCGCTTGCTAGAATTTTTACAAATTCATTAGGTATGAAATGTTCGTGGACGGGACAGAAACAAAATATTAGATTAAAAAACTACAATAAGCTAATGGAATATATTAAAGGTAGGTAATTAACATATGTTCATTATTAATGTCTAAGCCAAATATATTGACATTCGGATATACATTTTATGTATTTTTAATTTTGAAAATACTCTATAGGTATATAAACTACTGATATACCTATAATTGTGTTTAAATTTGTATCCTTCAGTCAGCTTGAATACTGAATTTACAACAAATGCATGTGATCCTTTTCCTTTTTTTAGAAGGAATTAGAACGAACATAGTAATTACAGATGCAGAGTACGAAACTATAGTAATGGAATGGTTTCGATATGCGAAACTTCGTTTTCAGAGGAATAACCAATAAATAAATAGATTTTTGCAATACTGTGAAACAGAATAAATAAACTTTTATTTAAGAATTATTTTAATGATATATATATGTTATATAATAACAAGTATAATAATAAAATCCATTTTTTAAAAGATTTTGGAATATTTTTTTGAGTCCTCCCTTTCAGTCATAATGTTCTAGTTCTAGTTATTGATAACGGTATATAGAAACTATAAGAGATATGAACCCAGATAATGGTGTTTTGTCAGCAATAATACTGTTAAAAAACAGTTTCACTGACTCTGGAAATAACACACGATTGTCTGTCGACAGGATAATATTATTTAAAGTTATATTATCATGTCGACCGACGTAAGATTTTTATTTCATATCGTTTTCATATTCAGAAATATATTGGAAATATTTATTTATAACATTTCACCAACGTTATTACAAAATATTACATTAATGTTTATTGTAATATCACAGTAACGTTTTTATTTAATATCATTTTTATATTAATTCAAAAACATAATTTAAACATTTATCTGTAACGTTTAATCAATATTATTACAAAATGATACGGTAATATTTATAGCAAATGTTACTTTGTAACATCGCTTAGGCGGACATGTAATGCTTGTAGAAACATTTCTGTTTGCATTATACTAAGCGTAACATGAAATGTTTCATGTTACATTGCAACATTTTTGTAATATTTTATTAACATAATATTGCCAAGTGGGTAGTATACTGAAACAACCCTATATGTGTATTGATAGTAAGGTACTTCTGAAACTCAGGATGTACTCTTAATTGCTGATACGCTCCCGTTAAATCTAACACAGTAAAATACCTGCCACCTGCCAAACTAGCAAAAATATCATCTGGTGCTGGCAATGGATACTGATCAATATTTAACACCCGGTTAACAGTAACTCGAAAATCGGTGCAAATTCTTACATCCCCATTCTTTTTTGGTACAACCACAATGGGTGAAGCCCACTCACAATGTGCAACCGGTTTCAAAATTCCTACTTTTACCAACTGCTCTAACTTCTTCTCCACTCTTGGTTTCAAAGCATAAGGCATAGAGTATGCTTTCTTAACAACAGGCACAACGTTATCTTTAACGCTAAATTTAACCTCGAATTTACTAATATAACTACATAAATTTGAATCAAAAACATTTTGATACCTATTTTTAAATTCGCTTACTATATCATTAACTGTCTCATCACAATTTCCTGTCACAGACTGGTTATTTAAACAAAAACTCCTTTGCCATTCTGGAAATAGAATACTCAACCAGTTTCTACCTAGTAAGGGTACAAAACTTTTATCTGATTCGATCACAGTTAATACCAACTTATAAGAGTTACCACCATAGCATACATTAGCTAAACATTCACCTACAGACTTGATATCCTGGCCCGAAACAACATTTAATTTATAATTTACAGGCTGTAAAGATATCGAGTTGCTGAAGGTCTCTTTAAACATATTAACTGACATAACTGTTTTACATGCCCCTGTGTCAATTTCAAAACATAACATTTTATTGTTTACCTTTAACTCAACTTGATGTGGTGATATCATAGCACTACCGATATTGTTCAACCCAAGTAACTCACTATTGACTTCTACCTCATCCCTCGCTGGCACTGCCTCTTGTTCAACTGCTCCTACCATAGCTGACTTTTTGGCTGGACACAACCGCTTTACATGACCAAACTGTGAACATGCATAACATCTCCATTGCAATGCAGGACACTTTTCCCTTGGATGACTCCTTCCACATTTGGTACATTCACTACTATTGTGTTGATGTTTATTTCTTCCAATCTGCTGTTTTTGGTCCTGTTTGGGCACTTTTGTTTTCCACCGTGGCTGATTGACATAATTCACACTACCACTGCTAGTATTTGCTAGCGTTTTCACTTGCTTTTCAGCCAACTCCGCTGCTAAAGCTGATTGACATGCTTCAGAGAATGTTAGTTTCACTTGTGAGAGCAACCGCTTTTGAATCCCTTCAGATTTCAAGCCACACACAAATCGATCTCTTAATGCATCATCTAAGAAAGATCCAAACTTACACAAAGTTGCCAATTTACGCAGTTCCACTATGTATTCTGTTACACCCTGCTCAGGCCCTTGATTACATTTATTAAATACAAATCTTTCGTAGATTTCTGATACCGGAGGCGAATAATGTTTAGACAGTGTGTCTGTAACTTCGATATACGTTAACTCAGTTATTTTCTTTGGTGCCACCAAGTTCTTTAAGGTTTGGTAGACGCATGTTCCCGCCAATGTCACAAACATCGATACTTTCATATCCTCAGTCACTTTGTTTACAGTAAAGAGATGCTCGACTCTTTCCAAGTAACTTTCAAACTCTTCTGCTTTTCCTTTAAATGGTTCTATATTTCCAATCAACGGCATTTGCCCTCTTTTTTTTTTCTTTTCACTATGAGATTGCGGTTAGACGCTATACCACCAACTTCTCACTGACGCCTGTACAACCGATATTATTTCACTGTTCTCATCAATTTACTCGTCGCCAATATGTTGTGTATTTACTCGTTATAATAAAACACAGTCGGGTTCTTTTAATGTATATTACAGCAAAACAGATCGGTACAAAAAGAGTTACATTACATCGGTATTGTGTTACGTGATTACTCTCGTTACAAACTACTACTTATTCTATGGGCAACCTCTGCAATACATATTCCCTACATAGAAGTACCAACTTGTACATAATAGCACTAACACTAACAAACATAACATGCTTTACTCAAGAATAATGCATGGGAATTGATTGAAAAACCACAAGAAGCCAAATTGATTGACAATAAGTGGGTGTTCAAACTAAAAACTGATGAAAATGGAAAAGTGACAAGATACAAAGCACGGCTAGTTGCAAGAGGTTTTTCCCAAACAAAAGGTTTAGACCAGTGGTTCCCAAACTTATTTTGCCTACTGCCCACTTTGAGAATAAATTATTTTTTAGCGCCCCCATTTTTTCACCTACTCAAAAACCACTATAACTTCAAATTAAATTAATTATTGTGAGCTATATTAGCGGAGATTAAACATTCATTCTAAACGAGACTTTTACTATGGGTTATAGTAAAAGTCTCGTTTAGAATGAATGAGTTAACTTGAGACCTGAGCGTAGTAGGTAGTACACAACGGCGCTCAGGTCTCAAGTTAACTTTTACGGGCTACACCTGCCAATGAGAATGATTATTGAAACGCAACTTTATAGTATTCAGACAAAGTATCTTTTATTCAAAATTCAAAATAAAACAAACATAATCGATTCTAATATAAAAACTAATGTGAAGGATGAATCTGATGCTGTTTAATAAGTTTGTTGATATCAGGTTCCAATTTACTCAAGAACAGCCGCAAGTCACCACGTTCGGTAACATGCAAACGATTTCTCTTTTTAGTAAGCAGCGTTGCTACAGCACTAAATCCACGTTCACACAAATATGACGATGGGAATGCTATCAAGAATCGTTGAATGATTGACCACAATCCAGGGTACAATTGCGGGATCGGTTTTTGTAGCCAAAATTCTTGGTAGCCATTTTTGAACTTGATTTTTATTTCCTCGTTCGTTGTCAATTCTATAAGTTCTTCTTCCAGATGTGGTGATATTGCTGTGTTGACATTTGAAAACGGATCCAACACCCAGTCTGGTATTTCCAAGTTCAAAATATCCTGGTATCGTTCGGTGAAGTCAATGTGGAGCTTTTCCAAATGTTGGCAGTAGGCAAACAAGTCGTCGTTACTGCAGGATACTGATAAATTCGGAAAATTATGAAACTCACGTCTGCCCATATTCTTTTTGTGTAGAAGCAGTTTGGCTGCGAAAGCAGCAACGACATTTTTTGTTTTAATTAAATTTAGTTCATCGCCTTGCAGTTGGAGATTCATGTTGTTGAACAATTTATACAGGTCTGTCATGTAAGCTATATCATTTTTTGATGTAATGAGCTTGTTGCGCAATTCTGTATCTTTAGTTTCCAAAAACTCTATCACAGAGTCAAACAGGTTGTAAAATCGAGTCAGACAATTGCCTCTTGATAGCCAACGAACTTCGGTATGAAACAACAAACGGTTGAAATCTTCGTCATTAGTAACACAAAGCTGATGAAATAATCTATCATTCAAAGAGCAGTTACGGATTTTATTGACTGCTTTGATGACATATTGCAGTGATTGAAATAGTCGTTCACTTAAACTTCTAGCAACCAAATGTTGTCTATGAATAACGCAATGTACAGCAAGGACATCTGGAATTTTATTTTTTACGTACGCTATGAAGCCTTTATGGCACCCTGTCATAGCCGGAGCGCCATCCGTAGCAACTGATATAATATTTTTCAAGGGAATCTCTTTCTCATCACAAAACTTTTCCAATGTATTGAATATGGTTTCGCCTTTTGTATCGGTCTCTAAATTTCTAGCAAACAATAGTTCTTCACATATTTTCTCATCTTTAATAAACCTCACGTAAGACAGCAACAATGCTTCATTAGTTGGTAAAGTGGACTCATCGAGCTGAATTGAGAATTGACTAGTCCTCAGATGATTGCACAATGATTCTTCTATGTTTCCGGCCATTTCATCAATTCGTCTTTGCACAGAATTATTACTCAAAGGAATTTTTCCGATAATATCTGCGGCCGGTTTATGAGGCACAGTAGTTATTACTTCCTTTATTGCTGGCAAAATTAACACTTCTCCGATGTTGTGTGGTTTGCCTTTTTGAGCAATTAACAAAGAGATGTTGTACGAAGCTCGAAGTCCGTCGTCATCTTGCTTAGCAGCCGCCGAAAAGAGTTTTGCTACACTTGGCCGAGTATTATGCTTCTTCTCTAGGTCTTGAAAATATGCTACATTCTTGTCTTTCTTATCTGGATGCATTTTATTCAAATGATCTTGAAGTCTTGAAGGCTTCATTGCTTCATTCGAAAATGTTTTTAGGCATAGAAGGCACAAAGGCGACGATGGGTTTGTAGGATTTTCAATGAATCCGAATTTAATATATTCCGCACAGTATTGCCGTCTCTTCTTTTTTACTTCCGACATTGTTTTGTTTTGAGAAATACGTAAGTATAAGTGTTGAACTTAAGTACTGCTTATCTATTACGCGCGAAACCGCAAATGAAAATAAAATAAATATTACGTTGTTTATATAGGATTGCATAAGCAGCACGCACCGACAGGAATAAGACAAACATGCATAAACTCGTTTATCTCATTCGACGCTCAATCGTACTCAACAAGTAAGAACAAGTATTCTATGAACCAGCCGATTGATACAGTTGCCTTTTTATTTGTTTGTTTGTGTCTCTTTTCGTTTCGAAACGGAGCGACCGATTGATATGTTTTTTATTTTATTTATTCAATAAAACAGGACAGATATATGAACTACTCGGAGAGAAATATCGAACCGAGTTGGTTTGAGCAATCTCTTAATTAATATTAGTTGATGTTCACAAGCTGTAGTCGAGAGTAGGGATGGGACATCGGTGGGTAAACATCGATATCAAACATCGATGTTAACATCGTTGATCAACATCGATGGTTGCAAAATATCGACTACCAAACATCGATGTTTTTAAACATCGATAATTATATTTATAGATTTATTTTTTGGCAGTTTAACAAAAACTTTATTATAACTTAATTAATTTACGTCCTTAACAAAATGATATAAAAGATATCACTATTCAAAAAAAATAATAAAAGAAATATATACATTTATAATATGTAGTTAACTTTAGAAACTACTCAAAAAAAACTATATAAAAAAACAATATTATGCAATTACGCATGAAACAACCACATGACTTAAATCGTCTGATACTTAAAAAATATATACATTTACGTGTATCAAAGCTTTTTAAGAGAACGATTTTTATTTGGGATTTTATAGTCTTGCATTTTTTTTTGACTACGCTGGCAAATACCGAGATACATATGGATATGGTTTTATATTTCTGATGTGTCATCTTGCATTTAATACGTGTATCGTCGTGTATGATTGTACGCACTAGGGAATTTCCCGAAGAAGTATACATCGGTAATGTCTATCTCCCTTCTTTTTCTATGAAAATACGTTTACCTCCTTCACTTATTCTGCATGCATACATAATTTAACTTTTATTCTGCACATTAAAAGTACTATAAATTTATGTATTTAATTATATATTATTTAAATATTTATACTGAGTAATATTTAAAAGAGCCTAAAATGAAATATTCGAATTTATATGATATAGCACTGTGTAATTTAAATACTTCTTTTATTCGTAGACAATTTTACATCCTCGTAGCCTGTATGTGAGCTGTTAATTTGGAAACATTTTTGTATTTGTCAACAGAGGACGCTGTTTTATTTTGTGATTAGTGCAAATACATTTTGTCAAGCTTAAAAGTTCGATGTTCACTATATTTCTTCTAACATCGATAGTTTATCGATAAATCTAAATTGCAAACATCGATGCAAAAACATCGAACATCGATCCTAAAATATCGATGTTCAATGAACATCGATGTTTATCGCCCATCCCTAGTCGAGAGTCGAGAGCTCAGTCGGTGTCTAAGAGTCCTCCTAGATTCTAGATGAAATTACAAATCGCCCCCTAAGCCTTTACACAACGCCCCCATTTTTTTTCTGGGTCTCTTACCGCCCCCCTTTAGACCTGCAGCGCCCACAAGGGGGCGTTATCGCCCACTTTGGGAACCTATGGTTTAGACTATCAAGAAACTTATGCACCTGCAGCCAAACTTGCTACTATACGAACTGTTCTAGCAGTGGCTAATCAGGAAAACATGCTTATACATCAAATGGATGTGAAAACAGCTTTCCTGAATGGAGATTTAGAAGAAGAAGTTTTAATGAAACAACCCCAAGGTTATGAACAAGGACATAATTTAGTGTGTAAATTAAAGAAGCCCCTATATGGTTTAAAACAAAGTGCTAGGTGTTGGAATGTGCGATTTAATAATTTTGTTTTAAAATTGGGTTTTAACAAATCGCAAAATGATTATTGTCTTTATGTTAAAAAGTTAAATGATTGTAAAGTTTTTGTAATACTATATGTAGATGATTTAATTATTTGTTCAAATAGTAAGTCAGAAATAGATAAAGTAAAGGCATATTTGAGTAAAGAATTCGAAATGCAGGATTTGGGCACTTTAAAATATTTTCTTGGAATAAATATAACTATGCATGATGGAATTATAAGATTTAGCCAGAAGCAATGCATTTTGAGTGTTTTACGTAAATTTAATATGGAAAATTGTAAAGGTGTAAAAACGCCTATAGAAACAGGGTTAAAATTGGAAAAACAAAGTCAGATTTTAACCAAAAAACCTTTCAAGGCATTAATAGGTAGTTTGATGTATCTCATGTTAAGTTCTAGACCAGATTTAAGTTTTGGAGTTAGTTACTTTAGCCATTTTCAAAACTATGCTTCAGAGACACACTATAATTATTTACAACGAGTCTTGAGATATGTTAAACATACAATTGATTTTGAATTGACATTTTCTAGGAATTTTACTACTGAACGTTTGGTTGGTTATGCGGATGCAGAGTGGGGATATGATACAGATAGACGATCTGTTACTGGTTACTTATTTAAAGTTTTTAGAAACACGATTTCCTGGGTAACTAGAAAACAACCAGTTGTGTCCTTGTCATCAACCGAAGCAGAGTATATGTCATTGTGTAGTGCCACAACAGAGGCAATCTGGCTAAAGCGTTTGATGTTAGATTTAGGCATAAATACTGGTACAGTAAAGATATATGAAGATAATCAGGCATGCATAAGTATAGCAAAGGATCCTTTGGATCACAAAAGAGTTAAACACATAGATATCAAGTACCATTTTATTAGGAATAAAATACAAAACGATATTGTAAAGCCTGTATTCATATCAAGCAAGGAACAGGTTGCAGATATATTAACAAAGGGTTTAAGTTCACAACAATTTTTGTTTTTAAGAGAAAAATTAGGAGTGTTAAATGATTTTCAAGAAGCTTTGATTGAAAGGGGGTGTTGATGGACAATCAAACTTATTTGAATTTGCCGGGTACTTGTATATATATGTAAAACTGCGTGAAAGTAGTTACACTAAGAAGTAGCTGTAAGCAAGTTGTTCGCTAATGACAAATGTTATTTTGTAATATCTTAAATAGAAAGTAAACTATATTTTTACTCCACTGGCTGGCTTTATTTCAATACAACAACTAACAAAAACATCTGTTTATTATAATACATATATATATATATATATATATATATATAGGTATTTACATTAAAAAAAAAGAAACAGGCACTGTTACTGTTAAACACAGAATTATTTTTGTAATATTTTAGTTTACTACCACATTACTCATATTATTAAGATTAAAAACATTCAACATCTAAAGTAAATACATATGACCGCCAGAAATTAAGTAACAAGTAAAATTTCATAATAATAATAACAACATATATTTATTCCAGACTAAGAATGAATATCGAATACATTCTCCCAAATATTATTTACAAAATAAAGCCGATATCTGAATGAAACATTCGTTTACCTAAGGTAATAAAAGAAGTTGAATACAATATCTGTTTATTTGATGTTCGGCTTAATACAGTTGACCAGGTATACCTTCCATATCCTTGGTCTTAGACATTGAATTGTGTGTTGCCTAACTGCCATTTATCAGTACGGAATTTGTGATCATTCTCATTGGTTTCAAAGTCATTTTTTGTAGACCAGGGTTATTTTGAAAGTAAAGTAAATACATTGTCGTGTCCACAATAAAAATATCTAGGGTCTCACGATTCAAAAAAGTACTTTTTAAGCACAGTAAGCTTTATATCGCTATAAAATGAAAAAAATTCAAAGTGTTGTATTTTAACTATTTTTTAATATAATTGCAAATTTGAATCGTGAGGCACTAGAACAAATATTGGTTATTTCGTTCATGCAGCGGCAACTTCTTCATGTGCCTTAATTTTTGCGATTTTTTCCGTTAAAATTGACCATTTTGTGGCATACGACGATCAAGTAAAACCCCCCCTTAATACCAAAGATTACAGACGAGGAATTAATCAAATTTTATTCTAGACATTTTGAGTATGATATAATAAAAGCTATCATTAATCAAAAAGTTAAAAGCTATTTAGATTTTTGTAACTTATTGAGAGAGTATGATGAACTTGATAAGTGTAATAATTCTTCAAAATTTAACGTTAAACATAGGTTTCCCTTTTGTCCACAAGATCACAGTACTCTTCATAATCCAAGAAACCATTTCGGACAGCGTACTTTAATCACTATGAAATAAGAAGCTGAAACTATTTATGTTTATACAATTTATTAGTGCTAATAATAAGCTTTAGCCTTTAAACCAATCAAGTGACGTCGAACGACTGGTCGTTTACGCTCGTACGCAATCGAGAGCAATTCAAAATTATAAAATATTGCAGGCCTGAATGTACAAAAACAGAACGGGCACCTTCTGCAAGTGTCCGCTAAATCCGTCAATATGATGCTAGAATTTTCTAGAAGTATGTGATTACATACATGATCCATGGGATCAAAGATAATTTTCAAAAAAATAAATAAAAGAAAACAAAAATAAAGTATATTTAAATATATTTGGTAATATCTTTTTTACAAAATAGTTAAATACAAAAATAATAAACCTAAACTTTAACATTACATCTTACATTTCTTTCATATAATATATATATTTTATTTTAAAAAAAAATGTGTTTATAAAGGCACATATAGGAATGTCTTAGTCTTATTTGCTACAGCAGAGTTGAAGAAGTTGGAAGTATGTGTTTGGAAGGGAGTAATCGTAACATTTACAAGAGGATGAGACAGGGGCGTATGTAAAAGTTATTCTAAAAAGTGGAGAACGTTAATAATTGGACAGTGAGAAGAACTCCACAACAGTGTTATTCGAATTATCATATCACATGGGTTGCGTACAACAAACAAGTTACCAAAAGTAACACAAGCCTGTAATAATGTATTCTATAAGGACAATCGTAAATGGAAAAAAAAGTTAATACACGATGCACTGTAAACTATATGTAAGCAACACAGAGCTGCTGGTGGTGGTAGACATAAAACTAAATCTGCGGAGACGGAGTGACTCGGACATTGTACGTTTGTGCAAGATTCCTTGCTGCGTATGTAATATGTTAACTGGAGATTACTTCATGTTGGTGATTGGCAGGTGGCGCTAGTATAATACACTGTGCTTAGGTCCTTCAACATTCGCTCGGTCGAATTAAGTTCCGAATTTGACATAACTGCCGAGACCTGGTGACGAAATAATCAATTGTAGAAAACAAGGTCACGAAATAAATAATAAGAAAATCATCATCGATTCTAGTTTGAATGAGCGAGAGTTGATGACCTGAATATTCTTAAATTTTGCCACATGTTTCTCCTGTGGCACTGACGTTACACATTATGTCTACGTTCAAAAAACCCGATTACTGAGACGATAAAATGTTTAAAAAATATTTCATAATGGGTGAACGATGGACATTTGCAAACGAACTCCATCAGGCAGGATTAACACATCAGGACAAAATGGACATCTCGACAACTTACAGAAGAAAACTGGAGATCGGAGGTTCCAGAAGTTGTTTTCGAACGTCGACGTTGCCTAAACTAAAAGAAAGTAAAGCAACAATATGATGAAATATTTAAATATGGTGCGACATGCGCGTGTTTACTGACAATCTGTCCACCAGTGTGCAAAATGGCAGCTCTACTTACATATTGTACACGTTAAACACTCCTCGACGGCTCAACATTGCGCAGTTCCGTTAACTACAGTAAGACGGATAACAAATAAATCAATATAAATACAAAAATGCAACCAAAAATGATTATGAACTTCTTGGTTCTCCCAGGTAATTACACTTAATACGTTCCTTTATTAGCCGTTTAATAAAATAACTCCTTTTCGCGATTTAGCGGCTGTCAACGATACAGATAGATATTATCTTTATCAATGAATTAAAAACATTAATCAAAATATACTATTAATAAAACAGTAAAATATATTTGAGAAATATATCTACAGTTTTAGTAATAGTTTGTTAATATTTTAATGTTTTTCATTAATTGATAAAGATAATATTTATGTTATCGAATCATTTTAATTTCTAAATCGTTTAGGTTCATTGACATCCGCTAAACCACAAAAAGGAAGTGAATATACATATATATATATATATATGCATATATATATAGATTCGTTTCTATAGATTAAGTAGAATTTGGTTGTGTTCTATAATGTAGAATATATCAAAACTAAACGATTTTAATATTTTTCAGTGAGATGATGGTTACGCATCGAAGAGACAATTGAAAGAAAACGGACACTAAAAAAAGTAATAGATATAATAGATAAACATTCCACCTACATATCAGAGCAGAGTTCTAATAATATGTCAGTTCTAACAAAGTCCTATCACTTACAAAATATTATTTATAATTAAAAAAAAAAAAAGAAAATATTTATTAATCAACAGCCTTTGCAAAACACAGCTTCATCACAAATCAAAAACCACCACGAAAAAGATCCGACCGACATTCGACAGAAATCGGTGTCTACACTTTGGGTCACGAGGAACGAGTATCTCATTTGTCTTTATTGCGAAACATAAAGGAACGAAATACACCTCATCACATGTATATAACATTTATTCGTGTAACAAAAATATAATAAAAATAATAGTCGATGTATACTTTTCGGATCCCAAATCTCATCCGGAGGGCGCGCGAAATATCATTGTTTATATACAGAATGACGTCCGTGTAGACACCGGCCGCACCCAGATCATCCCCTCTCATAACCGATGGCTCTCAAAATGTCGTGGTGCTAATACTTCTATTCACTTTCTTGCCGATCAATCTGGACGTTAATCTGGTGACTGACTTTAACTGTTTCGATTCGGGTGCTATGGATTTGATGCACTTAGCTGCCTCGACCAGTTGCTTCGAGAGTATTTCATTTTTCAACCGTTCCGCGTTTAACTCCCTGTGTAATTGGGCTTTAGATTTATTACCGACCGGTGAGAGGGCGCGATGCTGCAGGACCTGGATGGCCGTGGGTCGTTCCGTCGGATCGACGTGTATCATCGACTTGAGCAGGTCTATCGTGTCTCTGGGCAAGTTCTGATGAATCGCCGGCAATTCTCCGTTCCTGATCTTGTGCCACTTGTCCCCGTTTTTGGGCAGCGGACCGCCACCTGCAGATTCCAACGCGGTCAAGCCTAAAGCGAATATGTCGGCTTTCGTTAAGTTATCGTATTTTTCGTGCAGGATTTCGGATGGAAGATACCTGCAGTCACCTTCTTCAACCTGTAACGATTTAAAGAAGTTAGTTCACATACATAGGACATCATGCAATAGTCGCCATCAGACGTAAATAGATTGAATTTACAGAGCTCAGGGAAAACTAGGAAGAGGTTAAGCAAATCGCCGAAACGAGTGACGTACGTTCAACTAAGAATAACCGCAAGATACATCTCAGAAACTAGTGTCATATTGCTTCCGGTTTTTTAATATAGTAAAAGTGACCAAGAGAAAATGCTGAAAATTATTTTCAACTTTGTAAAATATCTGCTAGGAGGCATAGTAGTCATGAACAAGGTCAAAATTAAGAATTTCTTCGTGTTTTTAATAATTGAGAGGTAACGAAAATAACTGCAGAATAAGAATTTGTCTTACACATATTTTACTACCTAGTAAAATAAAGTGGTGGGAGCAATTCAAATGTCTTTTAAATAAACTAGGATTACGCCGGTTTGGCATAACTAATTGTAACAAGCTTGACGTCATTTAAAACAGCTTTATTTACTATATGTACAAACTGCGCGTTTATTTTTGTATCCTAGTTTTGCTGCCGCCACTAGATGGCGTTGACTGAAATGTAAGTCCAGAGCCAGTAGATTAACAGAGTACCGCATTCTTTTGATGTTTGAATTACGGAGGACTATATACTAGGAGGCGAAACGCTTATGCAAATATCTGAATTTTGTGTACCCACCTTACTTTAGTTGAACGAACTACCACAAGTGTCGCAACGATAGATAGCGCGGCTACGTTCACCCACATTTTACACGTGTTTTAATGGGGCTCCTCGTAATTTAAACGATTGTTTTGAAAATAACTGGTGGATAGAGCTGTAGAAAATGAAAAGTAAAAACAGTTGTTTTGTGCCGGGGTGTAAAGCCGGTTATTCATCGACACGGAAATATAATAAACTGCATGGGATAAAAAATACAAGCTTATTATGAATACCTCTCTGAAATTTAAGGATAAGACTATTTTTAATAAATGGAACAGAGCTATTCCAAGAGCGGATAAAGAATTAGCTGAAAATGATGTTGTTTGTGAAGTGCACTTTTTGCAATCAGACATTTCAAAATGCTTTGAAACGAAAATAAATGATAGGGAAATTAATAAAATTGAAAGAGGACGAGCCAAACTAAATTGCGATGCAATTCCCTGCATATTTCCTAACTTGCCTCATTACTTGTTCAACCCTAAAGCAGAATGAAAAGCTCCAACTATTAGAAAAATCGCTGGAAAAATGGAACAAAAACAAAATAAAGATAATGCAGTTGCTGGTATTGAGGAAAGTGTGGAGATTCGAGACAATGAAACCGAAAATAATGTCTTGGAAAATCTAGGAAAAAGCTGGTTTCAAAGTACGATGGACAATTTCGACCAATTTCTTTTACCTACAACGAAATGGACAAAGACCCATTTGCAGCATTCTCATGATTTAAGGAATTTTAGCAAACAACTGTGTCAATTGTCAGCAAACTTGTCGAAGACACCTAAAAAAAGATCGTTTGCCAAACATATTAAAAAAATATGAAAAACTTCAGGAAGTTTTAAAGTGCATTAAGCGAAAAAACACTCGACTGAAAAATAAGGTAGTAGTTATAATCATAATCACCTATTGTAAAAAATAAGATTTTTTTTATGTAGAACCCTTAGTGAAGCTAGGAGATTTAAGACAGAGAAGACTAGAAAATTAAGAAAAGAGTCTAAATTATAATATTTGTTTATTTATTGATGATGTATTTTCATGTTATTTTAAATAAATTAAAGACAATGTCCTGACCTTTTGCTTCCTTTAAAATGTAGCCGAGAATAAAGAAAATAGTCTAAATTATAATATTTGTTTATTTATTGATTTTGTATTTTGTTGTTTTTCTTTTAAAAATTAAAAACAATGTCCTGGCCATTTGCTTCCTTTGAAATGTAGCCGAGAATGGAACAACTGCGCCACCCAGCGACGCGCTCGGAAGATTAATTTATGTTCTATTACGGGTACGCTTTGTTGATACGTCGTGTCGCCTCCTAGTATATAGTCCTCCGTAGTTTGAATATACCGGCGCAGTGGCCATTTTTAATCCACTTGCCAAGCGATTTGCGTGTTGTTTGTATACAAATTGTGTTAATTTGTGTAAAGTAAATCTAGGTATTTTCTATACAAAATGCCGTGCTGTTCTGCTGTAAATTGTAGTGAAAGATCTGAGAAAGGTGTTGGATTGTTTCTATTGCCACAAGGAAAGAGAAATGAGGAAAGAGCCAAACAGTGGATAATTAATTTGAAGAGAGCAAATCTTCCTAAAACAATTTACGTGTGTGAGGTTAGTTCAACTTAATTTATAAGTTTATTGTATTTAATAGTCATATTTTTAAAGAAATACTGTATTAATCTTATATTGCAGAAACATTTTACAGAAGATCAATTTGAGAATAATAGAATTGGTAACAAAAGACCACTACGTTGGAATGCTATTCCTACAATTTTCAGACATAAGAAAATAGCAAAACAAAGAAAACCACCAGTAGATAGGTGCAATAGAGACGTGGAAAGTGAAGGTATTGTATGAATAATCATTTTACAGAATAATAAGAAATAAATTTTAAGGTTTAAATAACATTGATTTAATGGAAGTAGACCCTGAAGTTGTTACCAATACCGAGGATGACACAGGTATGGAACAAGAATTAGATCCCAATTGCTGGAATTAAAGCGAAAACTAAATTTAAGAGAAAAGAAAATTAGAAAATTACAAGAGGAAAGTGCAACATTGCAACAGCAAATTATTACTGTTTTTAATGCAGACCAAATTGAATTTTTAAAGAGAGGGCATATGACAGGTCGTCAGTGGCAAACTGATACAATAAAAAAAATTTTGAAATTATATTTATCATGTGGTACAACTGGTTATGAAGAACTTAGGCGTCAACATTACCCTTTACCATCTATTCGTACTCTGCAAAAAAGAATCGAAAATTTTAAATTCCAATCTGGTATATTACATGACATATTTCCTTTATTGGAAGCTAAAAGTGAATGCATGAAGCCTGAAGAAAAACATGCTATACTGGTAATGGATGAGATGGCTTTGAAACCTGGAGTACAATTTGATTGTTCTTTAGGAAAAGTCATAGGTATATGTATAACACGTATACAAGTAGGAAAACTAAAAAAGTAAAATATTTATTTTTTTTGCAGGAAAAGCAACAATACCTACGTCAGCTGGAAATAGTGAGAGAAATTTTGCAACACATGCACTAGTTTTCATGCTCTGTGGTATAACAACTCGCTGGAAGCAAACTATAGCATACAAATACACTGAAAATTCACATGATGCTAATTATGCTAACCAAATCATTCAACAAATATTAGTGAAGTGCGAAGCAATCAATTTGAATGTTTGTGTTGTATTATCTGATATGGGACCTCAAAACCAGGCCCTGTGGCGCTTAAATGGGATAATATGCTTGAGACACACAAAAACAATAAACTTTTGTGCACATCCTTGCTCTGCTGGTGAGGAAAAAAATTGTATTTTATGCCAGATCCACCACATGTTTTTAAAAATTTGAGACTGTCTTTGACAGATGGCAATACATTTTATTTGTCAGATGCTATTGTCAACCGCTTTCATTTACCTTCGAATGAAGTAAATCTTGATGCCGTAAGAATGGTAATATCTGAAGATAAAAACAGAGAATTGCAAGTAGCTCCTCGACTTACAGAAAATATTATAAGGCCAGGGCATTTTGATAAAATGAATGTGGGCTATGCATTGGCCTTGATTAATCATGATGTAGCAGCAGCAATAAAATATTTCATTGAGAAAAAACAAATTGATGGAAAATATTCTTCAAGACGTAATATTCATTATTGAAAATATTAAAGTTGGTTTAAAAGGCCATTGGAAACCTTTTCAAACTGGTGTCATTTTAGCAACACAAACTGTTCTTGACATTCAGAATAAATTCATTAACGAAAATAGTTTTCACTATTTACTGTTAGGAAGATTTACACAAGACGCTTTAGAAAATTTATTTTCTTGTGTGTGCTCCAAAAATCCTATTCGTGATGCAAAGGAATTTAAAACTTCTTTGCGACTAATAACTATTTCATTTTTTTTTGCTCCTCCCAAACATGGAAGTTATGCTATAAATGATTCAGAGCAACTGGTTGAATTTTTGAGATCTAATAAACATCTCAACACAAGTGATAATGATGAAGAAAAGGATTACGAAGAAATATTTAATGTGTGTAATATCACAATTAGCAGTGATGAACAACAGTCATTGTATTACCTAGAAAACTATCAAAGTGTTACTTCTATTAGTAAATTAGTGGAACTTAAATGTTTCAAAGAAAATTCTCTTATACAGGGTGGTTGGTTTTTCATTGTCCAGCCTATATCAGCTTCATTATCAAACATTCAAAAAAAAAGTTAGAGGAAAATGTTTTTTATCTCGAAATGGTCTATCATATTGCATCATTAGAAATCTTTCATAGCCTACTGATTTTTAGCAGCGATAATCAACTTTAATTTCTTAAATGGAACACCCTGTATATTTTTACGGGATATGATTCTAAATACATTTCTCTTTATAACGATGTATAACAAGTAGGGAGCTGCCTTTAAATTATGCCTAATAATGGGAAAAACGAAATTATAGTTCGTTTCGTAAAAATCTTACATTTCGCCGAGAATGCTAAGAAATTAAACCTCCTAGACGCCCTAAAATATTCAAATCCTCCCGCAATTCAGATATTATATTGCTTAACGATCAGACTGATTTGATATAACACCTCTGTTTACCTGTTGTACTTAGGTTATTTCATTTTACCATTTTACTGTAGTCAAATTTCTATTTTCTGGTTTTCCCTATAATTAACTAATAGTTATTACAATGTATTATATATTATTCCTTGTATCCCCCCTACTTTATAATTACCGCCTAACACCAAATTTTTAGCATACATTTTGTGTGTCTTCGTTAATGGCCATGTTGGTCGAAACCGCGGTCATACATTTGGATTAATATAGTGATATAACAAAGTATAAGTGTTTTGTTATTTTGAAATTATAGTAGTCGACTGTGATATTCTGTTGTTTATACCTGTTAATATTTGACATAAGTCAGTTAGAAGTGACAAAGGTATTGCGGTTCTTATTTAACTAAGAAAACGTTAGTGCTTTGTATAAGAAAAATGAACACGGGCTTCACAAACAGTGAAAAAGTTGATATGCTGAGCTGTTTTCACAGATCAAACAACAATAAACGTCAGGCTGCTATCTTGTATCAAAATTTATATCCTGACAGAAGACAACCTCACGTAAATACTTTTCAAAATTAAGAAAATTCTCTGCGGTTAACTGTCACCTTTTCAAGGCGTATAAATAATATTCAAAATGGACGAGGAAACGACCACGGTAATGAAGTTGTTATTTTAGCTTACTTTAAAGCAAATCCAAGAACTTCTACAAGACAAGCAGCGTTTGATTTGAATACTCCAAGACACAAATTATGAATGTTTTAAAATTGCACAAACTAAAGCCTTTTAAATTAAATTTAGTCCAAACACTACATGCTAATGATCCCAACAACAGAATAATATTTTGTGAATAGCTCGTGAATGTGGGAAGACATTATTTAAATAATATCATTTGGACAGACGAATCTAATTTTCACAGAAATGGAATTTTTAATAAAAAGAATACACATTACTGGGACGATGTAAACCCTCGCGTAATTGTTGAAGCTCGTGCGCAGGTGCGATTTTCAATTAATGTATGGGTAGGGATAGTCGGCAATGAAATTTTGGGGCCATATTTTTACGATGAACATTGACTCAGAACCGATATTTATTATTTTTACAAAATGAATTTCAAGACTACATAGACAATCTCCCATTAGCTTTAAGATGAAACTTTTGGTTCCAACATGACGGCGCCCCACCTCATAATGTAGCTGCAGTAACAAATTATCTACAAAATGAATTTGGTCAAAACTGGATCGGCAACCGAGGACCAATTTTGTGGCCTGCCAGATCGCCTGATTTATCAATTCTTGATTTTTTTGTATGGGGTTTTTTGAAAAACCAAGTTTATAATACTCCTTCTCAAAATCTTCAGGAACTGAAGAATAAAATTACCACGGCTTGCTTGCTAATTACACCTGCAATGCTGCAAAACGCCAGGAGGAACATAATTACGCGAGCCGACAAATGTTTAGAATGTAATGGTGGACAATTTCAACAATTATTATAAGACACATTACTTACTATTTAGTATTTAATTTTTTTTTATTTATAATAGAAATAGCAAATTTTAGTTTTCCATACTTTTTCTTATTATTTCGTTTCCGTAGACAATTGCTACACATATGCCAACTTGTGACGTATCATAATAAACAGAATTTAATGAGGATTCATTTTTATAGAAAATATACAGGTTGTTCCATTTAAGATATTAAAGTTGATTATCGCTGCTAAAAATCAGTAGGCTATGAAAGATTACTAATGATGCAATATGATAGACCATTTCGAGATAAAAAACATTTTCCTCTAACATTTTTTTGAATTTTTGATAATAAAGCTGATATAGGCTGGACAATGAAAAACCAACCACCCTGTATAGGCAAGGAAATCTCTGTTCGACCACCTACTAGAAGCTGAAAAATTCTTTAGGGGAGTTAATAAACATCTAGTGGGAGAAACATTGGCTTTAAAAACAGTAACTTCAAATTTTGTAAAATCCTCAGTGGATCTATTTCCCAAATGTCATGATATACATGAAAAAATTTTAAAAAGTTTTTTTAAAACAAGATTGTACAGCTTCCTAAAAAAACATACTAGGGAAGCAAACAATACTAAGGAATCATCTAAGTGCGGAAGTCGAAGTGTCGGAATGCGAATTGCCGTAAAAAAAGGTATAAATAAATATCTTATCTTCATTTTTTGTAGGTACATATGTTTGTTATTTTTCTGAAGTTATTATTAATATGATTGTTATGTGCAAATAATTTAAGCTGTATTGTACTATATGCTTTTAGTATAAAAAAAATAATGTAAAAGATCTTTTATTTAATTTAATAAAATTACTAACATTTGATCCCATATTAATTTGCATGACTTTCATTTCCAAGAAAGATATGTTTGCAATTTTCTATAAGTTGGGTCGCAGCATTTTGCTTAAAACGCCAATGCACTAAGTAAATATTTAATTTTTTTTGCTATTTTATATTGGCAAAAATGCTTAAATGTTGCTTTCAATCTTAAACAATTGTCTTGACTAATGTTATAAATTATTTAGAGGCCATAAACTGCAATAAGACGTTAATCTGCATATTTTTGTAATATGCGTATACAGGGTGTCTCAGCTTTTGCGTTACAGGCATTATCTACTTTCCCTGTATAGTTATCAAAAAACTTTTCAAATAAAAGTTACTTGATATTATGATGTGTCGAAAATGACAAATAGAGGATTTTATTTGCTCGTGACCTTGAAGGAGATTTTAAGGTGAACTTTGTTTTTTTTAATGGATATATGTATTTTTTAATATTGCATCTTATTTTTCAAAAGCTAATAAATAACTTTTATTTGATGCATTTTTTATTTTGCCGTGTCAGTTTTGACACAATTCAGATAAACTTGTCAAAAGTAAAAAGTTGTGTTCTGTCAGTCAACAACTGTCAGTCTTGCTTAATTCACAACGATTTGACTTGCGTTATCCGCAGCTTTTTAATATGCCACTTACATACAACTCCAACAAATATGTAGATATGTTAATAGTCTACGGAGAATGCAGAAGGAATTCCCGAGAAGCTGCAAATTTGTATCGAGAAAGATTTCCGGAACGTCATCATCCATCACATACAACATTTAATAGAGTAGAAGCGAAGTTACGAACTGGTTCATTTCCCTCTACCGTAAAACATGCTAACCATAATGCTCCTGCTAGAAATGAAGAAAATGTAATCAACATTTTGGCTTATGTAGCTGTAAACCCCCATGTTTCACTTCGACGTTTGGCAGAAGAAATTGGCGTTAGTAAAGCTACAGTACATATAATTTTAAAAGGGCATCGGTACCATCCATTTAAAGTTCATTTATCACAAGAATTAAGACTAAACGATTTACAAAGACGCCTGAATTTCATTGCACGATTGCAAGTTCTAGAAGATGAAAATCCAAATTATCTTAATTGTATTTTGTGGAGTGACGAAAGTCGCTTTCACAATAATGGTGTTGTGAACAAACATAATGCGCATTATTGGTCCAAACAAAATCCGCGGTGGATGGAGGAAGCACGCTTTCAAACAGTGTGGGGAACCAATGTATGGTGTGGAATGTTTAATGGGCATTTAATTGGACCCCACTTTTACGAAGGAACCCTGACAGGACAACGTTATTTACATTTTTTACAAAATGTGCTTCCCGATTTAATGGAAGATATTCCTCTTAATGAAAGACGAGACATAATTTGGCAACAAGATGGTGCTCCGCCCCATAATGCGCAAATTGTGACGAATTATTTAAATGCGCTGTACCCCAATGGATGGATTGGAAATAGAGGTTCTATCCCTTGGCCTGCTCGTTCCCCGGATTTATCGCCTGTTGATTTTTTCATGTGGGGTTATTTAAAGGAATTTGTATATCAAGTTCGGTCGGCAGATCTTGATGATCTGAAAAATCGAATTCGCATGGGGTGCCGGATTATGACTCACGGAATGATACTTTCATCTTGCAACAGAGGATTAAGACGTCGTTTGGAAGCTTGTGTCCACGCTGATGGAGCCCAATTTGAACATTTATTAAATTAATGCCTCTTGTTTTGTTTTCTTATCCAACTACATACACTAATTTGAGATATTTATTATTGAAATACTTACTCTTTATTTTTTTAATTTTTTTTGCACTGAATTACTTACTTATAATTATCGTATTCCTTTAAGTTAATAAAAATTGCTTTTGACAAGTTTATCTGAATTGTGTCAAAACTGACAAGGCAAAATAAAAAATGGATCAAATAAAAGTTATTTATTAGTTTTTGATAAATAAGATGCAACATTAAAAAATGCATATATCCATTAAAAAAACAAAGTTGACCTTGAAATCTCCTTCAAGGTCACGAGCAAATAAAATTCTCTGTTTGTCATTTTCGACACATCATAATATCAAGTAACTTTTATTTGAAAAGTTTTCTGATATCTATACAGGGAAAGTAGATAATACCTGTAACGCAAAAGCTGAGACACCCTGTATACCGGTATATACTAAATTGGATTAAAAATGGCGACCAAGAATTAGAATGCGGTACTCTGTTAATCTACTGGCTCTGTGTAAGTCATGGCCAACTGGGTCTCGTTATCGTTGCGCGATATCAAGGCCGTAACATAATAATATTAATAATAATAATAATAACAGTTTTTATTGCCCAACAGAATATTACAAATTGTAACAGTGCGGTTCCCAGGGCCACGTCACCGCGCCCCACCCACCGGCCAATCGCCAAGAATGGAAGGAAGAGGGGCGCGTAAGAAAGCGTCAGTAGGTTTTCGAAGGTTGTGCGAGAGACATTTGCATCGTTGTATTCGTTAAAATATTAATAATAAATTAAAGCATTTAAACAAACTTTACTGTGTTTGTAATGTTAAAGTGGCGCTCAACTTGTGGCTCGAAACATATAGTTTGATATAAACGAATAGGAACCTGCAAGTGTTTTGGTATTAGTTAGTGAGTACCTAGAATTTATATTCTAAAAGTGTGAACCTTAGAATGCAGTAGATTGTAAGCAGTATTAGGAAATTATAGCACGATAACAGTAAGTTGCATAAAGTGCGTCTACATAAAGTGGATTTGAGCACTGCTGTTTTGTCTGGTTTTGTTTGCTTACAATTAGCTCGTAATAAATAGATTGTGATACGACTACTAATAGATGAAAATTACTTGAAACAGTACTACAACTGTAAGTGAATACTGAATATTAGAAGCGACTTGATCAACCTTTGGTGAGTTATTTTTTAAATTTAAAGTGGAGCATAATAGTAGATACTGGTTGCGCAACAGAGCTCAAGCTGGTAAAATGGCGGATCCAGTAGTAATGACTAATGAACAATTACGACAGCTCATTCAAAGTATACAAGCAGTAAATATAAATACTCATGCAGTGCCGAGTGGCAATTTTGCTAGTTGCCAGTCGAGGTATGACGGTTCGAGGAATTCTGATGCAACTGCCTTTATAGATGCTATAGAAATTTATAAGAATTGCATGAATATTTCTGATGAAAATTCTCTTCGTGGACTGCCAATGCTTTTGGATGGCTTCGCTGCTTCGTGGTGGCAGGGTGTTAAGGATTCTGTAACTACTTGGAATGATGCTCTGGCGCTATTGCGTACGACTTTTGGCCCAAAGAAACCACCTCATCGAATATATAAAGAACTGTTTGCCACCGAGCAAGATTCGAAAACACCTACCGATGTGTTTGTTTGTAAATCACGTGCTCTGCTTGCACAGTTACCCAAAGATACCCTTAAAGAAGAAATTCAGTTAGACATGGTCTACGGATTATTACATAGACGTATTAGAGAAAAAATTTCGCGAGAAAAAATCAAAACTTTCACTCAGCTTTTAGAACAAGCCCGTGTAGTAGAGGAAGCGTTTCCCGAGGAAGTCATGTCTCGCAGTAATAAAGTAGAGGACAAGCGTCAGCGATGCAATTATTGCAAAAAGTATGGCCATTTGAGAAATGAATGCCGCAAATTAAACGCGAAACAGAATGAATCTGCGATGCCCTCACCATCAACTTCGGCGAAAGTTACGACAACTTCTTCGCAACCTGTTGCCCGTGAGACAGCTCCGATTTCATGTTTTGGATGTGGAAAGCCTGGATACGTGAAGAGCAACTGTCCGTCGTGTCAAGGACCTAAAGAAGTGTCGTTGGCCGAGTTCTTTTCCATCAGCACGGATTCTCACGTAGCAATAGTGCCACGTGCGCGACCAGTGCTGTTTGTTGACATATTAGGCTCTTATGGACGTGGTTTCATAGATTCTGGTGCAAAATTAAGTGTTGCAGGACGCAAGTTATATGAAATATTGCTAAATAAAAGACAATCATTCACAAGTGATGTATTAACCATGAGGTTGGCTGATGGATCTTGTAAGCGTGAATATGTATTAATCACAAAGGTCGTGGTGCAGTTGAAGGAGCGCAGTATTCCTACCACTTTTGTCATACTTCCCGAATCTGACAATTATACCTTGTTTGGTATAGATTTTATACAAGACGCCAAGATAGTCATCAATGCTGCCCAACAATCATGGCATTTTGCTGATCAGCCAAATGTGGAATATGACCTGAGTTTCGAAATACCTGAAGATTACCAAATTGTTGGACTAAATTCTATAAGTGCTTTGCGCGCTGAGGAAGGTAGTATGTTAGTTGATGTGGAAAGGTCTCGTTTAGATGCGTTATTATCAAGGAGCGAAGACATCTTTAGGCCAGGGGGAGAAGCAACACCCTATGCGGAACATCGCATAGACACTGGTGACCACCCACCCATATCAGTACCACCTTATCGTATGAGTCCTAAGAATAAGGAAATTCTGAAGAAAGAAATAGATCGGATGATGGAGGAAGGAATTATAGAAGAGTGTGAATCACCGTGGGCCGCACCGGTTGTGTTGGTGCCGAAAAAATCCGGTGATGTGCGAGTATGTGTGGATTATCGTGGTGTGAACTCTATAACTTTGCCAGACGCTTATCCATTACCACGAATGGATGATCTTCTTCATGCTGCGAAAAGAACATTTTATATGACGACAATGGACTTAAGAGCCGGTTACCACCAAGTGAATGTGCGTGAGTGCGATCGTGATAAAACAGCGTTCGTATCACCATTCGGAACTTTTCGTTATCGTCGTATGTCGTTCGGCCTTCGTAACGCGCCAGCGACGTTTCAGCGACTGATGGACCGTTTTCGTAGTGGACTTGGTGATGTTCTGATATTGGCCTACTTGGACGATTTAATTATATTGTCATCGACTTTCGACGAACATATTAAAGACTTGGACCTTGTATTTTCCCGCTTACGACAATTTAAGCTTAGAGCCAATCGAAACAAGTGCAATTTCGCGTGTTCTAGTATCAAATATCTCGGACATTTAATAACCCCAAATGGAATTCAGGTTGATCCTGAAAAGACTGCTGCAATAGCTGACATGGCTGTTCCCAACAACGTAAAACAAGTATTATCATTTCTTCAAACTTGTTCTTGGTATAGACGTTTTGTTCCCCAATTCGCTGACATATCCCGTCCATTGAGTAATCTTACAAAAAAAAATGCAAAATGGGAATGGGCAGCGACGCAACAAACTTCTTTTGAAACTTTGAAGAGACTACTAGTTGAACCTCCTATTTTGCTGCAAAATAATCCTGAAGAGCCTTATATCCTAAGAACGGATGCCAGTAGTTATGCACTGGGTGCTGTACTACTTCAAGGCGAGGAAGAAGATGAACATCCTATTGAGTATGCAAGCCGACTTCTCACGCCGGCAGAACGTAACTATTCGACAACTGAGCGCGAGGCTCTCGCTGTCGTTTGGGCTTTAAATAAGTTCCGTGGTTACATAGAGGGATCGTCAGTTCATGTGACCTCTGACCACCAGCCTTTAAAATGGCTAATGACACTGAAATCGCCTACAGGAAGATTAGCCAGATGGGCTCTCCTGATCCAGAATTTTAATTTGAAGATAGACTATATTCCAGGCAAGCGCAATGTTGTTGCAGATACATTATCTCGCCCATCTTGTGCGCATGACAACAAAAGCGATTGCGATGTCTGCAGTATATCCGTTGCACTACCCACTCGTTCTGCTGCCGACATGCGTAAAGGCCAATTGAAGGATCCTGAGTTACTGAAGATTATCCAATGCTTTGAAGATGTGAGTGCCCACCCCGACGAATATGTGAAGTGGACGGAGAGAGGTTATCTCATGACTAATGGCGTTCTGTATAGGTATTGTCCGGAGGGAGAGAGTGAAGAAGCCTTACTTGTGGTTCCTACCCAGGAGCGAACACGCGTGTTGAATGAGTACCATGACGCCCCTACTGCTGGTCATTATGGTATAGAACGTACAATACAACGTATCGCCAGCCGATACTATTGGATCGGTATGCGGCGCTATATTACGGATTATGTAAAGAAATGTATTGATTGCCAAAGATACAAAGCTGCTAACCTGAAGCCAGCTGGACTTGTTCAAACACCAATCTATGCCCAACGTTTCGAAGTGATATCTATCGATTTGTTTGGACCTCTTCCTGAGACTGCGACCGGTGAGAGATGGATATTTATCGTTGAAGATACGTGCACAAAATGGGTAGAACTCTTTGCTTTGAAACAAGCTACAGCTGAGGAATGTGCCCGAGTACTTATAAATGAGATCTTCATGAGGTATGGAGTTCCACGGAAGATGGTGAGTGACAATGGCGTTCAATTTGTAGGAAATGTAATGCAAAAAGTGGCCTGTTGTATGGGAGTGAAGCAGAGCTTAATTCCCGTGTATCATCCTCAGGCGAACATGGTAGAACGAAAGAACAGAGACCTAAAGCCCCGACTAGCAATACTTGTTGGCAATGATCATGCCGCATGGTCGGAGAACCTAACAGCGATTCGCTTCGCTATGAATACTAGCCGAGGTGAGACCACCGGCTATAGTGCAGCTTACTTAACTTTTGGCCGGGAATTACGAACGCCGGATGACGTAAATCATGATCTGCGAGCTATTGTACAGACAGAAAATTTCATCCCGGAGATCACCCCATATTTGCAGAGAATTGCAAATACTCTACGTGACGCTCGTGACACACATGAAAAGCAACAAGACCGTCAGAAGGTTTATGCAGACACCCGCAGGAGGGACGTGGCAGGGTATAAACCAGGTGACCTCGTCCTGGTTAGCACACATCAGCTTAGCAGCGCTGCTGCACAAAGGACTACGAAATTTGCGCCGCGCCGAGATGGACCTTATACCGTCATTAAGAGGATATCCCCAAACAACCTATCAAATAGCTAATCCCAATGACTTATCTGTGTCAATTGGCTCTTATCATGTTTCAGCACTGACCCACTTTGAGGGACCAGCGGACAGTTGTCCTGTGGTTCCCATTCGCAAGAGAGGAAGGCCTAGCAAAGGAAAAGCCACCACTCCTTCTGGTACCTCGTCGGGTCGCCGTCGGAACCAGAGGGGGAGACTGTAACAGTGCGGTTCCCAGGGCCACGTCACCGCGCCCCACCCACCGGCCAATCGCCAAGAATGGAAGGAAGAGGGGCGCGTAAGAAAGCGTCAGTAGGTTTTCGAAGGTTGTGCGAGAGACATTTGCATCGTTGTATTCGTTAAAATATTAATAATAAATTAAAGCATTTAAACAAACTTTACTGTGTTTGTAATGTTAAAAAATCCAATTATTGGACAAGTAATATATTGAGTACATGCACAAAAAAAATTTACAAAATTTAAAGGGTGACGATTGACAAATCAAAAGAAAATAATTAGTATCATGAAAAATTATCACAATGCGAGGAAATCGTATTAAAATGAGGACACATCAGGTAAATAGAGTTCAATAACACACTTGTGCGCGCAAATGTTAATTAAAAGGTACTGGAATAACGACCGCTGAAATGCGGTACGTGGAAATCTTGCAATTTGAATAAAAGTGAAATGTCAATGTAGTTGTAAACATAGGTTAAATAAAAATGATAAACTGGAGCAAATGCGTCTAACATTAAGAGAATGCAAACAAATACGCGATAACAGAACGGTCTGATCAAAATTCCCAATGAATTTGGCAAATCGTCGTATACCCCAAACGAGATTTCATTAGAGCAAAATATAATGCTCTCAAAGCTACGACATTAGAAAAAGTAGCACAATTTCCTATTGTAAAACCAAGCAATTTACTAGCAGTGTTAGTGGTGTATTCAATACGTTGCGCATACGTAATTTTAGTATCAAATATAACACCTAGAGTACATCATCGAGCAATATCTCCAAGGTCATTCTGACGTACGTAACTTACTACATACTTGAAAATTGTGACGGTACCGTCAGTTTGATTTAACTCTAGTAGGGCATAAAAATTTAACTTTCATGTATCTTATCCTTCTGGGACGGGTAATTCGCAGGAAAAAAATATATAAAGAATGTTCGATAGTCTCGTTTAAAAGCGTCAAAAATCGAAACCCGGGGTCATTGCGTGTGTTGAGATACCATAAGAATAAAAATATGACTTACCTGAGGATTACTTAAACTAGTGACGTGTCCTAAATCTCCGATTTTATAAGTTAACTCCTCTTCGCCGTGCGATTGCTCGTCCAGATCTTCGAAGCCGTCGTCTGCTGAATCGTAATTCGTAAATTGGATCCTCTTCTCCCTGGATATGAATATGTTACCGGGTTTTATGTCCAGATGAACCAGACCCTCTGAATGGATGTAGCGCAGTCCTTCCGCGACGTGCAACAATAATTTACGGAGTTCGGCCGCACTCAGCGCCTCTTGCCCGATTCGTTCCGCCAGGGAACCGCCGTTGCAGTACTCATTCTGAATGATCATGTGATTGTCCTCGGCCCAAGCTGAATAATAACGTACTACGTGCTGGTGTTTACCTGTAAATTAAAGTGACGATTATTAACGAAAGCGTCCCTTGTTGACATAGCGCTAGGTACGGATGATTTCGGTTGCTCACCTAACACTGCATGGGCGTACACTTCGTTCAGAGCAGTTTTCTCGAACACGCTGCCCGCCACAGGTCTTGTCGACTTTTTAACAGCATATATGCAACCATCCAGTCTGTTAATGCACTTATAGACGGAGCCAAATTGTCCAGTACCTATCAGTTCTAATTGGTGGAATTCTTGATGGTACCGGGAAATATTATTTTCCTGTAACGAGAACATGAAAGTTAATTAAATGCAAAACGCTCTACATTGCATTAGGTAATATATACAGGGAGATAAATTGATTTTTCTCTCCTCGAGTCCGAGCCAGTCGCAATTAATATACAAACATAATAATTTTTATATAGAGGAATTTAAATCTCAAAATAATATACTTCTATTTACCGAACAAAAACATGGTAATGCACCGAGGTTGTCGACCTTTTCCACATAAAGACGATATTCACAAAAAAAAAAAAACATCGCCATAGAAAATCTTTTCAACTGCCATTCATTTATTATAAACAATGTTATGGACCGATCTTCACTACATTTTGGCTCTAAGAATTTAGAAATTTTTGATGAGTGACAAATAAATTTCTTTTTTGATTTTCAGTTAGACATTTATACGTATTCTTCAGATTCGCATAGGCTGATACCTATTTAGCGGTAACCCTGTATATTTAATTATAACGCATATAAACGTGGAAAAGAAACCGACCCACTATGCACGTTTACGTTCATAATGACGTATAAACTCTACATTTACTTTAAAATTACGGAATCACTTGCAAGTGCAAATTTCTATATTGTTGCGATAACTGAGAAGAATACGAATAATAAAATATAGGTCGAATCAATCACAATCATATATTAAGTTTGTTCGAACCCCCCTAGAATTAATGTGTATGTCATTTGAAGGAAGAAAAAAAAACTGTTCGGACTATGCAGTTCTGGAACTACAAATTCTGAGAATTAGTAGTTCAATCAAGCCTATGTTACCGTCTTTGTCAATTTTGAATTCTTATTTTAGTTCCCATTACAATCCCTAAGCGCTAGTAGATATACGAAGTTTACCGAATAGGAAGCATCATAACGAAGCCAAAAAAGCGGGTTATTTGTGAAAACTTTATCCTAAAGTTATGTACATTCATTGAATCATAATCAATTTCTTAGGTTGTGTCGTTTTGCTTGTGTTTCATTAATTTTAATTTAGACTTCCTGCAAATTGCCAGGAACTATGGTCGTAATCTATCACGTTTATTGACAGCACTACTCCGAGACAGAGGTTTCCTTATATGAATGATTATAGATAGTAGTAACACAAAGTATTATTGTTTTGTATGATTTAAAAGTGGGGAGTTAGACATATCTAATTGGTTATTTAATAATAAATTTGTGCTTGTGAATTTCTTTCGATTGACCATAAACCCACACACACGCATTCTATAATAACGAATCAAACCACCCTACACAAACAACACAAACTAGCAGCATTTCATAACATGATACCTAGATTAATAACTATACCCCTCAACATAACAAATTTCGAGACCGAATTTAATTTAATTAAACAAATAGCGGTGAATAACAATTTTGAGACAATGATAGTAGATAATATATTAAGGAAAAAACAATTAAAAGACACTGTAAATTCTACAAAGAACATAAAATACACAGATCCTTGACTTATCTAGGCCCGTTTTCAAGGGAACTAGTACAATAGGTATTAAATAAATGTAAATTTCAACCTATAAGAAAATTTATATTTATTAAATATGAAATTATCTATTTATGTAATAAATACTACCCTGTCTCTTTTCATGTAACAACTGCTAACTAATTACAAATTTTTACGTATCATTTTTTCAACTTGGCACTTCCTACATTACTCTCATATAACTTTATGTACAACTTATCACTTTATTATCAACTATGTGAGTATATGTATATGTAATTTATCTATTATTATTTATAAACTGAGTGTAATATAAGTTTCATTACTGTATTTTACGGAAATCTTTGGAAAAATATTTTTAAATTTATTTAGTAACTGTGCCTTGTATTATAAATGAATTTATTTCTAAGATAATTTTTATTCTAAGTAACATTTCTTTCTTAGTGTCAGTATACCTGTTTGTAACTTCGCTAACTTCCTTACATCTATGAAAAATAGATATCTTCTTTACATTATCCATTTCTTTATTTTTCATTTTTATTTTTACCTTTATAAAATCTTTATGGAAAAATAGTTCCTATAATAACTTTGTACGAATCGGTGATTGTTATGTATTATTATCCGTTTCTTATTTGGATATCTTATTGCCTCTTTAAAATATACTTTGAATATGCTCACTAATTAATTATTATTATATTTCAATACCGTTCTTTTGCGAACGTATTCCATATACCGGGTGTCAACGAGATCATGTATCAGCACGCCATTTATTTATTAGTTAAAATAAAACTTTGAAATTCGGACCGTATATATGAGTGATTGGGGGGCTTCTTCAGGTACACTCAGTTTTCCTATAGCACTTCCGGTCAAACCGGAAGTGACGTTAATTTTGAATTTTTAAATACAACATTTATTATTTCTGTTCATATTCTGTTTCTTCTGAAAATTTGCCATCTAGTGCAGGTTAACTTTTGACATTTCTGTCAAAGATGGCGGTATCTGTTAAATTTATCCATTAAAGTGAAACTGCTTCGCAACGATTGTCGAAATGTAACAACCATCAAAGTTAGCTTTGAAAACAATTAAGAAACGTATTTTTCACATTTACACGCATTGGCGAAGGAAACATGTATTTCACGTTGAAATTACTAAAGAAAATAGAAAAAAAAAAAAATTTCATTTTCAAATGACAGGTACTCGTTTTTTTAAATAGTAACACCTATTTTTTATTACAGTGCCATATTGGCATAATTTTTAGCTTTCAAGTGATATAAAATATGCTGTGGTTTAGTGGTAGACAGGTAGTACAAAACATAAAATGTTTTAAAAGTAGTCTTTGGAATTAGACTACTTTTACACTGTAATAAAAAATAGGTGTTACTATTTAAAAAAACGAGTACCTGTCATTTGAAAATGAAAAATTTTTTTTTTCTATTTTCTTTAGTAATTTCAACGTGAAATACATGTTTCCTTCGCCAATGTGTGTAAATGTGAAAAATACGTTTCTTAATTGTTTTCAAAGCTAACTTTGATGGCTGTTACATTTCGACAATCGTTGCGAAGCAGTTTCACTTTAATGGATAAATTTAACAGATACCGCCATCTTTGACAGAAATGTCAAAAGTTAACCTGCACTAGATGGCAAATTTTCAGAAGAAACAGAATATGAACAGAAATAATAAATGTTGTATTTAAAAATTCAAAATTAACGTCACTTCCGGTTTGACCGGAAGTGCTATAGAAAAACTGAGTGTACCTGAAGAAGCCCCCCAATCACTCATATATACGGTCCGAATTTCAAAGTTTTATTTTAACTAATAAATAAATGGCGTGCTGATACATGATCTCGTTGACACCCGGTATAAAAGGCCTCTTCTTTCTACTTCTATTTATAATTATAATCACCAATGATGTTTGTTATTTCTTGTTCATCATAATCTTACTTTATCATATGCTAAGTTATTGTAAAAAAAAAATGAGTGTGCTTAAGACCAAACGGCAGAAGTGAAAACTTCATCAAGGCGAGGTTAATAATACGAGCCGACTTTACACGAACAAGCGTTATAATACGAAGCCGAGCGTGAAACGGTTGCCGAGCGAGTATAGCAGAGACCAGCAGAGACGCGTTAACTATATGCCTCTCGCTCTCTTAGTCGACTCGACTCGAGCCGACTTTACCCGAACGAGCGTGACGGCTCAGTCTCGTTCAGTGCCCACAATCAACGCGCCCATAGAAGTTTTCACTTCAAAAAGAAATAAACATAAATATTTCATTTAAAACCAATAACACCGTAGGTAAGATCATCAAAAATAATAAAGGAAGAACGGAACAGGTGAAAAATCGGGAGTTTATGAGTTGAATTATGGGAGTTGCCAAAAATTCTATGTAGTAAATACTAGAAAAAGATCACAAGAGGTACTTTCAGAATAATAAAACAGACTCTCATTATGCAAAACATTTGTTAGAATATAAACATGATTTCGACCAGAATTTTAAAATATTGCATACACAAAGTACAAGTGTCCTTTTAATTTAGAAGTTTTTAGAAATCAACAAAATCAAAAACACAAACTTATTATTAAATAAACAATTAGATATGTCTATCTCCCCACTTTTAAATTTATTCAATAAACCACCCCCACCAATGACAACAAATCTTGTAAATTGAACTAGCACCTAAGTTCTGTTAGTATTATATACTTGATAAAGCCACTGTGTGAGCGAAACATGTCGTATTTATATTATACAATTTTTGGAAATTGAAAGACGTTTTATTTCAAGTGTTCTTGTGCATTTTATTAAAATTAGAAATATTTGTACATGTGCAAAGAGAATATTTTTAAAATTCCAATAGAAAAATTGCTGGCCTGAAGTGAAGCAGCATTGGTAGACATTATTTGGTCATTAACATTAACAATAAGTCTGAATATGTGAATTCTAAAGTATATGAGGGGTCATTTAGTATAATTTTTAAGAGGATTTCAGAAAACAAGTGGGTTAATTATGAATATTTGAACATTTTCAATTTTTGTTCTGTAATTAGACTTAGATGCTATAGTAATTGTTAAAATGCTGTAATTATTATCAATAATGCATCTTGTTATCATCGTAAAGTTGAAAATGGCCAATAAGAAAGCATTAGTGTTGAAGCAAATATCCCTTTGTCTTGAATTGCGTGCACAGAAATACAGTAGATTTGGTATACACAGCACCAAAGATTGTGTAAGTAACAAAATTAGCAAAGTGTAATAGTGCCAAACTGAAAAAAATTCTCATCAAATATGTACCGAAGGACAACAAACAAAAATGAGTTTAATTGTTATTTGGAAATATTCTATATATTTTTTGATAAGCGTACATGTATGTATATCAGTTTACTATAATATTTGAGAATACCGTAGAACAAAGTTATTGTTATATTATGTGCTAACAAGATCATTTAGTTTCGATGCTGGAGAAGAAATGTTTCCACAATAGGCTTGAAGGAGGTGCAAATGATGCTATCGATGCCAGAATGACTGAATATCTTATGAAGCAAATATTGCGATGTGGAATAGTAAAACCTTCAAAACCTTCCAATACACTTGAAAGCGTCGACTGCGTTAGTACCGCAAAATTTTTTAAAATCCAAGAAGTCATATACAAATCCAAACAAACACTTTACAACATAATTGACCTCCAATTAAGTGTTACCTTTTGAATTGCTAGGAAAAATTATAAATGTGTGTAAACTTGTTATTCTGGGAACTACTTAACAACGTAATTTTCAGCAACACTTTTTTAATTTTATTTCGGTCTATTAATTATTTTAAATTATTAATATTAATTATTGCAAGGTTAACGTTTAAAGTGTTATTTTAAAGTTTATTTCAATAAAAATTCAAAAATCATTCTGTTTGGGTTTATTATTCTACTACTAGATGGCGTTACTTAACACTCGATATTTTGAGGTTAGCAGAATCAATTTCAACAATGTAAATCGAAGTTATGTGACTCAATTGTCCTTGGTCGAAGGTCATTGAGATCTATTAAAAAGTGAAGTAATACTTTTGTTGTCGGTTCTTTTTCGAACGTTAATTCGGCGATGACTTACAAGGCGATTTTTACGTTGACTGGGCCAACGGAGGCAAAATGACAGATTTGCTGTTAAAAAACAGAGGCAAAGTCAACTGATAAAAAAGGTTCCAGCCCTAATAACAATATCTCATCTACATACATATATAGTCACAAAAATTATTTATTACTTTAATTTCTGCAAATACTGATATCATTGGCTGTTCAAGATCAAATGTACAAAAAATGTTAGCAACTGTTTAGTTATAAAACTAAGCTTTTATTAAGAAACTTGGAGACTGGTCTGTTATTTGAATTTTGTTACTGTAGTAATTTAAAACAACAACACAGAAATGGAAACAAACGGTTTGTGAAATTTTAATTAACACTATTTCAGATATCCTTTAAGTTGTGAATAAGGTAAGAGATTAATAAAAGAATACTGACACCATAAATGACAAGAAGGAAGGATATGTCTTAAACCTCATACATAAAATCCATACTTGCTTTCTAAGGCATTTAAGTAGTTCAAAATGGTAGGTAGCTCTTGGTAACTTTATTTAAAGATTTTAGTGAATCTATTATGAACATGTTTATTAGCATGTGCTTAAGTAAAATTTACAGAAAATAAATGCAAATGATATATCATCAACAGAAATATATCGCCATCTATCTGTAGGAAGGCACAGAATGAAAAGGTAAATAAGTACATGTTGACTATTAATATGTAAAACAAGTGCACTATGATTTTGACTTCATAAGATGGTGGTGCTGGTAAGACATGCAATTATTATAGTATAGTACACAGCAGTCACTTTGAACTTATAAGATTACCAGCTTCAACAAAAGTTACTACTTCGAAAAGGTCAAAACAAATATTTATCCTGAATGTAGAGGCCCCATGGGAATAAAATGTCATTACTACTACCTTCATTTCCCCAAATATCGACTTTAGATTTATCTTTGGCTGTTCAAGACCAAATTGTACAAAAAATAAAAATGACTGTCTATATAATGAACAATTTATTTCCATTTTTCAGCATTTCCTTAGCGCAGTAATCTAAAAAGATTCACAGCAATGGAACAAAAGGTTTGCGAAAAAACTTGTATTCCAATAAATTAAAAAATTATTGCTAAATCAACAAAAGAAAATATTTCAATTAACACTATTTCACAGGTAGTTTTAGAATTATGTATTATATTAGATAAAGAGAGAAACTGTGTGAATAGAATGAGTATAATACATTTAAAAATTAGTCAGTGATATTACAAAATATTCCCCAGAACAGATAATCGGTATAATAATGAAGATTCTTAGATTACTGCTAGCAATATGACATTTGGAAACTTAGATATGTATATATATAGCAAATATCATTTAATTAATTTTTCAAATAATTGCACAACAAATACTTTAACCATTGTTATATATTACATCCAATAATTAATTGAACATAACACATATACTCTGTTGAAATTACATTTAAACATTATGATTAGGTATATAAAATATAACTAATAATACAGTCAAATGGAAATCATGTTATAAATGTAGGCGTGTTATATAGGTTATTATAACTGTATACTTTGTAACTTTCACTTTCGCTAATAAATCCATTACCATCACATATAAAAGAAAGTAATGTACTTACATGCAAAGCTACTCTTTTTGTTGGTTGTTCTATTTCTCCATCTGATATATCTGAATCGTTCAAATCTAACTTAGAAGGAGCAAGTTCCGGTGAACCTACTAAAGATCTTATGGACCTCGTTCTCTTCTTAGTTAACAACATACCTACAACAAAACGAAATTAACTAGGCTACTTCTCGATTAACTTTATGCTTTGTATATACCATTAGGTGTGAAAGGATTAACATTTGCTGCCGGTTTGTCATTTTTTGCATAAGCACTGGCTATGGCTCGGGGCTTGTCCGTTGCAAATAATCTAGTTCTTGGAGCCGGTGTCGCACATACAGATGATTTTTCTAAAATAGTCTTAGGCGTCAATGGACTATCGAATAATCTCAGTGCTTTGACTCGTTGATAGGGCGGACTGTAGTCTGCTAATTTTGGTCCTGGAGTATTCAAATGCGTTTCGCAATCAGAAAAATCTAATTTCCTAGGTGCATGACTGGTCATTGGGCTCAATAAAGAAATATTGTCGTTGGATAGCTCGAAAGATGTGTCGCAACCGGAGGATGTGTCTAATTCTTCGTTTTCCACTTCACGCAGTTCTGAATTTAAATTCCTGGCGAAATTCATTTCACCTCGTCTTCAATATCACTGATAAAAACACGAAATTTCAACAAAATAAACTCAACAACACCAACACACGCTATTTTGCTTCACTACGAAACGGTTAATGGCGTATGACGCATCTGCTGTATGAATTCCACCAATCACAGTGTTCCATTCGGTTTGAAATGTAGAACAACGGCATTCAATTGGCTTAACCGAATCTTTGTTTTGATGCCTTAAAACACAATTTCCTATTGGACTACATATGCATAATAATAAGAAGAAATGGATTATTTTAACCACTTTTAACAGACTTCAGGTTTGACATTACACTGACGTTTAGGTTCTGTTTTGAAATACGTCAGCAAAAAAAATACATTTCACTAAATTATCTACATTGTAATATTCTGTAATAGCGTTAAATTATCAAAATGACTGATGTATCTATAGATGTTACAGGTGAAATGGCACCACCACCTGATTTAAATGCCAAAAAATATAAATTCAGGTAACCTAGATTTCAATTGTTTACGTGTAATTTTAAATGATTGTTTTAGTTTTTTACAATTCCCCCTGCAGATACCAGATCCTAAGGATTGGTTTCAGCAGCAGCGCCAAAACGTTAGACCATGGCTGGTTTTTGTACAATCCTCTAATTTTAAACCACCTGCATCAATACCTAGGCTTAGTCGACGTATCATGAGAAATGTAGAATATTTTCAGAGTAATTATTTATTTGTCTTTCTGGGTTTAGTCGCTTATTGTTTAATTACTTCACCATTGGTGTTACTTGCAATATGTGGTACTTTTTATGTGGGTTATAAATTATCTCAGCGACATACAGAAAGGAAATTTGTTTTATTTGGCAAAGAATTAACTTTAGCTCAGCAATATGGAATTGTGGCAGTATGTTCAATACCCATCTATTATTTTGTGGGTGCTCATGGAGCTATGTTTTGGGTTTTAGGGGCATCATTTTTTATCATTACTTTACATGCAGCATTTTATAATATTGAAGCATTAATAAGTGAAGAATCTTATATTTTAACGCAAGATGTATAAAAGGATTAGTATAAGTAAAATTTTATATTGTAAATATTTTATGTATAGTGAAGGTCATAAATAAAAGTTATTTGTTTTTTAATGGATTTATATAATTTATTTAGATAAAAATAACACCAGCAAAATATAAGTATAATTATGTTATTTCAATTTCTTGCAGTTGAATGATTTTGCTTGTACCATTCAACTGTAGCTTTAATTGCTTCTTCAAATGGAGTAAATTGAAAATCTGGTAGGTATGTTCGTAATTTTCTGTTGCTTGCTGTTTTCTTGTACTGTCCATCAGCTTTTGATGTGTCATACACGATTTGTCCCTTGAAATCAAATGCTTTTACTAATTCCTCTGACAATTCTTTGATGGAAACTTCAGCATCTTCATCCACTGTTCAAAAATCAAAAGGTAAAATATATATATAATACTTATACATTTAATATGTACCTGATAAAATTATTGGTTGTACTTCTTTATATTCTCTCAACACCCAAATAAACAATTTTGCTAAATCTAATGAATAGATGAATTGCCGTAAAGGCTTTCCTGTACCCATAACAGTAAAAGTATCTTCACCTTTCTGTATTATATCATACAATTTTCGTATTAATCCAGGAATGACATGGCTAGATTCTAAATTAAAATTGTCATGTGGTCCAAATACATTACATGGAATAACTGATGTAAATAAACATCCATGCTGCTGATGGTAAGCCTGGTTTTCAACATCTATCATACGTTTTGCATAACTATAGCCAAAATTAGACGGATGAGGTGGGCCGTCATGAACCTAAAGCATATGCACTTTATTACAAAACATTACAGCTATATTAAATAATAAAAATACCATTGTTTCATCAATTGGATATATTGTCTTGTCTGGAAATATACAGGTTGACAAACATGATACTACTTTTTTAACATTACATTCAAAACTAACTTGGAGAATATTGTCATTCATTTGCATATTTCTTCTCTGAAAATTAATATTTGCTTACTTACATGCAATAATTGCTTAATACATCCGAACTTACGAAAAAATCTAAATTGTGAGACATGTTATGAAATAAACCGCCGACCATAGCAGCTAAGTGTATGACATGAGTAGGTTTGTGTTTTTTAAATAACGCTTGTGTAGCTTCATAATTACTACAAAATCCATTTCACAATTCATTATATACTATGTCTTATCTACATACCATAAATCTGCATCTTTACTGCTTAGAAATATCCAATTTTCATTTTCGAGTTGCTTTTCAGATGAAATAATAGTCTGTATAGCTTTACCAACCAGCCCAGAGCCACCTGTTACTATGATTACTTTATTCTCCATTTCTGTTAAATTAAGAATGTTTTAAATGTAGTAACTTCTTATGGTGTGCAAATTATAAATTTGAAAAATATGTTTTCTTATCACCTGCATACGTGTTTAGCGTTTATTTTTTCATTTCACCAAATTAAATGGACTCAAGTACGTCAGGAACCCTCAGACGAAAATGAAGATTTCTAGAAACCACGAATGGTAATTAACTAAAAATAAAATGGTTTTCTACATGTTTAATCTTTCATTTTCGTTTATCCCGTATTCCATCAAATAGCAGTAATTGTTTTTTAAAAGGCAAATTTCTATAGAATTATGTAAATAAGATTATTCCGCAAACAGATATTCTACTCTCTAATAGATGGGCAAAATTTGGATTTATTGCAAATAGTGAATCGCCAACTCTGATATATTTATGATATAATATTTTTACTTTATAAAAATTTATAGGTAGAGTAGACCTCCATGCCAAAAAAAAATATATTTATCCGAAAATATGAAATTGAACTAATAGTTCTTTGTCCAGGTCTAATAAATTTTGGTTCTATATAAATCAAAATCTCTGTCCAAGTAAATAAATCTCGTGGACAGAGGTTATTAATTATGTATATTATATGATAAAAAATTTTGACATCAAGACATTTTTATTGGTGAAACATTTACGCGAGCTAAACTATGACGTCCACGTTTTGAAGTATGTACTACTACAGTTGATACCCAAAAAGTGGTTTTTGAAATCATGTCTGTAAGTGACCATGATAACGGCCAAACGGCTAATGCTACCAAGACTAAACTTTATACCATAGAACCACCCTATTTTAATAGGGTGGTTCTATGCCACTTTTTATGGTTTTCAAAGAATTTCGGACAATTATAGACACCAAAAATTTTTGTAAAAATTAACGAGACACTGAATCTTTGGTTACTAAACTGTGTAAAAAAAACTTGGAAACTTCCATTCGTTTTTCTAAAATTATTTATAACAATTGGCACTATTTCCTCCATAGGATGGGGTGGCTTTGTGCCGAGCTACTTGTTTGCCGTTTTAGCACAATGCCGCCTATTTACAGGCTACGCTCAGCTTCATATTATACTGCAACTGTCTGGTATGAGTGGATAGTCCAATTTCACCCCAATCAGTTTCATCTTTGTTATTTTTGCGGACAATCTCGCCCCAAATAAAAGGTTTAATGAAAAAATTGTTTTATTTATAAAATACATATAACAAAAAGTTATAGATATTCTTACAAATCAAAATAAAATAAAAGAACAGCCAATTCTAACATAGCATGATAACTAATAAAGATAATTAAGCGAATCCGATTTTGGAATCCGTTCACTGCATAGTTGCGCAACTGTTGAGTCTGCTGAATGCGACCAGTGACTCCAGTAATAGTGGTGGTTGTGGTGGGGAACTTAAATCAGCGTTGACTAAAAGAAGAAAAAGACGAGAATATGGTAGCTGTAAGCCGTGTAACATAATATATTCATATTAATAATGGTAAAGACGTTTTATTTAAACACAACATATCAAAATCCCATCTAACTAACAAAAATGAAACGTCCAGCAACGCAACAAAGTTTAGCTTCATTTCTTGAGTGACAAGATGATAACAAGAAAGATAAATTAATATTATTACTAAATATTCATAATTCAGAATATGTATATTTAAACTTTGAAATATGCAGGAGAAATTCGTTTAGCTGCATTTGCAGCAGAACATAATTTACTATTTGCCGTAATGGGTCATTAGCAGCATAGTGTGTCTCGAAAATTGCAAGAGGGTTGGCCTGCGAAAGTCACTGCTGTTGTTAAAAACGTTTTGGGTCAACAAGAAATGAAAAATATGTGCCCACCCTAGAAAAAATAAATTCGCTTTAATTGTAGATGAATCTACCGTCAAATACACTTAATATAATAAAGTATCAGATTTATTTTTTTGGACTAGTTAAACTTTCTGACGCAGATGCCACTATAATACGCTATATATTGTACAAATATTCAATTATAATAATATACCATATAACATTAATTCAATCGGTTTTACTTATGATGGCGCACCATTCTTTAATGAAATTATTACGGATTAAACCGAATAAATAATAATAATAAATTATTTTCTGCATTATGTTTCGGCGATATTTATTGCTGTACAATAGACAATCCTTTCATTCAGCAGACACAACAGTTGCGCAACTGTTCAGTGATCATGTCCAGTAGACGACCGCTCACTCTGAATATGTTCAGGAGCGGCCGCCATATTTGTGAGCGGAAAAATTCTACGCTCACACTAAGCGTATTCTGTACGCATGCGCCATTGATGCATTCCAAGACCAACCTAATACATAATTTTGAAGAAAGTTACTAGAAAAGTAAGATACAACAAATTAAGGGTATTGTGCAGAAATAAATGTATTACAATATTGGAGTTCACCCAGTATTTTATTCGGGGTTGGAAAAAACAGCCCTTACACTAAAACTACACCAAAATTTAATGTAGAAAAACAATTTATTATTATTGTTTATTCGGTTTAATTTGTATAATTTTAACATATGGCAGCAATGAAAAGTACCAGATGACAGACGATCACATAAAGGTGAGCGGTCCTGTCCAGCGAACACTCAACTGTTGTGAAATGAACGGTTGGAGCGAGAACGGTTCCCGATATGCCTGCTGAATGAAAGCAATTGCTTTCATTCAGCAGACACAACAGTTGCGCAACTGTTCAGTGATCATGTCCAGTAAATGACCGCTCACTCTGAATATGTTCAGGAGCGGCCGCCGTTTTGTGAGCGGAAAAATTCTACGCTCACTTACTAAGCGTATTCTGTACGCATGCGCCATTGATGCGTTCCAAGACCAACCTAATACATAATTTTGAAGAAAGTTACTAGAAAAGTAAGATACAACAAATTAAAGGTATTGTGCAGAAATAAATGTATTACAATATTGGAGTTCACCCAGTATTTTATTCGGGGTTGGAAAAAACAGCCCTTATACTAAAACTACGCCAAAATTTAATGCAGAAAAACAATTTATTATTATTGTTTATTCGGTTTAATTTGTATAATTTTAACATATGGCAGCAATGAAAAGTACCAGATGACAGACGATCACATAAAGGTGAGCGGTCCTGTCCAGCGAACACTCAACTGTTGTGAAATGAACGGTTGGAGCGAGAACGATTCCCGATATGCCTGCTGAATGAAAGCAATGGGTTTGGTTTGTTCATCTACTTTTCTAGTAACTTTCTTCAAAACTGTGTGTGACGTTGGTGTTGGAATGCGTCCTTCATTATTCATCATGAAATGTATTTGCCACCCTTTTCATTTGTGCGCGTTTTATGCGTCATCAGTTACCACGATATGTAGAAGGCTGAAGTTAGAGATATAACTATTTTGGGTCAAGTCCGAAACGAATTTTAGAATTTGCACAATTCCAATTGTGGTATACCTGCAACACTGCCTGCCGCTCATAACCTAAAAAGCAGTTGACACAGACGAAGCGTCGGACATGGTACATACTATACACATTTATATTTAAACAAACAATTGTACGGTGATCATTAAGTGTAATTAAAGTTATTGTGTATTAACATGTGTGTATCTATACACCCGACAATACTACATATTGGCGACGAGGACAAAAGTGCAGTAAAATCATAATAACAAAACATTTGTGAATTAGTGTAGTAAAACAAAGAAAACGAACATGACAAACGCAGATAACAGGGAAACAGTAAGGAATTTCCAATTCGAAGGGTTTTGTCCAGGAAAAGAGGAATGGGAGTACTATTTACAGAGGTTTGAAGTAGAATTGACGCTACATGGGTTGGATGAAAACACACCCCAAACAAAAAACATATTATTAGCAAAGGTAGGCTCGGAACCATTTAAAATCCTTGTTGATCACTGCAGGCCTGAGCCAGTAACGACAAAATCATATAGAGAAATGGTCATAGTATTAAATACATATTATGGAAAGAAAACATCTATTTTATCAGAGCGTGTGACTTTTTCATCCAGATACAGGGGTGAGTATGAAACTATGGCACAATATGTAAATGCTCTGCGAGGGTTGGCTGGCTCGTGTGAATTTGGCACAAGTCTGAATGAAAGATTAAGGGATCAGTTAGTTATTGGTATTAATAATGCCACTTGGCAAGAAGAATTAATACGGGAGTTCCCAACAAACACCGCTACACTTACCGAGGTAGAATCATACGCAGTCAAGTTAGAACAAGCATCGATACACACACAACGTTTAGCAAATTTGACACATCAAGAAACACAATCGAGGACAAACAGAGTAAACATTAACAGAGATAATCACAGCGCACGAAATACGAGATCACATAACAAAATAGGCAAACCCATTGCTCAAACATTGGATTTGGATAACACTGTGTTTTCTGTGCAAATGCAAAACATAACCGTAGGACAGAGTGTCCAGCAAAGGGGAAGACTTGCACAGCTTGTGGTAAGAAGAATCATTTTGCTAGAGCATGCATAGGGAGTGGCCAGGCCCATATCACTAAGAGGAGGGTGTACAACGTACGTAGGAAAGAATCCACATCAGACGATACCAGTGAAAACACATCAGAAATTGCTGTCATTAGGAACGTCCATTCAAGCAATAAGGTAATACTGAGTGTTAAAATAAACAAAAAAAAGATAGACATGTTGTATGACCCAGGAGCAGCTTATTCTGTTATAGGGAAGGCTGTATGGGAACAAATTGGCAAACCCACACTACATGGTACAAGGAATTTAGTAGCTTATACGGATTTGGAAATCAATACACTAGGAAAGGTAAACGTAAAAGTAAATGCATTTGATGTAGATCTAGAGCTATCACTTTACGTCGTGGAAGCAAATGACATACCATTGTTTGGATTGGATTGGTGTTTGGCATTTAAAACGCCAATGCCAGCAGGAGCAAAAATATGTAGACTCGACAGACAACCCAGACAAATACAGACCGAGGATACACAGAGCACTGAGCAAAAGCTACTAAAGCAGATCTTAAATGAATTTGAGGATCTTTTCAATAACAAAATAGGAGAAATGAAAGGCCATTTTGCAAAAATACACATGCCAGAAGGTGTCAAACCAAGAGCGTATAGACCAAGAGCTGTACCAATTGCACTACAGGATCAGGTAACTGCAGAATTAGAGAGATTAGTGAAGGAAGGAGCGCTGGAACCGATTGACACAACAATCTCACTAATAGAATGGGCAACACCAGTAGTAATTTCGATAAAATCAAATGGAAGCATCAGACGATGTGGAGATTTCAGAGTTACAATTAATCCACATGTCCAGATTGATAACTACCCGTTACCGCGCTTTGATGAAGTCATGGCGAAGATCAGTGGTGGCCAAAAGTTTTCCAGAATAGATTTAAAGGACGCTTACTTACAGATGCCAGTGCATCCAGATTCCAGGAAATATCTGGTAATAGCAACCCACAAGGGATACTTTTCTTATAAAAGACTGCCTTTTGGGGTTTCATTTGCACCGGCACTGTTTCAGCGAACGATGGACCAATTACTAATGGGAATTGAAGGAGTAGTTTGCTACTTGGACGATATCTTGATAACAGCACCAAACACCGCGTTACACTTAGACAGGTTACGGCAAGTATTACACAGATTAAAGGCTGCAGGCATCCATACTCAACAATCAAAATGCAAATGGTTACAAGACAGCGTGATATTTTTGGGTCACCGGGTGGACAGTGTAGGGATACACCCAACAAACGAAAGAATTCAAGCATTACAAGGAATGGAACCACCTACAAACCTAACCGAACTAAGGTCAGTTTTGGGCTCCATTACCTACTATAACAGATTCATCGAAAACTTACATATAAAATGTACACCGCTGTATAGACACTTAAAAAAGGTGGCATCTTTTAACTGGTCAACTGATGATGATGGAATATTTAACGAGTTGAAGAATATTTTGACATCAAGCGATACGTTAGTACATTACGATCCAACACTGCCAATTGTCGTTTCCAGTGAAGCCTCCGACAAGGGAGCGGGTGCAGTTTTATCACACAAATATTCAGATAATACGCTCCGACCAATTGCGTACGCATCTAGGACTTTTTCGGAGGTAAAAAGAAAGTACTCTACAATCGACAAGGAAGCCTTGGCCTTGATATTCGCTGTGACGAAATTTCAGCAATATTTACATGGGCGACGTTTTACATTGTTGACAGACCATAAACCGTTGGAGAGAATTTTTAGCGAAAATCGTGAAACACCCAGGGTTGCGAGTAATCGGTTGCTGAGATGGGCAATGATTCTGAATACATACAACTATTCCATTAGATACCAACCGGGGAAAGACAACGCCCCAGCAGATGTTTTGTCGAGATTACCATTAACCGACCAAAGGCCATCAAAAAGAGAAGAGGAAGGACTTCCAGGACGAGGTCACTTACTACGTGTGAGATTAAAACATGCCAGTAACAAAACGAAATTTAACAGACATGGTTGAACGTGATAAGATTCTGAAGATGGTGGCATGTTACACAAGAACACATTGGCCAAGCAAATTGATAATTGATACAAAGTTAACACCGTTTTACGAGAAGAGAGATGAATTGTCGGTTGAAGAAGGATTAGTGTTATGGAAAGGACGAATCTGTATACCGGACGAATTAAAAACACAAATATTGGGGATGTTACATGATGGACATCCCGGAATTCAAGCAATGCAATCAATGGCAAGACTCCATGTGTATTGGCCGGGCATTGATAACGAAATAATTAAGTATGTAAATGGCTGCAAGGGATGTCAAAGCTCCAAACAGACTGATGCGAACGTACCGCTATACCCATGGTCTGCACCAGCTGAACCTTGGTCGAGATTGCACATTGATTTTGCGGGACCTTTCAAGAAGAAGATGTGGCTTATTGTGGTGGACGCTTATACTCGCTGGTTGGAAATAATACCCATGAACCGGACTACCACTAAGGATACAGTCAGCATTTTGAAGGAGATGTTTGCCAGGTATGGACTGCCAAAGTTTCTGGTCTCAGATAATGGACCACAGTTAACTGTCGAGGAGTTTGGATTGTTCTGTAACGAGAAAGGAATCACACACATTAAGATAACCCCCTATCATCCAAAATCTAATGGATTAGCCGAACGCATGGTCAGGACTTTTAAGGAACATCTTGAAAGAAAGAGGAACCGGCAGAACACCGAGTGAATTATTATTTGGTAGACATGTACGCACTATTTTTGACCAATTTAAACCGGATATTGCGAGAAACATGGAAAAAGAGAAATGGAAACAGAAACAACAACATGACAAAGGAAACGTAAAGGATAGGGTATTTTAAGAAGGAGAAGAGGTTTGGGTGAATAATCCACTGATTAAAGGATCCAGTGCAGGGGAAATCAGCAAACAAACTGGGCCTTATTCGTACATAGTAAAAATAGATGGAATAGAGAGAAGGAAACATGCTGACCAACTACGGAAAAGAGAGCCGCTAATAGCTCATGAGATGGCAAAAACGTTGGAAACTCAGCCAGCACAACAGACGCAAACGGCCCCAAAGACACCAGGACCGTCCGTGGAAATATCAACAACACAGACGCCAGAGGAACAAGTTCCTGAAGGTGCATTCCTCGCACCAGATCTCACAACCCAAGTTCCTTCATTTTCCTTTCCAATAGATAATTCTATTACCGAGAGAAGCCGAACACCGGACATGCCAAACGTTGAACCGTCTACGCCGGTAGTACGACGAAACCCAGCCAGGAATCGACGACGCCCGGAGAGGTTCACCTAGTCCTCCAGAAGGGGAGGAATGTGGTATACCTGCAACACTGCCTGCCGCTCATAACCTAAAAAGCAGTTGACACAGACGAAGCGTCGGACATGGTACATACTATACACATTTATATCTAAACAAACAATTGTACGGTGATCATTAAGTGTAATTAAAGTTATTGTGTATTAACATGTGTGTATCTATACACCCGACAATACTACACCAATATTTTTGTAATGTTAAAATACATAAAATTTTACATCCATCGCAGATTAAATGGCTAACGGTTCAAAGTGTAGTTTCGAGGATACTAGAACAATACGGTCCAATTCTATTATTTTTCACAGATGCGGTAAGCAGAAACGACAAATTATCTGAGAGAAATATTTTAACAAAATTAAATGATTTAGTCACAGAGTTATTTCTGTAGTTTATGGAGTTTGTTTTTTAATAATTTGAATAGAGAAATGCAGTCCGAATCAGTGGCGCCTGATGAGCATGCCCCAGGGGGGCAACCACACAGATATGACCGACTCGCCCATTATCGGCAATATACTCCCAGATGCCGAGCGGGCGCGCTGTAAAACCTGACGTGCAAGTCGTACACAGCACGCGGGCGGCAAATCCAGGGCCTGATGCAATCCGATCATTATCAAACTCGTTCTCATTAATCAAAAATAATCAATACAGCATTATGAATGCCATTTGGTACGTTAGTTTCGAACATTGAGGAAAAATACTATGGAGACGCTGTAAAGCATCTTTGCTGTTCTCTCAAAACGGGAACATTGGGCTGGGCTAAGTGTTGGACCAATATGGCGCCTCACCTAGTCCAGACTACTCAAAATTATAATCTGTCATCCCACACCTGTCAGGCCTACGCTAACCTTTGAAATGTTATTCCAGACGAATTTTTCTTATCAACGCCGTCTCTGATGTTGCAGCTACGTAGAGCACAAGAAACCATAATGTCTTTTAATATTTAACTTATTATATAACTCTAATACACGATACACTTAACAAACAGTCCACTTTTTACCAACACTACCTGTTTGACGTAAGTGTAGTATCAATATGGCGGAATTGTACACGGTTTGATCACGTGACGTCGTCTCCTTACCTATTCTTTCTCAATGGTTTCGAACTATCCCATCATATCAACGCCATCTATTGTTGATGTTATTCCCTCGTTGTGCGATGTGATTTCCGTGCCTGATTCATTTTATATTCGCAGTATCAGCACGCGCGCCAGCAATTTACTTTTTAACTCAGTAATCAGGATGCGCGAGGTGTGTCTAAAATATGTATCATGTGCGTTAAAAACATCGGTATCGAAAGCAATACACTACGATAGACAAATTGCAATTAAATTAAATACCGCAAATGTTTTCAAGTCGGTCTTTATCCCTTCATATGTAGTGAAATCTATGTCTATCTTTCACGTTTCATGCTGCGTTCTCCTTTTTGTCTTAAAATTGTCATACATGCAAATGTCATCAGGTCTTAACCGAGCTATACTTCTACAGTACGCTGCAGTGCTGTACAAAGTCAAGCCATTTTATAAACGGATTATTTCAACATTTAAATTTAATTCAAAATTATTATTTTTGTAAATTGTAAATTCAACTGGTTCATGTCATATGTAAAAAAGTTAAATTTGTCTATCGTGTAGGTAGTATATTAACTTATAACTATAATGCTTACTAAAGTCTTGTCTTCAAAACAAAGTCTCATTGACTTTTTCTTGCGCTCTACAAAATGTTTACTTCATTTCTACTTTTTCAATTGAACATTCTACGTTGTAAGCCTAGAAATGACAATAAAGCGTTTCACTTTGAGAAATATTTCTTTGTGTTTTACACGCCCAAGTAACAAAACTAAGGGTACAAGGTCAGAGCGAAAATAATACAGTGGATGTAAGTGAAGAGGGGGCGGCATATTCGCCTTCGCACACGGGAGTTTGGGCGGCTGGGAGTGGGGCTGATGCCGAACATATCACCGACAACAAGCTAACCAGCCGCCATTGAGTCCGAACACAACAAATTGCATCGTTAATACCAAAATGTCTGTCACATGCAGAGAAATTACTTACAAAATAGACAACATGAGGATGTGGATTTTAAAAATCCCCGAAACTACTTAAAAATTAGATATGTACATCGGTGCATACGTCACAAAAACAATATGTGAAGATAATCTGAATGAAGAACAACCAAAGTGAATTAAATTAAGATGGTTAACTTTCTATGTACAGACCTGCACTCAAATAGTCCAACGTTTCCCACTTAAAACAATATTTTACAAAAACTTTTGGATCCGCACATGGTTAAAAGTGATACTATCCACACCATTGCTGATGTAGCCGGTAGGTTTCCAAATTTACTAAAATATCTTAATTATATACAAAATGACGTCTTTGCGACATACTGATATTATTCAGTTATCTTCAAATGATACTGAAGAATTTTGGCAACAAATCAAGCAAACAATCTATGGTTCAAAATTCCCTTTACCTTCCACTCATACGCAAACGTGGAAAGTCTTTTCAAGTATTAACTTAATGAAAACTAAACAGTGCAACAAATTATTGACTGCAACAATATGTGGATTTATTGCATGCCAAGCAATTTTTTAATAATAAAAGTTGTTACGATATTTAATTGAAAGATAAGATACTTTTAAAAATGAATAATCATAATTTATATCTCACTGAGTAGAAATAAACAACTCGTGCAAATGTTTTAAAACTGTCTGTATATTTACACACTTAAGACTAATCACAATATAAAATAAATGTAACGCACTTAAAGCTACTACGAATAAATTAACACACGAATTTATTTCTACACTACTATTCATGTTTGTAATATTTATGTAATAAAACTGCACCGCTTATATTTATTTAAACTGTTCAGTAAATAGCGCGCGCGACTACTATTGAATGAATGAATTCCTTATCCCACCGGCGGCATTTATATGTGTAGACAAAAGGTCTAGTAAATTCTGGCTCTCTTCTACCGTATTCCAGAGTCGCTGACGTAGTATATGAGTGCAGTTGATTTACGACTTATTTACCGGTACGTTTTTTTGTCGTCGCCCGGATGTCTGCTTCTTTTTTTGTGGGCTTGTTTCATTAGAATATGTATGTTTAAGAAAATATTCCATTTTGTTACATAGTTTAATAAGTTTTATTTGTATTTTTTTACTTTGAATAAAATTAATTTTTATTTTGTCTTTTGTAGTTTTGTTTTCCTGGCACCTCTGAAATATTGTATGTTCTGCAGTTCTGCTTAGACTTCTATGTATCTAAGGAACGGAAACTGAAAGTAAAATCCGAATTATTATCGCAGATTGGTTGTTTAGAAATGTAAGAATTAAAAGTATAGGTATGAACAGAAACCTGTAAGAATTTATTTATTATTATTTAAAAAAACCTTATAATAACTAAATATACCAAATCTATATTACTCATTGGCAATAGTCAGTAGCATGCATAGGTAACAATATTATAAAAACTTTAAATCTACCGATTTTTTACGGAATCTACTAAAATTTGTCGACAAATCTACCGATGCAATGTTAACGCTCGCTGGCAATACTGGTAGGGAATTTTATCAGCAAACCACACAATCAGGCCATTCAAAACCAACCAATCCAGATTTCAGTTGCGTGACATAACGGTGTTCGAATAGGAAATTAGTATTGTAACGAGACCAGCAGACGAAATGAGTTACATTAAATAAAAGAATCAGATCTCTCGGCGCGATAAAAACGAAATTGTCACACGCAAAAACAGAGGCAGACCGGGCGAGCAATAAATCATATTCGGCGCGACGGGTAAACAAGTCTGGTGAATCATCCATATGTGTATAATGTGTGGACGACGGAATGTCTGACGTATGTTCTGGCAAATATCGAGAGAAGTATGGAATTTACAGGAATGCTCTAGTAATCTTCGCATGTGTATATAAGGCGATTGGGTCACCGATTCATTCATTGCGGGGTTCAGTCTCGAGTGCGATAGTGGTAGCCAAAGAAATAAATATAGTAGTGCCGTCTTATATAAATAGAACTGTTAAATAAATACGGACATATTAGTAATAGAAATAAATACAAGTGTTAATATTAATTTATTAATAGTAGTTTAAGTGTGATACGTTAGTTTTATATTTTTATATTGTTATATAATTTTAAGTACATAAATATACAGACTGTTTTAAATAAATAATTGCACGAGTTGTTCATTGGAACCCGAAAACGTTACAGTATTTTTAAATGTCATTCTTTAAGGTTTTTTGAATTCATATCTTTCACAAAAAAAAACAAATGAAATAGGTGATCATCAATTTTTATTATATAACAGTACAATATGTAGGACAAAATTATAAACGATAAGGTACTTCTTATACTAAACATATAAAAATACTTTCTTAATAGATATGTAAAATATATAAACTCCATATTGCATTGATATGATAAGATACATAGTTGACTACTACTTTTAATACCTACTTAAATATATACTTAGTTACCGATGTTATATACAATGTTTTATCATATTACACTTTCAAATATACATAAGTCTACAATAATAAAACGTATTTATACAATCAGTCTACGAATAATAATATTACATATTAGTAATCGCTAAGGCACTTTTCTCAACAATAATCTTTTAGAATAGTGAACAGAAACAATACAAAAGATCTATCTCAAGCAGGGACATACAGTGACACTTGTTTGGTCGATGATAATTAAGTACTATGTGCTACAGTAAAAGTATGTATGAAGGAAGCCACACAGAATAGTAAATAAGAAGTAGGCCCACTCCTCGGCGGCCCTTTTGATATTCGTGTACCAAGTTTTATTTATTTAGGACGACTGTGCATTAGTTAACGGACAGAGGAGAAATGAATATACAAGAGCAAATCAAGATTCGTGTAAATGGACTACAGTACAGATGTGCTATCGCGCATAAACCGACACGGACATGTATTTTACGGCCCTGCGTAGAACGCGATTTTGAGGGAGTGAAATTACTTACTGACCTTGTTACTATACTGTGATGAAGGTAATATCCTAAGCAGCTTTTCTGGTGCTGGGTTATTGGTGCATTATCTTGAACAATCGCGTCTTTCCTATATCTTGTTATACCTTGTCAGTCTTGTAACAGGTATACTTCGTTTCAACTTATTTTAATTTGACTAACTAGATATATAAGTATTATACGGCATCCCCGGCGGTGAGGGCTTAATGAAACGTAAACAGATCTAGGGTTTAAGCTGTTCTTTTCTTTAAGAGCCAGAGTGGTATTAAATAAATTTTGTCTACTGTAAGAGAACTTGACTTGCCTATTTATTTTAGTTCTGAGAATTAAAATTAATAGTCATTACTTAACATTGTATAATTAAAATGCCATTTCAACTTAACATTTCTTACTTTTAAGTAATGCAGTTCACATACATTTTCGTTTGTAGCAAAACATAAATTGTAAGGTGAGCGAGCATATATTTTAATAGCGAAATAGCTATAAATCGCATGCGTAGGTGTGAACCCCGCTTTAAGCGGGGTTCACACCTACGCATTTTAGTGCGGCATCAAAAAATGCAAAATGTAATGCATTTCTTCATGCTTGCTTTAAAACTGCCAATTTGTTCACATTAATATAAAAAATCACACTAACATGTACTGGTAGAGAATTTCTTTTTGGCCCAAGGTTTATAGAATAGTATAGGTTGTCGCATAACTCTGAACGATGGAGGGGAGGCGGCCATGTTGCGCGTCATCCAGCGTGCCCAAGAGTTGTTTATACCCACGGTTTATACTGTGCTCTGTGGTTTATACCTATTTACTGTGTGTACTGTGACTGTCGTGTTGTAGTTTTATAATTAGTGTATGTTTATTGTAGTCTGGTGTGTATTCGTGTTTATAAAAACTAGAATATGATAATCTAAAAGTAGAATTTGACAAAGTGTGCAATGAAAATACTCAATTAAAGTGCAAAATCCAAACATACGAACATGATATTGAAATCCTAAAACAAAATGTTTTTGAACTTAATGAAAAATTGAGAACAGAAAATATTAATTTTGAAGAGAAAGCTAAAATAGCGTTTATTGATTTTTTGACACCAAATCAAATTGATATCATATTAAAAAAAAAAGTAAAGCACGATGGGATTCTGAAGAATTGTCAAGAGCATTTACTGTAAGGTACTTTAGCAAAAGATGTTATATTTACTTGAGAGAAACATTACATTTTCCACTACCGGGCATTTCCACATTACACCGATGGGCTGCCAATATAAACCTGCGTAAAGGAATTTTAGATGATGTGTTAGAAATTATGGAAACAACCGGTAAAACAAAGGAAACATTTAAAAATATAACTGTGTTATCCTTTGATGAAATGAAAGTAACAGAGTTGTATGAATATGACCAGAAAATGGATGAAATTATTGGTCCACATTCTTATCAACAAGTAGTAATGGCCAGAGGTCTTTTTGATAACTGGAAACAACCAATCTATATAGGATTTGACCAAAAAATGACCAAAAACCTGCTGGAAGATATCATTCTTCGATTACATAAAATAAATTATGCTGTTGTTGCTTGTGTATCAGATTGTGGTGCAGGAAATCAAGGATTATGGATAGAAATGAATATAAATATTAATAATACTTACTTTGAACATCCTGTAACAAAAAAACATGTTCATATTTTTGCAGATGTACCGCATTTATTGAAGCTGTTGAGAAACTGGTTTATAGATACTGGCTTTGTTTTGAATGACGGCACAATTATTACTAAAGAACCAGTAGAAGCATTGCTAGAAAGCACCAGAACTGAAATTAGTTCCTGTCATAAGTTATCTGAGTTACACCTCAAGTGTGAAAAAAGTCAGCGACAAAATGTGCGTTTAGCTGCTCAACTCTGCTCAAAAACTGTAGCAACATCATTAAAATATTATGTGCCAGGTGAAAATAAGAAACTCGCTAAAGATGTTGGATTGTTTTTTGAATTGGTGAATAACTGGTTTGATTTGATGAATTCTTATACAGTAACTGCTAACATTCCAACAAAAAAACCATACGGAATAGATTTGATGAACCAAAATAAAGTTTTGGAGGAAATGAAGTCCACCATTCATGGAATGTTATGTGTGGGGAAAAAAAGCATGCAAACCTTCCAAAAAGGGATATTGATTTCAACAAAATCAATTCAAAATTTATATAATGACATGAAAGAACAATTTGGAATGACCTACATCTTAACACACAGAGTTAATCAAGATTGTCTTGAGAATTTCTTTTCTCAGGTATGTTAGTAATATTGTCATATTTTGTTTTATTTTTTATATAATTTTTTTGTTTGGTATGTGTTGTAGATTAGAACTCGAGGAGGTCTCCACGATCATCCTTCTCCACTTAATTCACTCTACAGAATAAGAATGATTCTGTTAGGGAAGAACCCTGGTATTGTTCATTCAAATGTGAATTCATTAAATGCTCCCACTGAGATAGAGAAAGAGGAATATTTAGTAGCAAGAGCCTTAACACATGCTAAAATTACAAATATAAACATTTCTCAACCCTCAGACATATTACAAGATGTTAGTGAGAATAGTGTAACATTAACAAGTAAAAATGATGTTGAAAGGGATGGGTTAATGTATATTGCAGGCTATATTGCTAAAAAGAATTTAAAGGAGTATCCAGGTCTTGGTAAATATACACACCAAATTCAGGAAGCACTTAATTTACACTCTTATAGTATGCCTTCATGGTTGCAAAATCTTTCTTTTGGTGGCTTAATTCAACCATCAGAAGAATGGATGAAGCAAGTTGAAGAAATGGAACTTCATTTTCAAACCATGCACAAGGCTAAATTTGGCAATTCTGTAGGAATTGTAGAAAAAACAGTTCTACATATTTCTGAAAAAGTTCGTGTTTATCCAGTATTAGTAAAGGCCTTTTGTCGACTGAGAATATTTATTAGGATGAGATTTCTAAATGCCAGAAGGGAAGAAGCAAAACTGAAAAAAAGACATGCTTCTAGTATATCCAGTATCAAAATTCAAAAAAAAAAAAGAAAATTGAATTAAATATAAAATTAATGTAAGTATTAATATCTAATACATCTTTTATAAATAATTTGTTAATTTAATTTATTAATGAATGTATGACTAAATTTGGCAAAAATTATATATATTTAGCCAGCAGTTGAAATATTGTATTTTACTTACTGTATTAACTGATATTATAATAAAAGTAATAATAAAGTAAAAACTTATTACTAAATAAAGTATTAAAGGGCTAGATTTTGTGCATTTAATTTATCTTTAGTTATATAATGTAATGAATATAGCAAATTCACTCGCAAAAGTGCTTTTTCTAAGAGAGTAGTAGACGTTACATTCGACGTGTTTTGAATGGGCACGCTTGATGACGTATTCCCGCGCTCAACATCATTGGTGGAAAGTTACGAGACAGCCTATTAACTTTATAAACCTTGTTTTTGGCCAACATATATTTTTTTTAATTTTTGAAGTAGTGTAGCGGGAAAAGAATTTAACCTCAAAATATAAGCATAAGCATACAAAATTCTTTGCGATTCGTATAAATGTATCAAATCCTTACTGATTTCTCGTATCCAATTGAAAACTTTTTTATCCTGTGACATGGTGGCAATTTTTTAATTACATATTCATATACACAAATGAAAATATACAAATTGAAATGAGATGTACCAATACTATACAGGCTATATACAGCACAGTAACAATGAAAAATTTACAATAACCTCAAAGTAAATCCAAACAAGCGTTGGCAATCAATCGCTGACGCTGTTGAAATATCCCTAGACAATCCACTAGAAATGCGTTAAGAAATGCAGAAAAGTAGAACATGTTCTAAAGCTTTGCATTTCGATGCAGCATGAAATAATGCACTAGGCATGCATAATGTGAATACTAAAAATGCACGCATTTCGCTGCGGCATGTCAGTTGCAGCATTAAAATGCGTAGGTGCATTGAACATACCATGCTATTTTTATGTAAAAATAAATACAAATACAAAGGGGTAATTGTAGAATTGTATCATCAATATGTATTTGACCATTATGTGTTGTAAAACACAAGGACATTACTTGTGTATGTTAGAATAATATATAAAATCTCGCTTCTAATATGTGTATGTAGATTTACAATGGATTCCCTCAATATTTCGGCGTTTACGTATTTTAACATATTAAAAACTCATAATGATATAAATTTGTGTTTAATTAATATACCACTTAAAATTCCCAGGACAAATATCTCGGAAACGGATACAGATATTTGAATTTTGTAAAAAGTTGTTACTAAAGAATGTGATTGACCCTAGTTTGCTCTCACAATTGTGTTTTATTATGTGAATATATAGACGGCGCTGCGATGAAAAGAATTTTTTGATCGCCATAATTTTCATTTGTTGTTTTATTTGAAAGAGTATTAAAATTAATGTGAATTTTATTATTTGTGTTAGTTTCCAAACTTTAACGGTTTCATAGATATTCCTGTTTAAAGAAAGTAAGAGTAATTTCAATTCTTGTCTTTATATTGTTTAAATATTTAAACTGATCAAATATAACTAACAAAGATGTTCAAAATTGTTGCCTTCTTGATTGCTACATAACATATATCGCCTTATTAGTTCTCTTCCGTATTAAAAATATGGTTTTACACACAAATGAAGACAAACTGAATATGGTTTTAATTTATGGAGGATCACGTAGAAATGCATCTGAAGCAGTGCGATTATAAGCTCGACGCTTTCCAAACAGGCCTTTACCACATCACAAAACATTTATAAGTCTGTGTGCAAATTTCAGAAATTGCGGTAGCTTCAAAAAACAAAAACAATTAAGGCAGCAAAGAGTAAGAGGTAATGAAATTACATCAGCGGTACTACAAACAGTTAATAATAACCTACATACATCATTACGGCAATTAAAAGAACAGCATGATCTGAATGTAACCCTTTGCCGTAGGATTTTAAAAGAAAATAAATATTTTTCGTATAAAGTTCATTTAGTGCACCACATTAACAATAGGATATAATCAACGCAGACTTGATTTTCTGGCAGAATTTTCTGTAATGTTAACGGAAAACAATAACTTTATAAATCACATCATGACGAATGCCGTTTTTACAACAATGGTACCTTAATTAAGCATAATGCTCGTTATTGGTCAGAAGATAATCCTAGGTGAATAAGGCAAACGAGAAATCAAACAGTTTTTGGCGTTAACGATTGGTGAGGAATTTTAGGCCCCCACTTTTATCATGAAACATTAACTGGTGTGCGCTACTTACAATTCCTGCTAAATGAGTTACCGCTACTTTTGGAAGATGTACCAATACAGTGGAGAAATAATATGTGGTTACATCAAGAGGGGGGCACCGCTCATAATGGTAACATAGTTACTGATTACTTTAATCAAACGTTACCACGTCGTTGGATTGGTACTAATGGGGTCCTCAGGTTGCCGGTTCGTTCGCCGGATCTAACCCCGTTAGATTCTTTCTTGCGGGGGGGGGGGGGGGGGTACTTGAAAGCTGAAGTTTACAAAGAACCCATAACAGATATAATACATACCTTTATAATAAAATTATGCAAGTGTTTATTTAAATGAAATAAAGGCAAAACTTGAAATTACTCTTACTTTCATTAAACACGAATTTCTATGAAACCGTTAAATTTTGGACACTAACCAAATAATAAAATTCACATTAATTTTAATACTCTTTCAAATAAAAAACAAATGAAGATTATGGCGATCAAAAAAATTCTTTTCATCGCAGCGCCATCTATATATTCACATAATAAAACACAATTGTAAGGGCAAACTAGAGTCAAACACATTCTTCAGTAACTGCTTTTTACAAAATTCAAATATCTTTTCCCGTTTCCGAGATATTTGCCCTGGGAGTTTTAAGTGGTACACTCTGTATATGTATACATATATTTATTAATGATTGCAAGAATATTACAAAATACACCTCTGGGCATCTACGGCCCAGGCTATACCTGAATCTCATTAACATTATCGTTAGCTTATCGCACTCTCACACCAGGGGATACTATAAGGTTTGTCTGTGTTTATTATTAGGAACGGTTCTAACACAGTTCTGTTACTGCGCAGAACTGATGCGTCATAGTACACCGTACGGAACGGTTCCGAACGATTCTGTAACGATTCGATGCCTTTAGCCCGAATTAGTTCTACAGTTTTAGAACGGTTCCAGAACTGCCAATCACAAACCAAAACACGACGTTTTTTGTTCCAGAACAGTTCCGGAAACCCGAACACTTAACATAATTCTGCGCATGACGTGAACTGTTCTGGAATCGTTCTTAGCGAAACAAAAACAAACCTATAAACTATTTAGTCAAATTAAAATAAGTTGACACGAACTATACAACTTAAGAATACCAACTGAGAAAAAAAATTCTGTTTACATTTATTTACCTAATTTTGAAACATATTTTAGACAGTGATTTAAAAAAAGGGGTGTGATATATTTTAGAGTTATTATAGGATAATTATCAATTTGGGATGCAGATAATTATGTTTCACCTCCTGTAAATTCAAAATATACGTAGGTAATTATTGTGGCGAAACAGGCAATGAATGATATTTAGTCTAAACGGCACAAATTTCAAAGTTTCAATATACAACGGAGGTGAGGCCGCATATATTACAAAGAATTCTAAGATAGACTTTACTTGGTCACAATAATGTATGTGCTTCAAATGTCAACCAACATGGCAATATTCAATGGAACGACAATCTCCTAATCTTGAAACAAGTGTAACTGTATTATGATTTGCCATTATTTGTTGAAAGGACTGTTGGATAATTATTTATTTTCGACTAACACAATTACGAATTGTATTTTGAATATATAATTCCAATAAACATAAACAAATAATAATCTTGTGCAAATCCAACATAGTAAGAAAGCAAGTATAGAGGAAACGCGTTACATTCAATTGTACGTCATACTAGGTCCATGACGATTCATCTTGCTTATGTTGCCGGATCTATTTTTATTTCTGTCAGTGACATTTTATATAACCAAGAAAAAAGTTATTCACAACACAGTAACTATAACGTAATGTTTTTAGTAATTGAAATGCTATGAAAATTTAGTCTTTCTCAACTTTCGTCTTTCACAATGTAATCAAAGCAAAAATAAACAGGAAAATTTGACAGGAAAAATATACACAACACACGCCTTTTTGACAGATATGATTTATCTGCCAACACCGAATTGAACTATTGGTCTATTAAAAATATTTAAGAGAGAAATTTAATATTGAAACGGAAATTATGTGTTTATTTGCCATGAATGCGTATATTTCGACCAATTTATTCATTTTTTTTTTAAACTAATGAAATAAAATCCGTCAAATATAATTTAACAAAGTAACTTGTTTAATTTCTCTAATACAGTTATGACAACATGTAAACGTCATCAGTGACGTATAATTGAGTATAACGCGTCCTCTCTATAAGTACATATTTTTCTTAAATACAATCTCTTCTGTAGTTTGGAGACATTATTTTATTGTATAAAGTTGATGCATTTACTGTCTTCTCGAAGTAGAAATATTTTTTCTATATAAAAAATAAACGGCCTTCCCGCCAAAGTCACCAACTCCTAAAAGGTATTTAAACAGAGACACGATGACAGAATTCGATTATTAGAAAACTGTTGCCATTGTACAGCTATTAAGAAAACTATATTTTACGTCTGATAAAATCACCAAATACCGGGAGTTAGTTATTTTTAATGCTACCTTAAATTTTAAATTTTACCCTATATTTTTAAAATATTTAAAAAATGGTAAAGTTTATATTTCTGTAATTTGTAATATTTCCTGCAATTCAAATGTGTTTTACATCTAGAAAGATTATTAAGCTATCAACAATTTCTTCAACTAATAAAGGCGTTAAATCAGTTCCTGCTAACAATTTCTTATTAATATTTTAAACAATCACTTCACTACAACATCAATACATATATTCGTCACTTAATACTTTATTATAAACAGTGTTTTTATTGTCCATTTTAAATAGCATAGGGGATAAAGGGGTACATTTGACCGGGGGAGGGGGTAAATGTGTACATTTTGAATTTTTCCCCCTGCCCTAACTGACTTCCACAATCTTCAATTTTTGACTACTATATGTGGAGACATGCAGCAGTCAGTAGTATCCTAGCTAGGGATGCAAACATCGTAAAGAGAAACAATGATGTTTAACAAAAAAAAAACATCGATGTCAAAAACATCGGCCCTGAAAACATCGATATATCGATGTTTCTTTAACTTTTTTAATATGACTATATCTAAAGATTTTAGAGTTATAATAACACCACTAAAATAGATGCAAATAATACTTGATAAACAGGTCGGATTTTCCAAAGGTTGTTAATAGAATTTTAGAAAATCTCTAATGTGAGGGATAATTACCTTCGGAGAATTGTGTTATAGGTGAAGTAATTTAAATATAGTAAAGTATTTATATGTTTTAAATTACATTATTTGAATACAATAAGCCTACAATGGTAAAGATTTTAGAGTTATAATAACACCACTAAAATAGATGCGAATAATACAGGTGATCCAAAACAAAAGAGACAATACTATAATTACTTGATTAAATAGCATTTCCGGCAAACCGGAACAAAAGTTTTACAGCACCACGAGCCAACGCTTACAACATTAAACTGAAAAATAAAACTCAAAATGCATTCAACCTCGTCAAACGCTAATAATCAAGAAAATATTAGTTTACTATTTGATCAAAAGCTACGGGTATATATGTATATAAAATGTAAAACTTGTGAAATGATTGACACTTTTTTTCTTTGCTATATTCATTATTCCCAAAGCCGGTGTAAGCCGTTTGTGTTGCGATCAAAGCCATGCTACCATCTGTTAACAAATTTCTTAACTACCTAGAAAACTAATTCATTCGGTATCGCAATTTAAAATTTACTTAGAATTTAAAATAGTTTGCCCATTGTTGTGCCACTAAAACATCGATGTAAAACATCGCTCCAAAACACATTCGATACATCGATGTTTAACGGTTCTAAACATCGATGGTAAAGTAAACATCGATGTTTTTTGACAGAAACATCGATGTTTCAAAAACATCGATATATCGTTTGCATCCCTAATCCTAGCAGTCAGGAGTAAAGTGTGGGGACATAGGTTTACTTCTGACAGAATATAATTCGCCTGTTGTATCATTTAGTGTGTTTTGCTCGTCAAATTGTATTTTTAAGAAACAAGATTTGTAAAGGGATTCTGTTGTTGAGAAGCCAAGGGGCCAGCTGTAGTATATTTTTTCATTAATAACACTTAGATACACAAGAACCTGAAAAAATCTATTAATCAAAACGTGTGGTGATGTATGTCGGGGCAGTTTTGAACACTATGATAGGGGCACTATTTAACATGTTTTCATGTTTAAATTAAATTCATTGATTTTAGTTTTCTTTTTGTAGAATTAAGAGTACTACGAACCTACCAAAAACAAAAAAAAAGAGATCAAAACCAGAGATCATAAAGGATGACATGAGCCAGAACAATTTGTGGTTTGACTCACACCCCGTTCTATTAAATAAATAAAAAATAATAAAAATTATAAAACGAGCTACGGTTTGACATTCGTTGAAATAAAAAAGTTAGCATTCAGTTATCTCAAATCATTTCAATGTGTCCGAAAATACTAGTTTGGTCAGAGCTACCACCTTCAATAAAACCAACGCCACTGAGTTTCAAGAAAACCAGAGAGAGCTTGATCGTCACAACCGATAAAATTTACAACTTAGACGAAACTCGATTACCAACTGTCGTCCAAGCTCCTCACGTTGTTGCAAAAAAAGGGTACAAAATAAGTGGGGCGGACAATTTCTGCTCAAAGCTTAGACTAGTTACCATATCTGCGACTGTTACGCCTGTGGCAAGTCAGTACCGCCAGTTTTTGTAATTCCAAGAGCAAGGTTCCATGATAACATGCTGAATGGTTGACCTCTTGGGAGCTTAGGACTGGATAGAATAGTAGATGGATGACGGGACCAATATTTCTGAAAGTACTCGATCATATTTAGAAATATACATAATGTCTAGAGTTGATCCAATCCTTATACTTATGGAAAATCACAAGTCATTGTACGTTTGGAGGCTGTTGTTTATGCCAAGGCGAGGATCATGGATAACTCTGGCTACGTTCTCACCCTTAGACCATTTATACATATAGACACGCCGTTTTCCGTCCCGCCTTGAATACGAACTGAAGCAAACATAACGCACAAACAAGCCCACCAGTGACGTCACATTCACGGGTGGGCTTGTTTCTGTTGTTGTTGTATGTCAAACGTCTAACGCATATTCAGATTTTGGTGCCATTATTATGACAACTAAATTTAATTTTGACAATCAGTGTGAAAATTAGATGAAATTTTTAATTCGTGACAGATGAGAAAAAGTTTTTAATGACATTGACGACCAAAATTGAATGCTAGTAACTGTATGTAGTTGCATTGTGCCCACCAGTGACGTCACCCGCGTAGAATTATGTTTGCTTCACTACTTGATAGTTACGGCTTGTCTATAAGTCCTCACCTCACTGCACGCATAGATGACAGCCGCTAGAAGTTGTACTTATGGGGCCGTTTAAAGGAACATAGCTGTTACTCAAAATGATTGGCTAACAAGCCAACCGGCAACATTTTGACTATCCACGACATAGCAAGTCTAGCCAATACTGCGTACACTGCCGCATTCTCTATTAAAAACATTTTCTAAACCAGGAATTTGGCCATTTTCCAGAAATGCATTTATCGACTACGATATTGATGCTGTATCCGTAACAGATCGGGAACTACCAGAAGAAGCATCAAGTTCATCAACTTCAAATATTGTACCAACTGTTAGTCCATCAACTCCTTGAGAATTAGTCAAACAGGAGGAAAGTCCCCAATATATATTCAAGTTTCAAATGCTATTTTGACACCAGAAATGGTGAGACCGTTTCCTAAGAATTGTCCGAGAATATTAACTATGAGAAGAAAGAAACGTAAGTCATAGATTTTGACCGAGATGCAAGAAAACAAATCAAAGAGGAAACATTAAATCGTCCAGCCAAAAAAAAATGTAACTAAATTGGGAGAAAAAAAGAGCCCTAAAGTTACATTGGAGAAAGTAAAGAAAAGTAAGATAAAGCTGCGACAATGACGACAAATATTCTGTTCATGGCGATTTTGGAGACTTCGTCATAGTAAAAATTGCTTCAAATAGGTTGGTTAAACCGCAGACCATTTAAACATATAGACACGCCTTAACTATCAAGCAGTGAAGCAAACATAATTCTACGCGAGTGACGTCACGGGTGGGCACGATGCAACTACATACCTAGACTTTGTACTACAAAAGTAAAGAAAATCCTTCATTTTAGTTTATTAAAATCCCCAATCTTCTTATTTGAAGAATATTTGTTTAAAAACATTATAATCTTGATAAATATACGTTAGACGTTAGTCATACAACAACAGCAGAAACAAGCCCACCCGTGAATGTGGCGTCACTTAGACCATTTATACATATGTTTAAATGGTCTAAGTGACGTCACGGGTGGGCGATGTTTGCTTCATTTCGTATTCAAGGCGGGACGGAAAACGGCGTGTCTATATGTATAAATGGTCTAAGGGTTAAACATTTCCTTGCACAGATTGAAAACCTCATCGTCAACTAGAGAGAATATACAGTTATACATTTAAAACGACGTTTGATCAAAAACGAAGATTCTGTCAAATTCTTGTTGCCAGATGATGTTGAAACAAGTAGCTGGTGAAGACATCATTCTGAAACTACCAGAAGCAACAACGTGGGGGGATATTTCAAGAACAGTGCCTGTTTTATCATTCAATGTTGATTTTAATAGTTTCAACAGTTAAAACGAAAATGAAAAGTGTGAACACATGGATGTTAAAACTAACATCAAGCAGTAAATAATTACTGTGACTTACATATATACCTTTATACGTAAAACGTATATGCATATATGCATGTGTTTGAGATACACACATACATTAAGTGCTATTGTCGACAATCGAACGCACAGACACCGGTGTTTCGACCTATGAGGTCTCATCAGTGTGCGTGGAGATTCTCGACAATAGCTTCAAGACTTAAATCGCTGCTTATGTCATTTTAGCGTGTTAAATGCAGTGAGAGTATCACAGCGACATCTAACACCCAAAAGCTTTGTTCTGTGTCATCTTTTGGGTGTTAGATGTCGCTGTGATACTCTCACTGCATTTAACACGCTAAAATGACATAAGCAGCGATTTAAGTCTTGAAGCTATTGTCGAGAATCTCCACGCACACTGATGAGACCTCATAGGTCGAAACACCGGTGTCTGTGCGTTCGATTGTCGACAATAGCACTTAATGTATGTGTGTATCTCAAACACATGCATATATGCATATACGTTTTACGTATAAAGGTATATATGTAAGTCACAGTAATTGTTTCAACAGTTGTTGGTGTTATTCTTCCTTTACCTTCATAATAATATGTTTTTATGCCTGTTTAAATCTGCCCCTGGCTTGCTCAAACACTCCCTCCAGTACATTTGTACAATTGCCAATGCATTTTTGTTTATTCATACGTCTGTTATTTATCATTATAGGACTTTTATAGTCATAAAAGTTTTTAATCAAATAGGTTTCTTGAATTAGATGTTAAATACATTTTTATTTATAAAATTATTTTTTTTACTGAAAACCGTTCAAAGGTACCCCCTACATATCGGGTGAATTTTAAATGGAGGAAGCTAGTTTTAGCACAGACAGTTATTGCTAATATCGACTAGCGGGTACTTAGTATACGAAGAGATACGAGATGTGTGTACTATTTTACCGCAGATCGTTTGAAATTCAACAGTAATAAAAAACATCATTAATTTTGAGAAAAGCTGCGGATACCATTTTTTTATTTATGGATGTTTGCAATTATATCTGTTTGGCAATTATCGTTATCGTATATTGCTCTAGCGCGAATTTCATATATTAAATCCCTTTATAAGAACTTACAATCAGAGATAAAGGATATTACAGATAGCCGATGTAATGATCATTATTGGCAACACATTTTAGAAACGACCGGTCGTTAGATTGGATACAAAGCACCAAAAGAGGTCGTATAAAATTCTTACTTTTGGGATAGTTGAGTTTAACCTTAATTTTGTTTGGCAGTCGACTCAGGCAGTCGATTCTCGATCCGGCCTTCCATTGGTTGAACGAATATTTGGATGCATATAACAAGAGCGCTCATAGTTCTTTATTTGACCGCTGATTGCTTCTAAAGTGACTATCACAAAAATCAGAAAAGATAATAGGGCATTGTTAACAAGAATGAAAGAGAATAAAAAAGAAAACAAAATCACACACCTAATCGATTATGATAAAATTTTATGTGTGTGTTCCTTATGTTGTGCGGAAAGTTATCATATTTCTTTTTCTAAATTTTATCAAGGAATATTCAAAAATTAAGAATATGTAAAATTACATGATTTTCTATAGGAAACGAATTACACACAGTCGGCGCGTCATAAACACACACACTGTCGGCATCTATACAGATCACAGACTGTGTGTGTTTCGTTAAGTTGAGCAACCACACGAACAAAATAAAATCAGTTTTAACACGAATATAACTATATATTTAATGTTTTGTGATATTTTGAGTAGTCCAAGAACATAAATAATAATAAACATGTCACGAGCAACGCCGTGCGAGTATTGCTAGTTTAAAATACAGAACAGCAATTGAAAAAGCGGCTTCTAATGATATCTGTATATGCTTGAAATCATAAAAAATAGCTCCTTCTAAAGATGATAGCATTCGCTATGGCGCTCATAAGAAAGAAGAAAGTTGGTGATGTTAAAAAAAAACTGAAACATATAAATATTTCAATTACGCCAAGTACCCTGCAAGGTCAAATTAATATGCGAGTTATTCGAAGAAAATTTTTTGAATTAAAAATAATTTCGAATGGCATCCGATTTCTCTCAGAATTTGCCAAATTTAAACTTACCCTCTATTCCCAATAATAAGCAATATCCGCAAGGTGAGCGTTGAAATTGAATCAGCCTGTATATTCTTTTTTCAGGAATGGAAGAATCATTAAAAAAGACATGTTTATAATTTTGATATAGATCAAAGAAGGGAAGATATAAATTTATGTATTTACAAGCACCATATTTAATAGGATTTTACAAAACAACGTTTCCTATTATTCCTGCACAAGCATTTAATTTTTACATTACTTTGAATAAAAATTTATATCTGATATTCCAGAACTATAACAAAAACGTGATTGTTTGATCCAAACACAAAAAACGTGCTATCTGAATAATTTTATTGTAATCTAAGAGATAGCGATAGTAGTATCATCTTTTACCCAATAAATTTGTTCTGCAAATTATCTGGCAAGTGTCGTTAAAGTGAGTGCCAAAAGAAAACACAAAAATACCATAATTCTAAAGTGCCTATATTATCAGAGTGGTGACAAGATGAAATTTGTTCTGATAGGTTGACGCAAATTGAACCTACATAACGGCGTCTTGTGCAAAAATGTATTTTACAGTTACATTCGTATCTTAATACCTATCCATTCAATACGCAAATTATATGTTAATGTATCAATCCATACGTAATAATTTCTGAATTATTTTTTTGTTATTTTCACATTTGGCAGATACCCACGTAATGGCCGATTTGGTTTCTATTGATTTCTTATCTCTTGTCACCACTCTGATTATAAAGGCATTCTACATAATTCAGCATTCATACGCCATCTTTTGCAATGAATTAGAGTTATTTTTTGTGTTGTCAAAGCTTTCATTCAGCAGACGGATCGGGAATCGATCCCGCTCCAACCGTTCATTTCACAACAGTTGAGTGTTCGCTGGACAGGACCGCTCACCTTTATGTCATCTGGCATTTTTCATTGCTGCCATATGTTAAAATTATAGAGATTAAACCGAATAAACAATAATAATAAATTGGTTTTCTGCATTAAGTTTTGGCGTAGTTTTTAGTGGAAGGGCTGGTTTTTCCAACCCCGAATAATATACTGGGTGAACTCCAATATTTCAATACATTTATTTCTGCACAATACCTTTAATTTGTATTTCTGTATATTACTTTTCTAGTAACTTTCTTCAAAATTATGTATTAGGTTGGTCTTGGTATGCTAAGTGAGCGTAGAATTTTTCCGCTAACAAAAATGGCGGCCGCTCCTGAACATGTTCAGAGTGAGCGCTCGTCTACTGGACATGATCACTGAACAGTTGCGCAACTGTTGTGTCTGCTGAATGAAAGCAATGTTTCCATATGAACCGACTATATGTAATATCCCTTATCTGTGCTCACAAATGCATTCGTGGTATCTAGTTTTGTCATGGCCAGCTAGCTGATAAACTATTTAGACATCTTAAAATTCACTCGGTATATGCTGTACGCAAATTTGAAATAACAGTATATAAATAAGCTAAAGGTTTTTTAAAAATTCAATAACATGTAACCCTGATGAGTGAGAATTACATATATTTCTTAAATACTATAAATAGAATTAATAAGATCAATTTAATAATATCAATATTATTGCTATTTTCAAAACAAAACTGTATAATTAATAAATAATAGTACATTTCTTTTTTTTAACAAGTATTAATACACAGTATAAAAGATGAGATGTTTACACGTTTGCTGCTATTTATATAACACATATAAACTAGTACAGCAGGCAGTTCATCTTCACCATTGAAATTACTTTTCCCAAGCTTTATGTGAAGCAAGTGGCGTATATAAAATATTATCCAACACCTCTTAATGACAATTTAATATTTTTTTTAAATGTTATAATTTAGCAATTGAAAGTCACGAATGTGTATTTTAAAAATCTCGAAAGTAGGTATAGTGTGCGTACATTTGCTGTTACTGTGGTAAATGAATATTCTAAAATCAACGTCATGCATTACCGAAAATAAGGAAGAATTACGTTAAATATACGTTGATCCAGAAGATGTGGAGTAATTCAAATATCGCGGCAAAATGGTACGGATTTTAAGAGATTTCATTGGTTCTTGCATAGGTAAATTTAATATGAAGAAATAAATATGTAATATCCGCCATATTTTATAACTAGGGCGCGGACACGAGCGAGTCATGACTCATCGCCAATGGGCGCACTATTGAGATGTTGTATTTTAAAGAGGTTTTAATTTTATTTATATAATTGTATAACAAGTGGCTGGTGATCTATAAAATACAAAATACCTTATTTTTTGTTCATTTTCTCTTCTGTAAGACTTGTTCTCTTTGAATTAAGTACATCCTTGTAGATAGAAAACGTCCTTTCCACATCGCAACTGGTTATATGTGCGTACTGGAAATATTCTTTTATTTCAGCGTATTTAGCATACACAATTGCCGCAATGTTATTAATCTGGATTTCTATTAAAAACTGCGTCTAACTTTTACCGAAGGCCACATCCGAAGTCACTAAATTATTAATAGCCACATCTAATGTGGTTAATCCATTTTTTAATTTGAGATTCGATTTTCAAAATATGTGATTAGTTTAGGCAAATTTCCAAAGTGTTCCTGAAGGAATAACAACTGATTTTTTAAATTTGGGATTTGTGTTAGTTCCTTGTACTCAGAAATACTTCGAGCATCGTCATTTAAACATGTAACGAAATTTTGTAAACTATCGAAATTCTCTGCATAAAAACTATTTATGAGTAAGTTTTAGCAAAGCTAAGTGACGAACGTGCGATATTTTGGCATTCTGTAACGATATTTTACAGACTTTGTAATAAATTTCGGAATCACTGACAATTCATTTTCATATTAGAAAAAGGAACATAAACAACGTTCTAGATCTAAATAAATGATAACTAAAAATGTACGCGTATGTTATTGAAACTAAATAACAGTAAGTATATACATATTTACATTATTTCTCTTGCGAAATATAAGGTAAATAAAATAAATTTTAAAAACCCCTCAGGCTATCTACGCCGATGTAGAAAGAATTTTACTCATAAATTCCTTATTTTATGGCCATTTTTTGCTCTGTTTTTGGGGTCTTCTCGAGCGTAAACAGATGTTGCAGTTCACCATATGAATTAGTGCTATTCAGTAAATGTGTGTTGTTTACATTATTTCTTTGCTCCGTTGTAACTTCGGCGTAGTTTAACTCGGTCATGTCCGCGCTTTAGTTATTATTCCCGAGAGCCGAATTTACGAACCGAGTCGTGAAGCGGCGAGGGAGTAATTCAACTCGAGGGTATAATAGTCATTATTGCGAGTTAGTATACACTACTTTATCTACGACTAACTAAAGATTACTAAAAAATATCAAAATAATTAAACGAAAATGTCAGACTTCTATATCGATATGACGTTTGACGGCTGTCTAACAGTTAGTAAAATGGCCGAATATGTCTATCGTTACTACGACAACGTTGGTAACGTTATGTTCTTATTGGCGGAATGCAGGAAATAATGGTAACGTTGTCTCCTTATTCCCCGGTCGCATTTCATTATTCCCTCTGGGTATTAAGAGTCCTATTATTAACCAATCGCGATTAATATAATACCTACTTTATTGTTTAGTCGTCGATAAAGGCACTTTATTGTTTAGTCGTCGATAAAGGCACTTTATTGACGTGGTGCATACAAAATTTTATCGCCAACCGCAAAAATTCGTAATTTAAAAAATAAAGGTATAATAACTTATGGCATTTCATGACAGCGACAAACGATTTATTTTTAATGTCATACAATTGTGTCTGTGTTGACAGATATTAGCGGCAGTAAGGTACTTTATTGTACAGTATGATAAAGTGTTTGTTTACCTCCGTAAAACTCTATCGTAACGCATCGCCTTATTGACGGTTGGCGATAATAGTTATTTATGTGCCAAGTCAGTAAAGTGGTACTTTATCGAACGAGTCTGATTTATGAGCCAAGCGAGTGAAGCGAGCGCGGCGAGTAACAGACGAGTTCGGTAAAGGTACTTTACTGACGTGGTGCATACAAAATTTTATTGCCAACCGTGAAAATTATTAATTTTAAAAGTAAAAATATAATAACTTATGACAGTTTATGACAGTGACAAACGATTTATGTTTAAAGTCATCAGTCATGGCTACGTTGACAGATATTAGCGGTAGGTAATAGTAGTTTATACAACGAGTCAATAATCATTATTGCGAGTTAGTATACACTACTTTATCTACGACTAACTAAAAAAAATCAAAATAATTAAACGAAAATATCAGATTACTATATCAATATGACGTTTGACGGTTAGACAGTTAGTAAAATGGCCGGACTTGTCTATCGTTACTATGACAACGTTGGTATCATTATGTTCTTATTGGCGGAATGCAACGTTACGTTATTTCTCATCATTTCCTGGTCGCATTTCATTATTCCCTCCGGATATTATGAGTGTTATTATTAACCAATAGTGATTGATATAATACCTACTTTATTGTTTAGTCGTCGATAAAGTACTTTATTGTACAGTACGAAAAAGTGTTTGTTTACCTCCGTAAAACGCTATGGTAATGCATCGCTTTACTGACGGTTGGCGATAAAAAATATTATCATAAGTACATTGCATATTGTACATATGACCCTAAATGGTCCGCAGAAATAAAAAAATAGAGTAAAAGTATATTTCATATATGGCTGAGTCGCTTTGGCAACCCACATGCGCCAATAATTTAAAATGGCGTCAAATTTAAAATGTCAAATAATATAACCTACAAAAGACATTTCAGGACTGTCATAAATAATAATATTCATACACCTTTTAACATTTTTCATAATTACTTTTTGACGATTGTTATAATTGTTATCCATATTGCCGTGTCAGTTGCCAAAACTATTCAACTATAGGAACTTTCATAGCATGGCTACAGGCGGCCATATTCATTCAATCTAACAACACCTTGGACAACTACAAACTATATTGATATTTCATTAGATTATGTTAATTGTTGTGATGCCAAGGGAAGTAATTGTAATATAAATTTAAGTTTCAATCACAAAAATCATGATAATAACAATATTAGCTTCAAGATTAACATCGATATCTAGCGGTAGAAAGATAATCATGTGTTAATCATGTGTTCTCAATACAATTTGACATTTAAAAATGACATGTGATATACTTGATAGTCATATTTGTGGTAACCAGGTAATTTATCGCCTGTACAACAATAATTTTAGAGGTGTTGGATAAATAATTTAATAAAGCCTGCTGTCCCAGACTGTGGTATTCAATAGTAAAATTGAATGTTTTTAAATGTTCAGATTCTAAACCAAAGTGATGCATCAAACAGCCTTTAATTTCCAATTAGTTTTTTTTAGATTTAATTTATAATACTAAAATCACAGATTTCCACCGTTGAATTATAACTTTCTTCATAATAAAAGTAAAAATAGCTGCTATCTGCTTATATAAATAATTTAGAATGGTTCCTAGGTATAAACAACGCGTATCAGTTAATAATTATCAAGTCAATAAATGAGAAATTATACTTTACAATAACACCATTACCTGTAACTGAGCTCTTCAGAAATAAGAACAATAACCTCGCCATGACCATCATCCTATTTACCTTATGACTTAAAACACCACTTATAGAATCTACTTCACTATTGCACATCATTGTTATATCCAATTCAATTCAATTTCGTAGCAAAATGATATGGTAGCGATCAATTTGAACGGGACTTGTCGTCCAAAACATTAAGACATTCTCTGCTTGTATATGGCGGTGGTGGTTCACACTGATTCTCTACCACTTCCGAATAGGACGGAGGCTCATCTTGGATATAAGTACGACAGATATTTCTGTCCGAAGATCTAGTCGAAAGTAAGGAATCCGACACTTCATTACCTGATTCGTTGCAATTGTCCACGTAACGAACGTTACTCAAGATTAATCTGTTTTGATAAGGACCACCCAGTAGATTACCTCTGAATGGGAGAATGTCACTTCGATTCTGTCGTATGGTTAATTCTTCCAACTGAAATATATTTCTTGGATTGCTGCAGGCAGTTTTATTGGCAAAAATGAATACTTTTGAGACTATGAGAAGCATTAAAATGACCGACAGGAAGGTGGCTAGAATGCAGAATGATAGAAACACGTAACGGCTGTTTTCCGGTTTCGTTTGGGTTATGTTGTACGGGGTGTTGCTGTATTCTAGGTCTTCATATGCTGCAGCAGTATTGGTTTTACTTAAACGAATATCTAATGAAAAATTTGTACTTACGATCTGTTAATTGTTGGCAACAGGCCGGGCGATATGTGACGTTGCAATTCACATCATGGTGCCTATCACAGCACCAAAAATGGGGAATACATCTTCCATCCTCACAAGGTAATTTGTCTAAATCAGAGATACACTAAATGAGTATTTTAAAATAAATGCTAATTTTTCTGCAATAAAACATAACTATAGGTAGATGGAATGTTTTGGCAAACCGATACAGCCAAAATACAAATGAAAGACAATTAAACTAATTAACATATATCTAAGGGTATAGAGCTTCAATTTGTAAAATACTTTTACATGAAATTAAATATTATAAAGTTATTAAATATTAATTTTCTGTACCTATCTTATATTTAATACTTGGCTATTCTGTGAAGTAGGCAATCATTGTTGACACATTTATATTATTTGGATGACATAACAAACAGTGTGTGCTAAATGGTAATTATGACAAATATCAGAAGGTGTATGAATATTATTATTTCTGAGTGTCCTGAAATGGCTTTTGTAGGTTATATTACTTGAGAGACAAAATATTGTGACATCTAAAATTTGATGCAATTTTAATTTTTTGGTGCATGTCAGTTACCAAAGTGGTTCAGCCATAACTTGGTTATAATAGAACTTTCAAAAAAAAAAAAACTGTTGAAAAAGAATTACATCCTGAGCGACATCCTACCTGAAACTTGTACTTTTATGTGGGTATGTTTTTTTATATACGGAATAATCTTTCAACTAAATTACCTTTACATGGATCTCCATTGCACTTTTCGTAACTTTCATCAGAGCCATCTTGACAATCCTTACGTCCATCACAAACATAATGCTCATTTATGCAAACACCATTCATTATGCACTGGAACATTTTACCACTACATTCCTCACCCATTCGAAAATTATAACCGATTTTGAAAGACTTTTTGTTACTTGTGTCAGTTTCGACTTCCACTTGTATACCCTTAAAGAGCATATATTTAAAACTGATACAAAAGTATACACCTGCATCTTCAAGCCTGAGAGGTAAGAAATTTTTAACTGCTTTGTTTATATCACTAGGCTTAACCAACGTATAAAGCATTTTTGTTGGGCCTGTCAATTGCTCCAAATTGTGTACACTTTTTAGGCTAGAAATAAAAGGTTTCTTTACTCTCACAATGACTGTATTCCATTAATATACAGTAACAACCTAACTAGCGGAGGGGCCTTCTCCCAAATTATTTGGTCATCCATCACATCTTTAACATCTGATATCAATTCACAACTCAGTGTTAAGTTGGTTCCTGCTTTTTCACTTACGATATTATTTAGGGGCGTGTAATTTTCATCGGTGTTTCTTATTATTTGTAAAGATATATCACCTATGAACAAAAAGTTATGTATTTATAAATATAACCTAAAATACTTTAGGTAAAAAATATCCTCTTTTAATGCTCAAAGTATGTATGCAATAACTTACAGAGAGATATGTAAATTAAACCTAAAAATAAGATATACAAAGTCAAAAGAAACATTTTTAAATTATTCGCTTCTTCATGACAACGCCATTTTTTAAATCACATTAATTTTAATTTTTCCACATCCTTTTCATATATTTTTAGTACCTATTACTATTACTTTTCTAAACTGCATATATTATGTATTTGTATACTGATATGTTCAACAGTTCGTGGTTAATAAACAATCAATAAATTATCAGATACAATTTAAGATCTATTCTATTTGTTTATAATAAATATTGGTTTAGAACTTAGGTAAAATAGAAAATTTTGATAGGTATATGCAGAATTACATGCTATAAGTGATTGGAATAATTACTGTTCTTTATTTTAATAATATACATTTGTTCAATTTAATAAGTAAATTACAAATAAAGATTTTTCTTGCAGTACATTTTTCTTCATAATGAAATTTTTGTTCGTGTAAAAGCAAGACGAATATAGATGGCACCAAAATACGAGAAGCGAAATGACTTACAGAAACTGACTTTCTAGCTTACTTATTGCAAAGGTTACTGTAGTGCAATTTTTAAACACCATGGTAATTTAGAACGAGAAAGTAAGATGCCGTGCTAATATTTCTGTTTTGTCTTTAATTTCAGTTTCATTTGGCGAGTTTTTGAAGTTAATTTGTTGAAAGATATACTTTTATTAGAAGAGGCAGGTGTAAATAAAGAATGTATAAATTTTAATTTTTCAATTATTTTATTTTTAACTAAGTGCGGGAATTTATTGGTTCTATTCACGGGGATAATGTACCTACCTGTTAATTTTTATTGTTAGCTGTCTCATTATATTCAATTCCCGTAGATCCAGCTTGTACCTTGATTCGTGTAAGCTATATAAGAAACATAAATGTGAAGCGGTTTTTTTGCCTTTTCCTTAGGAATAGCAATGAAAGGGCTGCGCGACGTGCAATCCACTATATGGAAATGGAGCACATAGTTCTTTTACGGCTTTCGCGAAGAGGATTTACCTATCGTTCGAGAGATCGTCTAACGCTTCCTTGTAATGGATTGAAAGTCGAAAAAATACACAATCCCCTCAAGTTGTAAAATGTGTTTCTTCTTCTTATGCAAGCAATAAAATACGAATCTCACTGTAGAGATGTAACGAACGAAGAGACGTTGTTATTTAATTTACTTTCCTTGCTTTCTAACATTATTTCCGTTTTTGTGTTCACATCCAACTGCTCCTGTTTTACATCGGTTTCCTGTTAACCTAAAAAGCATTTTTGTGCTTCATCCAGGCATTTTGCTTCCCTCCCTTATTGTGGCGTATGTAAAAGAAAGATCGCTACTATATTTACATACTCTCATACAGTTATATCATTTTTAAAATCTTCTTTCTACTTCAATATGTGTTTTAGAAATCTTTATATGTTTCATATAGGTCTGTAATACTTGTAATTGACTGCACAGATCACTATACTAGAAGATAGTATAACTTAATAGTAAAAAGTTTAGACAATGTTTAGCGCCGCCTGCCAACTGCAGGCAGTACTAAAATGGATCAAACCGATGAACCGGGAAATTTAAATATTATATATTTCTATTCCATTTTTGTATTTACCTTAATAGTTTTTATTCTTCACTTTAAATGTTCGGAAGTAAAATAGTAAATGTATTTTAAAGAAAAATAAACTGCACTTATTGCTGTAATAACTTAGTAATAAATTAGAAACATATCTTTTTAGTAACGCTTTATTTTTATATGAAAATTTATTTCTATTTCAAAATATTAAGGAGAAAGCATTCTAAATTATTCTTACATTTGAACTTATTTATTCCTTAAATGGAAATCGTCGATCTTCTCTTATGTCATTGAATAAATTAGGATCTCATGTAGCTTCCTACCACTCAAGAAAACGAATTGATGTTGGATGTGGAAAACTTTTACATTATGGTCACAATTTGACACATAACATTTTCTTGTCGGCATAATTGCTAGGAAGTCTAGAAAAAAGTGCTAATAAATAAATAAATTAGTAGAATTATGCAGAATAAATACTTACGTACATGCAATTTTAAGAAATAAGTTAATATTTTATAACTCTGATTAATAATTAGCATATATACATAAATATTAATTAAAAACTGTCAACAGAAATATTTGAAAACTATACCACATGTAGTTGCCATAGTTACTAAACACACTCAACAGCATACAAGCAGCTAAGCCCTGAAGTATCACATGTGATCCTAAAATTTCGTCAACACATGCGCCACCTACCAACTGCAGGCAGAAGTAAAACGATGTCTACGCAATCTCAATTTAACATTTCCCCCCCTGATTGACTGCCGCATTGCAATTTAGAAATATGCATGTTCTTAAATTGGTAATTTTTGAAACGTCTGCCTTCATTTGTTTTATTGTCAATGTCGTGCCTGAATATTATGTTGCAAAACTTGGATTTTGAATAACTATCAATTTTCTTTGAAAAACATTAATTCGATTGGTCTTTTGTGTTTTAAATAAAAGAAAACACAATTAGTGCAAGATCCATGGTTGCTTGTGGCGCATATTGTAAAAATATACTTTAAGCTCTGACGCATTTCCGGTTTCACCGGAAATGCACGTAACTTCATTTTTTTTTAAATGACTCACTATACAGAGTGTCCCAAATAGTGTGCTCACCATTGGGATCTCGTAAACGGTAAGAGATACCCACTAAACAAAAAAACATTTAATAAATGTTATGCTAATATTTCTATGTCACATGTAATATTTCGTTACATGTGTACGGTGCTGTAAAAGTAACGTTACGGCGATTGTGCTATGTCCGCCTAAGCGATATTACAAAGTAATGTTTCTTTCAAATGTAAATGTAATATTCAAAAAAAAAGTTACTCTTACATTTCATTGAAATATTTACGGCATAATACTAGAATAATGTTGTTAGAATATTACAATGTAACATATAAGAGATCACATATTGTAATATTTTATAAATGTTTCATTGAAATGTTACAGTATCTTTTCTAAAATAATGTTGCTGAAATATTACAATACGATATATCTTAAATGTTACATTGTAATATCTTAACATCATTCTAGAATTATGCCATAGATATTTCAATTAAATATCACAGTAACTTTTCTTTTAAATATTACATCTACATTTGAAAGAAACATTACCTCGTAATATCGCTTAGGCGGACATAGAACAGTCGCCGTAACGTTACTTTTACAGCACCGTGTACATGTAATGCAATATTACATGTAATATAGAAATATTAGCATAACATTTATTAAATGTTTCTTTGTTTAGTGGGATGGGTATTTATTGAGATTCCCTTTCTTGTCTAAGTTTTGCATGCCGGAACCATTCCATCAATGTATTTTCAAATTCTTGGTCAGTGATATTCACGTTTGTTCTTATCCCTTCTAAAAGCAAACATAATCCATAACAGTAACTATAGTAGAAATTCATACACCATTACTTTGTTCTTACCTTTAATATAAATGATTATATTGTAATCTTTCAGTTTAATATTATGTTTTTGGCCAGTCCACGAACATTTTATTGCCAAACAATTTGTGAAAACGCTTTTAAGTGCTCTTAGCACACAATATTTTTTTCAGTTCCACCAAAACGACTAATGAACTGGATGAATGCACATTTATTACAATCACTTTCTGTTAAATGTTCTTCAAATTCTTTCAATTGTTCATAGGTTTGTAATAATAATAATAATAATAATAATAATAATAATATTGATTTATTTGCCCAACAGATATAATCCAAGACAGGACAATAATAATAATTAAAGAGTAATACACGCTCTACATATAATCAACAAAAAGATAACAAATGAAACTAAACTAGATATAAAGATATACATAAATACTACAAATTAAAAACATCCACAAAAAAAATGTTAGCATTCACAGATGCATGCATCAACGGTGCTCTACCAAGTACATTAGTCCTTGCAGTTGGTACGGTAAATGTCCGGGAAGATCTCTCCTCAATCCTTGGAACCCTGAAGTTCACTTTGGACAGTAAGTATGGAGAGTCAATTTTGTTACTTAAAATGTTTACCAGGAACCTTGCACTGCATCTGTTTCTTCGTTCGTGTAAAGTTTCGAAGTTATGCCTGCGAAGTAAGGTGTCATAATCCGTACCTAAATCTGGGTAGTGGCCATCTAGCTTGTAAGACAGATATCTCAAGTATCTACGCTGAATACGCTCAATTGCATTCCGCTGAGCTCCATAAATAGGGTACCACACAGTCGAAGCATACTCTAACTTGCTAATCACGTATGCATAAAACAAAGAATCAATAGCGGGTATATTGCTAAACCTTTTACAAGATCTAAAAATGAATCCCAGAGATCTCGACGCAGAATGGGTAATACGAGTTATATGTTCATTAAAACTTAACTTGCTATCAAACAAGACACCAAGGTCAGTGACAGTGCTTTTACTTTCAAGTGTGTGACTGTCAATTTGGTAAGTCGAGTGTATCTTATTAATTCTTCTTGTATATGATACATGAACACATTTATTAATATTTAAAGCGAGCTTGTTATTTAAGCACCAACTATAGACAGTGTTGAGATCAGCCTGTAGGCAACCAACGTCATAAGAAGTGCATATCCGACGGTAAATCTTTAAATCATCAGCATAGGCTAAGACGGAGGAGCCAATGGAAGTTATTAAGTCATTAATAAAAAGGACAAATAAAAGGGGACCTAAATTCGAGCCTTGTGGGACACCTGAAGTAGAAATATAGACTCTTGATGAGTAGCCATTATAAAAGACAAAATTAATCCTATTAAGCAGGTAAGAATTAAAAAATTTAATTACAGAAGGTCCAAATCCGAAATAAGAAAGTTTATTGAGCAAGATCGAGTGGTCTATGGAATCAAAGGCACGACTGAAATCTGTATAAATGACATCCAATTGACATCCCTCGTCCAACGCCTCAGCTATATCCTGAGTAATAGTATTTAAATTAGAAACAGTTGATCGATTCGAGATGAATCCATGCTGATGCGGTGAAAGAAAAGGCCTACAAATTAAATATTTTAGTAAGAGGGACCGCAAAAATATTAGCGCAGTCTTTAATTAAATACGAAGGTATATTGTCATTACCACATGTAGCTTTAGAGCTCATTCGTGAAACAGCCTTCAGCACATCCTGAGCAGTTATAACGGGCATCAGGAAGGGCGGAACATCGGAAATAGAATCAGGTAATGTAAGAATATTTGGCCTAGGCAAGTAAACATCAGCAAAGCCGTCAGCGAAAGCATCCACAATACCTTGAGGCTCAGAAAAAGTGGAGTTATTATTATGAAGTTGGCCAGGAATCCTGGAGGTATTAGATTTGGATCGGACAAACTTCCAGAAAGAACGAGGGTCGGAGGTAATTCTGTGCTGCACACATTCAATATAATAAGTATATGCTGATGAAATCTCAGCTTTAGCAAGTCTACGTATTCGTTGAAATTCAGATTTTAGAGCAGAGTAGCCTGTAGATTTCCATTTCCTGTGATAGTATTTTTTCAATTTCAAGAGATTTATAATACTAGAGGTAAACCAAGGAGGAAAAGTAAGTTTAGATACAGTAGTCATTGTAGGAACAGATAGGTCCATGATGGCATAAATCCTAGAATAGAACCGATCAACACAGTCGTTAACCCCAGAACATCGGTCAAGAAAAGACCAATCAACTTCGAGTAAGTCGGAATATAATTTACTGAAATCAGCTCTTCTGAAGTTATACCTTTTGTTACCATTGTTAGAACGGAAAGCCGGTACGCGATGATTCTGTGTAAATTCCAAGTCAAAATACAAAGCAGGATGATAGTTATCTTCAGGAACTAAAGAATCAATATCGCGAGCCACTTCAATGTCGCAATCAATGTTCGATAAGATTAAGTCAAGCAATTTATTGTCAGCATTAGTGACAGTATTATATTGTTTTAGATTTAATGATGCCATGAAGGAGAAAAGAAGATCAACCTTTGAATCAGAAGTAGTACTAGAATTAGTAAAATGCGGCAGGTTAAAATCACCCACAATAAGGACAGGATAGTCAGAGATGGTCAGTTCCAGCATACCTAATAATAGTTCATACTCCATGTAACTCACGTCAGGAGGAATATAAAGCAAGACAATGTAATATGTAAAGCTCCCAACACAAATCCTGCAGACCAGCAAATCAACCAAAGGAATATTTGACCTAAAGGACCTGGTATCAACTACACTGCATTTAATACTATTATGTAAACCAATAAGAACACCCCCTCCAAGAGCACGACCAGTAAGATTTGCATCTCTATCACATCGCAAGATATTATAAGAAGCAGATAAAAGTTCGCTATTATTAATAGAATCATTTAACCAAGTCTCAGTAAGAAGTATAATACTGTAGGGTGAAGAAAAACTAGATTCATATAAAGTTTGCGTTTTGGTACGAAGACCTCTAACATTTTGATAATAAAGAAAAGTACGGGACACACTGTTGGGCTCTTTTAGTTTAAAGAATTGACAATTCGGGGGATACCACTTACATACTTTAACCTTATATTGGACTCGCCATTAGCCTTACGATTCTCCAATTCGAGTTTGACACACTTGTATAATTTAGATTGAAAAGGAGTCTGATCCTGGGTGATAAATACATTAGCAAATTTATCCAACCCTTTCAAGATTGTATTCTTTCTTAGTAGCCTCGAGACAAGATCACTCGATGACAGCGTAACTTTAATAGGTCGTTTAGAATCTGTTTTAGTTGGATCAAATTTACCGAGTCTTACATGCCTGAAACCATCCACCCCAACCCCAGCAGCAGAGAAAAGATCTGCCAACGTAGATCTCTCAGATTCAATCCGATCCTCCTTCACACCAGACACCACGTCAGGGATACCATAAATAACAACGTTGCTCTGACGACGCTGTCGTTCAAACACTTCTTGAATAATTTCCTCCGTTTTAATTAGAGAATTTTCAACTTCAGCAGTATTAATTGATTGTTTCAAAGCCTTAATGTCATTCTGAAGCTCCACAAGAACAGCCTTCAAGCCATTCAGTTCATTAGTAAATTTTCTACAGTCACTGCATGCCCAGAAAAAACCAGTGTCTGACGCAATTTTACGAGCATCAGACCTAGTAATATCAACGCAGGATGCCTTAAATAAATTCTTACACACACAACAATTAATGGTAGCTTCATCCTTGACAGCAGATCGACAACATGCACACTGATTCATGATGTGTTAATATATAATATATTGTGCTAGGTAATATCTCATACATATCAGTTCAATCCTCCTAATAATTATTAAATCCTATTACCGTTTAAATGTCATAAATTGAACCATATATGCAATGCAATAATACTCTAGACATATTTTGAAAAATTGCTATTATTTAATGAACAACCCTCGTATGTATTAGTTGTATAATCTCTTTATATATCATCTACTATTTCACTCATAATACGAAGGTATTTTATTTATATGCCCGACTAGCTTTATATTTTATCTTTACTTAAATTATTTTACTCTCTCCTCACTCTTAATTTAATTTACAGTATTTAACTTTGCCTTTAATAATATGCTTTAATAAATCTCAATAATCCTTTTTGAATTACTTATTTTTTTCTCTAAACTAACATTTTATAAATTACCGATTTCTGTATTATTTTTATACCTTCTATACTTTAAATAATCCAGTTTACTAACAAGTGTTCAATAAAACACCTAGATGTCACCACTACTCATTCCATTTCAATATATCAAATGACATTTATTTCATTGAGGTTATAAATAAACCAAAATATTTCCTTTAGATGAAAATTTGACTATGATAAAATAAAACGATATTCTACTAATAAATAATATGTTTATATTCAAAATTCGTGTGTTTTTAAAAAAATATGGGACATATGCTAACAATAACTATAATATGGAAACTTGATATTTGACGTTTATAAAATATTTACTCAAAGTGTTTAGTTCCAAACCCAACTAAATAATGCAGGTACGTACTCTGATATTATTAATTATTGATATACAAAATTAAGTAATTCTTTCTATTACTTTCTTCTCAAGTTAATTTATACTATTATTATGTGTTCAAAACTATTTACTGGCTTGATAACTCCATAAATTTGTATTCAAATGAAAATTATTCATATCTTGACATATTACTGGATAGTAGAGAATTAAAATAACTTATGTTGTTTATAACAAATGTACTTGTTGTACTAACAATTAGTTCAATCTATTTCGATACTGAATTATGTTGCATATAATTAAATCTTCTCCAACATTCACAAAATGTTATCTTTCTTTAATACTGACACAAAAAAAATTACTAAAATGGTAATACTTAATTGCTTTCTTCTTTTAGATGAGTACTATCCACTTCTTGATGACGTTTTTGGACGGATACCACTTCTCTGATGTTGATAAACTACAATCTAGTTCAAATTCTTGAAGGAAAAATACCAACTATCCTGTACAGGAACTTGCTCGATGTGGGTATAAATTGTCCTTACGATATTAAGCCAAATCTCTTCGTGCACAGCAAATTCTCCTATTCACCCGGAAACTTGTGAAATTCACCAACCTTTATGGATCTCTTGTGATAACCTGCCTCTTTTAAAACACCAGTACTTCTGGAATCTGCTACCTTTTATAATAACCGGATCTTGAAGATTTCTTCACCCTTTATGGAATTTCAAAACTCTGGTACTAAATAGCCTTCTGAAAACTTATATGATCCCGGAGATATCAACCCTATTTCGGATATACCTGGATCTTGTACAAATTTGTAAGTACAATTACTTTTTTTATATTAATTTATTTGTAGTTAACGAAGTTCACTCAAAACACACTTTTCTCATTTATAAATATCTATTATCGCGTTAATATCAGGAAAGATATTCTCTTTTCCAAAAACACGTCTACCGCTTTTTAGAATTCGAAAAATTCTCCCGTTTATTTATTCATTTCCCTAGTAATCCTTTCTCATTTTGTATTCTCCAATCAAAGTTTTACAACAGCAATAACCATCAACAACATAGCTTTTAAATTCTCTAATATACCTAGAATACTTCTTAAAATTGTATTATCTGAATATCTAAATTCTTTTCATCATTTTATTAACCCTTCTTTTCATATTCATATCCCAATACCTCTCTACTTTTATATTTCTGAACACATGTCAAATAATGACAGTTCCTGTATTTCAAATTATTCCCGGGAACTGTTCTACAATACAATCTATACACCTTTCAAAATAAGATTCTAAATATTTTTATCACCTCATAAACGTCAATTACCCAAGTTTTTACAAATTTATAATACCTTTTACAAAATAACAACTAATATTCAACTCTCTTCTTTCCAGAATATTTTGAACTTCTAAGAACAATGAACATGGTCAACCTTTCCATATACAGGTGGTTATTTATAAAATTCGAATACTTGTTACATGCTATAAACCTCTTTTATAATTAACTCAATAAATCTTATTTTAAACACATCATAATAAATTTTTCTACGTTTATTTAATTAAATTTGGTAACTTTAATAACTTTCCATATTATATTGTTAACGTATACCTTTATACTATAACAATATGTATTAGTTCAGTAAAGGAGTATAGACAAAGGTCACTCTTCCGCGCCAACGGGGCCCGTCGTGGCGACTTCAAGACGAACAAGAATAGACCAACGGAATAAGTATAACACAAAAGGAGTACAGAGGTATAATATTTATTTGTTGATAAATCAAATCTATGTATTTTATGCTAAAATTTACACACAAATATCCAGCAAAAAGATCCAGACAAAAAAACAAAAAAAAAAAAAAACAAAAAAGAAAGCAGTAAAATACACAAATAAATTAAGAGATAAATCAAAATCTTAAATTTATCGGAAAAGCAACAATCAAATGCAAAGATACTTGCACTAAAATGACCGCAAAATTATTCTCTATAAGTAGATAACAATTTTACCTTTAATTAGCAAGATTAAACCACTGAAAATTCCAAAAAACTGAGAGCACTAAGAACGTGTACTATCACATATGTATACTTAGTATTTGTAAGGGAAGATCTAATAGTATTTTCTTTGCGTCCTCTGTAATTGGAGTGTCCACGATATCTCTCAATATGTAGCGCACTAAATGAGTAAATCTCTCACTTAAAATCCGTTGTTCTGCTAAAATCTTCAGTACATTTTTCAGAATTGTATGTGTTAAATCTACTCCCACTCCTAAAATTATGTTACCACATAAGTATGTTGGTAAACACAAAATTATTTTTATGTAACATTTGTTATTAAGATAAGAAATTTATGTATAGATCTAACATGAGTGCAAAAAATAGATAAAATGTTATATAACTGGTCTAATAAAGTAACAATAATAAAGAACAAGAGAATTATATGTATGTATGCAATATTACAAAAACAAATAGTTCCTGAAATATCAATAATTCTTAATATTAATAATTTATGGAAATAAATTCGTAGTTTAAGTACTTCTTACAATGCTGCAATATCGGAATTTTTAAGAACACATGGAGTCACTAATGTACGTCTAATTCATGTTTTAAATATACCTATGTATTTATACAAAAGTCATACCAATATTATTTTCTTACCCGAAGTTCCTTTTTCAATAGATACATTTTTATTACATGAAGTACTTTCAATAATTTTGACCGCCTTTAAATCGCTCTCACATCAATTGTTCTTTCTTGGTCATTCACATCGCAAAATTCTAAAATGTTGTAGAGGTAGCTATGCTAAAAGTGGTTGTTAAATTATAAATAACATTACTGACTTTCCATCAATTTTTCAAAGTTTTAACTTGATACACTTTCTGTGTCAATTTTGAAATAATTAGAAGGACAAACATTATGAGTTAAAAATAAAAAGTTCATCTACCATGTATTTAGATTTCTTTACAGCAATATTAACTTACAAGGTACCTCTTTGTTGACACCTCTTTCACTGCTAGTATTAGAATCAGTAAATCTGAATCAGTACTAGGTACATTCGTTCTTTGCTTTTTTTGTTAATTTTCTTTTACGTTGGCCTTTTCCATAGCAAAGATGTGTTTCCGAATCCGATGTTTCTGCATATTGTTTTTCTCTTATCTTAGCTTCCTCAAATGTGGCTCCATAAAAACATAACAAGATTATTTTCGAATGTATATAAAAGTAATGTATATTCATACTAATCTTACCAAAATTTCCTCTGATTTTCACTTGAAGCTGCTGCCATCCTTTCTCGGGAGATTTTTGTTTTTCAATATATGACGTATGATTTTTTGGGCTACTTACAGTAATAAATCTCATTACTTTTCACTATCCAAGTAGCAGGAACTACTCCAATACTATTTTTTTCATTTGGCTTTGTCGCCTCAAATTCTACTAAAGTAAATATCTGAAAGAAAGGACGATAATGTAAAGTAAAAAATAATATACGCTCTTATGCAACTTACCAAAATACGTTAATAAACAAAAGCTAGAGTTACAAAAGGTCAATCGCAATGAATTATTGAAATTAAATATTCGTTATATTTTATATATTTCCATTCTATCTTGTCTATACTAATAACTAACGATTTTTCAGTAATATCTCTTATGCGAATACGGTTGAATGTTACTGATTTTACTGGCTGTTTAAAATATGAAGCTGCAACATTGACTTCTCTACACTCTATCTATCTATCGGGAAACCTGTGTATAAAAGAATAGAATTCAAACAATGTCTCTTTATATGGTGTTAAAATCCATTGTAGTTTCCATATTGGTGGTCTTAGGTCCCGACAAAATATTTTGCACCAACTGTACAAAACCGGTAATACATAATCAAAGTATATTACACTATTTTCTCATTAGAAATAATTTTTTTATATCGTCATTAAGATTGATAATACTACTGTATGTGTATTATCAATATTAATGGCGATATAAAATTTCTTGCCAAATGAGTATCTTAATATGCATAAATTCACCAAAACAATAATGAAATATCAAACAAATTTAAATCAACATATCCAATTATATATCTATACATTTTAAAATTTAATATATTATTTAAGGCTGTTCATACGGTCGGATTTGTGAAGACGCGCAGGGGTTGTGCTGCCAATTGATTGTGCCCTTACTGCAGGATATTTCTTGACGAAAATTTTTCTGTAATAAAAGGAAAGTTGGTTCTATGCTTCTATAAGATTAGATTTTCAATAACTTTCCCCACTTAAGAGAAATTCTAATGTAAAAATGTGCTAAAATGACTGAATTCTAACGTAAAACAAACAACAAAGTATGAACTTTATCGAGAAAGTATTCTTATAGAAGCATAGATTTGTCTTTTGCAAATATCTTACAAAAATCAGAAATAAAATACATGCTTTAATAAATGTGTAATCAATTGGCACCGTGAACCTTACATTCACCAATTCTGCTTATTTAACCCACTGGAAAGTGGCGCTGCATAGTGCATTTTAGCTTCAACTACCGAATGGGTGGTGACTCCAAACTGAACGTATTATAATTATTCTAGGCCTTATGTTTTAAGAGTCTTCTATACCTACCCGTTGTATTTATCGAGAGTGAGACTCATCTGAATACATTCTTATTTGCTAATATGACGTTTAGGAAAAAAAGGCGTGTAGAAATTTACTGGGACTATATTAAGTAAACAGTTCGGCACCGAGACAAACTTTTTATGATTTCTTGAAGCTAGTCTCTTCTCGAGAACGGTGATGTTCATATAAAAGAAGCAACTGTCTAATATAAATAATGTCATACATAGAAGAAGTAAAATAAAAAACATTTACAATTTCGAAATAGATAATTTTAAAAATAATTAGAATTTCACATGTACACGGCTAGGAGGATAAGTAATTTAAAAGAAACTATAATGAAATTCCCAATAAAAATGCTTTGCGTCAACATTTGTATAGTTGAAATATTGAAAAAACAACTAATTATCAAGTAAAATACTGTTGTGTTTTAGTAGAAAGTAATAATAATAATATGCAGAGAATTTCGATAGTTTACAAAATTTCGTTACATGTTTAAATGACGATGCTCGAAGTATTTCTGAGTACAATAAACTACCACAAATCCCAAATTTAAAAAATCAGTTGTTATTCCGTCAGGAACATCTTAGAAATTTGCCTAAACTAATCGAATCTCAAATTAAAAAATGTGGTGTGACCACCACACGACAATCTTATACGTATGAGCGTTTCAAATTATAGAGTTTTAAAAGTTTTTTATATAAAAATTATTTAAAATCCTATTCTAAGTACTTCTATTCCCTTAATAAATCTCTATAAATGCATACTTTGCAAGATATTATCAAAAAAGTGCTACTCGCTAAGAGTAAAAGTGCTGCTTCCGGTCCGAATTTTGAAATTTCACATATACAAAAAATATTGCAAATCCAGTTCTAAATACTTTTGTACTCTTGATAAATATATATAGAATGCATAACTTACGACATATTTGCAAAAACTCGCTATTCGATAAGAGTAAAAGTGGTACTTCCGGTCTGAATTTTGAAATTTTTGTTATACAAAAGATACAGAAAATTATGTTTTAAATACTTTTGTACCCGTAACGTACTTGTCTAAAAAGAATGACTTGCGAAATATTGGCAAAAAACAGATTTTCGATAAGATTAAAAGACCTACTTCCGGTAGGAATTTCGAACAACTTTTTAAATAAAGTTATTCTCAATTTTAATTTTAAGTATATATGAATTCTTTATAAATTTGTTTAAACTTAGTAGTTGACGAAATATTGGCAAAATTCGATTTTTTCGCTGAAGTAAACTGCTACTTCCGGTCTACCGATTTTACTGAAAAACTAATCAGATTTCAAGAGGGAGATTATACACGTAAATACAAAATTTGGAATTGGTACCTATAGCGGTTTGACCGCTATCGTGGTCACACACACACACACACACACACACACACACACTGACACACACAGAGAGAGGCATTTTTCAAAAACCACTTTTTCGGTATCAGGGGACTTCAAAACGTGGACATCTGCAAAAATCTCGAGGTCGAAAATTTTCATCATCACAATACTTCCTTATACTACGTTTAAGAAAGTAAAAAATGAGGTGTGGCCACCACACGACTTTCTTATACGTATGAGCGTTTGAAACTATACAATTTTAAGATTTTTTTATACAAAACTTATTCAAAATCCTATTCTAAGTACTTTCATTCTCTTAATAAATCGCTATAGAATGCATACTTTGCAAGATATTATCAAGAAAGTGCTACTCGCTAAGAGTAAAAGTGCTACTTCCGGTCCGAATTTTGAAATTTCACATATACAAAAAATATTGAAAATCCAGTTCTAAATACTTTTGTACTCTTGATAAATATATATAGAATGCATAATTTACGACATATTTGCAAAAAATCGCTATTCGATAAGAATAAAAGTGGTACTTCCGGTCTGAATTTTGAAATTTTTTTTATACAAAAGATATTGAAAATTATGTTCTAAATACTTTTATACTCGGAACATACTTCTCTAAAAAGCATGACTTGCGAGATATTCGCAAAAAACTGATTTTCGATAAGAGTAAAAGACCTACTTCCGGTTGGAATTTCGAAAAACTTTTTTAAGACAATTTATCTCAAACTTAATTTTAAGTACATATGAATTCTTTATAAATTTGTTTAAATTTAGTAGTTGACGAATAATTGGCGAAATTCGATTTTTTCACTGAAGTAAACTACTACTTCCGGTCTGCCGATTTTACTGAAAATCTAATCAGATCTCAAGAGGGAGATTATATTTGTAAATATAAAATTTGGAATTGATACCTATAGCGGTTTGAGCGCTATCGTGGTCACACACACACACACAGAGAGAGAGAGAGAGAGAGACACACACACACAGACATACACACACACAGACATTTTTTAAAAACCACTTTTTCGGTATCAGGGGACATCAAAACGTGGACATCTGCAAAAATCTCGAGGTCGAAAATTTTCATCATCACAATACTTCCTTATACTACGTTATACTACGTATAAGAAAGTAAAATGGATTAACCACATTAGATGTGGCTATTAATAATATCAAAAGTATTCCAAGTGACTTTGGATGTGGCCTTCGGCAAAAGTTAGACGCAGTTTTTAATATAAATCCAGATTTAATAACATTGCGGCAATTGTGTATGCTAAATACGCTGAAATAAAAGAATATTTCCAGTGCGCCCATATATATAACCAGTTGCGATGTAAAAAGGACGTTTTCTATCTACAAGGACGTAGGTACTTATTTCAAAGAAAACAAGTGTTACAGAAGAGAAAATGAACAAATAATAAGGTATTTTGTATTTTATAGATTACCAGCCAATTGTTATCCAATTATATAAAAAAAAAACCTCTTTAAAAATACAACATTTCAATAGTGCGCCCATGGGCGATGAGTCATGCATCGCTCGATTCCGCGCCCTAATTATCACTAAAAGTTCTTTTTCCAACTAACGATGCCTACCCACAGAAAATACTGCTTTATTTTTGACAAAAATCTAGTTAATTTACTCAAAGTAAGCTTCAGAAATCGTAAATTTTTGTCATCGATCATAATGAATTTTGCGTTGTAGTATACCTAAGGAGAAAATATTTCAAGCTCCCTGCTTGAAATATTTTCTCCTTAGGTATACCAAAACGCACGAAACAATCCACTTCGTGATCAAAATTCATTATGAAAAATATGAATACATATTTTCGGAAATATTGTATAGGTATATTATAAATCAGTCTAAAATTTTAGTATTTTGCATCGTTTTAAATATAAAAAATGAGGTGTGGCCACCACACGACTTTCTTATACGTATGAAAGTGTTACTTCCGGTCCGAATTTTGAAATTTCATTTATACAAAAAATATTCCATATCTAACTCTAAATACTTTTGTACTCTTGATAAATATATATAGAATGCATAACTTACGACATATTTGCAAAAAATCGCTATTCGATAAGAGTAAAAGTGGTACTTCCGGTCTGAATTTTGAAATTTTTTTTATATAAAAGATATTGAAAATGATGTTTTAAATACTTTTATACTCGTAACGTATTTGTCTTAAAAGCATGACTTGCGAGATATTCGCAAAAAACTGATTTTCGATAAGAGTAAAAGACCTACTTCCGGTTGGAATTTCAAAAAAAATTTTTAAGACAATTTGTTTCAAACTTAATTCTAAGTACATATGAATTCTTTATAAATTTGTTTAAACTTAGTAATTGACGAAATATTTGCAAATTTCGATTTTTTCACTGAAGTAAACTACTACTTCCGGTCAGCCGATTTTGCTCAAAATCTAATCAGTTCTCAAGAGGCAGATTATACACGTAAATACAAAATTTGGAATTGATATCTATAGCGGTTTGACCGCTATCGTGGTCACACACACAGAGACACACAGACATTTTTTAAAAACCACTTTTTTGGTATCAGGAGACCTCAAAACGTGGACATCTGCAAAAATCTCGAGGTCGAAAATTTTCATCATCACAATACTTCCTTATACTACGTATAAGAAAGTAAAACTGTATTCTAATATAGGGTACAAGTGACATTTACCAAATCAAATTTTTATCTGTTTTCACTAAGATTAACGTAAAATTTAAAATTGCAACAAGCACGAGCATTGTCGCGGCTATACCGTGAAGAACAGCGACACTACAAAGGATACGACGTCACACATTCCAGAGATAAGTAGCAAATTCTAATATATTAGTCAACGCGCAATATACTAAAATGGAAACTAATACGTGCATATATGAAGGTTGCAGCCGACCTAGTGATTCATTTATTGATTAGTTGCTGTGGCGGTCTGGCAAGAGGCAAACGAAATGTCACTGAATTGTCACTTAGCTAAGAAATTTTGAAGCAGTGTTCCACACGTTGTGTTGCGTGTGATTTCCAAGAGTGGAAAACCGTGAAAGAGACTGTAAAAAATTTCCGGACGGTTTTTGTTATGTTTGTGGTTATAGGTTACAAAATCGCAAAAAAGCCTCTAAGTTAATTAATTCAAAGATGTTATGAACAATACTTTGGCTTCAAAATTAATAATCACGACAAAACACGGGTAGCACATATATGCTGTACTTCGTGTTATGTCAAATTAACTCAGTGAGACAAAAACAAGAATTCTTCTGAAGTCCTGTAAGAAAGGCTAATGATTTGGCGTGAATTAGTAGATCACGCTACGGACAGTTACTTCTGTCTTGTAAAAATTGCAGGGTTTTTAAAAAGAAATAAACACAAAGTAATATATCCAGATTCCATCTGTAAGCAAACCGTTGAAAAGAACTGATTGTGAGCTTCCAATTCCAATGCATTCATATTCTTCTGCAACTTTTGTCATTTTTAAGTGATCTGACGTATGTTCCTTCTGACGAACCACATCCCGTTACTCAATCAGATATGAATGATTTGATACGGGATTTGGGTTTAACCAAAAAAACTCACAAATTTTGGGATATCGATTAAAATAATGGAATCTTTTACATCCCACTACAAGAATCTCTGTATTGAAGAATCGTCACGAAAAATTCAGTTCATTTAACAAAGTTGCAAGACATTTCTGTTACTGTAAATCAAAATTTTTTAAAATGAGTATTAAATATAACCTTGCAGAATGGCGATTGTTTGTCGACTCATCGAAAACATGTCTCAAAGCCGTTTTACTTTATAATGATAACTCGAAACCAACAATTCTAATGGCTCATCTTACAAATACAAAAGAAACGTATGACACTATGTCAACTATATTAAATCTCATTCAATATTCAAATAATTTTTGGCAAATCTGTGGTGAAGGTTATTTCCTTATTACTTAGACTGCAAGGACGGTTTACCAAATATTATTGTTTGTTGTGTCTGTGGGATAGCCAAGCAGTTCAGTCAGCATCATTACCAAATAAAAGAATGGCAGCCACGGACCAACATAGTTTCTGGAGAAATTAATATAAAATTTGAGCCGTTAGTGGATTCTAATTTGGTGATTCTACTACCCCCTCTACACATTAAATTAGGATTGATTAAATAGTTTGTCAAAGCACTAGAGCTAGCAGCAAGAACTTCTTTTAAAAATGCTTGCAAATAGTTTCTGGGAAATCAAAAGAGTAAAAACTACCAAGATATCGTGGCTAATTTGCTAGAAAATTATAAAAATTTAGGGTGTCGGATGTCGCTCAAAGTTCATTTTTTGTATTCCCATTTGCATTTATTTCTTGCTAATTTAGGAAAGACGAGTAATGAACAGGGGGAAAGGTTCCATCAAGAGATTGCAGAAATGAAGAAACGATATCAAGAAAGGTGGCCCTCATGATCGGAGATTTTTGCTGGTTTGTCATTAGACAATGCAACAGGCAACATAAAAGGCAGAAATAACTCTATTTGTACAATAGTTTGATATATGAGCAATTTTTCTTTGTGTGTAGTTAAGTGTTTTTGTATTCTTGATACTAATTAAACATCCAAGTATTTTTTATGTCAAGATTTTTGTACTTATCTATTTCTTTTTATAACGTCTGTATAACAAATTTTCTATATATAATATTATTGTTTATCTACTAGCGGAGTATGATTATAATTCTGAAACTAGATGTGGTGAAAGGATTTGGTTTTTGGTTATGGCTTCAGTTAAAGACTGTAAGAACTGTACACCCATTTTTAAAACAGTTATAAAAAAAAAATTAAAACTGTGGGCTAGTGTTATTGCATTAAATAAAGAACTTAACTGTCTTTTTCAAAGAAAAAATCATTGTCAACACTCGGCTCACTGTTTTCTTTATCCATTCTTTATTGGATAATTTACTTTAATCTTTACAACTTTTTTCGCTTAGCGTAACACTTAATCTGACCTCGAGATTACATTACACGCGATAACGCTGACTTTTTCAATTCTTTTTACTTTTTTATACGTAGTACAAGGAAGTATTGTGATGATGAAAATGTTCGACCTCGAGATTTTTGCAGATGTCTAGGTTTTGAACTCCCCTGATACCGAAAAAGTGGTTTTTAAAAAATGTCTGTGTCTGTGTGCCTGTCTCTGTGTGTGTCCGTGAGTGTGTGTGACCACGATAGCAGTCAAACCGCTATAGCTAGCAATTCCAAATTTTGAATTGACGTGTATAATCCCCCTGTTGAGAACTGATTAAATTTTCAGTAAAATCGGCAGACCGGAAGTAGTAGTGTACTTCAGTAAAAAAAATCAAATTTTTCCAATATTCCGTCAACTACTAATTTTAAACAATTTTATAAATAATTCGTATATGTATACTCAAAATTAAGTTTAAGAAGAATTTTATTATGAAAGTTTTTCAAAATTCCTACCGGAAGTAGGTCTTTTACTCTTATCGAAAATCAGTTTTTTACCAATATTTTGCAAGTCATGCTTTGTAGACGCGTACGTTACGAGTATAAAAGTATTTAGAATAATTTCAAAATTCGGACCGGAAGTACCACTTTTACTCTACCGAATAGCGATTTGGTGTATATGGTAAATTATGCATTCTATATATATCTATCAAGAGTACAAAAGTATTTAGAACTGGATTTGCAATATTCTTTGTATACATGAAATTTCAAAATTCGTATTATTAAGACAATGCAAGTACTTAGAATAGGATTTTGAATAACTTTTGTATAAATTTTTTTAAAAAGTGTATAGTTTGAAACGTTCATACGTATAAGAAAGTATTGTGGTGGCCACACCTCATTTTTTTATTCAAAATAGGTAGAGATAATGTCCGTCGGGATGTATCTCGTAGATAACAAACAATACCGTGGTACAAAACTAGCCTGAATTTTGTTTTTTGTGCGACTTGTGTCGTGAGGAATTATGTATTGTAGTTTCCTAATTAAACATGTTTGTATGGAATATCAATAAACTCAACAGTTTATTCATTTTTAGACAAAGTTGTTAAATATTTATGTGTACATTCATTATATAGTATATCATATCAATTTAAATTCCATCTTTTTATTTTGATTCGGAATCTGTTAGACCTTTCCCTCTCTTGGTTTGACAGAATAATTTTTTAAAAATATATTATTATACCTATAACTCATATTATACTTATATATTATACACATTATACCTTATGTAGTTGATATAACGTAATCTACTTTAATAAAAGTATTATTTTATTATATTCACATTAGCAAATACATATTTTCATCCTTCTCTAAAATTGTGATTTTGCTGCTTGAGATAAATATATGTACCAAATAAATGACAGTCAATGACCGTGCTAACGATAAGAATTTGCAAAATCACAATTTTAGAGAAGAATGAAAATATATATTTGCTAATGCAGAACAAGTGTGGCATATAACGATTCTACTACTGGGAAATGACCAAAAGGTACCAGATGACACAATTTTAGAGGAGGATGAAAATATATATTTGCTAATGTAGAACAAGTGTGCATATAGTGATGTCGCTACTAGGGTATAACTGTATTCGACCGGCCACTGCACTAAAAATGACTGGTCCACGCCGCTACAAAAGGAACTCCCTTATATTTCGTTATTTTTACCTCCCACGTCTAAACTATCAACTTTACTATGGGGTCGTCGCGAACTTTTTTGTAGAGAATTTCATGTTTTACAAAAAAGGTACTATACAATTTTGCTCTATCTAGCTTCGTTTTCAAGGCGGAAGAGATATAACGTCTAAAAATGAGTAACTTTCACAAGTTTAGCAGTTTTTAGAAATTATTTAAACAATTACTTTATAGCAAAATTAATTACATGCCCTATTCAGTCGATTTTCCTATATATTTCCTACTTTTTGATTGTTCGTGAAGTGAGAAAAATTTTAGTTTGACTGATTGGTGTTTGAATCGTTGCACTCTCGCCTCGTTTACATGATTTTAACTTTCGGCCGAACCTGGATTGTGTCAACACAAAAATCTAGCTCCGTCTTCTTTTAAGAAGAGACAGATACAATATCGTGGTCCTCCTACAGCCTACCTCCCGCTTCCACCCTCAAGATTTTGCGGGTTGCCCATCGACTGGATGAACCGCCTTAAGGCAGGTGCATTTATATGTTTGCCATGTGAGGCCACGTGGACGAAGAACGAATGCTGTATTTCACTCGCAGATGAACAATATCATACCATAACTCTTTCACATCAGGCAACTACGCAGCTTGGCGTTACTAGTAATATTAACGATAATGTAAATAATATTATTTCTCGTAATCAAAATCACAATTTACCTATAGTATATATAGTATTTATGTCGTCATATTGAATAAATCGACTTAAAATTAACAGTTCAATACGAATTTTCAAATTAATAATTAAACATGCATAAGTTAAACCAAGAGAAGCATCATGCAACTACGTAAAAAATATTATTTGAATATTCATTTTTTATTATTATATCTACTTAAAATAGTATTTACTTACTTGGGGTGATTCCACAGTAATATAGATTAATATATACCACAGTAAGGTACAGTATCCAATAAGAAAAAGGTAATACAGATTATTACAGATGCACTGACGGAATGCGAGTCAAGAGTCAAGTCAGACGTCAGTGCAGCACGATTTAACATGTTGGCGCCGGCGTACTGTAAAAGGTTCTTCTTGCGCAGATGTGTATATAACATTACGAACATTACCATTTTGTGATTATGATACAGAAATATTTATTGCAATAAGTTCCTCACTATAGTAATAAATAATACAAGACCATTACTTTGAAATATTACTTTCATATATAATAATAGATATTACTTAAATGTTTTGTGATATTTTATGTTTAATATAAGGTACCTGTTGTGATGCAAGAACATTATTTTAAATGTTACTTTCGTATACAGAAATAAATATTACATACATATCTTGGAATATTTGATGTTGAGTTGGTAATGATACAAAAACTTTATTTCAGAATATTACTTTTATATAGACAAATAAATATTACATAAATATTTTGTAATATTACATGTTTAGTGGGTAATAATACATAAACATTATTTTCAAATATTGCTTTCATATACGCCAATAAATATTACATACATATTTTGGAATATTTGATGTTTAACTGGTAATGATACAAAAAGATTATTTCAAAATATTACTTTCATATAGACAAATAAATATTACATAAATATTTTGTAATATTACATGTTTAGTGGGTAGTAATGCATACACATTATTTTGAAATATTGCTTTCTAATACGTCAATAAATATTACATACATATTTTGGAATTTTTGATGTTTAGCTGGTAAGGATACAAAAAGATTATTTCAAAATATTACTTTCATATAGACAAATAAATATTATATAAATATTTTGTAATATTACATGTTTAGTGGGTAGTAATGCATACACATTATTTTCAAATATTGCTTTCATATACGCCAATAAATATTACATACATATTTTGGAATATTTGATGTTTAACTGGTAATGATACAAAAAGATTATTTCAAAATATTACTTTCATATAGACAAATAAATATTACATAAATATTTTGTAATATTACATGTTTAGTGGGTAGTAATGCATACACATTATTTTGAAATATTGCTTTCTAATACGTCAATAAATATTACATACATATTTTGGAATTTTTGATGTTTAGCTGGTAAGGATACAAAAAGATTATTTCAAAATATTACTTTCATATAGACAAATAAATATTACATAAATATTTTGTAATATTACATGTTTAGTGGGTAGTAATGCATACACATTATTTTCAAATATTGCTTTCATATACGCCAATAAATATTACATACATATTTTGGAATATTTGATGTTTAACTGGTAATGATACAAAAAGATTATTTCAAAATATTACTTTCATATAGACAAATAAATATTACATAAATATTTTGTAATATTACATGTTTAGTGGGTAGTAATGCATACACATTATTTTGAAATATTGCTTTCTAATACGTCAATAAATATTACATACATATTTTGGAATTTTTGATGTTTAGCTGGTAAGGATACAAAAAGATTATTTCAAAATATTACTTTCATATAGACAAATAAATATTATATAAATATTTTGTAATATTACATGTTTAGTGGGTAATAATACATAAACATTATTTTGAAATATTGCTTTCTTATACGCCAATAAATATTACATGAATATTTTGTAATATTACATGTTTAGTGGATAATAATACATAAACATTATTTTGAAATATTGCTTTCTTATACGCCAATAAATATCACCTAAATATTTTGTAATATTTCGTGTTTAGTGGGTAGAGAGTTAATTGGTTAAATGAGACAAAATGTACGTGACACCTGGGTTTACTTTTTTTATATAAAAAAACTTTTAAAAAAATGAACGATACGTGCGCTATAGGGGAAAAACTAAAAATCGGCAATTTTAATTTCGTCGTTTAACTTATTTCATGTAAAAGATACCGAAATACTATTTTGACATTATGAAGGTACTTTTTTACGCAGAATTCAAATTTGGTATTGCAACCTCTGAAGCTTTTATACGTTTCGAGATTTTTATACAAACTTTCTTATTTTAAATACAAATCGTAGGCGGCTTTGACTATCAAAAAGAGCATAATTTGCTGATTTCAATGATGTATAACACTTTGGGTTTATTTGTAGAAATAACAAAGTTACAAGAATAATTAGCATATTTTTTTGTTTTATACTTACCTATTCTTGGAAACAAAATACAAAAATGACTGAAAAGTAAATAAAACACTAACTTCACATACCTAACTATTTATTTACTACTAGTAAATAGATAAATTACATTAAATGCTCAAAAAGTCCTCCATTGTTATTGATACATAACTGAGCTCTTCTTAGTGTGGAATTAATCACTTTTTCTAAAATACGTCCATTTATCCGATGAAACTCTCTTAAAACACAAGCTTGCAGTTCCTCCACATTATTAAATTGTGTTTTATACACCTTATTTTTTATGTAACCCCAAAGGAAAAAATCCATTGCGGTTAAGTCTGGGGAACGTGCAGGCCATGAAATGGGTCCTCGATTACCAATCCACCGATTACCAAATCTATTATTTAGGTAATTCGTAATAATGTGAGCATTATGTGCTGGTGCCCCATCCTGTTGGAAATACATATTCGCAGTTAGATTAAGCGGAATATCGTCTAGAAGATCTTCTATTTCACCTTGAAGTAAGTTCAAATAGCGTTCACTCGTTAAATTGTTATTGAAGATAATAGGTCCAACTATTCTTCTGCCGATAATACCGCACCACACATTGAACCCAAAACGTTCTTGATGTCGAGCTTCATGTAGAGCATGGGGATTTTCTGTCCCCCAATAGTGAATATTATTTCTGTTAAATAACCCATTGTTCGTAAATCGAGATTCATCTGACCACAACACATTAAACAGAAATGTAACATTGTTGTTATTCTGATTAATGTACCAATGACAGAAACGAGTCCGCCTCTCTGCGTCTCCTATGGTTGGAGTCCTTGGCTAATGTGGACTTTGTAAGGATGATATCGATGCTTTTTTAATATTCTATGGGCTGATGTTCTAGGGATTCCGGTGTTGTTTTCTATTTCTCTTGTGGAAACTTTTGGATTTTCACGCACCTGATTTAATACAATAACTTGGGTTTCCTCATCTAATCTTTTTCTATTTCTTTTCGGTTTACTAAAGGCACCGTATGTTTTTAGATTTACTTCTAATCTTCGAAATAAAGTTTCGTGTGGTTGCCGTCGATCTGGGTACAACTCTAAATAATGATTAGCTGCATTCCTTGAATTTTTGTGAGCCAATATGTAACTTTGAAGCATATCATATTTCTCTTCATTATTAAATTTCTCCATAACGTGAACAACAATAAACAAGTAATAAAACGAACCAAAACAACAAATGCGGTGATTTTTAAATAAACGAACAAAATAGCAGACTAAATAACACAAAAATAAACGGATACGTAACTTGCTTGTAAATAAATTTGACAGATACTACTTATTGTCTTAATAATTCAATGCTGCCTCTGATGTATAGCCTATGCATTCATAAGGATACCAAAAATTGCACAAATATCATTATAACTTTGTTATTTCTACAAATAAACCCAAAGTGTTATACATCATTGAAATCAGCAAATTATGCTCTTTTTGATACAGTCAAAGCCGCCTACGATTTGTATTTAAAATAAGAGAGTTTGTATAAAAATCTCGAAACGTATAAAAGCTTCAGAGGTTGCAATACCAAATTTGAATTCTGCGTAAAAAAGTACCTTCATAATGTCAAAATAGTATTTCGGTATCTTTTACATGAAATAAGTTAAACGACGAAATTAAAATTGCCGATTTTTAGTTTTTCCCCTATAGCGCACGTATCGTTCATTTTTTTAAAAGTTTTTTTGCTTAAAAAAATAAACCCAGGTGTCACGTACATTTTGTCTCATTTAACCAACTCTCTATCTCTTACCGTTCACGAGATCCCAATGGTGAGCACACTATCTGGGACAGCCTGTATATATTTGGATTTTCTTATGCCGCTTTAAATTGTCTGTTCAACTGTTCTTTCTTTTTCAAAATTGAGCGAATAGTTTTTGAGTTATTATTTTTTTTTTGAAAATATTTGACCAAAACACGAAAAATCATTTTCACATTGTTTTTAAAAGTAAAAACATTAACTTTGGTGGTGCTTGTAGCCAAGAAAATTCTGCATCATTTGGTAAAGTTGCACTCGACAATACCTCAAAAAACTTTGTTTTTTCAAAGTCTTCTTCCTGAAATTTTCACATACCAAAAACTATTTTTTTTTAAATGGAACACCCAGTATTTTATTGATGCATTTTGTTCCTTTTTTTATTCTCTTTCATTTTTGTTAGTAATTTCTGAGATAATCACTATAGGAGCAATTAGCGGCCAATCAAAGAACTACGAGCGCAGTTGTTCTATGCACCAAAATATTCGTTCAACCAATGGAAGGCAGGAATGGAGCCCAACTTTCTAAGTCAACTGTCAAAGTAAATGTTAAATCAAACTATCCCAAAAGTAATAATTTTACAGAACAAAGAGCATTGCATTTCAATTTTTTAATTCCGGTAATGTCCAGTTGCAGTATTTAATTTTTGACACTGTTGCTTAACATCGAAATAAAATAAACGTTATGTTTACTGACATATATGAATATGTCTTCTGAAAATTTCTTTTATTTAACCCTGTGTATGAATGTGCTATGGGTTTCGAAGGTTTCTGACTTCGGTTGACTTCTACCAGGGATCGCTGTGCATAAAGTCTGGATGCTAGCAAAGAGTTTCTTTCAGATTCACCCAAAACGTCAATCATATCTATTAACTCTTCATAAGAATAATTCATTTGGATGATAACTATTAGCGATGTTTTTATAAGTTTGACATAAATGTATACCGACTTTATTTAACAGTTGACACAGACAGTCAGCCGCATTCCAGCCATTTTTGGACGAATATTTGGGTGTATAAAACAGCGCCGGTAGTTCTTGAATTGACCGCTAATTGCTCCTATAGTGATTATTTCAAAAATTGCAAAATATAAGTATAGGACATTGTTAACAAAAATGAAAGAGAATAAAAAAAGGAACAAAATGCCTCAATAAAATACTTGGTGTTTCATTTAAAAAAAATAAGTTTTTGGTATGTGAAAATTTCAGGAAGTAGGCTTTGAAAAAACAAAGTTTTTTGAGGTATTATCGAGTGCAACTTTACCAAATGATGCAAATTTTCTTGGCTACAAGCACTACTAAAGTTCATGTTTTTACTTTTAAAAACAATGTGAAAATGATTTTTTCTGAACACGTGTTTTGGTCAATTATTTTCAAAAAAAAATGAATAACTCAAAAATTATTGGCTCACCTTTGAAAAAGACAAAACAGCTGAACAGACAATTTAAAGCAGTACAAGAAAATCCAAAAATATATAGGGCGAGCCATTTAAAAAAACTAAGTTCCAGCATTTCCGGTGAAACCGGAAGTGCGTCAGAGCATAAAGTATTTTTACAATATGCGTCACAAGCAACCATGTATCTTCCACTAATTGTTTTTCTTTTATTTAAAACACAAAAGAGCAATCAAAGAAGCGCATATTAATGACTCACCCTGTATAATAAAAGGCATTGCAATTATATTTTATATGTATTTGTACGTTTCAGTTGCAAAACTTGGATTTTGAAACACTAACTATTAATTTTATTTCAAACACATTAATTAACAAATAAAAGGCATTCTATATTTTTTATATTATGCGTGTATTTGCTCGTTTTAGTTGCAAAACTTCTCGTATATATTGTACCTCTATTTGCACGTTTAATTGCAAACCTTGGATTTTGATTCACTAACTATCAATTATTTTTAAAACCGGGTGAATTAAAACAATAAATCTATTTCAGGTTAGATGATTATTACATTAACTTTGATCTCATTCAACATTTCAGAAATTTTTCAAAAAAATGAAGATATGAGCGTTCTTTTTAAATGCATTTATATAGCCAATACATATCTTTCCATCTAATTTAGTCAATTAAACATTAATTAACTAATAAAAGGCATTCAACGTTTTAGTTACAAAACTTGGATTTTGAAACACTAACTATTAATTTTATTTCAAAAACATTAATTAACTAATAAAAGGTTATTAATACTTTTTTAATATTTCACCTGTATTTGCATAACACAATTGCAAACCTTGGATTTTGAATAACTATGAATTTTCTTTGAAAAACATAAAATTATGTAATAAAAGGCATAGCAATTATTTTTTATATTTCACTTGTATTTGTACGTTTCAGTTGCAAAACTTGGATTTTGAAACACTAACTATTAATTTTATTTCAAAAATATTAATTAACTAATAAAAGGCATTCAATATTTTTTTAATATTTCCTATATTGTACCTGTATTTGCACGTTTTAGTTGAAAACCTTGGATTTTGAATCACTAACTATCAATTATTTTTAAAACCGGGTCAATTTAAACAAGAAATCTATTTCAGGTTAGATGACTATTACATTGACTTCGATCTCATTCAACATTTCAGAAAATTTTCAAAAAAATGAAGATATGAGCATTCTTCTTAAATGCATTTATATAGCCAATACATATTTTTCCATCTAATTTAGTCAATTATCGATGAGTGAGATACTTCATGTTGATATTTTGACATAAGCGTTTCATAAATATGCAATTACTTTTTATTTATAAATTTATAATTTATTATTGACATTTGAAACTTGTATCTTTTGATGAATAATAGAATAAATATGATTTGCCTCACTGCTTGCGCTATGAATTAGTTTCGTAATGCTTTATATAAAATTACAGGAAAAAAAGTGATATAATGTGACCTGTTTCATAAATTTTAGGACATTTTATTTACAGCCAAATTCGGAATATTATTCTAATAGCACATATCTAAATTGTGTCATGTATAAATCTCTCTGTATGTAAAGTAGAGCTTTTTAATTAATTATTTTGAATGTAAGGACAAGATTGACAACTTATTAACATTTCATCAAGTAAGACGGAGCAAGTAGGAGTATATTATGTTCGATTTTAATGGACTGCAAAAGTAAATAATGTGGTTGAATGAATTTTGAAGCTGGCGTCATTAGTATCGTGATTGATAAACGACTTTTTGCTTTAAAGGAAAATGTATTATTTTTTTTTAGTTTGCTAAGTGGTTGTCTTTCGAAAATGGAAAATACATTAAGAATAAAAGAAATGTTGAGTCTTTGTGTTTCAAAATTAGCATACATTTTTTCTGTGAATAAGCTGTCAATATTTCATACAATTTCATCATGACATATATATTCGTATGAAACTACATGACAGGCACAAGCAAAGAAACATATATAAATTATATTATAAAAATAGAAATATATTTAGAAGGGCCATAGCTGCAGGGGCCCTTTAAAACACTGCACTATTTGGTCTAGGATGTAGGAAAAAACCTACAGAATAAAAAACCTACATCTCAGTGCCACAAAACTAAAGGTCTTTAGTTGTTAAGATCCAAGCAACAGCCTCTGGAGTAATTATGTAAATCTGTGTATCCAAATTCAAACTTAGCTAGAGGGCATTCTTCAACAATATGTTTAACTGTTTCAATTTCAGCTCCGCAATCACAAGCTGAACTCGCAATCATATTTCACTTGATTAGCATACTATTCTCCTCTTGAAACCAGTTGAGCCACTGATGCTACATGAATTTCATTTGTCCTTGGATATACCTTCGATATTAAATTGATCTTAACAACTGGACCAATATTCTTAGAAGAAACACAATATGAATTCAAATTTGAAAAATGATACCTGTCATATGACCGCGAAGATCTTGGGGATCTTGTACGGTCTTCCAAGTGATGGTTATTATGAACAACATTATATTCTGCATTTTGAACCATCGTAAAGATGGTTACCATCGACCAAAATCAAATAAAGATGTCAAAACCATTGAAGATTTTATAACTAGACCTCAACCGGAGGGGAGTCACTTCAAAGATATGCCATGATCGTCCATTTTTCGAACACGTTTTTCTTTCGCATTTGTCAGTACTGGTAGTGTTTCTATTTCTTTCCATCAGTGTTTGTTAAAATAATACATTTGTCAAGACTTTTAAAATAAACAAGTACTTAATGACCCAATTTTTTTTTCTTTTTTAAGATGGGGGGGGGGGGTCTGACCCCCCTCCCTGGTTACGCCACTAATTACCACATGTTTCTGCAATTTTACATTCAAATGTAATTTAGCAAAATGATTATACGATGCACCTTTATAAGATCTAATTATTTGTAGGTGTTCATAAACCTCACACTTTTTCCATCCTACATTTATTTGTGCGCTGTCTATGATGCTCATCAATAACATCTTCCGCAATATCAGTAATTATTATCGGATTATTTAATTTCGGTTCAGAAACTACATACTTATTTCCAATTTCATTTATGACTTTTCTCTTTTTTTATCTTTAGAATTGCTATCACTACAGTTAATAGCGACACCACCTTTTCCAGCAGTTTTTATTGTTTCAATTCCAAGTGCTAGTTCACTTGGATCCACTTTGTTTTACTACTTTTTGTTTTGTTTTGTGTGATTTTTGATCATCCTTTTTAGGTTCAACAATCATTTTTCTTTTTCAATAGATCGATATAATGTATTCTTTTCTGCCTTATTTTGGGTGTACGAAATAAACTCAATCAATACATTTTGTTCAGATATAGTTTGGAGACAGTCATTAAGTTTTTGAACCATTTCATTAATGTTTTGACAACTTTCAGTTTACGACAAATATCGTATACATATGCCGTGTCACTCAACTTCTTAGTTGTTTCGTCACTAACTGTAGGGCATTTACCATGTCTATCTTTCTCACATACGAAGCACTTTACCGCCCTTTCTGTTCTCTAAATTCCACTCGGCAAACATAGCACTTATTCTATGACATATTTTTGTAGTTTTATATATGTTGACCCAAATGACAAATGATTAATCATCCATTTGATTCATCGATGCATTTCACTAATAGTTACCCAATTCATAATATATTTTGATATTTATGTAATGAATACACAAGGAAAATTTGGCTTGTTCTGAACAAAAAAACCGAAACACAATTTAAGCTCTACTTATAAACATATGAACATATGACATTTTAAAAACCAACTGACCATTGCTACTTACTTTTATTCAGCTGAAAGAATTTTGCCGAAAATATCGTCGCACAATTCGGCTCATTTATGCAGTGATATAAAAGCACACCTTGATAATACTACTTTATTTCTAAGTTGTCTTAATAAGACAACTTAGAAATTTGAACTTTCTTGGCATTTATTACTAAATAAATCAAGATAGTCTGGGTGATTTGTGTTTGTTGTGTCACTATGTATATATTTTCCTTTGTGAAACAATGAGAAGGTTTCATTAAATATTTATTTAAATGCAAACAAAATTGTATCTAAACGAAAAATCATTTACACAAAATTTGCTATTTATATTCACTTTAGGATTAAATAAAAAAATTAAGCTTTCATGATATCGCAGTTTTTGCTCATACAGGATAAAATATAACGTTATTATATATTCTTTTTCCATTTCTACTATTGGCATAACAATTTTTACGACCGTATAATATTCGAAAACTCCCGCTATCTGGGGATCGACGGAATGGAAAACGTTCCCGAGTTTGACATTCAGCCCCTGGTTCTTTTTTATTCAATGGCCGGTACCTTTTTTCAGGATCATATATCCTTGAGTAGGGTATCGGATTTCGCTTAAACGACAAAAATGTCATAACGCAATTTTTTTTGTTACCCTTACAAATTAAAATATATACGTTTTAAATGGTAGAGGGTGTTATTTTAATGAAAAGGTCCAAGCGATTTTCCATAAGTTTTTTTTTTGGAATTTATTTCAGACTGGGAAATTTTACTTCATATAAAAACAGCGGTAACCTTTTAATATCGTAATATACTGTTATGGGTGGTAAAAATACAAATCGAGTTGAATATACATACCTAACATAATAGTTAATATGTTATATTAGAAAGGCGTTACCGTTACTTATATGTACACAATGTACACTATGTTGGAAATTAAATGTCCAAATAGAAATTATTTTGACCAACGGCATTTAGGTTTTGTTATGATATATCTCACTTGCATTCCTTGCGCGATGATCGTCACCAATGTCGTCCCATTTTTGCATGATATTTGTGTACAGACTCTCTATTGGAGAAAGGTGATCTGGTCTGTGGCCAACCCATTACTGACGATTTCCACGTGATAGTGTTCCACTAATCCTTTAAAAAACAATAAATAAATTGGAATTAAAAAATTACGTGCGGCCACCACACGACCTTTTTATAAGTATGGGAGTTTCAAATTATACAAATTTCTTCTAAAGAAAGCTTTATAGTTATTTATGTACCAAGTCAGTAAAGTGATCCTTTATCGAACGAGTTTGATTAACGAGCCAAGCGAGCGCGGCGAGTAACAGACGAGTTCGATAAAGGTACTTTACGGACGTGGTGCATACAAAATTTTATTGCCAGCCGTGAAAATTGTTAATTTAAAAGATAAAGATATAACTTATGACAGTTTATGACAGCGACAAACGATTTATATTTAAAGTCATCAGTCATGGCCACGTTGACAGATACTAGCGGCAGGTAAAGTACTTTATTTTACAGTACGATAAAGTGTTTGTCTACCTCCGTAAAACGCTATGCATCGCTTTATTGACGGTTGGCGATAAAATACTTTTAGCTTAAAAAAAAAAAGTGTGAGTAAGTGCGTTACTTCAAGTGCAAATTTTAAGAATTTTTTTTATACAAAAATTATTCAAAATCCTATTCTAAGTACTGCTATTTTCTTGATAAATCTCTATAGAATGCATACTGCGAGATATTTGAAAAAAGTGCAATTCGATATGAGTAAAAGTGTTACTTCCGGTCCGAATTTCGTAATTTCTTTTATACAAAAGTAGTCTAGAAAGCATGACTTGCGAGGTATTCGCAAAAAACTGATTTTCGATAAAAGAAAAACCTAGATCATACATTTTTTAATACCATTTTGTTTTAATCACTTTTGAGTACATTGATTTTTTTATAAATTTGTTTAAGCTTAGTAATTGACGAGATATTACTAAAATTCCATTTTTTCACCGAAGTCAACTACTACTTCCGGTCTACTTATTTCACTGAAAATCTAATCAGATGTTAAGAGGGAGATTATACTCAATATAAAACTTGGAATTGACTGCTATAGCCGTTTGACGGCTATTGTGGTCTTCAAAACGTGGACATCTGCAAAATTCTCGTGGTCGAAAATTTTTGTCATCACAATACTTCCGTATACTATGTATGAAAGTAGAAGTAACTCGTTTACATTGTGACAGCACATCGCTGTTTCTTACTACGTCCCTTATTGTCCTTCCTGCAATGGTTCTTAAGGTTTTAATCTCTACCGCTCTCAAGATGCCCTTTGCCTTGTTTGTGTCAGCTAGGGTCTCCATACCCTAGGTTAGCATCGGTCTAATTTATATATCCGCACCTCACTGTCAATGCTTGTATGGTTGTCCGTCCAGATGATATGTCTTAAGCAGCCTGATATTGCCGAGACTTTATTGACCTGTGTTTTGGTGTCCTTTATCCTGTTGCTGCTGCTTGATATATCCATTCCCAAATAAGGAAAGCACGTTACCTGTTCGATTGGCTTATTGTCTATTACGACCTTACAGCTTACTGGTTCCTTGATGAAAGTCATGCATTTTGTCTTTTCGATGGAAATTGACATGTTGTATTTTTCATTCGCATTACTGCAAAATCCGCATAGCATACCATGCTAATTGTCTTGTTGTTCAGTCTGTATCTCTTGTCCATTGTTGTCATCTCATGTATAATCTCGTCCACGACGAGATTTAAAAGGAATGGACTGAGGCTATCCCCCTGTCTTATTTCTGTTTGTGTTGGTTGGTGTGTCTTCTGTAGTTTGAAAACCCATTTTTATTCTTGAAGTGTTACCTGTGTTCAGATTTCTGATTACGTTTATGATTGAGACGCCGCACAGTGTGTCGTCTAATAGAAGCTAGCTGGACAAAATTATTTTATTAGCTTTTTGGATATATAAGGTCGAAACTTAAAAAAAATTCTTCGGGGGTCAGAGTCGGAAAACCCCCGTTAAGCCGATAAGGGTTAATTTATGTTGAAAAGAAAGTCTGTATATGATTTATGGTATTAGTTTTAAAGTGCTAGAGCTACAATATCAAATGAATATTTTTTAGAAAGGGAATTTAATATAAAATAAGAAATTCTAATATATCTTATTGCTTTGGGAAAAGAATAAAAGGTTTCTGGTTCTTAAATTTGAAAAAGAGTAAAACTTTTTATCACTTTTTGTACAATGAACACTTTCTCTAAAAAAGTAAAACAAAACTTAAATTTGATTGTTCTTGTGGTGAAGTATAATATTTTTCTGTTTTACTGAATAATTACGCATTTTTTTAAATATTTAACTAATAATTGTCATCACATGACTCATCATCAATATCATACGAATCAGATGGTGAGTAATCTTCATCGTCAGATGAATGAACATCACTTGCTACCTGATGTGGTAGTATTGAAGGCGGGACAATTAAACTCAGAACTTCCACCGGTAATTTCTCGGTTCTCTTTCTAGGCACTTCTCTAAGTGAATTTATTAGAGGATCTGACGTTATTAAAAGCATATTCAGCAAATCTATATTCGTGGATATACGTGACTGTTTCCTTGTATGGTGCTCGCGGAATCTACGGCAGTCTTTATTTCGGGCCTCTTGAGATTCTTCCGAGAGCTGCCCAATTGGAAGAATGCATGTTTTAATAACTTCCGTACTATGTAACAGGATTTTGTGCACAGTAACAGGCATATAGTACCACGAATACAGATTGAGGTAAAGGGTTCTGGTTTCTAAACAATGTTTTTCAAACTTGATAAGATTAATATCATAGCCGGATGATAGTGTTCTTAATAAGATACTAAACTGTTTAATTAAATTAACATCCAATCCTGTAATCTCTCCACTCAATTCCGGATTCATAAAGAACCTGCGTGCTGTGTTTCCATCATTTGAGTTCCCATAACCTGGTTTTGGTTTGTCTACAATTAACCCCATCTGCTTTTTAAACTTTTGTTTTATTTCTTCTGAACGCTTCTTCACACTTGATTTCTCATCATCACCTCTAGCTTGCCACTTTTTAATATCCAAACGATAGCTAATGTGTAACAAGCATTCAAATGAACGAATCCACGCATGCAAAGTAGACAAGCCGAAACCATAATGTTCTTTTTGAACAACTACGTCTTTTAATTGGCAATTCATCATTCTGGGAGTAGCGCCACAGATGTAACATTTTTGTGGAGAACGCGTGTCGGTCAAAGCATTGCATACTTTTCCGTCTGTCATTGTGAGTAAAAGGTGGTGTTTCACAGTAATTAAGGATTCGCCAACACTACAGAGGGTTGGCAGCAGTTGAGATACTTCTTCCAAAACTTTGTTAGTTTCTGATGTTGTTAATTCATTTGTTTCCTTTGCAAAAATGAACTTAATTGGTCGGCAATAGAGTGTGGATGATGGCCGCGGATTTATCCAAATAATATTTTGGCCGTCACTCAACCTCAATGGAACAAATGCGAATACAAACAGAAACTCATCAGTAGCATCGGAGTACTCAAACCTCTGTTTATAAGTGCTATGGCCAGAACTCCCGTCACATCCCCATTTGCAAATTAATGTGAATGAGGAATTAGCAGGTAAATTTTTTAGAACGTCACGTTGCGCTTCAATTAAACGATGAGTAGTTTTATCCAATATGGCTTGTAGTTTAATTTCGGCGCGCGTTTCTGTAACCGAAATATGTTCATCTGAAGGGTAACACAACTTTTTGGACTTACACAAACTATGATAAGATGGAAACACTTCATGTCCCGCCTTCAATGACCACGTTCGCGTCTTTTTATAAGAGTGACTGGTGCACTTACTGTCTACGTAATAAGCTAATGCCTCGTCACTATTCAATTTCCTGCCACCACAAATAACATCAGATTTCCTTTTCACCGAAGATCGTAAACCATTTCTAATAAGAGCAGCCACGTTTCTGTGACCCGACAAACGATTTGCTACTTCAGCCGCTGTTGTTAACTCACTGGCACTTCGCGATAGCACTAAGTCTTCAACCCTACGTTTTTTTGTTTTGAAAGACGAGCCTTCAAAGTTCTTTTTGGGCCGACCTCGACGGTAACTTCCTCCAGATGATGATGAAGCACATGCCTGATGCATACTAATGCTAAATTCTACATCTGCGCCCTCTAGCCAACTTTTATTTTTATTTAAAAAACGGTCCATCATCATATTGGCTGCAGTCCACTTTTCAGCAAATTTAGAAGAAACACTTGAAATTTTGGATTTTAAATTCCTCTGTGAATCAGGAGTCATATCCATAACACTAAATTTTTTAGTAATAAAATCCATTAGACGAGAATTCCGTTCTACTTTGTTATGTTTCCGCCATTCTTCAAATAACTCCATTTTTGAAATGGAGTACACACGATCTGAATAAAATAAAATAAAAATTTAGGGGATCGATGTGGTGCTCAATTTTATATTATTCTACAGCTTAGGCTTGTCGCTATATAATATCAAAAAATTAGCATGGATACATGCGGATACAAAAAGTTGCATACTTTGAAAATTTAGAATCGAAAAAAATATTACAATTTTTACATAGTTTTTTCAAAATCAACTATAACACACATTGTCTATTATTTCAATCAACTTTTAATTTAAATAACAAAATTCATACCTATTAAAGTAAAATCCATCACAGCAACACTAATATTGTTCACAAAGAAACTTGTTAGATGCTATCGAAACCACTGCAAGATAGCAACTAACTTGTTTACATAAATTAGAATACCTGAACGCTCCACTTGAACCCCTTATGATTCATCGCTCTTGAATGTTTGCCAATATTATTACCAAGAATAGTTGCTTGTGGGGTGTTGTTATTGTCATAGGATTATCAATTTATCCATTCTTAGAAATGATTTTTGTCCACCTAGCTTGTATTAGCCGATTCACTGTGCGCCGTCGCTAGGTCAATAAAACAGACATAAGCAGCATAATCGAATTCAATAGTCTTCTCTTTTACTGGTCTTATAATGAACATGGGCATCAGTTGTCGATCTGTTCTTCGGAAATCCTTGTTACTCGCCTTTAATTTCTATGATGACTTCGAGGATGTTTTTGACAATGCTGGTAAACAGTTTCACGGTGGTGCAGAGTGGTGTTATTCGTCTGTAGTTTTCCGGGTTCGTTTTTTGTCTTTTTTTGAAAATTGGTATGGTTATACTCTTGTGCCATTCTGCTGGTATGCTCGATGTGGTTATTATTTTGTTGAACAGTTCTGTTAATCTCTTTGATGGTTCGTCATCACCATATTTTATGAATTTATTGGGGATGCCTACTCCTGGTGTTTTTATCTTTTTAAGGTTTTTCATCTACAACTTAACCTCCTCCTCTGTGATTGTTATTTCATTCACCATCTCTTCCTTCTCTTCCTGTATTTAAACTTTTGGGTTGTCAGTTTTGTTATATATATCTCCCACTCATTCAGAAGCACCTTTTTGGTCTGGATGTACTCGTTTACTGGTTTGTTTGTACTCTTGAGCATCTTCCATATTTTCTTCTGGGTTTCATAAAGATCGCGCTCCATGCCTGTGGTGAATTCCTCCCATATTCTCTTTTAATTCTTCTAATTGCCGAATTAACTTTATTTCGTGTTTCCCTGTAGTCATTGCAATTTTCCTCAGTCGAAGGCAGCTTTCCTTTTTTCTTCTGTCAATTTCTTCATCTCCTGATTAAATCAGGGTTTCGTCTTATTTTGCGAGTTTAGATTTGTATTTCTTTTTTTCATTGATTCATTGGTCGCCTCATATATGCGTCTTTTAATTGTATTCCAGCTGTCTTCTACACTCTCGTCTGTTAAATTTTCCAGCTAGTCTGCTTTCGTACAGATATTTGCTGCAGCAGTTATCCAATGATTCTAAGTTGTACATTTTAATCATTGTTAGTATTTGCCTTCTCCGATTCTTCTCTATGATGATATTTTTGAGAACTAGGTTGTGGTTTGTACTAGTGCTAGCAGAGGTTAGTACTCTTATGTCTTGTATTTTATCAGGCGTGGTACACATATTTGTTATTATATAATCTGTGATTGATTTTCTAAAATCTCAACATTGTCCATAGACTTTTTCACTATTTCATTACTTCTACACGCTTCACCAATTCCAATCAAAAAAGCCACTTTCTTCATCAAAAATACGAGGATGTATTGAAAAATTCTTAGTCTACTATAGAAGCAAACAAAATTTCAAATTCAAAATATTTTATTACTCAACATACTCTCCTCTGAATTGGATATATTTATTACAACGAACATGCAACCCCATTGGACCTTCCAAGAAGAAATATTTAACTTGCTCTGTAAGCCAGGCCTCCACAGCTTCTATCACCTCTTCGTTGGAAGAAAATTTACGACCTTTTAAACTTTTTTTCAGTTGAGGAAAGACATGATAGTCGGACGGAGCCAAATCTGGTGAATAAGAGGGCTAAATCACGAACTGTTTGCATGGCAACATGCGATTTGTGTACAGGTGCGTTGTCCTGCAAAAATAAAACACCTTTGAACAACATTCCGCGTCTTCTCTAGATATTTTTTTCCCATAGAGTGGCCAGTAACGTCGAATAGTAATTCCCAGTTATTGTTCCACCCTTATCCAGAAAATCAATATGATCACTCCATGGCAATCCCAAAAAACTGAAGCAAGAACTTTTGCAGCAGATTTTTGAACAAGAAACTGTTTAGGCCTTGGAGAACCAGAGTGTCACCATTCATTCCATCGATTGCTGCTTTGTTTCTGGGTTGCAGAAATGTACCCAAGTTTCATCCATAGTAACAATACGCCTTAAGAAGTCTGCATCTTTTTCAAACCGAGCACAGATCGAACGCGATGCTTCCACCCTTGCACGCTTCTGGTCAACAGACAGACGTTTGGGGATCCATACTGCAGAAAATTTTCTCATGTCCAAATCGTCGTTCTGGATGTGTTCATATGAAATATTCAGTGCCTCAGATATTCGTTTTACCCCAATTTGACGGTCTGACAAAATCATGTCTCGAACTGCATGAACTGCATGAACAGTTTCACATAGACATAGGAACTGGCCTTCCCGATCGGTGTTCATCTCCAATGGAAAATTTACCCCTTTTGAAGCTTGCAATCGAAATTTTCACGGTCGCATACGATGGACATTGATCGCCAAGAGTATTAAGCATATCTTCGTAAATCTGGTTACACCTTAACCCCTTGAAATACAGGTACTTGACGATGGCTTGATGCTCCAAGTTTTTACTTTTCTCAATTTCGGTCGACATTCCTTTTTCAAATTTTAGTGCGCAACTTTGGTTTGACTGACGATATTCATTTCGTAATATATTTTTGATTTCTCTCGCAGCAAATTCTATCTTTCACTGTTGGCTGCCTCTAGAATGCTTTCAGGAATAATATCTTCCATGATTTCTATCAAAAGCATGCTAACTTTTAGGTGTTTTTTTTTATAAAAGTGACATTTGTTGATATGCTTTTTGTTTTTGTCATCCAAGATACGATATAATCGTAAATGTAAGAAATACATTGCTTTTTTAGTAAATCTAAAAATGCATTCTTACATTCTTTGCTGCCTCAAAAAATCAATAATAATCATAATAAAATTATTGATTTGTTTTTGTCTTTAATGATACGATAAAGCTTTGAATATAGCTTGAATATCAGCGATTCAAACCATCTCTGACCCTGCACAGGTCCTAGCAACGTCCTCCATTATTATAAATTGCATAATGTTCGCGTTATATTAATAGCTATAACAGTCCGTATTCACCACACACAATACAATACTGTTATATGGGCTTCTGGTCAAAATATTTTTAAATTCGCATTTAATTTGCAACTTTCTAAATTGGTCACTTTTATAAGATACATATTGCTATGGTGCGGGATTGATAAGAATACTCAATACCGCCCCAGCCAATATGCCAAGTTATGAATCTAATATTTTTAATGTTCAAAATAAAAATTATCAAAAACTAATTAAATGATCCCTGTATATACAACAAATACATGAACTAAAACGCAATTTATTTTTAATTATTTCACTCTTCAAAATCTTATATTTAAAAGATTATACCTTCAATTAGCTCAATTATTATACAAATAATACTTATTTATTTATATTTTTATATCTAAGAACATGAGACTCTTTCCTTATATAATTATCTTATCTATTTTCACAATAAATAGCTTTTAAAACTTTTCTTTAAAACTTCCTTTTTATGTGAACCTTAATATCCTTAGTACTACCCTGCAATCCTCTTCTAAATTCAAGAGTACATTAATCTCAGTAATTTTCTTAGTTTATAGTTCGTATTACTATGACAAACTTAGTATACGTTAATGAATAATACTCACATTATTTATTTAAAATATCTCTTGGGCAGTGTGAAATGGTCCGTTTTTATCTTCAATAACGTTTTAATAATATTGTAAACACAATCTTACTTTTATAAACTGGGTAAGTAAACAATTTACTTCAAAATTATAATAAATATTAACTATGTTTTTCTTATTTTTTTAAGGTTAAGGTTAGCGTCTATGAAATGCCATAATATCAATCTTATATCTTGCCTAGTATAACCAAATAAAAGAATCGATTTACTAGTCAATACATTTAATAAACATAAAAGATATAATTCTTGAGGAAGAAATAATCGAGAACGACAAATAAATAACAAAAATAGATATGAAGCAAACTTGTTCAACCAACGTTATTTTTTATAATGATGTGGAATAAATATGACAGCTGTCACAGTAAAAAGGTAAGATTTCTCTTTATTACTATTTAGTATTCAGTGTATTGCAGATTTACATTTATTGAATTATCTAGTAGCTTTAATAATTTATTTCACCAACATAATTTATTATATTAGATAAATATTTAAGCAGTATGACATATTTTATATGTATTATGTGAAATATGAAATTGATAATTATCTTGAAAGTTGGGGTTTAGACTTTATGTTGTCAATAATTATATCTTGTAAATAATATAACTTTCAATGATTTCTCAATGTAAATACGATACTAATTGATTGAGATATCAATATCTTCAATAATAAATTTAATATTTTATACGACCTTTTAATATTGTAGTAGGGGTATAATGTTTGATATTTTTGTGTATATTAATGTTAAAGAATATTGATTCTACTGAGCATGAGACACTCCTATCTAAAGCACTCGTTGCGGTGACAGATGAAAAAGTTCGTGTAATAATGATAATAATTTGAATAATTAATCTTTTATCTAAGTTTTAATACGTTGAACAATAATAAATCTACCGGCTAGCTAAAGAAAGGTAACAGTTTTACAAGTACTGAATTGACAATGTTCTAAATTCATGGGTCTATGTGTATCGAAAGAACGCTATAAGTTTGTAAAGAAAATTGACATTAATGTTCAAATTTCGCGGTACTCGGCGTATAACTTTTTAAGTTTCGTTTAGAATTAAATGAAAAGAGGGAGGACGCCACGCTTTTACTATAAGCGCGAACCTGCCAAAACCCTCGTGTGTGTGTGTGCAACTTGTTACTGTGAAAGTGCGGATAAATTGTGCTATTGTTGTTAATTCAGGGTGGGTGTTGTGAATAGACTCTAATAAACTATCTCGGGTCGTTAAAGGGGTTCGAAATTTACCTTTTATCCTTTGATTCAGCCTTCCTTCAATCGTGAGAAGATCTCGAAGATAATAACCTATAAAGTCGGAAATACGGCACAGCGCTAATGCTAATGCACGAAATAAAATACGTGTACTTCCGCTTTTGACGGTGTAACTGGATTTATCGATGGTAAAAACAAACACATGACATTCAAAACAAACAGTTTGGATTTATTTAAAATGGTAATAATTAACGAACAGAATGCAACAATGAACTGGTATAAAAGTTTGTAACGAATAAAAAACAATAAATAATAATATGGATTGGATCTACCCAATAAACATTGTATTTAATACCAACAACACAGCTATAGGCATAAGGTTCTACCAAAAAAACGCATCATATGGTAACTGCAGGCGACTTTAGACCTTATTGGTGTGAACTAAATTTAAAGTAGACGTATCCATGGATTAAAACGATATTTATGGTAAGTAAATCTTGATATTTTACTAATGACAGAATAATAAAATTGTAATAACAATTGACCTAAATGTTTTTTTGTATTTGTACTTTAAGAGTTGACTTTTAAATATTATCGAGAATCAGATGAAATTGAAAGATGTTACATTCATTTTTGTTGACATAATATTAGCACTGTGAATTCAACATTAAATAGACTTTGTACCTTGATAAATAATTAATTCCTCGATTGTTGGAGAACAGGTATACCGGGCAGTTTGAGGTGTGCTTCAATCAGTGTGGCGGCTTTTGTCCTGTTTCTGATAGCTGCTTGGGCAGGTGGAAGGCGAAGTTTTCCTTCAATAATCCCTCTAATGTCGGACTGTCCTTCGAAGGTGTGGACACACCGATTACAGGTGAGTGTGTACTTGATTATTTCTGACCTCGTTTGGTTTGTTGATAATCCAATATTTATTCTTTCGTTGCAGCTTCCAAATGAATAAGCTCGGCCTGGAACTGTTATAACACGCGAACGTGTCCAATTGGGTGTTCTTCTTAAATAACTTTGAAAGGCGCACTATGAACTTCTAACTCGCACGTGAATCTAACTCGCTTCGATGAATGATCGTTACTGGACCATCCACGTATCACAACGGTAAATAGTTGAAGAACCCGGCTTTCAGCCGTATGTGCATTTTTATGTGAATTCTCTGTTGTCATTATTATTTCCATGGCAACATATACGGTAAATATTTACAAAGTCTTATTATGGACGAATTTATTTTGAATCATCAGTGAAATGATGTTTTTTTACAATAATATAATTTCATCTTTCTTTTAGAGCAATAAAATTATTTTAATTAGCTTTCTTATAGAAAATTACATTTTTTAAAAGATTAAAGGGCCAATTTAGCGTTTCGACTGTCATGTTCGATGACGTAATGGACGCTGATAAAATTAATTAAAATATCAAAATTCTGCATTAATATGCCTTTTCAGTAGAACCCATCCTTCACAAAAGATACTTTTTAATACATTTTACAAATTTTCACCTTTCAATTCTTCCAAATCTCTTTCTTTACATGCACGATTTATGGGGTTAGTTTTTAAATTACTATATCTAAATGGTCTTTCAAATTATTTATGAATTATTGCTATTACATGAAACTATGAACTTTTCTTAATATTTCAACACCTTTTTAAATCATCTATATGGCTTGTAATTTATATTATTAAGCGTTTTTGTAACTCATGTTGACAACTGTCAAACTATGTACTTATTTAAATATTTGAATTTTAATTGTAAATATGACGCTGAGGAATATTTCAACGTAAATAAGTCTTGATAAACTTTGTATCAGTTTGGTAATATTTAAAATTGACTTTAATTATGTATGTGAAATTTCTGAAATTAATTATGATTCGAACAATATGGCGAATCATAATTCAAAAATAAAATGATGCTTAGATTAAATGTGTGCTTCCAACAGATTTAAAATTCAGGACAATAATTGTAAATTGACAATTTGTTCATGAAGTAATTGTTTCTGGTACTCAACATTAGTACATTTTGGTTTTTCAATATGTATTTTTAATTAGAAATTATCCATGTATGTGTTGTAATTTTATATTGCTTAAAATGATGCTTTCGTTAAATTCGGACTTGCCTTACGTTATGACCTATAATTATTCTGTGACTTTTTGTTCATAAAAGTCCAAACTTTCAAATGCTAATAATTTCCATTGCTATAGTGTGTTTGGTAATTGTTCAATATTGAAATTAAAGTTGACCATTTGTAATGGTTACCAAATTCTTCTTAAATTATTTATATGTCTACATAAATTGAACTTGTCATTGTTGCATTGTGAAAATATACTTATTGAGAATATGAAAATTATGCTAATTTGTTTACTAAGCTAATTAAGTATTTAATTCTAGTATTAAGTATTTATAAAGGGGGTATCAGTTATATACTATACTAGTTTTTATTAGCACAATTTAAATTATTAATCAGGGACTTTTACCTAAACTCTTATACAAGGGTCGTGTGCTAAGCATCGCTGATGTATGCATGGTTGCATATAGTAAAGGGGGTTACTGGGTGAATTTATGTTTGTGTATGTATTTGACTGGTGTTGTCTCATATTCAATACCAGTTCAATATATATGTCCAGTTATCACTCGTCTTCTTTCATGTACCTAAAGTGTGTTTTCTTGTAGCTTTGATCCCTACGTTCTGGATGGTTATAAAAATGCTTGCAATCCCTTCCGATGTTCCTATGAAGAAATGATGCATCTACGATGAATCTGTAACCTTCTATCTGTACCTCTGGAGTATTGTGACTTATTCTTCTTAAATTTTACAAATCCACTATATATTGTATTAGTATGTGTTTCTCCAAGTTGGGCAAGCCAAAATGTATTGGTTATGGATAAATGTTATTTACAACACATAATTTTCTACTACTATTATTGTTTTATATCATTCCTCGGCTAATACTCAAATTAAATAAATATCAATTTTTATTACTCCTTGTTTATTTTATTGAACTGGTGGGACTATATTATTTGAGATCTATACCTATACATTATAAAAATGGAAGGGATATTGCATATTAAATGTCAAGAATTTATAATCTAACTTATGAATCATTTATCATCGATTAATTTACTAAATGTTCTTTAAAAAATACTTTTATTTATCATCAGGGGTGTTTGAAGTTCGCTGTGACTGATTATTCGTTTGTAAATTGTAGAATTACGCCTATACATGTAAGTATTCCTTATTTTAATTGATCTTTTTCAAGGTAAAATAATTTGATATGGTTATGTTTTTAGTGTTCCACAACTCTTGGAAATCAGTTGTTCTGTTTAAGATAGTACATAGATAATGCTACAATTGAAAGAAAACAACAATCTCAAGCTAATAATGATATAATAATGTGCTTTTCAGAATTATAAATATAAATAATAGTTATTTAAAATTGTCTAATAACGATATATTTTCGGATGTAGGAAAATATAAAAATCGACCATTATAGATAATGACACAAGGATAGCGAGTAGGTATGTTGAACAACGAGTATGTTTTTTACAATTAACAAATAATGCTTTTCAATTTTAGTTGTGAATATTCGATTGTTGATGAGATTTCCACTGGATGAAATTTATAATACTTCTACAAATAAGGTATTGCCTTTCATACATTGTTCCCTAATTTGTATTTAAATTCAAATAGCTATTACTTTTTCTGTTCATAGATTTCAATATAAATTTTATGTGAACAAACTAAATTTGCAAATAAATTGGTTATTGTAATAATAAATAAGTATTTAATACAACCTTGAATCAGTTTTAAACAAACATTTCATACGGTCTTTCCATCTGATAATTCTATTATGTATTGTAGTTTGCACGTGCCTCGATGAAGTCAATCTCAATACGGTTTGCTGTCTCTTGTCTCGCCCTGGAGTTATACGCTTCCCTTCGTGCGTACAGATAATGGGTATCTCCAAACTGGCCTGCTACTAATACGTGTGGATGTTGTATATTGAAATTCAGCTGTACCTTAAAATAAGAAAACACTTCCTCGAAACTGGAAAAATACTTCTGAGAACTTCCTGGACTGGATAACAGTTAAAATTGCATCGATTGTAGAAACTTGGGAATATTTTCGACTCTTGGAACTGAACAATAGTTTACATCTCATCTAATAGTTAAACTTGAAAAATCCTCTGGATTGGACAAAGTCTTACAGGAACATACCTTTTCTGAATAATTCGTCAATTAGTTAAACTTGCGATATCTTCCGGACCGAATACTCTTCAAGACCTCTACTTCTTCTAATAGAATCCAAAATGATGTACTCACAATAACTTGGATCAGAATTTTATATTAAGGGTAAGTTTTTTTATTATTTACTAAAATCTTCTTTTCCTGTGTGCACGTTCAATATTAATCTCTTAATAACCCTTTCATAAATCTATAATAAGCTTTCGTTTCCACTCAATGTTGGAAATTGAAAATAAATTTGTTTACACTTTGAATTCTGTTATATGAACACTTTTATTACGTTTTAATAACTCAAAATTATTATATTTTGTACAATTTCCGATATTCTTTTCGCAACACCGAAATTATACAACCGCACTTTATTCATCAGAAAAAAAATTATCCATTATTTATTCAAAACAATTCCCTTGGCAACCTTTTTTAAACTTTTTCAAATTCTCCAATCAGAAATCGACACCTACCTTTATAATTCAAAATATCTCTTTACTATTTACTTTCGAATATTTACATCCCTTTAATTTATTACTACGTATATTAATTATTCTTCTTACATTTTTAAAAAACCTAATTGCAAAGCATTTCACACAATTGTCATTCAATTTAAAAATTCACATTACAGGAACTGTCAAAATTATCCTTACATTTACACCTGTTCAAATAATGGCTGGAAATTTAATTCAAATTAGTTTATACTCTAAATCAATTATTTACGTCTACAATACTTGTCATATCATCGTTAATTAAACAATCTTGTACATAAAACATAATACATCATATTTGACAACAATAATAATATTTTTTCATTTCTCCTCAACAGATTCTAAAAATACAAACATAGAAGAAAGAAAACCTTTTTTTTCCTCTACGACAATCAGAACATCAAGAAAATCTCATCAAATAATGAATATCCAAGTATCAATTAAATAATTATTTCTTTATTTATTGATAAAAATATAATTTTAAGAATTGAAAAATCATATGTTTTAACACAATTACAAATCAATATACAGCATGGATATTTAAACCATATAAATATGTAGATATATGTTTGATTATTTTATTCTAACACCTTTTAACTATTTTAGAACTATTATTGTGTAGATATCGGAGAAAATCTCCAATTTTCCGATAAACATATACACTTCTCTCTAAAATTCAAATTATTCTTTTTTATTTTTTTATTATCGCCTTGACGATCTCATCATTTTTAAATTTGACCAATGAAAATATCACACAAGATTTCCATATACTACATAGACTTTAAATCTGTTTGAATATCTTAAATACTTTCCAAAATTAAGTATTCTTATTATTTTAATCCTCTCCATGTTTTTTTGTAAAGATTTAATGTAATTTAGTATATCAAAAATTATTTCTATCAAATTTCTAACGAAATGTCACTGAACTGTCAGATCCGTATTATGAAATTTACGCGCGATCTTTTAATCAATTTATTCTATTCGTTTTCCAAGATTGAGTTCTTATTTCCTTTTCACATCATTAACGTCAATTAAACAAGTTTTTACAAAATAATAATACACATCATAATACAACAATTAATATTCAAATCTCTTCTTTTCAGGTTTTGGTGAAATTCAATGCAAAATGAAACTAATCGACAACTCCCTATACAGGATGATCACAATATAAATGTATACAATTAAATATCAATAAATTATGCTTTAAGAAATTATCAACTATATCTCTAAATAAATTATTCCGATTTATATTTATGTGAAAGAAATGTATAGTACTGTATTGTTACTGTGCACAAGCATACTACAACAATATATAAACCTAAAACCCCGTATTTTCAACTTGGAGCAAGATAAATTTCTATCTTCCGGGGGATAAAGACCGGCATCGAAGTCGAAGAAAACAAATAATCTTTCCACCGCCCACAGAGAATGACTATTTCGTTGAACTAGATCGATCCCTTGTCATGAAATCGTGAATCGGCTAGAGCAAGCAGCATGTGTGAATGGAATTTGTCATATATCGGAGTACAGCGGGGCAGGAAGGCCATGATATGCCCTTGACCATTCCGTTACCGTGACGGCGGGTGGTTCATATTGATCCGCGGACCGCCAAAAACTAGACCACAGACGATAGTTATGCCACTCACACAAATATCTTTTGTTTCTCGCCCCTTTTTGAACGCACGACCTGCTTGTTTAACTTACATGTATTCATGACTTGGGTCAGTTAGACCCATGTCTCTGCCTCCATGAAATTCCGCTCGAATTTTATGTCCTTCTGTAGTTTTATATACCCGCTGTAAATATATCGTAAACTTGGGGAATTTCATTCGCATATGGAATAGCACGTGAGTCATATTTTATCTTATTTTATACGTTTATGGAAAGGAACAACAAACAAAATGAGCTCACTGATAGGTATTTCCCAAGTTTATTAAAAAGAATCGCAAATCATACATTCAGCGAATGCATTACGTCATCTGTTTATAGGAGAGCTGGTCATTATGCTAATATTACGGCCATATTTACACAGAAAGAAAAATTACAGTGGCCAACGAGGACTCCACATTGTTTTTTAAAAACCATTTATTTGTAGCAGTGTACGATTTTGATATAAGAACTAATGTAACGTAAACGATAGCTAAAAGATTATACCACCTGGTAGTATCAAAGAAATGATGCGTTACAACGTATAAATAAATAACACAGAAAACAATATAAAGAGACATGGATTTCACCAGGAAAGAATTATAGAAATCAGATTGACCACGTGTTAATTAACCATGAGAAGAGAAAAAATGATACACGATGTATGGTTATTAGGGTGGCCCAAAATTTTGAAAAGTTCGAAATTTGAAACGCATACCCCATAATTTTTGTCATTAGAACCTAAAAACACCTTAGAATAAATTTCAGCCAAATTCGTGGACATTAACCCATGCCGATGTGGACTTAAATATTTACCATTCCTAATAACACTCAATTTAACGTTTTCTGCTATACTAACGAATAAATTATTCTGGGAATTTTCGTCCCAATGTCTTCTTAGTGCAATCGGGAAACATCTTTCTGTGCGCCATTACATATTGTAAAATAAATTGTTTTTGTTCTTCATTTTCATTAAGTAGTCCATTATACTTCCCACGATCCTTTTGGCCTTGATGAACTCTTGATTTTAATCGCATTTTGAGGGATCTATTAGAAAAAACCCTATATCAATTTCCAAACGCTTCAATAAATTGATTCATTCTGGACCCAGGATATCGTGTATTGTTTTATCTATAAGAAGAGTAAAAGAAAAGGAAATTATTTGCAACCAAATGAAAGCAAGATAAAATAGTAGAATAAAATCTTACACAGAATTTGATTAACTTGAAAGTCATATGTTTGATATTTTCTTTCGGCACTTATATCGTCGCCATTGCGTTCTTGTGTTAGACTATCAACATTCTCGTCGTTTTTCCTTTGTCGTGACTTTTGTGCTTTTTTGGTCAACATCATATCTGTTCCAATTAAGCACCCAACACGACCTGGTTTTCTGATCTTGATAATTTTCATTGTGCATGTATGTGCGATGTCAAAATGGTTTAACAATTTCAGTTCAAAGTCCAGATGCATTTCTCCGTTCCTTGTCGGAACTCTTTGAAGTTCTCTCCATTCTGTATGCAAGTCAATTAATTTCTTTACGCAATCGGGGCAGCTCTAGTGGGAACTGGAGCTTTTTCCCAAAAAATCAAGTATTCCCGAATTGCTAAATTGGCGCTTTCACCAATTTTCAGCTTTACTTGACGCGTATTATAAAATAACACACTTAAAACTTGTCCATTTGACGTAAACCTTACACCTTAAATTTGATGAGTAATCTTTCCCGCATTATAAATGTTTAAGTCCACATCGGCATGGGTCAATGCCCTCGAAGTTGGTTGAAATTTTTTAGACGATGTTTTTAGGTTCTAATGAAAAAAATGGGAGGGTATGCGTTTCAAATTTCGAACTAGTTCTAAAATAGAAGGAGGCAGAAAGAATGACGCCACCACAATTCTAACCTTCTATTCAAAAATACAAAATATCAGAGACAAAATCAAATATCTTAAGAGATGCTTGTGTATTTACTTATTGCCAGCTTATACGACACTTATGGTCTTAACCTTTCACTCTTCCCAAGGGTCGGTGTCAAATATGACAGACAGTAGCGCCTCCAGCTTCAGTCGCTAAGCGCAGGTTCGAAACACTGTACAAGTCGAAGGTCATAAGATGTCAGGGCGCCTATCCGTAGTAATCTACTGTCTACCAACCTGATACTTTAAACCCCGGACCAGGTCCAATATTTAAACCCCAGGTAAAAAGATTGGCAAGACCAAACACACACACATTCAAATTTAGTACCAGAATTTATTGATTCGATTTCCAAAATATAATGAAAGGGCCATTAAAAATTACTAAATAGCAACAAAATTATGAAATGGTCACCAAAAGTTATTAGGTAACAACAAAATTATGAAATAGTCACCAACAATTATTAAATAGGAAAACTACAGACAAAAATATGAGATAAATTCCCATACAGATAGGATGCTTAATTAAGAAACATCAACTAAAACATTGTGCTTGAATAACAATAACTCTAAATACACTTAACGTGAAAGCAATCCTATTCAAATTATAAAATTAAACATTAATTTAAATGATAAAATGAGATACAAAAGGTTTGACATAATTAATTTTGAAAAATCATATTAAATGAGGTTCAATAAATGCGAAAAACAAACTACTATTACTAAACCTATAGTTGTCGAGCAGCTTGGTCGCTAAATTTCAAAGCAAAACACAAGCATATGAGACACCTGTATATCAGGGGCAATACGCCAAGCCGTGTGACGACTATACCTTAGATTCTAGGTGGTATGAATATAGCTAAGATATCCTCGCCTTACTGGAAAATATGATTTGACAATGAAACAGTATTTAATCACTCCGAAGCGCTCCGGAAAACTATCACAGGCAACACACAAGTGGTTGTGTCTAACTAAATTAATCGGTAATGATTCTATGCACACTAATTACACTTAGACAGCAACAAAATTGTTTAACAAATACCTGAATCTGTCCACACAGTAACAACAAGGACTCGACACAAGATTTCCTCAATAGATAACACCTCAAAGAGATTTCCCACGATGTGCAGGGGATAGTTAAAGATCTTCCATTAGAATATCATCGGAACGTCAGGATATCTTATCAGATAATTAAACATATAAGGATCTGCAATTGCCTTCTTCCAAAATTACAAATGGGTGACAGTGTTCCATACCAAAAAAAAAAAACAAGCACGTGTCTTGAAAGTTCCATACATGAAACGGCTTCCGTCTCAAAACTTCACCATACGATAAACGCAAAAGCAGTGAAAGAACATTCATTCAGGAAAAAAAACATCCTCTTACAAGCATTTCAAATTTTCTACAAAATCAAATTAATCTTGGCAAATTAGAACTCCATCCACATGTTTGTGAATAAAACAACGATAAAACTAAAAATTTAAGTTAATCTGATCACGGTTGACTGAGAACAATGCTACTTCTGCGTCGGTAGATGTTTCTTTTAAGAAGGTCTGAACGAAAGAGGCAGTATCAAAATTTCAGTTAATAATGTTCGGAAGATTAGACGTCAAAGAGCGCCCTCTAAGGTAAAACGAACTACGGACAATTTACTAAGACATATTTGGCTTAATTAACGATAATTTCAAGCGGAATAATAAAAATTATAAATCTTAAAATAAAGCTTAACATAAACAACAAGGAAATAAATTAAAGAGTTTCCATAAAATTAAAATACAAATAGGCAAGCGCCATCTATTGTAGTTAAACAGAAGCTACCGCTGCGGTTAAGAAACAGTGCACTTTGAAAGTTCGGCACTTACAACCTTACCCTATAGATGTCGGTAATATTCCCAATCAATAATTAGATCTATATCGATTTTACATCGACTAATAAAAGAAAAGCAATACCAACAATCTACAAATGGTAATTAAATATAGAAACAAAATAAATGTTCTCCCAAATAAGGAAATAACAATGACAAGAAATTGATTCCACAAAACTGAAAAATAGAAATTCAACTAATAGCCGTATAAAAGGTAACAGCATTACTAAGATTACGCATACGAATCATATAGATACAGTGTACCTCAAAATCATCTGTACAAGATGATATGCGATAGAAACTAAAAATGAATTGTAACATGGGCCACCCTAATAACCATACTTCGTGTATCATTTTTCCCCTACCCTAACGGATTTCCATTATATAGGCGGATAATGCATTTATATTAGGGTGCAGTGAAAAAAGTAATTTTTCATTCCTGTGGTGTAATAGATGCAAAAAGTTGACTTTAAGGTCACATATTACCCACGCCAATTTTTGTTTCAATCGCTTTATATTTAGTTGGTCCGCCAAACCCACGAATTTTAGAAGTAAAAAATTGCAACTTAAAATGTATATAGTTTCATTATTTCCTATAGTCTATTTTTTAATTAGGAGGAGTGTTTTGAAATTGAAGCGCCAAAAAGGAGGCTTACTATTTGTCAGTTTTCGGGAAGAATTACAGTATGGAAATTTTACATGTTTACGGCCGCCATACTGTTACAACAGCTGTTGTTGTATACATCGTTAATTTTGTCAATGCGTTTCTGTTCAATTTTTTACGTTCAATTTGCGTTATAATAGTTGTTGGGATCTTTTCAATGTATATATGTGTGGGAGTGGGGTGCCCAGTGTGAGCACGCGCGGACCCCACTACGGTGAGAAGAGAGTGTCGATGAACATTAACATATACACACATGTGAATTAGTTATTCATTGTAAAAACACAATTATATATTATACAAAATGTTGTAATAATGTAATAAATCATTCAACCAGCATACAGTTCATTCTATCGCAACATATTGGTCCTTCGCAGCGAATAATAACTACATAAAATTCATCGATGCGATCGATAGAAGCCCGGCTCTACAACAACAACGACGCTGAAGCAGCAACGGCAGCCATTACATATTGACGATCCTTTTCGCCCTTTCCAAATACACCTAAAAAGGTAAGAATTCAATAAGTTGCTTTAATTTACGATTACAATTTATTATTCAATATTTAATATTTACATTTACAATTACGATGAAAGAATTAGTGAGAAAACGTGGTGCTGTAAAGCACAAGTTATCTAATTTTTGTAAATTCATCGATTCACTTGATGAGTGCATAGCTGCTGGTAAAACAATCAATCAAAGGCAGATTAAAGAATTAGAAATACGCATTAAGGGTGGTGCTGAATTATTAGTAGATTTTGAAAGTGTGCAGTCTCAAATTGAATGTACGTGCGAGGATGATGAGTTAGATGATCATTATTTGTATCGTGACGAGTTTACGAACATTTATTCAACCGTATTAGCATCTGCTTATGTTCATTTAAGTCATGTTGAAAATAAGTGCAATAAGAAAATCGACAATGACGATACGTTTAGTGTTCATAACACTAACTTACAAAATAATATTGATGATAATACCGAGTTGAATAATATACAGGGTGATATTGATAATAATACCGAGTTGGATAATATACAGGGTGATATTGATAATGATAATAAAAGTACAGTTTCGCATTATTCACAAATTAGTGATCAATTACAGCAGATAAAGTTACCTACCATAGAGTTACCGCGCTTTGATGGGGATTACAAAGAATGGCTTGCATTCAAAGATACCTTTCAATCATTGATTCATGAAAATAAGTTGATAAACAATGTACAAAAATTTCACTATTTAAAAGCTGGTCTTGGTAGCAACGCTATTAAAGTAATTCAATCATTGGAATTGTCTGCTGATAATTATCAAAAGGCATGGGATTTACTTTGTCAAAGATTTAATAAATCACATCTGTTAGTACACAATCATTTAAAAGAGATATTTGAGTTGGAACCTTTGGCTAGGGAAAATGCAAGTGGTTTAAGAACGATTGTAGATTCCGTGTCAGAACACTTACGCGCCTTAGAAACATTACGTCAACCGACCCATCATTGGGATCAAATTTTGATTTATGTACTAATCAATAAATTGGATAAAGTAACAATCAGGGAGTGGGATCAATTTAAAACCACTGATGAATTTCCATCATTACAAGAATTTTTACAGTTTCTAACAGAACGTGCTGATTCATTAGAAACATTTGAAACTAACCATCAAATAAAAAACAAGTCAAACAATATTCATACAAATTATAAACGTACATCAATGTTAGTGTCAACAAAATTGAGGTGTAATTTTTGCAAAGAACAGCATGTTATTTACAATTGTTCAGATTTTTTAAAATTTCCTGCCTCAGTTAGGCTGCAAAAGGCGAGAAATCTGAAATTATGTACAAATTGCTTGTGTTTTGGTCACGATGTAACAAAGTGTAGATCAATCACATGTAAAAGGTGCAATAAGAAGCACCATACATTACTTCATATAGATAAGGAACAAAGTACATCAATTCAAAATAATATGCCACAGGCAGCTCTTTCATTGTTTTCTCGTGATAAATTTGTTCTATTATCAACAGCATTGCTAGAAGTACAGGATGCAAATGGCAATAAACATATTGCTCGCACATTATTAGATAATGGTTCACAAATCAATTTTATTTCAGCACGATTAGCTAACGAACTAAAACTTAAGCAAACCGCTACGAACATTTCAATTACAAGTATAAATAAGGTGGTTTCAAATTTAGATTCAAGGGTTGATTTAACTATTAAATCTTTGTGTAATAATTTCAATGTACCTGTTAGTTGCTTCGTTTTACCAAAGATAACGGATGTATCAAATACCGCAGTGGATATCGGTTCGTGGAATTTTCCGGAGAATATTTTTCTGGCTGACCCAGAATTTAATAAGGCTCATGATATTGACATGTTATTGGGTGCGGACGTTTTCTGGAAGGTACTGCAGAACCAAACTTATAAGCTAGGAAGAGGATTGACCTTGAGGAAAACGGCTCTGGGTTGGATCGTTTGTGGGTCATTGGTTCACTCATTTGGGGCAGCATCATGCAATCTCAAAAAGGCATTGCCAATGTCAGAAGATTTGAAACAATTTTGGGAAATCGAAGATGTAGAAGAACCATCAAAAGGAGTGTCTGAGGATGACATCTGTGAAAGGCATTTTCAAGATAATTTTGAGATAACAAAGGAAGGAAGATTTATGGTACGATTACCACTAAAATTTTCACCAACATTGTTGGGAAACTCCCATGACATGGCGTTGCGGAGATTTCTTAAAATGGAAGAAAGATTGACGTCTTCTCCTGCATTAAAACAGCAATACGTGGCATTTATGCAAGAATATTTGGACATGGGACACATGTCTCCGGTTGACAATTGCAACAATGACATTCCATGTTACTACCTGCCTCATCATCCAGTTATCAAACAAGATAGCATTACAACTAGATTACGAGTTGTTTTTGACGCATCTGCGGATAGCACCTCCGGATGGTCATTAAATGATATTCAGATGGTAGGCCCGACAATTATAAACGATATATTCGACATTTTATTGAGATTCAGGCAGCATAATTTTGTAGTTATGGCTGATGTAGCCAAAATGTATAGACAGGTTCTTGTCCATCCTCAGGATAGATGTCTACAACGCATTTTGTGGAGAAAAGATACTGGTGAGGAGGTGCAAGCTTATGAATTAAATACTGTTACATATGGACAAACCTCAGCTCCTTACCTTGCTATGAGATGTTTATTGCAAGCTGCTTATGAAAGTCAGCAAGAATTTCCATTAGCCTTAAAAATAATTTTACGAGACTTTTATGTAGATGATTTAATCACAGGGTTTGAATCCGAACATGAAGCAGTACGAACTTGTCAGGAGATTTCGAGCATTTTACACAACTTGCAATTTCCTCTGCGAAAATGGCATTCAAATAATAATTCAATTCTAAATAATTTACCTCAAGACGATCCAGTGAGCATGCTTCCTTTGAACAAGAATGAAGCTGTAAAGACTTTGGGTATTTTTTGGAATAGCCAAACAGATACACTAACTTACCAGGTGAGTAAGAATAAACATGATATTCTAACAAAAAGAACACTTCTAGCGAGCATAGCCAAAATCTTCGATCCATTGGGCTTAGTAAGTCCATGTATCATCCGATGCAAGATGATGATGCAGAAATTGTGGTCTCTGTGCTTGAGTTGGGATGATCCAATACCAGAAGATCTTCGTGCAGAATGGACTGCATTTCTGGATAATGTACAGTTGTTGGGTCAACTTAATGTACCTCGTCAGGTGTTGCGATCACATTCAAAAACCTTTGAATTGCATGGTTTTTGCGACGCTTCGCAGCGTGCTTATGGGGCATGCGTTTATGTCAGAAGCGTAGACAATGAACAGAAAGTTCGGATTCAATTGCTGTGTGCAAAAACTAAAGTTGCACCTACAAAACCAGTTACCATTCCAAGGTTGGAATTATGTAGCGCTATACTATTAGCCAAATTAATGAAACGGGCTACGAAAGCGCTTACCTTCCATTTTGACACCACTTATTGGACGGATTCGGAAATAGTCTTGGCATGGTTGAAGAAAGATCCAAAGCATATGCAAACTTTTGTGTGCAACAGAATCGCCACTATACAAGAACTAAGTGACACTGATGATTGGCATCATGTTACATCCGTGGATAATCCTGCAGACATTGCTTCTCGCGGTTTATCTGCAAAGGTGCTACTTACCTCTAGCTTATGGTGGAATGGTCCAGCATGGCTTAGCATACCAAAATCGGAATGGCCGAGGAAGATTCCAAGGGTTCCAGAAGAGCTACCAGAGGTATTACGTAAATATAAAACACTCAATGTTAAAATTGAAAATTCATTTATATATCAAAATTATTCCAATTTCAATAAACTAAAACGTATCGTTGCTTATTGCTTAAGATTTATTTCAAATGTGAGAAGTCCTAAATCAGAAAGAAAATTTGGTTCACTTACAGTAAATGAGCTTCAGAATGCTCTTTTTGCTCTTATGAGATCTGTTCAAAATGACGACTTTTCACACGAGATTGAAATTCTTAAATCAAACTCTCAACTTAAACAAAAACATAATTTAGCTTCGTTAGCGCCATTTGTTGACAAAAATGGTCTTTTAAGAGTTGGTGGTAGAATCGCTAATGCCAACCAACCATATGATGTGTCTCATCCATTATTATTAAATGGTAAACACCCACTTACAAAATTGATATTTGAGACTGAACATAGAAACCTACATCATGCAGGGCCTCAGTTTTTATTATATCATATCAGACAAAATTTTTGGCCTACTTCGGGCATGCAAATAGCTAAAAGGGTAACGAGAAATTGCATTTTGTGTATGAGGCATAAACCCAAAACTCAGTTCCCCCTTATGGGAAATTTACCAAAAGACAGAGTTATGATTAGTTTTCCATTTGCCAGAACTGGCGTTGATTTTGCAGGACCTTTTACTCTAAAAGATCGGAAAGGTCGGGGTTGTAAAACCTATAAAGGGTGGATATGTTTATTTGTATGTTTTACTAGTAAAGCTGTGCACATCGAATTAATCACAAGTTTAAGTACAGAAGCATTTTTATCTTGTCTCAGACGCTTTGTTTCGCGTCGTGGCAAACCAGAGAAAATATTTTCAGATAATGGCACTAATTTTGTTGGAGCTGCCAAGCAGTTAAAAGATTTTATCAAAATTGCAGATATTGACATTACTAGTAACTGTGCGAATGAAGGCATTACTTGGTCTTTCATTCCCCCATATTCCCCGCATTTCGGTGGTTTATGGGAGGCGGGAGTTAAAAGTGTAAAAACACATTTAATTAAAACTATTGGAGATGCTAAACTCACCTATGAGGAATTCAGTACAATATTAATACAGATCGAAGCAACTTTGAATTCTCGTCCCTTATCACCAATGTCGTCGGATCCTCATGACCTTTCACCCTTGACTCCTTCACATTTCCTTATTGGAAGACCGTTATTAGGGGTGCCTGAACAAGACATTATCAGTACTTCGACTAATCGCTTGTCTAGATTCCAGTTGCTTCAGCAAGTGCATCAAAGCTTTTGGGTGAGATGGTCAAAAGAATATCTGCACCACATGCAACAAAGAACAAAATGGCGATCATCAACTTGCAATCCAATTGTGGGCACACTAGTTATGATCAAGCAAGAAAATTCACCTCCGTTTCGATGGCATCTTGGGAGAATAGTTGAACTACATCCCGGAAGCGACGGCATCGTCCGTGTGGTTACACTGAAGACGGCACAAGGTCTAGTGAAACGTGCAGTGTCAAAATTCTGTCCCCTTCCAGTGGCCAGTGAAGCCAGCACACAAAGGGACTCATAAATAAAAATATTTTATACATACTTGCTTGTTGGATTTGACCATGCTTGGTCAACGGGGGGAGTATGTTGGGATCTTTTCAATGTATATATGTGTGGGAGTGGGGTGCCCAGTGTGAGCACGCGCGGACCCCACTACGGTGAGAAGAGAGTGTCGATGAACATTAACATATACACACATGTGAATTAGTTATTCATTGTAAAAACACAATTATACAGGGTGTCCAGAAACTCTCCTGACAAACGAAGACCAGAGATTCCTCAGATAATTTTAAGACAATTTAATCCAATTCACCCTAGTCCGAAAATGCTTCCTAAGGTCATAGGCGTCCGTTTTGGGTAGGTAAACGGTTATTTTAACGCATAACTTTTTTGTCTTTAACTTTTAAGCATTTGTGACACTAGATTATTAAATTTTCAGGTATTCTAGTACTAAAAAGTACTCTTACTTTAAGTCGGTAGGATACACCGTTTTCTAGAAAAATCGATTTAAAAATTTTTCGTTTTTTCGTCATTAAAATTCAATTTATCATTTTTTGCACTAGTTCGCTCTGAACTGCCAACAGAAATAAAACCTACGTTTTTAATTGTCAAATTGTTGTCAGTTCGCGAAGTTGAAATGACGAAAGATGAAATGACGAAAAAACGAAAAATTTTCAAATCGATTTTTCTAGAAAACGGTGTATTCTACCGACTTAAAGTAAGAGTACCTTTTAGTACTAGAATACCTGAAAATTTAATAATCTAGTGTCACAAATGCTTAAAAGTTAAAGACAAAAAAGTTATGCGTTAAAATAACCGTTTACCTACCCAAAACGGACGCCTATGACCGGTACTAGAAATTCGTAATTGATGGAATCGATTCATCTCTGGAGGATAAATAAGCATACCGGTTTTTGTTTTTCTAAATAGAAGCGTTCGGGAAATATTAAAAAAAAACTAATTACAAGGCGCCATCTTCAAAGAGCTCTAGCTCCCTTAGGAAGCATTTTCGGACTAGGGTGAATTGGGTTAAATTGTCTTAAAATTATCTGAGGAATCTCCGGTCTTCGTATGTCAGGAGAGTTTCTGGACACCCTGTATATTATACAAAATGTTGTAATAATGTAATAAATCATTCAACCAGCATACAGTTCATTCTATCGCAACAATAGTAAAATAATTCTTTTAAGAACTGAATCGACTGATATACTCTCCGTGTAAAACATTTTCATAGCGTTTTTCTTGGATATGGAGGAAGTAGCAAGCACTTCTTGATCGCAAATATCCCTGTTGAGAAGGCGAAAATGTGTGATCTTAGGACATCTATCTGTTGTTGTGAAGCTGAATATAGTAAATATATTCAAAAAATTATGTGCTGATAACCCCAGAATGAGGATTACTGCTATTAAAATAATTAATGCTGTAAGCCGTTACTTTGTGATAATCAATATTAAAACAATAAAAACACATTTACAACAACGTGATACAACAAAGTAAATGTGTTTTTATTGTATTACTGCTATTGTCGCAAGAATATCGAGTATAATAGGTTAGTATTATAATACATTACCATCATTAGGTAATATATTATTATGTTATCTTGTTTTTAGGAGTGGCACGGTCTACTGTCTATCGTACCATAAAAGAATATAAGTAGAAAGGACAAGTTATCCCACCCAAGCAAAGTTCTGGAAGACACTCTTTAATTGCTGATTATGGTGAAACCGTCAAGAATTTTATAAGGCAAATAATTCACAATTTTTTTTTATAAAAATGAGCTTCCTACACTTGATAAAGTACTGAATGAAATCAAACAGTGTGATGATTTGTCAAAGATGAGCTGTTCAACTTTATACAAATTGATGAAAATGATAACTTTAGGTCAGTGCCAATGTTCTAATTAATATGCAAAAAAAATTGAGTATATAAGTACTCAAATTTATATTTTACATACTTTGATATGTTAGAATAAATATGATATATTATTGTAGGTATATGAAGAGAAATCGAAAGAGTGTTTTGATAGAACGTGATGATATAATTAGGCGGAGATGAATATATTTGATGACAATTGAAGATTATAATCGTCAAAATAGGCCAATTTATTATTTAGATGAAACATGGCTAAACGAAGGTCATACCAAACAATGAGTTTGGGTAGATGACAATATAAGAAGTCAAAGATACTTTTACTAAAAGCAATCCAGAATATCACTACGGACAATTGGAAGAAATGTGTAGGCCATGTGATTAATGAAGAAAGAAGAATGTGTGAGTTAGATGGGTTGGTCGATGATATAATCGAGCCATTTATTATATCAGTGGGTGAACATAGTTCAAATGAAATGGAAAGTGATAGTGAATAATTATAAATTGTTACTGTTTCATATGTATATGCTATAATTAACATTTGTCTAAATTGTTGTTCACTTGTATATAATAATAAAAAATAGTGAATAATTATATAGTTGTTTTATATGTATATGCTATAATTAATATTTATCTAAATTTTTGTTTGCTTGTAAATAATCATATAAGAATAAGAACCATCTGTGTTTTCTTTTTAAATTTAAAAATATACAAATCACCTTTAAAACTTTTGATTTAAGCATTTCACTTACGATGATGATTCCTTTTTATTTCAACTTAAAATTATCTAATTTTTTAATTAATTACTTGACTACAATTTATATAAAATCCTCGCTAGTTTTTAAACTGCCGCCAAAAAGGAATTTTCCAAAATTCCATTGTGTAAACGCGCCTTTTTATTTTACTCCTCCGAATTAAAAAATAGACTATAGTATAAGTGTATATACTGTATATGTTACTATTACAGTTACAGTTACTAATAGTAACAATTATACTAAGAATAGTCATATAAACAATACTACTAAAAGTGGTAATTGCGATCAATCATTTAGAGGGTCCTCCACGTGACCTTATGGCTTTAGGATGTGATGGCACACCTACAAAAACTGGTGCAAAAGGTGGAATAATTCGTATAATCGAATCGACACTAGGGTAATTACTAATTACTTCACAGGTTTGTGTGCCAGTTATAAGGAAACGAGCTTCCTTTGAGCCAGTTTTTTCAGAATTTACATGGACAAACTACAGGCCCAAAGAGCTTTACTGGACCAATTGGCGGTTTGTTGCAGGAATATGAAACCTCCTCTCTAACGAACTACAAAGCAATTGAAACTGAATTAGATTTACTTCCTTTTGATTTTAAAGATCTAAGTATTGACCAAAGATATCTGAAAATCTAATCAGATCTCAATAGGGAACTTATACTCGTAAATACCATATTTGGAATTGATATCTACAACGGTTTGACCGCTATCGTGGTCACACACACACAAACAGAGGCATTTTTTAAAAACCACTTTTTTGGTATCAGGGGACATCAAAGCTTGAACATTTGCAAAAATCTCGAGGTCAAAAATTTTCTTCATCACAATACTTCCTTATACTAAGTATAAGAAAGTAAGAAGGACCGTTGGAATAAAGCAGTTAATATGTTTTGGTGGTGAAATCAAGTCACGAAACCTGGTGATATTATGAACGTCATATTAAACTTTCATTTTATTATTTATGATCCTAATAGTGTCTGAAGCCCCCTCCTGTTCCTCATACTTAACCACCTTGCGTTATCAGGAGTATGCGAGACAAGGTCGATCTTCCATGTACCATATACAGCATGTGTCAATTTTCATTAGCCATAGGCGACCAATTCATGCAATACGTGACAACGTGGCACCCCTACTTTCCTCTCCAATGCTAGCGCGACCGACATATGCTCGAAAATACAAGTTAGCTTAGCAGTAACTATTGGACCACTGACTTGGGTGTTTGTAATGCGCTCAGAAATAATATTTACGAGTTGCAAGGATTTGTTTTTCTTTTTCCTTTCAGTAAATGCAGAGAATTATTAACTGCGTTCACGCTGCATGACACAAACAAAAGCGTAATTCTAATAAAATTAAAAAACAACCCCAATAAGGTACTTAAATAAAAAAGGATTCTGAAAATATTAATAAACTACTAGATCAGGAGATCGCCGCGGCCATTTGATGTTTCCCGTTCCAGTAATAAGACGGCTTATATTGCAGACTAGATCGCAACGTGTTCGCACCTAAACATTGAATGTAAAAACTGGTGAGGAGAAGTGGGAAGATCGGAGAAAATCGTTGTGATGTCGATTGTTGCCGGGATTGGTGACGGACAGTAGGGGTGCCACGTTGCCACGTGTTACTTGTATACGTATAAATCGCACGTAAACATTGAATCCCTATACCTAATGAAAATTGACACATGCGTTATATAACTGAAGCAGGAATTCTGCACAAGTTGAAGTCTACGAGCCGAAACAATGTCCATAGCCTTGTGATAAACAGCATCACAGTAGCTAAACCTAGACAAAATATTTACCTCACACAATGTCTTTAAGTGACTAACGTTTAGTAAGTATTTATAAGGATAGATTCGTTTTAAATAATAATATAACTTACTAATATAAATTTGAGTGCGGTATCTCAAAGTGTTATCATGAAAAGACCAAGGGTTTGATCTCATTAACAAAGCTAATATTATGATTATTAACTTTTATCTTGATGCACCATTACAAGTTTGCACATTGTTTTCTATTATCGAATAGAATTACCTGAGACTTTAAAAGGATTGAATATTAAAGAATGCGGGGTTGATATTACGCTGGTCTTGTCCAAGTTTGAATTGATATTATCAACAGCAACAGCAACAGGCCAATAGGCAAGCTGAAAAGAGTAATAAATACAACTATTTATCATCTGCATATATATTGTATCTAATAAAAATCAAATTCTTTAACAGTTGTGATGTATAAAGAGAGAAAATTAACGGATCGCGAATGGATCCATGTGGCACGCCCCTATAAACGCGCATATCCGGAGGTCTCAGTTCCCAGTCTTACCCTTTGCTTTCTATCAGATTACTCGATATCTGTATACATATAAATCTTCGACCTAATCAGTCATTCCGCTTTACATTTTTTACTTTATATCCCTCGCAAAAGTAACGTACAACGAGCTTAAATAATGTCGTGTTCGATGAGCTACAAACGTTAAACAAGAATGGAGATGGATGTCTGCCTCACCTTAATGATTCAACTGAAGCCTTTTCATAAGATATTCCAGAGAGCTTCCTCGCTTTTGTAATCCCCTGTAATTGATTACTACAAGAACCTCCTCCGAACGATGATTCTTAAACTCTAACCTATCGATTCGCCTTTGTTACCTTTGTTCTCTTGTTTCCACGTACTTAATACTCATTATGAAATAAAAAAAGATTACACGTATTTACTTCGACTTTGTAATTATTTCCTATCTGGCGTTGTAAACGATTAAAATAACTGTAAAAGCTTTCTTTTTGGTTGTCTTTTTTCGTCTATTCGCTAATTTTCTGATGAACAAAGCACCCTCGCCCGGCTGTCCATAAATTATCCCGTTTCCATTCAGTTCCACTGCAACACGGGAGAGGAAGAGCTTTGTTACGAGTGTAACTAACAAACCGGGCTTAATTGCTTGATATATTATTCTAGATGTAGGTAGCGAAAGTAGGAATTGTGCAAACGGAAAATCGCGAAACAGGGGCAGAGACAAAAAGATTAAATGAAAAACTACATGTTCTATACAGAAAGAGATAGAAACTCATGGTAAGTATATTTTATACATAACTTAAAAGGGAGCGTTGTTATCCAATTTTTATTTATTTTCAAATAACAATATTATGCACAAACAACAGAAATTACCATTACTATAACTTAGATTATATGCATTTAAAAAATGAGGTATGGGCACCACACTACTTTCTTATACATATTGCCGTGAACTTTACCTTAGAATTTAAGACAATACTGTACATAAATATATAATGTTAGAAATAAACATGATTAATGTTGACACCAAGATATACTAGTACATTTAGATTAATATTAGCAATAAGAAAACACACTCGTAGTTTAAGAAACATTTATTTTAAAATAAATTTTATTAAGCCATACAATAACACAGGTATGCACATAGGGTATAAGCATTTTAATTAAGATTATATGTATATAAACACTATTTAGATATAAGTGAGGCAAAACCTCAACAATAATAGTAAATGTCACAAATGAATATTTATTTTCAGAAGTGATAAACCAGAGGTAATGTTTCATTTAGAAAATAAAGAACCTGACTACAGGTTAGGAACAAAAAGAGCTCTGAGTATATTATGCAAAGAACCTACATTTAAAAATGGAAAGACCCTTAAAACCAACAACCGTGAAAGAGTGATGTTAACCAACGGGACGATTGTAAGAGTCAATCATTTAAAAGCAATTAAATTATACTCAGAGAATAAAATAAGATATGCTCGTAATGAATATGAAGAGGCTTAATGCACTCATATAACTTAAAGATAAAATACATACAGTTGCGATGAAAAGGATATTAAAATAAAGTATATCATAAAGAACAGCACAGAATCGTATAATATTTCAATATACACAACAAAAAGTATTAATTCTCTTCGTAATACGAATAACAGCAGTCCTTTTTATGGTTCCAAACTTTGTGCACATACAAATAAACATCTATAACCAAAGAAATAAGCAGCATTATTATAAAAGCAATGATTCATTACAGCATATTAAACATACAAAATTCTCCAAGAACGGAAAAATGGTTCGAGGAAAGAGCAGCACAGACGGAGGGACTGGCAATTGAAACAATAACCAACTTCTTTCCATTCTTTCCGATCAAAAGCAACAAAACAAAGGTGCGAGTAAGGCTAGCGCTCGGACGAAGAATCTACCTGAAAAACAGTAAAAGTAGCAATGAATACATTTATAAGTACAATAAATATTTACGATAGCAATAAAAGAATAAAATAAATATCAATATACTTACTGTACATTAGATATAAATAAATAAAACAACAAATACCGTCGTGGGTAAATGTGGAGAAACATCAAATGTCAGAAATAAACATAATAAAAATAAACGCCAACCTAAAATTTGAGAAGAATAAGAAGAGATATGGAATAAGTATCGAGATATCCGCTAGAGGCGCCACGACGAACAATTTGAAAATAAAAGCACGCAAAGACAATCAAATAACGAGCGGCATTTATTTTCAACTATAAAAAGGGAGTTTTTACAGAAAAAGAGTTAGTTGTTAGCTGATACCTGTGACTTTAAAAACTTCCAATACACAGCAAAGTGATAGCATCTTTTAAAGTAAATAATACATTTATGCGTCAAGCGAGTAGTGGTTAAGTGGAGTTTTTACACACTTACCATTACTATCGCAGTGTAAATAAATAAACAAACCAACTAACAACTCACAAACTAAGAAGAAGCATACACGCTCCTAGAGGAATAATTCCCAATTGTTTTATCGTCGCCATATTTACAAGAAGTAAGCGTCACCAGTAAAATTATAGAAGATTCAACGGAAGGAAGAATCAACAAGAATGGACAAACAATTTCAAGCAGAATTCGAAGAATTGTATGAATCTACGCAGTGAGTAGTTAATAATATTGTCATTACAATTAAATTCAATCAAAATACACAGGTTCTCTCCAAGCACTCCATTTCTTTTAAATAATTATTTATTTAAATAATAGAAAGTAAATATAGGGACACAATATTTATTAAAAATAAAGAACGCTTGTCTTAATAGTGTACTGTGTGCGAATACTTGCACAACGGACCAGTGTTCAGTAAAAAAGACATTAGTAAGCACAGCTTTGAATAATAGTCAAACTTTTACAAACAGGAACGCCTAAAAGCTTCGCACTAAGAATCTAAAGACTCCGTGAGAATAGAGGTTTAGACAATTAGTTTGTGATGCATTAGGAACGTACCTGGGGTGGTGATTGATCCAAGCTTTATGTAGTACGTGTGAATGTTTGCATAAAGCCGATTAGTCAGTACCTTCATTATCAAGTCAACATAATTTGGACCTAATATACAGGCCTTTAGTAAGAAAAGAGTGAAGGTGGAGAAACCCTGTACTGACTGAATTCATATTAAAATAAACGATTACAATATTATCATGAAAACTGCTACTCATATAGTATTGTAAACAAACAAATAAAATAAGTAATATACATGCAACAATAAATTTTAATTATTGTAATTATTAAGCAGATAATACATATTTTTATACATAAATAATCTGGTGTCATAGTTATTTGAATTCCTATCCCACACAACTTTAAAATAATAATAATTAAGGAGAAACAAGTAAGGAAAGAAGTAAATCACAGTAGAACCTACGAGAGATAACAATTTATGTTGTTTTGCCTATAAAGCTAGCATAAACTACAATTTTATTTATTTATCTAACTAATAAATAAATAATTTATATAAATTTCATTTAGAGGCAAATACTACAGCAATATGTGCATTTCAAACTATACAAAAGTTCGAAATCAAGTATTAAATACTTTTATTTTTTTAACAAAATAAACCTGTGAGTAAATGTATCAGGGGAGGAGTGGTTTAGTTGTCACAATTTTCATATTACTCTTATTATATACCGGGTGTCCCAGCGGAGCGGTAAAGTCCATTATTGGTATCTAATAATTAGGGTGCGGAATCGAGCGAGCTAAACAACCACGGAGCCACAACCGTGAGAAGAAATAATGTAAACAACTGCGTGTTGTTTACATTATATCTGAATAGCACTAATTCATAGGGCGAACTGTAACATCTGTTTACTCCAGAGAACCAGAGAAAAAACTGCCATAAAATAAGGAATTTTATGAATAAAATCCTTTCTTCATCGGCGTAGGTACAAGGGTGACGAGTTTTTAAAATTTATTATATTTACCTTATATTTCGCAATATAATATGTATGTTTCAATAACATACGCGTACATTTTTAGTTATCATTTATTTAGATCTAGAACGTTGTTTATGTTACTTTTTCTGAGATAAAAATTAATTGTCAGTGATTTCGAAATTTATTGCAAAGTCTGTAAAATATCGTCACTTAGCTTTGCTAAAACATACACAGAAATAGTTTTCATGCAGAGAATTTCGATAGTTTACAAAATTTCGTTACATGTTTAAATGACGATGCTCGAAGTATTTCTGAGTGCAAGGAACTAACGCAAATCCCAAATTTAAAAAATCAGTTGTTATTCCTTCAGGAACACTTTGGAAATTTGCCTAAACTAATGACATATTTTGAAAATCGAATCTCAAATTAAAAAACGAGGTGTGGCCACCACACGACTTTCTTATACGTATGAGCGTTTCAAACTATACTATATTTTTTTTTACACAAAAATTATTCAAAATCCTATTCTAAGTACTTCTGTTCTCTTAATAAATCGCTATAGAATGCATACTTAGCAAGATATTCGAAAAAAGGACTACTCCCTAAGAGTAAAAGTGTTACTTCCGGTCCGAATTTTGAAATTTCATATATTCAAAAAATATTGCAAATCTAGCACTAAATACTTTTGTATTCTTGATAAATACATATAGAATGCATAATTTACGACATATTAGCAAAAAATCGCTATTCGATAAGAGTAAAAGTGGTAATTCCAGTCTGAATTTTGAAATTGTTTTTATGCAAAAGATATTGAAAATTACGTTTTAAATACTTTTATACCCGTAACGTACCTGTCTAAAAAGCATGACATGCGAAATATTCGCAAAAAACTGATTTTCGATAGGAGTAAAAGACCTACTTCCGGTAGCAGCTTCGAAAAACTTTTTAAATAACATTGTTCTCAATTTTAATTTGAAGTACATATGAATTCTTTATAAATTTGTTTAAATTTAGTAGTTGACAAAATATTGGCAAAATTTAATTTTTTCACTGAAGTAAACTGCTACTTCCAGTCTACCGATTTTACTGAAAAACTACTCAGATCTCAAGAGGGAGATTAGACACGTAAATACAAAATTTGGAATTGATATCTACAGCGGTTATCGTGGTCACATAGAGACACACAGACATTTTTTAAAAACATCTTTTTCGGTATCAGGGGACTTAAAAACGTGGACATCTGCAAAAATCTCGAAGTCGAAAATTTCGCATTACTTCCTTATACTACGTATAAGAAAGTAAAAATGGATTAACCACATTAGATGTGGCTATTAATAATTCCAAGTGACTTAGACGCAGTTTTTAATAGAAATCCAGGTTTAATAACATTGCGGCAATTGTGTATGCTAAATACGCTGAAATAAAGGAATATTTCCAGTACGCACCTATAACCAGTTGCGATGTAGAAGGGACGTTTTCTATCTACAAGGATGTACTTAATTCAAAGAGAACAAGTCTTACAGAAGAGAAAATGAACAAATAGTAGGGTATTTTGTATTTTATAATCACCAGCCACTTGTTATTCAATTATATAAATAAAATTAAAACCTCTTTAAAAATACAACATTTCAATAGCGCGCCCATGGGCGATGAGTCATGACTCGCTCGATTCCGCTCCCTACTAATAATGTAGATAGCGAATAATTCTTTTTTATGATAGCCTTTGAAGGGATAATTAAACTACTGTTTCTGAGATACGTTGATTTTTCGTTTAAAATTGTACAGTATTTGAAAAGTTGCTGTGATATAACGATTGGGCCCAATTAGTAGAGATATCTTTTCAGTACGTGAAATTAATGTTTATTTCGGCATATCTACTCATGTTATTTAGAATTACGTACCATTCGCTAAAGTTGAAAATTCTAAAAAAAATTAAATGGAACACGTTGTATATTTATATGTCATTGAAAAGTACTTAAAATATGCTAATTAAAAATATACACTTTCTAGTGCCTGTGAGCGATATTGCAAAAGTCAAAGGATATTATGTCTAAATAAACCCGATTACGATTTAAGAATATGAGTTGCCTGACTTAATTACACAAAGCACAATTAAAAAATAATTAATAATTAATCGAAAAGAGTTACTTCTAATATTTTCCTTTTACAAATAAGTAATTTTTATTAAAATTTTAAAACTCTTAAGGTTCTCTTAATAAAGCTTTTGCTAACATCAAGGACTCTAGAAAGCAAGCAGCAATAACATGTGTAACAATTAATTTTTTTGGTTTTATCGTGTATTATTATTGTTGTACAGATTTATTTGAATTCCTCTGTATATGCATTGCCTATTATGACGCTGGATTATTCTATCTATATTTGGTTAATGTTTATGGGGTTAGAATTTTATTATACCATTCATTGGAGTCAATTTCTCCGCATATCTCTTTATTTGGGTAAAACAATTGGTTGTGTTTCTATATTAATTGCTAATTATAGTATTGAATTTCTTTTAATTGTATTGGGAAATCGACAATCAATACCAGTCAAATGGTGTACGTTATGACATCTATACGCAGATAGTTTAGTGCGAACCTCCGAACTTGCTAGTGCTCTGCTTTTATTGCAGCGGTAGCTTGTTCCGATAGCTTATTTTATTCTTATTTGTTTTATTTTGGTTATTCTGAGCATTTGTTTGGGATTCTGTAATTAAGTATAATTTGTAAATTATTATGTTCCGCTTGAGATTGCCGTTGAAGCCTAAGAGTTGTTTTAAATACTGTGATTGTTTCCTCCGTGTTCGCTTAGATGTCGCCTCTGCCGCATTCCTTCGACGTCGTTAATTGAGTTTTGACACCTTCCCTTTTGTTCCAACCTTCTTGCGAATAACACTTAATCGCGCAAAAGTAGCGTTTTCTCAGCCAGTGCTTGGGTAATTAATTTGGAATGTTGAATTTGTATCGTAATAAATCACTAATTAAGGTGGATGTTTTCATAATTTCCAAGCTTAATTTGGTTATGACGTTATAGAAGAATCTCTGTAAGAGGATATTTTTTCTTCTGGTTCAAGAAATCTTCGCTGATTTTGCGATTACCGCCTGGTAGAACTTTAGGCAAGCATTTTCGTTTGGAAATACTGAAACACGTGTTTGACTTGTGAGATAGCTTTGGAAGAATTCCGGAAGATTTAAGACGTGGTATCCTTTGGTGACAACAGATGTATGGTGCAGTTTCGTAGATATTACTGCAGCCTCCTGCGTTAATTCCTGATGACTGTTGGTAGCCAAGGATGACTGGAGTAGACATTTTTCTTGTAACTCGTGTGGTATCGTTGAAGAATTTGTAACCATAGCTGTGCGTGTGTGCAAAAATTAAGGTATTTTGACTTCGTTTATTGCTGTTTTGCTAAATATTGCCAGTGTATTGTACAGTCACTTAGTGCAATCAGACACAATCGAATTTGTGCAAGTTTACGTGCAGTTATTGTGGCACAACGTACTGTCTAACTTTGGTTTCCGGGCTAACTGTTCATTAGAGTCAACGTAATTACTAGTTTTATCTTGTAGTGGCATATGAGTCACTAAGATTTAAATTTCTGACATTTAACGTTTAGTTTAACTAGTAGTGGTGGTCTTATCTTGAGGTTACGTGTCGAATTGGCCTGCTACATAGCCATTTCTTTTCTTGTGTAAATTTAATTGATATTTTGGGGGCGTATTTTGCATTGTAGCATCCCAACTAGTATTGTGTAAATTTATCGCATTGATTTTAGTATATTTCATGAACAATTTCAATATAATTATGTATAATTTGTACGATCTTTAACTTGTGGAATTTTATTAACGTTTCCTTTTTGTATGACAATAGTTATCTGGCACTGTTAGTATTAGATACCATTTAGAGTCTGTTATCTAGTGTCGATCAGCTTGTCGTTAGCCTCTAATATACAGAGTGTTTCATTTTTGCTTATGTGTTGCTGATTCCGACCAAACTGCTCGACATTGGGAAGACTCCCTGGCATATGTTACCTTTGTAATCATTTTTCTTTTAGTTTTAAGTATTTTCTCATGTGTTTTAATTGAACTCGAGGTTTTGCCTCATATGACTTAATTCTTTTGATTACTTCAAATCAGTATAACAGTTTGTCAAGTGTAACTTGAATTTATGGCTCACATTTGGTGGCCGTCTTGGTCAATTAATACATACATTCAGAATTTTAAACATTTGTAACTGGTATGCACTTAGGTGCTTCTTTATTTTTAATGTTTTTTATTACTTTTATTTGCACTTAAATAGTAAAGACATTACGTTAGTCGACTTGAATGATAGGTTGGCTAAGCTCTATCTTACTTTGGGCAATTTTTATACAGTTAATAAACCTGTTGTTAAGTTTGTATGAGTGTGTTTGGCTTTGCTGATCATTATACCTGGGGTTTAATAATAGATTTGTTCCGGGCCTATCTATCAGTTGCTGGTCAGTGTAATTAATCGTAACTGCAGCCCTTATTATATAACACTTTCACTTGTTGAGTGAACGAACCTACCCTGCCCGACTGGTTAGCGGCAGTACTGACGATCATCTTCGACATCAACCTTGGGAAGAGTGAAAGGTAAGGCTTAGTGAGGGATAAGCTGGCGATTAAATAGTTAATTAGTAGACAAGCGTAACTGTTTTAGTTGTCAATGAAGGTGAGTTATCGTGGTGGCATCATACTTCTGTCCTCTTGCATATTTTATATCTTTAACGCAAGAGGGTAGCACATGGCTCCTTTTTGATATGGAATACTGCCAGTTTCTTCAAATCGTTAAAATTTTTTCAAAAGCACTCATCGATGGCAGTCCCATATGTGGATATTTTTGGTTGTATATCTTTGTGCCAGCAAACAATCACTTTCCCCCAAAACATAGACAATATCTATTAATTCCAATTTTAAATATTTCATTTCGCACTTAACATAAATTCATCTTCTTACTTCCCTTTAAGTTGAAGTTGTATATCTAAGTTTAACATTTAAACAATTTTTGACACACAGCGTCTGCGTTATTTTTTATATTATTGCTAATCATGAACTTCCAAACTTTTCATGAGCTCTAAAATTTTAATAAAAATTACTTATTTCTAAATGGGAAATATACGTAACTCTTTTTGATTAATTTTAGTTATAGTCGTAGTGCAAGTCATGGCAACTCATATTTTTAAGTCGTAATCGGATTTATTCAGGTATAATATTCTATGACTTTTGCAATATCGCCCACAGGTGGAAGAAAGTAGATATTTTTAATTAGTAAATGTTAAGTACTTATCAATGATATATAATGTCATTGAATTCTATTTATTTTTTTTTAAGAATGTTTAACTTCAACTATCCACCCAACCTTTGCAAATTGTGTCATGGGTTTCATACCACGTCTCGTCTAAATAACATATGAATCGTCCTTCCTGTCTATATACCTTCTAATTGCCATTAAGTATTCATATCGAAGTTTTTGTAACCTCGGGCTTTCCATAATTGTGCGACGTTTATCTATAATGCCAAACTTAAAGCCAGCTTTCTTTAGCGTCCGCCGCAAGGTTGCTTTAGAACACTGAATATTTATAGGCTGATCACTGATTCTTTTATGTAAGCAGTCAAGTGTAGATACAACATTTCCTTTGTAGAAGGAGTATACTCCTATGCCTAATAGTATCAATTTCATACTCTTCAATTTTTCTCTGTGCCCCTTTGTCACTTCTTTGCTTTCGAGGCCCTGCGCTATTCTTAGTTATCTTATACCGGGTGTTTCGGAATTGCACGGCACTATTGTAGGTACTTGTTCTCCAGCATAAAATAAACAAAAAAGTCCATATAAATATATACCTCAAATTAATTTATTACTTAGATATTGGAGTATAAAGATATTTATTTAATAGTATAACATCCAAAAGAACTGTTTAAAGTGGCCACCGTTTTATTGAACGCAGCATTCAGCACGACAAATTCATGCTTTTTTAGCACATCGTATAGCATCAGGATTATTCTTACTATTAATATGTTTAACACTTGTGAAAATATTAAATATAACTAAATAAAAACACTTTTTTCACAAAATAATAGTTTATTAAAACTACATGTACATTTCATGTGCACTGCACACATCATCAGTAGTAAAATAACACCTGCTTAAACGTTTATTACTGTTCTAATTCTCGTAATAAGACGAATAAACTGGTTCAACTCACTTGTCCAAGTCGACATTTTAATACTATTAATGTGATTAATATGATTATTCTTGATAGTTGATGCGGCTTCCACGATGCGATTATTAAACTCTGATGAATCCCGATCTCCCGATTTAACGCCGTTAGATCGGTAGTTTAGTAATCACATTGTGGAAGCCTCAGCAACTATCAAGGATTATCCTGATGCTATACGAAGTGCCAAGGAAGAATGAATTTGTCGTGCTGAATGCTGCATTCAACAAAACGGTGGCCACTTTAAACAGTTCTTTTGGATGTTGTATTGTTAAATAAATATCTTTATGTTCCAATATCTTAGTAATAAATTAATTTGAGACATATTGCTGTGACCTCCTCTACTTTGATTAATAACCAATAGTTAAATTAATAAATTGATATACTTTAATAATCTCAGGGTCTAAATGTGAATTTCTTTGTTTTTATAACGGTTAATGTGTCGCAGCCTTTTGCTTATTGTGAGTTCTAGCTGTGATAGTGATGTTTACCTTCCTTATGTTCTCCTTTGGGATGGGTATAAATAAGTAAATATTGAATGTCAGCACAACTTATTTTATTTACAATATAAATTTACAAAAACATTGCTAGTAATTTTTTTGTTATCATACAATACAATACTTTATCTTTTTCTTTGTTATGTGTTGCCTTTTTATTCATAGTACAAGCACCTTGCAAATCCTTTGTTCCTTATGAAAATTGTAAAAAAAAACTGCACGAATTCTTCATGTATGCTTACAAATCAAAGAAATTTACTAAATTCACTTTCTTTACCCTTTTACCGATGTATCCCCATTGGATCATCTCGACCTGAGATTCTCACGTCAAAATCGAGATTTAAACAATGAAGAACTATTTGATGTTTCCCATAATATTTCAAATTATTGTTGTTCAAAAGAAAGCGTTAACGCCTCGTTGAGTCGCCCTAAGTTGAGATTCGCACGTCAACCCAAGGCTTACTCAAAGAAGAATTTATTAAATACTTAAATAATATTCTAAAATTTATTGCTATCTGGGTAAACTTGTTGATACTCCGTTGAATCGCCTTAAGTTGAGATTCGCACGTCAACCCAAGGCTTACTCAAAGAAGAATTTATTAAACATTTAAATAATATTCCAAAATTTGTTGCTATCCGATAATCTTATGACACACACATGAAGATTCCTTTATTTATTTATTTATAGGATTGCAAAATGAACTTTATTTAATAGTGCTTGTACTTACTTTTCTTGATCGTATATTTTTTCGAATTCTCCTTGATAATCCGGGCCTTCCATCCTACTGGAAATTTTCTTATTATAGCGGGCTTTGTATAGTCGAATAATAATGTTTCGCGCTTTATTGTATATAGCGCGCACTTGTCCGTCTATGAAGCGTATCACACGTTTTCTTCTTGCGACGTCTGTATCTTAAAGGCGTTTATGCCTTTTAGATTTTTATTTTATTTATTTCACTTGGAGCACTGGTTTAACTTTTCTTTTCTTCTTGAGCCTTGAAGATCTTCGGATGGACTCCTGTATTTAGCTGATGCATGCCCTTTTATACCGTTTAACATTTGACAAACGCCTTATTTTGTTTTAAATTATTTTCGTTCAGTTTAAATTTTCATCTACTGCGCCCTCCGTGTTTGTTATGGTAACTATCGATGTCACGTGGTCATGTGACCTTTCTTCCGCCATGTTACCGTTGTTTATTATTTACATATTTTATACTTGCATATTCCATGGACATTGATTGATTTTATCTATTGGTAGGTATTCTTAAGCTGTACCTTATTATATACTGACTAATATTTTATTTATTTTTAGCCTGAAGTCTCTTGAAGTATTTTTATATGAATGAAATTATGTACTAATCGCATATTTAAATGTACATTCAACAATATCTTTTATTCTGTGAATATCAGTGAAAAATTGCATACCCAACATAATGTTTTATTTTTAACAGTGAACCAGGCCACAATATTTACATTCTGGATGTGTTTGTGTATAGAAACAAATAAATCATATACCTTTGTATGCATTTCCATGTCCCATACGGAAGAAAATACAATTAATCTTAGTGACTGTGAAATAAGTGGAATATATATTTATTTATGTATATAGACCTTTGTTCTAGTCATAGTGTTTATTATTATCGCAATATGCTGAATGCAGGCTTCTATTCACTGATTGTTATTGCTACTAAAGAATGTGTTACCGAATGACCTACTTTCTATTAATCACTAGTAATAATGTTTGAATCGTTACATATCCTTTTTTTAGACTGAGGTCAGTATTTAAGCATCATGTTTTGTATGATATTTAACATAATTTTGTACTCTAATTTATTTAACATTGTTTTATTTTTATTCAATACCATTTTTATTTTTAATTGCAAGTGCTATCATTTTTATGGTTATGCAACCCATATTGCATTGATGTGTATTCTACTGCATAGTTATTAATTTGTGTACTCACTATTACGTGACAATTTAAATTGTATATATTTATATTAATTAGTGGATTATTCTGTATTTATTTGTTGAAATCTTAAATTATAATTTATATCTAACATGTAAATTTATATTTATTTAAAATAAATGTAGTGGTATTTTATTTTTGTTGACCTTTATTTTGTTTGGTTTCTTTATTTATCTATTTATTTATTTAAGTGAAAAAATACCACAGCAATATGTTTATATGGACTTTTTTGTTTATTTTTTATTGGAGAACAAGTACCTACAAAAGTGTCGTGCAATTCCGAAACACCCAATATTTTGTTCCAAAACGCAGCTTGGTTAATTGCGACGTACGTTGAATGTTCTGGGTTTGTAGTTCGTTATTTTATTCCATCAGGGTACGATTGACATTGAGAATTATCTGTTTTGCATCTTCTGATATATACTTTCTCTGTCGCGCTCCAACAGTATTATCACTATCCACATCATCATCACTAACACTTTCAGCAAAAGTTCGCCACATGTTCGTGAAATAAAGAGAGAAAAATCTAATATGTATACAGCAGTAAAGATTAACAATAAATGATAAATCGATTCAATATTAGATGTAATATATACCAACTCTCCTAACTATATTTACATAAATTTTCTTTAATAAATATAAGCACTTATTTCATCTAAATTTAATGACTATTTAACTATATACAGGGTGCCCCACCGAAAACGAAACAGATTGAATATCTTGAAGGAGAAAACTTTTTTGAAAAAACGCAAAAACAGGTCGATTTTTGATCCAAGGGGGACACCCTTCCATCATATCTTCAACTGTGATACGTCATTCCCCTCTCCCCATCACTCTAACCATTACAATTTAAATAGGGAAAGTACTAAATACGAGACATCATTGACAAGGTAATTGTACGGAGAATTCAGCAAAGTGTGTTGGTTGCGCTATTTTTGATTTTAGCGCCCTCTAGCAGGAAAGAAAACGGTTACGTATTTCACAATGTGACACATTATTTCAAAGCTAATTTTATTTGCAATTTAATGCACAATTGAAAAAAAATTAAATAATCGAAAAACCTTGCAGAGTTCTAATATTAGAAACTACGAACTTATTAGTTTACAAAAGACGCTGACAGTGTGTACTTGAGAATGATGACAAATAAATGTCAAAAATATTATGTATTTAGTTGCTAATAAAATTAGCTTTGAAATGATGTGTCACAATGTGGAATACGTAACCGTTTTTTCCGCTAGAGGGCGCTAAAATCAAAAATAGCGCAACCAACAATCACTTTGCTGAATTCTCTGTACAATTACCTTTTCAATGATGTATCGTATTCACTATTTTCCCTATTTAAATTGTAATGGTTAGAGTGATGGAGGGGAGGGGAATGACGTATCACAGTTGAAGATATGATGGATGGGTGTCCCCCTTGGATCAAAAATCGACCTGTTTTTGCGTTTTTTCAAAAAAGTTTTCTCCTTCGAGATATTCAATCTGTTTCGTTTTCGGTGGGGCACCCTGTATAATAAGTATGTATTCCAATTAACAACTATTTACATTATTATTAAATTTTATTTCATCTAAATTACAGTAATTACAATTTATTTAAATTTTGTCATTATGGACCTCAGCACATTGTTTTCGTAAAAGATAATCGTATTGAGCGGCCAGGTAGTTATTGCCGCAGGTTGTGCAATAAAAGCATTAGAGCCGTTCAAACTTATATTCTTATAATTTGAAATAAACTATATATCAATAGGTAAAAGTTCCAAATGAAATCTTTTGCATATTCCAATGCATTTCTGGTACGCAGACACCGTGTGACAAAACACTTCTGGCTTCCTCTTCACTAAAATATTTCGTTAGAGTTAGTACAATTATCATACCGTACACAATATATTTCTTACACCATTGTTAATCTACCCTTGTATAGGCGCGACTGAGGTCGAAGCATTTTACAATACTTTTCTTTAATATCTGCCACTCATACTTAGAAACGCTGAATTTACGCACTTTCCCCGTCAAATTCGAATCGAGATGAATGCGACGTGAAAAACTCCAACGAAATTATCTTTAAATTCAAGCGCGTACGGTGCGCGATTTCCTCAGGAACCAACGCGCGTGAAGATAAGAGAGATAGATGATATCCAGACGGACAAAGCCGGAGGGAAAAGAGCGCCGCCGATAATGCTATGGCGGCTCCGATCTCGCACAAGTCATAAATTTAGAAAGTTCCTGCGTAGCACAAATAACTCCTTTCCGATAAAATTTCCAGATCATCTCTTATACACGTCATAACTCATTTGCAAGAGAGTGCCGATGGATTTCCTCCGCCATGTTCAGATTCAAGATCGATCATATTCGGGTACAAAAAATGTGCTGGCGATAAGATAAGCCAGACGGTAATACTCGGCATTGGTTTTTTACATATCTGAGTTAACCTAAGAATGTATGGTTACTGTGACATGATAAACAATGATGTAAATTGTTTATATATTGTTAATAAATAATACATATATACTGAATATAAAATTATTCAAAATAGTGAATATATGTAATTAAAATTGTAAGTTTACACAAAAATATTATGTTATTAATTTTCAGAAATGTATAAATTATTATATAATTAATTGCAAAAACAAGGAATTATTATTATTATTAACTTCATTTTATAAAAAATGTTTAAATGTTACTGTAATGAGTAGTGATATAACCTACACAACTGAGTGCATTAATGGTTGCTTTTTAAAAAATACAAGGAATACCATTTTATATGACACCTAGGATATTCATGACAAAATAAAAAAATCAGGTGTGGGCACCACACAACTTTCTTATACGTATATGTCTTTCAAATACAATACGGAATTGTTCTAAATAAAGTCTTAAATACTTTTATCTTCTTAAAAAAATAAACCTGTGAGTAAATTCAAAAAAGGTCCGAATTTTAAAAATTATTTTTTTTTGAGTTTTATTAAGTATTTCTAGTCTTAATAAAAATCTACAGAATGCATACTTTCCGAAATATTTGCCAAGAAGTGCTACTCAATAAGAGTAAAAGTGATGTTTCTTTTATACAAAAATTATTTCAAAGCTAATTCTAAATATTGCGTATTTGCATGTCCGTATTGGTTTCTTTAATGTCTTTTAGATACGACTATGAAAGAAATCAATGTAGACATACAAATAAAACTAGTTTTAGTTTTAAATAAAATTTTAAGTCTTGACTGAAATGGATGTCGTTAGTTACATGTTATTTAACTTTTTTAATATGTTATGACATAGCGTTTTTGTAATTTTCATGTCAGTACACACATCTGTAATGTCTTTTAGTCTAATATCTGTTTTCACTACTACCTATTAATTAATTTAAACAATAAAGTTTTGTCGAAACGTCAATGTAGTAATAATCATTTACCACATATAATTAGAAATATTGAAGCCGCATTCCAAAAATAAACAAAAGCAACATATATATTGTACTAGTGGAGGGGATAATATACTTGCAACACTTCTAATAAATAATAAACCCAAAATTATTCAAATCTCGTTATGTGTGTTGCTAATAATATCTCCTCTCTTACCTAGTCATTCAAATTTACTCAAATAATCTCAGGTTATAATATGATAATGATAATGTAACACTCAGTATATAATTTTTTTAAATTTCTGTACCAAATTTATTATCTCATATGCTATTATATATTTCTTTATTTCTTTTAACTATGCCCAAACACTACTCAGTTTTATTCTTAATCAATTTAATTTTCAATTATGATAATATTCTTAATGCATTTAGAAATAAATATTTATCTCCTAACTCTTTCATATAGTAATTTAAAAATTCAACACTTCTTTATGGTATTACTTTTCTATAAATGAAACTAGTTTTTATTTTGACCACACAGTACTAGCATTACATTTACTTTTATAAAGATGTCGCACTGGTATTTGCCATTATCAACTGCTACATAAAAATAACAATTTACATGCTTCAAATAATCCTGTTATAATTATTCTTTTGATGATGTGAATATTTCTGAAAATGAATTATCCCACTTATAGGATAACAATCGTATGGTATGTATACTTTTCCTCTCACAATTAACTTTATAAATGCTATTTTATTTTGTTTACTTGTAGGTCATTGACTTATCAAACTTCTATTTCCGATAGGAAAATGTCTAACACAATGTTTCTACTTTACCAAATAAAAAGAAGAATTTCACCACAATAATCGTTTAATAACAATAAATATTTAAATCTTGATTCGAAAATATATCCAATATAATTATACAACATGTACATAAATTGTTTAACCTGTCTAATTGTACCTGTACATTTATTGTTATATGAAGGATGTTCAGCAAATGTTATCTATTCGATAAGGTATGTACAGAATCTAATTCAATGTAACTTTTTCAATTTTGCATGCATTAAACCACGCAATTTAATTATTTATAAATAACTTTCGTCTATAAAATATTAAACAAGTTTGAAGGTATGTTTTAGTACCAAGGTCATGTAATTTCATTTATATGTGCATATTTTGAAACTTCTTATTAAAATAGAGATTTAAACTTTTTACAATACGTACTTCTATTCTTGTTTTATACTATTAGCAATTCTTAACAATATTCATGACTTTTACTCGATGTAAAATAAAATAAATTCAAATTTTTCCTTATATAAAAATTATACAACCTCTTATTAACATTTATCTTCTTTCTCTGGGTTATTAAAGTTATATTTTCCTTTTTTCTCACAGGTTCTGGTAATACGTTCGTAGAAAATTACGGTGGATCTTCTTTATTTGAAAAAAACAACCTTCCTGGACTCGTTCTGTGCCTCGGATGACTATCTGGAACTCTCCTAGTATGACTTCTTGTGTATCCTCGTTCTAATCCTGGATCTGGAACTTCTTCTTCGGTATTTATTAATGCAGCTGTACTATTATTTCGACTAAACACTGGAACTAGACCTCTTCGGAAATATATGGTTTACCGGATCCTTTTAACTAATTTAACATATAACTGGAACGACATCTGTGTTTCTAACTAGTAGGAACTTCTCGTTTTATACAATAAACTGGACTTTGATAACTGGAATCCCTCTTTGGTCTCACGTACAACTGATGAATATAAAATTCCGCTCGGACTTGGTTAATATTTGGTAAGTATTATTTTAATATTTCTTTTCCTTCGTAAATATCTTCTTTTACCATCCAGAATATTTTTTAATTAGATAATAATAAAATTATTCTATAATTTTATGCTTCTCTATAATATATTTTTATTCTACCATCAAATAAATATTTTCTATGCTGAAAGAAACACTTTTCTCACCAACTTTCGCGGTTTTCGTGAATTTAAAGTATACTTTTCGGAATAAAATCGTGATTTTCCGAAAATTACACGCACCTTTCTTAAAAAATATTTTTCAATCTCCGTTGTTTGTTTATCGTCACCAAGACAATATATCCGTTTTTTTAATTTCATCCAATTAAATTCCTTTTCTCATAATTCTTGTTCAAAATGGTATTATAAAATTCTATTGATACGTTTCAGTGTTTTCCAAATTTCAGTAGACCTTCTATATTAAATCTCTAATAATTTATAATAATGAATTACTAAGACTTTGTACTTCAAAAAACATTACTAACAAAATTTTATGTAAATGTCAATTTTGACAGATCCGCTTATTCAAACTTTACCCGCGAAATTATTTACCAAGTTGTTTCCTTCATACTTCAACATTCAACACTAAATTACTTTTCTTTACATTATTGTTAATTAGACAAGTTTTACAAGATAACAAACTACATTTTTACATAATTAATAATTTTTAAATCTCCATTTTCAGAATCCAATGAAAATTACTGCAACCAAGAACCTGGTCTACTACGACTCCTTCAAGTAATGTTTTCATAATTGACTGCACACATCTTTACTATAATAAATAACATTTTAAGTATATACAACTGTTCTTTTTTAGTTTAAATATTTTAATTTAACAGTCACAAAGAAAAATTAGTAAAATTAAATAATCCTTCAAACTTATTCAAAAACATACAGTGCCAGTCACTCATATTATTACTCAGCACATATGCCCCTTTTAAAAAATGTAAATTTTCAACTCGAATCAAAATTTATATTTATTAAACAATATCTGATAATTCACATGTTCACCAATGTGCTCAAAACAATTATTTTAATCAAACTACATCCTTTAACAGATTTTAAATGAATCTTCTGTTATTTGGTAATATCATTTAACTTTTATTTATTACTATCTGTACATAACAATGTTTAAATTCAAAATTATTTGTGACACTCATAACTATAAAACTCAACTTTCTTATAAGTCCAAAAGTAATATAAGGCTTTCTTTTTTTATTTTTATTTTCATTATAAGAGTATAAATTTATTTATTTAAATGGATGTCTATGCCCTGTATAAGTACTTTTTTTGTTCCATTATTTATCATACTATATATTATAATCCTTCTTGATGTTCCAATACCTTATTACAATATCTATATTTTTTTTTAATTGCCATCAAAATTTTTAACATTAATTGCATATATGTTTTTCTGTGTTTCCTAACTCAAACTTCTTATAAAAATATTATCTGTACTAACTTTTACATAAATAGGTGAATAACATATTCTTTTTATCTGTTTATACTTCAGTTACTTATTAGCCTCTTTTTAGAATGAATCACTATGCTCACTAATAATATATTATTTTCATTATATACTGTTCTCATACGAACAAATTCCCTTTTTACCTATAATTGACATTTTCGTCATCCCCTATACTTTCATTTATGGAAAGTCCATATTTTTTTTACTTATCGTTTTTAAAGGCTTACGTTACCTATATAATTCATTTTTAGACACTTTTGGTCCTATATTTTATATCATTTTGGGTATTTTTCACCCTTTTATACATATTCACTCTATAATAATTCCATATTCTCATGGTACTTTTAATATTTACTATTTATTGTAAGCATTTACTTTCATCTGACCTATTCTATTTAAAAGGCTCTTCCTAACTTCTTTCTTTTGCATTTCTTCATCACCTATAATGTTTGTTAAATCTTGATAATTATTATATAACTCTACTAAGTGTTTTAATTATTTTGAATATTCTTTTTATTTTTATAAGGCTCATGTTTATTTTTCTTCTATACAACTTCTTTATCCATTTCATTCCATTTAAATACTTGGGCAAGTCTATTTACTAGTAAGATTACTTATATTACCTTCTCTTATGGTTATTTACAAATTTATATACAATATGGGAATGAGGAAATAACTTATTTTTTTAATTAATCATCATTTTTTTTTTTTTAATAACTAATAATTGTAACAGTCCTATAACTAAATTAATCTAATATAATTCCGGAATGCTATATGTAAATTCTTTATCTGGTAATCTCTCTATAAATTCAAATTATTTCTCGATAAATATGAACTTGTCTGTATACATGTATATCTGTTTCATCATTATGTCTTCTATTCATTTGAAGGAAAGCGAAATCCAATATGCCCCTTACTTATCACTTTGTTATCTGTATCTAGTCATGCCCCTATCTTTTTATAAGGTATTTATGTCCTCCTAACACTTCAGTATTATATGATTATTTATTTTCTAATAAACTACAGGTCTCTATTTGTCAATAACTTTTGAAATTTTGAGATCTACATGTTACTTGGATAAGCAGGTATCGTAAGTACCTTCAGAAGACGATCTCCTTTCTTATCTTCTGTCCTGACTAAAATTTCCTAGGTATGAATTAGCATGATTCAGAGAAATAATGTCATTTCTCCTTTTACAGTTTAATCTCCCAATATTTTTCTTACTTATGAAGTTGATGTGGATTATTTGTCATAATTATATCGTCGTAAATGATTTGTCGTTTTGGATGATTTATTGTAACTCAGAACAGGAAATGACGTTACCCATTTCACAGTACAATCTTCCAATACTGTGTCTTACCTATCTTCGGATGATTTAATTTAACTCAGATTTAGGAAGTGGCGTTAATCACTTACACAATACAATCTCCCAATATTGTGTCTTACCTATCTTCTTTATATACTTGGATGACTTATCATTCTACTATATAATCATGTAACATAGATATGTGATATGTTCCTTTAAAATAACCAGTATCCTCATCAATTAGTTCGTAATTATTCAAACCTATTCTTCGATAAACTGTAAATGGTCCAGAATATGGCCTTATGAGTTTTGCCATAATTTTATTCTTTCTATCTGTTACTCGTAACGCGCGAACTATTACTTTATCATTTATATTATAAATCTTATATTTACGTTGTTTTTCTTTTTTCTTCTGCTCCCATTTAATTTTGCGTTTCAAAAGTTTGTGCTTTATTTGTTCATACCTGTCTCCTATTTCAGCAGTTTCATCATCTTGCCAAGGCCTTTGTGCAGGTTGTCCTGTAAAAATAGTTATTGGACATGCTTCATGTACCGTACTTGGAGTATTATTCATGACGAATTCGATTTGTTTTAAATATCTTGCCCATTTATGATGGTTGTCTTCCAGTAATATACGTAAATATTTTAATACTTCCTTTATATACCTTTCAGAAGGATTAGCCTGGGGATGTCGTATTGAAATATGATGTGACTTGATATTTCTTTCATCTAAAAATTCATGATATCTTTGATTCATGAAGTATGTTGCATGATCCGATAAAATTGTTCTAGGAGTTCCATATTCTGTTATATACTCTTGTAGCGCTTGTAAAACCGTATCCGTATTGCATTTCTGTGTAGGAATTAATCGCACATGTTTAGAAAAAATATCACACAATACCAAAATATTACGATATCTTCTTGTGCTCGGGATTAGATTAGAAATAAAATCAATCGCCACTAATTGTAATCTATCATCCGCTATGATGCTCAAACTAATGTTTTGATTAGTATAATTCTTTTCCTTTGCCAAAACGCACGTTTCACATCGTTTAATTTCCCTTTTAATTATCTTCTCGTCATTTTTACAATAATAAGCTTCTCTGTACATAAGCCAACATTTTCTCGCTCCTATATGTGTGTACATCATATGAAGATGTCGAATAATTTCAATTGTATGTTCTTCGTCTGTAACATACACTTCCAAATCGCCTATCTTTTTCAAAATTATCCCTTCTCTTATACTCATACCTTTATATGAACCATTTGTCTGTAAATTATTTTTAATTACTTCCAACTCAGGTGAATCTTGAGCTTCCCTAATTCTTTGTAATGAGAAAATACCTTCTAATCCCAATTTTACCAAGTTGATGTGTACATTCGCAGTTTTAGTCTCCCCATACTTTCTACTCAAAATGTCAGCAGCAATCATTTCTTTTCCCGGTCTATATACAATTTCCATGTCATATTGCTGTATTAACAACGTCCAACGATAAATTCGGTTATTATTTAATTTAGTCGTCATGATGTTCAATAAAGCTTTGTGATCCGTCTCCAATCTGAATTTCTTCCCTATAAGGTAATAACGTAACTTGGTCAATGCATATATGACAGCCAACATCTCAAGTTCTGAAATGCCAAATTTCCTTTCGCAAGGCTTTAAAGTTCTTGACGCGAAATATATAGGAACCTCGATACCATCTTTCATTTGTATCAATTCTGCCGCAACTGCTACACTTGATGCATCTGTCCTAACTATGAACTCTAAACTAAAATCCGGATGATATAATTTAAGATTTTCTACAAAATTAGATTTTAGTTGTACAAAACATTCCTCACACTCATCAGTCCATTTCCATTTTGTTCCTTTCTTCAATAAATTCAACAAAGTACTTGTCTTTTGGCTATAATTAGATACAAATTTCCTATAGTAATTCAACAAACCTAAAAAACCCCTCAGCATCTTGAGTTTATTTGGTCTTGGATAATTTTGGATCTCCTCTAATCTTTGTGGATCTAGTAAAATATTCTGTTGGTTTACCACGTAACCCAAATAATTAACTTCTTTTTGGCAAAACTGACACTTAGACAAATTTAATTTCATGCCATTGACTTGTAAAGTATTTATAATAATCTCTATATGATTTATATGTGATTCTATATCATCTGAAAATATTATTATATCGTCTAAATAATGAAGAGCAAATTTCTCATATTTGTCAAGTATCTTATGAAGAAATCTTATCAATCCCGCAGGACTACTTTTAATGCCGAAAGGACAAACTTTGAAATGGTAAGTAATTCCATTTACGTTAAATCCACAGTACTTTCTGGAATTTTCGTCCAACCTTATTAACCAAAAAGCATTTTTTAGATCTAATTTGCTATACCATTTTTTATTTCCACATTTGGTAAGTAGGACATCAATGTTTTGTGGTATTTCGTGCTCAGGCATGATCCTAAGGTTAATTAAGCGCGCATCAATGCAAAGTCGAATAGAATTGTCTTTCTTTTTTACTAATACAACAGGACTAATAAAATATGTGTTCGATCTCTCTATGATATCCGCTTCTTCTAATTTTCTTAATTCTTCATTTACACGATCTTGAAAAAAAATACGGTATAGGATAATTTTTACATGATAAAGGCGAATCATCATTTATCAATAACCGGTGTTCATAATCTTTGGCAAAAACGACTTCATCATTTATTAATTTAATGTTCTTATCGAGAATTTCTACTAAACTATCTTCAATCCATGGTTCTGGTAAATTTTGTAGCAATATAAAAGTTTGAATGTCAGCTTTATTCCTTATAACTTTAACTTCATGCTTATCTTCAACTATAACAGTATCTCCATATTCATCATTTATATCTGTTGATCTTGGTAATTCGAACATTGCCCCTTCCAAATGTTCTTGTGTATCATCATTTTCTGCACGATCTGCTATAATAATATTGTTTACCTCATTCTGAATATCTTCCTTATACTCAATATAGGCGTTTATTTCTTTCACATCCACAACTTTTTCTAATAAAATATCCTTCCCTCCTATCTTAATTTTGTTTTCCTCAAAATCTAAATTCATCCCAAGTATTCTCATATTATCTATCCCTAGTATGCAATCATAAAACAAATTCCCTATTAAGTAAAATTGCATAATAAATTTATATCCATTCAAAACGACATCTATGCATAACCTCTTATTGATACATCCCATTTTTCCCTTATTTGCAGACATAACATTCGTATTTTTGACTTTTATTATATATTTAGAATATTCAGGAATTTTCATTATCATATCTTCCTTTATGAGAGAGATTTCTGCACCAGAATCCAATAAAGTTTTAAAATTAACATTTCTAATACTAATTGTGCAAAAAGGTAAACTTTCATAATTATTAATTATGTTTCCCATATCTAAATTATTTTGTACATTCCCCATTCCCGTTATATCACTACTTCTACTTATATTACAACTAACTCTATTTATATCAAAATCATTTATTAATGGGATGTTCCCGGTATAGCATTTTGATATGGATTCAATTTCATTTCCAAAATTGGCGTTTTTTCTTCTTCTATTAAACCAACTTCTATTTCATCTGGACCCTGACTTCCAGTAATCCTCCTATCTGATTTTCTCCAGTCTTGAGTCTGTATATTATTTACCTGTCTCGAGTTATTATCTCCATAATACCTATTGTTCTGTTCTTGGTAATTATTATGATGAGGTACTTGTCTTGCAGATTGATTTATAAATGGATTATTCCTATTTGCGTTTGGTCTTCCATTACCTCCATTTATGATACCACGATTATTATTCCAATTGTTATTACCATTCCCTTGTGTATTATAATTCCTATTATAATTATTATTCTGTTGACTATTAAACTGGTAAGGTTGTCTTGCCCCAAAATTGTTATTTTGACTGTTACCAGGTTGATTATTCCTCGGATATGCATTTTGTTGGAAAGATGTATTGTTACGTGTATATTGATTATTCGCACCATTGATATTCGACAAGCGTTGCTGGTTATTCTGAGACTCGTTTCTTCCATTAAATTGGCGAGATTCCCTATATTTCACACCATCTGAATAATCATCTAATCGTCTAAGTATGTTGATCAACCCATTCATATCTGTTACATTTTGACAAATAATTGCATGTGTATCAACAGGAATAAAATGTTGCAACAAATGTTGAGATATGGTCTGTTCGTCCAAATGTGAGATGTATCGACAATAATTAAACATTCTTTGTGCATAAGCCTCCCTCGAAGATTTACCTGGTTGATATCTCCCTGTTAACAACCTCTGATGTGCTCTGCTTTGCTGCGTCTCACTCCAGAAATTGTTTTTAAACAATTCCACAAACTTTCTTAAATCATTGCAATCGTCTTCAACCCGTTGAAACCAGTCCGCTGCACCATTATTTAAAGTAGCTCGAATAATATTCATTTGGCTCTTAAAATCCTGTATCTCTTCTATGTATCTTAATATGTTAGTTAAATATGCCATTGGATGTGTCGACATTTTATCCCCACTAAAATGTGTGATATTTTCAATTCTTATACCATTATTCAATATATGATAAGACGGTGTACACGTAGCTTGCGGTATTTGGATATTTTTAGACTTCAACAAAAGTTCTTTCAACTCTAACTTCTGAACCTCACACTCTTTTAAAACCTCTTCTATTCCAGATTTCTGAACACTAGTAGACATTGTTAATACTCTAATATCTTTCAAACACTTATCCTCAGTATTTTCTATCTTCTTATTAAAATTCTCCGCCAATTTTTCTGTCTTGTTCGTAACATCTTTGCTAACCTGATCAACTTCCTCTCGTATGCGTTTAGCTAACTCCTTATGTATCTCACTATTGTTCTTTTCTAATTGTTTAACGTTTTCTTGTACTACCTTTACTTTACCTTCAACCTCTTGTACTTTATTTGTAATAAGAGTTTTAACTTCAGTATCCTTAATCTTCAGTTTGTCATCCATTTCTTTGCGCATTTTAACTTCCCTATTATCCATTTCTGTAGTAAGTTTTATAACCTTTTCTTCGGTATTTCTTAATAAAGATTCCTTTAATTCTTCAAGATTTCTTTTATTCTCTTCTCTAGTATCCTTACTAGCCTTATCCAATTTACCACTTAATTCTTCCTTCAAATCCACTAAATTCTTCTTATTCTCTTCACTCACCTTGTCAAATTTCCCATTTAATTCTTCCTTTAAATCAATTAAATTCTTTTTACTTTCTTCGTTCGTTTTATCCAATTTATCCAACTTAACACCTAATTCTTTTTTATCCTCATCCCTATTTTTCTCGCTTCTCTTAAGATCCTCCTCTCTATTTTTCTTATTATCTTCATTCATTTGTTTTAATATTTGTAAAATTGGTCCAAAATCTACTACTGGGGTCGACATTTCTATTTTAGAAGTCTCTCCTTGTATTTCCACCTTATCACCTCTATCCTGTAACTCTCCAGTCAATTGACCTTCTACCTGCACCTGTGACATATCTTCTCCTCCCTCTAGTAAATTCACATTCTGTCCTACCTCCTCTTCACTATCACTAGATGATTCAGATCTATTTAATCCAAAATTACTCTTAGATCTGGTATTCATTTTAAATAATTATAATACACAATTTCTTATACCTTAATATACTTTAAGCTGATTTAATTACCTTTGTAAAATGTATACTAATGTTACCGCTATTACTATGATTAATAAAATATTTGAAATATGTTGTTGCGAGTCTTATTTTAATTTCTTCACGTTAGATACGTCATAAAATGAGCTAAGGAGAGTAATATAAATTACAAACACCTAATCAAAATTAATAAAATAATCAAAATACTATTTGCGAGTCTTATTTTAATCGCTCCACGTTGGGCACGCCATAAAATGTACTAGTGGAGGGGATAATATACTTGCAACACTTCTAATAAATAATAAACCCAAAATTATTCAAATCTCGTTATGTGTGTTGCTAATAATATCTCCTCTCTTACCTAGTCATTCAAATTTACTCAAATAATCTCAGGTTATAATATGATAATGATAATGTAACACTCAGTATATAATTTTTTTAAATTTCTGTACCAAATTTATTATCTCATATGCTATTATATATTTCTTTATTTCTTTTAACTATGCCCAAACACTACTCAGTTTTATTCTTAATCAATTTAATTTTCAATTATGATAATATTCTTAATGCATTTAGAAATAAATATTTATCTCCTAACTCTTTCATATAGTAATTTAAAAATTCAACACTTCTTTATGGTATTACTTTTCTATAAATGAAACTAGTTTTTATTTTGACCACACAGTACTAGCATTACATTTACTTTTATAAAGATGTCGCACTGGTATTTGCCATTATCAACTGCTACATAAAAATAACAATTTACATGCTTCAAATAATCCTGTTATAATTATTCTTTTGATGATGTGAATATTTCTGAAAATGAATTATCCCACTTATAGGATAACAATCGTATGGTATGTATACTTTTCCTCTTACAATTAACTTTATAAATGCTATTTTATTTTGTTTACTTGTAGGTCATTGACTTATCAAACTTCTATTTCCGATAGGAAAATGTCTAACACAATGTTTCTACTTTACCAAATAAAAAGAAGAATTTCACCACAATAATCGTTTAATAACAATAAATATTTAAATCTTGATTCGAAAATATATCCAATATAATTATACAACATGTACATAAATTGTTTAACCTGTCTAATTGTACCTGTACATTTATTGTTATATGAAGGATGTTCAGCAAATGTTATCTATTTGATAAGGTATGTAGAGAATCTAATTCAATGTAACTTTTTCAATTTTGCATGCATTAAACCACGCAATTTAATTATTTATAAATAACTTTCGTCTATAAAATATTAAACAAGTTTGAAGGTATGTTTTAGTACCAAGGTCATGTAATTTCATTTATATGTGCATATTTTGAAACTTCTTATTAAAATAGAGATTTAAACTTTTTACAATACGTACTTCTATTCTTGTTTTATACTATTAGCAATTCTTAACAATATTCATGACTTTTACTCGATGTAAAATAAAATAAATTCAAATTTTTCCTTATATAAAAATTAGACAACCTCTTATTAACATTTATCTTCTTTCTCTGGGTTATTAAAGTTATATTTTCCTTTTTTCTCACAGGTTCTGGTAATACGTTCGTAGAAAATTACGGTGGATCTTCTTTATTTGAAAAAAACAACCTTCCTGGACTCGTTCTGTGCCTCGGATGACTATCTGGAACTCTCCTAGTATGACTTCTTGTGTATCCTCGTTCTAATCCTGGATCTGGAACTTCTTCTTCGGTATTTATTAATGCAGCTGTACTATTATTTCGACTAAACACTGGAACTAGACCTCTTCGGAAATATATGGTTTACCGGATCCTTTTAACTAATTTAACATATAACTGGAACGACATCTGTGTTTCTAACTAGTAGGAACTTCTCGTTTTATACAATAAACTGGACTTTGATAACTGGAATCCCTCTTTGGTCTCACGTACAACTGATGAATATAAAATTCCGCTCGGACTTGGTTAATAGTTGGTAAGTATTATTTTAATATTTCTTTTCCTTCGTAAATATCTTCTTTTACCATCCAGAATATTTTTTAATTAGATAATAATAAAATTATTCTATAATTTTATGCTTCTCTATAATATATTTTTATTCTACCATCAAATAAATATTTTCTATGCTGAAAGAAACACTTTTCTCACCAACTTTCGCGGTTTTCGTGAATTTAAAGTATACTTTTCGGAATAAAATCGTGATTTTCCGAAAATTACACGCACCTTTCTTAAAAAATATTTTTCAATCTCCGTTGTTTGTTTATCGTCACCAAGACAATATATCCGTTTTTTTAATTTCATCCAATTAAATTCCTTTTCTCATAATTCTTGTTCAAAATGGTATTATAAAATTCTATTGATACGTTTCAGTGTTTTCCAAATTTCAGTAGACCTTCTATATTAAATCTCTAATAATTTATAATAATGAATTACTAAGACTTTGTACTTCAAAAAACATTACTAACAAAATTTTATGTAAATGTCAATTTTGACAGATCCGCTTATTCAAACTTTACCCGCGAAATTATTTACCAAGTTGTTTCCTTCATACTTCAACATTCAACACTAAATTACTTTTCTTTACATTATTGTTAATTAGACAAGTTTTACAAGATAACAAACTACATTTTTACATAATTAATAATTTTTAAATCTCCATTTTCAGAATCCAATGAAAATTACTGCAACCAAGAACCTGGTCTACTACGACTCCTTCAAGTAATGTTTTCATAATTGACTGCACACATCTTTACTATAATAAATAACATTTTAAGTATATACAACTGTTCTTTTTTAGTTTAAATATTTTAATTTAACAGTCACAAAGAAAAATTAGTAAAATTAAATAATCCTTCAAACTTATTCAAAAACATACAGTGCCAGTCACTCATATTATTACTCAGCACAATATGTATATATATAATTAAAAATGCGTTCTTTTCGTAGCCGTTTGATAAAACAGTTTCCTTTCGTGGTTTAGCGGCTGTAAAATGAACTCAAAAAAACACAATAAGAATTAAAACGTTTCGATAATACAAATATTATCTTTGTCAATTATTTAACACAAACTAACTAAATCAAACATTAAAACACCAATAACTATTAATAAAACTGTAACATATACTTGACAAATATTTTTTTGACAAATATATTGGCGGCAAATATATGGTACTTAATAATATAATTATATAATATAATTATATATAATTAATATATATATTAAAGCAAGAAAGAGATTATTGGGTAAATTTCGCTGTCGAGCAACCGTAGACACGTGCTTCTGACTCGTTGGTCGTCATCAGTACGGTGTAGCCAAGGAATAAGGTGGGATAACCTTGGAGAGGCAAGCATACACGGAAGACCATCAGATGACACACCGCAAAAGATATAATTAAAAAAAGGGGATAAAACCAAAAATGTTACTAAAACACCTATTGATGATTTTTTAAAAGCTATTAAACTAACATTAACGTCTACACATTTTCTATATAAAACTAATTATTACAAACAAATCGAAGGTTTAGCCATAGGGGTACCTATATCAAGTGTGATTGTTAAAATTGTTTTGGAACATATCGAACAACAAACAATAAAAAATTTAGATTTCAAACCAGCCTTGTTTAAAAGATATGTAGACGACTGCATAGCGTTAATTCCTGAGAATAAAATAACGTACTTTCAAAATCAATTTAATCTATTTCACCATAAACATCTTTTTACTATTGAAATAGAGAAAAATAGTTCGATAAATTTTTTAGACACTAATTTAATAAAAAAAAGAAAACCAAATTCAAACTACGTGGTACAGGAAACCAATTGCATCAAGTAGATGCTTAAATTACAATTCCACATAACCAGTGTCACTTAAAAGAAATATTGTTAAGGCGTGAGAGGTATCCCTTTGCATTGGGTCTTTTTCTTTTTAAAAAACGGAAGGAATATGTTTCCTAAACATTTAATGGAGTTAATTACATAAAAAAATATAAACTCTTCGCTTAGGGAAATTAATATATATATATATATATATATATTCGTATGAAACTACATGACAGGTACAAGAAAAGAAACATATAAATTATATTACAAAAGTAGAAATATATTTAGAAGGGCCATAACTGCAGGGAGCCCCTGTAAAACACTGCACCATTTGGTCTAGGATGTAGGAAAAAACCTGCTGAATAAAAAACCTACATCGCAGTGCCACAAAACTAAAGGTCTTTAGTTGTTAAGATCCAAGCAACAGCCTCTGAGTTAAGTCCGTGTATCCAAATTCAAACTTAGCTAGAGGACATTCTTCAACAATATGTATAACAGTTTCAATCTCAGTTCCGCAATCACAAGCTGGACCCGCGATAATATTTCACTTGAAAAACATACTATTCTCCTCTTGAAACCAGTCAATCCACTGATGCTGCATGAATTTAATTTGTCTTTGGATATGATATACCTTCGATATTAAGTTGACAAATCTTAACAACTGGACCAATATTCCTAAAAGAAACACAATATGAATTTAAACTTGAAAAATGATACCTGTCATATGACCGTGAGGATCTTAGGATATTGTACGGTCTCCCAAGTGATGGTTATTATGGACAACATTATATTCTCCAATTTTGGACCATCGTAAAGATGGTTACCATCGACCAAAATCAAATTAAATTAAAGAAATATAGATTAAAACATAAAAATAACTGGGAAAATAGAAATTTAAAAGTGACACTCATGGGAAATTAATATCGGTGTACCACAGGAATCGATACTGGGCCCTGTATTGTTTCTTTTATATAAAAATGACTTAAACAAACTATCCAAGCGTCATGGTGTAAATTTTCCTTTGTATGCAGATGATACTTTTGCACTAGTATCAGATAAGAACAGAGATGCATTGTAGAGTAAATGCAACGAAGTTCTTGGTGATCTTCACGCGTGATTTGGTCAGCAGAACCATTCTTTAAACCCGGAGAAAACCATATTCATAATAATGCATAATTACCAGAGGAGTCCGCTCTTATTGAATTTGCGTGTTGATGATAGAGCACTTGGAGAAGTATCCTTTGCTAAGTTCTTGGGTTTGTATTTTGATCAACATCTAAATTGGAAGTCCCATTGCAAGGAATTGACAGCTTCCTTGGGTTTATTGGCATACTTGTTTCGAAATTTAAAGTGTATTTTGTTCCGGGATTGGTTCGTCACGTCATACCATGCCATTGTTGAATCAAGGATTAGATATGGAAGAACCTTTTGGGGTAGCTCTGTCTTTTCTGGGGACGTATTTAGATACCTAAATACGTCCCCAGACGTCGCTTCTGGAATTATACGAATAATTGTTGAAAAACCTTGAAGGAATTGAGGATTTTTTCCATAACTGTTTATACATGAATTATGTGTTTACGTTTTTAAAAATCCAGGCAGTTTCTCACAAATAAGGCAATACATGGTCATAACACTATATATAATAATAATTATCATCTGCGGTTTCAAAGAGGCCTAAAGTCTTCAAATTGTATTTGTCTAAGGGTATATAATGCACTTCCGCAGCTTGTAAAGCAATTAACCAATTCATCATTTCAGAGCGGCATTAAAAGAATTGTTGTATAATTTAAACTGTTACTTCATGGAGGAATATTTTTTTTTTATTGTAATAGTTGCAATGTATTTTGTTTGTATTATGTATTGTTTTTTGTTATTTAATGTTGTAATGTAGCAAATTGTATTTGCATACATATTATTGGAAAAAGATGTTAATAAACTATTACTATTACTATATACTTTAAAACAAATTCTTTTATCTGAAATAAATAATCTTCCACAGTAAAATAAAATAGATTTATAATATATGAACAACAGAAACGAACGGTCGTTCGATCACAAACATACTAAAATGCTATCTCATTTGTTTTATATTTTATATTCCCGCAATTTAAAAAAACCAAACTTGGCAAGATATTTATAAACTGTTTTCAGGAACGTTGGTATGTTTTAATTGTTTTTGTCCATTCCTTACAGTAACAATACGATAACCTGCATCTGTTATTTACACGTATTTAAATGTTGTTAATTTGTAATTTTAGAAGAAGACTAAATACTCGTATATAGTCGAAACGTCAATGTAGTTTGTTTAATTACGAGTACCTATATTAGCCCAGAGGGTACAATTTCGTTTCGTTCTAACTTTAGAGAGCAAATTACTACAGCTCATGTGTTGAAGAGAGGATAAGTACGTATTTTGTTGTTTTGCGGTATGAAATAACTTTAATTGGATAACAGTAAAGGGATTCCAGTATAATATGTACATGAAGAGTCGTTCGGGATAACACTTTATGATATCCATACACATTTGCATGAATAAACGTTATTGTAGTTGCGGTTTTAATGTTGTTTAGTAACTGTTTCAAGTTTGGCTTTTCTGTGTTAAATTTGTCGGAAGGTAACTTTTGCCATGTACAATTAAATGTGCAGACCAGCATCGAAATAAACAAATATTAAATACGATTACTGTTAATAATATTAATAATAACTTTATTTGTCCAACGCATCACAATTAAAGGACAACTGTATTAAGTGTACATACATCTTATTTGGAAAATTTAAAAAGAAAAACATTAGGTATATAATTAGCCATTGGTGTAGAATGTCATCGTAGTGGAAGTTTGAAAAACGACACATCTTGACGAGCGAAGACCACTGTAGTAAATTCGTTCTCGCGAAGGGAATTAGGAAAGTGGAAGAGGAACGAGAGGATAGTCTGGGAGTGAGAAAGTTCAGAGAGGAAAGGAGATCTGGGCAGTCCATCCATCCGTTGCACAGCTTTCTTATAAATCGCACTCCATAGATATTGCACCGGTGCTTCAAAGACTGAAGGCTATGAGTCTCCATTCCCAACGAGTAGTCAATACCTCGCAGAGGATAAGTCCCGGTAATCCTGAACTAGAGATATATCAGACATTGACTCTGAACCTTTTCAGTGGAGAGCTGCAAGTAAATATATTGCGGAAACCACACTTGTGAAGCATACTCATTCTTACTGACCACAAAACTAAAATATAACTTTTTCAAAACTAATGGTTTGCTAAAGAACCTAGACGAAAGCATAATACAATCCAAAGATCATGAGACCGATGCAGAGACATGATTTATATGCTTGGAGAAACTTGATCTGCTATCGAAAGGGACCCCAAGATTCCGGAAAGTGTCTATCCTTTCGAACAAAGCACCTTCTATGAAGTATGTAGAATTATGATCGCTTACTTTACCTGTAAATGATATTTAAATGAAATTTGTACCTGGAACACCACTTTGACAAAGTATATAAGTCTTGTTGAAGACAAGAAACATCACCCACAGATTTTATAGGATTGTAGATTTTGAGGTGATCAAGTACAGGACACGACAAGGATTCAAGCAAATACTTTAGAAATAAATTAAAGAGTAGTGATCCTAGATTGGATCCTTGAGAGACACCGGAAGAGGGACATAACTCACGAGATCCGAAACCATTGTAAAAAACATAATTGCATCTCCTCGTCAAATAGGAGTGTAAAAGTTTAAGAAAAGACGGACTAAATCCGAACGCAGAAAGCTTTTCAAGTAGTACACCATGATCTATTACATCGCAAGCACGGCTAAAATTCGTATAAACAACATCAATTTGACATTGATTGTCCAATTCTTGAGAGATCGCTTGAGTTAGAGATATCAGATTAGTAGTTGTTGATCGACCGCGCATGAAACCGTGTTGATGTGGAGAAATCAATGATTTAGTATTAAAGTATATCACAGAATAAATTACGCTTTCAAATACTTTGGCAAATTTGCAAAGAATAGATATTGGTCGATAATTTTCAACCTTGGTCTTATGATCTTTCTTAAAAATTGAACAAATTCTTGCGTGACGCCATCAACAAGGAAAGTTTGCAGTTTTTGTGGAAAGATTCATTATCAGGGTCAAGGGCCTCGCTAAGGCAAATCTCGGATCACGAATTAGTAGACTAGGAGTTAAGTCATCACCCGCCGCAAGATCATCAGGAAGGCGAATTACATTCATACGATCATATTTAAAGTCATGCACTTTTAATACAGTGACACAGTCCCACAATAGTTAAAAATTGTTGTCGTAATTAGTGTGTTTCATTATAACTTTCATTTTCCGTCAAATCATTCTCGCACTGTGTTTAGCCTTGTTATGACAAATAAACAACCAAGCTTACGGTAGAGAAAGGCATTTCAATTGTGCCTCATGACAAAAGCTTGGATTATATGAAGATGCATATCTTTTATTTATTATATGTTTACCAAATTTCTTGCAGATCTATACGAATCGCGTAAAAAGAAAGCACTTATTACTACTTTTATTTTGCATACCTTGCATAGAAATCGCTTTTAAGTTGGTGCAAACGCAGTAGTAGCTAACTGTTTGAAATTATCACTGAATTTATTGAAGGTAGCTGAAGCAATCTAAGAGAACGAACGTTTGAACATTGTTGTGTGATGGATCGGAACAACAAAATGGTACCGGTACCTAGTATTAATTACGATACACTTATACCGGTATGCTCACTTTAGCTGTCAATGACGTCATTGCGGAGCAAGTCAGATTGACAGTTCTCATATGATGGGCTACATTTTGACGCAGTTTGAAGTTCTTGTATAATTTTTTTAAAGTAATATTCTATTTAATATGCCTGGTTGTGTTGTATACGGTTGTCGTAAATACAATTGAAAAAGTAGAGTTAGTCAGATTAAGTATTACAGGTTTTCCAAGGAAGAGACAGTACAAAACGTGTGGTTAATTTCATGTGAAAGGTAGGATTTAATAAATTTGAAAAATGGTATTTCCAGAAATCTGATTTTATCATTATTCATAATAAAAAGAATATTTTGGCATGTATCTGTTCCGTTCATTTTAAGTCATCATGTTTTCTTACATTACTCCAACAAGAATTACTGGAATTTTTCAATAAATCATGCAGAGATTTAAATTCAGGTGCAATTCTCAGATTTAAAGAAAACACAACTTAAAGCACTAAACAACGAATTGAAAATCTTTAAAAAGTAAAAAATAAATGCTTTGGTAAAACATATACAGATCCTCAAAGTATTTTAGGATCAAACAGTAAAATGTGTGAAGCATCGACATTGACTAATTTTGAAGTTTTAAAGTGTTCAATGCTTACTAATCATCTATGAAAGCAAATTATTTGATTCAATTCTTTTTCCAAGATTGTCACCGTAAGAGCAACATGTTTGTACATCTGCAAACATTTATAAAGTATTTTGAGAAATTCTATACATCGTAGCGACACACATAGTTTTTTTTGCTTATTAAGAATTTCTAAATGATTGTTAACTAATTTAGGTTGTTGTTCATTAATATATGGCAAGGATATAGTAAGAATAGTATTTGGATTTCAATTTGATACAAAATTTCTTTAATAGTGTTTATAACATTGACTCTTACTGAATTGAAATAAACTTCTTGAACTATCAAAGTTATTATTTATATTAGCAACCATAATTAAAATCCCTACCTTTTACAAACATTTGTAATTTCTTCAAATAGTGTTTTTATCAAACACAAAAACCCAATAGTCCCTTCAAATTAAATAAAATATAAGGCAGGAACAAGATGAACTAAAAGTTATATTTGGCAGTTTTATTTTAACTTAATATTATTATAATACAAAGCTTCTGAAATACGTCACTACTGTTATTGCTTAATCTAGAATCAAGATTAATTTATGGCTTAAAATCGTGGAGTCATTTTTAGGCTCTTGTATTTCGGTGGGTAATTTATAGTTATTGTAAACATACAAAATATGTAAACATAACAAATTCCAGCCAAGTTGTATTTGCTTCATTCAAATCTTGGTTTATCTTCTCTTCAATTGCCCTAGACTCTTCTATTAAAAGAGATGTAGCTGTACATTACCAATATCGAATACTTCAGATCTATGGGATACACTAAATAGGATTTATATCTGTGCAAAAGAAAATATTATAAGCCTCAAAATATATGTTAAATAATAGTAGTTTATACAACGAGTCATAATAGTCATTATTGCGAGTTAGTATACACTACTATTATTGATGACTGATTTACATTAAAGAAATTTCACAAAATTTAAAAATGCTACTCTGAATCAATCGTTTACTTCAACAAGTAAAAATATAGAACAGAATAGTTTCCATTATGACTTGTGTAATGCCGTCTTAAGAGTTAACATTCCACTTTCAAATTGGAAAATTCAACGTTTATTTTTTTTAGAGAAGTATACGAAATTGACAGTTCATAGTCGCTCAACTACAAGAAAAAGGGTAGCGAAACAGCTGTCGTGATTATTAAATATAGTGTAAATCTTAAACATTTGTTTGTTTTATTTCACATAGAAAAAACATGTTAATCTATTGTTTGAAAAAACTAAGATGAAAATTATGGTAATAATAGATGAAAATTATATTTATTTCGTAATCGATGAGACAACAGACAGTTGTGGGCGCTATATTGCCAACTTATTTATTGGAATTTTAAATAAAAATTGCGCCGGTCAATCCTGTTTAATTGGTACAGAAGAATTGGAGAGAGAGAGAAAACATAACTTAACTATAACAAGATTTATAAACGATAGTTTAAAGATGTTTTACTTGCCGAATGCTCTTCGAAGTGACAAGGTATTACTGATGTTATCGGATGCTGCGACATATTTGGTGAAGTCAGCACAGACTGAAGATTTTTTATCCGAATCTAATGCCCGTAATATGTTTGGCGCACGCTGTTAGCAGAGTAGCAAAGAAATACGTTACACATTTCCAGATATTAGTTCATTTAACAATTTGACAAAACAAAATTATTAAAGCACCGCTAAGGGTTCAAGCATACAAAGATAACTTACCTGGTCTGGCACTGCCACCACAATCGATAATAGCAAGATGAGACACGAGGCTTGATGCCCCTGTATTTTATGCAAATACTTTTGCATAAAATACAATAAATGCGCCAAAAGGAGTTTACTATTTAAACTCCTTTTTTTCCCTCTTCCTTTTTGAATTTAACGTAAAATCAAAATGTAACCATCCAAAATGACCCATTTTTATTTCAAATTAATTTAATTTTACCTAAATCATTCCTCTATTATGGGTTTTACTCTATAGTTTTACAATCACTGAATTTTAATATAATATTAATTACGTCATTATAACAGATGAACATTTAAATGTCAAATTCTGTATGAATTCTTGACTGTAAGTATTAAACCTTTGCTACCCCTTGTATATCAAAATTACCAAACGCTTTAAAAGGCCATAGCCATCTCAAAACCCAAAAATACAAGTAGTAGTAAGTATGGCGCCACCACGATATCTAACCTTCTATTTATTAAATCAAATTATCCGATGGCTTAAAATTTTGAGAAACGCTATTCAATTAAACACACCAACTCATAACCCAACTTTAGTCTTACCTCATACTTCCCCAAAGGTTGTTGTAGAATAAGATGTATAGCACCGCCTCTAGCCAGTCGAGAAAATGGGCGTGGTTCAAACTCAAATAATTCGAAGGTCTTAGAAAAAGGACGCCAGTTTCGCTATTGTATCTATGCCATACACCTAGCCGACGATTATAAACCCGAAACTAGTTTATTCATGACCCTCAGGTAGAATGATAAATAAAACCATCACACTCATTCACAACTCAACATCAGGTATATTAAAAATAAACATATATAGAACAGAAAACAGTAGACGCACGAGACATTAACAGCATCTATTCATTTGGTCAACCCAATTGTCGTTACAACTTTACAAAAATAAATAATAAATATAAGCAACATGACATAATTAAGAAAACAATGTCCCACAAGGGTACTCAAATGTAATTAATTAAAACACTGAAAATTGACTTAAACGTTGTACATGGTCACCAAATGTGTACCAAGAAAAGAAAACAAATGAATTACGCAAACGTATTATGTAAAAGTTGACAAAATAACACAGGCAGCATTGGCCAAAGAGTTCCTTCCAGTGTCGAGCAGCTTGTACACAGTCCAACAAAATCTTAGCCAAGTAAACGTAACACTCTGTATATCAGAGCCTGACAACAAGCTGATCGCACTAGGGCAATAACTCTAAAGGATGTTTATTACTAATACTAGTATAATCACTAATAGCTTCAGTTAACTTTGCCTTACACTGTGTGAACCTGAATTAAAACTCAGAACGTTGAAGATCGTACAAACTTATACATACTACAGGGTCTAAATTGATTAATTACAAGTTTACCAAACAATAAATTTTATACAATGATCACTGGATTACTACAAAGCAAATAGCATCCAAAATATACATTAAAATTGATACACCAAAAATAATTCTGCTATATAACAAGCCGAAAATTGATGTTGTAACCCCACATAGGTCACAAGTAAAATTTAATTGAACGTTACAAGAAAAGAGACAAACTTAGTGGCTCGTATGTCACCATAAAAATTAATTAAAAGATTAACGTTGACTCTAATGAATAGTTATACAAGAATTTACGAATACACTGTACGATACAAATTCAAAATGTACACAACTTATGCAACTTAGTCGTGTTTATCGGCACTCTTATGATGCAATTACAGACAATGGTAATAAACCTAAATTAAATTTGTCATAATACCTGTTCGATGTTGACACACATTCAAATACACAATACTTTTCCTCCAAGGATACGAGACACGTACAAGGGATGTCCGATCAAAAGTCTGTTTGGTTACTCACACTTCCAAAATATCGCAGAACAGCAACAGCAACATATAAGTGTACGAAACTGTGCCAAAAATATGTGTTTCACCAAAACATTCCAAAGATACAGGTTTCCAATTTCCTACATAACCTCCAAGGTACACGTGCTCACAATTCCCAGCGGGACGGTATTTAATACTTGTCAGGCATCGGCAATTTACAAACTCCTGAACAACTGTTATTAACCGCTACTAATTGTAATCAACCGCTACTAATAGTTATCAGCCGCTACCAATTGCAACATCTGCCAATAATTGCAACTAAAAGAAAGATAGGAAAGACAAAAGGAAATTACCAACAGTCCAACACGCTAATAAAATACTTACAACAACGGCAACTCTAACCAGCTAAACAAATATCCATTTATAGCTTTTCTTCAAAGCGACAGAACCAAATTTATGCTTGTGAATTCCTTCATTTAATCCATCTTACGACGATGATTCACGATACAACTAAAAGGTATTAAATCCACAAGTGCCGATCAGCCACCGTGTTTTGCAATTAACCACGTGTTGATTGTTCACAAGACAAGACAAAAGAGACCAAGAATTCTTCTCACACACACAGCGTGAAGCACATATCCGACCAAATGAGCCAATGCCCACAAACCCCAACAGACAAAGGATAACAACTACGTACCTATAATTAGCGTCAAAGCAGTAACTTAGAAGTGGAAAATTACACCAATATTTTTAAACGACAAACCATGAATTGTAAAACCCAAAACAATTAAAATAAATGCTTCCCGAAGACTAATTAATCAAGCCATCTCAAAAATCACGAGGCCCACGCCATCTTCCATCAGTCGGTAGTGATACACACATGAACAACACCACGACAGGGAAACGAGATGGCGATAGGGTCGACAAACATTAACATTAAAAACACAGATCACCAAAAATAATCTAGTAATCCAGTTCTTATTGTCCGAAACAAAACTAACAATTTCCCAATATTTAAAATAAAATAATACCGAACGAAAATCCTACAGGGTAAACGTAAAATTCACAATACTGAAAATAATAAAAAAACAAAGTGTAACACCTTTTTATTTTATCTTCTCTTAATTGAATTATTGTAGATTCTAGCTGATGATGGCTTTAAGCCGAAACATGGCCTAGAGTATATTAAATAAATTTTTGTAAGGTTTTAGGAGGATTTAATTTTACCCTTATTATAACTATTAACACTATTTGTCCGGTTTAAAATCTCAGCAAACACAATGCATTTCACGTTTGTGCCACTATGTGAGAAACTTAACAGGTGTTTCCTATTTCTTTTTATAGTTCTTATAATATTTGTTATTTTTACATCGTTGATAAGTTGTTTATTATTGATTTATGTAAATGTATGAACATATATTATACTTCTGTATTATAATTGAAAATGATTTAAGGTATACTTGGTATGTGTGCTATGTGGTAAGTACATGCCCAGAATTTTTGTTTAATATTTTTTAGGTAATTTATTGCTCGTCCCATGCATTTTTATGTTTGTATAACCTACAGACCAGGTTATTCTACGCATTAAATGTGGTAGATGTATATCGTAGATGTTAGTGAACATCCTAGAATCAGTTTTTGAGTTGAGATTATCGTCAATGGCTTTAATAGTGAGTGTTTCAAAAAACACTCCTCTATTATAGTTTTCTTCTTTGAAAATTATTCTGGCACCATTAAAATTTGCTTTGAGTTCTGTAGTTGCTGTATGCTTCGCCAAAGGGAAAGCTTATGGTTTTATTCTGCTATTACTCATGTGTAATTCTGTTTTGCTTTCTTATACGTACTATACGTACTACTACTATTTTTGCAGATCTCCACGTTTTGAAGTCCCCTGATACCGAAAAAATGGTTTTTAAAAAATGTCTTTTGGTCTCTTTCTCTCTTTCTGTGTGTGTAACCACGATAGCGGTCAAACCGCTACAGCTATCAATTAAAAATTTTGTATTTACTAGTATAATCTCCCTCTTGAGATCTGATTAGATTTTCAGTAAAATCGGCAGACCGGAAGTAGTAGTTTACTTCAGTAAAAAAATCGAACTTAAGTAATATTTCGTCAACTACTAAGTTTAAACAATTTTAAAAAGAATTCATATGTACTCAAAATTAAATTTGAGAAGAATTTTATTAAAAAAGTTTTTCGAAACTCCTACCGGAAGTAGATCTTTTACTCTTATCGAAAATTAGTTTTTTACGAATATTTCGCCAGTCACGCTTTCTAGGCAGGTCGATTACGTATACAAAAGTATCTATAATATAACTTTCAATACCTTTTGTATAAAAGAAATTTCAAAATTCGGACCGGATGTAACACTTTTACTCTTACCGAATAGCGATTTTTTGCCGTATATGCCGGATATTATGCATTTTGTATATATTTATCAAAAGTACATGAGTATTTAGAGTTAGATTTACAATATTTTTTATATAAATGAAATTTCAAAATTTGAACTGGAACTAGCACTTTTACTCTTAGCGAGTAGCACTTTTTTTATATCTTGCAAAGTATGCATTCTATAGAGATTTATTAAGAGAATACAAGTACTTAAAATAGGATTTTGAATAATTTTTATATAAAAATATTCTTAAAATTCTATAATTTGAAACCCTCATACGTATATGAAAATAGTGTGGTGGCCACACTTCATTTTTTTATATATTTATCAAGAGTACAAAAGTATTTAGAGTTAGATTTGCAATATTTTTTATATAAATGAAATTTCAAAATTTGGACTGGAAGTAGCACTTTTACTCTTAGCAAGTAGCACTTTTTTTATATCTTGCAAAGTATGCATTCTATAGAGATTTATTAAGAGAATACAAGTACTTAAAATAGGATTTTGAATAATTTTTATATAAAAATATTCTTAAAATTCTATAATTTGAAACCCTCATACGTATATGAAAATAGTGTGGTGGCCACACTTCATTTTTTTAACATCTGTTTGGTTTGTCCAAAATGATACGTGTTACATTCACAAGGTATGGCAAACACCACATTTTTAATCCTTTCCAACGGGTATTTTGTTTTTTAGTGTGCTGTATAATTTCGAATTAGAAGCTGTCGTCGTGGGCAGATACAGTTTCGTCCGATAATCTTCACTTAATCCTTTTCTAATAACGCTAACTACTTTACTATGTTACAGTTTCGTCCGGACCGAATTTATCGGTAATTAGGGGTAGGTACAGTTTCGTCCGATAATCTCCAAGTCATTAATGCTTTTATGGTCCATACAAGTCTTGAATTTTATAATAAAAATATGTTGAACACAAACAAGTAGAATGAATTATATGTTAAAAAAAAATAAATCAAAATGCAACAATTTATTGAATTACAAAAATATACAAAATTACAAAAGAGAAAACAAAAAAAACTGAAATAATATAATACGTAGATACAATTACATACTACAACCAATATGTTTAAAAAAATACTTAAAAGGAATAATAATGTGAAACTAATTTAATATATTCCAGTGTTGTCAGTTCTTTATTATCATATTGTTCGATTTTCTCTTCGTACACACGGTTATAAGTAATTAATTCCGTTCCCGCTTTCCGCAATTATCTACGAAGAAGCACTCGTCTTTGTAAGATAATTCCCGTACCTCCCGCGTAAAAGGCCTGTGCACTCATCATTGTTAAATTTGTCTTTAAATTATATATATTTCTTTTTCTGTAAAGTCTGTTATTTTTACGTATATCAAATATAAATTTCTTTCTTAAAAGTCAATTTTAGCACTCCGTGAAATCATTTTACCGAACATGCCTAAATACATATATCGATCGAAAGCCGTCAGAGATTTGTACAGCTATCGCACTTCCGTATGGTAATTTATTTTGTTTACGTTGTACTATAATAAATGTAAATAAAAATCTTAATTTGCTATTTATGTATTTCTACAAGTCGTTTAATTTCAATTTATATTTTGTTTTAAATTTATGTAAATAAATCGAATGGCATGAAACCTTGTTGACTTTTATTTTATGTATATAAAATTCCGTAGATATTAATTAATAAGAAGCTATTAGACTTATCGTTTTCCCGCGACAGAAAAACCTGCATAGCACGACGTATATTCTTCTTTCTCACACAAAGCTTTGGTATTAATGAAGCACCATTGTAATAAGTCACTACCGTATTTTCACAGGCGAGGAAGTAATATACGCAATCGAAGAATGGGCGACCTCTACAGCGTTTAGGTAGATTCGGCAGATAAGAGCGAACTAGGCTGTCGACCTGCATGATCGTAAATTGACTCATTCATATTCAGTAAGAATTCGATATTATTTGACGCGTTGATTTTTGAGTTAATTAACAGCAGGCACTCAGAGAGGTTAATTACAGTAGATCTTGGTTAAGGTAATCTTTATTAGTAATCTTAGTGATTCTATCTCTGAGTGCCTTTTATTACATTTATTTGTATTTTTTAAGGCAATTAGAATGAAAATTTAATAATAATTGAATTTGTGGGTTTGCTGTAGGTGTGTGCATAGAAAAATGAAATTAATAAATCTGCACCAGTTCAAATAATTCGTATTTTGTGCTTACTTACTGTTCTTGATTATATAAATCATCAAACTCTCGTTGATATTTTCCGTCCATAGTTATTAATTTTCCGTATTTATTATTTTTTCTTTTTTTGTGAGGGGAAAATCCTTTATGGACATCATACATCATCAATTGTATGATAGTGTGGAACTCACCAGTCTGGCCTACCCACTAAAAACCCCAATTTCTCTCCTTCTGTGCTTCTGGATCTGCTATTTGCGTATCTTCGGATAGAACAGATGTCACTATTGCCCTGCCCTCTTAGGCTCGCCGCTCTCTATACTGCATTTCTCTGGTTTTTAGTACCTTTTCAATGTAGGTGCTCACTGCTCTCCATTCGTCCTCGCTGTCCGTCACATCCTCGATCACGCTATGTTGGTCCAATGTTTGCTGAATTTGGTTGTTCAGAAGAGTCCTGTCTTCTGTCCACCTCTCGCATACAAACATCGCATGGTCCGGTGTATCGACCATCCCACAGTCTGGGCGAAGATCATCTTCGGCCAGTTTAAACCTCTTCAGGTAAGTTTTAAAGTGGACGTGTCGTGACAGGAACTGCGTCGTATAGTAGTTTGCTACCTTGAACTTACAGTGCACCCAGGCGCTCAAGTCAGTAATTAGAGTTTTAGTCCAACCAGCGGTGGACTCCTGGTCGTCGCATTTCCTTTGCCACCGTTTTAGAGTTATTTCTCTCTCGCTTTCCTTGGATCTTGAAACTAATTGCATTGCCTTATCGGAGAAATATTTAAAATTAATATTTAATAAAATGTCTGAATTATTTGCATTATTCAATTCAAAATTTTGAAATAAATTTTTATACCTTACAAATTACCTCAATTAAGACATGCACAATATGCACGTAACAACTCCCAACAGCACATTTATTCAATTGGGATGATTCGGTATTGATTTGAATTTGAAATAGATTAGACTTGTTTGTTTATTATATTTTACTTGGGGATTATGTACACCATACGCTTCAAGCGTTGAGCAAAATACAAGTGGAAAATAATTTTAAACGAGAAATACTGCATTTATCCATATTTCCCGACGTACCCTTTTAGCAATATTGAAATCGAAAGAGGAACTTGCACGTTTCTTATGTTGTTACTTATTTGGGAAGTAAGACTCATACCGCGTTAAAGGTTCGATTTTTAAATTAAATTAAAAATCAATTTATATAAAGTTTTCTGACACACTGGAGATTTCCTTTAACGATCAACATCGGGATTGTATTGCATTGGGGAAAACGGAAGTTCAAGGAACGAGCCTGCTCCTCCCGCTTGTGCGCCAATTTATTTTCGATTCTTTGACTGCAGGGCCAAACTGGGTCAGACCGTCGTGGGTAAGCGACGCAGTTTGCAGGTTTTACGTCTTGTTTAATCTGTCCATATCGACGGCCACCATCCGAGACTCGCTCAGTTGGAAAATATACTGCGTACGCCAGACTATAAAATTATTTCTGTCATGGAGGGACTGAAGAGATGTCGACCGATGTTAAATATTCTATGGGATTGGAAGAAATCGACAGCTTGGATCCTAAACGTCCTCCCCGGAGATGAGTTATTGAAGATATCTGACTATTTCAAGCATGGGCAAATGGCGCACCGCGAACCCCTGATAAAATTCCATTGAGCCTGCTTTGCATTTTAGAAATTGTATGAATTAATAGATATTATATTTGTTGATAAGATCATTGACGGACACGTATAAGAGATAAAAGAAAATTCTGAAAAATAAAAGAAAAGCGCTGGGTATAGGCTAACGCCTGCGAATCTGCAATTTATTATTCTTGATATATATATACAGAGTGGCGCACCACATCTCCCTCGGCTTATATACAAAAAGTGGCACAGTATCTTTTTTTATTAAGAGTTTTCCAGGTTCACTAGGGGCACATTTTGAAATTATTTTGTAATATACAGAGTGATTCAATAAAATGTTACTCACCAAAGTTATGAAAATTCAAATGGAACACCTTTTCGCTTTGTATATTATGGCATATTTTGATAGTATACTAGAATCGCTCTCGCAACCGACATGCGCCACCAAAATTAAAATGGCGTCAAATTTGAGACGTTGCAAAATTTGATCTGTCAAGTAATATTAATTTTGATACTATAACCCTAAATAATCAATTAGACTTGTGATTTTAGCTCTACCGACAATAATTCTAATATGTAACTATTAATTTGATAATAAATTAGCTTAAGTACTATTAGAAACCGAATATAATGATTATTTTATATTTGTATGAATTTGTCTGCTGTTAATAATTAAATATAAGTACAATAAAGGTAAGATTTTCAGACAGAATTGAACTTTTGGGATTCATTTAAAATCAGAAATGTATTAAGTAAATATGTTCCAGTTAGTTTTACTATAGACAATAAAGATATTTACTAGCAAAGACAGTTGTACAGCAGTATCCATACTAATAGTGCTATATTGCTTGTCCATTAAATGCATTAACATTAAAGTAATTTTACATGCAACAATAAGAAGGTCAGAAAAGTATTACACCAATTATAAAAACTTTTTTTTTGCCAGATTCTTACTGTTCACTATGATTATTACCATACTCACTGACATACTAAAAGCAACTTGTTTGAAACATTTCTCGCAGGTATATCATTGATTACAACATAGTTTTTGCATGCTAATCAAACATTTTTGATTAAGCTAAACTCATCATTATTATTTATTTAAGCTTTAAACTAGTATAAATTCTATCCATTCTTCTATTACAGTCAACGTGTTTAACCCTTTTTAAATTTGAAAATTTCCTAAATAATATCACATTTATTATTATGTGACAATCACCTGCTTCTTCGATTAGATAGCTTTCTGTTTTATTACGGTACCATTGTTCTGTGTACATGCTTTAAACTAGTATACATTTCTTATAGTTAAAGATTATATTTAATGCTGAATTAAACAATTCAACATCTTAAAGTATTTCAAATGTTGAGTATTTGTAAGTTGAATCTTTGCTACTGATCAGAATTAAACTTACCAAGCAACTTCAAATTATAATACAATAATGAACAAGTATTTTTACTATCCCAATTTATAATGTACATACAAATAAAACCAAACATTTCTGTTGAATAAAACTTACCTTCTCTTATATAATTTGGTTTAGATCAATATATTCGATTTATTTCTGAACAGGAAAGTGTGCTGATTAGTTTTTTTAATGAGGTTGTTTCAGAAAGATTTGCTTCAGAATAAAAATAATCAGCGTTTCTCATGCCTTTTATAAGTAAATTGGAAAACACGTTCAGACAATATTTAGCTTGTATTCTTTTGTCAGATATTAGTAGGTTATAAAATCCAAACTGCAAAACAAGTACTAATATGCAATGTACCAGTAAAATCTCAAACAGGTCATGTAATTATGTGTAATAAAACTTCTTTGTTCACTTTCATGTACATAATCTTGCTCTTTGCAGATCGTTTGCAAACACAGGTTGCAAATAATCTTGCGATAGTTGGGATCACTTGACTGCTTCAACTTAACGAATAACGACACACTCGCATCGCCATCTGATTACCATCACAAATTACTAGTTCTTCCGCGCTGTTAGTGTTAAGCTGTTTTTTTGTACGGTGTTGGATTTAATACTTGAATTTTTCTAGGGGGACTTAAAATTGTGATAAGTAATAAAGATGACCACAATGTCATTCACATTAATATTCGCTACGCTTGTCAAGTGTCATCCGTTCCGTGAAAATAAAAATCTGACAACAATGCTCAGAATAGCCATGTATTAAATAAAATATTGATATAGAAAAGTAATATTTAATAATTTTATCTATAATATTTAATTTCTAACTGACTTTCATGTAATAGTATTTATAGCTATTTATCCTAAAATATTAATTAATTATTTGAATTTTATTGTTCTAAAATTGTTCCGGTTGACAGGAATTTGTAGTGGTATTGAATCAGCGTCTTTAGTTCGTAGTTTTGCCATGTCGGTTGCGAAAACGATCCGACTATATATGCCAAATGAAGGTCACTTACTGTTATGTTCCCTATACCTAACTCAACCTATTTTCGAGATATTTTACTATTTGTGAAAATGTACACAGGCAGATTAGCAATCAAATTTTCACATGCCTGTACTCGATTATTACAATTCTGTTGTGATAGTTCTCGAGTAACGGCCATCTTGTAAGGATGGAAATGATGGTCAAGGTGAAGAATTCGACGTACAGTACGGATACATAGGTTGAGGGCGATCGTGTATTTCCGACCAGAACGAGTAGGAGACCGTACAATGGACTGTCTTACTGGCTCTATGTTCTTTGGTGTTCGACTGGTCCTCTGTGCAACAACTCCATTTTTCGCAACATTCTGCAGAAGTTATCCACCCAAGACAGAATCAATTTCCGATCGGGCAGTGTATTTCGAGGAGGAATTTGGTAGCGAGTACGCATCGCACGTTGCACCGCGACGATAGAACCTATTTGAGAAAAGTTGGTTTTAACGGCAGAAGCGTGTTGATCAATAGACCACACCAGTTTGGCAACTGACAGGTGACAGATTGAAACTTACGCCTATTCCCATTCTTCTACGAACTCAACCTTTGTCACAATGACCATCTGAAAGTAGGGATGTTTCCCTGCCCCACCCTGTACGTAATATTATGCTGACACGCTATATTTGCAACGTAGGTGGTATATACACATTGGAATGTGCCGGTAATACCGAGGTCGCAAAATCTCCGAGCAGTGTTCGGGAATGTCATTTGTGCCACCTTGCCTTTTCGTAATTCCATCTAACAGCGTTATACAACCAGATGACCGCCTGAAATATGTTGCTACAAGTGTCATCCGCATGCATTGCCCACCTCAATAAAGATAAAAAAGTAAAATAAATTAATAAATGCGTGGGAGCAAACAGTAAGAAGGCGGTAATAGGATACTGGAGATTAGTATTTATCAGTGAGAAGAGTGAAAGTGGGTGATATTCGACCTCCAGACGAAGTGCTTAAAACAACGTTGTAAGTACAGAAATATTTATCCATTTTCGAACATTTTGGGAGCGTGAGTATCGATGTAGACGATGTTGCAAACCGCTGGAACTTGTAGGAAGACTTATGCGGCTTTTTAAAATGTTTGGAAGCCTAAATTACACAAACCCAGTATCTATCTACATTGATGGAGATATACGAACCGAAGAGGAGAAAAGTCGAAGAAAATATTTCTCGAAGGCAGTGCTGCGTAAAGTATTCTGTGCAAAACGTTATGGTATGCTGTAAAGTTATATTTACGATTCTTGGGGTGATAGCCAGAAGAATTCAATATCTTGTGAATAAGTTGAAGAATGCTCAAGACCTGAATGACTATCGTGAACAACATCAAAACCGGCCGACAAAACTGTAGGTTATGGAGATAGACATGTTTCGCAAGCATATATAGTCGTTTTCTTTGCACGAAAATCACTACAGTAGGAATGAATTATCCCAAACATGTCCTTCACGCAAATTGATTTTATCGACAATGCATAGACTTTCTTTCGAAATATTACCCACCTCTAAAGTATCAGTAAGTAAAAAAATGGTCTACTACAAAGAAGAGTGAAAAACTTCATATTTGAGCGGACGCAGGTTACAAGACGTTACAGGCTGACACAGAAGTAGCGAAGAACAATCTAACACCATAATATTATTCTCTTTTCATTGATCGATATTTTATCAGCGACAATTTGCTCCTTATAACTATGCCATACACGACGCTGCCGAAGATAACGCAAGAATGATTGCTCTGGCATTAAACCTTGGCTCATAGGGGATATACTGAAATAGCATCCACCCTTTTCTTTTATATTTGGAATAGATTCGCGCCCCTGCAAACAGGGGAAGAAAGCAAACTAATTGTATGGTCAGATCGGTATGTTGGGCAGACTAACAACAGAGGAAAGATATCTATGTTCCGTTTCCTCATTACATTAAAATATTTTACCCAAATTGATCAATAATTTTTAACAACGTGGCTTAGTTTTCTTCTCTGCAAAATGGACTTTTTTCATATGGAAAGGCAGAAAAAACTTGCCTTGTATATGAGTCAAATAAGTGGGTTGATGTCATTGCTGAAACGAAAATTAAAAATTGTGATTGTTGCTCTTTTTCGGGATCATGGGAGTATACTCAAGTTTCATCACCTGTGGTGACGTGGTATACCAAATGAGACGATCCACGGTTAAAGCAATCTAGTGTGGATCTGCACCATCTCACATGGTATTCATTATGAATTGAACTAAAGTTGCGGGGAATCCACCGAGAACAGAGTTTACGGACCTTCAAGTGTTTGTGTAGTAATGTTAACTGCTGTCACACCAATCTCTCAAGTTGCTAGAATGCTTCTGAGAGTAGTATGTGGGTCTTCTACAATCATGTTCCGAAAAGAGTAATATTTTTTTCTGTAACTGCCGTTTTTGGCTTAGAAGTTTGAAAACTGACATTTAAGGAAAGTCGACCGCGTTGAAATTCATTGTGCCACCTCTTTACGGTAGCGAAGCAACACGATTTTTCACCAAACACTCGATTGCTTTCCTCAAAATATTGTTTACGGCTTAAGCCACGCTGAGATGGTAAAAAATTACAGCTTGATAATGTTCCGTTCAGTTCCATGATTTATTGGCGAAAGGAGTACTTTAAACTAAAGTAATTTACAAACAATCAACAATATTTGACAACAATGAGAGACGAGATAAGCACACCTATTGCGGATATCCTTAATAAATGTCTTGAACAAGGCACCTTCCCAAAACAACTAAAATTAGCAAAGGTAATCCTTACATACAAACACGGTGATACAAGTTCGTGTGAAAATTATACACCGATAAGTGTTCTGCCAACTGTTTCAAAAATCTTTGAGCAGGCTATTGCTCAGAGATTAAGGCACTACCTTGAAAGTAAGGGATTCCTAACCGGCAAGCAACATGGATACAGGAAGGGACACTCTGTAATAAGTGGCATGGCAGCAGCCTTGGATTACATCTTTGAGGCATGAGTACGCTCGACCTTAGCAAGGCTTTCGACTCGGTAACTCCAGACGTATTATTCGAAAAATTGGAACATCATGGGGTGCTTAGCCTCCCATTAAAACTAATTAAATCATACCTGTCAGAAAGAACTCAGATGACGACATGGAACGATAGAGTCTCTGATATATCGGAAATAAAATACGGAGTGCCTCAGGGGACAATACTTGGCCCACTTCTGTTTCTTGTGTATATCAATGATATGCCAGTCAATATTCTGGATGCGGAGTTGTGTGTATATGCCGACGATACGTCGCTGCTGGTCAGAGCTGGGGAACAGGATGAGCTGCGGAGAAAATCCACTGAAGCCGTACAACATGCCGAGGGATGGTTCGCAGTAAACAGATTGAAAACGAATCCTGACAAAATACAATCCTTGACATTTACCACAAAAACATTAGAAGAATGTGGGAACGCCAAATTCTTGGGCTTGACTATGGATTCATACCTAAGGTGGAATCTATATGTGGACGTCTGGCTGGGAGATTGACTTCCGCGGTGTTCGCTATTAAAAGATTAAAACATATTGCTACATACGAGGCAGCTAGAGCGGCGTACTTTTCGTACTTCCACTCCCTACTAAGCTATGGAATCCTTTTTTGGGGACATACAGCGGGTGCGGCTAGAATATTGGCTCTGCAAAAGAAGGCAGTTAGATCGCTGCGCGGCTTGAAGTATGGTGACAGCTCTAGGAACTACTTTAGAGAGCAGGGGATACTTACCTTGCCATCGGCATTTATTCTTGCGGCGGTGGTGTATCTTTACACTAACAGACACGTGTTCGATACCAATGGATACAATCACCAATATACTACCAGAGGGAGAAACCAACTAAGAACTCCCCATCACAAATTGGCACGTTCCCAACTGTCTGTGGACCACTGGGGACTAAAACTATACAACAGCATAAGCGCAGATATAACAACGCTACCTATAACCTGTTTCAGGAAGAAAATGAAGGTTATACTGATTGACATGGAATGCTATACAATCGCAGACTTCCTTACTTGAATAATAATAATTGTCATTCACTTCATGTTGTAACTCTTATCTACTCATTTTGTTTGTATTGTAATGTATTATATTTTATCATTGACGATGCTCTGTAATATTTTAATTACGAACTAATAAACTACTACTACTACTGTCACTACAATTAAACTGTAAACAACTGTTTGAAATATTTATATAATATTTGTCGCAAAATATCATCGCTTACTAGATAGGCTCAGTGGAAAGAGAATATCCCTGATATATCAGCAATGGACTTCTACCACATGAGACAAATATTATGGCAAACTAAAGCTGTAAAATTAAAAACTCTTCAGGACATGTGTGATTATATTTCAATGAATTTTTTTAGAATTTCATGAGAAGTTAACTGCTAACTAATTCTGTAATCATTATTATTATTACATTATGTTCTGTTTATGCGTTCTCTTAATAAAATAAAACATCCAATACTAGTGTGTTGTTTAAGTAACGCATAACATCGTTGTAAGCAGCATAAACATACAATGTTGTTATATGTCTTTTCCACAATAGTGTTTCTTGTATCTATAATTTTCATTATAAACCTATTTAACACCTTTCAGCTATGAAGGTGTTACTTTTGCTAGAGCGTTTCAAATTACTTTTTTTTTCGAATTCTTATCAATGTTTCTGTTACTTACGACGTTGTTCCGGCCGACCCTTCAAATGTTGGTATGTATTTAAGGTGTATGTTTTCAGAATTATACATGTATATAGGGTACAAAAACGTTTCTTAAATTTCCCCATTTATGAAAGTAATGGTATTTACCAGGATCGGAACACCTACTCTATTGCTTTACTGGATAGGCATTGCGTCGACTCTCTATCAGGCACAAGAAGGTACAACAGCGATTTTTTTAAATATAAATTGTGTAATAATGTGGTGGAGTCGCCGGTACTTTTATTCTAGATGAACTTTGTGGTCCCATCTCGAGCCACGCGTTCGACTGACAATTTTTCGATACCCAGGTTGAAAACTAATACTCCTATGTTTTTAAAGGCACCTGTCCCATATGGTGACCGATATAACAGATACTTTCCCCGATTTTTCCAGTTAGGTTGATATGCCCCTAGTGCAATAGACTTATTAAATGTATAATTTATTATATTACGTTGTAGGGAGCAACTACTTCGTCATACTATTTATATTTACATTATAATTTATGCTGTATTTATCTCTGTTGCGTAACAAATGTATTATTACTATTCTTGTCACGGTGAAGATATTAACGCGCCTCCACCACAATGTCACGGTGGGCTTTAACGTTAATGTCGCAAGGTCTAAACCCGTGACGGGGGTTTTGCTCTGGGGGGAGCACTCGCTTTATTATTATAAAATATCAAAAGCAAAAGGTACCTACCTTTAATTCACCGCAGGCCTGGCTTTCTCTTAAGGAGGCGAGGAGATTGAACTGTCTCAATAAAACACTACTTGTAACACACTTATTTATTAAACACTAAAAACAACTAGATGACAAAAATCGGAAGATCACTTATGAATTGTCTCATTCCGTTCGGAATGTGTCTTTTTATTACCTCGGTAACGCCGAGTCCGTCAATACCTTGCAGAATCTGCACATTCTGTCCGTTCGATCAACTTCCGTTGAACTCATCGAACGGACAGACAGGATGTCCTTTAGACACTATCGACTCAGTGCAAGGTAAATCAGCATTCAGGTTACCGCTGTAATAATTCTAGTACTATACAGAGTGTTGATTCGCGACATTATTCTTATTACTATTATTATATATGTCAATTTTTTTTAATGAGTTTAAATATAGATAAAACAATAATGTAAAATAAAATAACGATTATAATTTCGTTCCTTTGAAATTTTATTTAACTCCTTATGTATACTACAACATAAGAATTGCATTTACAAAAAAAAAGTGGAAATGAATTAGATAATTCTGCTATTTTTTCATTAGTAAGAAAATGTAAACATAATTCATTTCAATTGTTTGTTGATTTTATAACGACTAATATATAAATTGTTTATTTTTTACCACCATTTATATTTTAGCGATAAAAAAAGAGGTGTGGCCACCACACGACTTTCTTATACGTATAAGCGTTTCAAATTATACAAAAATGTTTTAAATTGTTTAAATAATTTTATCTTCTTTGAAAAATAAGCCAAATTTTAAGAATTTTTTATATAAAAATTATTTAAAATCCTAAATTAAGTACTATTCTCTTAATAAATCTCTACAGAATGCATACTTTACGAGACATGAGAATGAAAGTGCTGCTCGCTAAGAGTAAAAGAATTTTGAATTTTTTTATTATATAAACGGTATTGAAAACTATGTTTTAAATACTTTTATAATCGTAATATATCTGTATAGAAAGCTTGACTTGCAAGATATTCGCAAAAAAATTGATTTTCGATAAAAAATTTAATTTTGAGTACATTTGATTTCTTTATAAATTTGTTCAAACTTAGTAGTTGAGTAAATATTGGCAAAGTCTAAATTTTCACTGAATTAAACTACCACTTTCGGTCTACCAATTTTACTGAAAAAAGAGAAAAAAGATGTCAAGAGGGAGATTATACTCGAAAATACAAAATTTTGAATTAATAGCTCTAGCGGTTTGACCGCTATCGTGGACACACACATATAGAGACACAGACATTTTATAAAATTAATTTTTTCGGTATCAGGAGACTTCAGAACGTGGACATCTGCAAAAATCTCGAGATCGAACATTCCTATCATCACAATACTTTCTTATACGTAGTACAAGGGAACGTTGAGAAACAAATTATGAAATCATTCAATTGTAGTTTATTTTATTTACAATTATACGTACGATAAAAGGATTATTATTTATTTTGTAAAGAAAAATATCATGTTTGATTTTGTATGAAAAATATACACTTAAATAAATTTGCTGCCTTCCCCTGGACTATACAGTGTTCTTTTCTATTCATTGAAGCTTTAGTCACAGTAATAGTAGATGTAACTATATGTCATTTAATTAGATACTTTGTGTTATTAAGTTGATGCACGTAATACGTAAACTCTGCATATACAAGCGATTTTTTTTAAATCTTGACATAGGCTAACATTTTTATTTGAAAAAATAGGCCTGTGGTTCCTGAAGCAAAGTTTCAGGAATTAGTCCAAATAAAAGAAATGTGTGGAAAAAATTAACGCGTTGTTGCCAGATTGGGCGCTATTTCAGAAAAACATAGTTTCTTAAATGGCAAAACCGCATTTTTTAAACAATTTCTAATACATCGTGAGATTCTAGACAAAAAACAAAAAGAGTGCAAGTTTTTGATTAGAGTGGCGGTTTACGAGCTGATAGTGCATCAACTTTAATACATTTGCCAACTTTAAAGGAATAACAAGGTGGCTATGTTTGTCCCTGCTGTCATAACATGGCAATAAGTTCTGTGTAATCTTGAATTAAAATGGATCGTATTACACCTCAAGAGAAAATTGAATTAATTTGTTTGCATGTTGGTGGTTGAAGTTTGAGAAAAGCATGCCCTGAATTCCATGTTAGACATCTCAACAAACCTCGTCTTAGTCCAGAATTTTTAAGACAATCTGGTTAAGTTGAAAGCTACATGAAGTGTGCGTCCAAGGATTCGACAAAGTAAAAACACTGCGGTACAAGAAAATATTCTTTTGGAAAGTGTTGATAATAATCCTTGTTGGGCTGAAGATAGGCGGGAACAGATCAATCCTAAAATTAATGTTTAGTGTGGCATATTTAACAACAGAGAGATAGATCCTGTTTTCATAGAAGGGAATTTAACGTGTGCAAGGTACTTGACATTGTTACGAAATCAATTAGAAAAGTTCCTCTAAACGACAGAAGAATAATGTATTTTCACTAAAATTTTATTTACAAAATACGCTTGGACAATTGTTTCGAACTTCTCAGTTCATTCTCAACTGAACAAGAAAAGTTTTACTTAAAATTAGAATAGATATATTTGAGTAAGGTGGGAGTAACATTGTGAAATAAATTTAAGGGAGTTATGTATTATGGGGGTTTTCCTAGTAATTAACGAGAAGCAGCCTTAATAACAGGGGAAATTACGAACTCTGTTTGTTCATTTACTATATTTAATGATTTGTTTATTGCTTTGGATATTTCCATTATTTCCAAAAGGTCTAATCGTTTACTTTTATTTGCTGAGTGTAAAATTTCAAGATTATTTAATTATACCATGTGCTGTTCATTTATACCAGGGGTCTCCAAACTACGGCCCGAGGGCCACATCCGGCCCGCGGACAGATTTTGTCCGGCCCGCGGAGAGCTAGCATACTTGGAAACTCCTTTTAGAGAACATATTTTTTATAGCAAATTAAATTTAGTTTACTGAAGTATTCTAATTTTATGTTGAATAATTATTAATATGACATCTACATTGATATGGTCATGGGCTAACTACTCATAACATTGTTGTAGGCTTATTGTTATTGTTTTTGTGATAAGTTGGATAAAGAAACACAGAATTGTAATGAGTAAAGACATATATAATATGCAGAAAATTTTACTTCAGTATATAATAACTAACAAATTATTGAAATGAATCCAACTAACATTTTATACATTTTAAATAAAAACATAACTTATAACAAGCATAATGACATATGAAATACTAATGAGATTTGTGTAATTGAGATTTTCCACTGACAATAGTTTGTAGTTGTGGACTAATTTTACTTGTACCAATTATTAAAAGAGATTTAAGATGCTCATCAGTTAATTTAGATCTGTAAACATTTTTTGTGTACTTCATTTTGGAGAAGGTCTTCTCACACAAATAAGTAGCACCAAAAACAGAAAACAGCCCACGAGCAAATTTATGCAAATTATCAAATTGTGTCAGTGGAAGACTCTTATAAAATTCCAACAAAGATGAGTTTTGATATTTGTTCTTAATTATATCACTGCACTGTAGATCAATTATTTCCATTTGAAGTTCCGGGGCTAGGGTTTCAATGTCAGTATCAAAAGGATTCTGAAAAATCTTAATTTGATTCGCAATGGCATCAAAGTCCGAGAAACGAGTATCAAAATTTATTTTCAAAGCACTCAAAGTTTCGATTGCAAAATCGATAGGAAACTCAGTCTCAGTAGTGTGGCTGAATATTTCACATGTTTTAAAATGTGAAAAACATTTACTTCGTAGTTGTGATTGAAACAGTATCAATTTCTTCCGGAATGATTTGATATTAGTGTATAAATCAGGAAGATGCTGGTTTTCTCCTTGCAATCTCAAATTCAGTTCGTTCACATGTTTTGTCAAATCAACAAAGAATGCTAACTTCCACAGCCATGCGTTGTTTTGTAATTCAGTAAGAGGGCGATGCTTTTCATTCAAAAAAATTTCGATCACTGCTCGAAGTTCAAAAAAGCGCTGAAGGACTTTCCCACAACTAAGCCAACGTACGGCAGTATGATAAGGTAAGTCATTTTCACCAATCTCTTCAATAAATTGTCGGATTTGTCGGTGATTCAGCCCAAAAGATCTGATAAAATTAACAGTTGATATGACTGGTTTCAGAACTTCAGACATATCCAAACATTTTCCGCACAAAGACTGTTGATGAATGATACAATGTAAGACTAATGGTTTTAAACCACCGTCATTTTCTACAGCCTTTGACACAAGAGCGACCACTCCTTTATCTTTCCCACTCATGTTTTTGCCTCCATCAGTTGTAATACATTTCAAGTTTTTCCATCGAAGGTTCTTTTGATTAATGGCCATTTCAACTCCTTTAAAAATATCTGTACCAGTAGTTGTGCCATGAATACTATTCATATCAAGAAGTTCTTCATGCACTTCATAGCTTTTATCTACTCCTCGAATATAAATCAACACCTGAGCAGTATCTGACACATCCGTTGACTCATCCAAGGCCAAAGAAAACCACTCAACATGTCCATTTTTGTCGAACAGTTGAGAGGATATATTTTCAGCGATGTTTTCTACCCTTCGAGCCACGGTGTTTGCTGACATACTGACACTTTTTAATAAATTTACCTTTTCAGGGCACATTTCTTCGGCTACTGCAATTATGCATTCTTTGATCATTTCTCCATCGGTGAATGGTTTTCCACGTTTTGCAATTTCAAGAGCCACACGAAAGCTGGCACGCGTTGCAGCCTCTTGTTCAGTTTTGAGTTTTGTAAATGAAGATTGCTGCGATTTCAATCCGCGCTTCATAGCTTCGAATTTTTCTGTCCGCAAACTTCCTGTATATTTTGAGTAATTTTGAAAATGTTTTGTTTCATAATGACGTTTAATGTTATATTCTTTGAGAACGGCTATGCTTTCATTGCAAATCAAACATAGCGCCTTCTTACTGGACTCAATTACGAAATACTGAATGTTCCACTGATCTTTGAATTTTCTGCATTCACTATCAATTTTTCGCTTCTTTTCCATACTACTAAATCACACACAAAAGCAACAATTCAAATCAAAATACTGTTACAAAGATGTCTTAAACTTAAACACGCACAAACACGTTTTAAGGAGGTACGCACTATTTTATTTCACAACAGTGTCATAGGAACTGACTTGTGGTTGCGCCACTAGCCTTCTTATATATTCCAATTACTGACATCTAGAAGTGAGTGGAAGACACCAGAACTTTCTCGAACCAACGAGATTATTCTGTACGTGCTATTAGCGCCATCTGTTAGCGATAGAAGGTACTACCTATTTCCGCTTGTGTCCACCAGATGTCGTGTCACGTTACTCCTCATGGCTCGTACTCTACGACTAATCTAGAAATTACAGATAATGACAGGAAAATTAATAATATGCAGTGTTGCCGTTTTGCAGCCTTTTTTAAACGTTGCGTACTTTTTCGGCCTTTTTTTCATCAGTGGACTATTTCACTTTTTACCACCGGCAACAATGATAATATGGTTTTGGCCCTCGGAACTTACTGGAGTAATCAGTATGGCCCTAAGGCTGGAAAGTTTGGAGACCCCTGATTTATACAATGCTCGGATATACCTGGTATCAGGTATCAAATAACCAAGTGTGAACTTTCTTTTACCTTTATTATTTAATATGTTTCACCAAGTGCCTAGCGAGACCTCAATCAATTATAATGTATTTTCAGCAAGATGGTGCACCACCCTATTTTAGTTTAAAAGTTAGAGCCTATTTTGATGAGCTGCTACCTGAGCGTTGGATTGGAAGAAGAGGACCAGTAGAGTGGCGGCCCAGATCTCCCGATCTCACTCCTTTAGACTTTTATTTCTGAGGACATCTGAAGAATAAAGTTTATGTTAACGCTCCTGTGTCCATTGATGAATTAAAACTAGCCATACAATGGGAAATTCAAAACATAACCCCTCAAATGTTACATAATGTTAATAGAAATATTGTTGAACGTATTTGTTGCTGCAGAACCCAACAAGGAAATCACGTCGAACATTTTTTAAAAAATAAACGTTAGGTAATTAATTTTTGTTACTATGGCAGTTCTTTTAATATTGGAAAATAAATTAAGTTTAGGCACTATTAGCTCGTAAACCGCCACTCTAATCAAAACTTGCACTCTTATACGTAGTATAAGGAAGTATTGTGATGATAAAAATTTTCGACCTCGAGATTTTTGCAGATGTCCACGTTTTGAAGTCCCCTGATACCGAAAAAGTGGTTTTAAAAAAATGTCTGTGTGTGTGTCTGTCTGTCTGTGACCACGATAGCGGTCAAACCGCTGTAGATATCAATTCCAAATTTTGTATTTACGTGTATAATCTCCCTCTTGAGATCTGGTTAGTTTTTCAGTAAAATCGGTAGACCGGAAGTAGCAGTTTACTTCAGTGAAAAAATCGAATTTTGCCAATATTTCGTCAATTACTAAGTTTAAACAAATTTATAGAGAATTGAAATGTACTCAAAATTAAATTTGAGACAAATTATCTTAAAAAAGTTTTTCGAAATTCCAACCGGAAGTAGGTCTTTTACTCTTATGGAAAATCAGTTTTTTGCGAATATCTCGCAAGTCATGCTTTCTAGGCAGGTACATTACGAATATAAAAGTATTTAGATTATAATTTTAAATATCTTTTGTATAAAAAAAATTTCAAAATTCGGACCGGAAGTACCACTTTTACTTTTACCGAATATCGATTTTTTGCAGATATGTCGTAAATTATGCATTCTATATATATTTGTTAAGAGTACAAAAGTATTTAGAGTTGAATTTGCAATATTTTTTGTGTACATGAAATTTCAAAATTCGGACCGGAAGTGGCACTTTTACTCTTAGCGAATAGCACTTTTTTTCGAATATCTTGCAAAGTATGCATTCTATAGCGATTTATTAAGAGAATGAAAGTACTTAGAATAGGATTTTGAATAAGTTTTGTATAAAAAAATTCTTAAAATTGTATAGTTTGAAACGCTCATACGTATAAGAAAGTCGTGTGGTGACCACACCTCATTTTTTGTTTTGTCTTGAATCTCAAGATGTATTAGAAATTGTTAAAAAAATGCAGTGTTGCCATTTAAGAAAATATGTTTCTCTGAAATAGCGCTCAATCTGGCAACAACGCGTTTATTTTTTCCACACATTTTTCTTATTTGGACTAATTCCTAAAACTTTGCTTCAGGAACCATAGGTCTATCTTTTCAAATAAAAAAGTTAGCCTATGTCAAGATTTAAAAAAATAACCCTGTATAATTAATTTCGAAGAGCAAATTCTTATTGATCAAAATAATATAGGCAAATGAATAGAGTGATTAAGTACAAAAAGTGTGCGGTGATTTTAATATTGACCAATTAAAAGATTCAGACCATAAGTCTGATTTGAATAATCTACTATCCTCCTACGGCTTCGAAAACTTAGTTAATGAGCCCACTAGAATTGCACCTAATTCATCCACACAAATTGATTATATGTGTTCTAATTGCTCTCCCGATTCTGTTTGTGAAGTGGTTCATAATGGTTTATCTGACCATTCAGGTCAATTGTTTTCTAAGATGCACAATTTGGGAAAACTAAATGTAAACGCACCTGTAGGCGGGAGATCTTATTCCAAACAAAATTACGACACATTTGTAGCTAGTATATCCAGAGAGAGTTGGAATGAGATCTTCTTCGTCGATTGTGTTAATGAGGGCTTTAGGTTGTTTGTCGAAACTTTAAAATTTTATATTGATATTTCTTTTCCTATTAAAAATAAATCAATTTCGACTAACCAAAATCAGTGGATTACTAATGATATCCGTACATCGAGTGCTAACCTAAAATATTTGTTTCGTGTAGCTACTAAGTCACAAATTCCAGCAGACTGGGAGTCATATAAAAACTTTAAGAGAGAGCACAGAGCGAATATTAGAGCTGCTAAGCGACTGTACTTTAAGATTTAAACGTTTTATTCCAAAAAAACATGTACATACACATAGATAAATATATACATATACTATATACACATGTACATAACATGTCCCCTTCGGTCCTCAGCCTCATTGCAAGATCCTGGTTTTTTCCAGTTTCCCACACGAGCGGTATTGAGGGCTCCTGTGTCTTGTTTCTCTTCTTTTATTTTTTTCTGGATGTCTCTCAGGTTTTTTCTCGATTTTATTTATATTTTCAATATCCTCTTCTTGATTTCCTTGTGAAAGTTACGGTGGTCCAGGTTTTTTATTTTTGTTGTTAATTTGTTGTAGTCCTTTATCGCATCTGCTGTTGGTATTTGTACGCATCGTACTATTCTGTGTTTTTTTGCTCTTATGTGTGTGTGTCCTCTCGTTCGGTAGTTATGTATTTCATTGTTGGTTTGTAGTTTTATTTTTGTTTACAAATCAAGTTTCTTCGGCTCCTAACAAAACAAAAAAAATCTGGAGCATAATCAACAGGAATGTTGCTACATATGTCAGAACGTCTCGTGATTACATACAATCTGAGGAGGGCACTTTTTATGAACCTTGTGATATTGCTAATGTATTTAATCAATATTTTGTAAATATTCCTGTTACATTAAGTAAGAATTTGACACATCGTGGTCAGAACAACGGTAACATATTCGAGTCTAGCTTACATCCTACAATGTTTGTAGAGCCGGTAACACCGGAAGAAATTTACTTGATTATAATTAATTCGAAGTCCTCAAATAGTTGCGGCGTTGACGGTGTTTGGAGTGGTACACTAAAGGCTTGTGCTGATAATATTGTCATGCCTTTGGCCTTTTTAATTAACAAGTCATTGTCAACAGGAACCTTCCCTACAATTTTTAAAACTGGTAAGGTACTTCCTTTATACAAGAATGGAGATAGGGAGTATGTGCATAACTATCGACCCATTACATTGTTGTCTTCCATTTCTAAAATACTCGAACGTGTAGTCTTCAACAGGGTTTACAACTTTTTCATTAAATATAATATTCTTTCTCCGAAACAACATGGCTTTCAGAAAGAACGTTCGACTAACACAGCAATGTTAGACTTTTTAAACCAACTGTATTGTGAAATGGATTTGTCCAAGAAAGCAATTGGAGTTTTTATGGATTTAAGCAAGGCCTTCGATTTGGTTAATCACGAACTATTATTAAATAAAATGCATCACTATGGCCTTCGAGGAGTAATTTACAGTTGGTTTTCTTCATACCTTTGTGACCGTCGTCAAGTGGTTGAGGTGGAAGGCAAAAAATCGGGCTATCTTTACAGCGAGCGTGGAGTTCCGCAAGGCTCTGTCTTGGGACCTCTACTTTTCTTAATATTTATTAATGACCTACCTGCCATTTGTACGGAGGGTAGTTTGGTCCTTTTTGCTGATGATGAGTCATATGTGTGTGCCGGTGATAGTATTGACGAAACTCTCGTAACTGTGAAGAAAATGTTGCGTAATTTTTCCAGTTGGTTCAGTTCAAATGAACTTTGTTTAAATGAAGATAAGACGCCCAGATCGGGAAATTACAGTTACCTAATAAAATTAAATAAGAAATCCTTGAAACAGGAAAAATCAGTCAAGTTTTTGGGCTTGTACATTGATTGCGATATTGGCTGGGATACGCATATTGATGTCCTCTGCGGTGGACTGTCATCCGTTTGTTATGCTTTATTCAGGCTCGCTGGATTGGTGACCGGGGATGTGCTGTTGACTTATTACATCGCTTGTTTTCAATCTAAATTGACCTATGCAATAGCTTATTGGGGAAAATCTGCGAAATCGCGACGAGTTTTTCAAATTCAGAAACGCGCTTTACGAAATATGGCTGGTGTGCCAATGCGTTCTTCTTGCCGACGGCTATTTAGAGAATACAACATTCTACCGCTGCCGTATTTATACATTTTTCATGTTTTGTGCCTTGTTAAAAGTAATATTGGAAACCTTGCAAAAAATAATTTCAACCATAATTATCATACAAGGTATGGTAGTGATTTTTTAACGCCTAGGCACAAAACAACGACCTTTGAGAGTAATCCCATGTATGCTGGAATTAGACTATATAACAAATTAGGACCTGAAATTAAAGACAGCATAAATATAACTATATTCAAGCGGAAGGTTAAATCGTACCTTCATCAGCACTGTTTTTATAGTGTGGATGAATATTTGGAGGCCTAATTTTTATTATATTGTGAATTAGATGTAGAGGTGTGTGTGTTGAATGTTTGTATGTAACTGCTAGTTAGGTTTCTGAATTGTAATGTACACATTTTGACATATCCCATGTCGCTGTATATGTGATCTAAGGGACAAATATATTATTATTATTATTATTATTATTATTACAACAACATTACTCAGGCTAAAAAAATATCAAATTGCAAGCAATACGCTCTGCCGCCAAATGATTCAGATAATTGCTTTATGCTAAAATTCTACAATCAATAATGAAATTTTATCCGCTGGCATCATTAGTATTCAAAAAACGTAACGCATAAGAAAGAAGTTATCATACGTCCCTGTAAAAGAAATCCCTGAGAACGGTGATGAAAAGAGGTAGGAAAGAACTTTCCAGCTACCATTCAACAACTTTGTATATAGATTAAGGCTACCCTATTTTCCTTCTCTTCGCATTCAAGTCAGAAAGAATTTATCCGGAACGGAAGTTAGTAACTTTAAATTTACGTATGCTACTAGGTAGAACTGGCGTAGCTCCCACAAATATAGTTTGCAGGTGTAATACTCCGAGAAAGTTTAATTTCAAACGAATATGAGGTTAACATTCCATGTGCTGGTGGTAAAACCACGTTTGCGGAAACCACCTGGTGACCGCGTAACATAATTAAGAAGAGATATGTTTCGAAATATAATTACGAATATGCTCTGTGTATTATTACATGTAGTGATTCTTGTATATGTGAACCAGCTTAAATTGCAGCATCTGCAGATTCCAATATAGTGTTTGTGTTTCACCAGGAATTAGCAATCCGTTTAAAATCTTATCACAGTATTTACTTGAAACTAAAAAGGTGCGCGAACTAATTCATTCCAACGGGTACTCTAAGGAAACAAATGACGTGTGGCCACCACACGACTTTCTTATACGTATGAGCGCTTCAAATTATACAGAATTGTTCTAAATTGTTTTAAATAGTTTTACCTTCTTAGAAAAATAAACCAAATTTAAAATAAAAAGAAGCATGAAAAAATTATTGAATATTCTACTATAAGTACTTTGTTCTCTTAATAAATCTCCATAGAATGCGTACTTTGTGAGATATTCGAAAGAAAATGCTACTCGCTAAGAGTAAAAGTGTTACTTCCGGTCCAACTTTTGAATTTTTTTTATACAAAAGGTATTGAAAATTAAGTTCTAAATACTTTTATACTCGTAACCTACCTGCCTAAATAGCATGACTGAAAGGATATAAAAGTACTAAAAAGTGAATTTTAGGAGAATTTTATAAAAGTATTTAGAGCTTGAATTGGAATAATTATTGTATATAAAAAACTTCAAAATTCGCATCGGAACTAACACTTTTACTCTTATCGAATAGCAGTTTTTTGCGAATATTTCGCAAATTTTGCTTTCTATACGGATTTATTAAAAATACAAAAGTATTTATAGTTCTATAGTCCGTCTCAACCCCATTATGCAGTATAGGTTTTATGGTAATTGATTTCATGGTTGCCAAATGGTGTCATTGTATAATGTCGTTACAGTTCCAGTTCAATATCTGATATTTTTTGTAATCAAATCATAAACTATACGACTGTTTGTCATTTAATTGATGTATACAAAAAATTAATAGTAATATGAAACACTGAAAGGGGAGAATATATGGGAAGATGGATTAGTTAAAATATTTGTAATAATATAATCCTTTGGGATTGTTCTGTAGAAAATTATTTAAAATCTAACTGAATATAGTAAGCCAGAGTAAATAAATTAATATTTCAAAGAAATACTTAAGGTATACAATTTTCTTCGTTACTGAATATTGACATCTTAATCTACTATCCACTATAAATTCAGAAAAAGACAAAGTTAACCACAAATTTATTTTTCATAAAAAGACTTTTCCATTTATAGAAACAACTTAAATAACACATATTTATGAAAAAAATAACAATAACCACACATACACATATACTTTTATTTTTTAATACGTTACATGACTTATATAGTCTTATTGAATATTAATATGTTAATCTACATTCCGTTATACACATTTAAAGACACAAATTCATTTTGCAAGAACAAGTTAATAATACATGATAACATTTATGAAGAAACTAACCATGAGCATACAAAGGAGTAGGTTCATACATTGTTTTATTTTTCTTCAAATAATCTTGATGTGATGATGAATGTGTGACGTTAATTATAAACTCTTCAACATCGTCTTGCAAGTTATGTACTATCCACATTTTGTTCGATGTCCTTTACGTGGCCAATGTAATTCTGCCAGTTGTTCACTGTTACATTCCGATAATCCTCCACAATTAATTGTTGAATATCTCTTTGCTTGAATGTCGTATTGTCCATTTCAACGTAGTGCTTAACTTGTGCCCATATCATTTCAGTTGGGTTTAATTCACAATGATAAGGTGAAAGCCGAAGAACATAATGCCCTTTATTCCTTGCAAATTCATCAATTTTGTTTCTGTCGTACTGAGACCTAACCTCTGACACACAAGCCAACATGTCATTATCTAGTGGTATATTCTTCTCAGTAAGCCATTCAATAATTTGGTCTTCTCCGTGCAACTGTTGGAAACTTTTCTAATTTGCTCGTGTGATATGAGGCATTATCGAGACCAACAACCGAGTTCTCTGGTTTATTTGGAAGCAATTTATTCTTGAACCAATCTCCATATGTATCTGCATCCATTTCGCTATGAACATCAGCAGAATTTTTTTACAAAGTAAGTAAAGTAAGTAAAGTAAAGTAAATTAACTTTATTCTTGCAAAAAAGTCAGTATACAACAACAGACATATCGCAAAAGTCAACGGAAAAATAAACTAAATAAAAGAAATGTATATTCAGCACCAACAATAAAACCTTGCTCGCCTCCAGCATGAATTAATGCAAATCGAAGCCCAAGACCACTTGGTGATTTTAAACCAGTGCTGAGTCTTTGTGTAAAAGCTTGTCGACTGCTTTGAGTGTTAGTTTTAGTATTAATAAAAATTATTACTTGAATGCAGCCAGCGCCATCTGTGTTTTGTTCGTTGGCTTATGTACCTTTTAACACCAATAAAAATAGTTAGTGTCTTTACTGATTTCACGAAGGTTACATCGCTGTTGTTTTATTTATACCCCTAAGTTTTTTAAGATTGAGCAGTAACGTCAGTCCACTTTTTATTTACCGAGTGTCCTGCACATGCCCTGTAAACTTCCTATCTACTAATAGAAACTTAGCTCGGTTACAAACCATTAATAAAAGTTTTTGTCGCCTGCGGCAGGTTTGTAGCACTTTAGTAATTTATCTAGGAATTTTAATATTTTACAGTTTCTAAAGCCAGTTATGCTGGTATCCCTGCTGGATACACGCGTTCTATTTGCTTTCGAGTGTGTTTACAGTTGTTTCGAGGTTTATGTCAATATTTTCAGTTTGTAATTATTTGTGATTCGGTATTATACATGGAGGTAGAATATAACAGGAGGGAGCATGATTTTAAAAAAGCGGATTTAGCGCGTAAATGCGCAGAGCTATAAAGTGGTACTGCAAGTGCGACGCATAACGAGGCTAACCAGTGGCGATAGATTTCCGACAAAACCAAATGTCACGCGCCGTTTGAAATGGGTCATAAAGTGGTACTAGGAACCGGTCGACTGATACCGCAAATTTAGCATTGGCAGCATAGCGCACGATCCCTCCTGTTATATTCTACCTCCATGGTATTATATTAATTTCCTTTCTTATTACTAGTTACGTGTTTCTCCATTGTATTATACATAATCATTTATATTCGCTTTTAAAGTTAGTTTTGTTTTTGAAATATCTTAGGTTACTTGAACTGTTTATAATTTTGAAAAATGGTCAAGTGCATTATAACTGCGTGTAAAAGTTACCAGGAAAATGCAATTGTGCATATATTTCCTAGAAAACCCGAGGTAAGCATATTATTTTGATTTTCTGCTAAATTATCTTTTTAGCTTTTCAATACATAAAAAATAATCACGCAATGAAGTTTCGACCATATTCGATAAAATATGTACTAACTATATTCTTTTTCTTAGCTTTTTGAACAGTGGAAGATAGCCGTGGGACGAGAGGACATTAAAATTGAAAAGCGAAGAAATTATCGGGTGTGTGACTATCATTTTTCTCCACAAATGAAATTTACATCATATCATAACCGATCAAATTTGAAGACAGATGCTGTTTCTACATTACATTTATCAGGTATTAAAACATTAAATAAAAAAAAAGTATAGGTTTTATTTTATTTAAAAACTTTGATATTTGTCTCTTGTATACTAATATGTCAGCAATCATACGCATATATTCTATTATTATTAATTATAGTTAGATAATAAATGTACTTTAAATTAAATGCAAAATAAATTTATTACTAAAAAATATATTAGTATTATTAACCTGCGGTAACTCCTTTGTTTTATCAATTTTAAAACTCAAAAATTAAAGGTACATTCACAGGTATATATTTCAAAATTGCCGCTCGTGCATATAACGCTGTTGGCGACAAAAACAATTACTATTTCAAGTCTCGTGTTATTAGTGAAGTTAGCCATCTATATAAGAGTATAAGTATTTTATCTATGGTCCTGCATTCACCCATGATTGATCGGTATATAATACAGTTCTACCTGAAAATAAAACACAAGCAAATAATAAATTGCATAATGAACATAAAAGTATAACAAATTAAATGATACACTACATATACTTTCGTATATGAATTTTCTGATGTCTCGTAAGTATTTATGTCTCCACCTAATCATGTTATCTCTTTCAATAAGAATACTCTTTCGTCTCACTTTTTGAAATTCAAAACCCATATCAAGTGCTAGAAAAAGATAATATGCTTTCTACAAAGAACGATTTAACAGAAATTATATATAGGTAAATTAAAGACAATATAAAAGTTTACACACTACGGTAAAAACTGACAATTGACAGCAACGATTACTCATATACCCCATGCATAATAGAACTTGCAACAAGGCAACCGGATATAAAGATGGCGTTATTAAGAGGTGCAATATCCCTATTAAACATGTAGTGCATAATAGGGTTGAGACGGACTATAGTTGGTACGATTTTTCTATATTATAAATGTCAAAATTATTAACACTTTTACTCAGAGGTTTATTTTATTAAGAAAATACAGAATTTAAAACTTAATTTGGAATAACTTTTGTATACACATTTCGGAGCGCACTTACGTCAAAGAAAGTCGTGTGAATATTGGCCCGCGAGTCGCCACTGATTAAGACTAAAGATAAATCATTACACAGCGAGTTCCATATTATTCCGAGAAAAGGCCCTTTGTAGTCGATGCTTTTTTATCAATTTATAGGCTAATATTTTTCTCTCGCGGCGATCTCTTCGCTGCTTCTTCCGCCACCACAAGCTCTGAGGGAAAAACTCATCGTAATTTATGCAAATTAAAATTTGATAAAAAGGAACATGATCTTCATTACTACTTCGCCACATTATTTTCCGCATTTTCGAGCCACGCCAAACGTTAACTTCCTCATTATTAAAATTTCCGTGGAGTCATCGATCCAGGAAGAGAACGCCTAGCGCATAACAGAACTTGAAGTCCGTTGTGGATGTGATCCGTACTTCTCTCTCAAGAGGACAATAAAAAGTGTCTAGATGGCTGTGTGTTGTCGTATTGGGAACGTAGTTACGTCAGCTGCCCCCCCCGCCCAGCACGGTACCTATGTCACTGTAGAATTGAGGAGGAACAAATTTGTGTTTCGTGTTTATCGGATTAAAATCCAAAGTATTTAAGTTTATTTTCAAATAGGATTTAGAATAAAATATCCTGTCAAAGAACGGGACGTAACAGTTGAGTGAGGTACTTTTGCTGGAAGCAGACTGTGCCAGAATCTATTTACCCCTTCCTCTCTTTGGATACAGAAAGTTGATGTTGTAAATAGCAAAAATCAGACTGAACGGATGTTCCACCGTATAAATATAAAAGGACAGCTGCTTATCTACTTTTCTAATGTTTCGTTTATTTGTGGATGAGTTTATCCTCATAAAGAAATTAACGAAACAGACTAGTAACGTTATTAAAAAGATCACAATAAATATTACAATTACTATGGTTCTTCATCCAAATCGGTTTACCATGAGGTAATCTAAAGCGTATTCTTTTCTTTCGATTAGGTAAAGGAAATTTTGGATACACATCGAATATCTACAGTAAGGTATTCTTGTAATAAATCGCTGTAGAATGTATTCCTGTTAGATTTTCACTGTCTTGAAGTTAAGATGTGGTGTTTAGAGAGTCACACAAGCGAACCTTGTTAAAATGATAACATAAATAGTTGTGTATAGTTCAATTAATGAAACAGACGAGTCACGTTATGAACAATATCACTGTGATGTCAAAACAGTGTTGACAAATTTCATTGCTTGGAGCAAGCTGATGTTTGTAAATAGTTTATTAGGTTAGGTTGTGTTGCTAATTAGTTGCTATAAAAAATGTTTAATGTAATAAATGGTTAAATGATTTGTTAAATAATTGTTTTTCAATCAGCAACGGTACTGGATGCCCTTCGGAGTGGGGTGAAAACAAGCGTCAACGCTTGTTTCCGGGTTCTAGAACCTTCCAGAGAATTCGATTTTATTCCCTTGGCTTCTACGATGCGGTGCCTCGCAGTCGCACCAAAAAAAAATTATGCGAACGTACTAACATTCCATTCTCATCGTGTCATACAAAGGGATATTTGAGAAAAATTGGTGTACGTGACTCTAATATTGACTTTATAAAAAGAATTTTACCTTAGTTATAAGCGTGGTTATTCAGATGTTATTATTTTTTTAAGAAATAAGTACGTATTTGAAAATAAGATATAACGAATGATCTCATCAAGAAATTTAACAAGCTTGGCTGTGGTATTTATGACATATTGCTGTGGCATATAAATATTTATTTTAAATAACAATATTGCCATATAATTTATATGCTGTAACAACATACTTTTGTGTGTATTACCACACGTAGGGTATAGTCTTTTGTACACATTATACTCTTTAAATTATTCTTTACACACCAAGAACTTATAATTGGTTTTGTGTTTTATCTTATATTGTTGTGTCATGTACCTTATAACTATTGTGGGTCCTGGCAATGTTTGTGGTTCCTTCTTATTTGCTGATGATTTTTCTCTTGCTCATTATAGGGAAAGAGGTAATAGTTTTGTTCAAAGAAAAAAACTGTATGTCTATTCAACATAATCATGTATTTTTTTTTTATTTTGTAATTTATGGATTCAAAAATATAGTTTCCTTTATATGCACACCTTTATGCTCTAAACAAGATACATAATTGAAAAATGCTCATATCATTTATACCTAATGCCGGTTGTAATGTATGTAAATCTTTTGTTTATTTATTTATTCTACCAAACAAAATAAATATTTATCCTGCAAATAAACAAAAATAAACTTTTATTGTACGTTTATGAATATACTCATCGACGTTATAATATTTATGTATAGGCTTCAATTAATTGCTTTAGACAACCATTTGCACGTGTTGTATCGAGCTCTTAATCTATGCCTTGTAAAATTCTAATTTATTATTCGCTTAATTTGAAAGAAATTAATGATGTCTAGACAATACGATGAAGAAAATGCTCATTTTCACGTAACATCTCTCCAACTGACCAACACCATTAATCCTATTTGGTTGTAATTCCAACTATATAAATTCAAAATAAACCTTACAGGATAAATTATTTACTTGTCTATTTTTTTGTCCAACAATACATTGATTAATCATTCGCACGTAAAAATCAATGTCTGTCCAACAACTCGTATAACTTAATTTTGAAAAGAAATAATAAACTTACTTGTTATCAATAAATCTATTTTGAATGTCCATTATGAACGCTTCAAATGAATTCAAATGTATTAAATAAAATAAATTACTGTTACTATATGCGTTGAAGAAATAATGAAAAACTACAATATAACAATTAAAAAAAACTTATTCTTTAAGAGATCTTCCTTTTGTAAGTGTTCTGAGAAGTTCACCTCTCGGAGGTGTTATCAGAAAGTCTGTCTTGTCGAATCTTGTCTTCGTATTTATAGCGGCAAAAATAAACTATGTTGACCATTGCGCCCTCTAGTCCATGTTTAGGTTGGTACTGGAACACACTTTTCCCGTGAAATCGCTGCCCATATGTTGCCGCCTTGATTCACGCACACATACACATTTTGTTCTGACAGTTCACAATTCACTTAAACGTCAACATAACCTTCCAATTCAAAGGTCCCCTCTGCTTTGCACATGATTCCCAACGGTAGGTTTATTCTTGTTACTAATACCATCCTTCCTTGTGCTCGTCAATGAACCTATTACCTTGTTCATTGTTCGACACATACTTTTTCTTTCCATTTATTAATGTTAGTTTTACTTTTCTTTTAGTCGGAGTTCGCCTTGGCAAAATGGGAAACACGTCGAAGATAACCATTATTTTTCTTCCCTCACTGCCTGTCCCTGTAGAACACGTCTGTTTCTCCACCGCCTCTCTATCTTCTAACCAAGATCTTTCTGTTGGTGATATGTCGATCTGCAATAGACTTTACACAAGTTTTATATATTTTGTTGTTTTTTTTGTAGGTCATTCAACCGTATACGTCCGTTTTCAGTCCCTGAAGCATTGTGTTACGAACAACTCATGAACACAGATACCTTTTTATTTATTTATAATGTCAGCTTTTAAATACAAAAAATATGTCACTGCTGATTGCTTCCATGTTTTACACATTTTTATATCCTTTTTTATTTGTCTAGTAGTAAGCTAAGGTAAATTTTATTCTTTAATACTATTTATTTCATAAACATTTTCATAACATTTTTATTGCCTTATGCATATAAATTTCATTTCTTTTCATGATTTATAACCCATACTTTTTGTGTATCTTTTCTACAAAAGAAATATATTACTTATATTTATTTTGTCTTTATTTCATATATTTCTTTATTTAATAAATTTTTATTCTACATCATTTGTTTTATATTTATTTAATAAACTTTACTTTGCATATTTCATTATTTACTGTTATAATAAAAATTTGACTATAAGTATGCAACTTTGTATACCTTCATGTAGTTCTTGTTGCATAATTTTACTCAATAATATCTAAATAGGACTTTTTCTTATTTTTACTTTTATTTCTAAGCTTAAACTAATTCTTAAATCAATCTCTAAAACTATTCTTATTTTACAAATTTGCGAGGTCACAGCATATCCCTTGGTTATTATACTTTGTCGTGAATCGTCAACAATGATTATTAAAGCGTGAACGACACATATAATAACCATTGTGAAAACTCGCACAAATGATTATTAATCTTCTACGTCTATATAATCATAGAGCATAGATATGTGATTAACGATACTTAATGCTAAATTTCTTATAGCTATTGCATTATTTGATGCGTCGCATCTTAAAATAAATTCTTCATTAATATCGGGTAAATTTTCTATTAATGCTTTGCAAAAATTCTCTTTCACTTTTTCAAATACTTTGAGAGTTTCAGGAGTCCATTTAAATTTTACTCCCTTCTTTATCATTCTGAAAAGCATGAAGGCAAAATATTTCCTTTCATCCTTTTGTACTTTGCTTCTTTCATGAGTCTTTTTAAACTTGACTCCTTTCTTTCTAATTATAAATAACATTACTAAGAATGAACAATCATTTATTGAATCATTACGTATTGTTGCCAGCCAAAAAGTACGCCTCCGATCGGTCCTTTTGAACTGTTCGATATTTACACACATTGTTAATGAAAATATAACGCTCTGTTGAGCTTCAAAATAAGGTGAGTTTCTTGAATTTAAATATTTTGGTAGTATAGTGTCCCTTTGATCACTTATACCCCTTTTGTTTATTTCGACTACAGGATTGGTAAATGTTGATTCCGTTTTTTCTATAATTTTATTTTTTAACATTTCTTTAATTTCTAATTTGACTTGTTCTTTGTATTTATTGGGGACAGGATAATTTTTAACTTTAAAAGGTTGTGTTTCATCTACTTTTAGCCTGTGTTCATAGCCTTTTGCTAAACCAGGTTTATTATCAAATAACTCTTTATACTTGCTGACAAGATTGCTCACATGGCTTATGTATTGTTTATCGCAATTTAAATTCGTACCATCCCTATATTGCGTGAAGTCCTCACTTTGACGATACTTCACAGGATGTGCACACTTATTGTCTAATAAACTACTATCCATTTTATTTGTGAGATTTTGTTCAGCATTATTTATATATAAATTATTAATTAATATCTCATCTTCCTGTGTTTCCTTACACCAGGAGATTATTGAATTTTTAATATGAAATGTTTTGTTTTCCATATTTATTTTTGTACCATATTGACTTAAAAAGTCTATCCCCAAAATACAATTGCTGTTCAAATTAGGCACTATTATGAATTCTGTTAATAAATTTAAACTACCTATTCTAACATTTATCCAAAAAACTTTATCTACAGTAATGATGCGTTTCTTATTTGCATTTATTAAATTTACTTTTCTTGTAGGCATACAATATCCTAATTTTTCTATGTCTTTACTTATAATACTACTATCTAATAAAGATAATTGCGCTCCTGTGTCTAATAATGCTTCTATCTCTTCGTTCCCTATTTTTACTGTTATGTGTGGTAATTCCGTCGTGATTTTCTTTAGATCGTCAAAGTTATATACGTTTTGTACCTTCTTTTTCTTCTTGACTGGCCTTTCTAAAAATCCAACGAAGTCGCATTTGAGTAGGTAGAATTTACCCATTCTTTATTTGTCGGTAGTTGTCTTGAATCCTTGGGTATTGCACCTTTTGATTCTGTTTTTTTCTTCGTACTTATTTCTTCTTTTTCTTCACTTATTTGAACATTGTTCACTCTTCTTTCCCTCTCAGGGTTTCTTTCTTCCTTCCCATAATTCTGTTCTTTCTTCCTCTCATTTTCATCGTTTCTTGCTTTATTGTATGAATATGGATTGTTCCCATAGCTTGGCTTATTATATGTATAAGGGTTGTTTCCATAATTCTTTTTACCCTGATTTTGATTGTACCCATTATTATTGTACTGTTTATCTTGATTGTAACGAGGTGTCTTGTTTATATGTGGATTATTTCCATTGTTGTAGTTATTATTATCATTTCTGGGTGGATCGTTTGTATATTTGATGTTTCCATAACTCTTGCTGTTTCCCTTCTCATCCACATCGTCTAATCTCTTGACCAGTTCCAGGAGTGCTTCAATGTTATCAATTCCTTGAAGTGCCACCGCCTGTGTAACGTTGTGGTCAAAGTGTGCTGCTAGCTGTGAAACAATATCACTTTCTTCAATGGTTGGTTGGATGTATTTAAGAAAAGAATATTTTCTTATGATGTAGTTTTCTCTAGAAGATCCAGCTCTGTATTTGCCAAACACTAAATCGTGTCTAATCTTCCTCTGCTGAGTCTGTCCCCAGTACTGTCTCACAAAACGAATCTCAAATTCTTTGAAATCCACTACTTCATCTATTATCATATCGTACCACTGAAGTGCATAATCCTTCAAACAACCTCTTATGAAATGTAGCCTTGACATCTCATCAGATATTCCCCTCATGTATGTTTTTATCGTTCTCATAAACGCCATTGGATTATCTTTGTAAAATCCTGAGAATTTTGGTATATTCTCTGCGCTACCAGGTATTTGTGTCAAAGATACACTAGGTGTACTAACCCCATGTACTTTGTTCTCTAACCCTTTTATAGTGTTTTCGAAGTTTAAAGTTTTGTTTTGTAGGGTCAACATTGTGTCCGTACAAACACCATATTTTATTTTACAATCTTCCACTTGGTGTGAAAGTTCTTGTATTTGCTCTTGATATTGCACATTATTCCCTTTAACTTTATTTTCAAGAGAATTTATTTTCTCATCTACCTTATCAAAACTAGCTTGCGTTTTGGCAGATCTTTCGTTGATTTCTTTTATTATGAATGTGCCTTTACCTTCACATTTCTTTTCATTAATGTTTATTTGTTTATTTAAAGTTGACACTGACTGTTCTAACTTTAATTCTACTTTTGCATTTAGCTCTAAAGTTTCTTTTCTTAATTCCATGAGAACCTTGTCTAATCTTGAGTTTATTTCTATTTTATTTTGTTCTAATCTTTGATTGCTTTCCTCAAATTTCCTGTTCATATTCAAATTATTTTCTTCTAGTTTTTGATTTATACTTAAATTATTTTCTACTAGTTTTTGATTTATACTTAAATTATTTTCTACTAGTCTTTGATTTAAATTCTTATCACTTTCTTCTATTCTGCTGAATAGTTTATTAAAAAGATTCTCAATTTTTTGTTCACCAGTTATGCTACTGATGCTTTCTGTTTGTACGTTGCTATCAAGTGTTTGATCCTCTGATTCAGGTTTTTCTGAATCTGAATCAGAATATACCGGACGATTGTCCCTGTATTTAGTGAACTGTGAACCTTCACCATCATTTTTATCTTTATCTGCCATTTTTATTCTATTTCTAACTTATAAATTAATAACTAAACTTATCTAATTAAATACTATTCCTCTTTCTTTATCCCTTTCTAAATAAGAGAAATTCACCAGTAAATGAAAATTAAGGTAATCTGTCTCTAACTTGGACACTGAATAATTATTCTATTTACTAATAAATAAAAAAAATGAAACAAACTTTGTACCCATTATTTGTACAAAATAAATTATTATTTTTTTGTTTAAACATTAAAAAAAAATTGCATTGCTTCACAACGTTAAATGTTATGTAAATAATTATTGACAAACGAGAAAATGAATACAATGCTCCACTATGTTAAGCAACATTAATTATATATATATATATTTTTTCTTCTTTTAAACAATTATGAAAAATAATGCATTGCCTCTCTATTTTGGGCGTTAAATAAATACATGATTAATAAACAACAAGAAAAAGGAATACATTGCCCCACTACGTTGAGCGCCATTTATATTAATGCTGTGGCATATAAATATTTATTTTAAATAACAATATTGCCATATAATTTATATGCTGTAACAACATACTTTTGTGTGTATTACCACACGTAGGGTATAGTCTTTTGTACACATTATACTCTTTAAATTATTCTTTACACACCAAGAACTTATAATTGGTTTTGTGTTTTATCTTATATTGTTGTGTCATGTACCTTATAACTATTGTGGGTCCTGGCAATGTTTGTGGTTCCTTCTTATTTGCTGATGATTTTTCTCTTGCTCATTATAGGGAAAGAGGTAATAGTTTTGTTCAAAGAAAAAAACTGTATGTCTATTCAACATAATCATGTATTTTTTTTTTATTTTGTAATTTATGGATTCAAAAATATAGTTTCCTTTATATGCACACCTTTATGCTCTAAACAAGATACATAATTGAAAAATGCTCATATCATTTATACCTAATGCCGGTTGTAATGTATGTAAATCTTTTGTTTATTTATTTATTCTACCAAACAAAATAAATATTTATCCTGCAAATAAACAAAAATAAACTTTTATTGTACGTTTATGAATATACTCATCGACGTTATAATATTTATGTATAGGCTTCAATTAATTGCTTTAGACAACCATTTGCACGTGTTGTATCGAGCTCTTAATCTATGCCTTGTGAAATTCTAATTTATTATTCGCTTAATTTGAAAGAAATTAATGATGTCTAGACAATACGATGAAGAAAATGCTCATTTTCACGTAACATCTCTCCAACTGACCAACACCATTAATCCTATTTGGTTGTAATTCCAACTATATAAATTCAAAATAAACCTTACAGGATAAATTATTTACTTGTCTATTTTTTTGTCCAACAATACATTGATTAATCATTCGCACGTAAAAATCAATGTCTGTCCAACAACTCGTATAACTTAATTTTCAAAAGAAATAATAAACTTACTTGTTATCAATAAATCTATTTTGAATGTCCATTATGAACGCTTCAAATGAATTCAAATGTATTAAATAAAATAAATTACTGTTACTATATGTGTTGAAGAAATAATGAAAAACTACAATATAACAATAAAAAAAAACTTATTCTTTAAGAGATCTTCCTTTTGTAAGTGTTCTGAGAAGTTCACCTCTCGGAGGTGTTATCAGAAAGTCTGTCTTGTCGAATCTTGTCTTCGTATTTATAGCGGCAAAAATAAACTATGTTGACCATTGCGCCCTCTAGTCCATGTTTAGGTTGGTACTGGAACACACTTTTCCCGTGAAATCGCTGCCCATATGTTGCCGCCTTGATTCACGCACACATACACATTTTGTTCTGACAGTTCACAATTCACTTAAACGTCAACATAACCTTCCAATTCAAAGGTCCCCTCTGCTTTGCACATGATTCCCAACGGTAGGTTTATTCTTGTTACTAATACCATCCTTCCTTGTGCTCGTCAATGAACCTATTACCTTGTTCATTGTTCGACACATACTTTTTCTTTCCATTTATTAATGTTAGTTTTTCTTTTCTTTTAGTCGGAGTTCGCCTTGGCAAAATGGGAAACACGTCGAAGATAACCATTATTTTTCTTCCCTCACTGCCTGTCCCTGTAGAACACGTCTGTTTCTCCACCGCCTCTCTATCTTCTAACCAAGATCTTTCTGTTGGTGATATGTCGATCTGCAATAGACTTTACACAAGTTTTATATATTTTGTTGTTTTTTTTGTAGGTCATTCAACCGTATACGTCCATTTTCAGTCCCTGAAGCATTGTGTTACGAACAACTCATGAACACAGATACCTTTTTATTTATTTATAATGTCAGCTTTTAAATACAAAAAATATGTCACTGCTGATTGCTTCCATGTTTTACACATTTTTATATCCTTTTTTATTTGTCTAGTAGTAAGCTAAGGTAAATTTTATTCTTTAATACTATTTATTTCATAAACATTTTCATAACATTTTTATTGCCTTATGCATATAAATTTCATTTCTTTTCATGATTTATAACCCACACTTTTTGTGTATCTTTTCTACAAAAGAAATATATTACTTATATTTATTTTGTCTTTATTTCATATATTTCTTTATTTAATAAATTTTTATTCTACATCATTTGTTTTATATTTATTTAATAAACTTTACTTTGCATATTTCATTATTTACTGTTATAATAAAAATTTGACTATAAGTATGCAACTTTGTATACCTTCATGTAGTTCTTGTTGCATAATTTTACTCAATAATATCTAAATAGGACTTTTTCTTATTTTTACTTTTATTTCTAAGCTTAAACTAATTCTTAAATCAATCTCTAAAACTATTCTTATTTTACAAATTTGCGAGGTCACAGCAATATGTATTTTTAAACTTTGAATATATTTTGCGTATCAAGACTAATAATTGTGTACAGTAGGAGCCAAAAGAATGATATTACAATTAATTTGGAATTCTTAAGTAATTTAGTAATTGCTAATTTAAGTAAACAGATATTATTTAACATTTTGAAATTAAATTAGTCAGAAGTGCCAAAAGCACGCAACAGTTGTTACGAATTGTATTAATGTGTTCTAATACCTTGTCTCAGAATAAGAAAGAGTGCTTCAAATATTCCGCTAGGATACGGAACATAAATTAAAAATGCTATTTACTGAACAATTTGACATACAGGTAACAGTTAAGAATGTAATTTGTCAACAAATTTGATTATTTGTTCTAGTAAGTGTACAGAATTAATATTAATAAAATAATGAATAAATACATGTGGACTTTTGATATGTCAAATCAACTCGGAATTAAGAGTAAATATGATGTTTGACATAAGCTATTCTGGAAATCTCAAGCTTATAAATATTTCATATTTTCTTTCCAATATAAAAGGAAAATGTGTTAATATCATAATTTACTGATATTTAAGTTTATCAAATTTGATAGTAAAATTTTAAGGAAAATGTAAACTGATTTTAAATTCATTATATAAGTGTCTCAAAAATACAACAATATAAACTATAACTATCGGGTGTTTAGAAAAATTTGAAGTCAAATAGGTGTTGAACTGAAAATCGTATGTACTAACTTAAGTCTATGATTTGTATTAAATATTAAATGTCAATTGTTGTCTGTCAATATTTATAAGAATCTAATATTAAAGAGAATAATTTTTATATTTTTGAAATTTGAAAATAGTGTTTATTAACATACTCAAGCATTCATGGTTGAATCTTATTTTCGAAATGGTCAAAAGGTCGATGGATTGTGGACGTACTGTATTCAAGTTTGTTTGGAAGAATTTCGTGATGAATTTCCCAACCTCGGTTTTAATTGTAGTAATCTTCAATTTAAACTGATAAGAATTGTTCCAGTCTTTCGACTAACTAGTAGTGTAGGACGATAAGAGGGTTGTGGGCGACCAAAAGTCCGGACAGAAGAAGTGATTGGTTGTGCTAGATGAATAATAACTGATGCCCTTCTGGGTTGTCAGTTGGTTCTTGTTGATAGCTAATCTTGCATGATAGTAGATTCTTTTATAATTATTTTGGAAGGTCAATTTCCAGATGGTGTAAGGCGAGAAACTATTATGAAACAAACTGAGATATAGATACCACAAACATCCAACACTCTTAGCCCGGTCACCCAGTGGAGCTGGTCATGGGTGAAGTAACTCCAGTTGTTAGGGAGTAAAAGAAATAAAATTATTCGGCGCCACGTGCTTTACTTAAGAGTGCAGATTGCTCGGAAAAGCACGAAACGGTATAGTCTCAAACTTTCGCTTGATTCCAAAATCCCCTGTCTATTGACAATTATACAAACAAGAAATTCATAGGTGACGAATAACCAAAAACATTGGAACTAATAAAATACCCCCTGTATAGCATCAAGACCCCAAACCCAATGAACAAATCCCCAAATTTACCAATGATCCACAACTTAACTAACAAAAAATAGAAATTGGCAAAGTTCAGGCTGCAGTGCAAAATTAAATGCACTTAACGCCAAGTTATTAATAGAACAAAATTTAGTTTATAAAACCAAAAACAACAGTATGGCTACCTAACTAAAATACAACCTTTGACTGAGGGCCAATCAAGGCGTTCAACGCTCGTACGTGAATTTTATTTTGATCAAAATAAAGAACCGTTTACATAGTATTTATACAATTATTCAAATTCATTATTCAAAGAGCAAAAGGAAAAGAAAGGGCGTATGGCCGGTATACGAAACAATGTCTTTATAACAAATTGAAATTAAAATTGACGTAGAACAGATCTAAATCTAAGCCATATGAACTTCAGTTCCAGTGTTTCCAAAATAAAAAACTACACTAAATAGTAGGAGGTCGTTAGCAAAATAAAACTAAATTAATCAAAAAAAAATATATCAACATGAACTACTGGAATTATAAATTGATAATCTAAAAAAAAAAAGTAAATTTCAATTAGCGACCTTCCTATTTAAAATTTTAGTAATTAAAGACGTGAATTTAACTGATAAATATACAAAAAGATAAAAAAGATAACCTCTGAATCTACAATTTTACAAAATTTAAGCAATTATAAACTCAGAGTCTACAACTGATACAAAATTTAAGCAATTAAAATGTCATCGGTAATATTTAAACACAATCACAAAAGATAAAGGATAATGTTAACACTTAACTCAAACTCCACCGGACGACATCACCAGGACCAAGGAACACAATGGTACGTAGCCTATTGGGAAAACCCATAATAACTTCCACCAATCAACGAATCTTCGGATGGCGATGTACCCAAGCATTTAAGTTTCAAATAAAATTTGTAAGTGGATTTGCACTTAGGATCGAATCGGAAAAATGGTAATTAACCCTAGTATACGAAAACCTTCCATAAAAACCCCAAATATAAATCAAAAAAAAAATTTCAATCAAAATTCCACATAGAAAAATTCCTAAAAAAAGACACCAAAAATTAATCAACGACTCTGACAAAAACGCGACTCAATCGTTCTATAATTAAATAGAAAAGGTAAAAAAATACCTGCTAGATATGCAGCAATAACAAAAAAGATGCTCTTTCACTAGCAACCACGTGCAGCGGCTATGGAAAATGCTTCCGATTCCGGAAAATATTTACGGCACGATACTTCACAAGCAGTAATTTAAACAGCCTTACAAATACTCTGCGCAATTCCAAAAATAATTAACTATGCTAGAGTAAGAATATATTCACAATAAAATGTTGAAGAGAAAATCTAACATGTCCGACTGTCAGCGCGTCGAAAAAGCAAATGTCGGAAGTACTATCGTCAACCGGGGTCAACCACGACGAAACTTCGAATAAACAACAAAATTACTAAATATTTAATGAAAACGTCAAAAACGTACCGGAAAATTTATGATAAATGAGAATAAAAATTTTCAGAACCAAATATCCATTGAACCGGCAAAGAAAGAATGAGAAATTAATAAACAATTAATTAAGAGGGACGTTTACCTATCGAAAATTAAGGCATCGCCGTTTCGCGTTTTTTAAACTCATTTTGTAATTTTAGAATCTCAAATTTGGGTTAATGATGTAAAAGGCATAAATTTATAATGTCAAGGTCAGTTTTTGTACTAATTTATTTTCTTAAGAAAGTTATGTGTTATGTGTTTTAGAAATAACCATAAAAATGCATGAATTTGATTAATGTATACTAACTAAGGCTGGTACACAAAAGAAAAAAAACGGCCTCTACGCGCCAGCTGCACATTTGATGTACAGTAACATTCAGAACTCATGTCTCCCTAATATATTGCCGTGCGCGAATAGTATATCTACTTTAAAACGTAAACATTTCCCGGCGAGCACTTACGAAATCTCGATATATATGTAATTGCCGCCGGTGGGATAAGGAATTCATTCATTCAGTAATATTCGAACAGTTTAAAATAAATATAAATAGAGCGGTACAGTTTTTATTACAGTGCAATAAAGAAATAAATACGTGTGTTAATTTATTCGTAGTAGTTTTAAGTGTGTAAATATACAGACTGTTTCAAAACATTCGCACGAGTTGTTTATTGCGAACCCGAAAACGCAACAGTATATTCATCATTATTTGCAAATAATAATGGCTGAAAATCAGCGTCGTGAAACGTCGTTAGAAACAAGGGGTAAAATTATTGCCCTTTGGCAATGTGGTTACACTAAGCAACAAATTGCGGATGAAGTGGATTTATCGGCAAGCAAATGTCATACAAACCGACAGTTCATTTGTTCATTAGTTTGTTGCATTTACAGACAAGACACATTCAGCGTTGGATTTCTCGTTACCGGAACAACAATGTTGAAGACGGATCACTTCGGAATTTGCCACGTACCGGCCGGAAACATTGTTTAAGTCAGCACAAAATTGCTCAAATAGAACAGTGGGTATTGACAAATCCCTTCACTACAACAGAAAAGATCAAAGAACAACTTGGGCTGGGTTGCTCAAATGTTACAATAAAATACCAGCTAAATAAAATTCCTGTGTAGAAAACTAGCGCAAAAAATAGAATTGACGAACGAACACGCGGAAGCTAGAGTACGTTTTGCGAGAGACAATTTAAACAGAGATTGGCATAACGTAATATTTAGTGATGAAAAGATGTTTTCAACCTTTGACGATTCTGCGAAAGTTCTATGGCGACGTAATTTAACAAGATATCAACCCAAACATGTTCAGCCTACTCGAAGAAGTGGTCGAATAAGCTGTGCATTTTGGGGTTGAATGTGTGCTGCTAGGCCTAGAGAACTAGTCGATTTACCAGCGAAGAATCCGTTACCATATTAGAAGATATTTTGCTACCAAGTGCCCGTACTTTTTTTTCCTGATGGTCCCATATATTTTATTCAAGACAATTCACCCATCCATACTGCTAACATCGTAAGAAATTGATTTGCGTATCAAGAAGAAATTCATGTTATACCATGGTCTGCCCGATCGGCGGATCTTAACCCAATTGAAAACCTCTGGGGTCCAATGGTCCGCAATTGGTCAGATGATGCTAACAGAAATGTAAGGAATGTAGAAAATTTAACTAATTTGTTTAATACATATTTTGGAAATTATATTGTTTATTGTGGTATTTAATTACAGAATAAAATGTTTGTTTTATATTTGTGGTATTATTACATATCTTTAACCAATTGGCCCTGTTTAATCAGCAATTATTAAAAGGATCATAACCCTAAATTTTGATTGATTTGAAGACCTGCGTATGTTTGGATAACTTTTTAAACCATAACATAAATTTCACAGAGATATGATAGTTAATAATTGAATACTTTTTCTTTTATGTTAAAGGCGTTTCTTCAACGATATTAGAATTTTTTGCAAATGAATTTGGTGCAATAATTATGTATACGCACATATTTACAAATATTTTCGTTCAGTAAACAACCTTTTAAAAAGGGAAAATAAGCATATAATAAAAACACACAGTGTTTTTATAACTGCGCAGGCGAAAAGAATACACAAGCCACTGTAATATATTTTAAAGTAGATATGCTATTCGTAGATACCAGTTTATTAGGGAGACATGAATTTTGAATGTTACTGTACGATATAAAGAAAAAATCAAATTTATGTAATTATTTTTAAAGATAAAAAACATTAAACAGTAAACATTGTCACACACATTTTACACGAGGTTTTTCGCGTCCTCTATCCCCACTTTACGGTATCTCTACCGGTCCTAGCGAAGACGAAAATCTATCGGCTATTGCAGACTTAAATGCGTTTGATTACAAACTGTCACTCGCATTTAAATGTCATATACAGGGTGTCCCAGATAGTGTGCTCACCATTGGGATCTCGTAAACGGTAAGAGATAGAGAGTTGGTTAAATGAGACAAAATGTACGTGACACCTGGGTTTACTTTTTTAAATAAAAAAACTGTTAAAAAAATGAACGATACGTGCGCTATAGGGGAAAAACTAAAAATCGGCAATTTTAATTTCGTCGTTTAACTTATTTCATGTAAAAGATACCGAAATACTATTTTGACATTATGAAGGTACTTTTTTACGCAGAATTCAAATTTGGTATTGCAACCTCTGAAGCTTTTATACGTTTCGAGATTTTTATACAAACTTTCTTATTTTAAATACAAATCGTAGGCGGCTTTGACTGTATCAAAAAGAGCATAATTTGCTGATATCAATGATGTATAACACTTTGGGTTTATTTGTAGAAATAACAAAGTTACAAGAATAATTAGCATATTTTTTTGTTTTATACTTACCTATTCCTGGAAACAAAATACAAAAATGACTGAAAAGTAAATAAAACACTAACTTCACATACCTAACTATTTATTTACTACTAGTAAATAGATAAATTACATTAAATGCTCAAAAAGTCCTCCATTGTTATTGATACATAACTGAGCTCTTCTTAGTGTGGAATTAATCACTTTTTCTAAAATACGTCCATTTATCCGATGAAACTCTCTTAAAACACAAGCTTGCAGTTCCTCCACATTATTAAATTGTGTTTTATACACCTTATTTTTTATGTAACCCCAAAGGAAAAAATCCATTGCGGTTAAGTCTGGGGAACGTGCAGGCCATGAAATGGGTCCTCGGTTACCAATCCACCGATTACCAAATCTATTATTTAGGTAATTCGTAATAATGTGAGCATTATGTGCTGGTGCCCCATCCTGTTGGAAATACATATTCGCAGTTAGATTAAGCGGAATATCGTCTAGAAGATCTTCTATTTCACCTTGAAGTAAGTTCAAATAGCGTTCACTCGTTAAATTGTTATTGAAGATAATAGGTCCAACTATTCTTCTGCCGATAATACCGCACCACACATTGAACCCAAAACGTTCTTGATGTCGAGCTTCATGTAGAGCATGGGGATTTTCTGTCCCCCAATAGTGAATATTATTTCTGTTAAATAACCCATTGTTCGTAAATCGAGATTCATCTGACCACAACACATTAAACAGAAATGTAACATTGTTGTTATTCTGATTAATGTACCAATGACAGAAACGAGTCCGCCTCTCTGGGTCTCCTGGTTGGAGTCCTTGGCTAATGTGGACTTTGTAAGGATGATATCGATGCTTTTTTAATATTCTATGGGCTGATGTTCTAGGGATTCCGGTGTTGTTTTCTATTTCTCTTGTGGAAACTTTTGGATTTTCACGCACCTGATTTAATACAATAACTTGGGTTTCCTCATCTAATCTTTTTCTATTTCTTTTCGGTTTACTAAAGGCACCGTATGTTTTTAGATTTACTTCTAATCTTCGAAATAAAGTTTCGTGTGGTTGCCGTCGATCTGGGTACAACTCCAAATAATGATTAGCTGCATTCTTTGAATTTTTGTGAGCCAATATGTAACTTTGAAGCATATCATATTTCTCTTCATTATTAAATTTCTCCATAACGTGAACAACAATAAACAAGTAATAAAACGAACCAAAACAACAAATGCGGTGATTTTTAAATAAACGAACAAAATAGCAGACTAAATAACACAAAAATAAACGGATACGTAACTTGCTTGTAAATAAATTTGACAGATACTACTCATTGTCTTAATAATTCAATGCTGCCTCTGATGTATAGCCTATGCATTCATAAGGATACCAAAAATAGCACAAATATCATTATAACTTTGTTATTTCTACAAATAAACCCAAAGTGTTATACATCATTGAAATCAGAAAATTATGCTCTTTTTGATACAGTCAAAGCCGCCTACGATTTGTATTTAAAATAAGAAAGTTTGTATAAAAATCTCGAAACGTATAAAAGCTACAGAGGTTGCAATACCAAATTTGAATTCTGCGTAAAAAAGTACCTTCATAATGTCAAAATAGTATTTCGGTATCTTTTACATGAAATAAGTTAAACGACGAAATTAAAATTGCCGATTTTTAGTTTTTCCCCTATAGCGCACGTATCGTTCATTTTTTTAAAAGTTTTTTTGCTTAAAAAAATAAACCCAGGTGTCACGTACATTTTGTCTCATTTAACCAACTCTCTATCTCTTACCGTTCACGAGATCCCAATGGTGAGCACACTATCTGGGACAGCCTGTATACATATAATATTCGAGTGTATAATAATATAACAGTTATGGGCAAGCGAAAATTGGCTAATTATAAAACATCAACAACATCAACACTTCCGTAAGTACTCATTCTTTATACATTACGTTTCCCATCTATAGTATTCCTTTAGCTATCACAGAATCTGTGAATAAAACCGAAGCGCTGCGACAGAACCGAATATCGTCTACCTCCACCTACTCACACCCCCTTAGGTCTACCCGTCCCGCGAGTAATATAAGTTGCATAAGTTTCTATTTGTTGGTAAACGCCACTCTTAAACAAACATATTAATCAAGAGGAAACTAGTCCCCGACTTAATTTACACCCAGGTAAGAAGAATTGTCTAGCCGGACGGCGCAGAAAAAGCCTGTATTGCAAATGAAATTTAAGAAATAAAGACCATAGATCCTCTATTTCATTTTTAATTAAGAATGCAGAAATAAACGTAACTTGAATAATAATTAATGCAATGCAAGAATAAGACGTAACATCGTCTTACAATTTTAAATGAAGAGATGCACTTATTTCTATATCGTATAATTTGTTTACAAGAAATACTCAATATTGATTATCCGCGACAAATAGCATTTTGTGAATGGTTTTTCAAATTTTTTTAATCATGAACACCTTGAAAAAACTTTCTTTTTGGACGAATTATGGTTTCATGCTAGTGGATACTTTAACTCACAAAACATGAGAATGTGGAGTGATATAAAGCCCAATAATTTTTATGTTGAAGCTCCTCTAAATCCTCAGAAAGTTGGTTTTTGGTGCGCTATAAATAGGAGAAGGACTAATGGTTTACTTTTTTTAATGGTACCTTGACTGCACAAGGGTATCGACAGGAAATACTCTTGCTTGTTTCATCTTGGAAAATCCAGTTATCACTAAGGAAAACAAATTATGTACATTTTCATAGCAGCTATATACTTCCAAAAATGTAATTCGTTTTTTATAATGTGTGGGAGTTCCATTAATGTTCGTTTATACTTACTGTTTTATATTTAAAGCGCTTGCTACCCCCTTCAATTAAATTATTAGTGTTGAAACGTTTTTAATATAAATAATAGAAGATATTACGTCTTGAACTGCTAATAGCTGGAGTATAGTCCATCATTATAACGATCTCTTTCGAAATACATGGTTAATGAGCTGGTGATTTCCTTTGTTTATTTACCTAACGATTTACGCATGCAAACAAACGAACGTGAATAAATGATATTTGATAGAATAAAATGCTTGCAAACTATATTGCAACTATGCACATTTGCGGTACCATATAATATATTCCCTTAATCGAGAGTATTACTAGAATTATTAGGTATTTTGGTAATTTAATGCTTCTTGGAAGTTAACTGTTAATTACGTAACTCGTCTGTGTCCTTAAATAAACTATATTTAATTTTTCTTAAAATTACCTATGTTATCACTTGTAATTACACGAGAGCTTTCTTTTTTCCGGATAAATTTTCAGTTTTTAACGAAAGTTTTAATTGCTGGGTAACTGTGCGAAAGAAATTGCCTCCTCGATAAAACGACGAGTCCGAAGGACGAGGAGGAAATCTGTTGATTCCAGTTACCATTTAGCAACTAAATTTGAGTTTGAAAACAGAAAATTTCTCCGGAAACAAAAAGGAAGAGCGAATGTAATTCGGTAAGATAATTTACTAAATGTGTAAACAATTACTGAAACATTTATTACGTAGTAATTATATTATTTAAAAATACAGTTATTAAAAACACAGTTCTTATACACTTTGTGAAGATTATTTACAATGAGTTTTTAGATTTTATGCCATAACAACACTTTACAACAAACACTATGATGATAAAGTATACAAATTAATGTCGGGTCAACCAAGACAATACGAAAAGCTTACTGTTGCGTCGACATTGACAGTTCGTCGATTTTATGACATGACAGGAAAACACAAATTGTTGTCAGGTCAACCAAAAAAAAAACTTTTTGCCGATGTAATATCGCATACTGTAAATTGCGGCACTCAGCTTATCAGCAGTCTGTGCTACCTACATATGGAAACCAGCTAAGCCTTTCCTCCACTGTGAGTCCTAAAAACTTTACGGTTTTTGCAAACTGGATCCGCTGCGCTTTTTTGTTATTCATTTGTTGACTATTGTTCGAGAACCATTCTTCAGGTTCAAACATAACTATTTCTGACTTGTTATTTCTATACACCTTCGACAATGCGTTTTCGATTATTGAAGTATTATATGTATATAAGCAGATGCGGTCGGCTGGTATATTCACTTATATCTTTTCTCGTAAAGGCACAATGGGCCTTCACCACGGAGATGATTCACCCTGTATATTTACAACGGCAAATATGTACATGAAAATAAACGTAACTTTTCAAGAAATGATCACAAATACCTTTGCGCGTCACGTAACAAATACTCTGTCTGGGGACTTAAAATATACAACAAGCTAAACGCCGTGGACGGTGGTCTGGAGAATGCTTGTCGACGAAAATATGTGCCAACTGTTAACAATTTTCTTATGGACAATGCTTTCTATTCGCTGGAAGAATGTTTGACTTTCTGATGGTTTTTAAAAAATATTTAAAAAGTATTGATACAAACAATCTAAATACGCTTTTTCTTGAGTATGACATTAAAATTTTATTGTATTTGTATTAATTATTTTGTCTATAATGTGTATGACGTGCTTCTTACTAGTGTACGATTGTATCATGGAGCAAATAAATCATCTTGTCTTTATATCTGTTCAGGTGTGATACATAGATATTTATTATAGATTAATAAAATAGTTTCTTACCTGGAAAAGTATTAGTGGGTTAGTATAAAATGTGCCTCGTGGTGCACAATTTCATTATTTGTAGATAAAGAATATGTATGTATTGTCGCGAATCAACACTCTGTATAGTAGTAGAATTAATACAGCGGTAACCTCAATTCTGATTTACCTAGCGCTGAGTCGATACATCCTGTCTGTCCGTTAGATGAGTTCAACGGAAGTTGATCGAACGGAAGGAATGTGCGGATTCAGCGGGGTAATGACGGACTTGGCGTTACCGAGGTAATAAAAGAAACATATCCGAACAGAATGAGAATTCATGTGATCTTCCGATAGGAGGATCACTTGCGATCCTTCGCAGTTACTTATTATTGTGTTTCCTAGTTGTTCTTAGTGTTTAATAAATAAGTCTGTTAGAAGTAGTATTTTATTCAGGCAACTCAATCTCCTCGCCCCTTGAGAGTCCAAGTCCGGCGGAGTAGAAAAGGTAGGTGCCTTTTGCTATTTATTATATAATTATAAAGCGAGTGCTCCCCCCAGAGGAACCCCTCGTCACGGGATTAGCGGTCTTTGCGACCGTAACGCTAAAGGCAACCGTGACATTGTGGTGAAGGCGCGTTAATATCGTCACCGTGACATCGTGGTGGAGGCTGCCGTTCCGATTTAAATAAATAATATATTGTTAGAGCGCCAAGGCGGTTTTTAGAATACTAAATATACGTATTTTAGGACTAAAGACTATATGTAATATTGTGGTCTAGGTAGCCATTCGATTTTTTTTTAAGAAAAACGTGAAATTAATTTTCAAAACGTGAAATATCGATTTTGTAATGTGATTTTTAAGTTGATAAAGTGCCGATGCGTTTTTTTAGAACATCAAACATTATACGTGTTTTAGTAGTTACTATTATATGTAACAAGTGTTGGCGTGTTTGAGGATAATATTATAATTTATGTTATTGTAGCTTCCAGGTAAAAATAAAAAAATAACAGGATTGTTTAATTGGTTGATACCTATTTTATTAAACAAATTAAGAAAATACAGTAATTATTATCAGTATTTTATATTATCTATAATAGTTTTATTTATAATTAAGGTTTTTTTTGTGTAAATATGGTACCTCAAATAAAAATTTGCTGTAGGTACTTATTGAATAAAATGTTTAATATACGATACAACTTAAGATCAGGGAAAAATAAAGACGAATACGATTTAGAATTCACTATAGATGAGAGTGCTTCCAGTCGCTCTGATAAAATGCCGCGAACACCGCCGCGTAGAAGTTCGATCTAAAAAAAAGTAAATAAATAAATGAATAATTATAGGCGACATTGTGGTTTAGGTAGCTATGGCGCATATATATTTTTTTAAACCGAATCGGCGATCTCCACCACAATGGCACGCTATCAATATATTATTTATTTATCAGAAAAAGAAAAATATTGGGTATAATTATATTATTTATTTATTTATTTATTTTTTAAATCGGAACGGCAGCCTCCTCCACTATGTCACAGTGACGATATTAACGCGCCTTCACCACAATGTCACGGTTGCCTTTAGCGTTACGGTCGCAAAGGTCGCTAATCCCGTGACGAGAGGCACCTACCTTTTCTTCTCCGCCGGACTTGGACTCTCAAGGGGCGAGGAGATTGAGTTGTCTGAATAAAATACTACTTCTAACACACTTATTTATTAAACACTAAGAACAACTAGGAAACACAATAATAAGTAACTACGAAGGATCGCAAGTGATCCTCCTATCGGAAGATCACTTATGAATTCTCATTCTGTTCGGATATGTTTCTTTTATTACCTTGGTAACGCCAAGTCCGTCATTACCCCGTTGAATCCGCACATTCCTTCCGTTCGATCAACTCATCGTTGAACTCATCGAACGGACAGACAGGATGTATCGACTCAGCGCTAGGTAAATCAGGATTCAGATTACCGCTGTAATAATTTTACTACTATACAGAGTGTTGATTCGCGACAGTATAAAAAAGATTTCTCTACGACAATGTTCAAACAAAAAAATAGCATACTATTTTAAAACATTGCTTTTCTTAAAAATGTTAATAGATCCTTTAGTAATGTAAAATTTATAATTCCTAGGCCGCATCCAAATATAGAAGATCTTTGACAGTAATTAGGTTGATCTTGGCAAATTGTTCTCTTGGTGTGTGCTGGATTGTACTTAAATGGCTAAAATCATGTGCGCCAAATTCTAAGCTTGCACGAGTATTAGAGTCAATAATCACATTTTGCAAATAACTGTTTTATTTCATATCCTGAACGAAAGTTATATGCTGGTAAATTTATTTCAATATCTGATAAGATTGAGATCAAAAGGATTAAATTAGTTTAATTTTCTCATTTCGAGGGTTATTGATGCAGTTAATGGTAATTCAGCATGAAAGAATTTTGTATTGAAATCGTCATCACTAATGGCTTTCTGGGTAAAATTAGTCATTGTGTTCACCATTTTTTCTTCTTAAATTCTCAAACAAAAGGAAAATGGATTTAAATTACTTAAGGAATATCTTAATACATATTTAGAACGCAAATTAAATTATGTAACTTTATCGAACCAATTATAAATTAGACGCCCCTGTTCCGCTGTTATTATCATTTTCTTTCATCTTTTCCATCCGAATGTAATTCATTATTTAAATTAATGAAATGTGCCATTAGCGAGTATCACATTAGGACTGACAGCAATTGCTCGGAAAAATTAAGTCAATTTTCAATTTGAATTGCTGGAAACTATGTAATAAATTTTCCTAGTTCGCGCCGTTCGCCTTGTCCGATCGATTTAACTTTTGCATTCATCCATTCGTCAAACGATTTAATTGAAAGAGGAAATGATGTAAGGGGAAACCATTACCTTTACTTTTCAATTACACTGATGATGATGATAGAATTACAGTTCCGTGTCATCAATTAAATTGTTATTTGGACTCAATCACAGTTTTATCTTCAGAAAAACGTTTAATCCATGCTAAAACAGATACTCGCCATCCTGTATGTGAATTCTTCGCTTGTTTATTCAAAACCATTCCTAAATATTGAGAGGTCTCTCTAATACAGTGGTTCCCAAACTTATTTTGCCTACTGCCCACTTTGAGAATAAATTATTTTTTAGCGCCCCCATTTTTTCACCTACTCAAAAACCACTATAACTTCAAATTAAATTAATTATTGTGAGCTATATTAGCGGAGATTAAACATTCATTCTAAACGAGACTTTTACTATGGGTTATAGTAAAAGTCTCGTTTAGAATGAATGAGTTAACTTGAGACCTGAGCGGCGCTCAGGTCTCAAGTTAACTTTTACGGGCTACACCTGCCAATGAGAATGATTATTGAAACGCAACTTTATAGTATTCAGACAAAGTATCTTTTATTCAAAATTCAAAATAAAACAAACATAATCGATTCTAATATAAAAACTAATGTGAAGGATGAATCTGATGCTGTTTAATAAGTTTGTTGATATCAGGTTCCAATTTACTCAAGAACAGCCGCAAGTCACCACGTTCGGTAACATGCAAACGATTTCTCTTTTTAGTAAGCAGCGTTGCTACAGCACTAAATCCACGTTCACACAAATATGACGATGGGAATGCTATCAAGAATCGTTGAATGATTGACCACAATCCAGGGTACAATTGCGGGATCGGTTTTTGTAGCCAAAATTCTTGGTAGCCATTTTTGAACTTGATTTTTATTTCCTCGTTCGTTGTCAATTCTATAAGTTCTTCTTCCAGATGTGGTGATATTGCTGTGTTGACATTTGAAAACGGATCCAACACCCAGTCTGGTATTTCCAAGTTCAAAATATCCTGGTATCGTTCGGTGAAGTCAATGTGGAGCTTTTCCAAATGTTGGCAGTAGGCAAACAAGTCGTCGTTACTGCAGGATACTGATAAATTCGGAAAATTATGAAACTCACGTCTGCCCATATTCTTTTTGTGTAGAAGCAGTTTGGCTGCGAAAGCAGCAACGACATTTTTTGTTTTAATTAAATTTAGTTCATCGCCTTGCAGTTGGAGATTCATGTTGTTGAACAATTTATACAGGTCTGTCATGTAAGCTATATCATTTTTTGATGTAATGAGCTTGTTGCGCAATTCTGTATCTTTAGTTTCCAAAAACTCTATCACAGAGTCAAACAGGTTGTAAAATCGAGTCAGACAATTGCCTCTTGATAGCCAACGAACTTCGGTATGAAACAACAAACGGTTGAAATCTTCGTCATTAGTAACACAAAGCTGATGAAATAATCTATCATTCAAAGAGCAGTTACGGATTTTATTGACTGCTTTGATGACATATTGCAGTGATTGAAATAGTCGTTCACTTAAATTTCTAGCAACCAAATGTTGTCTATGAATAACGCAATGTACAGCAAGGACATCTGGAATTTTATTTTTTACGTACGCTATGAAGCCTTTATGGCACCCTGTCATAGCCGGAGCGCCATCCGTAGCAACTGATATAATATTTTTCAAGGGAATCTCTTTCTCATCACAAAACTTTTCCAATGTATTGAATATGGTTTCGCCTTTTGTATCGGTCTCTAAATTTCTAGCAAACAATAGTTCTTCACATATTTTCTCATCTTTAATAAACCTCACGTAAGACAGCAACAATGCTTCATTAGTTGGTAAAGTGGACTCATCGAGCTGAATTGAGAATTGACTAGTCCTCAGATGATTGCACAATGATTCTTCTATGTTTCCGGCCATTTCATCAATTCGTCTTTGCACAGAATTATTACTCAAAGGAATTTTTCCGATAATATCTGCGGCCGGTTTATGAAGCACAGTAGTTATTACTTCCTTTATTGCTGGAAAAATTAACACTTCTCCGATGTTGTGTGGTTTGCCTTTTTGAGCAATTAACAAAGAGATGTTGTACGAAGCTCGAAGTCCGTCGTCATCTTGCTTAGCAGCCGCCGAAAAGAGTTTTGCTACACTTGGCCGAGTATTATGCTTCTTCTCTAGGTCTTGAAAATATGCTACATTCTTGTCTTTCTTATCTGGATGCATTTTATTCAAATGATCTTGAAGTCTTGAAGGCTTCATTGCTTCATTCGAAAATGTTTTTAGGCATAGAAGGCACAAAGGCGACGATGGGTTTGTAGGATTTTCAATGAATCCGAATTTAATATATTCCGCACAGTATTGCCGTCTCTTCTTTTTTACTTCCGACATTGTTTTGTTTTGAGAAATACGTAAGTATAAGTGTTGAACTTAAGTACTGCTTATCTATTACGCGCGAAACCGCAAATGAAAATAAAATAAATATTACGTTGTTTATATAGGATTGCATAAGCAGCACGCACCGACAGGAATAAGACAAACATGCATAAACTCGTTTATCTCATTCGACGCTCAATCGTACTCAACAAGTAAGAACAAGTATTCTATGAACCAGCCGATTGATACAGTTGCCTTTTTATTTGTTTGTTTGTGTCTCTTTTCGTTTCGAAACGGAGCGACCGATTGATATGTTTTTTATTTTATTTATTCAATAAAACAGGACAGATATATGAACTACTCGGAGAGAAATATCGAACTGAGTTGGTTTGAGCAATCTCTTAATTAATATTAGTTGATGTTCACAAGCTGTAGTCGAGAGTAGGGATGGGACATCGGTGGGTAAACATCGATATCAAACATCGATGTTAACATCGTTGATCAACATCGATGGTTGCAAAATATCGACTACCAAACATCGATGTTTTTAAACATCGATAATTATATTTATAGATTTATTTTTTGGCAGTTTAACAAAAACTTTATTATAACTTAATTAATTTACGTCCTTAACAAAATGATATAAAAGATATCACTATTCAAAAGAAATAATAAAAGAAATATATACATTTATAATATGTAGTTAACTTTAGAAACTACTCAAAAAAAACTATATAAAAAAACAATATTATGCAATTACGCATGAAACAACCACATGACTTAAATCGTCTGATACTTAAAAAATATATACATTTACGTGTATCAAAGCTTTTTAAGAGAACGATTTTTATTTGGGATTTTATAGTCTTGCATTTTTTTTTGACTACGCTGGCAAATACCGAGATACATATGGATATGGTTTTATATTTCTGATGTGTCATCTTGCATTTAATACGTGTATCGTCGTGTATGATTGTACGCACTAGGGAATTTCCCGAAGAAGTATACATCGGTAATGTCTATCTCCCTTCTTTTTCTATGAAAATACGTTTACCTCCTTCACTTATTCTGCATGCATACATAATTTAACTTTTATTCTGCACATTAAAAGTACTATAAATTTATGTATTTAATTATATATTATTTAAATATTTATACTGAGTAATATTTAAAAGAGCCTAAAATGAAATATTCGAATTCATATGATATAGCACTGTGTAATTTAAATACTTCTTTTATTCGTAGACAATTTTACATCCTCGTAGCCTGTATGTGAGCTGTTAATTTGGAAACATTTTTGTATTTGTCAACAGAGGACGCTGTTTTATTTTGTGATTAGTGCAAATACATTTTGTCAAGCTTAAAAGTTCGATGTTCACTATATTTCTTCTAACATCGATAGTTTATCGATAAATCTAAATTGCAAACATCGATGCAAAAACATCGAACATCGATCCTAAAATATCGATGTTCAATGAACATCGATGTTTATCGCCCATCCCTAGTCGAGAGTCGAGAGCTCAGTCGGTGTCTAAGAGTCCTCCTAGATTCTAGATGAAATTACAAATCGCCCCCTAAGCCTTTACACAACGCCCCCATTTTTTTTCTGGGTCTCTTACCGCCCCCCTTTAGACCTGCAGCGCCCACAAGGGGGCGTTATCGCCCACTTTGGGAACCTATGCTCTAATAGGACATTTCCATCCATGTTTCGAATAGTTTGGTTGGCATTTGCAATAGAAATTATGTTGATATTCTCAATTAAGTGTTAGATGGTAGTAGCTCTTTCGTATTTCATCGTTCCCGGTGAACTCATTATTCGTTTAAATATAAAGTTTTAGCACAATCGCATCTGTAGTCTTTAAACTATTGTTAACCAACCAGCATAATCGGGAAGAAAGTTCTTCATATTATTTTGGCATGGACTAAGGTCAGTGCAAGATGGGTGCCGACAATGCTCACAGCGCGTGGAACGTTACCGTGCGTTTTTCAACTTCTGCAATGAAGGCAGGGATTGTGCATTGAGTCGAATTGTTACTGAGGATGAAACTTGGGTTCATTATTATGAACCTGAGTCTAAACAAACTCACAAAACACAAAACTCTATTATGTGGCGTAAAAACGCACACCACCACCCGAGAAGTTTAAGGCAGGGGTTTTTAACATTTTAGTATTTGCGACCCAATTTTCAATCACAACTTTCATCGCTCCCCCTGAAATCGGGACGTAATTTTAATATTAGTTTATATTACGAGGGGTCGTTTTTATATTTCCGGATTAGGCATGAAAAAAAAGTTTCGAACAGCAATAAAAATTTATTTTTCAATATAGTCCCCTTGCTTTTGGATGCAAGTATTACATCGTTTCAATAACATCTCTAACCCATTATAAAAAATTTCCTTTGGTTCGTCTGCAAAATACCTTTCAACAGCCGCTATAAGTTCGTAATCGTCCATAAATTTCGTTCCTCTTAGAGTTCTTTTGAGATTAGGAAACAAAAAATAGTCGCACGGAGCGAGATCTGGACTATAAGGCAGCTTTTGCAAATCTTGATTTGTGGACTGGTGCATTATCGTGAAGCAACAGGACACCTTGCGTCAGTTTTCCGCGCCTTTTCGCTTTAATACAATCTCTTAGGCGATGTATTAATCTTGCGTAATACTCTCCTTTTACCGTACTACCCTTACGTAGATAATCAATCATTAGTATTCCTTGACAATCCCAAAAAATCGTTGCCATTATTTTTCTTGCAGAAGGGGTGACTTTAAACTTCTTGGGAGGGCTAGAACCCTTAACATGCCACTGCATTGATTCTTGTTTTGACTCAGGGTCAAAATGATGGACCCAGGTCTCATCTGCGGTGACAAGTCGACTGATAATTAAACCTGGTTCGTCTCCACAAAGCGCCAAAAATTGTTCACACGTCTCCATCCGCACACGCATTTGGAATGGCGAAAGCATTCGCGGAACCCATCTGGCACTAACTTTTATCATTCCAAGGTATTCGTGTAGAATTCTGAAAACCGTGCTTTCTGAAACTCCTAATGAAGCTGCTAATTGTCGCATCTTTAATCTTGCATCCTCCAGTACCAAACACTTGGTTTTTCAATAACATCGGCGGTGATCACATCAACAGGCCGACCTGGACGGGGACCATCATCCATTGATTCTCGGCCATGTTTAAACAATTTTGCCCATTCGCAAATAGTCGACTTTGAAGGACAATCATCCCCGTATACAGCTAACATTTCTTCACGAATAATTTTTGGAGATTTTCCATGTTTTGTCAAGAATTTTATAACTACTCGATATTCAAGTTTGTGCATTTTGATACGTGGCATCTCAAACTGACAGATATTAAAACTAATACTGCTGCAATTGTTTTGTAAATTGTCAAAGTCGTTACCAAGGCATGTATGATAATAAAACACTATAATGAAAAATTATATTAAAATTGAAAAATGTCTAGTCCGGGAATATAAAAACGACCCCTCGTATATATATGATCATCAGCAATTTGTAGAATGGCAAGGAACAAGATCCGCCATAGTAAAGATGCGACATGGTGTTCCGCAGGGATCAATTTTAGGTCCTTTACTATTGATTATCTATCTTAATGGCTTAATAACATCCGCTGTTAGTGGAGAATTATGTTTATCTGCTGACGGTACATCGTTTCTGGTCAAGAGTTGTGATGAAAGTACTTTATCCCACGAATCTGTGCGGATAATGCAGGAAGTTCGGGACTTGCTTCATGAAAATAAGTTGTTACAGAACGAGTCAATAACCAATAAAGTAATATTCCATAATAAGCGCGAGTCTGAAGCTATGCAAGCAAAATTCCTGGGCTTTTATATGGAGCATACCCTTACCTGGACGAGTCATGTGGAGCAATTGTGTGGTAGGTTGACAGCAACAAGATACTCGATCAGGCGTATCAAGCGTGTATCAACGCAGGAAGCGACTAGGTTGACGTACTACTTATGTTTTCATTCTGCTGCTTCTTACAGAATACTTTTTTGGAGGCAGTTTTGCGTGTTTTCTTAAGTGTTTGGACTACAGAAGGCATTGGTGGCATTATGCGATCTGAGAAGTGTCAACAGCTGCAGACAACATTTTAACAAACTCAAAATTCTTACATTGCCAAGTGTTTATATATTCTCCGCACTTAATTATATACACCAGAACAAGAAGAGTTTTGCGATCCATGGTGAGACTCACGACTGTCCCGCCAGATCGAGTTTGCACTTTCAGATCCCTTATCATCCGATAGCCAAAACCCAAAAATATATAGATTTTTGGGGTCCAAGACTTTTTAACATAATATCTCCCGAGATTGGAGCGCTATCGACGCGCAAGTTTAAAGCAGTAATCGGGAAATACTTAATAGAGCATAGTTTTTATACATATGATGAATTTCAAAAGGGTTTTTGATATCGTATCGTATTTTTCTGTGTTATTCGTCTTTTTTTACAATAGTTGTTTTTTCTTGTTTTTAACATGTATTTATGTTTAATAATTATATAAGTTTTATTTATTTATCTGTACACATAATGTCTGACGTTTTTGTAAAGTTAATGTACACGAATTAACACTATTATTTAATTTAGTTGTATTTTGACGCAAAAGCTACACTAGGATCTTGATAACGAAACTTAAAAATTGATTACAAATTAATTTTGTACTGAAATCTATTGTAAGCGTAAGCATACAAAATTTTCTCATTTTTTCGTCAATTATTATATCAATTCTGCTTATCAACATTCAAAATAAATTAATGCATAGCAATAAAGATGATTATTTAATAGCCTATGTTCGATTTTGTGATGGTATGTCAGCAGGAGAAAAACCACTATTCTGCAAACCAATAGAACTCAAAGCAACAGCACATGCATTGTTTGCTATTTCAAATGATTTTTATTTGTGTCCAGGATGCGGAGTTAAAAGCATTTCTAACGTCCACTGCCACCCATTCCTTGTTTGAGGCTCTTACCATCCTGGTCAGGTCCTCTATTGCATGCACAGTTGACTTCCTCCGCACAAAACCAAATTGCCTCTGCGACAGCCCGCCCGAACTCTCTAGATCCTCCTTAAGTCTGTACTTTAACAGACGTTTGTAGATTTTCCACAGGACGCTGATGAAGCAGATAGGCTTGAAGGTGGTATCCTGCGCCGTTGACTTCCTTGGTAACAATACTACAGTGTCTCCCTTCCATTCCGCTGGAAAGCGTTGTTGCCTTAGCAGATGGTTTAGAAACCCCAGCAGCACTTCAGGAATCTCGCCATGAGGCCTCCATTGCCTCTGCGCTTAGGTCATTGGGTTCTGGAGCTTTACCCTTCTTCATTTTGGCCACGGCGCTTCGCAGAAAACAGCGACCTCTTCCACCCTTTCTGCTTATCTTACCAAGGGTGTCTGCCTTTAATGGAAATGATCTCTCAGTACCTTTATTCTCTGCTTTATTGTGGGACTGTACTGGGTCGACAGTATAGCCAGGTGGCGCATGGCGACCCTGAAACCATCCCCACCATGCCGTCTTTCAGATCCTCTAGTATCTTACTCCAGTATTGCTTCTTCGCCGTTAATATTAGGTATTTCAGGTGTTTTTTTGCATTCTTATAGTCTTGTTTTTCGGGTAAGGCAGACTTTTCGCTTCCGCGGCTCCTGTTCATTCTTGTCCACTTGCGGCGCAGTCTGTAGCATTCCATCCTCCTGGACTCGATGTCCGCGTTCCACCAGAGAGGGATAAGCCGCCTTCCTCTGGGTACCGTGATAGTGCACTCTCTGTTTATCTTGGTGATTGTTCTGAGAAAGCTGTCTGGGCTTGTCGCATTTGCTACATGGAAGTGTTCTCTAAGCTTCTGGACAAACTTACTTCTGTCCAGAATATATTGTCGGCCTTTATCTTCTCTTGCGACCCCACTTCCCACCTCTAATTCAAAGTAGATGTGATTGTGGTACGTGTACAACTCACCAAATATAACCTCCCATTTTGTAACTCGCGTTTCCATTCCGGCTGTGGCCCAGGTAAAATCGAAGAAAGACTTACTGTTCCCTCTCTCAAAGGTGGGGGTGTCGCCCGTATTCATGGTGCGCATGCCAAGCTGCGCTGCCCATTCCATAAGATATTCTCCCCGAGTATCGGTAACTGCAGATCCCCACATCGCGGCTTTGGAGTTAAAGTCCCCTGCAACGACTGCCTCCACATTTGCAGTTTTCACTTCGATGAGTACATGATGCTGAAACTCCTCAGAGTCTACGTTAGGACAGCAGTAACACCCGATAAGGCACCAATTCTTCCATCTCAAGCACACGTAACCGTCGCCCCTGGAGTGTCCGCATATGCCCAACTCTATTGTTCTTAGGTAGATAGCAACGTACTTCTTTTTGTCTAAAATGTAATTATATTGCTTCGAGATTGCTATATTTGGTTCGCTTATGAAGAGTATATCGACGTTCCTTGCATATGCAGTGCATAGGCCAGATCGTGTGCAGTCATTATTCTACCCAGGTTCATTTGCAGAACCCTAAGCTTTTTAAATCTATTACGTAGTGCCATGTTTTGTGGATGTTTTCGCTCACCTCTGTCGACTTCTCAACTCGCGGAATTTAGGACATCTAGTTGTACCTGCCCGGTGATCTTCCGTTTTGCAACTTGGGCAATAGTGTACCCTTTTACAATCTTTAGCCTTGTGTCCCGGCTGGTTACAGTTGACGCACACGTTTGAGCGATCCGGTCCCTGGCATGCTTTTTTGCCGTGACCGTACTCTAAGCACCTATAGCACCTAGGTATTATTCTCTCCCGGATTCTGTAACTCACCCATCCAATTCTTATTCTTCCAATATTCGACAGGGTGTTTGCGTTCGCCTTACTAGTGGCGACCGTGGCGATTTGTTTTCCATCCCTGCTAGGCCTCATTGATTTAACAGTGATTGCTTGGTGCTCTTCATGAATTACTTTGCTTAAGACCTCCTCCACCTCTTTTGCAGTCGTTGTAGCATCTATATCCAGTATATGCAGGTTCGCGATATTTTTGGGCATCTTTATTTCGGTATTTGTTTTCCTGCTTATTGCTTCCTTGAGTACTGCGGTTTTCTGTCTGCCTCTTTCTACTTCGAGCATTAGGTCACCACCCGTTGTCCTCTTTATAGTTTTGACTTTTACCCCCACCTTATATGGGTCCACATTTTCTTTAATGGCCCTGAGCAGATCGGCGTAGGTTATGTCCCCGATTTTAACTATCAATTTTTCAGTATGTCGTGGTAGTTTATTGTTTGACAGTACCTTCTGATTGTTTCTACCGTCCACTTCTATTATGATGCATAAGTCTGTACTTGCAAGCACGTGCTCACATTGTTTTCTTATATAATCCTGTTGCAGTCCCTCACTTAGTATTAGGTTCATTTTTCCGGGGTGCACTTGCATTGCTTCCTTCAGCTCTGATAGAGCATTGTATACCTCTTCTATATAATGTACTCCGCCCTTGTTTATCTTAAGGGGCGGTCGATGTCTCCGGCATCTTCTGACTTTCTTGGTTGCAACCATTTTTATCACGTAGTCTATTTGCTCCATATTTTTACTAACCAGGTTGTTGCCTTCTGGATAGATTTGTGCCATGTTTCTCAGTGTCCTATTTTCTTCCGTTGCTTCTGGGTTCAGGAGGATCGCGCGATCTCCCTCTACATTCGGATTCTTTACGTTCGACTGTTTTAGTTTGGTCATGACATACATATCCTCAGGCCACACTTTATCCAGCTTGCCGCTTATGCCTGCGAAACCTCTTTTCTCTCGCAGGGCCCCGGAAATTTCTATTCTAAGTATATTTTCGGCTTTCTGTTCCTCTAGCTTCATATCGTCCCAGTCCGCCTGGATACTGGCTGTTTTACTATGCGTGGATGTTTGGGTTCCCACGTCCGCCTTGTCTTTATTTTCCTTTTGCGTGGGGGCATAGTTGCTTCTTGTGGTATGTTTTAACATCCTTTTCCAATTTATCTACTAAGCTGTCTAGCTCTCGGACTACCTGCTTTACTTCGATTTTTGTTTTTGTGCACTCATTCACTAGTTTTTTGAGTTCCTTTGTTCTTTTAGTCACCTTAGCATTTTCTCTATTTTATCCATTCCTTCACCTTTAATTCCAAACTCTGGGAAATGTTGTTCCTGTAGCGGGGTCACATCCCTTTTCCTCTCCTTCTCCTGCTGGAGAATTTCGTCGTCTTCGTATTTATATCAGTGCTATCTGTTTTCAGTTCCGGTAGCGAGCTAAATCTGTATCCCCTTATTCCGAGTGGAGTTCTCTTGAGGGAACCTCTCCTTGCAAACACCTTCTCCAACTCCTCATTTTTCGCTCTTGAGCTGGTCTCGTCTGGCTCCTTCTCCTTAACGATTTTCACGTATATGTATATTCCCTGCCTTCAGAGACTGTCTGCACTCTGTGGAGTATCTCTTCTTCCTTTTTTGGTCTTTTTCTATTTTTTCTATGTTGGGTCGTTTTTATCAGATCTTTCTTTATCAGCATTCATATCGGTTTCACGAGGAGCAAGGCAAATCCAATGTCCACCGCCGCAGAGCCCCGCATTACGACGGCAAGGCTGTTTAAAACCGGAGGTCGCCCGGTATCTGGAGTTCGGCATACTAGGGACTGGGCATTCCCCCAGCCTTGCAAATCTTCGGCATGTGCCGTGCCACCTTGATTATTGGTAGTTTTTCTAGTGGTTTATTTCCACATGGACGGGAAGTTAAGCAAAGCTATAGATCTGGATCTTCTACCCTCCTTAAGGCTAGGTTCGGACGCCTTTGTCTGTGTACCCCATTTCAGCATATACATGCTGCCCATACCGGGGCTGTCTGCAGGTCCAAACCTGCCGATGGGGTGCAATTATTGGATAAATAAATTTGCTATAATGATTTTTAAAATGCTCTAATTATTACCAATAATGCTCCTTGTTATCCTCGTAAGAATATGAAGTACAACAAGAAATTGATTAGTCTATAAAGCAAATTTTGGTATGTCTGGTCTGTCTTGAAATGTGAGCGTAGAAATACTGACGGATTAGGTATAGGCAGCATCAAAGAGTGCATCACTGTAAGTAACTAAATTAGCAAATTGTAATAGTGCCAAAATGGAAAAAAAAATACATCACATATGTATCGAAATATACAGAAATAAAAGTTTAGTGAATATTACCTTTTGAGCCAGTGTCATTTGGAAATATTATTTTTTTAATAAGTCTACATGTATGTATATTGTAATATTTGAGTATACTGTAACAATAAAGTTATTTTGTCTTAACAAGAACATTTAGTTGCGATTCTGTAGACCACATATGAGGCTTAAAGGAGTTGCAAATTTCAAACAGTAAAGCTTCAAAATCGTCCAATACAGTTGAAAGCGGCGATTACGTTAAATAAACACTTTACAACGTAATTGAACCCTAAGTAGTGTTTCCCTTCAAATTTTTATAAAAAATTAGAAACGTAAGAAAAGTTGTAATTCTTGACACTACCCAACAACTTTATTATCAGCAACACTTTTTTTTATTATTTTAAAATTATTAATGTTAATTACGTATTGTAGTAAGTTAATGTTTAAAGTGTTATTTTAAAATAAAAATTCAGGATTTCTTTCTTTTGAGTACTACTAGATGGCGATACATAAGAATCAATATTTTGAGGTTACCAGAATCAAATCCATCAGTGTAAATAGAACTTATGTGATGACCTTATATCGCGCAGCGACATCAGTTACAGTTGGCCTTGCCAAAAATAGCATAAATAACCAATTTTAAATCACCGAAATATATATATCGATATACAGGGCGAACCCAAAATGATGAACACCTAAAATAGCTAAAAAATAAACGATCACCCAACCAACCAACCAACGTGTCCGTTGCTTAAAGCCCGTAATTAAATTAAAGAAAATATTCGAAGCGAAATGAATAATAAAATGTAACAGCATATTATTATTTAATTAACATCCTTATATCATAACAATGTATATTTATATGATTTGGTTACTATTTTTCGATGCCTGCCGTAAAATGGCGAAACATTAACGATTAATTGAAAATAATAAGCAGCACTTATTCATTTGTGTTTCGTTATATCTCGTGTTATTTTCAGCTTCATTTAATCAACTCTTCGGGTTTCTTGGTACGAGACAAGATTCAATTATGTCGTAAAAACAATCGATAGAGAAAAAGTTAATTGAAAGCAAACATTTTTTCCACCACTTCTCTTTTTGTTCCTTTTAATGATGCAATGTGGATGAACTAACGGACTCACTAGATTAAAAGCAAATCCCATTGATTAAATATCTCACACATCTCGCAAGCAGTGGTGGAAAGCCGAATAGGAAAAAATCAAATATACAAACTTCTAAACCTTTCGAGTCTTATTAATTTCATTCGACTGTAACACAGAGGTCGTTCAACTAGAAGGCGGTACCATGCAAGGGTAAACTGATGTAATGTTCATATTTTCCAAGTTCTGATATTGTGATCTTGTAAACAGTTTATTCTCTGTCATCATGTTTATTAATATGTTACAGTTTCTCGAGAAAATGGCCCCCATGATGCCGTGATAATTATTCAGCAACCAACAAGATATATTATATATCCTAAAGAGAGTGAACCGCCATGTTTACATGATACAGACGTTATTCGAGGAAGCAGCTCATGTGGGAGGTTACATGAAGCCAGAGTGTGGACCTATCGTGGCGGTACGTTCAAAGTTATTATTTTGTAACGAAAATGAATAGTGTAAACACATGGATGATGGGTGTTAGATGTCGCTGTGATACTCTCACTGCATTTAACAGGCAAAAATGACATAAGCAGCTTTTTAAGTCTTGAAGCCATTGTGGACAGTCTCCACGCCCACTGACGAGACCTCAAAGGTCGAAACACCGGTGTCTGTGCGTTCGATTGTCGGCAATGGCACTTAATGTATGTGTGTATCTCAAACACATACATATATGCATATACGTTTTACGTATAAATGTGTATATGTAAGTCACATTATTTATTATTTTGTCTGAACAAAAACCAGTAGGTAATGCATATCAAATATTGATAGGAACTAAGAAAAAAACTAACCTCTTTATATTACTTTGCTGCTTATCTTGTTACGTAGGCAGTGTACGTACTATTACTGATAGTGCTAGGATTTTAGTAGTGAATGAAATCTGAACAGACCCTAATTAAGATTTTCTGCTTTCACTGTTAATTAAATTAGGTAAATTTTAATTATAAAATTTACCCCTGGGCGAAATTCGAACTCGCGACCTCCAAACGGACCCACGGTGGCGTAATGGTAGCGCACCCGACTAGCAATTGGGATGTTGTGAGTTCGAATCTCGCCCGGTAGTAAATTTTATAATTAAAATTAACCTAATTTAATTAACAGTGAAAGCAGAAAAATCATAATTAGAATTTTCAAACACTGTGAAAAGCTAAATTTAAGCAATTTAAAATTTAGAAAATCTGAACAGAGTTTATTCCCTATCAAAGTCAAATAAAATTAATAAACAATGAATATAGTTACTGTTTGTTTATTTAAAAAAAAACCCAATGTATAAATGTATAAGTACTTTTCTTTTGCAGATTCCAAAACAAACTTTGAAACCGACAACTCTAGTGACAATGATAATCATCCCAGCTCCTCTTATCTAAATAATTCTGATCAATATGATGTTGATGATAAATACCGCTTATTCACCTGATGTGCAACGAGAACAATTTACTGGATCAGCCTTCACCATCATCAGTAAGTTTGGATAATAATGAAAATAGAGAAATCGAATCAGATGAAAAGGTACGGAGTTTATGCAAAGATCTAAGAAGAAGAATTTTTTTCCTAGAAAGGAATATGTATCTAGAAAGAGGAGTAGAAATACAGATATGTGGAAGCGACGTGCTGCGGCCATAGCTAGAGAAAAAGGCCTTAGTTATGTATCTCAAAAAGGAATATTCTTGCCAGAGAAACATCCAAATGTTGTAATGTAAACTGCCGATATAAATGCAATGAGCAATTCAACAATGATCAGAGACAAGAAATACTCTCAAGTTTTTATAATCTAGATCTCAACGCAAAAAAGTCTTTACTATTCAAATCTATAGTCCCTAAAGATGTACAACGAATTAAAAAGGGTGCGACGAAACATAGGAGTGCAACATACGAGTATTATGTCACTTACGATTACGTAAGTCAGGTAGGGTCTGTAACAAAGCCTTCTGTTCATTATACCAGATTGGTAGGAAGAAAGTTGAACACCTTCAAAGACGTTTGAATACTGGTGCTGCAGCTCCTCCCCAAGATATGAGAGGACACATCAAAATAGACCCAATAAAATCAGCAACGAGGAATGTCAGTTTGTTAAGGACCACATTTAACTGTTTCCAAGTGAATAGTTGCATTATTCCAGACATAAGAATCCGAACAAAAGATATCTGTCACCTCTACTATCAGTTCAAAAAATGCATTCTTTGTATATTGAGACATGTGATCAGGGAAATAAGTCCGCTGAGTTTAAAGTTAAACTGTGCAATTATAGACGGATTTTTGAAACTGAATTTAATTTATCATTCGGGCACCCGCGAAGTAATACTTGCAACATTTGCGATGCAGGGGTAGGAAATGCATAACACAAACAGAGGTATCACAAAGCCTTTGAACTCCAACGGAACGATAGAAAGAGCGCTGAAAGTGACACAATGTTGGTCTACTTGACTGTTGATTTACAACAAACCATGCCACTCCGAAGATTAACTACGTCTAAATCTTTCTACTTACGACAGATGTGGTTTTATAACCTTGGTATACACACGATCACCAGCAATCAAATTCGAGCCAACTTTTTCACCTAGACAGAAGACATTGCAAGCCGTGGAAGCACAGAAGTAGCAAGTTCATTGTTAACATTACTGGAATTTGATGATAGTTTGAGGGAAAGAAATCATCTGATAATTTGGTCGGACTCTTGCGGCGGGCAGAATAAAAATTTTATCATGATTTGTCTATATCAACTTCTCATTCTGCAAGGACACTTTAAAACAGTGGAACACAAGTTTCCCAAAGTGGGCCACTCATATTTAGATTCAGACAGGGATTTTGGAAGGATAGAGAAAGTGCTTCGGAAACATGAAAACTTATACCTTCCTCAACAGTACAGAGATATCATAAGTAATGCTAGTAAATATAACCATGTTACTGATATGGAGCAGCATTTCCGTGTTTTTAAAGACTTGTCAAACCAGCTCCAACTGGTTAATAGAACAACAAACACTAATAACGAAAAAGTCAACTTTAGGAACTCGGTAAAATGGATTAAGGTTGAAAAACTTGGATACTATTCTTACAAAGATACCTATGAAGAATCATCACCATTTAAGGAAGTGTGTCTATTGAAACGACACAAGGCAGTAGACCCCTCAATTCGTCTCCCTCGAGCTGGAAAGCTGGATCAACTTTCGGACGAGAAGATTGAGAATTTACGAGAGCAGATCCCTTTCGTTCTCGAGCAATACAGGTATTTTTATGAGAGTGTTATATCAAAGGAGAGACTAAATGGAAAGAACATAGAGTCTAGAAAGAAAAAGAAAACAGGAAAAATGGCAAAGAAATAAAAAAAATATGAAATTTTGTACTAGCTGTAGTTATAATAATTTAATGGATGCATTCATATTAATTTGTTTCAAATTCAACTATGTTATGAATAAAGTTTTCGTATTTTTTCAATAAATGGTGAGTTTTCTTTAACATTTTATAGAAACACAAGAAACAAATACTATTGTTTTACTACTTATGATCTTTATCCATTATTAAAGTTCTTTAAAAGTAAATTTTTATAATGAATAAAGGTGTTAAGTACAAATAATGTTTTCTTTATAATTTTCCTGAAAATATTTTCTTGTTTTTTTTATGAGGTATACAGTCTTAATAGCATCCTTAATTGGACTGATCATATATTAATCTTAAAAATTCAATAACTAAATAATTAAACGCAAATTACTTTGTCACTTTTCAATGCCGTTTTTCTCTGAATCTCATTTTTGCGAGTTGCCACCTTCATCCACTTAGGTCTTCAATTACAATTTGCGGTGTTATTTTGCATTACTCAAATTAATAATAAACTAAAGTCACAACTAAATCACAGGAAAACAAGTATTAAGTTGAACTAAGGAAGACAAAAATCGAGATAAATTAAATGTTATTAGTGACCTCCGCAGTAAGCTTGTTATTGCTGAATGAAATTGATTGCTAGAGTGGTTAAAATCAAATAACATCTAGTTTTGGAACACAAAAACATGAAGTGACTTCTGATTTGGCCAATCATAATGATTTTACTTTATTTGCCGATCGTCCACCTCGAATTTCCAAGAATTTTGTAATCCTCATGTAGGAACTGATGCTAAAAATTTGAATCAAGTGAAGAAGAGGAGCGCGCTTATATGATGAATCACTTGGATGATTGCTATGTTATTACATCTTTTGTAAAACCTAATGCAGTGCTTGGATATGTGTTGCATTCCCATCTGTTTGCGAGATACTTTGGTAAGAGTGACTTCATTTTAGTTACTGCTGGAAGGAACAATATTCTTCAAAATGTGGAATTTAAAAAAAATACTGTATGTAATGTTATAAATAGTATTAGTAATACAAATGTACACTTGGTGTCAGTTCCTGATTTTACATAATAACTTTTATAATTATAATAATAGTATATTATGTATCAAGTTTTATAAACGCCACTTTAGTCACAAGTTTCATTAATCACGAGCATTGCGTAGTGTAGCGAGTGATAATAAAACGAGGGACCAACGAGTTTGTAAAACGAGTTTCATATTATACTTTTTCCACGACCACAAATAATCAAAATAATACAAAATTACTTGTGTATTGTCGCACCATGTCGGATTATTTTGACAGATTGATGACAAGTCTCACCCATCTCGATTGTATTTCACTTGATTTTTGCATTTAAAAAACCTAGAGCTAACTTCAGTCTTGAGTGCACGAAGTTAAGGTGTTTAAAAGGTCACTTATCGTCATGGAAACATATGCCATAAATGGCATTTTAACCACGGACGTAGAAAATCGTATTTTTCTGTTGGTCATATTTTAAGTCGTCTTCTTAATATCTAAATCCTAAACTAAAAACAGCTATTTAAAACACGTTTCCAAGAACAAAGTGTTTTAAAAAATTTAAAACACGAAACAAGTAACAAGAAAAATGGTTTATTAACTACGAATAAATATATAACGCGCTTCGTTATAAGAAGATATATTTACAATGACTAATGAGTTAGGGGCGCTAATATAAAATTAATTAGGATGTGGCCCCTACAATTTTCATATGAGAAATAAATACGTTACGTTGGCTGCCTATACCACTGAGGATGTGTTCGACCCTATATGACGGCAGCCGGGTTGACCTTTCATGCAGTAGATGGCGTGTGTTATTGCAGCGTCTCTTCAGATATAACTTGTATTTTGACAGGAAGTGTAAGTGAAAATTGTTCTCATTAATTGCAAATAAAATACATTCGGCTAATTACAGTGGAGAAAACGGGGACTATCTTATTATCTTTCTTTATTTTAATGCTTTAAGCAAGTGTTGTGAATTTTATGGATCAGGTTACAGAAATAAACAATGAAAATACATGCGGAATTGTCGGGTAAAATATATTTATTTGTCAAGTTTGGTAATTAAACTTATATATACATACATACACGCAACAAAATACAAATAAGATACAGGTAAATAAAATTGCTTTATATGAATACTATTAAATTAGGTGTTTTTTACGGATAAATGAACAATAAGCTCATCGATTTATACTCTTAAAAGCGGTTCGTTACAACTGACACATAACCATAAATCGATACACTACAGAACATAAACAAATTTATATTTACGCCTAAATCGCTTGGAGGCAAAATGATTTTGATACGCGGTTTGCGGTAAGTACGGTGATTTAAATATCTTACATACGAAAATTGTCGTTTATTTCGCGGTCTTGAAATAGAACGAACATATACATGTATTAATTACGGTTAACGGGAAATTAGTACCACGACTTCCAAGTCTGAAACATATATTACAGGAGATGGTCACGGCGTCGAAGCCTGACCAAGGAGATGATCATGACACCCGGGTCCGATCGCGGAGAAGGTATTGGAGGGAATGCCTTATCTAAACGGATTAACTGCGGCTTTATATATCTTCTGGCCATGCTACGTAGGCACAGAAAAACCGGTTCAAACATTGAATTTTACACATGATGCATCGCGTGTACACAAGCGTGACGTAGCTGGCTGGTACTTTTCCGTCTTAAAAAACATATACAAATAATATACTTCTATGCAATTATTAAATGAACTATTAAAAATACGACAAAATATACACAAGAAAAGCTCATACAACAACATATTATTAAAGATTTGTCTTAAAATGACAGTCATATATAATTAATAATTATAGTTAAATTAGATATGAACTTCAAATGATATTTTAATACATTAATGAAGGGACTTCGTTACAAAAATAACTTTTCAAGGTACAAGTAAATAATAAAAATTCAATTTTCACTCTACTTCTCATTTGTGCGAAAGTGAAATCCATATTTATGATAATGTTTGTTGATGATGATGATGAAATGTCACTTGTAGAGAACTCAGTTCTAGTTGTTTTACCCCCAAAAACTTTTATTTTTTTTGATGCTTTCTTCTATGCAATCTTCGATGTAGCCTTCCTATCCTGCGACGGTAGAAGAACGTCAACCGCCAGTTGACCAAAGATCTTTACACTCACAGGCTGTCGAGTACACTTCCCATTATTATAAAACAAGAAGAATCGGCCATGCGATGTGTTCATGGGACGTAAAGATACGTATTTTCAGTATTATGGTTGAAGGATAACAACGAAATCTTTTCCAATAATGGTGAACTTTTTTTCTAAATGCGTTTTGGTATCTCGAAATGTTATAATGAGAACTTCTCCACTAGCTTGGATATCATTCACAGTAAGGTCATATAACTCATTGCGCTGAAATGCTCAAGCAATGCTGAAAATCAAGGAAGCCTATAAAATAAAGAAAAATTATTATTCGTCGTTTTAACAACCAACACATACGTAAATACCTTCACAAATAAATATATCTCTTCTGGAGCTCCTAACAAAAAAAAATACAATTTTTCCGCGCGATAAAACGACTTTTTCACAAAATGTCCCACATTTTTCTGTTTGAGCAATTACACTACCAAACTTCTCAACTTTTCTCTCACTTTTAAAGAGGACTTCAACATCGAATAATGTGGCCAAAGTGATACCGGTGGCAAAGTTTTTTGGTACAAATCATATTAATTAATTATAAAGTATTTAAATCAAAATGGATAATAGACATCTTCTTTTCGCAACTCGACTGCGTCTCGTTGCATAACGACAATCTCGAATTTTAAGCTGAGGTTTTCACACTTATATTATTAACACCTATTATGACTATCATATGCATATATGTACTACACATGTCAGAATTTTGGATATTAGTGTGGGACTCAGTGATTGCTATATAAACAACCAGCCAAGTTTCATTTGGCAAGCAGTAGATGTTTAAACTTTTGTCACTATCAGTCACGTATTGTAACAATCGCAAATAAAATAAAACAAACTTGTTGAACTACACTTTAATATTTCAAACTGGATAATTGTTTTACCACACAGTCAGCAATGACTAAAAGTACATGTTACAAAGTATATACTTATCTAATGTGATTCTGTTGTGGTAGGTAAGAAAAAAAATGAGGTGTGGCCACCACACGACCTTCTTATACGTATAAGCGTTTCAAACTATACAATTTTAAGAATTTTTTATACAAAACTTATTCAAACTCCTATTCTAAGTACTTTCATTCTCTTAATAAATCGCTATAGAATGCATACTTTGCAAGATATTCGAAAAAAAGTGCTACTCGCTTAGAGTAAAAGTGCCACTTCCGGTCCGAATTTTGAAATTTCATGTATACAAAAAATATTGCAAATTCAACTCTAAATACTCTTGTACTCTTATAAATATATATAGAATGCATAATTTACGACATATCTGCAAAAAATCGCTATTCGGTAAGAGTAAAAGTGGTACTTCCGGTTCGAATTTTGAAATCTTTTTTATACAAAAGATATTTAAAATTATAATTTAAATACTTTTATACTCGTAATGTACCTGCCTAGAAAGCATGACTTGCGAGATATTCGCAAAAAACTGATTCTCGATAAGAGTAAAAGACCTACTTCCGGTTGGAATTCTGAAAAACCTTTTAAGATAATTTGTCTCAAATTTAATTTTGAGTACATTTTAATTCTTTATAAATTTGTTTAAACTTAGTAATTGACGAAATATTGGCAAAATTCGAATTTTTCACTGAAGTAAACTGCTACTTCCGGTCTACCGATTTTACTGAAAAACTAATCAGATCTCAAGAGGGGGATTATACACGTTAATACAAAATTTGGAATTGATATCTACAGCGGTTTGACCGCTATCGTGGTCACACACAGGCACACAGACACACAGACACACAGACACACAGACAGACAGACACACAGACATTTTTTAAAAACCACTTTTTCGGTTTCAGGGGACTTCAAAACGTGAACATCTGCAAAAATCTCGGGGTCGAAAATTTTCATCATCACAATACTTCCTTATACTACGTATAAGAAAGTAAAAGGAAAAAATTAGGTGTGGCCACCACACGACTTTCTTATACGTATGAAAGTGTTACTTCCGGTCCGAATTTTGAAATTTCATTTATACAAAAAATATTCCAAATCCAACTCTAAATACTTTTGTACTCTTCATAAATATATATAGAATGCATAATTTACGACATATTTGCAAAAAATCGCTATTCGATAAGAGTAAAAGTGGTACTTCCGGTCTGAATTTTGAAATTTTTTTTATACAAAAGATATTTAAAAGTATGTTCTAAATACTTTTATACTCTTAATGTACTTGCCTAGAAAGCATGACTTGCGAGATATTCGCAAAAAACTGATTTTCGATAAGAGTAAAAGATCTACTTCCGGTAGGAATTTCGAAAAACTTTATTAAAACAATTTTTCTCAAATTTAATTTTGAGTACATTTGAATTCTTTATAAATTTGTTTAAACTTAGTAATTGACGAAATATTTGCAAAATTCGATTTTTTCACTGAAGTAAACTACTACTTCCGGTCTGCCGATTTTGCTCAAAATCTAATCAGTTCTCAAGAGGGAGATTATATTCGTAAATACAAAATTTGGAATTGATATCTGCAGCGGTTTGACCGCTATCGTGGTCACACACAGACACACACACACACACACACAGACACACAGACACACAGACATTTTTTAAAAACCACTTTTTTGGTATCAGGGGACCTCAAAACGTGGACATCTGTAAAAATCTCGAGGTCGAAAATTTTCATCATCACAATACTTCCTTATACTACGTATAAGAAAGTAAAAACAAAGTGGGTTTAAACCCTCATGAAACTATACGTATTGTATTAGTAACAAACAAATTAAGTAGAAGAGTTTATTTATATACAATTGATCATTTAAAAGGAAATTAGAATTTTTGTGTTTATTAATATTTAAATCTTCTAAGAAATTGATATTATATTCTTATTTTGTACTCCTAGCACAGAAAAATCTTTTTTAAAATTATTTCCTTCATCCATTAAATGGTTCGCATATGTTGAACCTGTTTTTTGGTTCATGTAACATGACAGATGTTCTTTGATGCGAGTTTCAAAAGATCTTCGAAGCTGATCACTATAGAACTTCTGGCAAGCCCACAAGTTAATTTATAGACCCCTGATTTATATCTTTTTTCTGTACTATCTTTATTATTCTTGATGTATTTGTATAGATTGTTACTGGTTTTGAACGTCCTGTTAATATTATGTGTTTTAATAGTTAAATTCACGCTTAATGTACCCATGTATGTTAATGATCTATAAACTTAATCATGTTTTCGGTCTGTCATAGGTTAAAGAAACTGATTTTAATAATAATTTCTTCGAGACTAACTTATCAATGTATTTTTAGTCATTGCTGAAGAAGCCACTATGTGTTGAAACAATTGTCCAGTTTGAGTCATTAAAGTGTAGTTCAAGAAGTTTGTTTTGTTTTATTTACGTTTGTAATATTGAACATCAAGAAAAAGCCAAATCTATTTTATTGTAACAATATTAATTTTAATATGTCTATAGATTGTTTCAATAATATCGTTTCAGTCGATAAAATAACCTCGTTTCTTCGTTAATGTCTACAACGAATTCCAGAGCATACAGGGCACGGACTTACATACATTCTATAATGGGAAAACTAAATATAAAGTTTCACACCAGAATATGATGTCTAAATAGTAAAATTGAGAATATAGAAGTTGTCAACAGACTGTATATCCTCCTGTAATGCGGACATATAGTCTGTTGATCAAATATCTGAAATTTCTTTAGCGGAATTTATTCCGAGGGCATACTATTGCTGCCCACCGATAAACATACCATATGGGGTTGCAATATACTACAAAAAAAAATAATTACAAGAATCGTTAAGGTATAGATAACTTGTCGGTTTGTAGTGTAATAGAGTGTTGTGCAGTTGAGCTAATAGGCAGAAATATAGTGTCAGTTGCTTTATACACATTTACAGTTTTCATATTTTCCTGGGTAGAATGTCATCAATATTAAATATCTTTAATAGGGAAGAAAAAAAAATCTTCAGTGTCGACTTCACAACTAAATCGGCAACTTTGAATTTAAAATATCTTCTTAGTGCTGCACGTTTGCCGGAAACATTTAGTGTTCCTACACGCGTCGCTACTCTTGTATTGACAATTTTGTTATGATCTGTCGGCAGCTGTATATGAATCGTCTTGTCTTGGTTTGAATGTTTTGGACTATTTTTTACAATTTTTATGTTTTGACTTAAACACAGGAGCTACTGCTCATAGTAGCTTTATCTGGAGATATAGATTTTGATGGGAAATTTCCTTAACCATCTAGAAATGGAGTCTAGGGCATCGGTATTTGAGTGTACTGCTCAGAACTTGCGTTTGAAATTTTTTTGTACATTTTTATATTGCTGGGTTACGTCAGACGACCTCTCTAAAAGTTTCCATGTTTTAGAGAAGCTTATTTGCATTGGGAAAAAAATTATAATTATGTCATACGGGTTAGAGAGCGTCATAGAACCAAGGGCGCGTGGCGTATTATTGATAATAAACGGAGTAATTATGCAAAAAAGTTGGATTTTCCTGATTTACTTATTGGCAAATCAGCTTTATTTGAAATTAGAATTGTGTGTCATCCTCTGGAAATCTAATGTCTTCCAATTATAAAGTTGAAGGGTGTTTCCTTTGATGAAATTGATAGATTTATTTTATTCGCCAGATGGTAGTAGTATGCACTCAGTTTAAATCTGCTCCGTCACCTCTAATGATGTTTTGCGTTCTATCAAGAAACTCAAACCCAATATGGAAGGTGGACATGATGGTCTGCCAAGTACCTTCGTGCGGGACTGTAGGTCTGTGCTATGTGAACCGTTAAAAACTCTGTTTAACTTGATCATTAAAACTTGTTCCTATCCTGACGCTTGGAAAATTAGTCGAATTATGCCCATTTACAAAAAGGGTAACCGATGTGATATCACTAATTATTGGCCCATTAGTATTTTAAGTAACTTTGCCAAGTTGTTTGAGTTTGTCATGTATCAGCAGATAATTACTGGATCTAAATCGTTACTTTCACCCCGACAACACGGTTTCATGCCAGCACGATCAACCATAACTAATCTCGCTGAAATTACGCAATATATAAGCAAAGCTTTAGATCAACGCCTTCAAGTTGATGTTATTTACACTGACTTTGCAAAAGCCTTTTATAGCATTGATCATTCGTTGCTTCCCCAAAAACTTAATGCTTTCGGTATTTCGATTGGTTTGTTCAAGCTCTTGTCTTCATATCTTTATCATCGGTCCTGTTACATATTGCTGTGATCTTCTTATCATTGAAATAATAATATTAAGCATTAGTTTAGTTATTGAAAAAGAACACTAATTTTATTTTTAAAATTGTATATTTTTTTAAGCATTAGTTGAAACATATAACAATAAGTAGAATAAGTTGCCTACGTTTAAGGAGGCACTGATGTACCAAAAATAAACATGAATTGTAGATACACATTAAGTGAAAGAATATAAATTCAAACATACATAATTCATTAGAAAGAGTTTGATAATAATACTTAAGATATAGTAAATACCTGTAATTTAAGATATATGTACAGAAAAAGGATATAAATCAAAACATTTCTAGTGCGAAGTGACAGATCGTAAATAAGAATGTTTTATATAAACAGTAACTGTATAAATTAAAAATACACTTATTAGTTATTGTATGCATAACACAAAAGCTTCAAGGAAAATGGAAATGTTCATGTGTGGTTTAAAAACCTGCAAAAGAAAAATACAGTGTTAATGTTGCTTACAGCATTCAGCAAATCAACGTGTTACCAGAAGAGAGGGCATGGATAGAAATCGGAGACGATGTGATGGGGGCGACCGATCTTTGTAGTGCGGGTTCCGTGAGAAAAATCTCAGTTGTTTACAACGTCTTTCCCGTATTACCCAAATCGACGAATTTCTAAAAGAAAAGTAAGAATAATATTGGTAAATGTAAAAATAAAATATATAACAAACGATGAAAAAGGCAATGCATTCATATACAAGTACAATGAGGGACTATACTAAAGAGGAAGGAAAGAAAGATATACTTACTGAAGATGAGACGTAATAAGTCTGTAAAAAACAATAATAACAAACAGTTCAGGTCATCGCCACTAGTGTGTAACTGTCAAAGACGATGTGCGCGTATTGGTGCAAGTATGATAACCTGAAGAAAGCAAACAAGAAAGATTTTATCACGAACATTTTAAAATCAATACCAACTTAAAATTAGATAACTGAGGCGCTACAAATTGTCGATAGGCATTTGTTTCAGTATATAAAGCGAAAACAAGAATAGACTTGTCGAAGATGAAGTTTATAATTCGAGCAGTAAAGACATTAATTTTGGGAAAGAATAATTTTTTTTTGATAGCGAAAGTGAGAGTAGGGGCTTATATGCACTATTTATGATCTCACGATTTAAGAATCTGTATTAAGAATTAGAATTTTATTTTCATTTAGTATCTTTTAAAACAATTTCATTCAATTAATTTCCATTTTTATTATTTTAATTTTTAAGATGGAGGACATCAATAAGAATGGATTTGATAAAATGTACGATGATATGAAGTAAGTTATAAGATAAATAATTCAATTTAGATATAGTTAATGTTGTTAAACGTGCTGAAGGTACTATGTGAAAATATTTGCCTTTAGTAAATCGTTGGACATCATTAATTAGATGAATATTATCTTGTTTAATAATAATAATTCGTTATTTTAAAATAATAAAAGGATAGTTAATGGTGTTATACATGCTGAAGGTACTATGTGAAAATATTTGCCTTTAGTATATAGTTGGGTAACATTAATTATTATATAGTCATTTAATTTAGAAACTCAAATAAAATGAATACCAATAAGCGGGGACGTTTTTGATGTGCAGGTACTAAGCTGCTAGAGGTGCAATGTGAGAATGTTTACAGCTAGCGATTAGTATAGGCCAGTTTCAGAGCATTCACGTTGCAAGGTTCTAAATTACAAAGGCACTATGTGAAAATGTATGTTTTTGGTGAAATAGAATCGGCTTCGTATTATTAAACAAATTGTCAAGAATCAATATTTTTTTTAATTAAAGGAACAAGATAATTATTCTTTCCGTTATCATTATAAATGTATAAGTATTTCACAAGCATTATAACTCTAAAGAGAGTACAAATGCTTTCCTTTTCTCTTTCTTTGAAAAACAAATATATATAAATATAGTGTGGGAATGTTATTAATGATCGTCAAATCTTTTCAAAATATAAATATAATTTTTATATGAGATTTAGATATGTTGTTTAATTTTGACCTTATCCCAAACAAAACTAAATAAGGGGTACCAGAATATAAGAAGCAAATCACTGCAAGAACTCATAAGAACATAAATACAAATTTTATGCTGTTAGGTATAAGTTTATAAATAGACTATTCTAATTTTTATCATTCATCAACAGTGTAACAGTTACAGCATATTTAATGGCTGTGCCCAACGTGTGGCAATGTTACATTTTTATCTAAAATGTTCTTCATACTCCTCCTTATTATTTCCAGCTTTACTATTCTATTCCTTCTGAAATCATTATGGCGTATGGCTCATGTTCTGTTCGGAATTGTATGGATAAGAAATCTCCCCGACACTCATGTCCTGATCCCTGTAGATTTATTTGTCAAATGGGTAAATATTTGTAGCAATAGAGATATATCACATTTGTCGTATAGATTGCAGAAATTTGAATTTAATGTATAGAGACGGCCACCAAGATTTCAGCCAAAGCTTTTTGTAGTTTATATATTCTTCCATATAGTCCTTAGCAAGAGTTGAGAATACATGAATGAAACACTTTAGAAATGATTTTGCGACAAAGAAATCATAAGGAGAATAAAGTTCTACTGAAAAACTAGAATGGAGTGGAGAAATTAGAAGTACCTACAAAGAACAAATTGGTAACAGAAAAGTGCTTTGTGTATTTTATCTATATTTTTGTATGTTTGAATAAAGGCTATTAAATTTTTGTAAGTAATGTAGCTTTATGTTATTTTTCGATTACCTTTAAAACACATTGTTTGTTAATTGAATATCCTTCAATTATTTTTCAGAATACGTATGTGCATAATTGCAAAAAAAAAGTATAATCTCCAAACTCAAATAGAGATTTGTATGAGATATATATGAACAAAACTCTAATATTTTAGTAAGGAACTTTTCCTTAATTATATTAAGTAATTTTATATAAAAGAAGTTAATTACAAAAATATTAGGATTTTGTTCACAAACTATAAAATAAAAGCATTAATTTTGGATAAGGATGTACTATGCTTAATTTCAAAATTTGCCGCCATTTAATTTAGTACCTGAACATTTCAAGAGATGAGTCTAATAGGGTTACAATATTTAGTATTTAGTTACCCATCTCTTATGTATAAGTTATCTATGGGTGAAATAGATGGCGCTTGAATGTCGCTTAAGCAAGGCCAACTGAATCTAATATCGCTGCGCGATATAAGGCCGTCACATAACTTCAATTTACATTGATAATTTTGATTCTTGTAACCTCAAAATATTATCCGTATGTGGCGCCATCTAGTAGTACCCAAAAGAAATAATTTCTGAATTTTTATTGAAATGAACTTTAAAATAACACTTTAAACATTATCTTTAAAGTGGGTAATTAATATTAATAATTTTAAAATAATTGAAAAAAGTGTTGCTGATAATATAATTAATAAATAGGATATGAAATACTTGAATGTGTAACGTACATTAACGAATAATAATTATCACAAATTTTTTTATTTGTGATGATAATATAATTGTTGGGTAGTGTCAAGAATTACAATTTTACTTACGTTTCTAACTTTTTATAACAATTCAAAGGGGAACACTAATTAGGATTCAATTACGTTGTAAAGTGTTTGTTTAACGTAATCGCCGCTTTCAACAGTTTTCGAAGATTTTGAAGTTTTTCTATTCCACATTGCTTATTTATTGCCTTATAAAATATTCAGCCACTCTGGCATCGGTGCTATAATTTGCACTTCCTTTAAGCTTAACATGTGGTCTACAGAATCGCAACTAAATGATTTTGTTAAGACAAAATAACTGTGTTGTACACTATACTCAAATATTACAATAAACTGATATACATGCATGTACACTTATTAAAAGAAATATAGAATATTTCCAAATGACATTGGTTAAGAAGGTAATATTCAGTAACCTCTTTTTTCTGTGTATTTCGGTACATATTTGATGTACTTTTTTCCATTTTGTCACTATTACAATTTGCTAATTTAGTTACTTACAGTGATGCACTCTTTGGTGCTGCCTATACCAAATCCGTTAGTATTTCTACACACACCCTTCAAGATAGACAAAAATTTGCTTATAACACTAATCAGTTTCTTGTTGGCACTTCTCAACCTTACGATAATAACAAGGAGCATTATTGGTAGTAATTATATAACTAGAGAATTTTAAAATTACAATAGCATCTTTATTTATTCAACAGGCACAAGTCTAATTAGAGAAAAAAACTGGACAATGTTCAAATATTCATAATAAATCCACTTGTATCCTTTTTAAAATTGTTCAGTCCTCAAATACCTTAGAGTTCACATACGTAATGTTAATATTAAAGACCAAATAACGTCTGCTTCACTTCAGCCCTGCAATTTTTCCATTAGAATTTTATACATTTACAAATATTAAGATATAAATTTAACCTAAAAATGTAAAAAATTATAGCTACTTACCAAGAATTATCTTTATATTACATTTCGAATATTCAATGCTCATTTTCCGAAGTACTTGATTACTTGCCCTTTATCACAGACTGTGTTGGTAAGAACTAAATGACCCAGAACAGCCACGTTTTTTCCGTGATAAAACTGGATATATAGTTTTCTATTGGTACTCGACGTAACTTCCAAAATATATTGATAGTAAATATGTAGCACACATTAAATGAAAGGATTCAATATGTCGTGTAGTGTTTAAATAAATGTCATATCAGTCAAATGTCAATAACAGTAGATTTGATATAATCCAATCATATTGCATATTTTTATCACGAGATTTTAAAAATGCTCAGCGATTACCAAGCATTTTATTGTGCTTTGAATAGATGGAGCCACATACGGATAAATATTTTGAGGTTATAAGAAGCAAAGAAATCTCGTTATGTGACGGCTTTATATCGCGCAGCGATATTAGATGCAGTTGGCCTTGGCTTAAGATGTCGCTTAAAATGTCGTCAAATAGATGGAGCCACAAATTTTTTGGAAGAATTTTTAATTTCTCCTATTTCCCCAACTTTTAGTGAAGAACAGTGGAGGGAAGTAGTATTTTATAGACTAAATTTTATTAGTACCAATTAGAGTTTTTTTCAATTTTTACAGTCGCCTCAACCGGGAAAACCTCTTTCCTAGTTGAGCTACACATGCGCCAAATGTCACTTTACAGGCGGTGAGTACAAAAATTACATTATTAAATCGTTTAAATTTAATGGGTCCGGTATAAATCGTTGAATATGGGCTATATATCATGAAAAGTTTGCCGGATTTATTGCATTAACATTAGTATTTTATTTGTTGTAGACGAAACTCCGTCTGGTTTAAATTTGTTCTGCCCTCACCAGCTAAAATATGTGGCATACGCAGATTTAAATCCCGTTTAACAACAGCTTTTAAGCTGGATCAAATCATTTCAATTGGATTTAACATTGGTCTGTAAGGACTAAGTCCTAGCAATTTATAGTTGCTGAATTCATATTCAGTAAATACGGTTTTCATACCAGCATGGCACGGAGCATTGTCAATTACGAACACCACATGTGTTTGATAAATGTTTTAAGCTTCACGTAAACACTGACGGGCAAATGGATTTGCGTCTTCCATTTTAAAACCACCCCTTCTGACCTCGTTGTGAATCATTCCCATATTACCAATACAGCCTATAACGTGTATATTCGCTCCACGGCAATCAGCTATTATATTGTTGCAGCGGGATCACTTTCTTGATTGTCCTTGTCTTCTTGATATGAATAAATTATAACTTGTTTCGTCCATGTAAATAATTAGCACATTATCCGCTTGATAAATTAAAAGTTGCTGAATATACCCACGATGTTTTATATTATTTTCTTCACTATTTTGTATCGAAACCATCAAATTATGTCCGATATTTTTAATTCATTTAAATGAGGTATTCTAATTAAATAGAATGTGTATTGGAAACCAAATTTTGTATATATCAATATAAATACAAAGAACATATGCAAAATAATATCAAATTCAGTTAAAACAAACACGCTATTATAATAATTTCAGAACTCATTCAATATTGACGGATTAGTTGCAGTTATTTAAATATTGTCGTCATTTATTTTCCGGTGCCTTTCCGCATCCATATAAACACAAACAACATAGGCATAGATGAGAAAACAAATTAGGTTCAGATTTAAACATACAACGCATATAATATTTAGCTACATTATTATCCAAAAACCCTAAAACACCTTCACCACACTAAAGCACAAAAATGGCTAAATACGTATTTCAAGTTGTCATCATCAGTAGCATTGATTAAAAATCGCGCTGTCTACACACCGTAGCGTACAGAACAACACTGATTTCCAATTTACGGGGATGGTTTATTCTTTTACCTAGGCTATTAACTACTTCATTAAAAATACCTGATCGTTGTACCGTTAAATACGTCATACTTACTATTCTAATCCTATCCTTTAATTCTAATATTCTAAGAAAACCAACAATATAATTTCCTATTTACGGGGATGGTTTATATATTTTTACCTAAACTATTAACTACGTCATTAACAGTACCTGATCGCTGTATCGTTAAATTAGTCATGCTTAATACTATAATTCTATCATTTAATTCTAATGTACTATGAAAAACTAACGGTATCTAAAAGGTATTGTTTACACCACAAACTTATATAAACAAGATTGTGGAATTGGCCCGTTATCTGAATTCATTTATTTATTTTTATTTTTCTGAATGTATATACTCTCGTAACTATCTAGTTCTCTATAATTACGCACTTGTTTTATAAGTTTGAGGCCGCTTGCTGGAATATCATGACCTGTGTCCGAAATATGTCGAGCTACACTAGACTTCTCTGTCCTATTAAACCGAAAATGAGCAATGTGCTCTTTATAGCGAGTTGCAATCGAACGTCTAGTTTGGGCGATATATTTTTTCTCGCATTTATTACAATTAATTTCATAAATTCCAGATTTTTGTTCTACCTCAATTTTATCTTTAGTACTGCTCAAAAGACTTTTCAACGAATTACATGATTTAAACGCGACTTGCAAACCAACATTTTTAAAAATATTATTTAAGTTTCTCGAAATATTATGAAAAGGTAGGACAACAAATTTCTTATCTATATCACTTTGAGGTAGCAAAGTTGTGGAATTTAGAATTACATTCTTACGTTTCATTTTTCTTAAGATATTGTCAACTACGCCTGACTGGAAACCATTGTATTCAGCGATACCTCTTATAAGGCGTAATTATTTCTCGTATCTATCTCTTGTAAGTGGGAAGTTTAACAAGCGATGGATTAGAAAATTGAATGAAGACAATTTTTGTTGCAAACAATGATTAGAATCTGCTGTAATGAATCTGTTTACATTGGTTTCCTTTCTATAAATATCTATTTCTATATTGCAACCTGCTTTAATTACTAATGTATCTAGAAAAGCTAATTGTCCATTGTTTTCCTTCTCAAGAGTGAATTTAATCGTGGGGAATTTTGAGTTTAATTCATTAAGAAACATTTCGGTATCATACTTTTTAGTGTCAAAAATCGCGAAAATATCGTCAACGTACCTTAACCATACTTTAGGGAAATATTTGGCGTTCTTTTTGAAATCCATTTCAAAAGTACTCATGAATAAATCGGCAATAAATGGAGACAAGCAATTTCCCATGGCAGTCCCATGTCGTTGTTCATAGAATTCATAATATTTCGAGAAACTTAAATAATATTTTTATAAATGTTGGTTTGCAAGTCGCGTTTAAATCATGTAATTCGTTGAAAAGTCTTTTGAGCAGTACTAAGGATAAAATTGAGGTAGAACAAAAATCTGGAATTTATGAAATTAATTGTAATAAATGCGAGAAAAAATATATCGGCCAAACTAGACGTTCGATTGCAATTCGCTATAAAGAGCACATTGCTCATTTTCGGTTTAATAGGACAGAGAAGTCTAGTGTAGCTCGACATATTTCGGACACAGGTCATGATATTCCAGCAAGCGGCCTCAAACTTATAAAACAAGTGCGTAATTATAGAGAATTAGATAGTTACGAGAGTATATACATTCAGAAAAATAAAAATAAATTAATGAATTCAGATAACGGGCCAATTCCCCAATCTTGTTTATATAAGTTTGTGGTGTAAACAATACCTTTTAGATACCGATAGTTTTTCATAGTACATTAGAATTAAATGATAGAATTATAGTATTAAGTACGACTAATTTAACGATACAGCGATCAGGTACTGTTAATGACGTAGTTAATAGTTTAGGTAAAAATATATAAACCATCCCCGTAAATAGGAAATTATATTGTTGGTTTTATTAGAATATTTGAATTAAAGGATAGGATTAGAATAGTAAGTATGACGTATTTAACGGTACAACGATCAGGTATTTTTAATGAAGTAGTTAATAGCCTAGGTAAAAGAATAAACCATCCCCGTAAATTGGAAATCAGTGTTGTTCTGTACGCTACGGTGTGTAGACAGCGCGATTTTTAATCAGTGCTACTGATGATGACAACTTAGTTGTTGAAATACGTATTTAGCCATTTTTGTGCTTTAGTGTGGTCAAGGTGTTTTAGTGTTTTTGTGTAGTTTCAAGCCACAGACTCCAAGTTTAGTTTCTTACATTATTATCGGCAAGTAATTTACAAATATCGATATATTGCCGTATCTAAGACATACTATTAAATATGTTTTTTAATCTTAGCTTATCATATGATTTGATTAAGTCTCTAAATGTTGACTAATTTTAACATTTTACTTTAACTAGCACTTGTGTATTAATAACTTTCAAATACCTTTTTTATTATTCTCTTCTTTCATTCTTTCTTCACTGATCTTTCCGTTATCGGTTGGTTTCGTAAGTAGCCTCCCTCGACGGTAGAGATCAGTGGCGGCTGGTGCCCCAGATTTGGAGGTGCAGTTGCGTGGACGGGACTGGTTCGTTTGTTGTCGGTGATATGCCCGACATCTGGGAGTACATCGCCGATAATGGGCGAGTCGGTCTTGTCTGTGTGGCTGCTCACGCCCCGAGCCGCCACTGGTAGAGATACTAGGAGTTTCCTTTTCAACAGGCGAACTTGCACTCTTTCAACTTCTTATATATTAAACTTTCCACATTTAATATTTATTAGTCGGTCGACCTCTTTATATAAATAAAGAACCTTTTATCATATTTATGTGGTTCAAAACAGTCTAATACGCTGTCAACCGCTATGTTTGAGTCGACTTACTTATTAATTAGGGAACTTTCTATATACTCTTAACGGTCTAAATAAGACAGTCTAATACGCTGTCGACCGCTTTGTTGTAAGGTCCCCCAGCGACTTACTTTTCTTGAAGGCTCGTGTCAACCGCTATGTTTGAGTCGACTTACTTACTAATTAGGGAACTTTCTATATACTCTTAACGGTCTAAATAAGACAGTCTAATACGCTGTCGACCGCTTTGTTGTAAGGTTCCCCAGCAACTTACTTTTCTTGAAGGCTCGTGGTCGACTTTTCCTTCTAAAAGCCCCGTTCCCCGGGACGGACATGCAATCCCTTTTCTCTCTTCAGCTTTTAGTTCACACATACTTTCACGTACCAAACGGTGATATACACAAAAATTCGGCGTCACAAGTCTTAAATATAATACAAACATTTTCTTATCTAAATAATGCTTGACTTATACATTGGTTGATATACATTTAAAATAAACAACACATTTAAAAATATAAAATATTTGAATTTAGCGGTACCGTTACAATTTACTCTTTTAGGTGTTTTTCGTATGTCTTTCAATGTGAACAACAATCTGTCCAAATGTTTTCGCAGTCTCTTTAGATACTGTTATTTGATGTTGCACTTCCATTTTTAGTTTAAGTTCGTTTAATGTTAATTTTGGGTTTTCTTTAATGTATTGATCGATAAATCGACGATGCCCTCCGTGATTTAAAAAAAAATGTCCCCTACTTGGCTTTTCCACATTTTCTTGATTTCTATCCGATCGATAGGCAGTCGATTTCTTAACGCCTAATCTAATCGTACGCCCTTTTCAGTTAGCTTGACAGTTATATACAGCACAAATTTGCTGCTTAACTTTGTCAGCTTCGCATTTTTTAATGTAAGGCATGGCAAATGTCAGTAAATGTCTAACCACTGACGCTAAATGGTACCAGTAACACTCCCGTTTGCTATTGTTTTGTTACATCAACACATGCTGCCAATTTATTAATTCTGAATTTGATGTTGATTATTCTCATTTTGAAAGTGTTTATTCTCATTTTGAAGTTGATTATTCTCAATTTGAAGTTGAAAAGGTATAGTGTGGCTGCTGGCGATGACTCCATGCCATCGCTTCTCTTAAGGAGATCGGTTCCTTTTATAACGGGAGTACTGGCTTGTCTAATATATGTTTCTTTAGAAAATTCCATCGCTTCTCTCAAAGTTAAGATATGCTACAGTATACCGGATGGTCAAAAATGTAATCCATATAATAAAAATTAACAATTAGTGCCTCATAAGTATATTATCCGTTTCCTCCAATGTGTATAAATTTATTGTAAATAAAATACTAATGAATATTTTCCTATTATATTGAAACTTGTGGTCGAAAATCAACATGGCATTTTCTCAGGTAAATCGTCAGATACTACTAAATTTAATCTTTTAAGCAGTGCTGAAACTTCGATTAACCACAATCTTTTTTGTCTAAGTATTTTAATAGAGTTGTCTAAAGCGTTTGATTCTTTTGGCCACTTAGCTGACCATTTAATATTTCTATATAAGATTTGTAGATACGTTGTAAATGGAGCCTGTTTCAAGCGGTTCAAATCAAATTTGTCGAGAAGGAAACAGAGGGTGAGATTGACGAGAATTTTTCTAGCAGCTCTGATGTTGTACATCAGGGGGCTCAGATGGGCTGTGTCTATTTCATATCCTTTTTTTCTTTCGTTTAAGATGCAACTTAGTAGGTTTAATGTCATACAGAACCACATGGGACTCAGGGCATCTCCCTGAAATATTCCCCCTTTTAACGGGTATATGTATTTTCAATTACGATGGTTTGGGTGTTGGTGACAAGTTTTATGGTGGTGCTCCATTTCTTCATGATGTTTCTAAGAAGCGTTATCAGATATTTGTGTATCCTATAGAGCGATAGAGTTTCAAGCAGGCACGAGTGAGGGATACTATCGAAAGCTTTCTGGTAATCTATGTACGTCGTATATAGATCTTTTTCTGTGATTTTGCATGGGCCGTCAGCATGGAGTCAATGAATAGCTGTTCCTCGCTTCCTCTGCTTCCTCTTCTGCATTCGGTTTGTTCCCCCGCCAATATTTTATTTCTGGTGAGGTGGTCGTATATTTTATTCTTTTGCTTTTAGCAGTTTATAGAGCGTGGACAGACAAGTGATTGGTCTATATTTATCGCGAGCCGGCAGTGGAACATCCGTTTTTGGTAGTAAGAACGTCGTTCGCTTTATCAGAAAGTCTGGCATTATTTGAGGCTCGCGGATGACGTCATCAAACAATCCGGCCAGAAGTGTCTGTGTAGACTTCTTTTCAGCCAGAATTTATAAACACCATCAGGTCCTGGCGCTTTCAAATTTTGTGTTCCTCTTTAAGCGTTTCGTACTTCCGTTCGAGTTACCTCTGTTCGGTACATTGTTTTTATGTTGGTTGCTTTGCTTCGAATGTCACTTATTACTTTAGTTTCTTTGTACGTGTATTCGGCATTCCATATGCCAGACCAGAATGTTTGTACTCCTCTTTTATCAGGGTAGTTTGAGGGACATTCCTGTGGTGTGTCATTCTTCCTCAATTTTCGATAGAAGTTTCGCTGACTTAGACTGAATTTCTTATTATCCTGTCTTCTATTACAGCGCTTCTTGTCGCGTCAACCTTTTCGATGTGGCCGCCAATTTCTGCTTTAACCTGTCAAGGATTTCTTGTGGAGTTTGTCGATATCATTGGTGTAATTGTTGATGATTTTATTAATTTGTCGTTGTACTTTAACTGTTCTTTGAGAGTTGTTAATCTGGGCTGGGTTGGGGAGTTTTCCGATTTGTGTCCTAAGATCCAGCACCCTCCTTTCTAATCGTGTTTGCCATTTTGGACTGTATTGCTTTGGTGGTCTCTTATCGTTATTGCATGTTTGTGCGTGTGATATCCCACGATACTGTTACCGCTTCAGTATATATGAGAGTTTGGAGATCTGTGATTGTCATCCCTTGCGTTAATTTATGTGCAATTATTCAATCAATTAAGAGTATTGCATTGGTTATTGCCTTATTGACTTTTAACTTGGGCAGTGGTGGTCTTCTCACTGGATCAATACCTTTGTATAGCAAAACCCGTCAAACATGACTTCCATTCCTTTCTTTGCTATTGCACTGGGATCTTCGTTAGTAGTACTTACTATTCCAGTGTATTCAGTATGAACTGTTTATTAGTGTGTCCTTCTTCGTCCTCCCAGCTCAGTTCCCGCTGTTACACTCTTTTTTTAAATCCTATACTTACCTTATCTTAGACTTTATAATTTTGGTACATTTCGGGCGAGTGTCGCTGTATATTTGTCTTCAACTCTTCCGTGCGTATTAGGTCACGCCTGGAATTAATCTTTTGTTTTACTGTTGGAATTACGTATAATTATTTTGTGCGGGATGTGGAATTTTCATCTAATTTATTTATATTTAATTTCCGCGTGTAATTGAGTGGCTTCCTTCATTTTTAATTAATTTGGGTTATTTTTCCTTCAAGTTAGTCATGTTGGCGCCATCTCGTGTGTGCGCGAAGGATTATGCTATAGGTAGCGTTAAGAATGTCTTTCCGTTTAATGTTGTTATATTCCTTACGTCACTGTATAGTTATCTGCGATTATTTCTATTTAATTATTTCTTTGTTTTGTTCTTATTAATCTGTCCCTTATCCGTTAAATGTTTTATGTAACAATTTACTTTCAACAAGTCAGATGTCGCTCCACATTGAGCGGGTGGCTTCTTCGACCGCAGCCTCGCGTTCTTGTCTATTCATTCTTTCCTTATCCATCGAACTATTTAGTTGGATTAAAAAAGCGATCCAGTTACTTCATTCAGTGCTCACTGTATAATTAATGGACTGGATTTGCCTAATTACCATACAAGTTGCACATTAAAATCGTGGATGTTTAACAGTGGTAATATATTTTTGGTAGTTCCTTAGTTTTTTTTTTGCTGCATTACGCAGGATTTAATTAGTTTGAAGTACATATATATGGATCGGTAAGAGTTCTAACTTTTCGTAATTCTTTTCTAGTGAATGCTTGTTTCGTGTCTTCCTTTTTTTTAGCTTTTTATTCTATGTCGTACTGTAGTATACATTTTTGTACGAAAAGTTAACGTTTCTTCTACTAAGCACGTGGGCGTTTAAATATATATTGGAATTGTTGAATCATCTTCCGCCCTTGTTGGCATATTTCCATCATTTAGGACCCGGAATTAAACTATTTTTTGTGAGGGTGCCTGTGGATTTGATGTCTGTAGTGGCTCAATTACACGGTCAAGATACGTATATAGATAATTATTTTAATTGGAAAATTATTTATCTGTTTTGTTTTAAATTAATTTTATTGGCATAATTTGCACTGTTACCTGTAAATTCATTTTCATTAACGTTTTGACTAGCTATCCAATTTAATTGCTAGTTATTTCCGTCAGGTCAGTAGCCTATTTTGCAGTTTTTAACTAATTTTTGGTACTCATAAGTGTTATAGCTAGTTAATTATTTGTTTTTTTAAATACACATCTACAGCATGTACTGACTGTAGGGGCTTAAATGTAAAGCGAGATCTCGTTTCGCCTTAATTTCTTTTGTAGGTAATTAATTAATCAGGATTTGAATGTATACAAGTTCTTTTTTAAAAAAAAAAAGATTCAATTTGTCTTAAGTGCTCTCTTGCGGTTGCCATACCTGAATTTTCATTTTTAAGCGCATTTATGCTCTTTTGGCGTTGTATAGATGCTTTAAATTTAGATAGTTGTTTGTTTGTATAATTTGATTTGCCCATTTGTGGATTTACTATAATTTTCTCTGTGCATCTTAGCATTCTATAATTCCATACTGTTAACAATAAAATTGTTATTGTTGTTTATATCGTGTATGAATGTCTTACTATACCTAGTGTACCCAAGTTATTTTCGCTGTCTGAATAAGTAACTTATTGGAGTGGGCCTGAAATAGAATGACAGCTGGCGCCTAAGAGCCATCCACCTTCAGTATTCTGAGTGACCCATCCCCTAAAACCGAGAGTTAGAGGCACAGGCTTCACCCCATCTTTTCCAACGCACACTAGGGAAGTAAGGTAAGGCAGGTTGTAGGTGACACACAATAAGTTTCCGAAACTTTCATAAATTTAGTTTGACGAGGCTACAGGTGTGAAACTCCGACAAACGGGCACATCTCTAATATTCGACCGGATGATATTATTCTAGTTACCGTTCGCGCTATATGTGCCTCCCTTTCTGCCAGGACAATCCTACAATCCTAAGGCGAAGCGAGTGTAACACCGCTTAACTTCTGATTTTAGCTGTTCCATTATCTCTGCAGTATTCTGTAGCTTGTCATTAAGGCTCTTCTTTGATCTACTAGATTTCGCGGTTGTTTAATTGTTCCCATTTTCGTTAATAAAATATTATTATTATTATTACTATTTTAGCTTTTAAAGTATGATGAAGGACTATATTTTTCAAATTTGTTGATATAGAGTAAGTACACTATTTTATTAATTATCTTAATGAATTTTGTATTGTATAGTGAGTCTCGAAGAATTTCTTTTATTTTATTTCACTGTGTTAAGTATTAAGAAATAAAATAAATTATTATTATTATTAATGCTTTACTTAGGTCAAATAGTAGTCGAATATTTACTTTTTTAACTTGTAAATATCATTTTCATTTTTGCATATACGAGAGCTGAATGATAACTACTTCACATAGGAAAGAAAATATAAGTATTTGTAAAAATGTAAAGTATGGCAAAAATAGAGGTGCTGACGCTGTGGTTTGGGTGTGTCTTGAAGGAAAATCAATGGGATTTAGAAATTCAGTAATGAATGTCCTTACATAAAGAGAAATTTATACAGGGTGTATTTGAAATAAGGGGACAGAGTATGATAAATGGAAAGGTGCAATTATGTAGAATATAAATCCCAAAAATTGTGAGTCAATTACGACACGAACGCCAAAATTAAAAACCTCCCGAAAAGTGTTTAATGTGCCGCCTATGGATTTAGCATGTATCTATATGTCGTAGGTATCGCGCCAGACGTCGACGGTTCCACACAGGTTGAGGAGACGTAATAATTTCCATCGAAGTAAATAAACACGCATAGATATACGCAATAACAGCTGTAGACGTTATAAACCCCATTGTTTATTATTTCTAAACAGGTGTTCATGCTAAGAGTTCAACAACCTTAATATGAAATATCAGCTGTTAAAATATCTTATTTTTCAACAACGAGAATTTTTTTTATTGATATTATTTAGATATTACGTTTTCTTCCGCTATTACTGTTATTATGATTAAATTCAACGACTTTTTACTTCTTATTTCTCACAAAAACAAATTTGTGTTGTAAAATTTGCCCAACTCTACTTGTGAGAAACTTTTATTTTAATTGGACGCAAGTAAATTAAAAAAAAACATCATTTATTTCAGTTCGTGTGTTGTGTAAGCAATAGTCGAAACATCCACACGTAACAATCGAACGAGACCCACCCTTCCATAGCCTACAGTCGTATTGAAGTGCAGTCTAATAAAATTACATCTTTCCATTAATCATATTCTGTCCCCTTATTTCATTTTTAACTAATTCCGATTTAACATTTAGTAATTATTTGAATGCACATTTTTATTTCGCTAAACAAGCAAGTTTTTATTATTACCACATGTATGTAATTTGAACAGCAATATATTAAAAGTCAAGGATTATTTTAGTCAATATTGATTCAAAAGAATTATTACCTCATTTTCTGATTCTTAATTTGTTTAATGCATGCATTATCTCGGCGGAAACACTACGCTCTTGTAAGTGTCGGATATTTTAAATGTTTATTTTTCTTAAGCCACGAAAAAGGGAAGTAGAAAAATAATTTATTAGATTAATGAAGAGCTATTTGAGAGAAAAATGCAATACCATCTATCTTCCCCGGCGAAGTGCCTGTGAAATTGCAAATCGTTTTTGTATCCTAAATATCTTCCCTTTTCAACTGAGATTGCCGCATCAAGGAAAAAAGAAGACGAAACAGGGGAGCGGTACAGAACACTCAGGAGTTGAGTTAGAGCATGCTCAAGTCTAGCGTTTTTATTGTCCACATCTATTAATATTAATACCGAACGCAATGGCTTATTGATTTTGTTCGCGAACTCCTTTAAATCTTTAAGAAAAATCACGACGGCCTTTGTATTTGTATTTAAGACCACCAAAATTCTTGTTGTTCGTAGTTGCTGCCTTAGTTTAGAAATGGTAATTTAATCTGACTGGAGCTGGATGTTCGGCTTATTTAATATCCCATTATATTTAATTAATAATTCATATTGGTAGTCATGAATTATTAAACATCTGGAGTTTGCATTAAAGCTGTTTCTTGAGGTTAATATTCACACTTAAGGTCTGTCATATTACGATGTAATAAAAGTTGCGATTTTATTTTTAATTAGCAATGGTAGATTCTAAATGCATAGCCACAAATTTCAATTGTTTAGAAATAATTACTTTCCTGCATCATACAGCATTCATTTTGCCTCCGCATCAAGAAACGGGTGTAGATATTGTTCTGCACTAACAGCATAAAAGAACCCGGTAGATTTGGTGAATAAAAAATCCTTTATTGCACAAACCAAGAAATGGATTTCTAATTTAATGCAGCTCAATATTTGGAAGATTTGAAACATATTGCTGTGGCTTCGACTTTCTGAGATATTTAGTAATAAAAAACAGTCAATTAATTTTAAGTTAAATTATTTTAGCTTATATTTAATATTAGTTTTAAGATAAAAAAAAACTATGTATAAATACATTTTTGTCAGTACACATCAATATTTATTTATTGTTAATATGCACAAGGAAGTATTAATGGATCGCTTTGAAAAAGATGACCGCAAACATTGCCAGGTTCAGTTTAATCTTCGGGATCGGTGTTGGAGAATTAGTATTTTTAAAAATTTCTATATTACAATCTTGTTAAAATTTCTCCTGTTGGCTGTGTTTGAATTGGGGATGTGTTCAACGAGGTGTTTGTATTTGAATTCGTAAAATAGAGCCCTGATTGATTCATGAGCATACATTGTATTGGGAATGACATCTAGAAGCGTGATTATGCATTTAAATAGGATTACTATCAGCAAGAAATAGGTTTTCTAACAATAATAAGTTTTTCAAAATATTTCCTTTTTGTGTTAAAATTCCTGACATACAATATACGAATTGGGGATGTGTTTAACGAGTTCTTTTTAATATACTTCGTGGAATGGAGCCTTAATTAACTCGCAGGTATGTGTTTGAGCTGAAAATGACATTTACAAGTACGATTATGAGTGTTTTAATGGGAAAAGTGTAATAATAATTGTGGATACAAGTGTGAATTCAACACGTACTACTATTTAAGGGGCTTTTGATTTAGTTTTCTTATTTAGATATAGACTTTGTCATTTTTCTTTATTTCACACGATGATATTATTATTGTTAATATATATATATATATATATATATATATATATATAAGAAAGAGAATAATAATTGGTAAATTCCGCTGTAGAGCAACCGTAGACACGTGTTTCCGACTATTGGTCGTCATCAGTACGGTGTAGCCAAGGAATAAGGTGGGATAACCTTGGAGATGTAAGCTATACGGAAGACCATCAGGTGACAGACCACCATTTGTAGCTTCAGCTAGAAGATCCCCAAATTTAAAGACAACAACTAACGTCGCCACGAGGAAGACTAATGCCAACCTGCGTGCCATCCGAGACCCAGGAAAGATAAATCAAAAAATAAGGAAATAACGCGGATATATTAGTTGACGTTAGTTGTTGTCTTCAAATTTGTGGATCTTCTAGCTGAAGCTACAAATGGGGGTCTGTCGCCTGATGGTCTTCCGTATAGCTTACATCTCCAAGGTTATCCCACCTTATTCCTTGGCTACACCGTACTGATGACGACCAATTGTCAGAAACATATGTCTACGGTTACTCTACAGCGGAATTTTCCCATTATTATTCTCTTTCTTGTTATTTAATGTATCCGCGTTATTTCCTTATTTTTTTAGTGTTTTATATTCTTGACCTGTCTTGAGATTGTAATATTGAGAAGAAGGAATACAGGTTTCTGCCCTTCAAAAATGATATTTATAATCTGGGCTAGTAAAATATAATGTTGCTGAACCCACGTTTTTCTTGCAGAAACGATATACTTTTGTCTTGGTTCAGCATAAAAATAACCTACCAAGATAAATCCGTGGGCATTTTTTTTCTTTTAATTTAGTAATTTTCAACTATATTTCTAAAATTCAAGGTCATCGCAATATGTAATATTTCTCTTAAATAAAAAATAGTAAATGATTTAGAACTTGACGACTTTGTTACTTTCATCTCTCAATTGGGATTTTGTTGGTTGTTAGGAGTATATTGACAAACGCTTACCTACAATGTTTTAATTTATTACTTTCTTCCACACAGACACAGTTACGATGTCAAAAACATAAGAAAGATTAACAAATTACATTCATTCTTGTTATTCTTTAGAGACAAATCTGATATTGATTCGAGTGAAAATTAAGGATGTACATGTCAAGTTCATTTCGATGAAAATAGTCATTATATTTTGATTGTAAACAACGCTCTAATGTAATTTAGGAATGAAAACGTTCGCAGTTGTGCCTATTTAGAATTTAAAAAATTAAAACTAACATCGAAGGTTCCCTAAAACAAAGACATTACCAATTCGGCTGTAAATTATGTGCATATCACTAATCCCTTTTTTGAGTATTCTTAATTAAACCTCAATGGGCATAATTCAAAAGTAACATTCACATGTTACCATAAAATAAATCTCCTAACTTTATAATCATTGAAATTTATTTGTTTGTGCATTTTGCACGGGAAAGAGAATTGAATAAATTATCACGATTTTCCGCTCTGCAATAATTTCTAACTCGTAAATAACACTGCAAACAAAAGGCATGGTATTGTTCAGCCAGTGCAGAAGTACTCCTGCCTAACTTTAAGGAAGTTTTGTGTTGTTCACCTATTGAGAGCCTTCTGATAATACAGATCGATTATATTAGTAAAAATAAAGGACGGTGGGTGATAATATACGATTATCTGTGGAGTATTATTTCACGTTTATTACACATAATTATGATATTGAACTTATGTATACCGTAAAAGTTCATTAACTCACTAATGCTCAGTGACGGAGACATATATTGATTTTAGAATTATGCTTCTTTGTTTGATTTTATCATTAGTTCTACCATTATAACGTGATATTCTTATATATTCTTGATAGGAGTGTATAATTGATTGTTTCTTAGGAAATTTCGTAAAATATTATAATTGTATTTCATGTCAATTGCTAATAAAGACAAACTCTGACACAAACATATTCGAAATTGCATTATGACGGTAGTTTAAAGTGCATTAGAAAGGTAAGATGGAAAGATAGAAAAGTATGTACTGATTCAAAATATAAGTATACTAAAACGCACGAAACAATCTACTTTCGTCATCAAAATCCATATCTTAATAGTTTCAGTACGTCTATGTCGACATTGTTATCGACGAATAAAATTTACGATTTGTGAAGTTTACTTTGGGATAAAATCTACTACATTTTCTGAATATAAATTAAGTATATTTTTTTCAGTTAGACAATATTCTACAAATATAATGAAATAAAACCACATTTTAGGTTCACTTGTTTATTTAACGAATAGTAAAAATTATAATTCGTTGTTATATCATATATAATTATTACTTAGTACTGAAGACATATGAAAGTGAATATATTTCAGGAAGCAATCTCTTTCAATAATTCGTCATTTATTATTATTTAAAATGTCTTCTTAAACCTGACTGACTAGAATTTACAATTAACATGTATGTATTAACCCTTTTCACTTGAGCAAATTTGTTTTAAATTTTTATTCAGAACACTCTTTAACTTACAAGGACATACAAATAAAAGAAAAAAGCAAGTTACAAATGATACAGGCAAATAATAAAAGGTAGGATAATTATTTTTGTATTTAGTGATTTTTCTTATAATCGGTACAACATTCAGTACAAAATTTAGATCAGTACACACATTTTAAAATCTGTATATATAGCCAGTTTATTACATAGTATATTGTACATTTTATGTCTATGTAATGTACTGGATTATACATTTGATGTATTTGTATCAAGTACATTGGTTCAAATAAAACAAATTAAATTAATATTACCATTAAATTTAAACACATAGTATAGATACTTCCTTTCTATATTTAGGGGACACTGTACTCCAATTCAATGCAATATTTCAATTGCCATAAACCATTTTAGGTATTGAAATAATTCCAAATTAATTTCGACTGAAGGCATAACCTCCATCAGAGTAAATAGGTTATTTTGATCGATATTGAAATAATATCTTGTTAGATGTATTAAAATGTTCCTGACATTAGCCTTTAGGTCATTATAAACATGTAACCTAAGCTCATTAGACACTGGTAAATGTTACTGTCGATAAAAAATACTTATCTGTTAAGATGTAAATGACTGCTATACTAACACAAACACTACGCTCATAAGTAGGGAAGGCAACCTTCATTGTGTAAATGTTTTTATACCAATATAGGTATCTGTAACAAGTTAATTAGATAGATTAGTATTAGTAGAATCTATGACTAGAGTGAGAAAGTTGATAGTATCGTATATATCCTGATTGATAGGATCATAGAATATTTATGTTATAGATATTAAGTACTCTAGGGCTTAGGTTTATAAAGAAACACGTAACAACACAACAACAGCAAGTCCAGCCAATGACAAGTATAGTTCGGAAAACTAAATAACCAGATATTTTTGAACAAAATTTTATTAAAAATAAATTAATCTAGTCTTAAACCAACTATTACAGTATAATACGTGGTATGTAAAAATAGATTTGTATTTGAGTGAAAATGAAGAAAAGATGTTATATAATCAATTAATTTTGACATATCTCATTTTTATTGAAGTCAAAAACATGTTATTTGAATCGTTAATTTATGGATTTTACATTAATTTGTATGCTGTTATTTAAATTGAGAGTTTGTTGGAGTTTTCTTCGGTCAGCCCTCGAGGCTTATAAATAAGAAGATGCTGTTGCTTCCAAAAAAGAGGAATTCACATCCAAGTGCATCAACGAAAGATACTCGAATGGAATTTAGTACAAATTTCATCTAAAACGACAAAAAGGTAAATTAAAATATACATGCATGTAATTCAGTACGTTAATAAGATCTCATGAAAGTATATTGATTCTACATATTATAGTAAAGAACTCAAAGCATACTTATATATAATGTACAAGTAAATAATCTCTTCTCTCGAGAGGGATTGCAAAATTGGGTTCAGTCGAATGTATCCGTTGATGTTTCTTGTTGGTGTAGCCATGTTTGTTTCAGAATTAATTTTAAAATTTAACCTATGTAATAATATGGAATAGGATATTCTTAAAACTTTAAGACGATTGTGCTTATTGGATCTTGAGTAGTTTAAAGTAACTATGGCAACTGGCATTAATTAGGATAATTAAATTTAAATATTATATATAAGTACAATTATGTTAACGTAGGAAGAAATAAGAAGGTATTTAATTATGATCGAACTGTTAAAAAATGAATCTTCTTGATGGATCAAGATAGAGAATGTATTATTAGGGTTATGAACTTAGAGAATTTCATGTCCCAAAGTTTTTCCTGTAACTTGACAATAGAATTAAATAAATAACCTAGAATATTTTGGAATAAACTTGGATGTTTAATTACTAGTAATAGTTTGGATTAAGACATATTTAGTTGAAAGTAAAAATAATGGATGTAACGAACTAATACTATTGCATAAAGATAACTTTTATTAAAATGAACCGTACGATATAAACCCCTGAGATTTGGTGAAAGATATATACAGCCTTTAAAGAAGAAAATTCGATACAGTATATATTGATAACGTTATTAGGATGATGATAAATGCTATATCAACAACCAGTGCACCACGTTGGGCCAGCCAAATGAAGTGCTATTTGTCCCACGTTTGGGTTAAATGAATCGGTCTAGCTCAGTCAACAAATGTAACATATTTCTCCACATTTGTATAGTTCAATGAAATGGTAGGACTATAATAATAAGTGTATAGTTATTTTCTGTACTATAAATGATATGGTAATAATCAAATGTAATTATATACTTGTTTAAAATTATATTTAAATCATTAATAAACTTTTTAATTGCACACTGTATGTGGTTCACAAAAGACTACTAACAGCAGGAATAAATCTTTTATTTTGTTGGTATTGCTTATATATTCCCAATTTTAATTACTTTCTACAAGGAAGTGTGTTTGGTTTGTCTAAATATTTAAAAATGCTCATAGGAATTAGTATAATAAATAATTTATTATTCTGACATAGGTAAGTATTCCTACGAGTATTTTCAAGATAATCTGTCAAATATAGATTTCTTTATTCTTTTTCAGATGGGTTTCTAACCGCTGAAGTATACTTTCCTTCCCAAAATTATATGTACGCTCTTCCATAAATAAAAAAAAACAATGCTCAATCAATACTTTTAATAATAGTTAGTAAAATCTTTTACACAAGATATATTATACTTGAAATATGTATGAACATTATACTTTATTAAAACTGTTTAATACGTTGAATAATCAATCAATAATGTGTTTTCTAGCAATCAATTAATTATTATGTTCACTTTGATAATATCAGTATAAATACTATGTTCAATATTTGATTCCTACAAATATACGGAGTGTCTCTAAAAGGTCTTTAAACAACTCTACCACGTATTTTTCGGACCAAAATAAACCGATTTAGCAAAACTTGGCTTAGTCAAAGTTGCTTAGTTTGTGCGCAATACGGTCCTGAAGTTGCAGTTGGAAAATTGTTTTTTTGTTATAAATTTGAAACGGCTGGAGCGATTGCGCTAAATTTTGTCACGTTTACAAAGTTTTATGAGTCAAGAAATTCTGTATCAAAATTGTGATGGTAATCAATCCATAGGCGGAGAACCTGCGTTTATAAATATTAAAACATTTCCATTTTCTACGCCAATGGATAAAAAAGAGTTTGTCTATAAAATTTAGATTAAGTGTCTTAAGTACAAGAAAAAAGGTACTCTTGGTAAGACTCGAAAAATTGCATCGTTTTCTCAAAAATCGCATTTTAAGATTTGAGAACATTAACTAGAGGACGGCAGCGCATACTGTGTGCTCCATGTATATTAGGGTGGAGTGAAAGAGGGGGTAAAAAAAAAATATGTATATATCGAAATGTAATACCTCAGAAAAGTTGCCTAACACTACCTTTAAGTATCTGTAAGAGTTTGGAAAAAATGGAACAATATCTTCTGCCTCCCCAGTTGTTGTGAAATTTAGAAAAAAATTATTTTTTTTACAGTACTGTAAATAAATTGGAATTTTTATAATGTTGCATAAAAAATCATTTTATACAAATTATAAGCTAGTTAACAGTCTCCTGGGTCTTTTAAAAAAATATTCCACAAAATACTTACCTTAGCTGCCTTCTCCGTCTTCCCAAATAGACGCAATTTCTAGTGATTTCGAATACTTTTTATAAGTTTTTTTTCTAGGAAAAATTTAACAACAAAAGCATACTTTTGATATTTATTAACAAAATTATCAATTTTACAGTTATAGTAAAAAAAAATTTTTAAAACATGCTACTTTTTAAATGCAAATTCTGATTTTGTGTTAAAGGAAGGCATGTCTTTTCTAGAATCGGCTCGTGTCCTTATAAATCCATCTCTAGAATCAGGACCACAAACTGCAGCAGAAGCTTCTGTGACGAGCTTGACACACCGTTCAACACACTGTGTGTGACAAGGGTACTTTCCAAAATCAATATCAATTGACTCTGGATTTTTAATCAGTTCTTTCAGATCTTCTGTGGAAACTCTAGAAAGTATGGGAGGTTCCGTTAGGTTACACTTTTGCCAGTCGATCAGTTCATAGTACTCATTTGCATTAAAACAGAAAGGAGAAAGTTTAAATACTCTAACACTATTTTGCGGCGAAGAACTTCTTGCTTTTAAAATTCGACGAAGTCCAAGTTCTCGTATATGCTTTCTTTCGTCAGTAATCATACTAAGAAGTACATTTTCATGATGTCCAAAAAAGCCATTTCGTTGTATTACAGTGTCTACAATTTGTCTCAACTCTTCATCTAAATATCGAGATAACTGTATCATTTGCAAGACGTGTTTTGCACCATCTTTACATGTTGGCTTTGACTTTATAGTAAACCACATCGGGGCATAAACCTTCATTACATATTCTGCTAGCTTGGTCAAGTTTGGGCTTGGATTTACACTTGAAATATAAAGTCTAAGAATGCGATTCGCAGTCGTCACCCACCGCGAATGAGCCAGTTTTCCAGGATTTCGGTTTGAAACAGACGTATTGCGACCACTAGCAATTACCTGACATATTTCAAACAAATATTTTTGATCAGTACTTAACTCTTCCAAAATATTTTTTGGTATTTCGGGTAAATTGCCTTTAATGGTTTTAAACTGAATTACTGGCAAATTATCGCACTTCTCTAGCTGCTTTCCGATAGCACCTGCAAACCCACGAGGCCCGGTAGTGTCTCCATCTAAATGATTAAAAAGATGTCGAAGTGGAAGTTCATTTGCGTGTAACATACAAACAAACCACTGCAGCGGTTTTTTATAGTGTTCTTCTAAGAGTCTTATTACACCGCCTTTAACACCGGTGTTTCCAACTGTCCCGTCACAGCCAATAGCTTCTAATTCCGTAGTATCAATGTCGTTTTCTTCTAACATTTGAACGATGCTTGTTTTAATACTTAGTGCTGAACCAGAAGTAGGAGACACATGACCGATATACTTACATTCTGGTTCTTGCACTAAACTTATATGTTCTTCTATAATCGTTTGACGGTAGAACTTGCTTCCTTTTTTGACTTGGGCTAGAGTCTTATCTTTGCGCCCGTCAAAGTAGATACCACGTAACTTAATCATATTCGGAGCCATTTCTTGCTCCCGGAGATTAGAACGAGTTTTACGCCTCTCCCTCCTAACTTTACTTCGATCGATAATTTTAGAAGGATCTTCTGGTGTTACTATTCCAATATCATTTAGAACGGCAGACGCAAGAGCAGCGGCTGATCTATCTGATATTCCATGTCTGTCGCATGTTTTTGCAAATGTCGTGAGCTGAATTCGCATTTGCTCTTTCTTTTTAATATTTTCGAATGTTGAAGGCGTGGGCGGTGGTACTTGAAGCAATTCAAACTCACTATCAGAGGATTCGTTAGACTCGGAATTGGAAGATAACTCACAGGCAGCTGACACTCCCGGATCCGTTACTTCTAAGGTAGCTAATGTTCGAGAAGCATCCTTTTTTTGCCTTTCTTCTCTTTTTATCAGCTTTGTCGTTTTCTTTACATCCACTGCACTTATTATCATTTTTCTTGCTCCTCTTTGATCTAAGAGGAATTCTTGCTCATCAACAGACACCTTTTTAGTTTTTTCACAGGTACAAGAAGCAAAGACTTTGCATTTGCACGCTGCTATATCAAAAAGTGTTTTACTTTCGTCTCTAAAACGTTCTATTTTAGCTTTGTAAGTTTCACTAACTTGTCTGTTTTTAAACGGCTTCATAAGTTTCATAAATTTGTCATGATATGATTTCAGAAGCTGTAATATCCTGGCATGAGAAACTGTAGCAATAGATGCTTTATGCCAAAGTTCTCCCAATTTTACCGCAACCTCTTGGGATATTTCAGAGAATACGGGTTCTTTTTTACTTACTTTTTTATTGAACCTAATCCAGGCACAAAACTTCATAACTTGTTCGTAGGTTGGTAGAACATTTTCAGGCAATTTCGACGGTTGTCCAAACACGGGGCAGTTTACAGCACATCTTGTTAATCCGGATGGCCCTGATTTGGCCATTTTTAAAAAACAGAACTACACGTAAAAAACAAAACACGCACTAACAAAACGCTAAACGTTCGCGACTAAGTTCTCATGTAGACTAAAAACAAAGCCAGTAGGAGGGTGCGACGGTGGGGGAAACGCCGCGCCGGCACAATAACGCACCTTTGCGCGTTAGATCTTGTCGACGCATGCGCAAATTATTCATTTAGACGAGTCCGGACAGTTTACAGGTGCGAAAATTTGCTTCTTAACCGTTTTATTATAACTAAAGCAATTTATTGATGTTATTGGCGGTCAAAATTTACTGTGCGGAAAAACTAATTTTTCTTATATTTTAAGGCCTTTGGGGAGGCAAAAGGCGCACTTTTTTGTTAAAATTATTTATGGTGCATGGTAAAGCATTCCTTTGTTATAGCTTTGAGTCCTATTAGAATTTTATATTATATATTTTTTAAAATACCGATGGAGGCTTAACTATTCCCAAAAATTAAATTTTTTAAAAAAGTTAGGGCTGTTGGGGAGGCAGAAGAAAAAATCGAATTAGAAAAAATAATATGTCAAAATGATTTAATCTAACATAGGCATAATTTCCGCACTATTAAAATTAAAATTTCCAATTTTCGTTTTTTCGCTCCACGCTAATGTATATGTATCTTTAAGCCGTGTACACGTGTCTTAGGCCGTTTAGACGTCTCTTTAAACTATGTACACGTCTTTTGACGTCGTTTTTGAATTGATAATTTTTTTTTGTAAAATGTTTTCTTTTTTAAAAGATACAGAACGGCCAATACCAGATAGGTTAAAACAAAAAGGCACTGGTTTACAAAAAAGATATTCTATTTATCTCGACAATTGATGCAAAAAATGCTATTTTTTTGATGTTTTTTTTTGTTTTAAGAATTCCACTTGTGCCCTGCGTTGTGTAAAATACATATGTTTGTATTATATGGTTTACAAAAAAGATATTCTATTTATCTCGATAATTGATGCAAAAAATGCTATTTTTTTGATGTTGTTTTTTGTTTTAAGAATTCCACTTGTGCCCTGCGTTTTGTAAAATACATATGTTTGTATTTAGTTGTTATTGTTGGTTTCCATAGTTATGACTATTTGAATATTTGACAACGACTTTTCTGGATTTTCAAAAGTGTTTTCCATCATTACTTTTATTTTCGTTTTGTTATGGCTGTACAATACACCAACGAAGAATATACCGATATGTTATTAGTATATGGATATTGTCAAGGCAATTGTGCCGAGAGTGTTAGAGTATATTCGGAACGGTTTCCAAATCGTCGTGTTCCAAGTCATCCAACGTTTGCCGCAGTAGAGAGACGCCTTCGAGAAACCGGTCGCTTAGCTCCTGTAACAGCAAACTATGGCAGGCAGCGCTTTGTGAGGCAACCTGAAGTAGAAGAAGAAATTTTAGACCGTGTTCAAGAAGATCCGGAACTGAGCGTTAGACGAATAGCTAGAGAAAATGCAGTATCTAAAGATGTGGTCAATAGAGTAATTAGAGAACAATTATTATATCCATACCATAAGATTCGAGTTCAAGACCTCTTACTTCAAGATCCTGAAAGGCGCCTAAATTTTTGCCGGTTTATTGAACATAAAAGAGCAAGAAATTTAAACTTTTGCAAAAAAATCTTATTTACCGACGAAGCTTGTTTTACAAGAAGAGGGATAACGAACTTTCATAATGAACATGTTTATGCAGAGGAAAATCCACATGCCATTAAAATTAACCATTTTCAACATGAATTTAAAATGAATGTATGGGCTGGAATAATCGGAAATTTTATTATTGGACCTGTCAGACTACCGCAAAGATTAACTGGAGAAGCCTATTTGATTTTTTTACAACATACTCTTCCGGACTTGTTAGATGATATACCGCTAGATATTCGACGGAATATGTGGTTTATGCACGATGGTGCACCACCGCATTTTTCGATGAACGTACGACACTACTTAAACCATCACTTTCCAAATAGATGGATCGGTAGAGGTAATGACGCTCCTGTACAATGGAAACCTCGAAGTCCAGATCTGAATCCTCTGGATTATTTTTTTTGGGGACACCAGAAATCCATTGTTTACAATACACCTGTAAATAATGAAGAAGAATTGTGGCAACGTATTCAAGAAGCAACCAATAATCTCAGAGGTGATGTAGAAGTTTTGCAAAGAGTTCAATTTAATTTCCTCCGGCGAATAGACCTTTGTATTCACGAAAATGGTAGACATTTTGAACACCTTTTATAATATCTTTTCTTTTTTTTTTTAAAAAATCATTGTTTCATTTTCATTATTTCATTGTTTAATTGTTAATAATTCTCTGTTGTCCACCAACCAGAACCAGAACACAATTGGAATTTATATGAAAAAACATTATTAGAAAAATAGCATCTTTGTATTAATTGAGGAAATAAACAGAATATCTTTTTTATTAACTAGTGCCTATTTGTTTTGACCTATTTGGTATTGGTCGTTCCGTATTTATTAAAAAAGAAAACATATCATAAAAAAATTGTTAACAATTCTTAAAATGCGATTTTTGAGAAAACGATGCAATTTTTCGAGTCTTACCAAGAGTACCTTTTTTCTTGTACTGAAGACACTTAATCTAAAATTTTATAGACAAACTCTTTTTTATCCATTGGCGTAGAAAATGGAAATGTTTTAATATTCATAAACGCAGGTTCTCCGCCTATGGATTGATTACTATCACAATTTTGATACAGAATTTCTTGACTCATAAAACTATGTAAACGTGATAAAATTTAGCGCAATCGCTCCAGCCGTTTCAAATTTATAACAAAAAAACAATTTTCCAACTGCAACTTCAGGACCGTATTGCGCACAAACTAAGCAACTTTCACTAAGCCAAGTTTTGCTAAATCGGTTTATTTTGGTCAGAAAAATACGTGGTAGAGTTGTTTAAAGACCTTTTAGAGACACCTTGTATAATTCAGATTTATGTTAATATAACTTAACTTCTATAAGTACAATAACTTTTGTATCTGTGTCATAAATAATTTAATCTGTATTCAATTTATATACTGGTTTTACTTTAAATATGTTAAATACTTGTTGAATAATGTTTTCTAATTTCACTTTGAAAAATAATATACGACTTTTATACATAACTGTTCCATAAATTCTGTTGGCTCATCAATTTACTAATGTTCCTTTTCTTGTAGATCTATACTGCCTAGCCGTAGTAAAGTTCCTTGAAGTAGCTGAATTGTTCAGGATGTCTCTGCAATCTATCCACTTGAAGTATGTGGTTATATCTAGATGTTATCTGCCATTGGTCGACTGCAACTCTCGAAAATTATTTTTCTGTACCCTAAAAATAATAACACTTCTCGAAGACACCTCTCTAGCAACACGTACAGTATCAGAATCAATATCTTCTTCTCCAATTAAGACTTCTATCTGGTTAAACTTGAGACAAAGGATGACACTCTCGAAGAAACCTCTACATCAAACACGTACGGTATCAGAAATAATCTCTTATTCTCCGATCAGGGCTTATAATGTTTAAACTTGTACTTAAGGGATGAACTTCGTTTTTGTCCTTCTCAATATATACTTTGATAATCCCACCTACGTCCAGCTATAGTTCTGCTCGTACACCAATAAAATATCTTCGTCTTGGATCTGGTCAATATTTATCTTCATAATAGGTAAGTCTTCTTTATAAATTTCCATAAATCCTTTCTTTTACTTTCTTATACGTAGTATAAGGAAGTATTGTGATGATGAAAATTTTCGACCTCGAGATTTTTGCAGATGTCCACGTTATAAGGTCCCCTGATACCAAAAAAGTGGTTTTAAAAAAATGTCTGTGTGTCTGTCTGTCTGTCTGTCTGTGTGTCTGTCTGTGACCACGATAGCGGTCAAACCGCTACAGTATCAATTCCAAATTTTGTATTTACGAATATAATCTTCCTCTTGAGAGCTGATTAGATTTTGAGCAAAATCGGCAGACCGAAAGTAGTAGTTTACTTCAGTGAAAAAATCGAATTTTGCAAATATTTCGTCAATTACTAAGTTTAAACAAATTTATAAAGAACTCAAATGTACTCAAAATTAAATTTTAGAAAAATTGTATTAATAAAGTTTTTCGAAATTCCGACCGGAAGTAGGTCTTTTACTCTTATGGAAAATCAGTTTATTGCGAATATCTCACAAGTCATGCTTTTTAGACAAGTACCTTACGAGTATAAAAGTATTTAAGACATAATTTTCAATATCTTTTATATATAAAAAAAATTTTCAAAATTCAGACCGGAAGTACCACTTTTACTCTTATCGAATAGCGATTGTTTGAAAATACGTCGTAAATTATGCATTCTATATATATTTATCAAGAGTACAAAAGTATTTAGAACTGAATTTTCAATATTTTTTGTATATATGAAATTTCAAAATTCGAACCGGAAGTAGCACTTTCACTGTTAGCGAGGAGCACTTTTTTGATAATATCTTGCAAAGTATGCATTCTATAGCGATTTATTAAGAGAATTAAAGTACTTCGAATAGGATTTTGAATAAGTTTTGTATAAAAGAATTCTTAAAATTGTATAGTTTGAAACGCTCATACGTATAAGAAAGTCGTGTGGTGGCCACACCTCATTTTTTAAATTTGAGATTTGTGTTAGTTCCTTGTACTCAGAAATACGTCGAGCATCGTCATTTAAACATGTAACGAAATTTTGTAAACTATCGAAATTCTCTGCATAAAAACTATTTATGTGTATGTTTTAGCAAAGCTAAGTGACGAACGTGAGATATTTTGGCATTCTGTAGCGATATTTTACAGACTTTGTAATAAATTTCGGATTCACTGACAATTCATTTTCATATTAGAAAAAGGAACATAAACAACGTTCTAGATCTAAATAAATGATAACTAAAAATTTACGCGTATGTTATTGAAACTAAATAACAGTAAGTATATATTACATATTTACATTATTTTTCTTGGGAAATATAAGGTAAATATAATTAATTTTAAAAACCCCTCAGGCTATCTACGTCGATGTAGAATGAATTTTACTCATAAATTCCTTATTTTATGCCAGTTTTTTTGCTCCGATTCTCGGGCTCATGTCGAGCGAAACAGATGTTGCAGTTCGCCCTACGAATTAGTGCTATACAGATATAATGTAAACAACACACAGTTGTTTACATTATTTATTTGCTCGGTTGTAGCTCCGTGGTAGTTTAGCTCGCTCGATTCCGCGCCCTATAATAATATAACGGAAATTAATGGGACAAGCAGAATTTTGAGACGATTATTAAAAATATAAGGCAAAAGAATGAATTCGGGAAGAATTGTTGCTGTTGAAGTTAATATTTACAAAAAGGACAAAAAAACAATTGTATTAAAAACTATCAGGAATATCCAGTTAATTATTTTTAATTGGTTCAATGTTGTATGTTCTTAGTAATTAATGAAATAAGCTGGGAAAATTGTATTAACTCAAACATATCGAAATTAGATATATCTAATTACATAACATAATATTTTGTATATTTTAGCTCAGACTTTTTTACGTTGCTTTGGGAAGACAGTCTGGAATTAAATTAAATGTTTTCGTTACACAAAAAAAGCCAGTCATATTACTTTCAATTAAAATTTAAAAAAAAATGTTGTAGGCGGTACACCATTCAATGTTTGTTCAAAAATAAACTTTACAATTAATTTATAGTCTTCATAAATGTACTGTAAAATTTAATAAATATTTATGGATAAGTGTTATAAATTGTGTATGCAAAAACTATGTGAAATTTGTTAGTCCAGTCAAACTGTGTATCAATCTACATATAATAATTTATTGAAGGAGTGTATTCTGGGCATAATTGTAGATTTAAGGGGTTCCTCGAGTGTCAGTGGCGCCGCTAAGGCTAGGCGCAAAATGAGACGCAGTTTGGTGAGGTGACGCAGCGTGAGTCACGGCGAGATTTTGTGAATCAAAGAAATGAATACAACTGCGCAAATTGATTCGCAGTGTGACGTGACGCAGGTTTAGCTTAGGTGAGCCCTGCGGAACGCAGTGTTGAAACCGCAGTTTCTTGCATATTCACGGCGCGTCTATAGTAAAAAAAATGGAAGAAAAACTGATTGAAGCCGTGCGGGTTCGGCAAATTTTGTACGATACCAGCCATGCAGACTATATGAGAACAAAACTAAAAACTGAAAAGTGGGAGGAAATCGCTAAAGAAATTGGAATGAAAAATGGTAAGTTTATTTCGTTTATTTATTTATTTTAAATAGTATATATCTCAGTATTTCCCTCTAGCAACACTTTCCCTCTGCCAAGGTACCGCGCCCGCGGTGTTGAAATAATTTGTAAACTTTTGTCGAATCTCAAAAGCTTTCTGTGTACTTCGTGCATTGCTCGGGTGCAATGGGAGCAGCTGATCTTCCGGCATGTCTTCCATTTCTTCCACTTCACTTTGAGATACTGAATATTTTCTTAAATAATTGTGCAATACACATGATGCCTTCACAACATCAATGACACTTTCTACTTTAATCTCAAAAGGTGCTCGGAAAACTCGAAATCGCGAGGCAAGTATACCAAAAGCGCATTCAACAGTTTGGCGTGCTCGCGACAGTCTGTAATTGAAGACCTTGTTCTCATAATTATCTGTGACACTTCGTTTAGGATAAGGTCGCATCAAATTCTCAGATAATGGAAAGGACTCATCTCCTACAAACACATATGGTATTGGGTCCGCAAGTGAAGGCAGTACAGTAGGTGCTGGAAGATGTAAAGTTTGCTTTAGCATTTTCTTTGCCAAAACGCTTGTATTGAAAACATTTCCATCACTAAATCTTCCTTGTGATCCTACATCAATGGTGATGAATTTATAATCTGCGTCGACAACAGCCATTAACACAATGGAGAAAGTATGTTTATAATTGATATAACAGGATCCACTTTTACCAGGCTTTTTAATGACCACATGTTTACCGTCAATGGCACCAATGCAATGTGGAAATTCCCATTTATTCTCAAATAAAACTGCAAATGATTTCCACTGTTCTCCAGATATACTTGTTGCATCAACTTCCAAATTGCTTTAGATATATCTCGCACAATGTTGGAGACTGTCCGATCACTCATTCTGTAGCTGTACCCCATACTTTTGTAGCTGTTTCCTGTGGCCAAGTATCTGAAATAAAATAATCTGTTTAACAAAAAATTAATAATGGTTTTCAAAGTTTGTAATAGTAGTTTATATAACAGATGCCGTTCTGTCTGTCTGTCGGTTTGGATATTACATACATCATTACGACCCAATACGAGGGAAGTTCCGGGAATCTCATTCTGATTTTTTTATTAAGGGGTATATTATCAGGACTCTAAAATTAAATCATTGTTGTAGGATCGGAAGCAAAATCGTTGTGGGAAAAACTACGACATTCGTTGAGAGATGCGATTCGAAGACAGCAAAAATGTTTGAAAAGTGGAGCACCTGCGGAAGTTATAAAAGAATGGAAATTTCAAAAACAGATGGGATTTCTGCAGCCTTATATGGCCAATAAATCAAGAGAAGGCAACCTCCGAGAACACAGTGAAACTGAAAACCAAACACAAGATTTTGAAACAGATGTAGAAGCTGCAGAGCTAGACAATGAAAATATAGAACAAGTGAACACGCAGCAGTCAGTCGAAAATGTAGAGGATGAATCCCAACCACAGACACTTTCAGAAACGGTTCCTACAATGTTAGCTACAACGCCGAAGTCACGTACACCCCCTACTAAAAAAATGAAGAAAGATAATGTCACTACACTACTTAAAGAAAGTATTGACAAACGTGAGGAAAGAATTAAAGCAAGAACGGAAGATAGACGAAAACTGCTACAGGAATTACAAACGAAACAAAATGATCCCCTATATCACTTTTTTATGGCGATGTACCATTCTACTCAAAGAATGCCACCCTCATATCAACACATTATTAGAAATCGCCTGTTCAATGAAGTTTCACAAGCCGAGGACAAATTACTGGCCATTTCTAACCAGCAACAGCCTATGCATGCTGTCAGCCGCAGCTCAGCTTTGTCCAGCAGCAGCCCTACTACCAGACTCTTCATCCTCCTCCAGCCAGTTCATCCAGTAGAAGATCATCAACATCAGCCAGTTATTATTCGGATAATTCACTCCTAAGCCCCTCTGATATGCATCTCGAACAAGACAATTACTCCACAGCCTCCAACCGACAAGAGATGATTGATATGATTAATAATTTCACAGATAAATAACTTGGTTAACAGAGTGAAATAATGAAAATTAATAAAACAACTTACCTTAGAAATACAGCTAGTTTTTCTTCAGTCCCGATGGGCCTTGTAGCGTTACATCCTTCTGCGTCAATTTCTTTCTTGATGATCTCATGCACTTCTCTAAACTGGTCACGATTTAGTCGAAAATAATTTTTAAACTGTTCGTTGTTCAATTCTTTACTTAGAAGAAATTCTCCGTGACTATTTCTTTTTTTTAAGTGCAAACTTCTCGCTGCCTTTCTATTAGTAGTTTGGGGGAAAAAGTGTACCAGTTCCGACACGAACTCATCTTCCGATTCAGATTCAGAACTAATGTCAAACTCAAGTGCAATAGCTATTTCCATTGTTCTATGGGCCTACAGCAGAACTGCGTTCTATTTTTCTAGCGCAAACAACTGCGATCTAATTTGCGCGGTTCCCACGCTAGCAGTTACCTCCCACCAAAAATCTCGCCGTGACTCACGCTGCGTCGGTCACCAAACTGCGTCTCATTTTGCGCCTAGGCTAACGCGAGTAACGCGTTTCATTCTATATCTCGAGAACGGTTCGCTTTACATAAAAAAATATAGAAACCTTTTGTCTTATAAATTGTATTATTTTTTTCAAGCATCGATATTTTCCGAACTTTCTTTTGATGATAGCGGACTTTGTTTTGAATAATAGAACTTTCATTTGGAGATTAGAAATGTCATGTTGACAACCGAACTTTCTATTGACGATATCGGAATTACTTATGAATACAGCGGAAAATCAATTGATTTGGACTGTAATATTAATCATCAAAATAATCATGTAATTATTATTATATACATAAAATTATGTTATGTTAATGAAATTATATAGTATGTGTTCAAAATCTCCCCGCCCCCGGTCATCTTTTTCTTTAACGAAGTGGAATAAAACATTTATACAAAAATACGAAAACAAAATCATTCTAAAAATACTAACTTCATGTCTCATTTTAAAAATTTAAGAGATGTAGGCTATATAAACAAATTTTAAATGGCAAAGGGCATCGAATGACCTCTCATTTGAAAAGTATTTGGAAAACCTATTCAAGGTTTACGTTCTTTATAGATTTCCTTCATTTGTTAAAAAAAAACGCCGAAATTTACGGGTAGGATAATTACATCATTTGAACGGTATTTGGAATGAATTGGAAAGAATATTTCAATTGATAGAGCCTAAATTTTAAAATGAGACATGATCGTTAAGTTACTATTTTTACAGTGGTTTTGTTTTATTTTTATTAAAACGTTTTATTCCTCTTTGTTAAAAGACACCGGGGGGGGGGGATATTTTAGACACCTACTGTATATTTACTATATACATATAGTATGAACTCCACAGCTAAATTCAGAGTATAAAGCACTACAACTAAAAACAAAGTCGCATTGCACTGAGGGTAAGACATACGTTTAGTCTTATGCGCGTGGTTCATTTTTTGCTGTAATCTGATAAAAAGTATACTCTGCTCGAAAAGCGCAACTTTTCTACAACGCGAAGCGAGACAAATTTAAAAAATCGGGATTTATCGGAAATTACCTGCCATTTCTGGCCACAATATCTTTTTAACACTGCACATGTATTTACATTTTGTAGATTGTTATAAAGTCAAATCTGTCACTTTATATATGTAACGTTATCAGAGGTAATTAGTGAATCACTTAAATATAAATAGTTTCCTTTCTCTGCTGATAACCGTGTTTGATAAATACCAGGCCAACGGTTTTAATATTACACATAATGAATGGTTTATGAAAGGAGCTCAAGCAGGACATTTTTTTGCTTGAATTAAAAATAATATATTCAGGATGTTCTAGTCAATGCTTGAACATCTTAATTACATCTTATCCTTGAAAAATACATTGATTTCCAAGAATATATATATATATATATAGCTAAATATATATTTAGCTAAAAATATTTATTTAAACTAGATTCATAAATAAAATTAAAATATTTTTTTTTCTGACAAATAAAATTAATAATAATAATAATAATAATAATAATAATAATATCTTTATTGTCATAAATTTAAAAGAACATTGACATTGTCATTAAAAAAAATACACAGATCAGGTACAATATATAACACTTTTCAAACTATAAAATCGTTAATGCTGTAGAAGGCTCCTTCCAACAGATAAAGTTTTAATTGTTTCTTGAATGCACTGAGATTTGTACCGCTTAGCGACTTTAAATTAGCCGGCAATGCATTATAAGCCTTTACCGCTATGTACCTCGGAGATCTTTCATAAAATTTGGAGTGATGTAGCGGGACAGAAAAATCATTATTATGACGCGTCACCATAGTATTGTAGATCTGATTATTGCGCCTGTATTTATCTGTATTTTTGAGCAAGAAGATAATCAATTCATAAATATATAACGAGGCAACCGTCATTATATTCATTTCCCGGAACAGAGGTCTGCAACTACTACGTGAGGAAACACCCCTCATGGCTCTTAACATACGTTTCTGAATAATGAAAATGTCGTTAAAGTATGTAGATGATCCCCAGAAAATGATCGCATATCTTAAACGTGACTCGATACAACCATAATAGAATAATCTCAGGCTCTCCAAAGAGACAACCCTACTCAGCATACCAATAGCATACAACATGGGATTCAATTTTTTAGATAGACCCACGCAATGCTCACCCCAACGCAGACACCTGTCCACCGTCAAACCCAGAAAGACGGACGACTCACTCTCCGTCAATGATTTGCCCCCCAAGCTCAAACACAAACTGTAATCCAAATTTTTAGTTTTGGAGAAGGTGACAATATTTGTCTTATCTGCATTAAGAATGAGACGGTTTTTTAATGACCAGGACTGCATATCAGCAATCACACGCGATGCCAACACAACGAGCTCCTCCTTACATTTAGCTGTTATTACACATGAAGTGTCGTCCGCGTACTGTGTAATAGTACAATAGCTCATTTGATTCTGTAAGTCACTGACATAGATTAAAAAAAGAGTAGGGCCGAGAATGGATCCCTGCGGCATGCCCCTACCCACAGACGCCAATTTGGAAACATTACTCTTAATTGTGTCGCCCACCCTGCCAACAATAGCGGTAACGTGAGATCTACCACTGAGATAAGATCTGAATAAGTCGAGCGCCGCCCCCCTAACGCCATAGCGTTTCATTTTATACAGCAGGATATCACGATCCAACAAATCGAATGCTTTAGTCAAATCAAAAAACATTCCCACCGCATAACAATCACTATCGACCGCACAATATAAAGAGTCTAATACATTATACAAAGCGTCTTTCGTGGATTTTCCAGATATGAACCCAAACTGGGCCGAATTAATTATTTTACATTTGATCAAAAATGATTGCAGACGCAAGTTAATTACTTTCTCGAAGATCTTACTGAATGCTGGCAATAGAGATATAGGCCTGTAGCTAGCAACATCGCCACTAGATTTACCCTTCTTCAAACACGGTATCACCTTAGCGATTTTCAATCTGTTCGGAAATATTCCGTTGACTAGTGATAGGTTGATTAAGTAAACCAAAGGTTCCACTATATGGTCAATGACCAGAGATAATAAACAGTATGGAATATCATCCACACCGCTAGACTTCTTAGCAGACATTTCCCTAATAATCCTTCCAACTTCCAATGCATCAGTCGGTTCAAGAAAGCAACCGATAGCATTTGGCCCGATACTCACATGCCCCGCTCCAGCATCAGAACACGGCCCCGTGGCTGAGCTACTAAAATAAGTATTCAGTAAATCAGCCACAAGTGATGGGTCAGTGATAATTTCCCCCTCCCCATCGCAAAGCTGAGTTTCCCTATTTTGCTTCTTTTTTGTTTCTCTGTTAATGATATTCCAACCAGTGCCCAGTTTATCGCTAGAAGAGCCAATTAGCCCACTATAATAATCGCGCTTAGTATCACTAATTAGTTGGTTGTAACGTTCTTTGCTCATTTTATAACAGTTACTTAAGTATTCGTAATTATGTGTTTTAGACAATATATATAAATCTTTTAGATTACTGGCCATCTGTCGCAGAGTGCTATTATACCACGGGATGTGAGTGCTTGATCTAGTTTTACATCTTTTTAGTGGAAAAGATTCATTGAAACAGTAAAGAAACGTATCATAGAAAACATTGAAACCAAGATCCAATTCCGCGGTCTCGAACACCCCCCTCCAAGACTCATTTGACAACATGAACTGAAAAGTCGCCCTACTGCCGTCAGTGAAACAACGCCTTTCAGAGAACAATGGAGGCTCGATAGTGTCCTTACACCGACAATCCATCGACAACAGCTGATAACAGTGATCCGAGATATCCTCATCACCCACCCTAACACTCAACTGTGATGCGTCAATATTTGCAAACACATTATCAATCAATGTAGAAGTCAAAAAAGTCGTTCTGGTGTTATCCTGAACAAGGGGGATCATACCAAACGACGCAAATAATTCCACAACACTATCAGACAATCTGTTTCCCGCATTAAAGTTAATATTAAAGTCTCCACACACGAACATTAGATTTTTCAAAGGGTTGCCATATTCAAGAATCTGTAGCAGCTTTTCCCGAAAAACGCATAAATCGCCCGAAGGTGCCCTATATACACAGATAATAAGTATACGTATCCCATTTCTTTTAATAACTATACCGCAATACTCGAAATCTTTTTCTATCGGGTTAACATCGCAAATCAGTGGCATAGCCCCAACACCATCTTTGGCAAGCACTAAAACCCCACCACCCCTGTTTTTCGTTCGACAAAATGCATTCACTAAACTATAATTTGAAACACCCAAATATAGTAATTCCGGATCCACAAGCCAATGCTCAGACAAACAAACTATCGGCGGGTACTTTAGAGACTGAAAAAGCAAATTTAATCTATCCACTTTATACTTAACACTACGTACATTTAAATGAAAAACACCCAACATTATGCAATCCTTACTGCATTCAGTATTGATTGAAAATTTGACCCCCCACGTTTGTACCCCGCCTATTCGAAGAAGCCTCCACAGCACCAACATCGGGTACAATATATATCAAATTACTAAACCTATTGCTACATGAAACAGCAGAAGCATAGTCATAATTCACAATAATACTTGCTACATGATTGACCAACTTAGCTTTACCCGATTGCCAATTTTAAAATCCTAGAACACCGAATTGAATATATATTAGCTCCCGTCTAATTTTTTTCTCTAATTCATCGATGTTTTTGTATGGATTGACATATACATTCCTAATTCTAAGCACTCGCATATTCTCATCAGTCGACTTAACTGATTCACAAAGTGAAGAGGCAAAAGGTTTAAGAGAGCCTAGTTAAATGTCTTAAAACTACTTGTAATTTTAGTCTTGCTACCCCTCAATAATCCACCTGTTTTTCTGTATAAAGGGTTGGGTTGGTTTTCTGAAGAAGTTCTTCAAATTTCTTTTCGGTTTTTTATACATGTCTAAAGGCCGGTTCTACAATACAGGAATAAAGAATCGAATAAATATCCGTAGAATAAATTTATTCCATAGATATACTCTGCATAACGGCATATGCGTTCTACGAATCGTTTGGAACAGCCGCGTAGCAACTCTTGGATAAAACACAGAACACATTAAGTTGGCATTGAAAATGAGCAATGCACATGCGTGATTTACATTATTAAATTTAAATAGGGATTTGCTTAAAAGAACATACTTGCAGAATATATTCAAATACCCTTTCAACTAACATACTCGTACATTACTTAATATTTATTTAACATATTAAAATACTGTGACCAAAAATAAATTTCTGACATATATTCTGAGTATCAATGCTTAATTATAATTCATTTGTAGGAGATTAAAATAACCACAATTGATATAGAAATATAATTTTAAAAGAATAAATTGTAGTGAAATATAAATAAAACAAAGTGAGTTTAAAATATCTATTTGTTTCATAAACATACTTTCATAATAAATTAGAAAAATTATTGTTTATAAGTGACACTCTTGTAACATTGTTTACTATATAATTGTCTTCATTGTTATTATTAATAATATCGAAATTTAAAAGAATTAATCATAAAATCATTATTGGGTTCACCATCACTTTCGTTTATACATATATTATGTAAAACAGCAGTTGCTATTATAATTGCTATCGATCTCTCTAATGAAACCCTCATTCCCAAGGACAAAATAAGAAATCACCTTTTCCAAACACCAAACCTTCTTTCCACTACATTCCTTGTTCGAATTTGAGATTCATTAAAGAGATTCTCAGCTGGTGTAGTTGGATGTAGTGCGACCACCCTTGTTATTGACTAGATGTTTCGGTCCAATAAAAAGGATGCCACTTTAATATGTCAATGAACTTGCTCAATAATTAAAGCAAAAATCAAAAACGTTGTCCCTGTAACTCGTTAGTCGGTGCAAAAGGCCATGGGTTAAATAATATAAGCGCCACATGCTTTTATCAACCAAAAACATGAAAACTAGGAATAGAACTTATAGCAATAGCAATCAAAACACACTAGATATAATTTAACTGTATAATTAATAATAAAAAATATATATATGAATGAAAACACAGCTACTGTATAACACATACATACACAGACTGTCGACAGGCAGTCAATTAATGAACATAGTTCCCACAAAATTCTAAACATACACGATCTGATTCGTAACAGCTGTTAGATATATCTCTTTCGACTTATAAGAAATTCACATTAGGTGATATAATGTGCATAATACTTAATACAAAAATCATCAACTACAAAGCTTACAAAATACAACCATGCTCTTGTGACAACGATGCTAAATATAGATTATTCCGGAGTTCCCGTATACATTACAAGGAATCTCCGAACAACTAAGCTAAAAGGTGTTAATTAGCTACAGTATCTTGGATCCTTTGCATTCAATATATAAAGAAACTACAGTTATACTACTTAGCTTATACAATCTGCACAAGTGAAGGTCTCGTCGAGTTATGTAGATCGAAGTCTGTTATTCTGCTTCACACTGTATCATATCTGCATCAAGTCGATAAACTTGCACTGGTGAATAAAGGCTTCATATAGGTGATAAGGTACAATACTTCTTAGCTTCACCTTGTTTCTCTATTCGCTAACATGTATACTTATAGGGTTATCCCGATGCTTGTTTGATTAATTTCTAGCAATATTTATACTTGTACACACTGCATACTGTCGCACATATCGAGATGTTATCGCCTATTTCATAGTAAATCATATGCATGCCATCTCTGCCTAACAGCTTGCCACATTGTTTTTAAGAACACGTTCCACGTAGTATTTCCTATCTAGAGGTTCATTTGCCGGTTACATATATTCTGCTTTTGTTGTTACTTGCACTACTTTCTCCTTTCTTCACAAAAGAAGGATTTCCATACAAGCCTACAAGTCGAAGTAACAATTAACATGTGCTTTTGAGGATACAAATACATGCGTTACAACAGGTGCATTACTTATTATCATCACGAAGCATGATGACTTGAGATTTAAATTAAATGGCCATATTAACAATTGAGCTCACCCTAGTGTCTTATTAGGCTTCACCATTTAAAAAGAAGCTAAAATTCGCACGGCATCGTTTAAATGTGCCTGTCAAATGACAAAAAGAAGCGCATGAATATAGCCGCGTCAAAACCTCCGTGATTACACATGCTATTTGTCACATCGGCGACAATGATTGTTACTGAACCATAACAGGTATTTATAACTGTTACAGTAGTAAAGGGGTTATTAAGTAATTTCTAATTCCATAACCACTATCACCTAGTAACAAAGCATTACCCATTTCTCCTGCATCAAAGCGTGCCTTTATTCTACTATTATTGAATATAGTTTGGTCGTTTGCTCTTCCAGACCACCTTGCTACAATATCCTGTATTCTCAACTTGCACATTCCAAGAAAAGAATCCTTTACGGTTTCTATATTCCTCTGCGTTTGGACCACCAGGTGATTGTATTCTGCCATGTGTGCAGTCAATTGCACCTAATACATTTGGACAATTTGCCTTTCTGTAAAATCTAAGTTTTTGATCTTCCTTTTCCTCTCTAGTTTTGGGGAAGTAAATGAATCTATTTCACTTACGGGCAATAGCAAACGTTACATTCTTTATACATTCACATGCTGTAGTTTTACTCACTCCACCAAAATCACCAGCGACTAACAGCATAGATCCAGTCGCGTAAAACCTTAACGTGACGAACAATTTTGTAGCTGGAGACAATGTACTATTCCTGTTTGTTGGCGATTTTATTTCGTCTTCTATTTCTTGTAGCAGAGTCAAACAAGTATTTTTCCTGAGGCGAAACCGATTAAAAAATTCGATATCGTCCATATTTTCAAAGAAATTTATTATGCAAATTTCAAAAACATACTTAACTACCAAGATACATTGCTATTATGCATACCTTGTTGTAAATCATTTAGGTCGTCTGATCCTCTCCTGAATTTCCATAAATTCTTCTTCATCCGCTTCAAATATAGGTACGTTAAATAATTCCATCATAACTTCGAATAGATATACCGTAAAACGCAATATAACAAATAAAATAACATAACTAAACATAAAAACGAAGTTATCCAACCTCTGAAAACTAATTTTAACCAACCAATCACGAAACAGAATAGAGATATTCCACTATTTATCTTCCACACAATGTAGGTATAGCGTATCCGGAGTTTATACCATAAGTATTCTATACTAGACTTAGCTAGCGTTTGTAGAACGACACTTTTAACTTTATACTAGCTTAATCTACGAGTTGTAGAATCGGCCCTAAGTAGGGGAGACCGGGGATGGTTGGCTATAGGGGCAGGTAGACTAAGCAACAATAACTCGCCACGTACACGTGTTTTTCATTAACCAATCACGAGCGACAATGCCTGCCCGCGACCCGCTAACTTGTGCGAAGTGAGCCGACGCAGTCGCGCGGCGTTTGTGAGTAACATCACATGTTGTATTTTTGGTCTCGGTAAGTCATTTTTTTTCGTTCGTACTTTTTTTGTTATTGTGCCTATGGATCTGTTAGAAACAATGTTGTTGTTATGCCAAATGTAAATATGATAGTTTTATTCTATATTACACAGTATTGCTTCCATATTAGTGCCAGAGTTTGCATATGATACGCAGGTAAAATTCAAAATGGCGTCAGGGGTTGGTTGACTAATTAGTCATCCAACCCCTTTAAAATAAGTATAATATTTTATGTGCATCATCAATGTAAACACTATTATGGTCTTCTTTCACATACTAAATTACAGTTGCATTTTTACAGAAAATGAGGACGTACAAAAGAAAATCTGAAAGGGATGATGTACCAAAAGATATCCTAGAAAGAGCTTGCCACGCGGTAATCTTCGATAATAATAGCATAAACGCCAAATCAAAGAAATACCAAATTCCATACAAAACGTTGCATCGTTATGTAACTAAACTTAAACAAAAGCTAGAAAGTAATCCGAACCTCAGGAGAGCTGATTTGACCCTGGACACGGCGGGGTACATAAAAAATAGGCAGATATTTAGCGATGACGAAGAAAATAAACTGGAAGCTTATTTGAAGACGGCTGCTGATATTTAGTATGGATTAACACCGTATGAGACACGCAAGTTTGCAATCGAATACGCAAAAAAGAATAATAAAACTATGCCTGAATCTTGGTATACAAAATTAATGGCTGGCGAAGATTGGCTTGGTAATTTTTTAAAACGTCATCCCTCGTTATCAATAAGATCACCTCAAGCTACAAGCCTGTCTAGAGCTACGTCGTTCAACAAAAAAAAATGTAAGTGAGTTCTTTGTTAACTTGAAAACAGTTTACAAACGATTAAATCTAAGCCCAGGTGATATTTGGAATGTTGATGAGACGGGACTTACAACAGTTCATGTGCTTAATAGAGTCATAGCTCGCAGGGGTATTAAAAACTTGGGAAAAATGACTTCGGCTGAAAGAGGCACTTTAGTGACAATTGTAGTAGCAATTTCAGCTCTCGGCAACATGGTTCCCCCGTTTTTTGTATTTCCAAGAGTACACTTCAAGGACCATTTTCTTACTTAATGCGGGCCCTGTAGGTTCAGAAGGTGACGCTAACCCATCTGGGTGGATGAAAGAAGAAAATTTCATAAAACACGCAAAGCATTTTGTGAAACACGTTAAACCCATTAAAGAAAAGCCTATTCTTCTACTCTTGGACAACCACAACTCACATTTATCTGTGCTTGATTATTTCAAAAACAATGGGGTTACAATTTTGTCATTCCCCCCTCATTGTAGCCACAAACTACAACCACTTGACAGAAGCGTTTACGGCCCTCTCAATAAATATTTCAATAAAGCCAGCGACAACTAGCTAGATAGTCACCCTGGAAAAACAATCACAATTTACGATATTCCGGAATTGTTAAAAACAATATACAGTCTGGATTCAGAGTCACCGGAATTTCGGCGTTTAATGAAAATATATTTTCTGTGTCTGAATTTAGTGGAGCCTTTGTGTAGGCCATTACCAGACGCACAAGATGACGCTAGATCCTCAACCTCTAGTAGTGCGGTAGCAGGTCCATCAAATTCGCAAAATAATGCAGACATTGGAAGTACGGTTGCTGTTCCACCAACCTCCCAAACAAATTCATCGGTTACTTTACCTCAAGTTGTAGAACTTCCATCAAATTCAGGCGGAGATTCTGCTAATCTGATGGCTCCTGTATTGCCCGAAAGATCAAGGTCATCTAGTACCGTTTGCGAATCACCTTCTATTCTTGATGAAGAACACGTACAAGAAGAACCAGAAATAGAAAACATACATGAGTCAGGTATTGATGCACGTCCATTTGAAACGCCACCTCCACCTGGATTTAATCGAGATATACTTCCACATATCGAACCACACCCATGTGTAACACTACCACCACCTGAATCCAATCAAAGTTTACTTTTACCTGAAGAGATTAGACCTTTTCCGAAAGCAGCACCACGATTAGGAAGTAGAATAAACATACGAAAACGTAAAAGCACCATATATACAGACACTCCTGAGAAAGAGAATCTTCTTGAAAACAAAATGAAGCAAATACGGAAGGATACTTTAAAAAAGATGAAAAACGAAAAAAACTACCCCAAAAACAGAAGGAAAAAACAAGGGAACAGGAAGGGCAAAGGTAAAGGAAAGAGAAAGGGAAAGAAAACTAAGAATAACGATGATCTTTCAGATATAAGCGAGGACGATGACGCAATTTGTCTGGTATGCACCGAATCCTATTCAACCAGTAAACCTGGTGAAGAGTGGATTCAGTGCATTACGTGTATAAGTTATGGGCTCATTCTAAATGTGCAAAAGGCAGTTTGCTATTATACGAATGTAAGAATTGTAATTCTGATTTAGAAGACTGATATGACGGTCTGATTTTAGATAGATCTTTACTAAAACTAGATAACATGAGACAGGTTGTATTCATAGTTAGGTTTAGTTTTAGAAAAGAAAACTTTTGTTTTGGTAAAAGATTAAAGTGATATATGATAATCACTATTTCAAAGATGATAATATTTTGTTAGGAGATATACTTAAAAAACTCTAATATGAGACTGATTGTTCTATTTTCATAATTTTTAGAAAAGAAGTTTTCTGTTTTAATAGTTTATAATATTAGATACTCACAAGTTTATGTACGTTGAATAATATGTTCATAAAAGCAATTTGATCTTTGATTAGCGATTTATTAGAATAATTTAAGTTACAATTTAGGTTGAAACAGAAAGTACAAAAATTAATCTTACTTATTGTTAATTTAAGTTTTTTTTAAATAGTTTAAAAAGAGACTGTTACCTTTATTAAAGTTCTTTATTAACCGAGAATGGATTTCAAATTTAAGTTTGTTTATAATTAAATAAAAAGTTTCTATCATTTAGTACATTTTAATGTTTTATTTTATACTAATCCTCTTTATTTACACTAATTACTGCCTATATCAACCTACCCCATGCTTATGGTCAACCTACCCCGGATATGGGGTAGGTTGACCAAGCGTCAGGGGTTTAGAAAATCGACTAAATAAGTATTGTAATGATAAATATATAGGTTATAGATTAGTATTTTATCAATCAATTTATTTGTATTTTATCAACTGTTGTTTTCGTGTATTAAGTTAAACATCATAGATATACGAGCTTAAGTCAAAAGTTAGTCAACCATCCCCGGTCTCCCCTAATCTTTAACCAATTCCTTTAACAGCTTTATTGAAGCACCCACAAATACAAGTTGAAGTCAGTTTAATCAGCCGTTCAAAGGCTATCATAAAATGTAAACAAATGCATAGTATTCCGTTAAAAAAAAAACATAAATTTGTGTTGGTTCGTTTTTGTCGAACACTCTGTATATATTAAAATATTTTTAAATTGTAGAGCTTATGATTATTTACAATTTTTGTATTAAAAATTATTCGCTATATACATTAATAGATACCAATAATAGACTTTACCGCTTCCCTTGGACACCCAGTATAGCAGTTTACCCAAATAAATATCAAATAAAATTACAAAAAATTGTGTTTTTTTGAGAAAATATAAATCATATAAAATTGTCATTTTTACTATACTATATTCACCGAACCAATAGAGTAGCAAAAAACGCGTGATAAATGCGTGATTTTTAATACTGCCTTTCTATTGGCTCTGAGAGCTACATAGAAATCCTAAAACACACGATATAAATCATCTGCTTTCTGTGATTTTGTCACATGAATGTGACTATACCACGCAGCAAAATCACAATTTTAGAGAAGGATGAAAATACGTATTTGCTAATGTAGAACAAGTGAGCATATAGTGATTTTGCTAACATTGTCTGTTATTTTGAAATATATGTTATATATGTATACTTTTTGCTTTTTGCCTTTGCTATATAGTATTGTGTATTAATTGTATTGTTCCTTGTATTTGCGCTGTTTGTATTTGTTTAAGTTGTTATTATTATTATTCTCAGACTCTATTAATGATTAAAGGTTTATTGAAGGTAAGATCTATAAATTGTAAACAAAGCAAATGGTTTATAGGTTAATTATGTTTTAGCTTTCCAGGAGTATTGAATTTAAGTTTGTTTTTACCTGTTTATACAGTACTGTGCAAAATGCAGCCAGAACTGAAGAAACGAGTAAAGAGACATTTTACAAGAGAAAAAGAGACTGTACTGAATATATTTACCAAACGTCAACAAGAATGCCCAGCTGACTCTAAGACACGAATTGTAGACTTTACAGCCGAAGCTGCAGGTATCTGCTCTGCAAGTGTTTTTAATATGTTGCGAGAACACAATGCACAAGATGTGAAACCTCCAAAGACGTATACAAGAGCACGATCTGTCCTGGATAATATTGATGATGATATGCGCAATATTATTAGACGTATAGTACACTCATTTTTCTATAAAAATGAGGTGCCAACAGTGAATAAGATTTTATTTAAAGTAAATGAAGATGAGAACTTGCCAAACCTCAAACGTACAACAGTGTGGAAGTTGTTGAAAGAAATGAATTTCTCTTTCAAAAAAAGAGCTCGTAATAGCTTTTAAAGGAAAAATGTGAAATTGTTACATGGAGACGGCGCTACCTTCGTCAAATAAAAGAATTTAGGGAACAAAATAGAAAAATTTACTACCTAGATGAAACATGGGTCAATGAAGGCCATACTGTGCAAAAAATATGGGTAGATGAAACGGTAACAAGTCCAAGGCAAGCATTATTACAAGGGCTCTCGACGGGTCTTAAAAATCCAACTGGAAAGGGAAGACGATTGATTGTTCTTCATATTGGTTCAGAAGATGGATTTGTAGAAAATGGCTTATTGTTGTTCGAGTCAAAAAGGACCAATGATTATCACGAAGAAATGAATGCGAATATCTTTGAGGAGTGGTTTGAAAAGGTATTGCCAACGTTGGAAGAAAAATGTGTTGTGGTATTAGATAATGCTTCCTATCACAGTAGAAAAATTGAAAAAATGCCAACTACAGCCACACGGAAAGGTGATATTCAGTCTTGGTTGCAAGAAAAAAATATATCCTTTCAAAAAGATATGGTTAAAGATGAACTATTACATTTAGTTAAGGTGCACAAAGAACATTTCAATAAATATGCGATTGATGAACTTGAAAAAACGTACAATAGAACAGTACTAAGACTACCACCCTATCATTGTGAATTGAACCCGATAGAATTAATATGGGCCCAAGTTAAAGGAGAAATTGCAAGGAAAAACACTACATTTAAATTAAAGGAAGTCAAAGAGCTGTTACACACATCATTGAACAATGTTACAAAAGAGAACTGGTTGAATGCCATCAAACATGTTAAAGAAGTAGAGAAGAATATGTGGGAGTTAGACGTAATTGTTGAAAATTTACAAGAGAGTTTCATTATTAATTTGGAAAGTTCTGAAAGTAGTGAATGTGACAGTGACATTCAGTAATAATTTTAATTGTCAACACAGAAAAATTTAAAATATATGTTTACATTCATAGTTTTTTTCGCTCTTTCTTCTATATATTTTTTAAAAATAAAGTATATTGTGTATGCATTTTATTTATACAATTAAATACAATCACAATTTTATCTACACTGTTTCATTTTTGCATATTATTACACTTTTTTAACACGATACTGGAATGAGATATTTTAAGGTGCTAACGAGTTCTTCCTTTAGTAAAAGCTGGAATAACTAAAATTCACTTGCAGAATTCCTAGTGCTTCCTTAATTAAAAATGCTCTTTCTCCTAGAACAACATATCCCGGGTTAAGATTGTTGCAAAAATCACTTTTTCCGTTCATTTTTCAGATGTATTTCTCCTCGAGCTTCACTAATGTGGCACATACTTCCCTGAGGAGTTATTGCTATTAAAATTCTATCGTGCTTATAAATAGAACAGTACTACTGCTGAGCTAAATTATTATCTGGTTTTCCAATGAAAACTTCAAAACAGGCAATAATTCGGCTGTGTTTTCTTGAAACACTTCTATCAAACATACTGCAATACAGAACGTTCTGGTCACATACTTATAAGTTTTAGTCTTTGATACATATCATACTTAGATAACTAAATAATGACCTTAGCAAGTTAATTTAATAAGATAATTGTTTAATAAGAGCACTTATAGTCAAATTTTAATGATAGAAATCTGTTTGTTTACCAACAACGGCCATATTGAATTTGCCCTATTTACGAATATTTTGTTGATATGGGTTATGTTTGAGATTTGCTTATTTTAGTTATCTAAAAAGACAAAACATGCATTTTTTGTAAATTTAAATCGGTTTAGTATTTTATATAAACTAATAAATTGTTGTTTTCCAAAATTTGAACATGTAATTAAAAGATTTTATAAACTTCAATGTTAATGTAAGCACTCTATTGTAAATTGGGCTGTGCACGTGTTACGGTCGTGGACAGCTCGTGATTACTCTATATGTTGGGTGAACAGAGTATAATAAATTTCATAATGTTGCGAACTACAGCAATACGTATAATTTTTTTTTTTTTTTTTAGGAGGACGGTACATTACACAAAAATTCAGACAGAAACTATTCCTATTTTCTTTTAAGCATATCTGGGTTAATTAGGTTAATTATTACTTTTCCGAATCGCCTGAAAAATGGATAACAACATAAAAATAAATTAAAATTGCTACGGAAGATGACTTCTTTGTTTTCATTTCCAAAATGACCGCAGCTTAACGACTCACTAATTTAAACATTTACGCAATCCATAAAACGAAACGGAAATAGAGCTGATACATTGCTACACTCGCGCCGAATAATCGAATGTATCGGGACGCCCAAAAAACACAGGAGGAAATTAATAAAGCGAAAAAACAAAAATAAAACTACAAACACAAACTTTTCCTCTCCGCCACCTCAACCCGTTGCTGCTGCTGCTGTTTGTTTGTTTTTTTTTCTCTTTTGGATATCGTCGATATACAGAATTGTAACATACGGGCTACCAGAGGAAATCCCTACCACTTTAACTTTGGTGCGCCAAGGTTTCCTCACCATTATCAGCGACCTTAATACTCACAACAGTAGTTGCATGATCGTAGCGTCGCCGGCGTCCTCGTCTATGCGTGCGTCGCTCCTACTGTATTTGTATTTGTGAGTGTGCGAATTCTGCTGGAACCGTCGCGTGCGGCATCCTTTCTCTGTCCGTCTCCGCTCTTAACTTCTGTAGCGCTATTTTTCCGCCGCGATATTTTCCCGTCACTCTTTTCCCTTTACTCATTCGAATTTCGCACTTGCTATCTCTGAGCTTTTCTTTTCTTTTTCTTTGTATTATCATAGTGACCTTCGCGTAGAAACTGTCTCTCGCAGAAAGTTGTTTTCGTTTTACAGAAAATCCAGCGGCGAGGGGTGTCGAGATATCGAAATAAAAATAAAATATATGCTGTGCGTAAACAAGAAAAACACGAACCAAATCATGTAACTTTTAATGGATTCATTTTGTTTTTTGAGTGCGCGTTAAAGTGTTTGCGAAAGATATTGCTGTTTAACGTGAAAAGATCTATATATTTTGGGTAAGGATTACAATTGTGCTTTATATGTCTTGTTTAAATTAATTATCTGAGTTGTTTGTTCATGTAAGTATATATATATATATATTTTGATTTATATTTTATATTTGTCATTGTTTACTAATTGACAACCAGTTGTCATATTGTTTTTATATTTATATATTATTATTATATATTTATATATATATATATACAATATGTCTCACTAAGTTGGAACCATATGGAAAACTTTTTATTACTAATTTTAGGAAAAAAGTTATTCTTTATAAAAACTTCTGCATGTTCTAAAATCTAAAATACAATCATCAGATATTAAATTTTTTCAGTTGTATACGAGGTATGTCAAAAAATATTAATTTTACTCAAGAGTAAAGTACCTTTATATTTGAGAATATCGAATAATGTTATTAAAAAAGTTGATTAGAACTAAAAATTACGTTCAAATATGCCATTACATACATTTATATGGAAAAATTCATTTTTTCTATTTTTGCCTACAATAACAATGCAAATTGAACTGTAGTTACGTATTATCTAGGATGCACTGACATACAAATGATTTGTTGTTTGATAGAAAGGTTTGACAGTGAATGTCAAAACGCGTTAGAATTTATATTATTATTACGTCAATTTTCCAAAAGAACGATTAAATGTATTGAACGAGAGGGTGGATATGTCGAGGCATTAGTGGAATAAGTGAAAACTAAATTTCTATTTACTTCTATTATTAATATTATATTAGTTACACAACTTAGTATTTTTTTGTTTTTTCTTATTTGCAAAATAAATGCACATGCATTCATTACGTATTTAAATTGCGAAATTGTTTTACAGTTTTCTCCCACAATCAAAACAATTTCTATTTTCTCTTTACAAGTTAATAACGCTACCATGTTTATGTGCCATATAAATTCTAACGCGTTTTGACATTCACTATCAAACCTTTCTAGCAAACAACAAATCATTTGTATGTCAGTGCATCCTAGATAATATGTAACTACAGTTAAATTTGCATTGTTATTGTAGGCAAAAATAGAAAAAATGAATTTTTCCATATAAATGGATGTAATGGCATATTTGAACGTAATTTTTAGTTCTATTCAACTTTTTTTAATAACATTATTCGGTATTCTCAAATATAAAGGTACTTTACCCTTGAGTAAAATTAATATTTTTTGACATACCTCGTATACAACTGAAAAAAATTAATATCTGATGATTGTATTTTAGATTTTAGAACATGCAGAAGTTTTTATAAAGGATAACTTTTTTTCCTAAAATTAGTAATAAAAAAGTTTTCCATATGGTTCCAACTTAGTGAGACATATTGTATATATAATATATATATATATATATATATATATATATATATATATATATATATAAGGGTGTAAGGTATATATTTAAGGGTGTAAATAAGAGGTTTCAGATTATCACACTTGTGAAGAAATAAAATGCGTCTAACATTATTATAAGCAGGTTAAATGAAATACATATTTATAATTATAGAACATCAATAATTTTCCACTTGTTATTTATTAATGATCTCCAAAAATATATTAAACCGGATAATTTTATACTCACTATGTCGATCATCTTCGGTGGTAGTAGAGAAGGGGGACACAAGTTGGTAACATAAGATAATGTGTCTCAAGAGAGAAATGAGTAGAAGAAATAGAAACCTCCTACGCAAAAATGAAACTTGGTGTATTATTTTTATAAAAATACAGTGCCAAACGTTTAATCGTGAAATAACTAGAGTTACATGTCAAACAAAGATTAAAACGATTCGAGCAATGTGATTAATAAACTAAGCAGTGCTTGTTTTCATGTTTATTCCACACACCTTACAATATAATTATCAGGGGTGGGTCCTCAATTTCAGAAAAGTTTTTATTACACAATAACGGACAACACGCTTGATATCTAATTTGCAAAACAAGCACAAAATACATTTACTAAGTATAGAGCTCGTTTTACATCTGTCAATTTCAAGTTCAATATTAAGTTGGACTTCTAGTTCGATTTTAAGTTCAATTTCTAGTTCGATTTTAAGGAGCTACCCATTGCGTTTACATATTGCTGTGGCAACATAATTATTTGGAATAAAATAATTGCAGTATTGCCATACGTTAGACATTGCCAAATAGATTATGCTGTGTGCTGTTCCAGCAACATAACTAATAAAGATGATGATAATTTTTATTATCCTTAATATATTTATTTATTTTCTTAACAGCACGTACTTTATAAGTATACGTGAATTCTATCAGTGTATCTAAATTTCTCTTCTCTCGTCAAATCTCTTGTTTTTCTTTTTATAGGGATAAGGTTATAGCTTATTTTAAATAAAAATCAGAAACCATATAAAACATAATTGCATCGCTATACTATATTCACCATTTAATTATAAAAGAGGAACATAATTGAAAGAAAGCATTTGTACCGTGTTCTAGGTTGTAATGTTTTATAGAACGAATATATTTTTAATGCTTAAACAAAATTAAAATATTGTCCTGTTTCAAAACAAAGAAAATTCAATTAATGTTAGTATTCTATTGATATTTTATGCTAATTCTATTCCATCAGAAACATTATATTCGCATGTAATGCTCTGATAAACTTAGAACTTCGCAATGGTCAATGTTCGGAGAAAAAGCTTGAATTTGATTAATGGCTACAACCATTCACACGTATTGTGTCCAGCATCTCAAAGTCCGCCACCCAGAAACACTTCCCTTCTTAAAAATCTAATTTAAATTACCAATTTGTAATCAAAAAATTATTTTGAGAATTAATAATGCGTATAAAGTGCCAGAAAATATACATTTGCACGTTATATCCTCTTAACACCCAACACCATTAATAATTCTATTTGTGTTGTTAAAACTAATGAATGTATATTATTACAGGACAATATCTATTATCCCTGTTGCACAACGTTATATTGAATATACATTTGCACGTTATATTACAATATACGCATAGCAACATTGATAAATCTTTGTATCCAAAACTTACTTTGAATCATTGAAAAACTCTTCAAATTCTGCAATCGTAATCTCCATTTTCTTTTTATACAAAAAAATTATTAACAAAAGAAAATTCTTATAATGAATGAAACTTAAATACAAATAAAATTAATATGCTAATACAAGAAATGATGAATGAATATAATCGTGGTGTATCTGACCCTACGATTTAATGTCTTTTTTAAGTCGCTTTTAATCTCTCTCCAAATGACTAATAATCTTGTTCATTCTTGTTTTTCAATTTATATACCCGGGAAGACACGTGACCGCTCTCAACGCCATCCTTAGAACTAATATTTAAGTTGTCACCCTGCGTCTTCAGTGATATCTCTGCCCTCAAATTGCCATTGTGATACGAACACACACACGCACTTATTGTCTTTGACAGTTCCTTCACCTAAACGTCAACACACTGAGAATTGTTCGCTTATTTTAAAAAGGAGTCTTTCACTTAAATTATCCAGTATCTTCCAATGTAGGTATATTCGTATTAGTATAATTCTTCCTTATATTTGTTTATGAATTTGTTACCTTCTTTATTATTTGCCACATACTTCCTCTATCCGTTCGCTAACACAATCCTTATTTTTCTTTTATTTGTTTCAGTATTCGGTAAAATTGGAAATATATTGTAAATAACAGGTATTCTTCCAACGTTCGCTGCTCGTACATTACGACCCATCGGACTTGCCACTTCATTGCTACTTTCGATCCAAGATTTTTCTAATGGTGATATATTTATCTGTAAAAAACTACAAACGAAGTTTACACTATATTTTCTTTTTGTAGGTCTTAAAACCGTACAAATCTCTCTCTACAGTTAATGAAACACAGTGCTACACACCCGAATTCAAGAATGTATTTTATTATTTGCTCAGCGGCTGTTTATAAAAACATTACTACTGACTGTGTGGTCTCGGAATATTTTAACTTTATATCCTTTTTTATTTTATTTACATATAGTTATAAGTGAAGGTAAATTTTATTCTTTTAGCATGACTTATTTTAATTTCTTTTATAAAGTTTTTATTACCTTATGCACGTTTTTAAGTCTACATAATTTATTCAATTATATTTTTCTCCCGTGCATATCAGATCTTATTTTATTCATACAATTTTATTGCATTTAGATGACTAATTCTTTTCACACTTCCATCCTTAAGCATAACCCTTTCTCGGTTATTTGGTTTCATTTCTCTTTTATTTTTAAACAACGGTCCATTATTCAAAATGTTCAGGGCAATTTTCACGCATTTTTTAAAGTCAGGTTGCTTTTCATTATACACAAACCATACATCCTGTTTCTCTTTTCTATAAAAGAAACATATATAGCTTAAATTTATCTCGTCTTTTATTTTGTACCTATTTAATATCTAAATTGTTAATATAAATTCATTTTTATGTCTGTGTTTTCTATACTTAAATGTATGCAACTTAGTATACTCTTATGTTGAAATCTTTGAATACAATAAAAACTGATTCTTACTGTCTCTTTTATATTTTTTATACTTAAATTAATTCTTAATGCTATTATTATTATTTTTAATATGCAAGAGACCACGGCAATATGTTATTTCCAAGTTCAATTTAAAGAAGTTGAAATTGATGAAATAGAACATGTTCTATTTTTCTTCAATTTACCTTCAATTTTTTAGTAACATGTGTAGAGAATTTTAATAATGAGGTTATTGTGTTTGGTCATTCTGTGCAGATTTTATGGTTATGTTAGAGAACTCTGTGAATGCTATTATTTGGATATTGCATTTCTAGTTCGATTTTGTGACCTTGGATTTCTAGTTCAATTTATTGATAGATGTAAAACGAGCTTAAGAATTTGTCAATTTGTTATCAACATGTTTGAAGTTTATGTTTGTGTTTTATTTTTTTGACCTACCCAATACTAATTTTTCTTGAATTTTCTGGGCCAATAAATTGTTATTATAACTGTATAGTCATTATTTAGAGGTATAGTAATGTAATATGTAAATCGCAGTATATTTAGAAATAGTTTCATCTGGTTTTGTGTCAGATTTATCAGCTGAAATACTTCTAATATCTGGTTTTGTTCCAGATTTATCAGCTGTAGGACTATACTCTGATATATCTGTATTTTGTGGACAAGTTGTTTGGAATGTGATTTCGTCAAAAATGACATTCCATGCTGTGAAAAATTTAGCTGAATCAACACTCCATATTTTATATTCATTTGGTTCATATCCAACTAATATGTCTTTTATACATTTTTTATCAAATTTATTTGTTTTTATTTTATTATGTATGTATGTAGTTGAACCAAAGACTTTTAAGTGATTTAATTTTGGTTTCTTATTATTCCACAATTTATATGGTGTTTTGTTAATATTTAGAGCTTTTGTAGGTGACAAATTAATTAAACGTGCAGAAGCATCATATTACGTGTTTTTCTGTTATAGTACGATTCATTCGTTCTGCTACACGATTTTGTTGTGGTGTATGTGGAACCGTCAAATGATATGTGATACCTTTTTGGGTACAAAAATCTTTAAAATCATTTGACAAGTATTCGCAACCATTATCACAATACAGGTTTATTACTTTTAAATTAAAAAGTGCTTTACTTCTCGTCACAAACTCTTTAAACATATTAAGTAATTGAGATCGAAAAGTTAGTAAGTATGTAACGGTATAATGACTACAATCGTCTATAAATGTTACAAAGTATTTTTTTATTGTCTATAGTTGTAGGTGTAATTGGACTGTAAATATTTATATAAATAATAAATAATGCCGTTTTTTAAGTTTCACATAAAATCTTAGAGGGTTTTATGTGTTTTAAATGGTCAATATCTTCGGCTAATTGATAATTTTTAATTTTCGCAAACTTATCATTGCTGATATGACCTAAACGTCCATGTCATATTTTAAATGTATTTATTTGAGCGGTATTTACATTATGTCTCAAGTTAATTAAATTTTGAGGTATAGTGAAATTAACAACAATTAAATAATTCAAGGACATACCTGATAAGATTTTTTTTTATTATTTTGTTTCACCTGTGCTCCATCTGGGTGGAAAATTATCGTCATTCCTTTGTTCTGCATGCGGCTGACTGATAATATGTTGTACAGAACTTCAGGGCAGTATAAAACTTCCTCCAAGCAGCCTTGAATTCCATAATTTGTTGTAATATTGATGGTACCCTTCTTCGTTGCTGCAACTGTTGCGTCAAATATTTACTACTCCAATATTTATTGTTGTAGGTAAATCGTAGCATGTTGTAAAAAAATTCCATGCTGGTTTATTATATGATTCGTAGCACTAGAGTCAAGAAGAAAAGTTATTTTGTTTGAAATGAGATTCATGCAATTTTGATTTTGTACCATGAAAACAAAACTAGTATCTGTCTTGGCTTGTTGTCAGTAGTGCACGTGGACGATCATTATTTATGCCTATCACTTCCTTATAATAATAGCAATCCTTTTAAGATGATTAGGTCGACCACAATGTTTACATTTGAGATGTGAAACTTTGTATCTTGACTGCGATGACCTTTTCTTGGTTTTACGATTATAAAACGGATTGTTTTTCTTTCCTGACACATGGTCTCTTTCTAGCTTATTTCCTTCACGATGTTGAATGTTTTTCAAATTTGCAAACTTATTGAAGCATAAACTTGTGTCAGCATTAATTTTAAGTTTAACTTCATGATCTAGAAGCCTTGTTTTCACAAAACTTAGATTTACGTCATCATTTAATGTTTCAAGCGCTGTTATTACTCCATCATAGGATGGAGGCAAAGTTAATAGTAGATGGAATACTTTATCCATTTCATCCAATTTTTTAGCGGTAATAAGTCTTCTCAAAAATGGTGAAATGCTGGATTAAGATTACATCATGTTTTAATTTCAATGTTAGGAGCTTTTTTCGTAGTGCGAGTTGTGTAACTAAACTACGTCTTTCATAAATTTTATCAAGATTTGCCAAAATCTGATTTCCTAAATTTTCCTTGGCAAGACCCAAAAAAAAAGAGTCACTTAAATATTCTATTAGGATACGTTTTGCGGTTAAATTTTGCTTTTTCAATTCTGCAGGTTGTTCATCTAGTATTTCTTCTTCGATGACATTTAAAACATTTAATTCTGCAAGCAGAAGCAATGTCTTGACACGGGCTTTTCATACACTATAACGTTCACCACAAAATTGTTCAATATTCCGTTTGTTGTAATATTTTCAATGTTAAACACAATATACAGGGTGTATTTGAAATAAGGGGACAGAGTATGATAAATTGAAAGATGCAATTATGTAGAATATAAATCCCAAAAATTGTGAGACAATTACGACACGAACGCCAAAATTAAAAACCCCTCGAAAAGAGTTTAATGTGCCGCCTATGGATTTAGCATGTGTCTATATGTCGGTATCGCGCCAGTTAGGCCAGACAGCCGACGTCATGAGTAGTAATAAATAATATTTTTATGGAAGTAAATAAACACGCATATTTACGCATAGATACACGTACCGCAATAACAGTTGTAAACGTTATAAAAACCCCAATGATAGCATTGTTTACGATTTCTAAACAGGTGTTTATGCTAAGAGTTCAACAACCTTAATACGAAATATCAGCTGATTTGGGCAAATTTCCCAATAAAATTGATGCTTGTACTTTATTCGATTTCTTTTGTTCTCTTTTAAAATACCTTAGTTTTCAACAACGAGAATTTTGCCGACTATGAATTTTGTAATATTTTAATATTTGCCAGGATTATATAGACATTACATTTTCTTCCGCAATAAATGTATAGTAAGTACTATTACTGTTATTATGATTAAATTCAACGACTTTTTACTTCTTATTTCTCACAAAAGCAAATTTGTGTTGTAAATTTGCCCAACTCTACTTGTGAGAAACTTTTATTTTAATTGGACGCAAGTGAATTGAAAAAAAACATAATTTATTTCATTATAATAAAAATAGAAATAAACGTAAAATAAAGATAGTTTATTTTTTACAACGTTACTGTGTTCGTTCTCCTTTTTTATTTTAAAATTGTTGGTTCTGAAAAGAATCGATTTGTAAACAGGTGAAACAGGTGGAAAGCTCACAGGAAATGTTCAAAGTGTCCGCCTTCAGCGCGGAGGCACGCCTCTAGGCGACGTGAATAATTTTCACGAACTCGCTGCAGATGTGCCTCTTGTCTAATACGCTGTGCCGCGTCAAAAATTCGTTGCCGTAAGTCTTCTACGTTTTCAATCTCTCCACCACTGTAGACAAGAGTTTTCATATAACCCCAAGAAAAAAAATCTAGTGGATTTAAATCTGGGCTGCGGGGAGACCACGGTATGGCACCCCCACGCCCCATCCATCTAGGACAGGGGTCTCCAAACTTTCCAGCCTTAGGGCCATACTGATTACTCCAGTAAGTTCCGAGGGCCAAAACCATATTATCATTGTTGCCGGTGGTAAAAAGTGAAATAGTCCACTGATGAAAAAAAGTCCGAAAAAGTACGCAACGTTTAAAAAAGGCTGCAAAACGGCAACACTGCATATTATTAATTTTCCTGTCATTATCTGTAATTTCTAGATTAGTCGTAGAGTACGAGCCATGAGGAGAAACGTGACACGACATCTGGTGGACACAAGCGGAAATAGGTAGTACCTTCTATCGCTAACAGATGGCGCTAATAGCACGTACAGAATAATCTCGTTGGTTCGAGAAAGTTCTGGTGTCTTCCACTCACTTCTAGATGGCAGTAATTGGAATATATAAGAAGGCTAGTGGCGCAACCACAAGTCAGTTCCTATGACACTGTTGTGAAATAAAATAGTGCGTACCTCCTTAAAACGTGTTTGTGCGTGTTTAAGCTTAAGACATCTTTGTAACAGTATTTTGATTTGAATTGTTGCTTTTGTGTGTGATTTTGTAGTATGGAAAAGAAGCGAGAAATTGATAGTGAATGCAGAAAATTCAAAGATCAGTGGAACATTCAGTATTTCGTAATTAAGTCCAGTAAGAAGGCGCTATGTTTGATTTGCAATGAAAGCATAGCCGTTCTCAAAGAATATAACATTAAACGTCATTATGAAACAAAACATTTTCAAAATTACTCAAAATATACAGGAAGTTTGCGGACAGAAAAATTCGAAGCTATGAAGCGCGGATTGAAATCGCAGCAATCTTAATTTACAAAACTCAAAACTGAACAAGAGGCTGCAACGCGTGCCAGCTTTCGTGTGGCTCTTGAAATTGCAAAACGTGGAAAACCATTCACCGATGGAGAAATGATCAAAGAATGCATAATTGCAGTAGCCGAAGAAATATGCCCTGAAAAGGTAAATTTATTAAAAAGTGTCAGTATGTCAGCAAACACTGTGGCTCGAAGGGCAGAAAACATCGCTGAAAATATGTCCTCTCAACTGTTCGACAAAAATGGACATGTTGAGTGGTTTTCTTTGGCCTTGGATGAGTCAACGGATGTGTCAGATACTGCTCAGGTGTTGATTTATATTCGAGGAGTAGATAAAAGCTATGAAGTGCATGAAGAACTTCTTGATATGAATAGTATTCATGGCACAACTACTGGTACAGATATTTTTAAAGGAGTTGAAATGGCCATTAATCAAAAGAACCTTCGATGGAAAAACTTGAAATGTATTACAACTGATGGAGGCAAAAACATGAGTGGGAAAGATAAAGGAGTGGTCGCTCTTGTGTCAAAGGCTGTAGAAAATGACGGTGGTTTAAAACCATTAGTCTTACATTGTATCATTCATCAACAGTCTTTGTGCGGAAAATGTTTGGATATGTCTGAAGTTCTGAAACCAGTCATATCAACTGTTAATTTTATCAGATCTTTTGGGCTGAATCACCGACAATTCCGACAATTTATTGAAGAGATTGGAGAAAATGACTTACCTTATCATACTGCCGTACGTTGGCTTAGTTGTGGGAAAGTCCTTCAGCGCTTTTTTGAACTTCGAGCAGTGATCGAAATTTTTTTGAATGAAAAGCATCGCCCTCTTACTGAATTACAAAACAACGCATGGCTGTGGAAGTTAGCATTCTATGTTGATTTGACAAAGCATGTGAACGTACTGAATTTGAGATTGCAAGGAGAAAACCGGCATCTTCCTGATTTATACACTAATATCAAATCATTCCGGAAGAAATTGATACTGTTTCAATCACAACTACGAAGTAAATGTTTTTCACATTTTAAAACATGTGAAATATTCAGCCACACTACTGAGACTGAGTTTCCTATCGATTTTGCAATCGAAACTTTGAGTGCTTTGAAAATAAATTTTGATACTCGTTTCTCGGACTTTGATGCCATTGCGAATCAAATTAAGATTTTTCAGAATCCTTTTGATACTGACATTGAAACCCTAGCCCCGGAACTTCAAATGGAAATAATTGATCTACAGTGCAGTGATATAATTAAGAACAAATATCAAAACTCATCTTTGTTGGAATTTTATAAGAGTCTTCCACTGACACAATTTGATAATTTGCATAAATTTGCTCGTGGGCTGTTTTCTGTTTTTGGTGCTACTTATTTGTGTGAGAAGACCTTCTCCAAAATGAAGTACACAAAAAATGTTTACAGATCTAAATTAACTGATGAGCATCTTAAATCTCTTTTAATAATTGGTACAAGTAAAATTAGTCCACAACTACAAACTATTGTCAGTGGAAAATCTCAATTACACAAATCTCATTAGTATTTCATATGTCATTATGCTTGTTATAAGTTATGTTTTTATTTAAAATGTATAAAATGTTAGTTGGATTCATTTCAATAATTTGTTAGTTATTATTACTGAAGTAAAATTTTCTGCATATTATACATGTCTTTACTCATTACAATTCTGTGTTTCTTTATCCAACTTATCACAAAAACAATAACAATAAGCCTACAACAATGTTATGAGTAGTTAGCCCATGACCATATCAATGTAGATGTCATATTAATAATTATTCAACATAAAATTAGAATACTTCAGTAAACTAAATTTAATTTGCTATAAAAAATATGTTCTCTAAAAGGAGTTTTCAAGTATGCTAGCTCTCCGCGGGCCGGACAAAATCTGTCCGCGGGCCGGATGTGGCCCTCGGGCCGTAGTTTGGAGACCCCTGATCTAGGATATGTGGCATTTAAAAAGTCGTGTACTGCTCGTGAAAAATATGGGGGTGCCCCGTCGTGCATAAACCACATCTGCCTTCGTATGTCTAGCGGTACATCGTCTATATAGTCCGGCAAAACGTTTTCCAAAAACTGTAAATTACTAGCTCCATTTAGCCGCTCTGGAAGTACATATGGTCCTAGAATAGTATCTCCGAAAATGATGGCCCATACGTTCACCGAAAATTGATGCTGAAACCTATGTTGACTTACCATGTGCGGATTGGCATCTGCCCAATGATGTGCATTATGATAATTCATAATACCACATCGCGTAAAACAGCATTCATCGGTAAATAACACTGTAGCAGTGAAGTTTACATGTTCTGCTACACGTTGATGAAACCAGGTAGCAAATGTAATTCGCAACGGACGATCATTTTCAGTCAGTTCTTGTACACGTTGAATATGATAGGGGTGTAATAAATTACTTTTCAACATACTATGTACTGTACTGTGAGACACCCCCACCTGTCTTGCTGCATCTCGTGTACTTACACCTGGATTTTCCTCTATAATATCCAGTATCCAATAACTCTTCTTCCGCACGCAAAACTCTACGGGGCCTTTCACGTCCTCGAGCATCGTAATTTGGTAACAATCTACCTGTTTCCCTTGTTCTGAAGACGACATCCATTATGCACTTGTAAGATGGGGCTCGACGATTAGGAAAACGCGACCTATACGTCCGACAAGTTTGACGTGCATCTCCACCCGTTTCACCGTAAATGTACAACATATCGAACAGTTCGTGTGTTGTGTAAGCCATAGTCGAAACATCCACATGTAACAATCGAACGAGACTGACCTCGCTGCTCGCACGCCTTCACACTCCTACTTAATACCCCACCCTTGCATACCCTACAGTCGTATTGAAGTGCAGTGGCGCGATGAATATTTCAATATAATTTAATAATTTAATTTAATTTTATAATTTAATATCTTTGCAATTTTTAAAATTTGAATTTGCGCAAAATATTTTGGATTTGAGTCTATTAAAATTAAATCTTTCCATTAATCATACTCTGTCCCCTTATCTCAAATACACCCTGTATATATATATACACAACTGATAGTTAATTAAAAAAAATTGAGATAGGTATCATTGAAATTAATTACAGGTTTAGTCGCGTAAACTAGCCCATAACCTATTGGGAATAGGTATTAAAATAAAACACAGTGCACTATGTGTGTATTTCGTATTAACGTGTCTGTAGAACTAACTCAAGAGAAAAATAATATCGTACATATATCGCTTTTTTCCAGCCCAACTGCATTTTATATAAAGAAATATACTGATACATAATAGAGTGCTGGCATTTTAATGAGTATAACATTTACACACAATTCTCAAGTGGTAAAGACCACACATATATTTGTCAGTTATACTTTTGTATAGAAAATGCCCATGATGTATTTCTAACACATACCCTTAATATTCTATTTTTCCTGTCTAAAACCTCTTGATGCGTTTGTATATGGGGAGACGATAAAAAATATATTAGTTTATATAAAAAACTGTCTATGCAAGGTGCAATAACAAACTACGTCACTTTAAAAGCTTCTCGAATTCTCTAATACTGGACATATGCAACAAACGTCAAATAGCAGGCTAATTTTTGGAGGGAGTAATGATCGGCATGACCTACCGCACGTACATATTTATGGCCCCTTATAAAAAATAAACGAAAAGCCGAGCTGAGATAATTCCAGTTGAGTTGCAATAAAAATTCCTCCAAAGAGTAAATGTCGCAAGGTGTAGGAAATGTTAGTCCGAATGTCTTGAAGTGTGTACAAGTTGGCTGAATGTTACCTCTGTTAAATTGTGATTAGTGAGCCTACCTGTAACACTTAATTAAAGTGTCATAGGCCACCAGCTTGTTGTTTGATGACAGGGCATTGATACCACCGGTAGTACCGGTATTTAACAACAGCTTACCCACGAATGCCGATTGAACGAACCTCTCCGCTACACAACTCAGTAATTTGCCTTATATATGTTTGCTATTTTATTCTTAAACTTTCTCAGATACTGGTTCAGTTTTATATGCAATGAAAGACATAAGACATTTTAGAAATGCATTTCAACCTGAACTTTGAAATAGTGATTAATTGCAATTACTTTAATGGATATAATTTGTTATGCTTAGTTTGTAATTTAATAGTTTCTCATTCCCTTGTACTTTATAAATACTTATTTAAAATAAAATGCAAAAGGAAAAATCCCTTACCACCTTTTCTGTAGTAAGGTATTTTTCCGCTTTGCATTTTATTTCAGATTTTTAGACACAGTCTCTACCTATTATTGAATACTTATTTACTAATTCTTCAAACAAAGTAAATAGTTTATTCTTAAAAGGAAATAAATTAATTGTGTTATTCTATACTTATGTATTATATCCCATACATATTTTAATTCTACTGTTGAAATTTATGTATTGCACGTGGACAGTAATAATTTATATGCATTTAATGTAAATAAAAAGTGTTCTATTGTCATTCAAGGATGAAGAGGAATATTGGCTACTTCTGTTGTTATTTTATACGCGGTAGTAAACTACGTCAATCGGATGTGAACTGTCAATAACAAGTAAACACTGAATATTAATTTGTGGGTGATAATTTTATTAATACTTGATTAATTAATTAAATCCAAATATAATTTAATATAAGCAAAATATTATTCAATATAAAGTTTATATATAATGCTAGGAAAAGTATCTTTGAAAAAATCAACAAATATTTCCGGAGGACCATTTTCGAAGAATGAAGTTTTGTCAATCCGTTATGGATAAGATACATCGAGACAATTTCATTAGAAGTATTTGTTTTACCGATGAGTCAACTTTTCCATTGCACGGAAAGCACAATATGTTCTTCGATTATGGGCTACGGAAAATGAACATCGGCATTTTGCAAACCGCACTCAATATACTCAAAAAGTAAGCGTTTGTGCAGGTATTTTAGGTGACCATTTGATAGAACCTTTTTTGATGATAGTATATTAAATGCCGACAAGTACCTCGAATTATTGTAAAATCAAATACTTCCACCATTCAAAACACTGGAATAAATCAGGAAATCGTTTGGTTTCAACATGATGGCTGTCCAGCACATAATGCAGTCAGTGTAAAGGAATTTCTAGGGAATAGGTACTTTTCCTGGCCGTCTTATTACTGGAACGGGAAACATCAAATGGCCTCCGCGATCTCCTGGTCTATCTCAAATAATTTTTTTTTGTGGGGATATCTAAAAATATTCTTTATACCCATGAAGCTGGTAGAGCAGAAAACATAGTTCCTTTGAAAGAAAAAATAATTGAGGCTGCTAATTCAGTAACTGCTCACATTTTAGCAAACGTAAGAATAAATTTCTACGACCGCCTAGGGCAATATCTTGCTGTGCAGGGAGGAATTTTTGACTCCCTTGTAAAGTTTATTATTATATTCAGAATCCTTTTTTATTTATTTTATTAGGGTTATTTTTTTATTTTATTATGGTTATTTTTTAATTTTATTAGAATTACGCTTTTGTTTGTGTCATACAGCGTGAATTCTCTGCATCTACTGAAAGGAAAAAGAAAAGCAAATCCTTGCAACTCGTAAGTATTATTTCTGAACGCATTACAAACAGCCAAGTCGATGATCCAATGGTTACTGCTGACTTGTATTTGCGAGATAATCGTTGTGGTATCCGTCGTTGCCGGCATTGGGACGGACAGTAGGAGTACCACGTTGCCACGTATTACATGCATTGATCCCCTATGCCTAATGATATTTGACACATGCTGTATAATATATACTCACGAATGCCCTTTGAATGATTTCAATCATAAACACAACAGGTGGTTGTGTATATTGTTATTAATATTCGTATCAATAATTTCATATTAATTATTTGAATATTTAATGTGCTTAATAATTATTGTTATATTAATTACTGCATTTAAATTATTCATTGTTTATATTATGTTGATGTCATTTGAAGGTAAGGTTTTAATTGCCACTGAAAAGGTATGTACTAGCTAATGGAGAAAATGCTCCGAAAGAGACAGAAAAAAGGTGAATATACTTAAGCAAAAAGGCCCCGAATATGAAAAAAAAGTGTAGAAGCAGGAAATGGTGTGTACAGTTGTTATTTTCATTAGCATATTAAGAGGTGGTTTTAACTCCTGAATGTGCTATAGTCACATAACCTGGAAAACATATTTTCACCAAACATTCCGCAACCTCGCTTTTGCTTCTAATTATTTCCTGCTTTATGTGGTTTTGTAACTTTCAAGCAATCAACAAACCAGTCTTGGCAGACTGCGCTTTCATCCATCACAGTTAGTGATGTTCAACAGATAAATAAAAATGCACCCACAAGCCGAGAGTGTTGAATATGAATTTATAATTACCAATTATCACTAACTTAACTAGGAAGAACAGAAGCAAGGTATGCATGATTTGCCAAAGTGAATGATGACTGTCACTTAATTAAATGTTTTTGTTAATGTTTACATTCAGAACAATGGCCTGCAAACGTAATGATCTCTTGGCAAACTGGTAACACGATGGTCTTAATGGCGTTCAAATCTGTTTCAATAAGGCAATAGACATTTCTTCGGTTTACATTAAAAAGTAAATGATATGATGTACACACAAAATTTACAGAACGGCTCTTAGTGTAGTTACATGATGACAGAGCTTTATTTTGCCTTTTAAGTCTCCCATAGCTGATTGATAAACAAGTAAAGCGTGACTAAAGTAAATCCAGTTTCAATATTTTCCCTTTAATTTGTTCTGCTGCGTAATATACTGTACTGTTATCCTTTGTTCGAATTGTTAAAATTAATTTTTAGCAATACAGAAAAAATACTGAATCTTTGAAGATGTATCTTATTAAATAAAACTACGGCTCTTACTTCTAATGATCAATTAATTATGCTCAGTCGGTTTCCAAGATATGTATGAACATATAAAACTTTTACTCTCAGGTACTTAGAGTTCTTAAATATATGAAAGTTACTTTAACATTATTTCAAAAACTAAAATTAGATTCTTGTAAAGTGTTCTGTTACTTGATACAATTTAAGGAAAATAAACAAAAAAAAAATCACATAGAATTATATGTACTTTATTTAATTGACAGCAACAATCAAATTATCCCGTATTCATTCAAAAAAAAATGGATATTATAAATTTTAACACAAACCAAATCACAGATTCCCAAAAATCAATGAAAGTTATAATTTAATTGTCAAAAATAATTAATCTGTCAAATATCAAACTGACATTATAAGAAATTTGTATTGACATTATCATTTTATTTAAGCAATAAGGATCAATTTTAAAATTATTCTTGAATTGGGAATTTTACTTTACACTAAGAAATATTAAACTTCAAAACTTTGACACATACAAACAGAATAATATATATAAACAAAATCAAGTATCATATGATAATTTGTAACTCTAAACAAGAATTAAATTAAAGGTCTGTTTAAACTTTTAAAATTAATAAGACTTGCACATATAAATGTATATTTTTAGTTTTACTTTCATTATTAAATTCACAAGCAGGTACGGTTCTTCTTCAGTGATTCTTGGTTAAATATAACAATGACAACATTCATCCGTTGTACTTGTATATTTGATTCACAACAGCACAAATATTCCAGTAATTCTTAAGTAGATGTAGTAATGACAGCATTCATCCGTCAGTCTTGTAATATTGTACATCAGTATTCTCTTCTAAAATGACGTATTCATGGATTGTTTTCCAAACTTCACGTTCAATTCCAATATCTTCGTAAATTCTTTCCCGTGATTTTAGTAATGACAGCATTCATCCGTCAGACTTGTAGTATTGTACAGCTGTATTCTCCTCTAAAATGACTTATTCCTTGATTGTTTTACAAACTTCACGTTCAAATTATAGTAATGACGGCATTCATCCGTCAGACTGGTAGTATTGTACAGCCGTATTCTCTTCTAAAATGATTTATTCATTGATTGTTTTACAAACTTCACGTTCAATTCCAATATCTTCGTAAATTCTTTTCCGTGATTTTAGTAATAACAGCATTCAATTCTTTACTATTAAATTCTTCTTTTCTAGTTAATACACAGAGTAAACATTCCAGATCGGCAACTTAATCCTAGATTTTATCCAGAGTACTCATCCTTGTTTAGCAAACGTAAATTTCAATATTCTACCATCTTTGTCAGATTCACTGAACTTGGAGATGAGATGGCGCTAGCGTCAATTGAAATGTTTGTTATGCTGTGGTTATATGTCATTCAAAACTACTTTTCAAATTTGACACGTTTAACATATTTTTGCAATCCTTTGTCGTACATCGTATTAATTATATGTTGATACAAATATGGTGTCGAAGTGTTTAGTGTGCGGGTTTGAACAGGATGTAGTTAACAAAATGCACAGGTTTAAGATAAGATTGGCATTTCCTTTGTTTAAGAAGCGCATTTTTGACATGCGCTTTGCCTTGCAGGTTTGATATCTTTTGATTTGTGTATTAGTATTATTATTACTATTATTATTACTATTTTGTTGTTGATTTTATTTTTGGCAACCTGTATAATATCAATTTTATATACTATAGACTTGTAATATTAATTTTCTACATCTGCATATTTTTCTGTTATATATTTCATTTGCGCATTTTTGACATGCGCTTTGCCCTGCAGGTTTGATATCTTTTGATTTGTGTATTAGTATTATTATTACTATTATTATTACTATTTTGTTGTTGATTTTATTTTTGGCAACCTGTATAATATCAATTTTATATACTATAGACTTGTAATATTAATTTTCTACATCTGCATATTTTTCTGTTAAATATTTCATTTGCTGTTAGTTTAAGCGACAAATTTAAAATCAGCATTTAGTAATGAACTATTGCTGAATTTGTTCCTTTTGGTACATATTAGTTTTGTTTTTATTTGTCATATTACACAAGATTTGTATTATTATTGTCTTCTCATTATTGGTTGTGTAATTTGATTTTATTATGCTTTATTGTACAAGTATATGTATCAATAAAAACTATTATTATTATATCCCTGTTTTCCTTGACAGTTTTCACTTATTAGATTATTATATTTCTCTTAATCTTATATAGAGTAGTAGTTTATTGTGTCTAATAGGTCACCGTACGAGCGATGTTTTAATACATGTAAATAAAAGATTAATATTTATATTTCGTATCTCATATTTAATATGTAACACCACAAAATTACACATAAGATGTTCAAACTAAGGCTATAATTGTTACAGTAAGTAATATTTATTACCATAGTTTTAGTAACTTTTGTGTATGTTTTTGTTACATAAATAAGGTATTTAATAAGCGTATTGTAAAAACAAGCTCATTTCAAATTTCGCGCCAATATGCTGCTAGCGCCATCTTCGTATCAAGTTCACTGATGTGTGACAAGGATAAAAGATCTTGGATATTTTTTTTCAAGTAGTTGCCGGTCTGGGTTGTTTAGTCTGTGGTTAATATTTCTTTTCTCATAAAATTTTCATTCTTCTTTCAAAAAAATTATTCATTAACAACCACCTTCTTTTTTTTTCCGTAACTATTCCATTAAAATTTCAAGATAGTTGATTATTTTCTTCCCGTATTATAATTGTACATGTATTGATAAGAATTTACTTATTTTAGTAATATTTTAACATTATGATTATTATGACTTTAAAAGTATACCATTTATTAATTTCCTTTTCTTTCATTAACTTTGAGATTACAATAAGCCTTCTTATTTTAATTAACATATCTTATACATATAAAATTATTCCGTTTTTACATGACTAAATAAAAATATTTCTAACACAATAACACACAATTGAATTCGAGAATCGTAAATTTAGACTATGTTAAATGTGACGTATTTTAAATCAATGTATTTTATACATTGTTTGGTGAAAATGTTTTTTCCAAGTTATGAGACTATCCCATGACGTGTAATTGTTGACGATGGAGTATAATTTGAGTTGTTGTTTGGGCTATTTCCATCGTTTGAGGAACATAGGTAGTCCGACGTTTCGGCAGTCCGTCTACTGCCGTCATCAGGGTAGTCCTGAGAAGGACTGTTTCTTGCCAAACTTGTCATTATATCAACGACTTTATCTGGCGGTATGTGTCTTCCCTATAATTTTTTTTTTTTTTTTTTTTTTTTAATCTGATGTGCTCTGTGTCAGGTTTTGAACCACTCGACTAATTCGGGGGACCGAATTAGTTGACACAATTCAGCGGTTAAATCCACTTTGTAATATCCTTCTTGCTTTATATGCAGGCTAATCCGTATTAATGACTAATTATTGATTAAATACTGAAAAACAAGCAGTTACAGAATTTAATTCTCTTGAGACATCTATGCGGGTGCACCTTCAGTTGCCTATGCAGCAGCGCGGCTCGTCGCTGCAACACCTCCGTGATGTTAGCTCTGCAGAGTACGTGCTTCAACGTTTTTCCGCCAATTTCGATTACACTGACAAGTAACCTCTGATTTATTTTTCTTTTATTGATAATGGACTGAGGTTTTTTAATTAGTGTTGAAGGTGAAGTGTTTCTTATATCCATCAATAGAAAACCTTAATTACGGGTAGCTTCATTGAAGGAGATTGGAAAACATTACTCATTCGATAAGTGTCTACTTTTAATCTCAAATTGATTCTAACATTACTTAACCCTTTTGAAAATAGAAACGCACATGTATTTCAATTAGTTTTATTGAAATAAAATTTCATGAAGGATAAAATGCACACACAATTTTATTACAGTTTCATGTAATGGACACACATTTATTTTCAATGAAATATATATACAAGTAAATTGTCCTACAGAGAAATGAAAATACAATTCAAAAAAAAATAATATACCGGAACATGAAATCATCTAACAGGTTAAAGATTATCGGTAATTACTACATTAAAATTAGTTTTAATATAATCAGGATCAGTTTGACAAGAATTGGCTATTTTTATCGGAACTTATACATTCTTTTCTCAAAAATTAATTTTATCTTAACGGTGCCTGACTTTTATTTAATCGAAGATTTGATTTTACTTTTGTCACAAATTAAATTCTACATGAACAAAACTTCGTTTACGGAACATTGAATTGAAAGTTACTTTTAAAACAACAACTTAAAATAATCAAGAAATTTTAGTACTATAAACTTGAGAAAAATTTAGGGCAAATCACCCAGTGATTGACCTTTTCCTATTTAGCGTCCAGTTATTGGCCGTTCCACTAAAACATAAATTAAGCAGAAATTTGTCATATTAATCTTGTATCTGTGAAGATCCGCACAATCCGGCAACACTACTTACATCTGGTGCCAAACGGTTTAGGAATTCTTCAGGAATTTTCACAAATACTTAATGTTGTAGGAGGTAGTGACCCGAACAAGCTGTGTTTACTGGAAACATAGTGTGTTCCGACAAGAGTGTGCTGCCACTTGTAAGTTATTTTTCTAAATATTTACAAGTTTATTATTAAGTAAATGAATTTGGTGACTTTCTAATAATATATTTAATGCAATTCTGATATGATGGTGCATTATAACCTAAAATCCTCTATAAAATCTGGAGGCCAACCATTGAACATTATGTTGCACGTTTAATTTAGTGATTGGACGCATGGCCAATCTCTGAATTTTTTTACTGATCGCATTAAATTAATGTTATGGTTTGCCTGCTATTGCCTAGTATAGGATAATGTTATTGTTAGAAAATCTAGTTAATAATTGCATCACATTTGGTTACTGGCGGGGCCAATAACTAAATTTCATTACAGGACAATCACTAAAACTTACGTATTTTTAGTTGAAGACAGTGCCAGAAATTGTTCCGGTTGAAAGATATTATTAGAAATACACAGAAAACGATGTACAAAAAGCTCTTGAAGAAATTAAAAATGGAAAACCCTTAAGAGTGGTTTCAATACAATACAAAATTCCGAGAGCTACTTTGCAGTTTAGAAAAAGTCATTATTATGTAAAACCAGCTTTTGGCCCTAACCCAATCCTCTCCAATGAAGAAGAACAAATTTTGGTCACCTGGATCTTTGAAAATCACACGTGGATTTCCCCGCCATAAAGAAGATGTCCTAGAATCGGTGAGAGAATTTCTGGAGCAAAGTCCAAGAAAAAACCCATTTGTTAACAATCGCCCTGGCGAGACATGTTATCAAACTTTTTTTCGAAGGAATCCAGAAGCTTCGGAGCGTAAATCAGAAGCTGTGACAGCAGCAAGAGCAAACGGATCAGAGTCAATATATAAAAAAATTGTTTGCGGAAATAGAAGACCACTTGATATCAAAAGAAATATTATATATTAGAGAAATATTGGACGATCCAAACAGAGTAATGAACGCCGAAGAAACGCGCTCCCACCTATGCCCTAAGGTACTCGCTCCAAAAGAAGGACGAAATGTTTATGAGGTGGAGTATGCTTCTTCTATGAGTGACTACATAGGAAACATTTTATATCCTTATTTAAAGCATATAGGCACGAGTTTCCCAGTAATTCTCTTCCTAGACGGTCACTGTACACATCACTCATTCAAACTTAGTTCTTTATGTGTAAAACTTCAAATAATTTTAGTGTGTCTGTACCCGAATGCTACACGAATCATGCAGTCCGCGGACGTTGCAGCATTCAACCCGATAAAAAATGGATGGAAAAAAGCGGTTGTTGAGTGGAGGAGAACCCATCCGTTGGAAACTCTGACCAAGGAGCATTTCGCTCCTGTTTTCAAAGTCGTTCAAAAGTCAAATCTGCTTTTACTTTCACAAACCAGAAATTATTCAGCGGGTTATTATAACCATGGAGTAAAATGTAATTCATGCAGACGTGTTTACCATAACTTGTGCATTGAACGGTTAAACTTGCACAAATCGAACTCTAATATATTTACATGTCAAACTTGTTTAACCAATCAAAAATACCTAGGTACCTAGAAATAATATAAATGGAAAAAAAAGGCGTTTAGTTTCGAAACTACTTCCGAAAATTTTATTAAGTTGCGTTTTCTTTGGAAGTCCTAATATATTATATAGAAGATACCTATCTGTATGTTATTTTTGTATTGTAGCAAAATACAGTTTATTCTAAATTAAAAAAGAGATCAACTTATTCTTTCTTGCTTGCTTGCATTCAGTGGCCAATAATTGGAAAACTGGGGGGGGGGGGCAATCGTTGAATAAGTGCGGCCAATGACTAGCATTTGGTTTCCACAGACCAGATTAATTAATTCTGCAAAATTTATTAACACATAAGTAAAAGTAACATGTTTTTGTAAAATGTGGATCTATTACCTATCAAAAACGTTAGGCGCATTTCTCATTATGTAGGTTGGTGAAATATAATAAGCCTTTAAATCTAATTATTAGAATGGGAGGCCAATTACTGGATGGTTTACCCTAACAATTCATGTATACGGATCATTGACTTTGTACGCTTTGTTAATTGATCTGTTTCGGATAAATTCTATTACTGACGCTTTAACTCTAGCCTTGCAATCTTAAATACGGATAAAATATCTAACATACTCCAATGCCAAGATTGGTGGTTTGTTAGATATACGGAAATCTTCCACTTGTACCTAGACAAGCGGTCGAAGATTCGGATGGAGCTTCAAGTGTCTGAACGTGATGCTCCGTTACGGGAAAAAGAAACCTTTCACCTGGGGAAGGCTCTCTTAAGATAGGACGGGAACTAATCTCTTACCTAGAAAAGATTAGAGGACTTGAGGAAAGCAAGTGATTTTAAAGCTTTATTCGTCAGCTTATATAGAGATCTGGGGCCTCCCACTAGAACACTAGTGAGCGCGAGCATCTCTGACGTATGGAGATATGACGTGGTGTGTACCATTCCACTCTGCACACGGAGAGTTCTAGATAATTTGAATATTAATTTAAATCAATTATCAAATCGTTACTAGACAATTAAAATAACCATTTGATTGCATATAAGATATCAAAGAAAATTAATAAAAAAGTTATACATATTACGAATGAATGTCTATAACATGAAAAATATGTACAATATTGACTTGTTTATTAATTTAACGATGCAGGACCCTTACAACTTCATAATGTGCTGATGAAAATAATATTTCCACACACCTCTTCGTGCTTGTACACTTTTTTTCATGCTTGTACACTTCCTTTTCATACTCGGGGCCTTTTTGCTTAAGTAGATTCATCTTTTTTCTGCCCCTTTTGGGACATTTTCTCCATTAGTTAGTAAACAATAAAAATTATTATTTACAGAAATATTTTATCGATTTGTTTTAATGAGTGTCTGTAAATGACTTACTGCTTGCGACTTAGAATTTTATGTTATTAAATAGGCAACTTGGAAACGTCTTTCTTCATTTTTTTTTGTCGTGCCTAGATATTCATTGTATAAAATAAACATCAGTTTATAATCATGTGATCATGCTTATGTGCAACTATAATATTGCCATTACGATGAAATAGCATTATTAACCTGTAATTTCGAATTTATCTTATGTTAAAGTTGATTATTTTATGTTGATAATTTTCAAAATGACTGCTAGAAAACCCTTCAAAATGCGCTTATAAAATTTTCAAGTCAAAGGACTACGTACATGGCCTATGTGTTTCTAAAGACCACTCAAATGGGGACATTTTGATATCAATCGATGCGTCTTGAAATGAGGATTATTCGATATCTGTGAGCCAAAGGGCTAACATAACAAATAAAGCGGTAATTTGTAATTGATGATTAAATGTTCCATTTACTTTGTATTAGTGAGAAAGGGCGCGGTAGATGCCATTTGTTGAACAAGTCGGGCTTCCACCCCGTTTTTTCTCGCTGATATAAAGTAAAGGGACATTCTAATTTTCAATTACAAATTACTGCTTTATTTGTTAAGTTGGTGTTTTGGCGCAATGCTATCAAATGATCCGCATTTCAAGACGCGTCGATTGATATGAAAATATCAACAATTGAGTGGTCTTTGGAAATACATAAGCGGTGTACGTAGTACAATTAAAGAAATCACGCAGGGATGAAAATTGTAAATCGCTAAAATGGAAATGGCGGCGGCGTAAATCAATTCCAGAAACATTATATTTAATGATGCCAAAAATACACAATAAAATATTGGGAATTTTTATCTACACACGCAAAATTTGAGAGAAATATTTTGTTTTTCATTCTATCTGAAAACGCGTGGGTTGTTGTTGTAAGGTTTATTATATACTTCCACTCTGTTATTCATACAGGAAGTTATTAAATCACTGAAAGACGAAAATGTAGGTCACATTTATGGTAATTTCATTCTACAATCCGGAAAAATCTTTTTGATAATTTAATTAGCTCTATCACTAAAGATTAAAACTTGAAAACATTCTTTAACTCAATGTTTGAGAATCGATTTAGAAATTAAAGCACTCGTCTATAATCAATAATAGAAAGAATCACATCAATTTTAAATTTATAACACCGAGATTTTCTATATCAACACATACACAATATTGCGACTATTGTTAATGGAAAATAAATTTACTGCGCGAATGGATATCCTTCGTTATTAAGCCTCTCTAAGTGTACGTATACGTACATACATGTGTGGTAGATAACAGTGGATGATATCGATTATATATTTTCCGCTTTGATAAGCTGATTGTGTAAATATGTTTTTGTGTGTGTACTTCGTGCATTTTGATGGCAGCACAAAGATATATGACACTCAATATCTATTTGGATCAGCCGCACAGGAGGTTTCAGGATTCACGATGTATGAATAATAATGTTGCACCAAGTGAGTACATCAATCTGACGGCATATGCTAGGCCAGGCATTGTACAATAATCGTATATTTACACGACAAAAACAGTTTTATTAATGCAATTTAGAACTTCCGAGCATATATTTTTGAGTACCTATGCAGCATTGCCATCTCACAATGTGACGTAATCTGATATGAAATGACGTACATACAATATAATTGGTAATAAAAAGTGATGTCTGTTAATACAAATATTTCCGTAAAACTTGTAAAGGAACTTGTAAAGAATTTAATAACGTAATGTAATGGCCCCACGTTTGGCGCTATATTGTAAAGAAACTTCTAAAGGCCTCACGTTGGGTACCATATTGTAAAGAAACCCTCAATAATGCTCTTTATATTTTTTTTAAATAAAATAAAATGTGAATCGTTTTACCTGGCTAGCATATTCCCAGGACGATCCAGGTCCAGGGATATCAACAAAAAATTAATTGCTATAATTAAATAAAACAAAATTATTTTTTGAAATGACAACTTATTGTTTTTTTAATTGACTCCGATAGTACTTTCAATTCCCTATCCAACGGTATAAAACTTTTGATATGTTAGATTTGAAAAAGATTCACAAAATGTGTCTATGAATTCAAATATTAAAAATTCATTACATTGGCAAAATAAATTTGGTTACCGGTGTATAAAACAAAAAAACATTAGTTACGACTGTCAGAATCAAATAATTTGTCAGTGTCTTTATAAAATAAGTGTTATTTCCCTTTCCTAAAATAGAATAATTTACCTTTTGCCAAGTATTTTTTTAATGAAAATGCGAAAATCCCCAATCGATGCAGGAAATTCATGCACAGTATCCTCAGGAAGTTAACGTATGGACAGGAATTATTGATGGTCCATTCTTTTTTGCTAACAATTTGACTGGAGAGAGATACTTGCAATTTCTAGAGTTCGAATTGATGCCGGCATTAAATGCATTATTTACTAATGCAAACAGCCCTGACGTACCAAATAATAGTATATGGTAACATGGTGGTGCTCCATCATCAGACTCCAAACTTATCCCACAATATGGAAAACAGCCACAATTATTATGTTCCCTAAACCCAACAAAAACCACACTCTTCCCTCCAACTATAGACCGATCAGTTTTCTTCCTGCCTTAAGCAAAGTCGCCGATAAAATAATCCTTCAAGTATTAGACAACTTCACCACCGAAAACAACATTACATTTTCTTTTGCTTTTCCGCGTTTGCCAATTGAGTTTCACTATTTGTCGAATGACTTTCCATGTTTTTAAAGGTCAGCTGAATTTGTCAAATGGAATTCCTTTTTTGTCATGTATGGTATGTATACCTTTTACATTTTATAACAAAATATAGCAATTTACACATTAACGTGAGAAATTTATTTTGTATTTAGATAGATTTTATGTCAACGCAATTCGATCAAATTCAAAAAGAAAACATAGAAATAAAAAACATGTTAAAAGAGAGAGAAAAAGAAAATAAGCAATTACAGGAAAGAGTGGAGGAACTAGAGCAGGCGGTGGACAACATGGAGCGGGATAAAATAAAAAATAATATTATAATAAATGGTATAGAAAAACAGGACAAGCAAGAAAAAGTAGAGGACATTGTAAATAAAATCTTGAAGAAATTAAGCATCATCCCAGACAACGAGATAACTAAATGCTATCGAAAAAATGCACAACAGGACAATAGTCCCATAATCGTTGAACTAAAAAGCGAAGAAGTGAAGAAAGACATTTTGAAAACCAGGAAAACAATTGGACCGATTACAGTCTATGACTGCCAACTAAAAGGGAGAGATAGCCCTATTTACGTTAACGAACAATTGACTACCATGAAAAATACTATATTTCACAATGCCCGACTACTAAAGAAAGCAAATAAAATAGCATTTGTATGGATACGTGACGGAAATGTATGTATATGCAAGAAAAACAGAAACTAGCCAGAAAGTCAAAGTAAGAACTAAAGCGGATCTACTGCGGTTGAACTGAGAAGAAAAACAAAGAAAAAATAAAAACAAAAAAAAGAAAACAAAAAAATGGAGATGTACACAGTATACATGCAAAACATAAGAAGCGTCAAAAATAAATTTCCAGAAATAGAAACTATACCAACATTACATCACAATCCAGAAATTATCGCTCTAACCGAAACATGGCTTAATCCAGCTGAGGAAAATCTGTATAATCTACAAAACTACAATGCAGTATTCAACTCCAGAACTACAAGAGGAGGAGGTACTGCATTATACATTAAAGAATCAATAAAATATGATACATTATTAATTAAAACATGGAATAAAATAGAAATAATAACCATATTGCTAAACAACGAAAGGATTGTTCTAACCCTAGTATATAAACCGCCAGATGTGCAATTACGAACGTTAGAAAAAATACTGAAAAAAAATATCCTGACAAAGGGAAAGAAACACATAATAATGGGAGACTTTAATATAAATAGAGTGAAAAGAGACAGTAAGACTAAGGAATATATACAAATTTATAAAGAATATAATTACAAAATTTTGAACAAGAGATCACCACAAAACTACACAAGAAGAAATCCAAACAATAACCATAGTATATTAGACCACGTAATAACGAATATAAAAACCAAAATTAAAGTCAAAGTAATACCCAGTGATATCTCAGACCACTCTGTAGTTAAAACTACAATATATGAAATAGAACGTGTGACACATTACCAATATTTCAATCTCGTAAGAACAAACTATAAAGAAATCAGAAGTGATATCGAAGGAATTAGCGAGGAAAACATAAACCACTTTCACGAATTATCACATGCACTGGAAAATATTGTAGCAAAAAACCAAAAAATTGAAACCATTAAAAGAAGAGTAGAATGCCCGTGGATAAGCACAGATATAATACAACAAATAAAATTAAGAAATAAACTGTACAAAAAACACACCAAATACCCAAACAATAAAGAAATACTGAAGAGATATAATCAACAAAAGCAGTACATGGCTTACAGAGTCGAAAAAGCAAAAAAAGATTACTACATGAGACAATTTGAAAAATATAAAAAAGAACCATCAAAAACATGGAACTTAATTTCGAAGCAGTTAAACACAAGCAACAAAAAAACTAATACCATAGAACAAATTCTGAAAAAAGACGGAATCAAAACAAGCGAAAGCACGGAAATAGCAGAAGAAATAAACAAGTACTTTGCTAACATAGGAAAAGAACTAGCGGAACAACAAATTAACAGCACCACAAAAAACCCGTAACCACAACCTACGATAAACAAGTACCAACATTTATATTAAAAAATATAAATATACAACAGATGAACGCAATAATAGATGACATGAAGAACACAGCTCCTGGATATGATAAAATACCATGTAAAATACTGAAACTAAACAAACCAGCATTAGTACCAATACTGACTAAATTAGTTAATGTTACATTTGCAAAAGGAAAATACCCCCAATGTCTTAAAGAAGCTATCATAATACCAGTATATAAGAAAGGTGACAAAGCAAAACCAGAGAATTACCGACCTATATCTTTACTTACAACATTAAACAAGATAATGGAAAAATGTATACAAATTCAAATTTCTGAACACCTTCGAACACACAATATAATACACTCAAAACAGTATGCATTTCAAAAGAATTCTGGGACTACATCAGCGACTAATGACTTGTTAAATAGTATAAAAGATAAATTGAAAGGAGGAAACACAGTTATAGCAATCTTTATAGACATGAAAAAAGCGTTTGATACAATTTCCAAACAGAAACTATCAGAGAAAATTGAAAAGATGGGAATAAAAGGTAAAGAGAAAGACCTAATAGACTCTTATATCACGGAAAGAAAACAGAAAACAGTAATAAATAACACTCACAGTAATTACCTTGAGCCAGAATATGGAATACCACAAGGGGGAAATCTCCCACCCATTTTGTATATAATGTACACAAACGACATTTGTCAATTAAACATAGATGGAGAAATATACTCATACGCCGACGACACCTGTTTGGTTTACTGGGGCAAAAGTGTGCAGGAACTGCAAGAGCGCGTCAACAAAGACCTCGGTACAGTCGAGGATTGGTGCTACAACAACCTTCTGACCATTAACGAACATAAAACAGAATTCATGACATTCTCGAACAAATTAAATACCCCAACATTTGACATAAAAATAAAAGCCCAGGCCATCAAGCAAATAGACCAAATAAAATACTTAGGATTAAACATACAGAGAAATTTAAAATGGGATCCGCACGTAAGCAGCCTAGTGGAAAAAAATGCAACAGCAATAGCTGGCATCAAAAAGATAAGAGCCATTATACCTGAAAACCTGCGAAAACCAATTTACAATGCTGTTTTTATATCTCACATGAATTACTTAATAAATATATGGGGAAATACAACTAACAGAAATATTAACAAGTTACAAAGACAGCAAAATAAGATCTTAAAATTAATTTATAAGCTAGATAGAAGAACATCCACCGAGGAAGTATACGATAAGACAAAGGAACTGAATCTTGAACAAACAATAAAACTAAAAAATATAATACTGCTATACAAAATAAAACATAATCTCATAAAAACTGAAGTCAAATTAATCACTAACACACATATACATATGCATGCAACTAGAAGAAAATCAAATATAAGAACGGAAATATGTAAGCAATTAAAATATGAAAAAGTACCTACACCAGACGATATAACACATTATAACAAATTACCTAAAGAAATCAAAAACTTAAAATATCTTCACTTTAGAAAAGCAATAAAGAGCATGCTTTTAAATAAAAAGATATAGACAACCGCTGAAGGTAACCAGAGTAAGAACGGATAGGAGTCCTCAATACCATTAGTCCGGGATAGATGTACCGACCAGGAAACAACCCCCAACGAAGATGTAGGACCGTATACAAGCATATATATATATGCATCATTTGTAAGCTTAGCTTTACTGTGATATGTATTACATATGTTTTTCAATAAAGGTAACTACTTACTTAAAAAAAAACAAAAAACACGATGTAACATCTATGTAATATAAACATAATTTTAATTCAAAATTTCATTTCGTTTTGTCGGATATAGTTAGAAAAATTTATGCACCATATAGGAGAACTAACAATACTGCAAAAGTGCTGGACATCGGCAACAAAAATTATTAAATACTCAAAAAAAAAAAACAGATTTGTGACTGGGTTGACCAGGGTTGTTATTTAACCCTGCGCCTATTGCAAGAAAAGTGCTTAAACCAAGAGCCACTTCATCAAATATCACAATCTACGATTGATAGAGCAACTTTCATCATACTGTTAAAAGTGTCATTTGTTCCTGAAAGAAAAAATACCCCGGGCGTTATTCAAGCTCGCCTTAATTACGCAGTGCAGTATAACAGAATGATGAAAGAAAAAAATGAGGTGTGGCCACCACACGACTTTCTTATACGTCTGAAAGTGTTACTTCCGGTCCGAATTTTGAAATTTCATTTATACAAAAAATATTCCAAATCCAACTCTAAATACTTTTGTACTCTTCATAAATATATATAAAATGCATAATTTACGACATATTTGCAAAAAATCGCTATTCGATAAGAGTAAAAGTGGTACTTCCGGGCTGAATTTTGAAATTTTTTTTATACAAAAGATATTTAAAAGTATGTTCTAAATACTTTTATACTCGTAATGTACCTGCCTAGAAAGCATGACTTGCGAGATATTCGCAAAAAACTGATTTTCGATAAGAGTAAAAGACCTACTTCCGGTAGGAATTTCGAAAAACTTTAATAAAACAATTTTTCTCAAATTTAATTTTGAGTACATTTGAATTCTTTATAAATTTGTTTAAACTTAGTAATTGATGAAATATTTGCAAAATTCGATTTTTTCACTGAAGTAAACTACTACTTCCGGTCTGCCGATTTTACTCAAAATCTAATCAGTTCTCAAGAGGGAGATTATATTCGTAAATACAAAATTTGGAATTGATATCTACAGCGGTTTGACCGCTATCGTGGTCACACACACAGACAGACACACACACACACACACACACACACACACACAGAGAGAGAGAGAGACACACAGACATTTTTTAAAAACCACTTTTTTGGTATCAGGGGACCTCAAAACGTGGACATCTGCAAAAATCTCGAGTTGGAAAATTTTCATCATCACAATACTTCCTTATACTACGTATAAGAAAGTAAAAATTGTCTTCAATGACGAATACATAACACAAATATATTCTCGCGTTTCATACGGAAGATCTGTGAAAAATACCAGAGCATCAAAAATAAAAATCAACATTTATATAATGACGGTGTAGAAGAACAACATAAAATTCCGTAGAAGTGAGGAAGTACTGGCCCTCATTAGAGGTCATGGTTCTTTTTCCAGTGTTTCTTCCTGCTTATAGCTCTTTTCTAAATCCAATAGAAGAGTTATTCAACCAGTGCAGGCAAATAAGAAAAAGAACACGGCCAACGAGTGAAAATGAATTATATGAGGCAGTACACAATGCATCTGAGTGTATATTTACACAACTGTTTACATAGAAATGAAATACTGAATTAAGTTATGTTTATATTACATAGACACTGTGTTTGTATCTAAATACAAAATAAATTTCTCATGTTAATGTACCGGGATATCAACAATTAAATTGGTCAATGGTGGTCATGGATTTTAAAATCATTGTCGTAGCGTGCATCGTACATTTAGGTATGTCATAATTTTTTGAATGTCAAAATCTGTCAAGTTATTGTGTTGAAGTTTTCTAATCCTGCACGGTTTTTGAATCATGGTTCTCACCACAGAGCACGAAAGTTACATGATTGAAGCCTATTTTCGAACGGGTGTGCTAGTTAATGGAACTTGGGAATACAGTCAACGTTTGTGTTTGGACAATTTTCGAGAGCACTTCCCAGCCGTAGCAGTATTACCGAACAATTTTTATGCATGCCTTAGAAATTGTGTTGAAGTGTTTCGCGAAACTGATTTTGTGACGCATAAAAAAAGGTGCTGGTAGACCAAGAGTTCGTACAGAAGAAGTTATTAATGACGTTCGTCAACGTATGGAAGAAGAGCTTACAAAACCTTTAAAACGTCTCTATCAAGAAATTCGGCTTTCTTATGGAACATGCCAAACGATTGTAAGGAAGGACCTGAACATGCATCCATATAAGATGCAATCATATCAAGCTCTTCTGCCTGCAGACCACCCCAGACACCTTGCGTACTGCCATTGGTTCGTTAATAATTTAATGAATGATGATCTGCTGAACTTACTTTTTCTGACGAAGGTTGGTTCCACCTTTCGGGATACATCAATTCTCAGAATATGCGAATGTGGAGCACTGATAACCCGCATATTTTTATTGAAACGCCACTATATGCTCAGAAAATTGGTGTTTGGATGGCAGTTTCTCGCAGAAGAATAATTGGGCCAATTTTTTTCAATTTCACCGTCAACGCAGAAAGGTACAGAAATATTTTTTTGACTGAATTAGTGCAACAGTTAGACGATGATGAACTTCAATACGGTTATTTCCAGCAAGACGGTGCAACAGCACATACTACTCGAGAAAATGTTGCTTTTCTCCGCAAATTTTTTGATGACTGGCTGATAAGTTTGCATACGGAAGTTGAGTTTGCTCCGAGATCACCTTGTTTGACAATTATGGACTATTTTATCTTTCCTTATTTAAAAAATCAGATTTTCGCAAATCCGATACATAATTTGCAAGAACTGCAACAAAGAATTGTTCAGCAATGTGCAACCATAACGCCAGAAATGCTGCAAAACGCTTTTCACAGCATGAGGAGGCGCGTAAACTTGTGCATTGAACAAAACGGGGGACATTTCCAACAATTATTTTAATTTAGTTTTTCTGGTTAATAAAAACGTTATTTATTTCATAACTTGTAGTTCATTATTATTTTACAGCTGAACTAAGTAGGTAACACATTTGTAGGTTATTGATAATGTCAGTATAGCTTGACAATGATTGAATTATTTCAAAAGGATGATTTAAACTAAGACAAGCGTTTTACATTCAATGACTAACATTGACCAATTTAATTTTTGATATCATAGTATAAGTTGCTATAGTTTTTATAAAATGGTAGAAGTATATACTGGAGACGCGTTAAGTTCCGTTGCACGTCATCGATGACGTTTATATGTTGCCATAACTGTATTAGAGAAACTAAAAAAGTTACATTGTTAAATTATACTTGAGGGCATTTATTTCATTAGCCTAAATAGAAGATTTATAAATTGATCGTAATATACGCATTCATGGCAAATAAACACATAATTTCCGTTTCAATATTAAATTTCTCTATTACATATTTTTAATAGACTAATAGTGCAATTCGGTGTTGACAGATAAATCATATCTGTCAAAAAGACGTGCGTTGTGTATATTCTTCCTGTCAAATTTTTCATGTTTATTTTTGCGTTGATATAAATTGTTTAAAAACAGTGCTTCTTAGAAGTGTATTTATTATTTATTTGCGTCCATTGAATATAATGCCAAAAGGTTTCTGTAAACAGTCGAGGCTTTTTACAAACTTTTCTATAATCATGTGTTAAATTTAATGTGAATGGTGTAAGTATTGCTTATTGTAAATTATATTATGGATACGTAATGAAACATTTAAGGTTTTTCGACAATCTAAATAAATATAATAAATAAGTTGAGAAAGACTGAAGTCTTAGAGCATTTCAATTACTAAATATATTACGTTATAGTTATTGTATAGTGAATAATTTTTTTCTTTGGTTATATCAAATGTTACTGACAGAAATAAAAATAAATCCGGCAACATATACAAGGCGAGTCGTCATAGATCTAGTATGACGTGCAACGGAATGTAACGCGTTTCCACCATACATATCTACCTACATATAAACAAGAAAAGCAATTGATATAAAGGGAAAGTGATTTGACAAAAAGGGAATTTTGTTTGACAAACTTAGCTGACGTTTAAAAATATGGAAAGTCATTTAACAAATAGTGAAACGCAATTGACAAAAGCGTAAAAGCAAAAGAAAATGACTGTAATCTATTTGTAAATATATTGCGCATCAACATCTTGGCGAAAGATTGTCAGCTAATTGGTGTAAAATATATAAAATTATGGTTATTCATGTTATTTACTAACTGATTTTTGTTTCATAATTTCAGTTAATTTTGCCGACCACATTATTCTGAAATAAATATGTCTAATATGTAATAGTACAATGGAACATCTAGATACGTATCTATATAATGTATACTGTGGACACTCGAAATAACAATTACATTTCAACAAAGAGTCTGTTAAATATTTACGTGCACGTTTATTACAAATTGAATGATTTAGAAAACTCTAATTGTATATAACTTTCGTCATTAGTTCTTTCATTATAATATCCTCTAATTTTATGTATTTCATTTGATAACGAAATATAATTGAATTCTTTATTCTCGATATATCGTCTATTATATTCGATTAATGCGAATATATCCCTATTGTTGGCATATTAAATAATAAATAAGAAAACTTCTCCAATACACGCCAAACTATAATACTCCTATTTATGAACAAACATGTGTATATGGTGTTTATTAATTCATGTATGCCATTCACTAAACTAAATGCTAAGCGTTCGAGTATTAATTGCTAGTGGTATTCGGACTAGCTCCTCTGCAGTCACTGTCGTATGAGAATGCGTAATTTCAGGGAATTTGCCGGAATTCTCGCCGTGTCTCAATTAATGTAATGCTTACGTTATCCATCCGCATTGGCTAGGTGCGGCGGTCTACTTGCTTTTATCGATCTGATTCGATAATCGATAATTTGTAGTAATGTAATTAATATCTAGATAGTATCTATAATGATTGAAATATTATATTTAAAATATGTTGATTAAGCTGATATTTGGATTATACTGGAGTGATATTTAAGGTTAAAAAGAAATTCAGAATTATTGAGTGTAAATAGTAAATAAAATAATTGTTGATTTTTAGTGTTAATGTTTTTTTGTGATGTCTATGCTAAGGTTGGATGATATCATATATATATTAAAAACGTTCAATATTCGTAGTCAATATTTTAAAGAAATGTATAGAATGGAAATCATCATGACAGTAGTGACCATAGTGACTTGATTGACAGACAAAGCAAACTAAATTACAAAATGAGAAAATAGGAAAAGCAAAGCCAAGCCAATTTGTAGCTTCTGTCGACAGTTCCAAAAATTATTGCAGATAATAGTCATCTTCACCACATGACAAACTATGCTAGTCTATGTGAAAAATGATAAAAAGTGACAAATATATAGATATTAATAAAGTGAAAATATGTAAAGTAGAAATGAATGTGGAAAATACTAAGTGTGAGTGACTACTATAGACATGCATGTTTCAAACTCTCAGTTACGTAATAAAAGGTACTGCAGATATAAAAGGAGAAAGGTTTTCGACAGCTGAGAAGAGAGCATGGCTGTACGTTGGAAATGCCCAATGTGAAACTAAGGCGGAGAATGTGAAAAACTTCTTGGAAAAACAGTTAAATGACACTTCATTCGTTGTAGAAGAAATCTCTAAACATGTAAGTAATAACAGTAAGACTAAATCATTTAGAGTAGGATTTAAATTTAGTTTACTGGATGATATTAAAAAACCTGAACTTTGGCCGAAGGATATAGTTGTTAGAAAATACAATATTTTTCGACGAACAGGAAAATTCGAGAGCTAGTATAACTCTCATGAATTTAAATGTCCAATCTTTGACAAACAAAGTTCATTTGATTAACAAGGTATTGAAAAATAATAATACAGTTGTGGCCTGCATTACTGAACACTGACTACAGAATAGTGTAGTAAATAGAGTAATTTTTGATGACTATGACATTGGTAATGTTTACTGCAGGGTGAATCACATTCATGGAGGTGTTATGATTCTTATAAAGAAAGGGATGGATTTTACAGCTAGAGATGATATTCAGCAGTTTTCAACTGAGGTGGATATGGAAGTAGCAGCAATTGAATCAATGCATAGTATATACATTGCAGTATATAGATCATCTACTGGTAGCATGAATAATTTTATGATACAAATACATATATAACATGTTAAGTCACATTGGGAATGACATACTTAGTAAGCGGGTGTTTATTGCTGGTGATTTCAATATTGATTTTAATGAGAAGTCAGGGCAAGTTGATGATGTGCTGAATTTGTTTAGCTGTTTTAATGTTTGTAAAACTATGACAAATGGCTCAAGAATAAGCACTACAAATAGATGTATTGACAACATATTAACTAATATAAATGAATCTATGTATAGAGTTAATACAATAAAATTGCACATAGCAGATCATATGGCGCAACTCTTGATATATAATGCTGACATTGGAAATAAAAATAAGAGTGAAATAATGAATAAACGAATACTTACGGAACAAAATATATGCATATTGAGGGAACAACTAAGAATATATGATTGGAACCGAGCTTATATGGGAAAAGATGCTGGAGATAAGGCGAAAATACTGGTGGATATAATCCAGGGCTTTCTGCGCTTGGTACCCATGAAGAAAATAAAAGTCTGTAAAACAGATAACGGAATGAAAACATTATATTAGAGAAATGAAGAACAAGGTTGATGCTTTGTCAACTATTGCTATGGTTACCAAAGAGTCACAAGCATTTGATATTTATAAAAAATACAGAAATGAATATAAAAAATTGATAGATGAAGAAGTTAGACAATATTATTTAAAAAGGACATACACTGCTAGCAATAAACAAAAAGAAATATGGAATATTATAAGAACGACAACGAAAATGAACAGCAAGCGAATATCTTCTGCTCTGACTGCGGAACAGCTTAATAAACATTTTATAGCTCATGATTACTTACATCCAGACAAAAGAAAAAAATGTTGATAGATATATGAAATGTGTGAAAATAAACAATTCAGGCTCATGCTATTTTGGCCCAGTCACAGCGGAAAGAATTGTGCAAATTGTCCGCAAGATGAGAGGCAAAAGTACTGAAGATTTGTATGGTGTTTCAACCAAGCTTTTACAAAGTATTATATGTGAGATTGCAGATCCGGTGGCTGATATGATAAACACTTGTCTGTCGCAGGGGGTCTTACAACAAGCATTTAAAGTGATCAAAGTCATTCCAATATACAAGAAAGGAGATGTAAATAATCCATAAAATTACAGGCCGATATCGATTACACCAACTGTTTCAAAAATACTGGAACAAGTAATTGCAGAAACTCTTATGAAGTACATGGATAACTTTGATTATATAGATTCCTCCAACCATGGATATCGTGTGGGCAAATCCACAAGTACGGCTATAGAGGACATCTTAGAATCAGTGATGGAGGCATTGAATGCTGGTGAGAATGTGCAGCTTTCATGTTGTGATCTTAGCCGTGCCTTTGATTCTGTAGATCATGAACTGTTGTTGGACAAGCTTCACTTCTATGGTGTTCGTGGCATGGCTGGTCAGCTAATTAGGTCTCACCTGAGAGATAGGGTACAATATGTTGAGTTTGGGGAAACAGTGTCAAATGCTGTGATAGTGAACCGGGGAGTCCCACAAGGATCTATTTTGGGGCCACTGCTGTTTCTCATGTATATGAATGACTTACCATCTTGCCTAAATGAAAATAAGGTTTGTCTATATGCAGATGACACATCCATATTAAATAGGGCCATGACGAAGGAAAAATTAAACGGAAAGGTGCTCTTAGCCATGGAACGTGCAGAGGATTGGTTCGAGTCCAATGGTCTAATATTAAACCAAAATAAAACCCAACATCTACTGTTCACAATTTCGAGAAAGAATGAAACTCAAAATCTGAAGTTACTGGGGCTTACCATAGACAATAAACTTAATTGGTCTTCATATATAACGACGTTAGCCGATAGGTTATCATCAGCTGTCTATAGTATTCGATATATCAAGAACATATCAACTCACGAGGCTTCCAGGATGTGTTATTTCGTGAACTTTCACTCTCTGATGATGTATGGACTGCAGTTTTTGGGGAAAAGTCCACCAGCGGACAGGATATTCTTGCTCCAAAAAAGAGCGATTAGAGCATTGTGTGGGTTGAAACAGAGTGATTCATGTAGGCCGTATTTTAGGAATGAGAGAATACTCACTATGGCGTCGGAATACATACTTACCATAATTAAACATGTACATGCAAATAAGTCAAGTTATAATAAAAACTGTAATATTCACGATTATAATACTCGACGGCATAGTGACTTGAGGGTTGCTTATCATAGACTGAAAACCACGCAAAATAGTGCTAGCTATTGGGGTGTTAAGCTATATAACCTTCTTCCTAGTGAACTGAAGTGCCAATCTCTTAGCAAGCTGACATGTAGGCTTAAAAGTGTATTAGTCGATAGTGTCTTTTACACTATTGAAGAATTTACAAATCATTTTTGATATTGGATGTTTCTTTTTTCTTGCATTCATATATTAATGTTCATTGTGTAGTAGTTTTTAGTCAATTGTGTAGAATGTGAAATTGAATATTTACCTATATTTGTGTATATTATTACTATTGTTATTATTTTATGGATGACATTTAACATTATGACTTGTCCTATGTTCATTTTATGTGATGTTAGGATGAAATAAAGCTATCTATCTATCTATCTATCTATCGTCAGTATAGCTATACGCACGAAAATATCTGAAGTTACGAAAATCGAGTACCGCGCGGTTATTAAATTTTTAACCAAAGAAGGGCATACACCTTGTCACATTAAACAACGTTTAGACGGCGCTTACGGTGATTTATCTCCTTCGTAATCAACTGCAAAAAAGTGGGCAAAATGTTTCCGTTTGGGACACGAATCCATGGAAGATGCTGATCGGTCGGGTCGACCAATTGAAGTGATACCTCAACAAATTTTAATTATTGAACATTTAGTGCTAGAAGATCGCCGTTTGAAAGTGAAGGACTTAGCAGTGATAACAAACATTTCCGAAACAAGTGTTCGCCGAATTCTCCATGACCATTTGGGTGTGAATAAAATTAGTGCTAGATGGGTGCCGCGACTTCTTTCTGCTCTCCAACGTGAACGTCGAGTCGAATGTGCGCAGTCGTTTTTAAACATATTTGGAGACGACCCAAAACCGATTTTGGAGTCCACTGTTACAGGGGATAAAACAATGGTTCTGTTTTACGATCCTCTATCGAAATAGGAGTTTATGGAATGGTGGCCACCTGATGAACCTCGTTCCAGAAAGGCGAAAATCGTTCAATCAACGAAAAAGGTGATGGCCACAATATTCTGGGATTATGAGGGCATTTTGCTAATTGACTTTAAAGAGCGCAATACAAGTGTGAACGGCACAAGTTATGCGTCTTTAATTCATAAATTAAGGGACAGTATTCGTGCAAAACGTCGTGGAAAATTGACAAAAGGTGTGCGATTATTGCACGACAATGCTCCCGCCCATATTGCCGCCATTTCACAAGCTGCCATTCGCGACTGCGGCTTTCAAGAATTGGAACATCCACCGTATAGGAGTGTGTGAAGTTAGCCCCCCTTTTTTCGAATATCGGAAATCTGACGGCTGTTCCAGGTTGTTCTAGGTTTGTTCTAAATTGTTCCAAAGTATTTCAAAAAAAAAGTCAAAATTGGCCGAGATAATTGAAAAAAACGACTTTTTCACCCAGCCCCCCTTTTTTCGAAAATTGAAATTCTAAAGGTTGTTCCAGGTTGTTCTAGTTGTTCTAAACATTGTTCCTAAGAATCTCGAAAAAAAATTCAAAATTGGCCGAGATAATCGGAAAAAACGAGTTTTTGCCAGCCCCCCTTTTCTTGAAAATTGTAATTCTGATGATTGTTCTAGGTTGCTCTAGGTGTGTTCTAAATTGTTCCAAAGTATTTCATAGAAAAAATCAAAATCAGACGAGAAAATGGGAAAAAACGAAAGCCAAAAGTATGAAGTCGGACCCAGTTTTTGCAAAAATTTAAATTTTGACGGTTGTTCTAGGTTGTTCTAGGTTTATTCTAAACATTGTTCGAATACGTCAAAACCGTATCTCTTATATATCAAAAGATATGGCAAAAAAACCAAATCCAAAAGTGTGAAGTTAGCCCCCTTTTATCGAAAATCTAACTTCTGACGGTTGTTCCAGGTTGCTCTAAGTGTGTTCTCAATTGTTTCAAAGTATTTCAAAAAATAAATCATAATTGGCCGAAAAAACGGCAAAAAACTTTTTTTTTCTGGCGGCCCTTTTTTCGAAAATCGAAATTCTGACGGTTGTTCTGGGTTGTTCTAAGTTTGTTTTAAATTGTTCCAAAGGATTTCAAAAAATAAATCATAATTGGCCGAAAAAACGGCAAAAAACTTTTTTTTTCTGGCGGCCCTTTTTTCGAAAATCGAAATTCTGACGGTTGTTCTATGTTTGTTTTAAATTGTTCCAAAGGATTTCAAAGAAAAAATCATAATTGACCGAGATAATAGAAAAAAACGATTTTCCCACGGACCTCCTTTTTGCGAAAATTTAAATTCTGAAGGTTGTTCCAGGTTGTTCTAGATTTGTTCTAAACATTATTCTTATACATCAGAACCGTATCTCTTATATTTCAAAAGATATTGCAAAAAAACATTTTAAAAAAAGTGTGAAGTTAGCCCCCCTTTTTTCGAAAATCTAACTTCTGACGGTTGTTCCAGGTTGCTCTAGGTGTGTTCTCAATTGTTCCAAAGTATTTCAAAAAATAAATCATAATTGGCCGAAAAAACGGCAAGAATTTTTTCTTTTTTGGCGGCCTTTTTTCGAAAATCGAAATTCTGACGGTTGTTCTAGGTTGTTCTAAATTCATTTTAAATTGTTCCAAAGGATTTCAAAGAAAAAATCATAATTGGCCAAGATAATAGAAAAAAACGATTTTCTCACGACCCCCTTTTTAGCGAAAATTGAAATTCTGATGGTTGTTCCAGATTGTTCTAGATTTGTTCTAAACATTATTCTAATATGTACTTCACAACCGTATCTCTTATATATCAAAAGATATTGCAAAAAAGAACTATCCAAAAGTGTGAAGTTCAGCCCCCTTCTTTTCGAAAATCTAAATTCGAGGTTGTTCCAGGTTGTTCTAGGTTTCTTCTCAATTGTTCCAAAGTATTTCAAAAAAAAAATCATAATTGGCGGAGATAATAGGTAAAAACGATTTTACAATGGGCGGAATGCACTTTCCGAACATTACTGTGTTGAAGGAAGTTTTTGTATGATGCAGTTCTATTTAAATAAATAAACATCTAATATAGCAATAAATATATATTTTCGCAAGAAATATAATGTTCATTTATTACAAAACGATATTGTTACCAAATGCTGTTGAACTATTTCAAAGAAAAAGTCAAAACCGGTTATGAAAAAACGATATTTTTCCCCAGTCCCCTTTTCTTAAAAATCCAAATTCTTACAGTTTCAAAGTATTTCAAAAAAGAAAAGCGCTGGATGGATATGGGTACCCAACTAAAATCAAACAAAATAGGGAAGTCTATCAGGCTCCCTTTGTTATTTTATTTTGTCCAATAATCACAAAAACACTAAAACACCTTACCACACTAAAGCACAAAAATGGCTAAATACGTATTTCAACAACTAAGTTGTCATCATCAGTAGCACTGATTAAAAATCGCGCTGTCTACACACCGTAGCGTACAGAACAACACTCAGTGTTGTTCTGTATATGTATATTTACTGCTTGTATAGATGTTTATTCTGAATCACAAATGAGTATTATTATTCATTTTAAAATATAGATAATAGGTAAAATCGTTTTACCTATTATCTTGGCCAATTATGATTTTTTCTTTGAAATCCTTTGGAACAATTTAAAATGAACTTAGAACAACCTAGAACAACCGTCAGAATTTCGATTTTCGAAAAAAGGGCCGCCAGAAAAAAAAAGTTTTTTGCCGTTTTTTCCGCCAATTATGATTTATTTTTTGAAATACTTTGGAACAATTGAGAACACACCTAGAGCAACCTGGAACAACCGTCAGAAGTTAGATTTTCGAAAAAAGGGGGGCTAACTTCACACTTTTGGATTTGGGTTTTTTGCCATATCTTTTAATATATAAGAGATACGGTTTTGACGTATTCGAACAATGTTTAGAACAAACCTAGAACAACCGTCAAAATTTAAATTTTTGCAAAAACTGGGTCCGACTTCATACTTTTGGCTTTCGTTTTTTCCCATTTTCTCGTCTGATTTTGATTTTTTCTATGAAATACTTTGGAACAATTTAGAACACACCTAGAGCAACCTAGAACAATCATCAGAATTACAATTTTCAAGAAAAGGGGGGCTGGCAAAAACTCGTTTTTTCCGATTATCTCGGCCAACTTTGATTTTTTTTTCGAGATTCTTTGGAACAATGTTTAGAACAACTAGAACAACCTGGAACAATCTTTAGAATTTCAATTTTCGAAAAAAGGGGGGCTGGGTGAAAAAGTCGTTTTTTTCAATTATCTCGGCCAATTTTGACTTTTTTTTTTAAATACTTTGGAACAATTTAGAACAAACCTAGAACAACTTGGAACAACCGTCAGATTTCCGATATTCGAAAAAAGGGGGGCTAACTTCACACATTCACCGTATAGTCCGGATATGGCTTCTTGTGATTTTTTTGTTTTCAAATTTAAGAAAAGACCTTAGGGGACGTAGTTTTAAGGACGGGTGAGTTGCAAGGAGCTGTTAAAGAACATTTTGACGGAAAACTAATTGTTGTTATAAATGTATAGAAGTTAGGGGAGATTACATTGAAAAATATTTTTTTTTATATTGTTCCAAGTTTCAGGCCGAGAATTTATGGCGCCTACCTCGTACATTTGTTACGTATTATTGTATTACTGCTATTAGGTACTTTGTCCAATTTCGAATTACATAAGTCCGTTCTTGGAAATGAATCTTTGACTGCCGATCAATACTAATAACAGTTCAAATCTCATTATGTGATTTCTATCTGGTTAGTGGGTTCTATAAATAAATAACCTGCTGAAGTAGAAAATAGTGGTCGCATAGACTGCGAAGCATTAACACAAATAATATTGTTAAATGTACCTTTTTATAAGCCCTGTAAGTATAAATTATACATAAGAAACGCTTGAAATCTGAATGTAAACCCCAGAGTAAAGTATGTATATTTAATAAAAGAAGAGTAGGAGTTACTACACACCCTTCCTTTTTCAACTTCATGAAATATTTATCAGACCGGGTAATATTATTTACATCTAAGTATGGTATTAGCATGTTATCAACCTGTTTAATATTCCCTTTCGAATAACGGTCTCGTAATTTGATTGTTTACATTCAAAATAACTGCTATCATAAACTTCAATACTAAGCCAATGTGAGCTGTCGTTAAGCACTTAAATTCGATTTATTATCACCGAATTTTTTTCGCATCGTTTATTCTTACTCTTCCAAATATTTGTGGTCGAATACTTCTGCAACACAAATAACAAGTATAATTTTGGATTGCTTGGAATGTTTCCTTCTTTCGATATTTCGTACGCATTAAGATTAGTAATGTGAGTGTCTGGTTCTGCATTACTCTGTAATAATTGAAATGGAGAATTTTAAAAATAGTTCGCAAACGTTACAACTAACAGAGATGTTATGTTTACGTTTCAAGTTGTTCGAATAACTCTTATTACACATTGCCTGCTGGCAGACGGTTTTTCATTTCTTCTGTTTAATGAAGATGTGTGTGCGCAATTTCAAAAAGTGGCTTTTAATTTAATGCGTGGAAAACACATCAAAACATGTAGTTACGGCAATGTTTGATGTATCGACATGTACACAAATATACATATTGCTGTGGTATCTACTTTTTAAATATCAAAAATAATAATGATACATTAATGTCTGACTTTAGCATAACAGCATAGATTTTAAAATTTTTACGTGGATTCTAAACAGCGGTTTACTATTTCTTTGACAATCTTTCTCTTATCTGCTAAATATGGGATAGGGTAAAGAAATTAAACACAATATGTAAGTCTTAATAATAATGGTGAATATATTTTATTCATGTCTGTCTTTATCTTTCTTACTATATATAGATATCCATCTGTTTATGAGGATTTATAATAACTAACATAAAACTAATTCAGTTCTAATGATTCTTATTTAAAAATTGTTTTAAACGCAATATTGTTTATTTTGGGGAATGAATTTGAAATGATAATAATTTAATGTATGTTCACTAGGTATTTATTTTTTTTAAAAGAGTTTTAGTGAATATTGAACACTATGCACTATTTCACCAAAGCAAACATTCGCACTTAGTACTCTAACAGCTTAGTATTCACACATCAAAATATTCTCGTATATTTGTGTCCTTTATTTAATTTATTGTCTTGTGATTATATAAATCTTTAATGGCGCTTAACAATTCGATTAAGGCAAACATTTTCACATAGTACCTTAATGGTTGATTTCACACCATTAAAAATGTTTCTAATTAATAATAAAAATCAAAAAATTTAACAAAGTGAACATTATTCAATTATATAAAAATTAAGATAAAACTTCTATGTTATAACTTTAATAAACAATACTGTATCAAAACGAAAATGAATAGTGTAAACACATGGATGTTAAAACTAACATCAAGCAGTAAATAAATACTCAGTATTTATTTACTGCTTGATGTTAGTTTTAACATCCATGTGTTTACACTATTCATCATTTTCGTTTTGATATGTGACGCCACATAAGGCTCTATTACACGAGATACACTATTAACATACATGCCTCTGTATAGCAGAACATGCCGTCGGAAGCCATCGCTTTTTTCTGTGTCATCTTTTGGGTGTTAGATGTCGCTGTGATACTCTCACTGCATTTAACACGCAAAAATGACATAAGCAGCTTTTTAAGTCTTGAAGCCATTGTCGACAGTCTCCACGCCCATTGACGAGACATCAAAGGTCGAAACACCGGTGTCTGTGCGTTTGATTGTCGGCAATGGCACTTAATGTATGTGTGTATCTCAAACAAACACATGCATATATGCATATACGTTTTACGTATAAATGTGTATATGTAGGTCACAGTATTTAATATTGTATCACTTACTCAGTTTGATCACATAAATTTTCAAACTCTCTTTTTGTATATATCCTTCATTTTCATTAAAATTTTCTGAACTAATACAAATAATATTCCCAAATTCTATTTATTAATAAGATATTCCAATCCTTTAAAAACGAGTAGTCCATACATCCCTACTGTATTTATGACTATAGAGATATATCAATCTTCAGAATAAAGAAATTTTAAAGAAAAGCATCGTCGGAACTCCGTTTCAAATTTAAAGCTTTTAGCGCGATGTAGGCCAATGTCGAACTCTATTTCTTCGGTCTTGTTTCTGTATTTTATAACTTTGAACAAATGAAGATCGGTACTTGAATTTAAGTTGGTCCTACTGCCACTTTCATAGTTGAATATTCTTCTAACTTGATTTAAGTTGGTGCAGCCACTCATTCACTTTGACAGTTTTTAAATAATGTCCGTAAAGCAAATTTTCCTTATCCGAATTTATAAATTTATATCTGTCTATTTCAGGTAAGTGTGTTATTCCTTTTTATTTTTAACGTAAACGTCTGTTGTATTTATATATGAATTCATTACTCTTGTTATTGTCTGATGTCTCCTTTCACCATTTATTATTCGTATTCTTATTTTCTGTTTACTAGTCTTTTCGATTGGAAATAGAGGAAAAGCGTCGCAGATGACATCTATCTTCTTTTCTGATGTCTTACCATGATGGCTCGTTGCCGCTTCCCTTTCTTTATTTTCAAACTCGTCTTACGTGAGATTGTTACTTCTAATATGCTACAAATAAATTATTGACATTCTGTTTTCTTTTGTAGGTGTTGGGCCATACATGATTGTTGTTGATGTTTCAGAAGCACAATATGAACTAAAGAATATATTTTAACATCTCATTGTATACAATATATTTTATTTACGATTCTACATTTAATGTAATGAATATCGTAGTTATATTCTTTTTTTTTATCTAGACAGTACCTATTTATAACATCTTTTTATTTTTTTATTAGAACCATTTATCAATTTATCCTATTCACATCAACGTTTACATTTTTATTTTAGATCATATCATTTTCTTTGGCATATCTGATTTTATTATGTTCTTATAGTTTGATGGCATTTAAATGTATCGTTTCTACACAGTAATGTTTATTCACTTACTTAGCATGTATCAATCTCTTCGAGCTTGAATCGGTTTGAAAACCGGCTTGTATTAAATTATAATATTATTACATTACACGAAATATTCCTGTGTGAATAGACCACCGATGTATGTATACGTATATGTATATCACTCGTCGTCCGAGCGCCTTCACCAACAGCTTTCGATATCCAAGAAGAGGAGTACTTGGCACATCCTCGCTCGTGCCCTCTGTTGCGTCTTGGTGGTGTGCTGTCAAAAGGTCGGTCTCTGGTCTAGACTGACACCCATGTACTCGAAGGAGCTGCTCCAGTCAATGTCCTCTCCTGAAGTCCTCGTCTTTGGTGTGGTTTTTAGGGGTTTGCAGATGAACATGATCGCCTCAGGCTTCCTAGGGTTGATTTTCATTTCGGACGGCAAGTTCTGGGTAGTGAGACTTGACTACAACGTCTGTGTCGTCCGCGTAGAGGGCGTTGATCACTCTGTTAGTTGATATACGTCCAAATAGTAGACTATTTTATATGAGTTTAAAGCGTAATAAAAATGATTTGTAAGCAGTGGCTATCCCTTTCGAATAATAATTATTGTTTGTTGTTCTTTCATTAGAGTAAAATAAATGTTGTAATTTAATTTAGTATTGAAATGATATCTTGTAACAAGATTCATAACATTCTCCAAATTCCTTTTCAAGTCCAATAACGTAGATGCAAAAAATGTCTAACTTTAAGCTGTTTCGCTGTAACAATAGAGACAATGTGCAACTTACTACCACTCAAGTTCTAAAGTAACTCACTCAAGAATACATACACGAATTAATTCGTATAAGAATAAATGGTATGAATGCACATCTACACCAATCTGTAAGTAAGTCGATTATATATGCAGGTAGTCCAAGTTTTTAAGGCATTGTACACTGATGAGATCTGTGTAAGATCGAAACAGCTGTCTGTACGTTGTCGTTCGCAATGCAAGCTTGGTGTAGATGTGCATTCATACCATTTATTCATATACGAATTAATTCGTGTATGTTAACTTAAGTGATTTAATAGAGTGAGAGCTTATTCTTAAAGAATTACTTTGTTGCATTTTACTCTAAAGTAACATTGATTGAGGCCAGTATGCTAATTAAAGTGTCCTACGTTGTGGACACATTTATGCAAACAATAGGTTTCGAAAAAAGTTTATTCCAAATTTCAGATCTTTGCGACATAAGTTGATTGATTTATAAGTGTTTTAAAATATTATTTGATTGACGCCCTTTTGACTAGCCTACTGGGTCTTCGGATATCACAAAATAATTTCTTTTCATACGGATCCGTAAAGAGCAAATATACAGTATACATGTAACCACAAAAGAAGTTATGAGGGAATATATTCAACAAATATTTAGAGATATAGGTGCTCAACTCCTTATTAATGTCGATTTATCATTTCGAAGCATGTTCAAAAATATTTATAAGTATACGAATATTCACACTGCTTGAAATAATTTTTACCTTTTTTAATGTTTATATTTGTTATTATTTTATAGTTCTTCTACCACTATTTCATCATCTATCCACGTAACAATTTCTGTTTCTGCGCCTACTATAATTAAGTTATTAATTTGTTTGGTTTTAAAATTTGTATGTTATACCAAATTCTACATATTTTATAAAATGTATCCATCATTTTTTTTATATAAATACAAGTAAGTATAGACATGAGACACTTTCTAAGACTATATAAGTAAAAAAAAGTAGAGAAGTATTATATATTCTTGTAATACAATTTTATAAACAATTCAAACTCTTTGGCAAGGAAGAATATCTTTTTGACATCTCCCAGTACACACAAAAATCATATCTCTAAGCTCATTTATAGAAAAATTCATTATAAAATCATGCTTGTCAACTGAGAAGCAACTGATTAAATGTCATCCACGCAATTGTCAATTTAGCAGCAAATTTTATGGGTTTTCAGAAAAATTGTAAGAAGTCAAAAACTTTAAATTTGAGACTTGTACACTCTTATTACTTTTTGACTATATATAAATATAAATAGGTTATATATTGTTATAGTTTGGATTTGTGTCACAAATATACTATAGTAAATTGTTTTCATGAAACAGAATTTCTGTGTTGAATACTTAATGATTTTAGATTTGTGAATTCATATTGATTGGAATATAAACTAAAAGTTTGAATTAATTAGAAGAAAATAGTATAGTTACATATTTTATAACCAGTCTGTATATGGATATGTATGTATAATATACATTGTACATTGAATTCCACCAAAATCTGAAAAAAAAAGAGATTTTCATAATAGTTATTGAATTATGATATGTAATAAAATATTATATTGTAAAAACTTGTTCAAATGACATTCATGATGTGAAGAGGTATTAGGAATTTAATTCTGAATATGAATAGTAAATTGATTAAGAAAAAAACGCGGGATATTTTATAAAGTGAAATTGACAGTTGATTGTTAATTTGACATTTCGCTAACAATTTTATGAGAACTGGTTTGTTTAAAGACAAATATACTTATAATCTTTCCTAGATATATGGATTAAATTATCAGAAAAAGAATACTGAATTTAGGATAATTCTTAGTTAATTAAAGGATGTTAAAATCTATTTTGATTATATTTATCTTGTGTAAATTTGCAATTGGTTATTTTCAAAATTTGGGAAATAAAAATAAATAAGGGAAGATTAAAATAATTTTAGAGATGAAGTGGTTGTAATTTCGGTAAAAGCGTATATTTTAGCCGATTCTACTTAAAATAATAGCTTAAGTATTGTTAAATGGTATAACAATACGTTTATCTAATATAAATTGTGAGTAAATCAGAGAATGGTTATCATTTAAAGTAACATAATTTCAATATCGAGGAAGCTTAGTGTATTTAGTATATGGTAAAATAAATAATTATATAAAGTACTTACCACAAAGGAATTGAAGAACAAAGGATATAATTCCCAATCCAGATAGAAGGTGTTATTATAATTGAAGGAGTATTTTACAAGAGAAGCAGTTGGTGTCTAAGGATCACATTACAAGAGAGCTGTTATCTTCATAGAAACGAGGTATTTTCATGTCCATATTGTAGAAGAAGTTGGTGTCTAAGGATCACATTACAAGAGAGCTGTTATCTTCATAGAAACGAGGTACTTTCATGTCCATATTGTATAAGCAGTTGGAGTCTAGGGATCACATTACGAGAGAGCTGTTATTTTCATCGAAACGAAGTATTTCCAGTACATATTGTAGAAGCAGTTGGAGTCTAAGGGTCACATGATGAGAGAGCTGTTGTTTTCATCGAAACGAAGTATTTCCAGTACATATTGTAGAAGAAGTTGGAGTCTAGAGATCACATTACAAGAGAGCTGATATTTTCATCGAAACGAAGTATTTCCAGTCTATATTGTAGAAGCAGTTAAGGACTAAGAATCACATCACTAGAAGGCTGTTTTCTTTGTTGGAACGAGTATTCCCAGTTTATCTTGTTGGAGTTATTGATGCTTAAGAATCAAATCCAGAGAAGTATTTAATTTCATGGTGCGCAGGAAGCTGTTTCAGTTATTTGAGGTTAATTCAAGATATATCATCCCAATTCAGTATAATCTACAAAAAAACATTCTTTTAATTCACTCCAAGTGCAAGTAATAAAAGGAACAGTTGTATGTGAAAAGGTCGTATATATTTTAATTTTTTTATAAGAATAATCTAGAAAAAAATTATACGATAACCCTATTATGTCCTTTTTATAATAGGATATAATTGAGGTTTCATGATATTGAACCATTCGTAAATGGTAGTATACTTATTTAGAAATTATAATGAACAGATTATTTCAAGTTTTGATTTATAGACTGATTTTGATGGTATTATAAAAATAAAACAAAGCATTAATCCATATACATAGTTGAATTCAAATAGCAAACAGAAGTATTTATTTTGGATGAAAAGTTATATCTATGCTTTTATTATTCCAATTAAATATATGAATTTACAAATTAATCACACTATTATCTAACTTACCTTATTATATGTGGAGGATATATTACTTTATTCACATCGTTAAAAGAATAAAATATTGTTGTTGAGCAAGTTTGTAAAATATAAAAATAAACCTAATTAAATTCGTTATAATCATAAAGAAAATGATATACTTACTCAAATCATTTATGGATGGGAATATCTAAGATAGATTATTACCTATAAATAAATTTATCGGACCACATTTACACGTTTTTCCCTAAGAGAGAATTTGAATAAGATTGGTTATATTTAGAAATTATTATACGGTAATTTCCGAAATAATAGATGAGCTAGTTGGAGGTTTCATAAATTTCGTATTTAACATTATATAAATACTAATTATCAATATAAAGTATACTCTATACTCTAATACTAACTCAATATACCCGTTAACAGTTAAACAATATAAACAAACAATACAAACAATTAAATGAAATACCTATTAAGCAAACACTGGATGTATTGAAACTTATAAACGATAGTGTATTATTGAGATATTGGGCACAAATATAAATTCGAACAACAATTCTGATAAGACAATCAATTTAAAATCGTATTTGTTTTTATAACAACCTACACATTTCAACTGTTCTAATGCTCGAAATTGATATTTCTGCTGACGAAAATATAATTTCAAAGTAAAATTAAACCTTTTCATTCGTATTGATGTATGGCGCGTTTTCAATGGCCTAGCTTCCTCTTTTATTTTTTCCTAAAATTAAATTTGTCAGAAACATCGCAATATCAATAGCTTTTTGAATTTGTCAGGTAATTCTAAACGAAAATACTTTTCATCTTTTATTTTACCTTTGTTCAAAGGCAACTGACATAATACCAATAATGAAACCTAATTTCTCAAACGCTATTGGAATATCCAGTAGCATGTGCAGTAAAACCTCTCTTTACGGCCATTTTTTTAATAGCGGTCACCTCTAATAAAAGCGACTTTTCAATAAATTCTAAAAGTAGATATGGAAAACCATATGATATTCGCAATAGTGGCGCCCCTCAAAAGCGCTGAGGGACAATTTAATGTATTACTTTCTTATACGTAGTATAAGGAAGTATTGTGATGACGAAAATTTTCGACCTCGAGATTTTTGTAGATGTCCACGTTTCGAGTTCCCCTGATACCGAAAAAGTGGTTTTAAAAAAATGTCTGTCTGTCTGTCTGTCTGTCTGTCTGTGTGCCTGTGTGCGTGTGACCACGATAGCGGTCAAACCGCTACAGATATCAATTCCAAATTTTGTATTTACGAATATAATCTCCCTCTTGAGAACTGATTAGATTTTGAGCAAAATCGGCAGACCGGAAGTAGTAGTTTACTTCAGTGAAAAAATCGAAATTTGCAAATATTTCGTCAATTACTAAGTTTAAACAAATTTATAAAGAATTCAAATATACTCAAAATTAAATTTGATAAAAATTGTTTTAATAAAGTTTTTTGAAATTCCTACCGGAAGTAGGTCTTTTACTCTTATCGAAAATCAGTTTTTTGCGAATATCTCGCAAGTCATGCTTTCTAGGCGGGTACATTACGAGTATAAAAGTATTTAGAATGTACTTTTAAATATCTCTTGTAAAAAAAATTTCAAAATTCGGACCGGAAGTACCACTTTTACTCTTACCGAATAACGATTTTTTGGAAATATGTCGTAAATTATGCATTCTATATATATTTATGAAGAGTACAAAAGTATTTAGAGTTGGATATGGAATATTTTTTGTATAAATGAAATTTAAAAATTCGGACCAGAAGTAACACTTTCATACGTATAAGAAAGTCGTGTGGTGGCCACACCTCATTTCTTTTTCTTTGGAAATATGCTTGCAATTTTGCAATCATTCGCTGTCACGGCAACGACATGCAATGCAAATCCAACCATCATTAAAAGCACATTTTCGAGGTATGTATATACATTAATGTATTAATCAGTAAATCTATTATAAACACATAATTGCAATTCAATTCTAAATAATCATTTTATTACGGTATTGCGGATATTTCCCTCACTTTATGTTTCACACATAAAGTGAGGGAACATTCTTTCGTTTATGATTTCAACACATCATCACAGTTTAGTACATATAAATATGTAATAAAGGAGCATGCAGTACGGGTTAAATATCGGGAAATTATCTTTCTCGACAGTGCATCAGTAAATCACATATTGCACTCATTCTAACATAAAGTACTAAAGAGGTTACCCTATTTCTATTTGCATAGGCTACATTTACTTCGGTAGATTATACAATTTAGCGTTCGCTGGACATATTTTGTCTTAATTTAAGTTGAAGTGTGGTTTACATATGCGTAATTACTATGCCGTTAAAAAGAAAACGATTGTCTCTAAAAGAGAAAATTGATATTATTGTTTTATTAATTGAGTTAGCAGACGGTTCTTGGTGGAACATTTTATTAATAACTATTTTAAATAAAAATAAAATAAAACACTTGAAAACTTTCCACAATTTTTATTTAGTCTTTGCAACATACGTTTCGGTATTGTTATAGTATAAAGGCATACGTTAACAATATAATATGAACTGATATGAAAGTTACCAAATTTAATTAAATAAACGTAGAAAAATTTATTATGATGTGTTTAAAATAAGATTTATTAGGTTTATCATAATAGAGGTTTATCGTATTTAACAAGTATTCGAATTTTATAATAAACCACCTGTATATGGAAAGGTTGACCATGTTCATTTTTCTTAGAAGTTCAAAATATTCTGGAAAGAAGAGAGTTGAATATTAGTTGTTATTTTGTAAAATGTATTATAAATTTGTAAAAACTTGGGTAATTGACGTTTATGAGGTGATAAAAATATTTAGAATCTTATTTTGAAAGGTGTATAGATTGTATTGTAGAACAGTTCCCGGGAATAATTTGAAATACAGGAACTGTCATTATTTGACATTTGCTCAGAAATATAGATGTAGAGAGGTATTGGGATATGAATATGTAAAGAAGGGTTGATAAAATTATAAAAAGAATTTAGATAATCAGATAATACAATGTTAAGAAGTATTCTAGGTATATTAGAGAATTTAAAAGCTATGTTGTTGATTGTTATTGCTGTTGTAAAACTTTGATTGGAGAATACAAAATGAGTAAGGATTACTAGGGAAATGAATAAATAAACGGGAGAATTTTTTCGAATTCTAAAAAGCGGGAGACGTGTTTTTGGAAAAGGGAATATCTTTTCTGATATTAACGCGGTAATAATCCTAGAATAGTGTTTAAAAAGAGAATTTTTCGAATTCTAAAAAGCGGTAGACGTGTTTTTTCAGAAAGAAGATAATTTCTGATATAAAACACGAATACAGTTAATTATAAAAGAGAAAAGTGTGTCCTGAGTGAACTACGTTAACTACGAATAAATTAATATAAAAAAAGTAATTGTACTTACAAATTTGTACAAGATCCAGGTATATCCGAAATAGGGTTGTTGTCTCCGGGATCATAGAAGTTTTCAGAAGGCTATTGAGTACCAGAGTTTTGAAATTCCATAAAGGGTGAAGCAATCTTCAAGATCCGATTTTTATAAAAGGTAGCAGATTCCAGAAGTACTGGTGATCAAAAGGAGGCAGATTATCACAAGAAATCCATAAAGGTTGGTGAATTTCACAAGTTCCGGGTGTATAAGAGAAGTTGCTGTGCACAAAGAGATTCGGCATTCTAAGAGGACAATTTATTCCAAACGTCGAGCAAGTTCCTGTACAGGATAATTGGTATTCTTTCTTCAAGAGTTTGAACAAGATTGAAGTTTAACTACATCAAAGAAGTGGTATTCGTCCAAAAACGTCATCAGGAAGTGGATAGTACTCATCTAAAAGAAGAAAGCAATTAAGTATTACCATTTTAGTATTTTATTTGTGTCAGTATTAAAGAAAGATAACATTTTGTGAATGTTAGAAAAGATTTAATTATTTGCAATATAATTCAGTATTGAAATAGACTGAACTAATAGTTATTACAACAAGTACATCTGTTATAAACAACATAAGTTATTTTAATTCTCTTCTATCCAGTAATATGACAAGATATGAATAATTTTCATTATTATACAAATTTATAGAGTTATCAAGCCATTAAATAATATTGAACACATCATAATAGTAGTATAAATTAATTTGAGAAAGAAAGTAATAGAAAGAATTACTTAATTTTGAATATCAATAATACATAATATCAGAGTACGTACCTGAATTATTTAGTTGGGTTTGGAACTATACACTTTGAATTTAATATCTTCTAAACGTCAAATATCAGGTTTCCATATTATATTTATTGTCAGCAAATGTCCCATATTTTAATAAGTACGAAGTTTGAATATAAACATATTATTTCTTATTTGAGTATTGTTTTATTTTATCATAATCAAATTATCAACTAAAGGAAATATTCTGGTAAATTTATAACCTGAAAGAAATAAATGCCATATGACATAGTGAATTGAAATCTGATTATTATTGTTGTCTTACCGAAGGAATTAAGTAAATGTTATAAGAAGTATAATCTGAGAAATCAAAAATCCACTTTTTAAAGTAAAATAGCATTTCACATCCAACAATAAAACATTTAGAAATTTTACAATAAATAAACTGATATTAATTATTTTATACCGAATTGGAATGAGTAGTAGTGACATCTAGGTATTTTATTGAACACTTGTTAGTAAACTGGATTATGTAAAATATAGAAAGTATTAAGATAATACAGTAATCAGTAATTTATAAAATGTTAGTCTAGAAAAGAAATAAGAAATTTAAAAAAGGATTATTGAAATTTATAAAAGTATATGATTGTAGGCAGAGTTAAATTCTGTAAATTAAATAAAGAGTCAGGATAGAGTAAAGTAATTTATGTAGTGATGAAATGTAAAGCTAGCCGGGCATATAAATAAAACACCTTCGTATAATAAATGGAATATTAGGAAATAAATAAAGGGATTATAAAAATAACAAATACGAGGGTTGTTCATTAAATAATAGTAAATTTTTACAAAACATGTCTAGAGTGTTATTTCATTTCATATACGGTTCAATTTATGACATTTAAACTGTAATAGGATTTAATAATTATTTCGAGGGTTGAACTGATATGTATGAGATATTACCTAGTACATTTTATGGCGCCCAACGTGGGGCTACGTAAAATAAGACTCGCTATATAGTTTTTTCAATATTTTATTTACATTATTATATGTGTGAACATAAATAAACATTTTACGAAGTGGATTACCATAGTAAAACTTATATTGATAATATTGGAAAGTATATTTGTATTGTTGTCACATAATTCTTATTAAAAATGAATACTAGGTCTAAAAGTAGTTCAAGAATGAATAGAGTAGAATCATCTAGTGATGATGAGGTGGAGGTTAGTCAGGAAGGTACTTTACAATAGGGAGGAGATATTACGTTACAGGTCCAGGAAGAAAATCAACAGTTGGAAGAGATACAGGACAAAGGAGATAAGGTGGAAATATTAGGAGAGACTTCGAAAATAGAAATGTCGACACCAGTAGTAGATTTGGGATCAATTGTACAATTATTAAAACATATGACTGAAGAGAGTAAGAAGAATTTAGTGAATTTAGAGGTAAAATTAATGGATAAATTAGACAAGATGATTGAAGAAAGTAGACGACAAAGAGAGGAAGATAAAGAAGAAAGAAGACAACAAAGGGAGGAAGATGGATTAGAAAAACAAATAAATGTAAACGACAAAGTACAGACGACTGAAGGAAAGATAATAGAAAATTTTGAGAAGGAAATTATTAACTGTATCGACCTTGAACAAAACACAGATGTAATTACGAAAATGAATACAATTGTGCTATTACAGAAGGAAACAAAATACATGGATTCAGGCAGAAGTATTTTAAGAATTCAATTTTATTAGAAGAAGAAGATGACAAAAAGTTATACTTATCCAACTCAAGGCAGACAAAAGGGATAGTTATAGGAGACGAAAAGTTTACTGGTAATATATTTAATGTTGGTCGTAATAGGATACTAACATATATGAGAAATAGCTTAAGAAGTAAAAAAATTAATATGGACAGTAAATTTGAAGGACTTGTAAATGGTAATAATTTTATTGAGAAGAGAAGAGTTTATTTAGAAAGATATGTGTCACGTAATGTTTATCAGGAGACATTGATCTTGGATATAAATAGTAAAGTGTTATTAGAATGTGATATTGAATGTCAGAAAGTTTCAAATACATTCACATTAAATCATATCAATCTTGGGAGAGTATTTAATAAGATTAGGAAAATGAATAATAAGATCACTTATATAATGGAACTAGAGGATACATGGTATTTAGGAAAGTTGGTACCAGTAGAAAAATTGGGTACATGGAAGAATAGAGTTAAATTAAAAATAGAATTATGAACAAGTTATAGTCAGGACAGAAGAAAAAAGAGGTAGTCTTCTAAAGGTATTTACGACACCTGCTTATCCCAGTATTAATTAGATCTCAAGTTATAAGCAGGACATTACATTAGAATTGATTGTGTTATATAGGTGGGTAACGTCACTTCCGTATCCAAATATTGTTAAATCATTCACATGTTTGTTTTTGTAGAATCATCAAACCATATAGGAATTGTTTTTATATACAAGAGTTCAAATTTTTATATTGTATAGAAGTTAGGGGCATAGTTGGAGTATTTTTTATAACAAGAACATAATCGGATATAAAAAAAAATGTTAATTTATTTGATTTGTTGAGAAAGGGGCATGTTAAAGTTCATAAGTAGGGTTAATAAAGCCTAGTATAAAAATGGATATATAGAAAGAGGTTCAGAATCGAAATATAGAATATAGAGTTTATAATATTAGAAATATTTGAAGAATGTTATTTTAAGAATTGTATCAAATGTTACTCTCATTCCTACATATTTTATATATAAAAAAAAAAAATATACCAAAGTACTATAAGAAAATCTATTTGGAATTAAATGTGTAATTATATGCCCAAATATAAAACATAGAAGGAATGTATTTAGTAGTTGAGGAAAAGAAAGAATTATTCAAAGCCTTAAGATTTTAAAATAATTGAAGCAGTAAAAGAGATTTGCAGAATAATAAAGTAGGTGATGTTATAAAGCTAATTATAAAAAGATAGTAAAAGCCTTTATGATATAATATTTTAATTGAAGGAAAAATGCTTGCAATAATAAATAAATATAAAATGTACCATTAAAATATGGAATTATAATATAAATGATAGAGAATGGGTTAAAAGTAACCTAATATGATGATTTATATAGGACTAAAATGTCTAATGAGAGATTAAGGTAACGTACGCCAATAAAACGTAAATATAAGTATAAACTTTCATAAGTAGAAAGTATGGGGAAGACGGATATGTCTATAGGAATATTATGGGATACATGCGCAAAGGGAATAGAAATAATAAATATAATAAAAATGTATAAGTGAGCATAAGTAAAATATTTTATAGAGGCAATAATCTTTACGAGAAAGAGTTGAATGGAAAAATTGAAACTATCACCTAAAAGAAATGTTAAGAGTAATACAGTTACTATGATATTATAAAAATTGTATAGAGGCTAAATATTTATATGTAGAGAACACTTGCTAAATATTAATAGAATGTACAGTGCATAGTTATTATGTATGTAAAATGAAATTAATAATTTTCATATGATAAATTAAAATAATTGGTACTTATATTACTTTGGATAAATTATATATAAAAAAAAAAATTTGCTTAAACATAGATGTTAATTGTTGAGAATTGTGAAATGTTTGTACATCGGATTTGAATATTAATAGTTTATTGTAATAACATTGTTCACAAAATAGGAATTACTGAGAGTGTAATAATTGAAGTTATATTAGTTTAATAAATGAAAATTTGTTTATTTGAGGTTTAAATTTACATTTATTAAAAGGGGCATATGTTATAGTATAAAGGCATACGTTAACAATATAATATGAACTGATATGAAAGTTACCAAATTTAATTAAATAAACGTAGAAAAATTTATTATGATGTGTTTAAAATAAGATTTATTAGGTTTATCATAATAGAGGTTTATCGTATTTAACAAGTATTCGAATTTTATAATAAAGCACCTGTATATGGAAAGGTTGACCATGTTCATTTTTCTTAGAAGTTCAAAATATTCTGGAAAGAAGAGAGTTGAATATTAGTTGTTATTTTGTAAAATGTATTATAAATTTGTAAAAACTTGGGTAATTGACGTTTATGAGGTGATAAAAATATTTAGAATCTTATTTTGAAAGGTGTATAGATTGTATTGTAGAACAGTTCCCGGGAATAATTTGAAATACAGGAACTGTCATTATTTGACATTTGTTCAGAAATATAGATGTAGAGAGGTATTGGGATATGAATATGTAAAGAAGGGTTGATAAAATTATAAAAAGAATTTAGATAATCAGATAATACAATGTTAAGAAGTATTCTAGGTATATTAGAGAATTTAAAAGCTATGTTGTTGATTGTTATTGCTGTTGTAAAACTTTGATTGGAGAATACAAAATGAGTAAGGATTACTAGGGAAATGAATAAATAAACGGGAGAATTTTTTCGAATTCTAAAAAGCGGTAGACGTGTTTTTGGAAAAGGGAATATCTTTTCTGATATTAAAGCGATAATAATCCTAGAATAGTGTTTAAAAAGAGAATTTTTCGATTTCTAAAAAGCGGTAGACGTGTTTTTTCAGAAAGAAGATAATTTCTGATATAAAAGACGAATACAGTTAATTATAAAAGAGAAAAGTGTGTCCTGAGTGAACTACGTTAACTACGAATAAATTAATATAAAAAAAGTAATTGTACTTACAAATTTGTACAAGATCCAGGTATATCCGAAATAGGGTTGTTGTCTCCGGGATCATAGAAGTTTTCAGAAGGCTATTGAGTACCAGAGTTTTGAAATTCCATAAAGGGTGAAGCAATCTTCAAGATCCGATTTTTATAAAAGGTAGCAGATTCCAGAAGTACTGGTGATCAAAAGGAGGCAGATTATCACAAGAAATCCATAAAGGTTGGTGAATTTCACAAGTTCCGGGTGTATAAGAGAAGTTGCTGTGCACAAAGAGATTCGGCATTCTAAGAGGACAATTTATTCCAAACGTCGAGCAAGTTCCTGTACAGGATAATTGGTATTCTTTCTTCAAGAGTTTGAACAAGATTGAAGTTTAACTACATCAAAGAAGTGGTATTCGTCCAAAAACGTCATCAGGAAGTGGATAGTACTCATCTAAAAGAAGAAAGCAATTAAGTATTACCATTTTAGTATTTAATTTGTGTCAGTATTAAAGAAAGATAACATTTTGTGAATGTTAGAAAAGATTTAATTATTTGCAATATAATTCAGTATTGAAATAGACTGAACTAATAGTTATTACAACAAGTACATCTGTTATAAACAACATAAGTTATTTTAATTCTCTTCTATCCAGTAATATGACAAGATATGAATAATTTTCATTATTATACAAATTTATAGAGTTATCAAGCCATTAAATAATATTGAACACATCATAATAGTAGTATAAATTAATTTGAGAAAGAAAGTAATAGAAAGAATTACTTAATTTTGAATATCAATAATACATAATATCAGAGTACGTACCTGAATTATTTAGTTGGGTTTGGAACTATACACTTTGAATTTAATATCTTCTAAACGTCAAATATCAGGTTTCCATATTATATTTATTGTCAGCAAATGTCCCATATTTTAATAAGTACGAAGTTTGAATATAAACATATTATTTCTTATTTGAGTATTGTTTTATTTTATCATAATCAAATTATCAACTAAAGGAAATATTCTGGTAAATTTATAACCTGAAAGAAATAAATGTCATATGACATAGTGAATTGAAATCTGATTATTATTGTTGTCTTACCGAAGGAATTAAGTAAATGTTATAAGAAGTATAATCTGAGAAATCAAAAATCCACTTTTTAAAGTAAAATAGCATTTCACATCCAACAATAAAACATTTAGAAATTTTACAATAAATAAACTGATATTAATTATTTTATACCGAATTGGAATGAGTAGTAGTGACATCTAGGTATTTTATTGAACACTTGTTAGTAAACTGGATTATGTAAAATATAGAAAGTATTAAGATAATACAGTAATCAGTAATTTATAAAATGTTAGTCTAGAAAAGAAATAAGAAATTTAAAAAAGGATTATTGAAATTTATAAAAGTATATGATTGTAGGCAGAGTTAAATTCTGTAAATTAAATAAAGAGTCAGGATAGAGTAAAGTAATTTATGTAGTGATGAAATGTAAAGCTAGCCGGGCATATAAATAAAACACCTTCGTATAATAAATGGAATATTAGGAAATAAATAAAGGGATTATAAAAATAACAAATACGAGGGTTGTTCATTAAATAATAGTAAATTTTTACAAAACATGTCTAGAGTGTTATTTCATTTCATATACGGTTCAATTTATGACATTTAAACTGTAATAGGATTTAATAATTATTTCGAGGGTTGAACTGATATGTATGAGATATTACCTAGTACAGTATATTTCATATCATTCTCGAGCTAAACTAACAGATCAGTTTGTGTGTAGGGTTTTATATATGCCGTTGTATTTATTGCCTCTTTGTACATAAGTGTCTATTATGGGTGCGTGTGTGTTTGTAAAATCTTTGTGTGTGTTCGTTAATTTCTCTTTTCTTTGAATTGATGTTTTTAATTTCTAATATTTCTAACAAATTTAATTTCGGTCCTTTGTTTACATTATGCATAAATTTACAACTATCCATATCCAGAAAATGGAGATTATCTATACAATGTTTGGCAAGGCCTGTATTTCTAATATTATTCAATATTGATCTTTTATGTTCTTTTAATCTAATTTCGATCTTTCTGCCACTTTGTCCGATATAGATAGCTTTACAGTTTGTGCAACTAATTTTGTATCCACCTGATTTGTCGGTAAGCTTAGTTCTTTCCTTGTTATTGACTAACATAGCACCTAAATTGTTTTTATTTATGTTGACTGTTTTGATTCCTATTTTCTTAAATATTCTGTTACTTTTATAATTATAAAATTCTGTTAATTTTATAATTATAATTATAAATAGGAACATATGTCGCAAAGACTAAATAAAAATTGTGGAAAGTTTCCAAGAGTTTTATGATATTATTGTGCGAAATGAGTACCAGTGCGAGAAAGTTAACTAAAAGGTTTAGTGTTGAAAGGACAAAACTTGTCAAAAGTATAAAAAAGAAATCCCACTCAAATAGGCTTTTTGACGAAGATTCAAATACAGAGCAAAAGATAAATTTCCAAAAACTGAATGTTGGTCGATTGGTCAAGTAGGTACTTTACGATTGGTTTCGCAAAGCTATAAATAAAACATTGCCATATCTGAATCTTTAATAAAAGAAAAAGCTTAAAAACACACAAATGTTCAAAAATGAAGGATTTTAAAGTTTCAAATAGGTGGTATAAAATATTTTTAATTATTATTATTTTATTCATTATATTTTTTATTATCAAATTAAGTATTGCTCTAATTAATAGGAAATATGTTTATTAAAATTTATTCTCTCTATGTAATATGTAGAAAAAAACCAATCAATATTTAGTAAGTTATAAGTAGTACATATTGTTTGTGAAGTAATAGAATTGGTATTCCTTAACCTGTGACTTTAATAATTTAATTTTAAACACAGAAAGACCAAAATAGTCTATTTCTCAAAACATGTAAAGATCGATTATATTTTGTATATACGATCTGGTCGCCGTTCAATTCCGGTAAGTCTATCCTGTGGTTTTCTGCGCCTTACTTTGGATTCTTTCTGAAGAGGTGTACCTCGACCGATGCACTTAAACTATTTTATTATGGTAGTATAGAATCTCGCCTACGATATGTAATTGTCTTTTGATGATCATCCACCAGTTTTAACTCTATATTTTTATTGCAAAGGAGAGTAATTCGATAAATGTGTGGGCTTCATTTTTTGACTCCATACAGGGATCTTTTCGTTATTCTAAGGTTTTAACGCTTTCTTGTTTGTATATTTATGAACTGGTTATGCTAGTGCAGAGGAATTCATCACGGTTTGTTAGGAATAACCAGGTTTATGTCTCTATGACCACACGCAATGGGTTCAATTTATTCGTGCCATTGCAGAGGTCTAGCTGCTACGAGAAGGGGTCTTATTATAAAGCTATCGCGGCTTTTAATGCGATACCTGAGTATTTAAAGATAGGTGCCGATGTAAATAGAACCGCTTTTAAACGTAATTTGAAGGCATATCTTTTCGATAGGGCCTTCTATATCTTCAATGAGTTATTAAGTAATAAGTCGTAAATACTGGATGTAGATATTCTATAATTCTGCAGCTGTATGTATTTTTCCTAGTATAAGTATATGTATTGTTACTATTTATGATTCAGCTATTGCAGTATATTATTTTTTTTACCTTTTGTTTTGTTTGCTATTTGTTGCCGATGTTTTTGTAATGAAGTTTACGACAATAAGGCATTATTATTATTATTATTATTAATAATAATCCAAAAGTAAGTAATACAAACATTGTATGTCACATAAAATTATATTATAAAATAATTGCTAAATGTTCTTTTATAGTATTTTGACACCTTTTTAAAAGCAAGGACAAAGAATGACTTGTTAAATTAACTTTCTTATACGTACGTATATGCGTTTCGAATTGTTTATATAAAAGTTATCTATTATTAAGGTTTAAATAGTTTTATCTTCTTAATAGATCTGTGAATAAAGTGTTACTAGTATCTTAAAGAAAAGAAGTATGTGGAAGTATACTGATCTATGCAAGTTAAGGAAAATTGAAACATCTTTTACTTTACTTGTTATTCTAACTTTCAAATTAATGTAATAAATAATAGTTTTTAAATAGTAGCTTATGGAGAGTCTATAGTTAAATAAATGTAAAATTAACTCATAAATGAGAACAGAAATCACTTTCTATAATAAAACTAAGTTACGTATGTACATAAATGATACGGCCTTTATTTGATTTAAAAAAAACCCAAAATGGCAAAATAAAATATAAAAATGGCAAAAACGTAAAACTAAAACTGTTTATTTAAGAAAAAAAGGATAGGTACGTATATACAGTATTACCTATTTATTTATTGTAGGTAAGCATGTGATTCTTTAAACATTGGTTTTATTACTATGCCAACTAGTCATCAGTAATTTCTCTGTGTTCTTCGAAGTCAAACAAGTTCTCTTGTCGCTGACAATTTGTTTGTAGCTTGAAAAGGACCTTTCTACGTCACATGATATTATCGGAGCGACTTCAGAGAATTGATTTGTTGTGGTAACAGTATATCCATAGAATTTCGAATGGAAATCTCGTGGTGAATTTTGGAAATTATTTTTAACTTTTGAAAAGAAGGATTTTTTTTGCAAAACAGCTTTAAGTTTATCCTTTATTTTTATACCTGCTGCTCCTGGGGCGCTCGATGTGAGATCCACTGCCTTTTGTACAATTTCTAAGAATTCCACAAGAGTCAGTTCAACTGTTTATAATTTCCTTATTTCGTGGGGAAACCAAGAGAAATTTGTTGTAATATACGTTAAGGCATGTAATACCTCACTGTCATTAAAGGCTTCTTGTGATATTGAGATGGCATAGAAATTTGAAGCATCAAATGAGATTACAATCTGTAGAAGAATATGTATTAGCTGGCAAGTAATTAAACCAATAAATTTAGACATGTTTGCTGTCTTTCTTTACACGTATCATATCGTGATTCAAAATATTAATTTATTAACTGTCGTAATTTGTCCTCTAATACATTCCCCAACCTGATGTAGTGCGTGAACGAGGCAAGTTACATGCAATAATTTAAGGTAAAACATTTCTAGCACATTTGCTACGTTTACCATGTAAGGTGCAGCGTCACTAACTAAAAGTAAAATTTTTTCGTCATTAGGGTACAGTATGCCTAAAACAAAAGAAATATGCATACAGGTGTCTACAACAATGATAACTACACTTACGTATGCTGTCGTTAAAAAGTTTTGCAACTGTTTGGTGCTTTATTTTTTCCAATTGCTTTGAGGCCAACAAATAGGGCGTTCCTGCTGCGTCTGTTACTAATTTAGAGTCCGATCCAAACCTGATGGTACCTGCGTAGAAAACGATTTTCGGTATTAGAGAGAGCATAAAATGAGAGAGATATGTATGGGCAGCGCTGTACACAGTCGGGCGTGAAAACATTAGTCAACTATTTGATAATTTGTCGTTTAGTCTTTGCTGCGTACTGTGCTCCGATACATTTACATCATTTATATACATTTTAAAATATTTTATAAAAACAGTTTTTTTTATTATTAATAATAAAACACAAAAGAGTGGAGTAATGTTTGTGTCCATGTTAAGAAAATTAAAGATTATATTGTTCAAGAACATACTATGGATGATTTCCACAAAGAATTTATTATTACTGTACATTGTGACAAAAAGACCGATTCTGTATTTGACTATTATTCGTCAGATGAAAACGGTTAATAAAATTTTATAAAAGTCTGCTTTCTAAATTTAATTTAATCTTTATTTTAAATAAATTTATCTAGTGTTGAGGTTTACTTTTTCATTTACTTTTGCCATGTATATAATAATAATAATAAAACTTGTAGATTGCAGATTTTATTCCATGGTGTTTGTATTCAAAAGTAGCGGGAAATATACACGATTGTTTTGGTGTCGATATTTTTAGCACGGATAGTGCAGAGTTTAAACCACGCCTCACGCATCTCAAGTCCCATCAGGTTTGGATCGGACTCTACCAACAATTGAATCGGTGAGTTCGAAAACCGTACAAGTCCAAAATTGGACATTTTAAAGTAAGATGGCCATTTTGTGTAACAAATGAAGCCTCATCGACTGAGCTTAAAAACCGTACTCGTAACTTAACCGTTACCGGTGTGTGGCATATTTCTACGAATAATGAGTCAAAGAACCGTACATGTCCGTGACTTGTACGGTTTTTCATCTCAGTACAACCACCAAACGCCATCGGCAGTCTGTTGTTTGTTGTAAGCACAGCGTTCGTTTCGTGTGTGTTTGAATTCTTAATTTTCGTAATTTTACAACCATTTTAAATAAAAAGTATGCCATCCAGTGATAGTGAAGAAGCACAGAATAACAGTGGTGGTAGCAGGAAGAGGAAAAAGAATGAAGATAGTTGGCAAGGAAACAAAATAAAAATAGCACGTATGCAAGGTCAGGCATATGTTTCTAGCAAGGGGAGCCATGTTGAAGCAAAGACTGTTGGCCCTCCATGCAGGTAAATAACTTACTTTTTTTGTTTAAATATAAAAGTAACATATATATTTTTAAGATGTAAACAAAAATGCATGCAGCACTTTACTGAGGAAGAAAAGAAACTTATAGTATCTAACTTATACAAGGATAGGCCGAAAAACGAACAAGATACTTATTTGCAGGGACTTATGGTAGTAAAACCCATTCAGAGATATCGAGTAAGAGGTGCTGCAAGTAAAGAACAAAGAAAATCGAATTTTTCTTACTATGTTTTGATACAATCAAATCGAATTTCTGTTTGCAAGCAGGCATTTATGAGTCTGCATCCCATATCACATTGGCAAGTTCAACGATTAAACAACCTACTTCTAGCAGGAAAATCTCCAAAGGATCTAAGGGGCAGGCATAATAATAGACCCCGTACAATTTGCGATGAGTGGACTGGGAAAATTAAAGAGCACATTGAGTCATTTCCAGTTAAAGTTTCCCATTACTCCTCTAAAGATATTCATTATTTAGATGCAACTTTAAACGTAAAGAAAATGCATGATCTTTTTCTAGTGAAATATCCAGAATTACAAAAGTTGGTGAAATACGAATTCTATCTAAAATATTATAAAGAAAACTACAATCTTAGGTTTGGAAGACCACAGGTTGATGTCTGCTCGGAGTGTGAGAGACTTGGGGCTCGGCTTAAAGACGGTAACCTAAACGATAATGCAAAGAGGGCAGCTGCAGCAGAACTCATGATTCATAAAAGACGTGCGAAAAAGTTTTATAATAAAATTAAACAAGTGCAAACTCTGTGTAATGAACGGCCAGAAGTAATGGGTCTATCTTTCGACTATATACAAAATATGCCCCTTCCACATATTCCCGTCCAGGAAATATTTTATCTTAGACAGCTTTGGGTATACGCATTTCAAATACATAACCTTACAGAAAATACTGGTCATTTTTATACTTATCACGAAGGCCAAGCTCGAAAAGGGCCTAATGAGGTATGCTCATTCCTTTATGACTACATAGTGAATCACATTCCACCTGAAATAACTGAGCTGCACTTGTTTTGCGATGGATGTGCGGGGCAGAACCGTAACCAAACCATGGTCCGATTTTTATTAGCATTGCAGGCGACCAAGCGATTTAACAAGATATATCACTACTTCCCAATCAGAGGACATTCATTTTTGCCCTGTGACAGGGATTTTGGTTGTGTAAAAAGAGTCATTAGAAAACACGATCGAATTTACCTCCCAGAAGAATATGAAGAGATGATAATATCTGCAAGAAAAAAACGACCGTTTACTGTGAAGCAAATCCGATATAATGACATTATTGATTTTAAAAACTGGTGGCCTGCTCATTACAAAAAAACTTGTTCCAAGTTCATTCGTGGTGCTACTCCTAGAAAAGAAACTTTTGCTGTGTCAAACTACAGGCAATACCTCTATGAAAGTTCTACTCCGGGATATGTGACAACATGGGACTATATAGACGGTTTCATTTTCAATACTTTTAAATTATTAAAAGATCATAAGGAAAGTCCCCCTCTGCCCAATAGTGTCGCATACACAGAACCAGTTCCTATCAATGAAAAAAAAATCGCCGATATTAAAAAGGTTATGTCATATTTCACTGGTGAACAGTTGGAATTTTACTACCATGTAACATCGTGGAAAACTACAAATGCCGAAAACGACGATTAGATGTTATGTTAATCAAACTAGCAGTTTAGTTTTTCCTATTTTTGTATGATTATTAAATAATAAATTGTTCAATGTTCACTAATTACTTTTTTATTGAGTTGAGTTCGAAAACCGTACAAGTCCATTAGCTTTTTTTAGTTGTAAGTGGTACGCCATTTTGTTTTTTGGAAAAATTATTGCAACAAATAAACCCCAAACGACCTAATCTAAAACTTCCTTGTGTATGCTAATGCTCTGAAATAATTAGTTTTAAAGTTAATAGGTTTTTTTTGATTTTCTCAAAACTACGTTTTTGGACATGTACGGTTTTCGAACTCACCGATTCAATTATATTCACTATATAGCGACGCTGGCAGTCTGTTGTTTCGTCAACGCACGTCCTTATAAAATTGTTTCCAATTTCAGCGCGTACCGCTGCAATGCTCTAAATTAAAAGCGCCAGTTTTCAATTAATATGATTTAATAATTAAAATTATGTACTCATACCGATTGGTAACACAAATACAAATAATTCTTCCTCAACGTCGAATCATCCGGAATCGCTTGGTTTGTTCGTTTTTCTAGAAACGATTTAAATGTTCTAGTTTTTAATTTATTGAACGAAATGTTTGCTGTAATAAGGGCTTCGCAGAGTTCCAATGAGAAGCCAGATTTAGTGGGTCCGCTTCTTGAATCCATGGGTCCAAACGCATTTGATATTAATTGTAGTTTTGCAGTTTTACGCTCTGCATTAGCTACGTGCAAGGTTGTCTGCAAATGTTGCGTAACCTTTTTGTCGCATTAATCTGAAATAAAAAAATGAGGTGTGGCCACCACACGACTTTCTTATACGTATGAGCGTTTGAAACTATACAATTTTAAGATTTTTTGTACACAAAACTTATTCAAAATCCTATTCTAAGTACTTTCATTCTCTTAATAAATCGCTATAGAATGCATACTTTGCAAGATATTATCAAAAAAGTACTACTCGCTAAGAGTAAAAGTGCTACTTCCGGTCCGAATTTTGAAATTTCATATATACAAAAAATATTGAAAATCCAGTTCTAAATACTTTTCTACTCTTGATAAATATATATAGAATGCATAATTTACGACATATTTGCAAAAAATCGCTATTCGATAAGAGTAAAAGTAATACTTCCGGTCTGAATTTTGAATTTTTTTTTATACAAAAGATATTGAAAATTATGTTCTAAATACTTTTATACTCGGAACATACTTCTCTAAAAGGCATGACTTGCGAGATATTCGCAAAAAACTGATTTTCGATAAGAGTAAAAGACCTACTTTCGGTTGGAATTTCGGAAAAGCTTTTTTAAGACAATTTGTCTCAAACTTAATTTTAAGTACATATGAATTCTTTATAAATTTGTTTAAACTTAGTAGTTAACGAATAATTGGCGAAACTCGATTTTTTCACTGAAGTAAACTACTACTTCCGGTCTGCCGATTTTACTGAAAATCTAATCAGATCTCAAAAGGGAGATTATATTTGTAAATATAAAATTTGGAATTGATACCTATAGCGGTTTGACCGCTATCGTGGTCACACACACACACACAGAGAGAGAGAGACACACACACAGACACACACACACACAGACACACAGACATTTTTTAAAAACCACTTTTTCGGTATCAGGGGACATCAAAACGTGGACATTTGCAAAAATCTCGAGGTCGAAAATTTTCATCATCACAATACTTCCTTATACTACGTATAAGAAAGTAAAAGGACAATTAAAATGACCCCTGTATCAAATATCAATGATGATATGAAGAATAGCTGTTTGCATTAAGGTAAAAGGGAGCATGACTATGAATGAATTAAAATAAAATAAAAAAACATAATAATTGGCAGACTTACATTTTTCTCACAAACTTGACAAACAAGTCGATTTCCATCCGTTGTTATATCAGAATCCAACTTTGCCCACTAACTATAGTTGGCACTTCTTGATTGCTTGTCTGCTGGCATTTTTAAAATTCAAAATGACTTGAAATACAGTCGATGCACTTCAGAAATAACAATGTTAACACGTTTGAAGATTGTGATAAACTGGCTGTTTTAGTAGAAAACTATCTCCTGACAATCTGGTCAGTCCCCTCATTAAAATTAAACTCGGTAAAACCCACTAAACCTCTACATTTGGGAATAGTCTCACAAATATATAAAACTCTCTTTGTTCGCACATCATTCAAAAAATACTAGACCGATTTTCATAAAACGTTTTTTCTTCATGTAACATGAATCACACAGAAATATATACAGCTTGTGTAATGAAACACTTGATATTACCACGCTGCAATTCTGATTTCGGGCTTGCTATATCAAGTATTCCATTACACAAGCTGTATATGGTTTTTTACAATTTATTACAGAAATTTAAAATGTGCATTTTTCTAGGAAAATTGCTAGTAGGATTTTTTTTTTAAATTGAAAATTTAAGAACTGAATTTCTTAAGATTTCAATTGAGTATACAATAAAAGGCACAAAAAGGCAAGAAAACAGGATATTTCTAAAAAAAGGCAGAATTCTAAAAAAGACTCCAAAAAAGTAAAAATGGCAAAAAAGGCATAAATTGAAAATTTAAGAACTAAATTTCTTAAGATTTCAATTGAGTATACAATAAAAGGCACAAAAAGACAAGAAAACAGGATATTTCTAAAAAAAGGCAGAATTCTAAAAAAGACTCCAAAAAAGTAAAAAAGGCAAAAAAGGCATAAATTGAAAATTTAAGAACTAAATTTCTTAAGATTTCAATTGAGTATACAATAAAAGGCACAAAAAGGCAAGAAAACAGGATATTTCTAAAAAAAGGCAGAATTCTAAAAAAGACTCCAAAAAAGTAAAAAAGGCAAAAAAGGCATAAATTGAAAATTTAAGAACTAAATTTCTTAAGATTTCAATTGAGTATACAATAAAAGGCACAAAAAGGCAAGAAAACAGGATATTTCTAAAAAAAGGCAGAATTCTAAAAAAGACTCCAAGAAAGTAAAAAAGGCATAAATTGAAAATTTAAGAACTAAATTTCTTAAGATTTCAATTGAGTATACAATAAAAGGCACAAAAAGGCAAGAAAACAGGATATTTCTAAAAAAAGGCAGAATTCTAAAAAAGACTCCAAAAAAGTAAAAAAGGCAAAAAAGGCATAAATTGAAAATTTAAGAACTAAATTTCTTAAGATTTCAATTGAGTATACAATAAAAGGCACAAAAAGGCAAGAAAACAGGATATTTCTAAAAAAAGGCAGAATTCTAAAAAAGACTCCAAAAAAGTAAAAAAGGCAAAAAAGGCATAAATTGAAAATTTAAGAACTAAATTTCTTAAGATTTCAATTGAGTATACAATAAAAGGCACAAAAAGGCAAGAAAACAGGATATTTCTAAAAAAAGGCAGAATTCTAAAAAAACTCCAAAAAAGTAAAAAAGGCAAAAAAGGCATAAATTGAAAATTTAAGAACTAAATTTCTTAAGATTTCAATTGAGTATACAATAAAAGGCACAAAAAGGCAAGAAAACAGGATATTTCTAAAAAAAGGCAGAATTCTAAAAAAGACTCCAAAAAAGTAAAAAAGGCAAAAAAGGCATAAATTGAAAATTTAAGAACTAAATTTCTTAAGATTTCAATTGAGTATACAATAAAAGGCACAAAAAGGCAAGAAAACAGGATATTTCTAAAAAAAGGCAGAATTCTAAAAAAGACTCCAAAAAAGTAAAAAAGGCAAAAAAGGCATAAATTGAAAATTTAGGAACTAAATTTCTTAAGATTTCAATTGAGTATACAATAAAAGGCACAAAAAGGCAAGAAAACAGGATATTTCTAAAAAAAGGCAGAATTCTAAAAAAGACTCCAAGAAAGTAAAAAAGGCATAAATTGAAAATTTAAGAACTAAATTTCTTAAGATTTCAATTGAGTATACAATAAAAGGCACAAAAAGGCAAGAAAACAGGATATTTCTAAAAAAAGGCAGAATTCTAAAAAAGACTCCAAAAAAGTAAAAAAGGCAAAAAAGGCATAAATTGAAAATTTAAGAACTAAATTTCTTAAGATTTCAATTGAGTATACAATAAAAGGCACAAAAAGGCAAGAAAACAGGATATTTCTAAAAAAAGGCAGAATTCTAAAAAAGACTCCAAAGAAGTAAAAAAGGCAAAAAAGGCATAAATTGAAAATTTAAGAACTAAATTTCTTAAGATTTCAATTGAGTATACAATAAAAGGCACAAAAAGGCAAGAAAACAGGATATTTCTAAAAAAAGGCAGAATTCTAAAAAAGACTCCAAAAAAGTAAAAAAGGCAAAAAAGGCATAAATTGAAAATTTAAGAACTAAATTTCTTAAGATTTCAATTGAGTATACAATAAAAGGCACAAAAAGGCAAGAAAACAGGAGGCAGAATTCTAAAAAAGACTTCAAAAAGTAAAAAAGGCAAAAAAGGCATAATAAGGCAATTTGCCTAATTATAAAAGCTCTAATCATAAAAATGTTATATTGTTTGGATAGTGCAGATATATAAAATGAAAATAGTAAAGAACCAGACTAGAAATCCAGAATTCAAATACATAGAAACAAACCGGCAATTATCTGTTATCTCTGTAATGTCTCGTAAACATAAGAACGGCACGAAATAACAATATAAGCCAGCGATAAAAGCAGTACAAGTGCAACTTCTCTTCATTAGCCCTCAGAATATCGTCCAGGTAAAGCACAGAAATCATCATTATGTGTTAACATTAAACAGTTGTAATATTAGTTGTTATATTGTTTGCCCTATATATAAAGAGAGTGCCTCACATATGTTTAGTTTTGTACACACTCAAAGTTTACACTGTTTTTTATGTATTAAGTACGCAAAACAAATGACGCGAATCAAAACCACGTCAGTTTCAGCTTTTAATTAAATCAAATTATCCCGTGTTGAACACATTAGTCAAACATATCGATTTCCAGATAAGACTATCGATAAATGTATGATGATACAGACTTAATTTTATTCAGCTATATTCGCTTCATATAACTTATCCACTAAGAAGGTATGTACATATATTTTCCACCGATTCGCTTGTTGTAGCTTCGCGAAAGACAGCGCGCTAAAGGAAGGCGCATGTAGTAAAAATTCCTGTTGTTCTGGTGATTGTCTTGATAAATTACTAGCGCTTCGGCTGCTACATGAATAAAACGTCCTCTAATAAAGGAACTGAGAGGTTTCTAAGGACATTCTACGTCTTTTTGACAATGCTATTTGCGGGAAAAATACGAACGATGTCCTTGTTTATAAAGTTAACAATATGGTTACATCGTCATCGATTATATGTGATTGGCGTATATAAAAATTAGCTAAAATTATAAATAAAAAAATAATGTATTATTCTATTAATATAATCAGCTTACAAGTCATTTTTCTCGAAGTGCTATATCTGTAGAGGTTATTTTTTTACCGCAGCGGATGAGTATACTCAATTACATAATAATAATAATGTTGTTATTTCCAGTTGTTTTACAAACACTGTAATAACACAGAATATAAGACTATTATAATAATAAAAAAAAGAAATAAACCCAATAAATAACAATAACTCTGCTCTAACTGAGTCCGCGATATTTATAAAAGAATAGATAGATATAGATATAAATTTAAACGTAATGCATAACCTATCTAAATACTAGTTTAGCACAGAAATATCTTCAGCGGTTCATATTATGTACGCTCAGCCATATAAGTGGTACATCAATCATACTACAATCCGGTACACTCAAAACCGACTCTGAAAAAGTATGTCCTCCACATGATATCTAAAGGCGACAACACCTAGTCCTATAACTTTTACATCCAAATTATTGTAACTACTGTACATATTAAAAGAAAAGGAACGTTTAAAAAATGAAGTTCTAAACAGAGGTGGTGATATCAAATATTTAAACCTCGTAGTAACACTATGCACATCAGACTTAAACCTGATTCTCAAGCACAAATACGGTCGTGACCTAAACAACATAATTTTATGTAAAAAGGTTTGCATTTTCAACTCACGCCTATTTTACTTAATATATGAGAAATATGTTTATATTTCCTGACTCCAAATATACCGGATGCGGCAGCATAACTTCTTTTTTTCAAAACTTAATACAACCCATTGTATGAATCAGAAAACTGTTATTTCTGAAGTGAAAACTTCTATGGGCGCGTTGATGCATTGATTGTTGGGTACTGAACGAGACTGAGCCGTCACGCTCGAAATGTAACGCTCATTCGGATAAAGTCGGCTCGAGTCGAGTCGACTAAGGGAGCGAGAGAGATATAGTTAACACGTCTCTGCCGGTCTCTGCTATACTCGCTCGGCAACCGTTTCACGCTCGGCTTTGTATTATAATACTAACTAGCGGTATTTAATTTCAATTAAATTGAAATTTAGAATAAATACGCGAAATATTGTATTTTTATTTTCTGAAAAATTCTTGTCCGCGTGCAGATGCGATCCCGAGCCGCCCGGGTGTAAGGCCGGCACGTTACTATTAGACCAGCGCGGGTACTCGTATGAGAATTATAATATCGTTTATTTGTATATATACACGTGTACGTATGAATTTTTGAAGTGAAAACTTGATCAGACCGAGCGAAATGTACTAGAATAATGTATACACAATAATAATAAATATATATTTTTTAAATGTAATATAGAACGAAAATGGAAAATGGTAAATGTAAATGTAAATAAATATAGAACGAAAAAAAGTTGTATTTAGTATTATTAATCTCGCCTTGATGAAGTTTTCACTTCTGCCGTGTGGTCTTAAGCACACCCATTTTTTTTATAATGTAGGCGCATATCTAACGTTTTGTTTTACATAGTTTTGAAGATCAAATCAGGTAGATGACGTTCCCCATTCTCCATACACAGAGTAAACCAATTTCTGGCGTTTGTCATGACTCTTGCTAGCATAGCAAGCGTTATGTTGGCAATTTCTTCCTGGATGTTCGTCTTCAAAACTTGTAGGGTCCTTGGACGGTTCACATAAACACGGGATTTTAAAAAAAACCCATAGAAGAAAATCACACGGTGTCAAATCGGAAGAGCGGGCCTGTCACTCCAAATCGCCCCTAATTGAGATGAGGCGGTCCGGGAGGTGTTCCCTCAATATAGCCATCGATGCTCTTGAAGTGTGTGTCGTTGCACCGTCTTATTGGAACCAAATGTCCCCTAAGTCTAACTCATGTAGCCGTGGGAAAAAAAAATCCTGTAACATGTTTACATACCGGTCCGAATTCGCTGTAACTGGGACTTCATTTTCCTCAAAGAACCAGGGATCAATAATTCCAGATGAAGAAATTGCACACCACACTGTGACTTTAGGTGAATTCAAAAACTTTTGATGCAGTTCTCGAGGATTGGTATCAGCCCAGTAGCGCATGTTTTGTTTGTTGACGGATCCACACAAATTAAAATGGGCTTCATCACTAAAAGAAAAAAACAATAGCGTCCTCAAGAACGACTTCGAGAAGAATCTCACACGCGTTCCTTCGACAATTGAAGTCACGTTCAGAAAGTTCCTGCACAATCGCCATCTTGTAAGGATGAAAATGAAGATCATCATGAAGAATTCTCCTCACAGAACGATCGGAAAGTCCAAGGGCAGACGCATGTCTGATCGCAACACTGAAGCTCTCACTGCCTCAATATTCTCATGTATTCTAATGGGCCGAGGACTCCCGTTCTTCGTCTTGCCGCACTTGCAGTTTGTCTGAACGTAGTGACCCACGTAACAATTGATTTCCTGTCCGGGAGAAGGGCCAACGCGGCTAAATTAAAACGAATCCGACAGGCGCGCTGGGTTGCGATCATAGAACATCCGCTCGAAAAGAAGGCCTCAACGGCAAAAGCACGCTCCTCACTATTCCAACGTATGATGACGACTGAACTATGTCGGGACAAAACTTTATAGTACCGCCTCTCGAACGAGACCACTAGTGCTCCGGTATGACATCAACCGACCGAATGGCGAAGCATTTTAAGAAAGGAAGTTTTCCTGCCGCACCCTTTATATCGCAGACGTGAGTTCTGCCCCATTTTAACACCATTACTCGTAATGTTATTTATTGCAAGATGGTACTACAAATGGTAGAGCAGTACGAGTATGTGAACTGTAACAGCTATTAGGATATTCTGTGCACTTAAAAGAATGTTACGAGAATTTAACCTTGATCTCACTAAATTGAAATGTAAAGATATTGGATGGAAGATATGTGGTGATCTGAAAGTGCTTTCCATGCTTCTAGGACAACAAGAAGGATGCACCATCTACCCTTGCTTCTTGTGTCAATGGGAGATTCGGGATAAGGGCAGTCACTGGATTAAGAAGGAGAGGTCTCCTAGGAAAGCATTAAAATCTGGAACGGAAATAAATATGTAGCGAAGGAAAGTTTGGTTGATCCTAATAGAATCTTCTTGCTTCTACTTCACATCAAGCTTGGCTTGACAAAATAATTTCTTAAGTCTTTATCAAAAGCAGAGTGCCTTAAATACCTTGGCCACAGTTTCCAGGACTGTCGGAAATAAAAATAAAGAAAGATCGAGATATTCCAAAAATGTTACAAGAAGAAATGTTTGACAGTAAAATAAAAACAAGTTAAAAAGAAGCAAGAGCTTATATGTAAGTTGACAAAAATATATCGGGAACTTTAAGGATCCAAACTATAAATGTTTCGTGGAAAACAAGTTACCTAACGAAATTCAAAGACTTGGGTTATTCGATGAGTTTGAAAGTTTATTTCTTAAACTCCAGATTTCGCAAAGATATCATGGAGATGTAGCGTAGATACCAAGCTATGTGGATTGTCAATATAATGGCGAACTACTGTAGGATGCTGTACAGAAATGAAATACATGCTCTCTACAAGAAGCAAAATGTCAAAATGATTTAGGTGAATGCCAAGATAATTTAGCAAATTTCAATAGTTTGATAAATATTAAATTTGTAAATAAAAAAGTAATAAACATTTTGAAAAGAACTTTTTACTGGAATATGTGACATACGATTTTTCTTCATATATTCAAGCCCATTTAAAAAAAAAATCATGGATGCTATTTTTTTTCTTGTTATACATACTTACGTACTTTATATTTTTATTGCAAACTTATACAGAAATAATGAATCTATAACAACCAATTATAAAGGTAGACTGTTGCATGTGCTGATGACAAAGATATACTCAATAATTAGCGACTGTCCGAGGATCCTTGGCATTATTAACAACTGGGAAATTGTATTAATTTGAGCACTAATTAACTTCGTCGACATATAGCCGAGCAATTACTTCATTTTATGTATATCTATTGATTATATGACTATTTATTATTGTTAATGTAGTTGATAAATCCTTAAATATTTTATTATTTAGCTGACTATGTTCTGTTATAATATTCTCGTATTGCTTCTTAAATCTATTTCTGTTTTGATAACAATTATTATTAATATTTATATACGAAGAATTAATCATTACTATAAAATTTAATCACATTAAGGAGAATATCAGTTGTAGTTATAAAGTTGGTTTTGATAAATTACCACAAAGAAAGTGATAACATTGATCTAACTCATATTATCGCGGCGGTTAACTGGCGGTTTGGTAAAAAATAATCTTACTTGTACTGTACAGCATCTTATAGAGTACCTGTCCTATCCATTCAATCTCTTAAGGTTCTCTCGCATTCAATGTAGGGATGCGCATGATATATCGTTTTTAAAAAAAAGATCGATATTTTTTTATTCAATAATATCGACTGATATCGATTTTTTATTCGATAACATCGTTTAATCAAAAATGCCATTTTTTCAAATTTCAGGCATTTACTTCACATTAATAGATATAAGAACCTGTGCACATTATACAGAATTTATTATCTTTTTAAGAAAAAAGTTAATAAGTAATTTGAAAAATGATTTTTGGGATGTTTACTATTCCGAACAAATTATAATCTGGAAGCGGCGCGGAATGTTTCATTTCATAGATTCTACATTTCGTACACTTCGCCTTTATGGGGCATTATCTTCCCATTAAACGTTTTTCAAATTTCCCACAGTATTATTTAGTAACCACGACATTTACATATTAACTTCCCTATTTATATATGAGTGGTCATTTTCAGTTTCCATGTTGATGTTACTAAATAATATTGTGGGAAATTTGAAAAATGTTTACTGGGTTAATATAAAGTTCTGAAGCTTATATGTTAATATACACAATTTGTGTGAATTAAATAATCCGGTTGACTCGCAATTCTATATTAGTTAGGTAATTTATGTTCGTCTTTAATACATACGTCATTATTCACGTTGCGTCGGTTCCAAGGTAAGTAATTAGAGGATACCCCGAATAATGTAACCAAAAACGGAGCAAGTAAATATTTTCGTATTATTATGAATTGTGTCAGTTGTTATTATATATAATTGTAATTAATGCTGTAAGCCGTTACTTAAAATAATAAAAACACATATACTTTGTTGAATCACTATATTTAAACAAATGGTGTGACCGCGGTTTCGACCAACATGGCCATTAACGAACACATGAGACACAAAATTATGTTAAAATTAGTGTTAGGCAGTAATTATAAAGTAATAACTTGTTACTAATAAATGACTTGAAAAGCCACAGAGAACTTTTATTATAAACATGAAAAAAATATCGATATTCTTAATTCGATATTTGTTTAAAATCGATTTTGATTTTTTTGCTACATTATTTGATTCTTATATCGATATTTTGGAAATGTTGCGCATCCCTAATTCAATGTAAGAACTCATTTGTCTAACAGTATATGAAACAGTCTGGTGTGCGGTTTCAATTTCTTTTTTCTGTATATGCGAGTTTAAAATCTTCGTGAAACTTTTATCTTTCAACTATAAACTGCGTCGATAGGAAGTATTTCATCTGAGCAGAAATTGCTTTCTCCGGAGATTTAAAGTGGCTAAAACTTGAAAATATTTTCCGCGGTATTAAATACTCAGTGTTAATAATATAAGTATTAAGGTGGCCATCTCGCCCATCTAAATTACATTGCAAACATGTTGCGAACATATTGCACCAGAAACCGTTAGTAAGCCACAAAATTACAAAAAAAAATACGAGCATAATCTACAAACTTATCTCCAGGGGACTAGGTGGTTTTAATAAGGGAAGTTTGTTCGATTAATGTGGAAAAAAATGTTAAAAAACAGGAAGTTTTTATACCAAAAATCTGCTAGTTTATTCCGTAATTTCTTGGAATATATAGATAATTGCCAGATATTAGATAGCTTACCCCCTGGAGAAATAAATTCTTTTTCTTTTGATGCTTGATACAAAGCAATTAAGCGTATTTTATAGCTGTCTTGTGCTTTTAAATGTTTTCACCAATAAATTCCGATTGATTTGTATCTAAGAGACATATTCTTATGGGAAAAGTAGATTTCGTTTATTATAATCACTGTGGTAGGTCAGCAATTCTTAAACAGAGGGCGCTGCCAACGATCGGTTATTGTTAGGCATGTTGAGTGTTGCAAAATTTGAATGTCTACGGCAAATATAGACTCGACATACTGTAAATTGCTTACTCCGTCATACTCAGTTACATTATATATGTGTTTGTCAGGCATCAAAAGAGTAGGTATCTTTAAAGAAAAAAAGGTTACAAACAACATGCTCTTCAATTACAAAAAATCGAAAATAGAACTCAGGCTTCTTGGATTCTCATTTAATAATAAATCTACTGAAAATATCGGACCAACAGAGTATTTCAAGTACCTATTGTTCAACCATATTTTACGAAAAATATTTATGTTTTCATGATTATGTACCGGGTGTTTTTTTATCTTTGATATCATTTTGGTCACCTGCAACTTTCTTGTTTTTAAAAATATCAGAATGAAGCAAAAATCATTTTGCATAGGTATCTATGAAGTTTTTTACGTTTTAAAAAATAAAACAAAACACTAACGTTTTTCCAAGATATTAACCTAACTTATATTTTTTTAAATGGAAAGCCCTAAATATTTTCGGATATTTCGCTTTTACATGAAATTTCAAGTATATTTTATAAAGCATACCCCATACCTATCTTCAACGGTTTGCGAAAAAACGGCGTTTAAACATGCAACAAAGAAAAATTTAGTTTTGAAACCCTGTTCTTAAAGATGTCGAAATCAAACAGAAATCATTTTTCATAATTATTTAGAAAGTTTATTTTTAATAAAACAAAAGATTAACGATTAACAAAGTAACAAATTATTAAAAAAAACAATTTTACAAAATTAAATTATTCTAAAAATGGCATGTTTAAACGCCGTTTTCTCGCAAACCGTTGAAGATAGGTATGGGGTATGCTTTATAAAATATACTTGAAATTTCATGTAAAATCGAAATATCCGAAAATATTTAGGGCTTTCCATTTAAAAAATATAAGTTAGGTTAATATCTTGGAAAAACGTTAGTGTTTTGTTTTATTTTTTAAAACGTAAAAAACTTCATAGATACCTATGCAAAATGATTTTTGCTTCATTCTGATATTTTTAAAAACAAGAAAGTTGCAGGTGATCAAAATGATATCAAAGATAAAAAAACACCCGGTACAGTGTATCTCAAAATACATGCTAATCTGAAAATACCTTCTGATTTAATTTCCATTTAATTTGCAGTCGATTTCCATAAATTTGCTTTTAATTTGCAACATATGTACAGTATGTTGCAATATACAGGGTGAGTCATTAGTAGCCGTTTCTTTGATTGCTCCTTTATGTTTTAAATAAAAAAAAACAATTAGAGAAAGTTTCATGGTTGCTTAAGGCGCATATTCTAAAAATACATTAAGCCCTGACGCACTTCCGGTTTCACCGGAAATGCATGGAATTTATTTTTTAAATGACACTCTATAAATTTTTGGATTTTTTAGTACTGTTTAAAATTGTCTATTCAGCTGTTTTTCCTTTTCAAAATTGGGGCAATAGTTTTTGAGTTATTAATTTTTTTTTTTAATTTTTTGACCAAAACACGTCCAAAAAAAAACATTTTGTCATTGTTTTTAATTACATTTTTGTCAATGGGCAGCAGATAAATTAGCCTGACTTTCCCAATTTTTTGTTGTTTACCGACGAAGCTACCTTCTATTAAAATGGATACGTTAATTGTCACAATTTTCGTTATTATAACACATAAAAACCTTCACTTTATCACACCTGCAAACTTTCAAAATTGTTGGTCATTCAGTGGTAGTTATTGGTAGTTACATAATTGGACCTTATGTCTTTGATGAAAATGTTAATGAAGGAGAGTATCTTCGTTTTCTACGGACAGATTTTCAAATCTTGTTGAAGACATGAACATTATAATCAGAGAAGAGTTTATAAGAATATGTAAAAGTTTTATACAACATTAGTACTTCTTTGGAAAACAGAATACTCACGTGCATTGCACAAACTTGTGGTTATGTTGAACATATTCGTTAATGAAATTTGTTTTTCTTACTTTTGATTGTTGTTACGTTGCACAATAGTTGTAGGTTATTTAAATTGCGTTATTTTGTTGCAAAATTTATTTCTATTAAAGTTGTAGGACATCAATTTATAATTTTGAAAAACTACAGGCATCTGTTATGAACAGCTTCAACAATAAAAGAATACGAGCAATTAAGCAAATTAAATTGAAGATAGCAGCGTTGTTTCATACACCTTTTAGAGAGGTGGCATCTTCAAATATGTCAGTAAACTTATGCTTTATTATATTTGGTTGTTAACCAATAGTTTAAGAAATGAAATACTGCAACTGGATATTGCCGAAATTAAAAAAAAACTGAAACGCGATGCCCTTCATTCTGTAAAATTATTACTTTTGGGATAGTGGATTTAACCTTTACTTTGTTTGACAGTTGAATAAAGAGGTCGGGCACCATTCCAGCCTTCCAATGGTTGAACGAATATTTCGGCGCATAGAACAACAACGCTCGTAGTTTTTATTAGACCGCTAATTGCTCCTATAGTGATTATCTCAGAAACTACAAAAGATAGGTACAGGACATTGTTAACAAAAATTAAAGAGAAAAAAAAAAGAAACAAAATGCCACAATAAAATACTTCCATTAAAAAAAAATAAGTTTTTGGTATATCAAAATTAGTAGAAGTAGGCTTTGAAAAAACGTTTTTGAGGTATTGTCGAGTCAACTTATACCAAATGATGCAGAATTTTCTTGGCTACAAGCACCACCAAAGTTTATGTTTTTACTTTTAAAAACAATGTGAAAATGATTCTTTTCTGAACACGTGTTTTGGTCAAATATTTTCAAAAAAATGTTAAAATTGAGAATGACATATTATTTTGTCGAGACGATGGTTCATAGCTAGGCAAGGATCCGATAAATGGTGCTGTAGTCAAGTTACTTAAGAAATTTATATAAAAAGCAAATTTGCGAGATATTTCAAAAAACTGCTATTCGATAAGAGTGAAAGTCAGTTGCAGTCTGATGAGTTCGTTTAGGTGAAGCAATTACATAGACAAGACTGATTCGTTTATTATTGCTGATATACTCCCAGTAGCCGAACATATCACCGATAATAAACGAATCAGTCTTGTCTATCTAATTGCTTCTCTAAAACAGCCGTCACTGGCGAAAGTGTTATTTCCGGTCCGAATTTTGAATTTTTTTTTTACAAAAATATTCCAAATCCATGTTTAAATACTTTTATACTGTATAAAATGCATAATTTTCGTGATATTTTCAAAAAATTGATATTCGATTAGAATAAAATTGCTAGGTACTTTCAGTTCGAATTTTGGAAATTTCTTATTACAAAAATATTCAAAATTGAGCTTTCAATATTTTCATACACTCGATATGTTTGTCTAGAATGCATGACTTGCGATATATTCGCAAAAACCTGTTTTACGATCAGAGTAAACACCTACTTCCGGTAGGAATTCTTTTATAAAATTGTTTTCTAATTTACTCTTGATCACATTGTTATACTTTAGATATTTGCCTAAAATTAGTAATTGACGAGATATTGCTATTATTTGTTTTCTTCACTGATATGAAGTACTACTCCCGATTTATCGATTTCACTGAAAATATAATCAGATTTCCGAGGGAGATTATATTCCTAAATATACACTTCGGTATTGATGGCTTTTGCCGTTTGGCCGCTATCATAGTCAAACAGTGAGAGAAAATTTTTTTTGCAAACAAATACATTAATTAATTAACTCGAAAATTAATGCATAATGACGTATTTCTACACGCTCGCAGCTGACGTAATAGAAAATTGAAAAAAATTGTATGCAATGGTTATAGAAGTATACTTTTTGACAAAAGAACCTCAATAACTCAAACTTAAAAATTTAATGAATTGAGATCAAATTTCGGCCACTGGTCGACCACTAGTATTAATTATAAGGCAAGTTATTTAGGTACCTATACAAAATTTTTAATCTATTTTCTTCAATCCTATAATAAAAATTACTTACATACGTAAGAAATTTAATTCAATATTCTGCAGATCTCGTTTTTAATTATATTTTAGTAAATTATTATGAACGTGGGAAATCCACACTGTCGGATAAATTTTAGGGTGGTCTTTCAAATTTTTTTCCAACTGAATCGAGCATTCTAATAGCTGATACGGTATCAAAAGTAATACAAAGAGGGCATTTTATAATATCCAAAACTACTTTCTGAGCACACATGTAGATTTAACCTATTTAATTAGAGTGTTATAGGTATGTGAAATAGGTATATTGATTGTTTCTCTTTTTCTTACTTTTACACACACAATAGGCCTTGTGTTTCTTACATTGACAGGTTCACTACTTATGGGTTTTCTTAAATAAACAGTTCATTTTTTAGTCAAATTTGAATAAATACTTGGCGAAATACTTCTATAAAAAACTATTTATCTATAAGAATAAAAATGTACTGCCTCTGTGAAAGTAGATTTTTTTATGCAAAAGTTGTTCCAAACTTACTTCTGAATACTTTTGTATCCATTACACATTTTGAAAAAACTAACCATTGACAACATACTTGGTAACTATGTATTTCGCGCTCAAGTGTTACTTCTCATCTACTAATCTAATTCTTCCAACTAAGACATGGTACATGCTCAAGTTACATAACAAAACACAAAATTTACCAACTTTGCCAAACTCAAACCTACTCTCTATTCCAAATAATAAGCGAAATACCCATGGTGACCATCAAAATTGAATCAGCCTATATATTCCTTTTTCAAAAATGCAATAATCACTAAAAAATACCTATTTATTATCTAAATCAAATAGATAAAGGACAGATCTACATAGGTATTTACAAAACAAACATTATATGTAACAGTATGTTCCTATTATTCTTGTAAGGACGCAATTTGCATTTTTACAATTTAGGGTAAATATCAATGATTTCAAAATAGACACATATTCTATTAAATCGTGTATGAGACAAAAACTCTGTTTTTTGTCTCATACACAAAAAAAACAACGGTCTGGTCTGCCAGTCTCTGTATAATTTGGTTCAATCTAAGAGATACGTGGCGTTAGTACTGCCATCTTTTATCCAATAAATTTGTTTTACAAATAATATCGCTGCTACTGGCAACCAGATGGCTAATTAAAATACAGTCACGTATGCAACACATAATACACGCCTAATGGTTAGAAAAGGATAGAGCAATGTGACGATTCTCTTTCTATTAAACGGCCACCTTAAAAGCGTCTTCTCTTGCAATTAGAAAAAATATGTACCGATACATTTATTCTATAGAGACGGTTACGTTAATACAGTAAAATCTCGTTAACTTGAAAATTCGTTTATGTGAATATCTCAGTACCGAGAACACAAAATATTTTCTATTGCATACTCTGTAGTGTGAACAACGAACATACTCGAAAACGTGAATGATGAATAGTTTTAATTTTTAAGTCATCGGAGGTTTCCCTGTCTTATGATATGCTGCAACATGTAAAAGCAGGCCACAGTGTTCAGTGAATGTTCTTGTGCGGTACGTTAACTGTCGGAACATGACAAAAATGAATGCAAAGTGTTTGTCTTTACGTGAAAAAGGTAAACTAATAGAAGATTATGAGAAAGGTTTGAGTGTAACGGCCATTTCAAAAAAATATGGCGTAGCAAAATCAACAGTTTGCTCAATTAAAAATAAAAAGAAAAAAATCGTCGCTGTTTTGGCTAGTACGTCAACATCTAGCAAAAAATGTACATTAAGAGAAGCGGAATATCCAAAAATGAAAAAAATTCTATACAGATGGTTTCTTAACCCTTAAATGTATGATTTTTTTAAAAATATTAATTAATTCGAAATTAGCTCAATTATAAGTTAGGAAATCACCAAAAAATAGTCAAAAAAAAAACTATATTAATTTTTAAGGACTTTTTATTGAAAAAAAGGGTTTGTTGCTGAACGGCTACAACATGCATTCCGAACATAAGTTTCATACTTAACATATACTCTAATTATTGTGAAAATTTTTATAGCAATTGTTGTTTTTATTAAGACATAAGCCAACTCCGCACTTTTCGCATTTGGTGTGTGTAAACCCCTTGCAATGCGGAAATTTACATCTCATTTTGTTATCAGTAATCAGAGGCCAGTGTCCAATTTGATCTAGTCTCACTTCTTTTGGGGGGGCATGCTGTGTGGGGCCTTTTCTCCTTTTTGCATCAATTTCTGCTTCATCTGAACTGGGTCTACCCCGCTTAGTTGCAACTTTCCCAATATTGCATAGACATTTAGCAATTTCGACTCGAAATTGAGATTGATTCTTTAACTTGGTGCATCCTTTTTGTTGATATACTTTCTTAAATAAGAACCAAGCATTGACTGTGCACATGTCAAGGAGGTGGTAAAATATTCTCATATACCACTTTCGACTTTTTATACAGATGTGGTATCTTCCCATTAAACTGTCAAGAAGATCGACGCCCCCCATGTGCCTATTATATTCGCGGATAATATGTGGGCACTCCACTTGAATGGGTTGTTTTGTCTTTCTGTCAAACCTATCGACAGTGGTGATGGGGTTTCTTCCAGCAAAAGTAGATGCTAATGTTACACATTTATTGTCTTTCCAAATCGAAGAAGAGACGTCTACCCCATCAATTGTTGCTACATATTCATGACTCGTTCCGCGATCAGATTTTTTTAAATCGGTTTCAGTGGGCAGTTTACAATTGGGTAACCTGTTTCGTCGAATGGTCCCTAACGAGTAAATACCCTCTTTTGCAAGGTGTACCATTAGTGGCAAGCTAGTATAATAATTGTCATGGTAAAGACGATAATTTTGTTGTCGTGGTATAACCCTTGACAATCGTAAAACAACATTCGCAGTGACTCCCAAATTTGGTTCATTAGGTAGTTCTTAAAAATTTTCTTGGCCAGTGTAAATTTCAAACTTGTAGGCATATCCGGAAACACCAGCCAGTACAAAAAGTTTAAAACCCCATTTATGAGGCTTCAACGGCATATACTGTTTCATATGATGCCGAATTTTTGTAGAACACATTTGTTCATCAATACTCAAACATTGCTCTATAGAAACTGTAGAAAATTTCATGTTGATGTGATCTATAAGTGGCCTTATTTTATAAAGTCGGTCGTGTCCCGGTTGACCACGAGCTATAAATTCTTGATAACTGTTAAAATGTAAAAACTGACGAATTTTTTCAAAGTGATTAACAGGCATTACGTCGGCTATTGGTCGAAATTCAAGATCTTGACTCCAATACGAGCGAGTGTTTGGCACGTGGACCAAAGACATGTACAATAAAATTCCAATATACGAGGGGGTACCCAAAAGTAACCGGAATTATTTTTTAAATGCTATATATTTACAAATATTTACAAAACAACCTTATCCCCTTCAAAATACTCTCCATTACAAGTAATACATTTGTCCCAGCTGTGCTTCCACTGTTCGAAACATTGTTTGAACTCATCTTTAGAGATGGCTGCAAGCTCCTGTCTCGTTCTTTTCTTGATGTCTTCAATGTTTTCAAATCGCCGTCCTTTCATGCCCCTTTTCATGCGTGGAAACAAGAAAAAGTCGCACGGAGCCAGGTCAGGCGAGTAAGGTGCGTGGGGCAGCGGAACCATGTTATTTTTAACCAAAAACTGGTTAACAGTGATGGCTGAGTGTGCAGGTGCGTTGTCATGGTGGAAGAACCAGTCACCTGTTTGCCACAAATCGGGTCTTTTTTGACGAACACTGTTGCGCAATCTTCTTAACACTTCCAAATAAAAGGTTTGATTGACAGTCTGACCTGGGGGAACAAACTCCATGTGAACAACTCCTTTCACATCAAAGAAACAAATCAACATTGTTTTGATGTTTGACTTGACTTGGCGAAATTTTTTTGGACGGGGTGATGATGGTGTTTTCCACTGGCTTGATTGTTGTTTTGACTCTGGGTCGTAACCATAGCACCACGATTCATCACCAGTAATTACCTTTGAAAGAAAATCTGGATCAGTTTCAAGCTGTTCTTTCAGTTCACGACATGTCTCCACTCGAAGTTCTTTTTGATTGTCAGTCAGAGCCCGAGGAACAAATTTGGCAGCAACGCGTTTCATTCCTAAATCTTCTGTTAAAATTCGCTGAACCGAGCTCCAAGATATTCCACTGATTTCAGACAGTTGATCAATTTTCTGTCGACGGTCTGTGCGCACAAGCTCTCGAATTCTTTCAACATTTTCATCGATTCGGGCAGTTGATGGACGTCCAGAGCGAGGTTTGTTATCAATCGACATGTCGCCATTTTTAAATCGAGAAAACCACTCATACACTTGAGTTTTCCCCATAGCATCATCTTTGTAAGCAGTTTTCAACATTAAAACAGTTTCAGCAGCGTTTTTACCGAGTAGAAAACAAAATTTCACAGCGGCACGTTGTTCACTTAAATTTGCCATCATAAAAAAAACGAAGCAGCAGTAAAACAGCACTAGCAAAAACGGTCACTACTGACGAACAGAACGTGCCAGGTCAACGGCCCGCGCGGCACTGAACTGGCGATGAGTTGCGCTAGGCAGGCCCTAGCGGCAGAAACCAGTACTACAAAAGCTCCACCCATGGCAATGCTATTCCGGTTACTTTTGGGTACCCCCTCGTATTGTCTAATTTCAACTGTAGAAAACGTTGGTGGTCTCTCAGGTTTTGTTTATACTGCATAGAAGTTAGTCTCTTCAAGAATTTTGTTTATAAGTTCGTCGGTAAAAAAATACGAAAAAAACTGGTAAGGGGTTTCTAAATTCATAATTTCATTAGAAAGATCAGTGCTTCCATGAAAACGCAGTTGCTCTTCATTTATTTCCAATGACTTCTTTTTCCATGTGATATTTTTCTTTCCCAAACTTTTGTTTTTTGTAGGTATCTTTTTGCTGACGACAGGTTGTTCGGTGTAGGAGCATGACGGCATATTAGTGTTACAATCGTCAACTTCTTCTTCTACCAAGTCATGTACTTGTTCTTCTTCTATTTCACTATCACTAGAGGTTCCCAAATCGTTACCACGATCCTCTCGAGGAGTATAAGGAGGGTCTTCAATGCTATCGGTTTCACTAGCATCACCCCCATCATCACTTTCAAGTCCAGTGAAGTTTTCCCAATACTCTATCAACTCTCTTTCTGTCAAGCTGCGCTTTTGGTTCATTCTGTAACAATTGTTACCCACGTTATATAAATGCAAAGTGAATGCATGCTGTAGCCGTAAGGCAACAAAATAAAAATAAGCCATTCTCACAAAATAATAAAGTATGATCAAATATCAAAGTACTTACCCTGAAGTAGGTACCTTGGTAACTAACAATTGCAATTTATTACTCATTTTGAACGCATGACATCAAAAAAAGAAAAATCTAAAAACTATGGATGACAAGATGTCTGTCCGTTGGTAGCACGTTCACTGATTTAATTCTATTTACCACAGCAGGCGCCACCTGCCCGAGTGTGTGCGATTTATTATACGTTGGCAGTATGTAGATTCTCGGATACACCATGCATCAAGCCCCTATTCCCGTTTACGGTGTTGCTGCATTGAGGAATATGAGTATGTTGCCAAATGGCAATGCGATGCAGTTAAGGGTTAAACAACGCCAGAGAAACATTCCAGTTAATGCTGAAATAATTCGGCAAAGGGCTTTATTTCTTTATAATAGGGTGCATCATAGTACACATAAATTTATTGCCAGTTATTGGTGGCTCCAACGTTTTAAAAAGCGCTTCGGAATTCGACATTTGAAAATTACCGGAGAAAAATTATCATCTCAGCAACATCTAGTGGCTCCTCTTAAACAACAATTGAGACAAAAAATTGCGGAATTTGATTTAAATGAACATCAATTCTATAATACTGACGAGACTGGGTTATTTTGGAAACTTTTGCCTGATAGGACCTATGTTTCACTTGCTGAAAAAAACGCTCCGGGAATGAAAATTACATCTCTCAAGCATCCGGATATTCTTGCTGCCTTCATAATCTGTTGTTTGGTTTCCCCGTAGTTGTTTCGTTCACTTGATATTTCCACACCAAGATACTTGAAGGACATTACTTGCTCGTTGATTTTATTATTTACTACTAATTTGCATCTTATAGGTTCTTTTGAGACAACCAGGGATTTAGTTTTCTCCGTGGATACTAGCATGTTAAATTCTTGACTTTGTTTGTAAATTGGTGTAGAGGTCTCTGTAAATTATCTTCGGAACCTGCGATCAGCACCGCATCGTCAGCATAACACAAAATCGTCAAGTTCCTTACTCCCATCTTGTACCCGTTCATATTCGTCACACTGTCTATTATCTTATTCATTAAAAGATTGAAGAGCATCGGTCTCAGAGTCCTCTTGTTGGATACCAGTGTTACTTCTTATGTCTCCACTTAAGCCCATCTCTGTTTGTATTTTTGTTTTCGTTCCTGTGTGAGTCCTCTATTATAGTTATTCGCTGTCTTGGCACGTTTTTATACTGGAATATTTTTACCACGTCGCGTAGTCTAACTCGATCAAATGCCTTTTGTAAATCGACAAAGCACAAAAAGGCTGGATTGTTAAACTCGATCGCTTTTTCGGCAAGCTGGCGGATAATAAATAGGCGTCGCGTCGTTAGTGGATCTATTTCTACGAAAGGCTTGTTGTTCCTCATTTATAGTTAATTGTATTTTACTTTTCTCCAATATCACTTTGGTCAACAGTTTTTGTGTGCATTCAATAGTTTTCAGGGTTGTTCTTGTTTCCTTTTTTTGTATATTGGGATTGTGATGCTGGTTTTCCATTCTTTTACTCTTTTTAGAATGTTATAATATAATATGATTTGTAAGAGTCGTCAAGATATAGAAAGCGTGGCGGTTTGTGGTGTAATAGAGTGTTGAGCAGTTGAGCTAATAGCGAAAAACATAGTGTTTGTAGCTTTATATACGACCCCCTAATACAAATTTTGACATTTTCCTAGATGGACTCTCATCAGTATTGAATATCTTAAATGCGGAAGGGAAAAAATATGATTGGAGGAGATTTCAATGTCGACTTCACAACTAAATCGGCATCTTTAAACTTACGTAGGGATCTCCTTAATTCTGCAGGGTTATCGGAGACCTTGGATGTTCCTACGCGGGTCGCTAAGACATCTTCTTCTTGTATTGACAATTTTATTACGAATCTGCCCGCAGCTGAATATGAGTCGTCCTGCCTTGACTTGAATATTTCTGACCATTTTCCCCAATTTTTGTGTTTTGACCTACACTCTGAAGCTGCTTCGCATAGTAATAGCTTTATTTGGAGATATAGATTTTGTAGCGGTGGGATGGTTTCATTTTTTAACCATTTAGAGGTTGAGACATGGTTGTCGGTTTTTGAATGTAGCTGTCCGGAACTTGCCTTTGAAATTTTTTTGAACATATTTGTATTTTATTATAACCTGGCTAGCTTACTTTTATTTATAACATAGTGTCATTTGCTTATATAACACCAGGGGCAAACTAGCCGGTTATAGAATTTGTCTTCTGAATGCCAAGACACCAAGATACACAGCACTCCTGGCTGCCTATATGTTCAGGCTTCAATATTATGATCTGATAAAGTACGTGTCGTCGACCTTAATGTCAACAAGTTCGGGCAGTTTAAGATAAATCAAAAATATGGCGGTTATAGTGTGGTGCCTTGGGACAAAGACCTATTGCTCAACAGCGAACTCAGCGGAGAAAAAAAACGTGAGTACTTCTTATTGTTTTAATGTGATTCGTTACTCTTGAATATACTACTTTCTCTATCTCATTGTCAAACGGTAAAGGTAAAAAAAAACACACGGTTAGAAATTCATTTGAAAAGTACACAACGGTTAACTTTTATTTCTATTAAAACATTGTTAAATCATGTCAAACAAATAAACAATTCAGCAATTAAACTATGGTCACAATTGATACACATTTTTGTCTAATATTAATTACAAATTTACAAAGCCTATGTACATAAATAGTATACAAAATAAATACACGTCAATGACCTCTATAAGTCACGTATGAAATTAAGCGAGAACGTTTGCACATTTCTAGTCCCTGAATTAATAATTACGGGTCCCAGAATATTCCGATTAAAAAATCATAAATAAAATGGTGTTTGAAATAAGATACGGATGCTCAGGTTTGCTTAAATTATTTTACAACTAAATTTTGTATGTTATCACGCTCGCAGAAGAATCTTTACAAAATTTGTCACGGAAAATAATTTCAATCGGCACGGGCTTTTGCACGTCTACTCGGCGAAGTATTATTATATCTTTGTTTATGTTATAGAGCGCGGACAATGTATTTGAATTTATACGCGCGTTACAAACAATATTCGAAATCTAACATTTCTGAAAATAAAATACAAATATTAAATGCGGAGATATATGGTCACGGCATTTATAGCCTGACTTCGAAGGGAATTATAGGTTGTAGCGGTAAAAATGTCTATTCCTCCACGACCCCTGGTCTGAATGGAAAAGACACTTTCGGACGGTTTTTTTAGCGGACTTTCGGAACGATTATTTCACGGTGCATAAGACCTGAATATAATACGTCTCTAGGATTATCACCTAACTTTCCCACGCCATCAAGGCTGAGTAAAGAAGGTAAAGGCGGCTGTAGGATAGGAGAATAAAATGGAAGAGACACACTTGCTGGTGTCTTTATATATCCGTAAACCCCCCTATTTCTGTAGGAAAAACTCGTTCAAAATATACAATTTGCGCGCGACTACGAGCATGACGTATACATTCGGTACTCTTATATTGAAAAATAAACAAATAACATGAATGATCGTTACAAATGAATACATATACAGGTCCGTCCAAAACATTTTATACAATATTTGAACAAAATAACACACATTCTTTTAATTTAATATTGCTAAATAAATTAATAATGGACTAAAAATGTTAATTTGTGCAATTAACGAGGAACCTCGTTACAAGTGCTTTTCATTCGTTAAGGTTCCTACTGCTTCTGACAAGCATATCACTAGGTTACGTCAGATATCGTGGATCTCAAGAATGAAATGTTATGTTTAAAAGATATCGCCAAAAATTTTCCATGTTTAAGAGAGTCTTTTTACTTTCTTATACGTAGTATAAGGAAGTATTGTGATGATGAAAATTTTCGACCTCGAGATTTTTGCAGATGTCCACGTTTTGAGGTCCCCTGATACCAAAAAAGTGGTTTTAAAAAATGTCTCTCTCTCTCTCTCTCTCTCTCTCTCTCTGTGACCACGATAGCGGTCAAACCGCTATAGGTATCAATTCCAAATTTTATATTTATGAATATAATCTCCCTCTTGAGAACTGATTAGATTTTGAGCAAAATCGGCATACCGGAAGTAGTAGTTTACTTCAGTGAAAAAATAGAATTTTCCAAATATTTCGTCAATTACTAAATTTAAACAAATTTATAAAGAATTCAAATGTACTTAAAATTAAATTCGAGAAAAATTATATTAATAAAGTTTTTCGAAATTCGGACCGGAAGTAGGTCTTTTACTCTTATCGAAAATCAGTTTTTTGCGAATATCTCGCAAGTCATGCTTTCTAGGCAGGTACATTACCAGTATAAAAGTATTTAGAACGTATTTTTAAATATCTCTTGTATAAAAAAATTTCAAAATTCGGACCGGAAGTAACACTTTTACTCTTACCGAATAACGATTTTTTTCAAATATGTCGTAAATTATGCATTCTATATATATTTATGGAGAGTACAAAAGTATTTAGAGTTGGATTTGGAATATTTTTTGTATAAATGAAATTTCAAAATTCGGACCGGAAGTAACACTTTCATACGTATAAGAAAGTCGTGTGGTGGCCACACCTCATTTTTTAGATTGCGAAAAGAAGTATAATGATGTGTTACGGGCTAGAGAGCGTGATATTAACAATAAGTTTTTTATGGCAGCCGATAATAAAACCAAGGCTGCGTGGCGTATTATTAACAATAAAAGAGGTAACTATGCGAAACAGTCGACTTTTCCTGATTTAACTATTGATAGATTAGCTCTATGTGGATTGTTTAATCATAATTTTGTGTCGTCATCTGAAAAACTCATATCTTTCAATTATAAGGATGATAGTGTCTCTTTCAAGGAGATTGATAGTTTTGTGACACCAGGTTCGCAATCATTTTATATGTTTCCTGTGAGTGAGGGAGATATTATTGAAGCGATTTATAAGCTAAGTTCTAGTCCGGCTTCTGGTGATGACTCCGTAACATCGCTTCTTTTGAAGAGGTCATTTCCTTTTATAACGGGTGTACTGGCATACCTAATAAATATTTCTTTTGAGAATGGTATGTTTCCGTCAAAACTAAAACATGCTACGATGTACCCGATGTTTAAAAAGGGTGATCTTAATAATATTAACAATTATCGTCCCATAAGTATACTATCCGTTTTCTCCAAGGTGTATGAATTTGTTGTAAATAAACGACTAATGAATTTTCTTCATTTTAAACTCATGTCCGAAAATCAGCATGGTTTTTTCCCAGGTAAATCAACAGATACTGGCTATGTTTAATTTCTTAAGCAGTATTTACACTTCGATCGACCACAATCTTCCATGTCTAAGTATGCTAATAGACTTGTCTAAAGCGTTTGATTCAGTTAATCATTTAATATTATTGCATAAGCTTAGTAGATATGGTGTAAATGGTGTCTGTTTGAAGTGGTTCAAGTCATATTTGTCGGGAAGGAGACAGAGAGTGAGCATCGACGGGAATTTCTCTGGTAGACTGATGTACGTATGGGTGTTCCACAGGGCTCTGTCCTCGGGCCAACGTTATTTTTAATTTTTATCAATGACTTTCCTAACTATCTAACTGGTATTGCTAAGGTTATGTTACATGCCGATGACATAAGTTTAGTTGTTTCATCGAACAATGTTGACGATGTTATTAGTGCTGCTGGTGTGGCCATGTCTAAAGTAAATAAGTTAAGATTAATAGGATCGTCGTGAAAATCGAAAAAACTCAGTGTATGCTTTTTAATAACAACAAAAAAATTTAACATCTCAAGGTTTGTCATGCCTGACTCAGAGATTGATTTCGTTAGCAGTTGTAGGTTGCACGGTGTCATTGTCGATGAGGGTTTAAAATGGTCGGAACATATAGACCAGTTATGTTCTAAACTCGCCAAATCGTGCTACGCTCTCTTTCAGTTGATCAAGTCTTGCAACTTGTCTACACTAAAAAGTTTTTATTACTCTGACTTCTATTCCAGGATGCGTTACAGAATAGTGCATTGGGGCATGAGTAGCGACGTTTCTCGCATTTTTATTTTACAAAAGAGAGCTGTCAGGACTATTTTTAATCTCCGACAGGGCGACTCGTGTAGGAATGTGTTCAGGGTCAATGGGATTTTTACATTTGATGATGTATATATTTTTGAGGTTCTGTGTTATGTATACAGAAATCGCAGCAGTTTTGATTTTAGTCTGTCGCATGGCTATGAGACCCGTCACTATGATCGTGTTTTGCCTCCTGTACATAGAACGACTTCCTTTCAGAACACCCTGGCTTTTGTGGGCTGTAAATTATTTAATGCTTTGCCAAATGAAATAAGAACATGTCCCGCATTACGACTTCTTAAAAAAAAAAAATTGAGAGACTCTCTCCTTCAAATTTGTTGTTACAGTGTTCAAGATTTTATAAATTATTTTAAATAACTTTATATTGTATTGTATGTTACGTATTTCTTTTACTTTTGTTGTACTGTGCTACATACAATGTCTGAAGTAGTAAGAAATAAAATGAATTATTATTATTATTATTATTATTATTGAACAGCTTTACAAGCTCTTCTATTAGATACTCTCCCACATATTTCAGCAACTCATTCCTTATATTATCTCTTTCCGGAGCCTTCCTATTTTTTAGTGTTTTTATTGCCCCTTGAACGTCGTCTATTGTAATGGTTACTTCACTGTCATTCCATGCCGTTCCTGCCAGATGTTGTAGGATATGCTCTTCTTTCTCTTCATCTTCTTCTTCTTTATATAGGCCTTCGAAATATTCTTCCCATTTTGTGTTGTTAATTGGGCTTATTTTTAATCTTTCATTTATTTCTGATTTTTGAGCATTTGCCATATTTTCCTTTGCGATCCGTACATATCTCGTTCCATATCCTTTGGTTTTCAACTGATTGTTGACTACATTGTAACTAATTTCAGGAGTGAGTAAACAATCAGTTTTATATGCAATAAGTTTTTTCCAATAATTCTGGAAAGTTCGAAGGTTCTAATTATTTATGCAAACGCGGATACAGTGAGTTCAGCCTCTGTCTAGGTCGGTGTTGTTTAGTTCTGTATTGTCTTGTGTTGTTTTGTGACGTAAATTTCTTTTGTCGATGAGAAACTAGATGCAATGCATGCCGACTACCTTTTTATGTAGTCAATGCTTTCATTCAGAAGACACAACAGTTGCGCAACTGTTCAGTGATCATGTCCAGTAGACGAGCGCTCACTCTGAACATGTTCAGGAGCGGTCGCCATTTCTGTGAGCGAAAAAATTCTATGCTCACTTGGTGAGCGTATTCTGTACGCATGTGCCATTGATTCATTCCAAGACCAACCTAATACATACTTCTGAAGAAAGTTACTAGAAAAGTAAGATATAGCAAATTAAAGGTATTGTGCAGTAATAAATGTATTATAATATTGGAGTTCACTCAGTATTTTATTCGGGGTTGGAAAAATCAGCCCTTCCACTAAAAACTACGTCAAACCTTAATGCAGAAAAACAATTTATTATTATTGTTTATTGGGTTTAATCTCTGTAATTTTAACAAATGGCAGCAATGAAGAGTATCAGATGACAGACGGTGACATAAAGGTGAGCAGTCCTGTCCAGCGAACACTCAACTGTTGTGAAGTGAACGGTTGGAGCGGGATCAGTTCCCGATCCGCCTGCTAAATGAAAGCAATGTTTCACCTGATTGGTGATAAATTATTTTTACTCGATTTTTTGTTACACACCGAGAGTGCATTCCTTGTCGCGGAGCACTGAGAATTGTTTTCCGGAGCGCTAAGTGCTCAGCGGAACACAGCTAGAGTAATGCTGTTGTATACTCTGAAAGATTTATTTAGTTTATTAGTTATCATAGACCACCATTAGAGAATACAATCCTGGTATCTCGAATCCCGGGATCTTGGGATCCTAGCCTTTTTTGATCCCGAATGACGGCTGAAAATTGTCTTCGTATATTGAAAGAGCGTCTAAGTAAATTTGATATTTTCCTGGAAACTGATATAGTGGCTATTGTAACCGATGGACCGAACGTTATGATAAAGGTGGGACGGCTTGTTTGCACTGAACAACAACTGTGTCTCGCACATGGCATCAATTTGGCCGTCTGTGAGGTGCTTTATAAAAAACAGAATTATTTGCAAGGCGGGCAAGGTATCCCTACTTCAGACTCAAATGATACTATAAATGAACCAGCTGCGACTGCTGATTATATAAACGACAGCGGTGATGATGACAATTTAGAATCAGGTTTAATCTTAATGTCACAAAATGAACTTGCGCGAGAACACATACCAGAGTTAACAAAAGATGTAAACATCAATAAGCTGAAAAGAAAATCTGCAAAGTTGTAGTGTATTTCGAAAGATCACCATTGAAAAATGAAACAGTACTTCAAAAATATGTGAGGATTGACAATAAGAAAGAGCTGTAACTTCTTTTGGACTGTAAACCCAGGTGGTATAGTCTTTTAACCATGCTGGAAGGATTTTCTCTTTTAAAAACCTGCATTCATAAAGCTCTATAGATTTCAATCATCCAATCCGTTTCGAAGATGCTGATTTTGACTTGGTAAATAAAATTGTTGATGTGCTGCTACCTTCTTGTGTTTAAAATATCAAATGGCCAAAAGGCCCTAAACAGACTCGGTAACAAAATTTCAAGAAGGTAGGAAGTAAAACACCACCACGGTAACTAACCTTCTATTTGAATACAGGAAGACGTTTGTCTATTAAATAATCACCAACTTATAAAACACTCAAGCCTTACCTCTTACTTCCCAGGGGTCGATATTAAATATGGGAGTCAGCACCGCCTCCAGCTACAGTCAGAATTAGGGCGAGTTCGAACACAGTACTAAGTCGAAGGTTATGTTGTCAGGGCGCCTATCCGTTAAAATATGCTGAGCCCAACAGATATTCAGACCCCGGACCAGATCCAATGTAAACTCCCCAGGTGGAAAGAAAATAAGACCAACACACACTCATTCAAACTTAACAAACGGTTTATTGAAAACTTTAAAATGTGGAACCAACAGTTCGTTTCAAATATTGAGCACAAAACCGGCTATTACTAACTAATCTTCTGGTTTTCAACAATATATTCAAAAGGCACAAAACAATGAAATATGAATCACAAAAGCGCAACTCAGTTGCCAGTAATAAACTTCTGAAGGAATGAATGAAATCTTAAATGGTCACCCAGGTGATCCACAACTTCAAATTACCAATGACATATAATTACAAAATTTAAGAAATTCAAAATGGAAGCACATGAGACAACCTTAAAGTTAAAATAATTACCTGACAATATTCTTACAAAAGCATACAATTAAAAGGCAACTTGCCGAAAGTCCATCCAAAGTTGAACAGTTTGATCGTAATTTGCAACACGTCAACACCAAAATAAACCACTCTGTATACCAGAGGCAACCGACAATCTATTCGACAGTAGAGTGCAGACTCTAAGTTATATGGTATCTAATACTATAAATATTAGCGCTAGTTAACTATGCTTTACATAAGAAAACGTGATTAAAATTAGATTCAATAATTTCTTACAAGATTGTACAATAATAAATTAAAATGGTTGACTAATTACACTAAATAACAAGCTATAAATTTACACAATACAGATGCGAGGCCGCAACGCCAATACACATCTAAAATTTGTTCCAAAATTCTAAATCAAAAAAAAAAGGCTACGTAACGTCTCCAAAATGGACAAGTAGCTCCCAACTGGAGTCACTGTTATTAATTAAGCTACGTTAATTGAATGAATTCAAATTATAAAGGCTCACATGCCACAAGAAGTTAATTTAAGAAATTACGATGACTTATTTGATTAGTTAGGCCGAGAAAGTTGAAATTTACTGTACGAAGTACTCGAAATTGACATAAATTTACCAAAACTGTTTGGCCAATAATTTCTGCGTTATGGGTAATATCAGGAAAATTACACAGTCACAGTACCTTAAAGGAAAACCACATCCACAGCTACCATACACGATACCTTCTACAGATCACACTCGTTGCAAAGGAAAACTGCCCACATATCCTCGGCTAACGACATCTTCGGGAAAATTAGTGTAGGAAGGCTACAGCATTACATCTATCTGCACCTCAAATTATGTCTTCACCGCAGGATACAGCAACTAATTCCCTTGGAATCGTAAAATTACCTCAGGCACGTGGTTCTTAGACTTAACCCAACAAAAGTGCTCAAATGAGATCTATGCCATGCACTAGCAGCTATAATTGAATATAGAAACAACACAATTAAGATCGATCAGACACGTAGAAATTATACTTGCAGCAGTTAAACAATTCTTAAGCCACGACAAACAATATCCTCAGCAAGTTTATAATCATAACGCCAAATCCACATTAACCCTTGAGAAATATCATAACATCCGCCTTTTACTAGCGATTACACACGATATACTTCAACATTCCACTAATTCCTCAAGTAGTGGCTAAAGAAAATGCATCTGCTCTTGTGATGTTTTAAGTGCTTCTACCCAGGCAGTCGAAGATCAAAAAGAGAAAATCCACTTGTCATCTAGCGATCTCAAGCGTTATCAACAACATTAGAACTAATAACCACGAGACCTAAACCGATATTTTACACACACGACATAAACGCAGATTCAAATGACAATAGAAAAGTGGAAAATAATTATAATTAATTTGTCACATAACTCTAAGCCCAAAAAGAAACCCCAAAACTAAATTAGAAGATAATTAAAAATACCCAATCTATTAAATAAAACATCGTGCGCCATCTACCCGTCAACACATATACATTACACACATGAGATAATGCAAAACGCACGGCGGTAGGACTCTTATGGAATTCTCCCCTAGATGGCAGAAGGAGTCGATAGCATTAATTTAAGAGAAGGATGATTTATTTAATCCGAAATAATTTAAGTATTCAAACGATAAAACTAAAATAATCAATTAAGAGATAAAATACAGCAAAATAATTGTAACAGTGCTGACCCCAATTAAATTAACAGTAGAAGCCATCTGTCGGCGAGATGCTAATTTATGCACAGTTGATGCTGCTTTGAAATTTCTTATAAGACAATTATCTATCAAGAACTCAGCACTCGCCAATAAAATGAAAACATGCTTAGTGGAACGTATAAAGCAACGACGAAGTGATGATTTAACTGGTGTGTTGAATTATTTACAAAATCCAAAACCTGTTATTATCGAATTCGGAATGGCTTGACTTATTACCAGTTCCTACACAGGCTTTAGTGAGGAAGCAACTAAAGAGTATTTTTAAAATACTAGTCGAGATGACACGAAAGAGGAAGAAAGGTCAGGATCACAAACATATGATTAGCCAAGGCAACAAACCTCCCAGCCTCAATTTACTCTAAAGGAAAAGTTACAGTTGAAAATTAATAAGAGCATGGAATTCCCAGATCCTGAAGTACAAAATGAATCGGGGTTAGTAAATAGTATTAGACGCGAAATGAGCCTGTTCGAAAATGGAGGAGTTCGTGGATATAACTTAAAATTAGCATATAAATATTTATTGTCTATTCTTCCAACCAGTCTAGAAGCTGAGCGAGCGTTTTCAGCTGCTGCTTATGTTGGCATTAAACTACCAAGCAGGTTTTGAAGTCAAACATTGGATGCTTTGATATTTCTGCGATTGTATTTCCGAAATTCTACATAATTTTTTGCCTTACTTTAGTAAATTATGTATTGTGTTATGCAACAATATTAATAAATAATTTTTAAGAAATTACTTAATTTTTTTTTCATTTGAGCCTAATTAGAAACAACATAGTCTAATCCCGGAATCCCAGGATTGTATTCTCTAACACCACCAAGTAAAGTCGTAGTAATTCCACAATTTTCATAGAATTGGTCTAAGGAAAGCTAGCACTTTCAAAGTAAAAATGTTCTTGTTTTATTTTTAAATCCTTTCCGTTGTTGAGGCTTTTCAGAGAAATATTCTGTATTTTGAAAAGTAATTGTGACAGTTCTTATCATTTGCTATTAAAATTTGCGAGGACCCAAACGACAATATATTTTCTGATGTGAATGCGTATATGCCGGTACCGTATTTTTAGAAGTAAATTACTTTTTATGCTACTATGGCTGTTCTTTATCTCTTTATTCTCATATAATAAGCAGCACAATCCACGTGCAAACCTGTGTATGGGAAACCGGGCATAAAATATAATATGCCGTGGTATAGCTTGGTGTGAAATATCCAGAACATGTGCTTATATCTAACGCAAAAAAATTGCGAAGTGAATGAAATGTGAACAGCCGGCAAACCGGATTTACGCAATATACGCGACTTTCTGTGTAACTGGAAGTTTTTTCCAAAAAAAATGAAATGAAACCGAAACCTTCTATTGCTAACATGTGTACGATTATATTAAGGTGTAATAATTTATTACTTACTAGAATAACAGAAACTTCATAGTTAACAATATAACAAGAAAAAAACTCCCTTATTTGAGGTCATATTTACGAATATCGCAATATCTATCCGGAAAATCAAAACAACACTTTATAGTAGGTACACCAAAATCAGAACAAAATGAGTGTGAAAATATGTATTTTGAAAATCTTAATTTCATTTAGAAATTTGAATTTAACTTTGATAATTTTTATCTATGTACTATATTTATATATCGGTGTGTAATTTTAGAAATCTCACTCACAATAAGGACAAAATCAGCTCTTTTTGAAAACCAGTCTTTGAAAATTAAACGGCTAAGGATATCTGAACATTAGTTATAGAAGAAGCTTTATTAACGTGGTTTAATCACAAAAAAGCTAAAAATGTGCCAATAAGTGGTTCGATTCTACAGCAAACAGCTGTAGAATCGCTCGTCGTATGGGGAAAGATAATTTCGAGTTCTCATTATCTTGGGTACAACGTCTCCATTCTTGTCATAACATTGTGGCTGGAAATGTTTGCGGTGAAGTTTTTGCGTTTCTGAAGATGTGACGGAAGAGTAGCTATCTTATACGTGGCCCGCACTATGCGAAGGCTATATGCCAAAATAAATATTTAATGCGGATGAAACAGGATTGTTTTTTAATTTGACCCCTAACAAAACATTTAAATTTAAAAGTGAACAATGCAAGTGTGGAAAAATGTCTAAAACAAGAATTACGGTGTTAGTTTTTAGTGATCGGAAAAGCTGAAAAACCGCGTTCTCCTTCTAGTTGACAACTGCCCTGCTCACCCTGTTGTCCCAAATATAAAATGCATAACACTCCTTCAAATGTATTTTGCAAGATATAAAAAGCTCTAAAAACACAATACAGAAAACATCAAATACTGCAAATGCTTCCAAATTTTGAAAACGGTGAAAATTCAAAAGGCTTAGCGTTCTGGAGGCAATTCTAATGATATCGGAAGCTCGAGAAAAGGTCAAACCACTAGACATCTGCTTTTGCCATGCAGGTTTCAAAGATCTGTCTATATTACCAGACGAGGATGACGATGATATGCCTCTTGCTAGAATGATACAATCTCCAACAGATGAAGATGACAACATACCTCTAGCTCAGTTGGCTGCTCAATTAGTTACAGAATTAAGAATTGAAATAGAGGAGTTCATCGGAATTGATGACAATGTTGTCATGTGTGCGCCAGTTACTGAAGAAGAGATTTTTAGCGGAAGTCGAAAGCAATCATTGCAACACCGACTAAAGAGAAAAAGACCAAGAAGAACAGTTCCAACTAACATCACTATCCGAGGCTATTAACGCTGTAACAACTCTAGAAAAATTTGTTGCTTTTAAGCAGCAAAATTCCGATGTTAGTCAAGAATTTTTGAGGGAAATCAAACGTATATGCAAAATACGTTTAAGATTCAGTTAAAAAAGAAATAGACCAAAATGACCGATTATTTTAAAAACAGGTTTAGTCTATAAGCTGTAGATTTTTTTACAATGCATTATTGCTTATTTAGTTATTTTCTCTACACTATTAATATAAGCAAACATTCATGTGGCTGCCTATATGACAGGCACACTAACGTTTTGTTATGTGATTCGCATTTGTTTGATGATTGTCTCTAATAATTCTTAATAATATTTAAAAAATAAACCAAAAATACCTACACCTTCTTCCACATCATTTATGATGTATATTAATTACAATTTCTGTATTAATAACAGTATTTGTTGTGATATAAATCGTTACAATACAATATTCAAAGTAAAAACTTCTCTTGTTTAATAAGATCACAACTTATTTTTGGCAATAGCGGCCCATTATTAAAATAATAAATAGAAAAACCACAACTTAACGTTTCGACATTTTTATTTTTTTATGTCTTCTCCAGAAAATACATATATCAGAAGAAAAATTGGTGTTAATTATACAATTAAACATATAGTTGTTATTATTAATAAAAATATACATTTCCAAAAACATGATCTATTTAGTTACAAATACGAATAATCAAAATATTTTCGTTTTGTACGAGTAACAATAATATTAATATAAAATATGTGTACTAACATAAAACTTAACTTTAAATTCACCATCTTGGTTACAGTAACACTTTCTACTTACGGTATTTAATCCTTTTTATTAGTTTTCCATTAGTTTTTCGACACTGTAATGTAATATTTATGCATGTGTTTGTATGTGAATATTATTATAACCTTCAACCATGACGCTTTTCTTTTTGAAATGTTTATCTGGGAAAGCATTATGAAAATATTGGTAACACTGATTATATGTTTCGTTTACATTTCGGCTATAAAACCGAAATAAAAATTTTACTTAAAACTTTTTATGTCAGGCATTATCTACTTAAACCCGCGGAGACAGAGTTTAGGAGACTTATCTGAGAGCAATCCAATAAAATAAAATTTAAAACTAAAAGAAAGTGTAAGAGGTTTTAAAAGAACCTGCACCTATAATATGTAGCTTATACGGGACTCACCCTAAAAATCATTGAATAGTGACATCAAATTTATTACAAATGCCCATTTGTAATAAATTTAATTGTGTATAATACCATATATATTTGTGTAATTTAATTATCCATTTCGCACACTAGGACTAAGTATGCGAAATGGATGCACGAGAGTTCGATGAGATGTATGAAAATGCAAGGGATTTACATCTTCAAAATTCATAATTTTCATGGCAATTAGCATCATGTAATGAATTTGTTTTGCAAAATTATATTAATAATTGGAGATATCTATTCTCATATAAATAACTATTTACGCATAATTGTTGTTGGGCAATCATTCGCGAAATAAATCCACAGATGATATGTAGAATGATCGCTTGTGGAATCAGCAAGTGTGTTATGAGTTCTAAGGATATCATTGACCAAGCGTGAGAACACAAGGTTATGTAATCGATACCAGGATACTTTTGGCAAGTGACTGTGTAAATAAGGTTCGTGCATACTGGATTCACAAAAGAGTCTAGGAGGTGGGCGTCTAATTTACCAGTGTGCTTGAACCAAGAATGAGACGATTGTAATAGTCGTGCGAATGATTTGTTTGTTATAGTTTTATTAATTATTTAAATTTAAACAATTAATAGGCACATATCATGTCGCCGTTCCTTACGATCAGCAAAATGATTAATAACTAATTCATTGAAGTTTGGTGTTGCTGTCGGTAATTGTTTTTCAATGGAACACATTGCTAAGGCACATGATCTGCTTTCCCGCATGGTATTTCTAGAAAATGTTTTTATTCTCTTCAAAGTAGACAAACACCGTTCACTTGATTTTTTCTATTTTGGTTATTAAAAGTTCAAATAAGCTTAAAATGACAGACCTTTCGTTCGAACATTTTAAATATTTGAATATAGGCGGTGTTATATGTAATTATGATTAAAACGTCTATGGAAATTGTAACTTCGTACGTGTTCCGACGTCTTCGGAATGTCAGTGGTGGCCTTGCTTTGACTTCGGCCAACTTCATATGGGTTCGGATGTCTTCGGAATATCGGTGAAGGCCTTGCCTTGTCTTCGGCCAACTTCGTTTGTGCCCGGACGTCTTCGGAATGTCAGTAGTGGCCTTGCCTTGACTTCGGCCAACTTCATATGGGTTCGGACGTCTTCGGAATATCGGTGATGGCCTTGACTTGTCTTCGGCCACCTTCGTTTGTGTTCGGACGTCTTCATTTTTTAATTATATTTTAATGTCATTGCTCAGTGTGTTATTTTCTATCATTTCTATTATGTTACTAACGCAATTCATAGTTGCATTTGCACCGATAGAAATTACAACATACACTCACCGCTGTATATTATATACTGGACCGCCACCCGGACCCGGCACCATAGAGTAGTGCCCCGCCGCCTACATATATACGCGCGCTACCCGCGCCAGTTTCATAGCTTGATTTCTAATAGAGACTGGGCAGTCGCGCGAGATGCCCCGGAGCCTACGTCAGACTGCGATTTCTAAACGCGCTGAAAAGACTGACTGATACTTCCGAAAACATATTATTTGTTATCAAACAAATCAGAAAAATTACATACAAATTAGGTATTTATAATTAATTTATCTGTTAAAAGAAATTTGTCACCGGGAAATTTATCACGGGGAACAGGGCCCCGTTGCCCTCCCTGCAGCAGTCGCCAGTGGCTATGCGTAGCGAGTAGCAAGGGGCACAGCAATATGTAGACAGTTAACGAGAAGGTAAAAGAATATTTTAGTAGGTAGTGAGAAAGGAACATTATTGGAAGCATATTCGGAATGTAGAGTGTATTCAAATCAAATCAAAAATAGAGGTAATAATATTAAGAATAAGGTGACAATGCTCGCGATATTTGGGAAGAATATCGAGACCATAAATAAAATAGGCTGTCGGTTTACAAGAAGAGCAAATACCGAGAAACTTTTGGAGAGAAGGCTGTTATGGAGGAGTTAAGGGATGAGGGTGTATAAGACTAGAAGTACAAAGGCAAGGACAAGAAAAAATGGTAATGATTATATACGTATAAAATTACGAATAAGAAAATTATTATGTTTCCATCACTTCTAACGAAATACAAATATTTTATGACAACCATATTTCTCTATATGTCGTCATCTACTTAAATTGCAAAAGAAATAAAGAAAAAATACGTAGTGCATATTCGCTCTGGTTCTGAAACTTTTACAAGAGTATTGATTCCAGTAAAATATAAGTAAAGGGAATTCAAACTAAACAAGCGAGCTACAGTACAGGAAAATATCTTTTCAAGTTCAGCAGTAAATCAATTTTCGTTCATGTTAAAAGAGCTGCGGATTAGTTGTGTGAAAAATAAATTGAAATTCAATCATTTGAAGAAAGAAAAGGAAAAAGTAAGCTTATACTTATGAAAGGATACAAAAAGGGAAAATTAAATGTAAGGGGATGCTGTGATGTTATTTTCTTATAGAAACATGCCGATATTGGATTGAATACCAAAAGGAATAAAAACGTTTATTTTATAGAACTCAACCTAATTGAAATCGATTTTAATTTACCATTTTGAAAAAGTTGAATTGCAAATGAAGTATTATTTGATGACAAAAATTGTAATATATGCGACTTTCCGTGTGAATGGAAGTTTTTCCCAAAACAAGGGAAATGAAACCGAATTACTTTTAGTGATATGTGTATGACTGTATTAAAATATAATGTTATTACTTAACAGAATGACAGATAGTTTACAGTTAACAATATAACAACAAAACATTTGCTTCTATGAGGTCATATTTACGAGTGTCTAAATATCTGTAGTGAAATTATTTCTACTACGTTCTCATCTACTTAAATTGCAAAAGAAATAAAGGGAAAACACAAAGTGCATATTTCTAGAAAGAGGTCGATATTGGATTGAATACCAAAAGGAATATCATTTTATTTTATAAGACGCTAACTTAATTGAAAATGACTTTAATTTACCATTTTGAGAAAATTGAATTGCAAATTAACTATTTCACGTTATTTGATGAAACAAAACATGTTTTATTAGAGCGTAGATTAATTTAGTTTGCTGATATAATTGATAATAATTGAGATTGATTGACTTTAGTATTTAATGTATGTATGAGTAATTTATCAGAGCTTTGTTATTGTCGAAGTGTGCTCTTTGAGCTATATTAAGAAAATAAGGTCTGATCTAAACATGGGTGTAATTAAATAATGGATGTACAAAAGTTTTCTGACTATTTTCAATGAAATATGTTACACCTTCGGAAAACTTTAAAATTTAGAAATTTTCAAATAACATTTAACATGGTTTGTACTTTGTAAATTTAACATTATAAAACACTTAACGATCCTAATTGTTCAATGTGACGCAGTTTTGCTCGAACCTCTTACATAGGTCGTTCCTAGTACTCTATAGGAATACCATGAAATTTAGTTTGGATCGTGTTTCTTAATTGAACTACATTTTGTTCTTCCCAGCCATTCTCGTACGTCTTCTGAGTTAATAAAGCCCATAAGGTTGCAACAGGCCTAGCTTAAGGCAGGTTTGGCGGGTTATGAGGCACAATAGGTATGTTTTGCGCTTCCAACCATTGTCTTGTCTCTCTGGCGTAATGACCTGAAGCCAAGTCAGGACAAAACATGATATCATCATTTGGATGATGTTCATCAATGAAATCAACCAATTTTGGCAAACAAGGTTGAATGTAAAGATTAGCGGTTACTGATTCTTCTCTCATATTATGTAAAGTTGAGAAATACCTGCCTTAGAAACAGCGCACCAAACTAAGATTTTTGCAGGTATTTTGCCTTTGTTTTATACTTTACTTCATCCACATTTCTTGTGTAAAAACCAGTATTACTCGAATTTTCCGCATTGCTAAGTGGAAAATACTTTTCATCATCCATAATGATTATTTTGTTTCCAGCAAAATGTTCTTGTCTCAAATTTCGACATCATCGAATTCTTTCAAGGTCAGTTGCCGTGTATATTGGACAATTTTGTTTTTTTCTATTTTTTAAGTTATTTTTTTATTTCTCTTACAATGGTGGTGTTAGAAACTAGAAAACGGCGTGCTAATTTACGCGTAAACACTTTAATATGATTTTCAGCAAAGTGAAGTAGCCGATCTTGATTTTTGGCTGCACCAAGCTTTCGTGGTTAGCCACTTTTCGGTTGGTTCTGACAGGGTATACCCTCTTCCCACTCACGAATTGTTTGACTATATGCCGTGATTCTTGCATAATTAAAAATAAGAATAATATTAAGAACTAGTTTAAGTGTTGAAGAAAACATTAAATTTAAGTTTAAAGAATGTTTACCGAAAATTTTAATATCATGCAATATAAATAACACAAGGGTACGATGGGTTGCATATATTTAAATATGGGGGATTCAAATATCAAATAATTTTGTTGTCGCATTATACGTTAGATAAGTATGAAAAATTAAGTCTTATATAGGTACAAAGTAAAGACAAAATAAGTCTAAGCAATATATTTCTTTTGTAGAAAAGATAAACAGGAGGTGTGATTTGCGTACAACAAAACGCAACCTAACTTTTCACAAGGAGTGAAAATAGTTTTAAATATCTTCAGTAATAGACCTTTGTTTAAAGACAAAAAGGTACTGAAAGCTAATAAAAGAGAGTGAGTCATTTAAACACTATAAAACTATATGAACAGGTTCACATTCGTTTTGCACGAGACGAAAATATTGCAGAATAAATAATGTGAATTTAAACGTGCACCATGTAACAAATTTTATAAGAGAGATTTTAATAAATCATGCTTAAAGGATATAAAAGTTACCTCAAACTTATGATTATAAATAAAAAAGGATATAAGTTAAATATTCTAACATGATATGGTCAGCAATAATGTTTTATATAAACAACAGCTGAATGAATTAAAATATATATTCATGAACTTGTATGTGTAGCACAGAAGTTTCATAGACTGTGGAAAACTTGTATGGTTTTGAGACCTACAAAGAAAAATATATAGTATGAACATTGTTTACAAGTTTCTTGCAGATAAATGTGTTACTGTGGGAAAAGTCCTGGGTAGAAATGAAAGACGACGTAGTGGGCCCGACTAATCGTTGTAATGTGAGTGATATGGGATGAAGAATTGCTGTCATCTGCAATGTGTTTCCGATTTTGCCTAGTCCAGACATTTCTAAAAGAAAATTAAGGATTATGTTAGCGAATGGGAGAAGAAAATATGTAACAAATAATGAGGAAGGCAATAAGTTTATAAAGGAGGGACTGTATTAAGAAAAGTACACCTACCGTTGGAGATACAGAACAATTTAGTGAAGGACTTTTAAATAAGCAAACGGTTCGAAATGTTGACGTTTGGTGGATGAAAAGACAATATGTGCGTGTGTGTTAGTGTGACAACAACAACTTGCAGAAAATGAACAGCAGAGATTTCACAGAAGATGTTTCAATACCAACCTAAAGTTTAGTTAGAAGGAGGGCGCGATCGAGAGACGTTGTTCTTTTGTTTCTGGTATAAATTTCAAAAGCAGGTATGAAAATGAATTAATTTTTATTTCGACTTCGAAGGATAAAGACAATTTTTGAAAAGCTAACAAAGAATTTGAACGTAGGGTTCATTTTCATTTTATTTAGAGTAATTTTCCTTTGATAATTTTTATATTTGAATATGGAGATGCCTAAGGCAGAGTTTGAAGAAATATTTGATGAAACAAAGTAAGTTGTTTAATGGTAAAGGATTATTAATGCTGCAATGAGTTTCTAAGCATACAACGTGAAAATGTTTATTCTAGTACAACGTTGAGCAGTAAGAGTTAAGTAGATATTATCCTATTAAAAAATAATTCATTAGTTTTTTTATAACACAGATAGGATCATTAATGGTATTGAGTGTTTCGGAGAATACAACGTGCGAATGTTTATTCTCAAATACATTATCAGGCATCATTAATTCTCGCATTATATCATTGATTTAAAATTTCAAAACATAATAATATATTTAAAAAGAGTCATGTTTCTGTGTGGCAGGTGTTGAAACGCTAGCAACAATACGTGCGAATGGTTGCGGCTAAATATTCGCGAGTACCCCACATCTGTGTATCAACGTGCGGTAGTCTTCACACAAAGTGCGAGCCAGAGTCACGACGAACTTTCCAGTCCATCCTGTGTTTTCGATATTGGAGAAACCAAGGATAGAAATAACGTACTGGAAAGAAACAAATAATCAACGAGGGTCTTAACCTCAACTACCAGGGGTTAAAGAAACAACATTCCAAATAAATTAAGAAAAATACGTACCTGTATCCAGCCATCCACTACGAGTCTATACATCTGAACGAGGGGCTGCCAAGACGACCAACCTGGACAACGTATCAAGAGAATCAACACGGAGGATCTAGGCATACCTTCATCTACGAGCACCTGTGGATCTTCATCCAAGAACGACAGCAGTACCTGGATCCTGTCATCTCGCCACTCACCTCAAAGTTAAATAAACAAAAACTGTATGTAAAGTTATATTGTTATAATTTCGCGTTCATTAGAAGGAACCAAGATAAACTTGTAAATGACTGATAATCAAGTCAGACTTAAGTGTAATCCGTATTTTTTTACCAAGACTAACGTTCATTTCCAACGTAGCCCGTTTTAAATAGTACATAATAGCCGGATATTTGAATGATTAACCTATAATTCAAATACCGTTCATGCATTTTGATTAGACTACATACTAAGTGTAATACGTACGTGTCATATTAGTTTTTTTTGAGACGACGAGTCAGGATATTGTATAGAAACCTAACGTCAAATCCATTTATTAACCATTAAATTGGTAGACAAGTAGTTATTGTTATGTGTATGCCTGAAATTACCAGCGTAGAGTTATTTGTTCATGTTATTCCTAACAGGATTATGCCTAATGACATCCTTCACAGAGATGTTTGAACTGGAAACAATAATAAGTTTATATTCACTTCAACATAATCAAGAGCATAGTCAAGAAATACCTGTGTATTCATTTAACCTATTCAAATTCTCCATCAACCTTGACCGAACAGCTGTTTTAAAAAGAAGGCTTAGTCGTACATTTTTTATACTAGTAGATTCTCCCCGAGAACGTCCAGTGGAGCCGCCTTTGAACGACGATATAGTAAGATATAATACAGATAGAAGTCGTGTACCTTTCCTCAGGTTAACCGAAGCCAAATAACGACCCATTTAATGAGATTTAAATTTATTAAACTAACAAATTCAGAACGTCAAAACCGACAGTAAAGGTGATTGTTTATGTTGATGGTTCACATAACCTAGCTATTATAAGAGCGCGTAAATTTATAAATTTCTCCGCATTCAAACAAGGATAACCAAGTCATACCAACTGCGGAAATATATTTCAACTGTTCCCATATCCAGTAACTTAGTAGATAAATACACCCGTTCACATATACGGGGAGCAGTCAATAAAAAATAAAACATTAAGTTTATTTTTAATAATACGTAACTTTCAAATAGATAAAACAAAATCAGAGTCCCATACTAAAATTAATACAAACCGATGCACACCTTATAGGTAGGCAACCAACATAGCTAGCTGGAGGAAATTAAAAATGATATTCAATTTATAAAATAATTACAAAACCTTCTAAACGGTACTTACCGTACAATAATCTAGTGCATTAAGGGCGGTTAATACGCTTGTTATACCCCCATAGCAATATCATTGTTCGTATTAGACAGCCTTCTGTAATTGTATCTTTGAATGCAGAATGTGGAACGCCCATTCGCATTCATGAAAGACTGAAAATGTGTACGGTGATGCAACAGTAGTTGTCAGCACTGTTAGATGATGGATTCGCCGCTGTAACGAAGCTGAAGGACAAACACGACGAAAAGCAGAGCGGCAGGCTGTTGACTGTAACGACTCCACGCAACATTTAATCATTCGTGGTCACCGCAGGATGACTGCAGATGAATGACAGCGGCATATCCATCGTCTAACAGTGCTGACATCAACTCTTGCATCACCGTACACATTTTCCAGTCTTCTATGAATGCGAATGGGTATTTCATCTTCTGCATTCAAGAATTCAATTACAGAATGGTGTCTAATACGAACATCGATGTCGGATACTTTGCAAGTGACTGCAGTGTTGCGACTTTGTTGACGCAGAAAGTTTCCATTGCAGTGGATTGTTAAAAAAAGGTTTGAGGAATAGCGCCAAATACGAATTTTTCATTCTACTAACTTTGTCTTTTTCTATATTTTAAGTTATTTTTTTTTATTTCTCTCGCAATGGTGGTGTTAGAAACATGAAAACGTTAAGTTATGGGTAGACTTCAATATGATTTTCAGCAAAGTGAAGAAGTCTTTCTTGATTTTTGGTTGCAGCAAGCTTTCGTGGTTGGTCACTTTTCGGTAGGTTCTGACAGGGTATACCCTCCTCACACTCACGAATTGTTTGATATATGGTACTACGAGACATATTTTCATTCTCATAAAGGTGTATAATTTGTCCTTTAGGCAAATTGCCAACCATATGCTTTCGTAGCTCTAATTTGTAATCCATATTGTTACACCTGAGAAGAAAAATAACATGTGTAATCAATATACGATGTAACACATGGCTATACTTTACTCTTTAAAATTGAGTTTATATATTTGAAAAAACGTTTTAAAATAGTACGAAAACTTTTGTTACACCCGTGATGTAAATTGCCTCGGTATGTACCTGTAACATAGTTCTTTAATTAAATCAGATGAAGGTTGGTTTAAACATACAAATGCATTTCCCTGTAATCGGATAAATCCTTTATCTAAACTTTTCATTTAAACAACTTGTGTCCTCCAGTCTATTCTCGAATTTCACAAGCGAAAAAAAAAATATCAAACGAAAAGCACGTTTTCGGTTTAAGCTTTCACATTTCACAAGTAAATTAAGGGTAGCACAGTTAGATTATCGTATGCCGTAATGACTTGCCCCTGACTCAATTAACCTCTCCTTTGTTCCAGGTTCTGGGCTGAACGCGAATCGCAGCAGAGAAACTCCCCACTAGCAGTGTTACATTCTTTTCCATTTCTATAATAAAATTAGTGTTTTGTATTGTGGCCATCTGCTGAGGTGGGTTTCGAAATTTCAGTTAGTGGTGTTGTGCATTGTGTCGTCAACAGTTAACGCATATATTATTGATTTAGTGTATAGTTCATTTTTTTTTTCATTTGAAAGAAGAGAAGATAGTCTATTGGTTCATCACGGATATGTCTGAAGGAGGACCTTAGAAGGTAAGATATACCTACATAGGAATACTTAGTATAAGCGCATATTTTATTATTGTTCCCAGATGGTTATAATAATTACAAATTATGTATTTAAGAAAGCGTTAGGTAAAAGTTCTTTTTTTTCTGGTTTTGTAACAATGTTTACGTTTATGTTTTTAAATATTATTCATGTATTTAAAATCCACATCTAATATTTCTTGTACATAATGCCGGACAGTAGCTGCACAGTTAGAAAAAAATCAAAAGTTTTGTAATATTGCATTTTATGATTTAATATTAAAAAAAATACATTGCGTCTTAGCAATATGTAATAAAAAGCTTTAACTTATATTCCAAAAATACTTGGAAAAAGGTTTTCCAAAAGACTGCAAAGAGGCGTCTCTACGGCATCAAAAGAGATACTACTAAGGTTGATACTTTCAATTTTTTTTACATAACTCCTGTATATTATTATATTGTACAACACTCTTGGAACCATTGTAAGCATTTAATGCATAACAGCCAGTCGTATTTTTGTGCTGTTTTTTTTTTGTAGGACTCAAAGCACTCCAGGTACAAATATTTTTTCTTATGTGATTGTTATTTTGCGCCTTTTGGCAAGAGATTCTTCGTCAGTATCGCTCCACTCTTGTTCAATATTGTCGCGTTTAGTTTCGATTGTGATACGTTTATCACCTCATCAGTAGAATATGAACCTTTCTTTGGATTTTATTTGTTATCTTCTTCGCAAAGCCTATCCTTTTTGATGATTACTTTTTTTGTGAGTCTATTAAGAATATTTTTTCGAAATATTTTTATTATTTTGGATAATTTGCTCTGAATTTGAAAGACACGCACCTCATCTTTTAATGATAGCGGCACTTTAGAAATTGGAGATACTTCATGCAACAATTTGGTGGGTGTGAATTCAAGATTACAAGTTGGAGTTTAGATCAATGAGTTTGAAGTGTCAGGTTCTTCAACTGCAACAGATTTGGGACAGGTAGCCCAGAATGTTGTCCTCTGGTCATTTGGAACCACTTTCATATTATTTGAATCGAGTATAAGAAAAATGCTCTGGGATTGCATTTAGATACAGAAGATATATACCAGTGACATGGAAGCTCTTGACAGCAATGGCTACAGAAGCTGTTCTTAACCATGCTTTATTGATCAATTCTCCAGCTTGGTACCTGGTAAGATTTCTACTGTCATAATTTTGCAATGATTGAGCAAACCAAGAATAATGATATCGTGTTCATCAGCAAGTTAAAGCATGTCCATATTCGCAGTATGGGATGTGTGACCATCAAGAATTTGCAACCACTTTCCCACCGGTTTGTGAGGAATAAATTGCTCTTCCAATTACTTGAGAAACATCGCCGAGTTGACAAAAGTGTTCAAGTACATCTTTTACTCTCTTAGTAGCCCGTCCTGAAACTCAGATTTTTCGCTCTTGTTTTGGTAATTACGCTTTTTGGTTTTTTTATAAGAGGGACGGCACTCTTATCCATGTTATAGATAATAGATGGTTTATATTGTAGATCATGGTCTGTCAATACCTTTTCAAGCAGCTCAAAACATTGCCTCTATTCGTACCTTGAGCACTGCATAATGAGTGACCTTTGGCCCATCTTAATGAGAATTCAAAAAGTCCCTCTAAAAAGGACTTCAGACACGCAGAACCTGTCTCTTTATTTTGCTTTGAAAAACTGATATTTAATATTTTGTCTTGCAGCGAACATTCACCCAAGTTTTCATAGTGTTTTTCTCTCTGGTGCAAAACCTGCGGTTGACAATCGTTTAACGTGGAGAACATAGTTGACAAAGACACCAAGATAATATAGAATGGGGTTTTTAAAAAATTTCTCTCTCTGTGTGTGTCAGTCTCTCTCTCTGTGTGTGACCACGAAAGCGGTCAATCCGCTATAGGTATCAATTTCAAATTTTGTATTTACGGGTATAATCTCCCTCTTGAAGTCTGATTAGATTTTCAGTTAGATCGACAGACTGGAAGTAGTAGTTTACTTCAGTAAAAAAATCGAATTTTGCCAATATTTCGTCAACTACTAATTTTAAACAAAATTATAGAGAATTCATATGTACTCAAAATTAGATTTGAGAAGAATTTTGTTAAAAAAGTTTTTCGAAATCCCTACCGAAAATAGGTCTTTTACTCTTATCGAAAATCAGTTTTTTGCGAATATATCGCAAGTCACGCTTTCCAGGCAAGTACATTACGAGTATAAAAGTATTTAAAACATAATTTTAAATATCTTTTGTATAAAAAAGTTTCAAAATTCGAACCGGATGTAACACTTTTACTCTTAACGAATAGCGACTTTTTGCAAATGTGTCGTAAATTATGCATTTTGTATATATTTATCAAGAGTACAAAAGTATTTAAAGTTAGATTTGCAATGTTTTTTGTATAAATGAAATTTAACAATTCGGACCGGAAGTAGCACTTTTACTCTTAGCGAGTAGCACTTTTTTTTATAATTTCTTGCAAATTATTCATTCTATAGAGATTTATTATTATTATTAATAATAATAATAATAATAATATATCTTTATTGCCCAACAGATTTTTTACATCTAATTACAGGACAAGAAAAAAAATGCAATGAATAAGAGAATAGAAGTACATAAAATAGGATTTTGAATAATTTTTGTATAAAAAATTCTTAATTTGAAACGCTCATACGTATAAGAAAGTCCTGTGCTGGCCACACCTAATTTTCTAATTAATTTACTAAAGGCGCTTATATTAGGGCTATTGACGTGTGGTTGGTAGTTAATTCCTCTTCGCTTTGATTATAAACAGGTATAATTATATTGCTGTCTTGAAAACTTCGGGATACACCCCACTGCAGAAGATATAATTTATAATATGTTTTAAGGGATTTAGTAACTGCTTATGATAAATTTTGATGACTTCAGATGTTATCACTATCTCGCCACAGCTTAGACTAGTTTCAAACTGTTTATTTGACTAATAATAACAAGTTCATGGCTTGTAATAGGAGTTAAATGAATAGAATTGCACGACTCATTTACGATTAGTAGTGGTTCGTTTAAGTCGACACTGTTCTTATCAGTAATATATTTTATATCCCGCCTGTTTCTCTAATCATTACTAGCCTCGCTCACCAAAAACAGGTCTTCTTTTTTGGGTCATTTAAACATTGCCTTGTCTTTTCTTTATAGTAATCATATTTTGATTTTTTTTTATTAATTTTGATACTCTATTTCTATATATTGTACAAGTATCATGTGGTTCTAAGTTATTTAGGCTGAGAGTACATTGTCTTTGCAATTTATCTGTCTTCGCATTATTCTTTGGAGTCTACTACCTATCTACAGTTTTAAACATTTCTTTCTACTATTTTTACCTCAATCTGCTTCTGGCAACAACTGGGAGAATGCACGATAATTACGTTTTCCTATGCACGACGTTTATATTAATGATGTTGATTGAAAGGGATATGTAAAATACTAGAATGTCCACCGCCACGCTAATTTTGAATTTGCGTTTCCGACATTATGGTCACATAAAAAATTTTGGCAGTTGATTCTAGGAAGACTAAAAACTCAATAAAATTATTATATATAATCCTGATATTAACATCAATTATATTAATATCACAAAGCAATTTGTCAAAATAGACAATTCTCGAAAGATTATGACAAACAGTTGCATTAAATGTTCTATATTCATTCAGGAATATTATTTAGCTCCATGAAGAGGTACCCAATTTCATAAATGTATTAATCAGAATTTATTATAAATCATTTAGTGATGTTATGTTGACAGGCGCGTCACTGTCATTTTTCTACGCCAAGATTTTTAAATCCAGCCTTTTTTCACTTTTCGGCACCCTTGCTATTTTAAATAATAACCTTATCAAAGAGATGTAATTGAAACAATGTCCCACAGATTCTTTATTTTGATTACGGCGACCGGTTTCGTGTGTTTAAATACTACACTCACATCCTCAGGCCAAGCTTAAAAAAGAAAAAAGCTCGTTACACCAAGGTACAAATTACAAAATGGGTGATAAAATGTGTTTAAACATGTGTTTAACAAATTAACTAATTAATATAACAAATTGTACAAATCATATAATGAAAAAAAAATTTGTTTTTTTAAAACAAATTGTGAAAAATTCAAATAGTCAAAAATACAGTGAAAATATATCAGTATCAAATGAAAGAGACTAATCCAACACTTACAATCCCAAAAAAGACTACCTTCCTTGCACCAGCAACCACATCCGCGTAAAAATCGTATGCCTCAATAGACAGTACTGATAATAAATTTTATTCAAAAATAAAAAGGAATAAATCAAAAATTATTCCCGTGAGTCAATGATATATATAATCTATAATTTACATACAAGTCTGTTATATTTAAAATAAGACATACAACACATTAAAAACTTGTATACGTGACAACACTAACAAACAAACGGTCAAACGCAAAGTGAACTTATAATTCAAAAGTCAAATTAGTAAAAATTGTTTTACAATAATATAGTTTCTATATGTGATGGGTCGACCCATCACATATAGATGACTCTTTTAATTAAAATTACTTTAAATCAACTTTAATTTTCAAAATTTCTAAAATTTGTTTGGATTAAATATTTTTCAGATGTCTGTTTCTATTTTATTATTTCATTCCTTAAGGGGAGGGGAGGGTTAATTCGTGGAAAAAAAGGCATATTTTTGTGAATTTTTTTTGACGACACAGTTGAAATCTATGCATTAAAGCCAATGGTACATTAAAGTATAACATTTGAAGAACATTATGTGAAATTTTAATGAAGAAATATTAAAAAATTCGGTAATGGCAGCAATTATTTTGAAGTGTCTCGAAAAAAAATTGAATTGCGGTGCCCCTTATAGCTCGGTGCTGGATCATCTGAAATGAAAAAATCAAAGTTTTTTCGTTAGATAATCGTTTTCTTCAGGTAACTCTGGGAGGGTTTTTCGAAATTTCTATTTTTCACTTTTCGGGAACACTTTGAAATGAAAAACACGATTTTTGCAGAAAAAATCGGCAAATTTGTTATTGTAAAATAAAAAATATCAACAAATTTGAAAGAAACTCTCCAGCGTTACCTCGTAAATTATGTACAGAAATAGTCTTCAAAACTACAAAAGGATCGGTGCAGTAGTTTTGAAGTTATGAGGGGCACCGACTTTGAAAACGTGAATTGTGGGAAAAACGCTTGAAAGTTTGAACAAATTGGAATAAAACGTCCATAAGCCAGTTTTATCGGCTTACCTCACACTGAATCATCGATGCCAGTCATTGACACTGACTAAATAAACAGTAGACGTCAAATCCTTGAAGGGCATTAGGCGTTTGTATGACGGCCACCGCTATACCGTAGCGGTTTAAGCGGCGCGCGGAAGTGACACGCGGTCGCTTAAACCGCTGTATCTTCGTTAGTTTTGCTCAGATTCATCTCAAATTTTCACACAATATTCTTGAAAGGTTCTCCATTCAGTAAATCAAATAAAAAAAAAATAAAAAAAATTTCTTTTAGAAACCCTACCCTCCCCTTAAATTATTTTGCTTATTTAGTTTTAGGATAATATAAATTAAAAAAATACACATTTTGTACAATTAAACTATATTCATTCTAAAAATTTTTTTACAAATTTGACTTTTGAATTATAAGGTCACTTTGCGTTTGACCGTTTGTTTGTTAGTGATGTCCCGTATTCAAGTTTTTAATGTGTTGTATGTCTTATTTTAAATATAACAGACTTGTATGTAAATTATAGATTATAATATATCATTGACACAAGGGAATAATTTTTGATTTATTCCTTTTTATTTTTGAATAAAATTTATTATCAGTACTGTCTGTTGAGGCATACGATTGTTACGTGGATGTGGTTGCTGGTGCAAGGAAGGTAGTCTTTTTTTGGATTGTAAGTGTTGGATTAGTCTCTTTCATTTGGTGCTGATATATTTTCACTGTATTTTTGACTATTTGACTTTTTCACAATTTGTTTTAAAAAAAACAATTTTTTTTTCATTATATGACTTGTACAATTTGTTATATTAATTAGTTAATTTGTTAAACACATTTTTAAACACATTTTATCACCTATTTTGTAATTTGTACCTTGGTGTCACGAGCCTTTTTCTTTTTTAAGCTTGGCCTGAGGATGTGAGTGAAGTATTAAACTCACGAAACCGGTCGCCGTAATCAAAATAAATTGGACCTTGTTTCAATTTCATCTCTTAACTATTCACCCACACATGGCCCATCATACCAATAACCTTAGCGTGTGTTCGTTGAGATATATTTTTTGATACTCTTCTTGTAGATCAATTTTTTTTAACGGTAGCCCCATTTAGTTGCATGATTTTTGCTAATATTTCCTTCTTTACCTCAACTGATAGGTTAACGCAATTTGTACCCACATAATGGCGTCTTGTGCAAAAATGTATTTTACAAACAACTCATCCAATTTCACCATGAGAATGTAACCTTACCTTCTCACAAACCTTGGTAACATCCCCGCATTACACACATGGTACCTTCCCAGTCATCTGGAAGAGCAAATGTATGTACCAATCGGTAAGGTAGCTCCATCTACTGATGAAAGTGGGATATAATGACCATGGGGAGTCTCTCATGTCAATGCATTTCTCCCGGATGCACCCAACATCAAAGGGAATATCATGAAGTTCGAATATGGAAATAAATATTCTTTATATGAAACGCTTCTTTTTTAATTTTGTATTAATCTAACAGCGAACATCAGAGGATATCTCCAAATGTATAATGTCATATTTAAGAACAACCAAAGTAAAATCACGCACTATACATATATGAAAAAAAATTTTTTTTCGTATATGAATAAATCTATGAATGCACATCTACCCTAAGCCGGCATTGCGAACAAAAAACATGCAGACAGCTGTTTCGACCTTACATTGGTCTCATCAGTGCATGAACGTGTTTATTCACAATTCTTCAAAAGCTTAGGAAACCTGATATTGTCAACTTACGTACCAAACGCCATGAGAGATTCTCAGCGGCATCTGTTACCCAAGTGCGACAACGCAAGGTAATGTTGCCCTCCGTAGTACAACGACTAATCAGGCAACTGTAGATATACGTGCATTCAATAAACACGCCATAGGTGGCGTACCTATTACAATACAATGTAACAGTAATTATTGGAGAGTAAGCGCTCTCACACTATTAAATCACGGAGTATACATATACGTTGTTTGTTCGTAATGCCGGCATAGGGTAGATGTGCATTCATACATTTATTCATATACAACCAAAGTAAAAGTTTACTCGTATCTTTGATAGGTGTTAATGAGGAATCAGCAACAATAATGTTAGTGTCACCAACGTATGATATTACGGTACTCTTCGATTACGTGATCAATATTTTTTGTTGTCGAATTTACTTCGCCTTTGATACTCGAACTGTGAGAGTCTTCCTGCTTTTCTTTCACTTAGATCTTCTTGTTTTAGAAGTAGTAAAGAATAACTCCTCACTGAATTTACGTTATACGTGGTTATTCACAAATGAAATAACACTACACTGTTACGTACAACATTATTTACAATTAAATAAAATAACATTGCGAATAAATGTAGGCTTCTTGCATTGGGCAAGTTGAACCGTACATGATAGCTAACTGCTAACAAGTTGAGTTTCATTGATAAACTGATTTCAATTTTCTGTTACAAAAAAATTCAGTATTTAGAGTGGGGTGGTAAATTTACAAAACCGTACCTCCTCTATTGTTGTCTGGAAAAACCGAACATTAATGGGTTGTAAGTTTCATTAAAGGTTCTCGGAAGGAGCAAATAGCAATACAATTATCTAATATAAATATATTACTTCAATTACAGAATATCTATAATTCTGAAATGTGTTTCCAGATTTAATTTTAAATATACATTATTTTGCAATTATGAAGAAATAAAATGACTGTAAGCACTTATACAGAGAAATATACATGTTCTCATTAATTGTACCTTTGTAAAATAAAGCAAATTGAGATTAAAACTAAACATATATATACGTTTTACATAGAACAGAGAATATTACTTTATAAATAAGGAATAAAAGAAAAATAATAATAATAAACGTCCTTAACAGACTGTATAATAAAACGAGTTAAAAGCAGAAAATCTTCTCAATGAGATACTTATACTAAAAGAAAATATTCATACCAAATTCGAAAATATACGAAAAGAATTTTTTCCGCCAACGGCGCTTACTCATCTAAAAGCGGTGAATTCTCTGTTTGACCTAGTTTAAACATAATTATAAACATCTTGGAGATGAAGAACATGCACGAACAATACCGTCCTGAGTCAACACATCAATCAATTCGCTTTTACCATTTGACTTAAGAATTTTCCATTAAATGCAAACGCACCAGTCTGCTTGGAAACGCGTTTTTTTGCTTATATCGTAGTGCTTGCTCCAGAGCGATTATTCATTAGCAATTTATGTATGTGTAAAATTCTTTTCAAATAATCGATGCTGTTTATACTTTTACGATGTTTAACGTATATCCTGAATGACGGATAAGGTCATAGACTGTCGTCAGGTCTTATTAGATTAATGCTGCACTATTAATAATGTTTTGTTTATGTTTCCCTAGATGAATTTAAAATTCAATTTGTTTATTATGTTTGTATGAGGGTATATTATACTACACATAATACTAATATAAATAAATTAAATAGATCATGCTGTTATGTAAATGGTTCACTTTAAACAAAGCGTTGCATATAACAACGGATACAAAGAAAACATTGTAGATAACATCTCAAGAAGTAAATAGATTGATGAGAAACAACATAACAATATGTGGTACCCTATGGCTAAATGCCCGCCGTATAAAAGAGAGTTCCGTCGGCCGGCGGAATCTTTACGATTATAGTAATGTGTCCACCAACAATGGCAATGTTTTGTGCAGACATGGCGGAATGGGCATATTTATTTTCTCGATTTCAGCTGGTCTGCGGCATGTTACTGTAGTCCCGTCGTTATGGTAACGGCCATGATTATAACCTAGTTTTATTTATTACGATGCCTATGAATCTGCTTATTTATTAAAATCAGTAAATAAAGATGACGTAAATTGTACTTTGTAATATTATGAGTAATTTACTCCGTATGTTTTAATTGTATTTGAATTATTATTGTTATATTTTTAAATCAGTTAAAAGTAAGGTTCATAATAATAATTAGTAAGCAATGCATCTATTAAAATACGCAAGTAAGCGATGACAAAAAAATATCTTAAATTATTTAATTAACAACTATGAAGTATTACTTATATTTCAAACTGTCAAAAGAACTGTTGTAATTAGTATAAATGGATTTATTAGGATACATACTTGTTATAATAAGTAATTGACATCTAAGCAATATTGTTATTTATATATTAATTATATATTATATTTTTTATTTTCAAATTATAGAATAGAAAATAGATTCATTGCTTGCTAGTTATTAGAAACCTTATTTTAATTGAAATAAAAATATAATAATAATTCGAATACAATTAAAACATACAAAGTGAATGACTCATAATGATACAAACAAGGCTAACTGTAGCTGCTATTGCTGCGAGATTTTTCTGATTCTGGTAACCTCAAAATATCTATCCTTAAGTGGCGCCATCTACGAAAGCATTGTAAAATACTTAGTAATCGCTGAGCATTTCTAAAATCACGTATTAAAAATATGCAATGTGATTGGATTATATCAAACCTACTGTTAGTGACATTTGATTGATTTGACATTTATACTGTTTATTCCATATTCTTCTCTACTTAAATTATTCTAATACTACACACGTTCAGTCGTTTCATTTAATGTGTGCTACATATGTACTATAATGTATTTTGGAAGTTACGTCGAGTACCAATATAAAACTATAGCTAGTTTTCTTACTGAAAAAACGTGTCTGTTCAGGGTCATTTAGTTTTTACCAAAATAGTCTGCGCTAAAAGGCCAGCAATTCGCAAAGTACTTCGGAGAATGAGAATTGATTATTCGAAATGTAGTATAAGGAAAATTCTTGGTAATTAGCTATAATTTTTTGCATTTTTAGGTTAAATTTTGTCTTAATATTCGTAGAAGTATAAAATCTAATAGAAAAATTGCCGGGCTGAAGTGAAGCACCTTTGCTAGACGTTATTTATTTGAGGGCTGATTTAATACTATTTTAAAAAGGATAGAAGTGCTGTTAATTTAAGTTCTGTAATTAGTCTTGCACCTGTTGGATAGATAGAGATGCTATCGTAATTTTTAAAATGCTCTAATTATTATCAATAAAGCACCTTGTTATCATCGTAAGGTTGGGAAGTGCCAACAAGAAACTGATTAGTGTTATAAAGTAAATTTTGGTCTGTCTTGAAATGTGTCTATAGAAATACTAACAGATTTGGTATAGGCAGCACTAAAGAGTACATCATTGTATTTAACTAAATTAGCAAATTGTAATATTGCCAAAATGGAGAGAAGTACATCAAATATGTACCGAAATATACAGAAAAAGAGTTTAGTGAATATTACCTTTTTAATATGTGTTATTTGGAAATATTCCGTATTTCTTTTAATAAGTGTACATGCATATAAATATCACTAATGTAATATTTGAGTATACTGTACTACAAAGTTATTTTATCTTAACAAGATCATTTAGTTGCGATTCTGTTGAAGAAATATTTCCACATGTTAGACTTAAAGGAGGTGCTAGAGTGACTCAATATTTTATGTGGCAAATATTGCGATGTGGAATAGTAAAGCTTCAAAATCTCCCAATACAGTTGAAAGCATCAATTACGTTAGTACCGCAATATTTTTTAAAATCCAGGAAGGCATATAGAAAATCCAAACAAACTTTTACAACGCAATTGAATTCTAGTTAGTCTTTCCTTTTGAATTTATATAAAAACTTCGAAATGTAAGTAAAATTGTTATTTTTGACACTACTAACTTCATTTTTACCAACATTTTTTTAATTTTATTTCGTTCTATTTCATTATTTTAAAATAATTAATATTAATTATTGTAAAGTTAGTGTTATTTTAAGGTTTATTTCAATAAAAATTCAGAAACTATTTCTTTTGGGTACTATTAGATGGCGTTACATAATGATTAATATTTCGAGGTTACCAGAATCAAATTCATCAGTGTAACTCGAAGTTATGTGACGGCCCTATATCACGCAGTGTTAGCAGTTGGTCTTGATACTAAGAACAATTTACGGCATCTGTATTTGTCGATTTTAATAAATAAGCAGATTCACACGCACACTAATAAATAGAACTAGGTCATGATCATGATCGTTACGATAACGGCGGAATTTTCATGTAGTATAGTAACATGCCGCCGACCAAAAAAGGATTCAAGAAGCAAGAACAAGGCAGTGACTGATTATATAGAACACGCGGAAAAGCCAAATCGGAATATAGTCGTCTGGGATATTATAAAAAGTGAGACAGGTTGAAGAAGCGGCAGAGACATGAAGGATGCATACATTCTCCTGAAGATTTTAACAAATTCTTTGCAGGCGTGGTTGAAGAATTGGCAAAGAATATACCATGGACCTTTATTATGTTCAACGACACTAGTAACGACTAAAAAAATGCAAACATTTACATCACTAGTCTATCTCCCATCAACGAGGAAGAAGTGATCGATGTGCCGAGAAAGCTGAACACCAAAAGTACTAGAGCTATTGACGGTTTAACGACAACTTTAATCAAATTCTTCATACATTTAGTAAGTGGTCATCTCGCGCATCTAATAAATTCCATGTTTGTTTATGGTACATTTCCAAAGGAACGGAAAAGAGTTAAGATTCTTCCGATTCATAAAAGTGGTTAACAGGACAGTCTTAACAACGATCGACCATGGAACATTACGGAGTTAGTGGAATACCGTTGCAGCTATTAAAAAGCTATTTGACAAACAGAGTACAACAGTAAAACGTTAATGTACATCCTCCGTTTGCGAAGCAAGGGTACTGGTTGGACGCAGGCTACGGAATATGTTCTGACGGAAGCTTGAGTGTGATTTGGCCCGAATAAGCTAAGTATCAATACTCCAAACACCGAAACTTTGGGCTTCTCTACAGAAAACAGCCAAAAAAGATTGACTGAATTCTTGGGAATTTTCTTCGATGTAAGGTTATCATGGGTTGATCAAGTCACCAACTTGCAGTATCAGCTTTCAAAATTTATATACGGAATACGAAGAATAAAGAAAATACCTGGAAAAGGCGCAGCACGCCTGACATACTTTGGTAGTTTCCATATCAAAGCCACTTACGGAATTCTACAATGGTGTGGATCAACAGCAGTACGTAGTTTTTTTTTTCTAAAAAACCAACTACTTGCAAGTATCTAACCCATAGTGAAAATCACAATTATGACACCCGTAACAAAAATAATTATATGATCTCTTATCACCGAGTGGGCTGTGCGCAGACGGGATCCAATTACATGGCTATAGAACTTATAACCACTTCCCATCTTGTTTGAAGACGCTGCCACCAAAACTATTCAAAAAAGAGAGCGACTGAGATCTTTCCATCTAACAGTATCTACTTCATTAAGGATACTTTGAACAAAACTACTCCGGCTTGCTCCTAGTCTCTCTGTTTTTGATTACTTGTTTTCTGTTTCTTCTTATGTAGTCAATTTTATATTTTATATTGACATTGACATGTATATATTTTATTATTATACTCATATTTTATATATACTTAAAATTTTAGTCTGTACTGTTTTGTAGTGTCTTGTTCATATACTTATTTGTCGATTTTATTTATTTATACAGGGTGTAGATAAAGTCTGGAACAAAATTAATATATCTGTTATCTTCGGTTTGATGGAAAAACCCTGAAACAGGTCGATTTTGTTTTTAACCCGTGCACTTTATAACATCGTGAATTTAATTCTGTCGTCATCTGGTTGCGCGCGGGCTTGACGTCATTAGTTTTTTCAAATGGTAACCCGCCACATTTATTACCACTTGTCGTTAGGTATTCCATTGTGCATGCAACGGTATAAAAAGTTTGGTACCTTACATAACAATTTTTGGGAGAAAAATGCTTTCGAATTTCAAAAAATTAAAATTTTATTTCTAATGAAAAACTAATCAAAAATTATTTTAAAAAATCAGATAAATTATAATCCGAGGTTTATCTTGGATTGTCGTCAAACAAGACACCAAAAAAATGTCAACGGAAGTGTTCAAATTGTCCGCCATTGGCCATTTGACACTGGCCGAGACGAACGTACACGCTTTCTACGACACGTCGTATTGTCTCTGCACCAATATTTCGCATTTCCTCGCGGATACGATGTTTCAGATCATCCAAGTTATTTGGCTTATTGGTGTACACCTTTGATTTCACATGACCCCATAGAAAAAAATCAAGTGGTGTGAGATCTGGCGAACGGGCAGGCCATTCAATTGTTCCCCTTCGTCCCATCCATCTCCCGGGGAAAATTTCGTCGAGGTAACGCCGAACACGCCAGCCAAAATGTGGAGGTGCTCCATCTTGTTGAAACCAGATTCTGGGGTGAGGCTTGTCGGGGGTGTTTTCATCCGGAAATAATTCTACCAATGTTGGCACTAGCGTAAATCTTAGGAAATGTAAGTATGTTTCAGCGTTTAAATTTCTGTCCAGAAAGAAAGGCCCCACAATGCGATCTCCCACTATTCCCGCCCATACATTTAACTTTTTGCCGGTGTTGGGTGTGCTCCTCTCGAACCCATCGAGGATTTTCGCCCGACCAGTACCTACAATTGTGGCGATTCACTTCACCGTTCAAGGTAAAAGTTGCTTCGTCACTAAAAACCACATTGTCGACAAATCCGGGATTCTCATCGCACCGTAGCATGATTTGTTCACAGAACTCGAGTCGGCGGTCGAAGTCATCTTCATTCAGTTCCTGAACCCGATTGATTTTGTACGGATGAAGTTTTTCCTTCTTCAGCAATTTGGCTACTGTGGTAAAATCGACTGCATGATCCCTGGCAATGTTCCTTGTTGAAGTGTTGGGGTTGTCCTGAAGTTCCAAGAGAATATTGACCCTTCTATCTTCCTCAATTCTTGGTCGACCTTGACGAGCCCTGTCTTTTACACTACCAGTTTCAGCAAATTTTGCGACAATCTTGCTCACCGTTGACCGCGAAATCGGTGCGCGGTTTGGATTTTCTGCATTGAAAAACTGACAGGCTTCTTCATGGCTACGTATTTTATCACCACAACCAACAATAATGAGAATTTGAATCCGCTCTTTTTCGCTCAAATTCGCCATTTTCGCAATGCACGTTCAACACTACCTATGGAGTAAGTATTGTGAATGGATAAGTTCAAACACCAAGTAATGAACTGTCAATATGACGTGTCGTAGAAAGCGTGTACGTCCGTCTCGGCCAGTGTCAAATGGCCAATGGCGGACAATTTGAACACTTCCGTTGACATTTTTTTGGTGTCTTGTTTGACGACAATCCAAGATAAACCTCGGATTATAATTTATCTGATTTTTTTAAAATAATTTTTGATTAGTTTTTCATTAGAAATAAAATTTTAATTTTTTGAAATTCGAAAGCATTTTTCTCCCAAAAATTGTTATGTAAGGTACCAAACTTTTTATACCGTTGCATGCACAATGGAATACCTAACGACAAGGGGTAATAAATGTGACGGGTTACCATTTGAAAAAACTAATGACGTCACGCCCGCGCGCAACCAGATGACGACAGAATTAAATTCACGATGTTATAAAGTGCACGGGATAAAAACAAAATCGACCTGTTTCAGGGTTTCTCCATCAAACCGAAGATAACAGAAATATTAATTTTGTTCCAGACATATCTAGGTATGTAATCTTATATTGTTTATTTATCTATAAAATTATGGCAATTTCTGATACTGTAACTGCCAATCAGTGTACATTATACTGAATTAAATGATTGGTTGATAACAATAAGTAAAAAAACTGCGCATTTTGGTAACTCAGGTGTATACTAAATAAATTGATCAGATATTAGAATTATGACTGAAAGAACATAAAAGAGCGATTTAACACAGTACATACTAAGAGCATTGCATAGAAAGTAACCATTTATTTGTTAAATAAATAACTCTAAACAGTTACGTAATGTCAATAAAAGCAAAATACTGGCATTGTTTGAAAATTTGAACGTTAAGAGGGTCATAAAAAAATTGTGAAAAATACCTATGTACACAGAAACCATAAATACACCCATAATAAATGAATATATAAGGCTAACAATTTAACTGCATCCCGCAGATGCATATTTATCTTTAGCAATGCAATCTTTTTAATAATGGTTAGTGGTCTTACCAAATGTTAGAGGAAACTATTGCAAGTGTGAAACAATTAAAGTCGAGTTCTATTTGAAATGTTTTTATATCCAAAACTTTTCGATATTAAAACAAACTATTTATTTCAAAATATATATTAAAATTAACAAAAACTTACTACAACTTTCTTTTATATTTATTTATTTATGTCGAAGCGATGAGTTTCTTGGTCGAAATTGCCTTCTTGCTTCTCCTATACCTCTACGAGGTGGTCGTCGGATATTATAATTCATTTAGTTTGCGCTTTATCGTCGCGTGATGAGTAGCTACGTCACACAATGAGTCACAATAGATATTACTGTATTTGCAAACGCCTAAATTCTAGACAACTATGAATGGAGCACCCTAAGATATGACCTCAGGTAGTCTGTCCTAAAGCGCCCTACACACACGCAGTTTTGCTCGAAGGTCGACCTGCGCAGGTTAGCCTTCGAGCAAATGCGAAATGACTACACATTATTCAGGTAAATCTACAAATTTGCTCAGTTCATCAGTTCAGAGTATTGTGGAATGTCGACGGGAATTAATAACGATTTGTTTCTGATGGCTGTTGTGAGCGCTATTTGTGCGAAGAAAAAAAAAAGGAGAGATGAAGCTCAAAAACAAAAAAACTATTCGTTCCAAATGGGTAAAATCCTGGCTAAATAAACGATCAAATTATTCACACATCAATTTAATGGAAGAATTAAGACTGGAACCCGACGATTTCCGAAATTATTTACGTATGGATGAAACCACTTACGTGGAATTACTAAGTATGGTAACGCCGCTGATTGAGAAGAAAGATACTCGCATGAGAAAAGCCATCAGCAGTCACGAAAGATTGTCTGCGACTTTACGATTTTTGGCCACTGGACGCAGTTTTGAAGATCTCAAGTATACAGCTCTTGTATCGCCTCAAGCGTTAGGAAAAATAATTCCGGAAACTTGTAAAGCTATTTGTAAAGTTCTGCATCAACAATATGTAACAGTAAGTATTTGTTTAAAACATACGTCAAAATATTCAATACCAATGACTATAATTTACAGTTTCCCACGTCTGAAAGGGAGTGGTGGACAATTGCCAATGAGTTTTTTACCAAATGGAATTTTCTCTGTTGCCTGGGAGCAGTTGATGGCAAGCATGTTAGAATAGCTTGCCCACCAAAAAGCGGCTCTTTTTATTACAATTATAAAGGCTACTTTAGTATGGTGTTAATGGCAATTGTTAATGCCAACTATGAATTTATACTTGTTGACATTGGGACAAATGGACGCGTGTCAGATGGTGGAGTCATTGAAAATACTGCGTTTTATGCAAAATTGAAAGCTAATACCCTGAAAATACCTTTACCGACAAAGGCCTACAATACCGCTGAAGAACTACCATTTGTATTCATTGCTGATGAAGCCTTTGCTCTTTTACCTAATTTTATGAAGCCGTTCAATGTCAGTATTTTAAATAATCAAAGGAAAGTATTTAACTGCCGGTTATCTAGGGCAAGAAATGTTGTCGAGAACGCTTTTGGCATTTTGGCAAGCCGTTTTCGCATTTTTTAAACTGAAATCAACCTACAATTACAAAACATTGAACTAGCTGTTCTTGCATGCTGTTCTGTTCATAATTTTTTGCGAAAAAAGCTAAACGATCAATATGTATGCCGAGACGTTAATAGTCTTGATGATGCGATACAAAATATAACAGAAAGAATGAATGCATTTGGCAATCTACAGCGTGGTCCTAACAGAAATCCAGCTGAAGAAGCAAAAAGAATCCGAGAAAGGTTTTCTTCTTATTTTAACAATGAAGGACAATTAACATGGCAACAAAATCGTATAGATGCAAATAATGTTACTCCCTAATAAATATATACTCATATTAGTTAGGTTTTTTTATTATAAACCAAAAGTGTTGTTACATTCTATCAAAAGAAATTTGTGCATAATAATCACGAACATTTTTATTATGCTGCTGCATAGTGTCCAGATTACATACTTCATACTGAGAATTGGGGGGTTGCTGTCTACACGAGGTATTTACAAATGATTCTCTTGTTAGTGTACCCAATTGAGCTTCGAAAAGGACTTCATTAATAAGTCTTTCAGCATAAATTTTCATGGAGGGCTCAATCTTTCGTAGTTTTTCTGCAACATTTTTTCCAATTATGTCATATTCATCCTCGTCCCGTGAAGACTGTAGTTTTTGTCCTACTAGAGAAAGAATTTGGTCACTTTTATCCTCTTCCCTGTAGATTTTGCTTTTTAATCTTCGCCTTTTTTGTGTAGAAACACTGGAACTACCTTCAGAGCACGCCGGCGTCAAAGGCGAACTTGGCACATTTATTTCATCGTGACTATTACTTTCAGTTTTGTCAAGATCACTATTATTATCGTCTTCATTCTAAAAAATAAAACGCCAACATTTAAATAAAATATTTCATAATAATATTATTTGTGATCTTACCTCTTGCAAATAATTTGCTCTGTCATTTCCCACACTGGGTCTCGGTGTTTCTGAATCCTTCAAAAATAGGAGCAATGGATAATACCAGAGATTAGGCCTATAAATCTCATCGAGTCCTGTTCCAGAATGTGTCGAAGACACGACTTTCTTATATTCCTTCCGAAAACAGCTTCTTAGGGAATTAATTTTTTTTACAACATCGTCCTTACTAGTATCTGGATTTACCTGTTTCATATGATCTACTAAAACCTTGTAAGCCTCATCCTTTTTAAATTTATCTGCATACTCTTTTGATTTCACCTTCCACAAACAAGGATTGCTTCGGTATAACTCAATAAACTCTGTCAAAATGTCCTTTTCCGTTTTTCTGGTAGGAGGTTGTTCTTTTTCATGTTCCATTTTACGTTTGTATTATGCTTATGTTTTATGAAAACTCACTAAACAATAACACATTAAACAAAAACCACGAATATAACCTCAAAACTACCATGTAATGTTCTCTATAAGCATGGAGCGTTGGCACGAAATGACAACACACATGGAGACTGACCTGCGCGTTTGCACGAAATATCAGAATTTTCGGATATCTCGCGAGCCGCGCCAGGCACTGAACGCTCCTTCAGTTTTTGCCAACACACACTCACATTTACCTGCGCAAACCGAGGCTCGCAGGCCGACCTTCGAGCAAAAGTGCGTGTGTGTAGGGCGCTTAAAGAGTAGCTTTTTAATTCTTTTTTAATCCCACTTCCCTTCCTATTTTTATTGCTGTAGTTGTTGATTTCTGTTGTGCTCATTTTTAAATACTTTTTATTTGCAATTACTCATTACTTGTTCTACATTTACATCAGATTGCTCTCTTGTCTAATTGCCTTTAAAAAGAGAAATTGTCATAGACTTTCCTTTTTAATTTCGGATCTATCTCTCTCAATCGCAACAAACAACGCGCATGATTTACACATTAGAATTGGTATTTATTCCAATAGCAACATTTGTCTTGGTAATTTGCAATTCTAATGGTTTTAATTCCCACATTTCGTATAAATCATCTGGGTAACTTGTTCTGTAGATCCACACAAACACAGATATATTATTATTACATCATTACTTCACAAAATTGCTTTCTAAACTCGTAATCAGTTATCGTAAACCGTCTTCTTGTTACAGTTTTCGAAACCTGTCTTGGCTTTAGGCGATAAGGGATGAACAGTGCCAGTATCCTAGATAGGATGATAACACACAAATAATTGGGAAATAACACTTAGAATTCGCTCATAAACACTAACATCTAACTACATCCTTCGGTTATCTTCTCGCAATCAAGTCCATAGTTAATTTCCGATCCTTTATGTGTACTTTGGTATCTTCATATGTAATAATTACGAACATATAAATATAATATGTACATTCGTACATATATACATAAATGCATATATGTATATATATATATATATATTAAAATTCTTTCTCGAATATACAAGAAATGTAAATTTAAAGTAAAAAGTTCTACTCCTAATTGTTATAATATTTAATGACACATTTGTGTCGATCTTATTTGTGTAGTGTAATTAAATGCTGTATATGACAAATCTAGATCTTTTTAGTGAAACTACATAGATAATAGCAGCTGTTCTATGCTTATTTCACTTTTACACATTTTGCATGTGTATTTTTTCTATATTTGTCACCGAAACTATATTCTCGATTGTGGAGATAAACGAATCCACAAAAAGTGGAATATAGAATTTTGGGTCCATATTTGTTGAAGAAAGAGTTAGTTCCTGCATTAGCTCAATTATATCTAATTCCAGTAGATCAAGACTTGCCACATCACTCATTATGGTACCAGTAGGATGGATCGCCCGCGCTCTATGTCAGGGTAGTACGCAACTTTTTGGACGAAACAGGGCGTTCGCCGGAGTTAACGCCCTGCGATTACTTTTATGAGGATATCTAAAAAGCAAAGTACACAAAACAAAACCCGGAAATATTGAAGATTTAAACACAAAAATTAGAGAAAAAGTACAGCAAATTACACCACAGATGATTCGCAATGTTCGAAACGAATTGAAAACCGTTTCGCTATCTGCTAGGAAGTTGGTGGAGCTCAGTTTGAACATCTTATCCTCTAAGGTTATTTATTTGGGTTGTTTATTTATGTTAGTAGGAAGATATTGTTTGTCTTTATTAAAAATTCAAACTAATTATGGTGTTTTGACATTGAAAACTATTTTCAAGTTACCCCCCCCCCTATTACGTCGCCACTGGTTGGGGTAGGAAGGTATAATTTATGCCAAATAATGGGGATTCAAGAATAAAAATTGACATATCCAAGGAAAACGGCAAAAAGTAGGCATAACAGTTTAACCAATTTTATTTCTTACATAACATTCGCATTGTTTATACAGGATGTGTTATCTCCGCGGTGAAGGCAGATTGTGACTTTATAAGAAAAGATATTTTCAAGCGGTTTTCCTCCTTAGATGGCCACTTATTAGAAGCACCTTTTAAAATTATTAGGTATTATACAGAGTGTTTCATAATTCGTTGCTGACCATTATTATAGCTTTTTAAATGGAACACCATATATTTTATTACATTTTTGTATTCTCAGAATATTTTTTGTCAAAAAGTAATAAGATTGTATAGGCCTAAAATTTAAGGTTTTCGACCATTTTTATGAAAAATTCAATATTTCTATAAAATTATATTTCTCGAAAACAACGTATTAGATGGGCACAATTTTTGGAAGAGTTGTTTACAATAAAAGATCCTAAAAAAACATTACTGCAATTACTAACTGAATTTGCAGAAAAATAGATTAGAATTACATGACACATTTTTGTCTAAAAGTGATTTCTTTCAAATGGGAAACCTTTATATCCGTTCACTTTTAAATCGCTTACTAAATTTTGCGTTAACATACGTAATACGTTTATTTTGAGAAATTGTCGTTTTTAAAATATTATTTTGCAAACTTTTAGTTTTTTATTTTAATACGGCACTCTTGTACTAAAGAAACGACAAAGAAATTATTTATTAGCCCAATGAGTTTACCAGCAGCTTTAGCCTGACATTGATACTTCCATTACTACTGGTAGTATTGCTAATTCAAGACCAAGGAAACCTATGTAGTGATAAATCATTAAAATCAATTAAGACTCTTATGGCAACAACAGAAAATCCACACGTCAGTACCCCGTTTGCCGGATATTAGCCAAATCGTCGTTACAAGTACCATAAAATGAAACATTTTATCCCTAGTGAATACATTTAATATTGAGTTACGCACCCATCATTTTAAAGCTGGCCAATGAGCAATACCTAAAATGAATGCCGGGGCAATTGTTTTTTATAGTGTGTTACTTGTTGATGAAGCTGGTTTCCATAGGAACGGAATAATTAACAAAAGAAATTTTCGTTACTATTCAAATGAAAACCTTTAACTAATAAATAGATCATCAGGTGGAGTATAAATATATGGGGAGGCATTCTTGGTGATTGGATGATGGGCCCGCATTTCTTTGAAGGTAGTATTAAAGAAGAAGCTTATGAGATCTAATGCTTTTATTGCACCACCTGCGGCAATAACTACCTGGCCGCTCAATACGATTATCTTTTACGCAAACAAACTGCTGAGGTCCGTAATGACAAAATTTAAGTAAATTGTAATTACTGCAATTTAGATGAAATAAAATTTAATTATAATATAAGTGCCAACAGTTGTTAATTTGAATATATACTTATTATATACCTATAGTTAAATAGTCATTAAATTTTAATTTAGATGAAATAAGTGCTTATATTTATTAAAGAAAATTTAAGTAAATACAGTTAGGAGAGTTGGTGTATATTACATCTAATATTGAGGCTATGTATCATTTATTGTTAATCTTTACTTCACGAACATGTGGCGACCTTTTGCTGAAAGTGTTAGTGATGATGATGTGGAGAGTGATAATACTGTTGGAGCACGAGAGAGAAAGCATATATCAGAAGATGCAAAACAGATGATTCTCAATGACTATCATATCCTGATGGAAGAAAATAACGAACTACAAATCCAGAACATTCAACGAACGTCGCAATTAACCAAGACCCCTTTTGGAACAATATATAAGATAATTAAGAATAACGCAGGGCCTCGAAAGCAAGAAGTGACAAAGGAGCACCGAGAAAACTTGAAGAGTATGAAATTGATACTATTAGGCAGCAAGTATACTCCTTCTACAGAGGAAATGTTGTATCTACACTTGACTGCTTACATAAGAGAATCAGTGAGGAGCCTATAAATATTCAGTGTTCTAAAGCAACCTTGTTTTTTTTTTTTAGCGGATGGAAAACCTTTTATAGGTAAAGTGTGGGACTCCGGTAACTCTCAAGAGCCCGTATACCCACTAAAAACCACCCCTTCTGCCCTCGCGCCGACTTGGAACCTCTGTTCGAATCGCATCAGGACGGCGGATGGTCTGTCTACCCATTCGGGTCTATCTGCTCTCTCGGGTCTATCTCTCTCTCTCTCTCTCCGCTTCTCGGAGGTGTCTTTCATCCTTCTCTTTTGTATTCATGACGTCGTTCAGGAAATCGTGGATAGTATTCCATGTGTCTCTGTCTCTTGTCATGAGATTGACAATAGTTTGTGCCAACAGCGTCTGCCCCATGTGAATGTTTGTCCGGACACGTGCGTGATTACATCTCATGCACTCGAAAAGCGTATGCCCAGGCGTGTCAACGCCGTTGCAATATATGCAGATGTCGTCATTGGTTTTTCTATCCTCTTAGTATAGGTTTTAAAAGATCCATGCCCCGTTAGCGTTTGCGCTAGGTGGTAGTCTATCTTTCCATGATTACACCTCAGCCACATATCAATCTGTGGGATCAGTAATTTTGTCCACTGTGCATTACTGTCATTGGCATTCCAACACTCTTTCCATTTTTTAACCGCTTTTTTACGTTCTTCGGTTCTAGTGCCCTTGACATTTCGCCTCTCCTTATACTGTGAATAATACCCTGCTCTTCCGCCAGTAATTCAATAGGAGGAATCCCGGTAATAACTTGTACTCCCTGTGCAGAGACAGTACGATATGCGCCGGCTACTTCCTCTGAGCCTTCGTTAGACACCGTGCGCTTGTTTTACTTGCTAAGCACCTGTACCATATCGGAGCTCCGTACAGTAAAGTCGACTGGACCACATTATATAGCATTAGTTTCTTTTTAAAGCCTGGACCCCTAACGTTTGCCGTTATTCTCATAAGTTGGGCGGTTCTTTCCTCAGCCCTTTGGGTTGACCTTCGTATGTGCGTGCCAAACAAACCCCCATGCTCCATAGTAATTTTCCCGGTAGACAATTGATTTATTCGGTTGTATTTCAATTCCCATAGTTCCAGCTTATTCCTACGCATCCAGCACTCTATCTGTTCAAGGGCTTCATTTCCCTTCCAAACCAAGTTTTGCGGGTACCTGGCAGTTACCACCAAGGCTAGATCGTCAGCATAATCCACAGCAGTTACTCCCTCGCGCAAAGTTTTCGTGAGCACGCCGTCGTAGAAAATATTCCAAAGCGTAGGTCCCAAGATTGAGCCCTGTGGCACCCCCGCAGAGACTTCCAGACATGAGTCGCGATCCACCTGTACCGCTCTGTCTTCCAGATAACTGTCGATCATGTTGACTAAGTACCGCGATACGCTTTTCTTCACCAAAGCTGTAAGAATTATTTCCCAGGCTGCCGTGTTGAAAGCGTTTTTGAAATCCAGCATGATGAGCGCCACACACTTATCGTTTGCTCTTCCCTCAATCAGCTCCATGACCCTTCTCACTGAATCACCTGAATCGTCGACCTGCCCTTGTGAAAACCAAACTGACTTTCGGATAGACCTCAAAGATCGTCCATTTCCTTTTCCAGCCTATGCTTTAGCAAGCCTTCGAATAATTTGCTGTAGGGGTTGAGCAAGCAGATTGGCCTGAATTTTTTTCGTCGGCTTTTCTTTTTGGGATGAGGATCAGTTTGGCAGTGTTCCACCTTCTCGGAAAAATTTGTTGACTGAGGTATTCATTTAGGACATCTAACATCGCAAAAGGTTTGATCTCTTCTATCCACTTTAGAGCTTCCACGGGTATGCTGTCGATCCCCGGTGCCTTTCCAGTATTAAGTTTTCGAAGTGCTTCCGTGTACTCGTCGGCTGTGAAAGGCTCTGGACTTTTCCCTATGGTCAGTTTTGTCCAGGTCTTTGTTTGTTTTAGAAACAGTTCTTCTAATACTTTCAGTTTTTCTTCCACATCTAATTTAAAGGGAACGTACCCTACGAGTTTCCTGGTTGCTATCTGATATGCCTCTCCCCTGACATCTGTCTCTAGATCATTGCACAGGTCTTCCCAGTGTTTGTTTTTGGAGTTGTATATCAGGGCTTTTAGTTTTTTCTTGGATTTCTTATACTCTTTAAGTTTGCTGTTCTCCTCTCTAGTGGTACATCTAGCTATCCTAGTGGCTTCACTTCTGAGCTTGAGGCATTCTTTTCTCTTATTGCTTATATCATCGTTCCACCAAAAGGGAACACGTGAATTCACGATTATAGTCACGCTGGCTTTATACGCTTCCTTTATTATTGCCCCGATATCATGTTGCAATTTCCCTGAAGACCGCCCAATCGCAGACCGGCTTACCCCTGGCTTCTGTCGCTCCTATTACCCTCATCTTTATTTCAAAGCAGATATATTGGTGTTCAGTTGCCGTTTCCTCATCAAGCACCTCCCAGTTGATGATCCCTTTGTGCAGTTCTCTAGTCGAGCATGTTACGTCGATATGGGATCTGGTGTTTCCTCTGACAAAAGTTGTTTTTTTACCATCATTTAATACGGCTAGGTTGAGGGTCGCGAGCCACTCGCTCAAGTACTCGCACCCTCTGTCCTCTTTCGGAGAGCCCCAGAGAGCTGACTTGGCGTTGATATCGCCCATAATTAATTTCTGTCCTCCTCTGACTCCAATGTCTTCGATCATCGTGTCCACCCTCTTTCTGAATTCTTTGAAACTGATGTTTGGACATAGGTAGCGGCAATAGATATGGCACTTTCGCATCTTAATTCTTAGGTATCATATATCGGGATATACATCCAAAACTTGTATGTTTTTGTTAATAAAAAGTATAGCTACAACCTCACTCTTGTCCTTAATCCATTTATTACCCTGTATGATCTTATTTGGTTCACCAACTACTAAAATGTCGACAGTTCTTTTAATGGCTGTGGCATATGCTAAATCGTCAGGTATTCTTGCTCGTCCGAGATTTGTTTGCATGATCTTAATTACCATGGGTCGATATTTTTTCCCTCCTGTCCTTTTGTATTCGACATAAAAAATGCTCGTGACTTATCTTCTATTAGTTTTCTGAAGACTGGGCACTTAGTTTGTTCCGCATGGTGCACCTTCTTTTTGCATACTATGCACATTGGGGTATTTTGCACTCTCTCGCTATATGTACGGGCTTGATGTATTTAGGGCACAAGTCGGATCTATCCGCATTTTCGCATTTGTCTTTTTTTTTATGTACAAACGCTAAAGAAAGCTGATTTTAAGTTTGGCACTATAGATAAACGTCGCACAATTATGGAAAGCACGAGGTTACAGAAACGTCGATATGAATACCTAACGACAATTAGAAGGTATAGACAGGATGGACAATTCATATGTTATTTAGACGAAACGTGGTATGACACCCATGACAAATTTGCAAAGGTTGGTGGATAGTTCAAGTATGTGTCAGTTGGACACGACGGTTTCGAGAGGGAAGAGAATAATTATTCTTTATGTTGGGTCAGAAAAAGGATGGATCGTACAGCCGCTTTTAAAGAATGGTTTTGTAACACTTTGCTGCCAAATTTACCAAAAGATAGTGTGACAGTGATGGTCAATGCTTCGTATCATTCTCGACAGCAAAACAAAGTTCCTACAAAATGTAATAATAAGAATTTTTAGAAGCAAATGATTTATATTTTGATGATCATTATACAAGGAACCAATTAATAGAGGTGATGAAGACAAAATAATATTTAAAGGATTATTATGTGGATAACAGAGCTAAAGAAGCAGGACATACAGTTTTGCGTTTACCACCATACCATTGCATTTTTAATCCCATTGAATTGATATGGGCCCAACAACTGAAGAATACCATAAGACGAACAAATCAAAAATAAATAGGATATGAAATACTTGAATGTGTAACGTACATTAACGGATAATAATTATCACAAATATACACAAATGTCGTGTTCGGTGTCGCGCTTGGATGGCAGATGTCGCTGAGATATTCTCATAGGCACTTCTGCGATTCAACGGACATAAGGCACGGTCTTAGTTGTGGATCATTACCAGCAGTACCACGTACACTGAAGAGGCCTCAAAGGCCGAAACACCGGTGTCTGTGCGTTCGCTGTTGGTAATGACACCTAAGTGTATGCTGTGTATCTCTACACGTACATATATTCATATACGTTTACGTATAAATGGATATATGTATATTTGGAACAAATCAAACATCGAAATTTAGTGAAAGCAGGATACCACACATGAAAAATGCTATGGAACATATAACTACTGTAAATTGGAAAAATGCTGTTAAACACGCATGTACAAAATAGTATCACCTCTGATTATAAATTTGTAATACGAGTCAGACACAGGCATCGATTTGCAAGACGACTCAATCACAGAAGATGATTTATGAAATGCGGTGACACATAAAATTTTCATTGTGTATTACAAACTAATTACCTTTATATATCTATATGTATCCACTACACATGTTGTCACACGATTTGTAATTTTTTCTTTGTATATAAACCCAATGTATAGATATTTTTTAATTATTATATACTTGAAATTAACAGCGTTCTATTATTATTTTATAGGTCCCTAGTTTATAGTAAATACGCCCCCTAGATTCATTCGTTGCAAATAGGTAAACCGCACCCGTTCAATAAGGAGACCAGGTATAATAATTATCGTCACAGAAGGTGGTGGAATAAAATAAAACATTACAGCTATTCAAAGTTATATTCTTATAATTTGAAATAAACTATATATCCGTAGTCAGTTATTACAGTATACAAAGAACACAATCGATTGCAATAAACTTTAAAATTGCTTTTCGAATTATGTGTTCATCGAGGCTCCGACATTTCATTGGTCTCACGTCCGAACAAACAAACAATAAAATCCGCAACTTTATGGGAACTCAACCCTCAATATTTGTGTACAAAGAAACGGGAACGTTGCTGTATTAAAGAGTATAGTGCGATGCAGTATGACGGTTTACAGTAGTCGCACATACATTGTTAGGCGGAAATAGGTCTAATTTCCAAAATATGAAAAGTCCGACGTCTGTAGCATACTAAATTAAACCCGCCCGTCGTGTAACATGTTTGGGTGATGGGACTCACGTACGCTTTGTAAAGGGTGGAACTCGACCTAGATTCTCTGCGGCAGGGATAATTTCGGTGAGCTGCTATACGAAACCTCCGTCTTCTGCACCGAACTAAAGCGTGCTTTGTTGTAACTAGCGGGGACGTAGGCAAATGTTTCAGAATGAATGTTTAACAATGTGATTGGATAACTTAATGTAGTTGTAAATAATAGCAGAACCTGCTGCTAATGGTATCATTTATAAAAGTAAGCAACGCAATTGTGGAGGGATAATTAAGAATTGTTTTGCCAGCGATTTGCGGTAATGGAAACACGTTTCGTCTTTTCAGGAGGGTGGATTAAATTCAACTCGGAAATTTGGGCAGTAAATTAATAGTTTTTCTCGACAATAGAGTGGATGGATTGAAATCATCTGATGCAATGCTTTTATTAGGCGACATTGTGGAGAAAGTCTCACACAAGTTGAATGTAATGAATGGAAGCGAATAAAAGTAAAGAAACTCATCATAATTGATTAGTTTATAAGTAGCAAATTAAAATTTAATATATATAGCGCGGAATCGAGCGAGCCATGACTCATCGCCCACGGGCGCACTATTGAAATGTGTGTATCTATAAAATACAAAATACCTTATTATTTGTTCATTTTCTCTTCTGTAAGACTTGTTCTCTTTGAATTAAGTACATCCTTATAGATAGAAAACGTCCTTTCTACATCGCAACTGGTTATATGTGCGTACTGGATATATTCTTTTATGTCAGCGTATTTAGCATACACAATTGCCGCAATGTTATTAAATCTGGATTTCTATTAAAAACTGCGTCTAACTTTTGCCGAAGGCCACATCCGAAGTCACTTGGAATACTTTTGAAATTATTAATAGCCACATCTAATGTGGTTAATCCATTTTTTAATTTGAGATTCGATTTTCAAAATATGTAATTAGTTTAGGCAAATTTCCAAAGTGTGCCTGAATAACTACTGATTTCTTATTACTTTCTTATACGCAGTATAAGGAAGTATTGTGATGACGAAAATTTTCGACCTCGAGATTTTTGCATATGTCCACGTTTTGAAGTCCCCTGATACCAAAAAAGTGGTTTTTAAAAAATATCTGTGTGTATGTGTGTCTGTCTGCCTGTGACCAGGATAGCGGTAAAACCGCTGTATATATCTATTCCAAATTTTGTATTTACGTGTATAATCTCCCTCTTGAAATCTGATTAGTTTTTCAGTGAAAACGATAGACCGGAAGTAGTAGTTTACTTCAGTGAAAAAATCGAATTTTGCAAATATTTCGTCAATTACTAAGTTTAAACAAATTTATATATAATTCAAATATACTCAAAATTAGATTTGAGACAAACTGTCTTAAAAAAGTTTTTCGAAATTCCAACCGGAAGTAGGTTTTTTGCGAATATCTCGCAAGTCGTGCTTTCTAGGCAAGTACATTACGAGTATAAAAGTATTTAAATTATAATTTTAAACATCTTTTGTATAAAAAAAAATTCAATATTCGGACCGGAAGTACCACTTTTACTCTTACCGAATAGCGATTGTTTGCAAATACGTCGTAAATTATGCATTCTATATATATTTATTAAGAGTACAAAAGTATTTAGAGTTAGATTTGCAATATTCTTTGTATACATGAAATTTCAAAATCCGGACCGGAAGTAGCACTTTCACTGTTAGCGAGAAGCACTTTTTTCGAATATCTTGCAAAGTATGCATTCTATATCGATATATTAAGAGAATGAAAATACTTCGAATAGGATTTTGAATAAGTTTTGTATAAAAAAATTCTTAAAATTGTATAGTTTGAAACGCTCATACGTATAAGAAAGTCGTGTGGTGGCCACACCTCATTTTTTAAATTTGAGATTTGTGTTAGTTCCTTGTACTCAGAAATACTTCGAGCATCGTCATTTAAACATGTAACGAAATTTTGTAAACTATCGAAATTCTCTGCATAAAAACTATTTATGTGTATGTTTTAGCAATGCTAAGTGACGAACGTGCGATATTTTGGCATTCTGTAACGATATTTTACAGACTTTGTAATAAATTTCGGAATTACTGACAATTCATTTTCACATTAGAAAAAGAAACATAAACAACGTTCTAGATCTAAATAAATGATAACTAAAAATGTACGCGTATGTTATTGAAACTAAATAACAGTAAGTATATAATATTACATATTTACATTATTTCTCTTGCGAAATATAAGGTCAATATAATAAATTTTAAAAACCCCTCAGGCTATCTACGCCGATGTAGAATGAATTTTACTCATAAATTCCTTATTTTATGGCAGTTTTTTTGCTCTGATTCTCGGGCTCATGTCGAGCGAAACAGATGTTGCAGTTCGCCCTACGAATTAGTGCTATTCAGATATAATGTAAACAACACACAGTTGTTTACATTATTTCTTTGCTCGGTTGTAGCTCTGTGGTAGTTTAGCTGGCTCGATTCCGCGCTCTATAATAATATAACTTAAATTAATGGGACAAGTAGAATTTGGAGGCGGTTATTAAAAATATAAGGCAAAAGAATGAATTCGGGAAGAATTGTTGCTGTTGAAGTTAATATTTACAAAAAGGACAAAAACAATTGTCTTAAAAACTGTCCGGAATATCCAGTTAATTATTTTTAATTGGTTCAATGTTGTATGTTCTTAGTAATTAATGAAATAAGCTGGGAAAATTGTATTAACTCAAACATATCGAAATTAGATATATCTAATTACATAATATTTTGTATATTTTAGCTCAGACTTTTTTACGTTGCTTTGGGGAGACAGTCTGGAATTAAATTAAATGTTTTCGTTACATAAAAAAAGCCAGTCATATTGCTTTCAATTAAAATTTAAAAAAAAATGTTGTAGGCGGTACACCATTCAATGTTTGTTCAAAAATAAACTTTACAATTAATTTATAGTCTTCATAAATGTACTGTAAAATTTAATAAATATTTATGGGTAAGTGTTATAAATTGTGTATGCAAAAACTATTTGAAATTTGTTAGTCCAGTCAAACTGTGAATCAATCTACATATAATAATTTATTGAAGGGGTGTATTCTGAGCATAATTGTAGTTTTGAGGGGTTCCTCGAGTGTCAGTGGCGCCGCTAACGCGAGTAACGCGTTTAATTCTATATCTCGAGAACAGTTCGGTTTACATAAAGAACTATACAAGACTTTTCTCTTATAAATTCAATTATTTTTTTCTAGCATCGATATTTTCCGAGTTATTTCGTTAGAAATGTCCAAACTTTCCCACTTTCGTCCTTTTTCCCCTCTATCTTCCTAACCATTCACTTTTTTGGAATAACTATTATCAATCTTATAAATCATTTGATTATCTACGTCTTTTGTCTGAATCTCTTTTACTAGTCCGGTCAAAATAGACATTCAACCTAGACAAAACTCCGACAGAGCTAAAAATTTACATAGACCTTTGAATAGTTATTTTAAATCAAATGTGAAAAGTCCCTATCGATCCAACATGTGCTAAAAGTTGTATTCAAGGTTTTGCTGCTACAAACGATCGTTCGCATGTTATGGCAATTTTGAAAACTGCAAACTTGGAATTCTCAGTAATATGCACTCCTTTCCACACCACAACAGCGGTAGAGTACTTGCGCATTCTCTTTTACGTGGTAGCCCCTGTAGGCATAATCCACGGTCTATGTAGACAATGAAAAAGAGATTGTGAAAGTGATAATGAATAAATAATAATTTTTTATTGATTTGGAAAAAACAGTGTTATCAATCTTCGAATTCAATATATTCAGCTTCTTCTTCTTCTTCTTCTTCTGACTGTTGGATTTCTACATATTGCTCTAAGACATCAGCCAGATCTAGTACTTCGTCGTTGATGTCTTAAGCATCATCATCAGGTGTCATATTAGAGCATGAATGACCGTGATAATTGCCACATACTGCAGAACAGAACAAGCCAACTTTTTTGCATCCACAGTTGAAATTGCAATCCTTGGTGCAATTGCAAAAAATCGTATTAAGTAATATTTCTGGAGCAGATGGCAGAAGAGTTTGAATTCGCTCCAGATCGTTATTAATCCTTATCCATCCCCAGTCTTCAGGATTTAGTTTATTAACTAGCCATAACTGAACTTGATAATAGACTCGGTATAAAAGTTGATAAGCAGCAGCAGATGTTGGAGGGAGACAGGACAATTGCACGACTTTATTGTGTCGGATACTTTTTACGCAACTGGAAAATCTATAGCTGTCTAAAGAAGTAGTATTTTTTGTAGCACCATACATCGCAAGCAGGATACGAATTCCGTTTGAGATAATTATATTTGGAGTAGAATCAATTCTTTCAAATGCTGTAGCGCACTGAACTAAATCATAATTCTTTTCGAATAATTTAAATACTCTGGTTTTACCTTTCTTAAAAAATGCAGACGTAGTGTCGCAACCGGTGATTGTATGAAGAAATAGTATATGAGCACGACAATTTGGATATTTGTCGAAACTTTGCAACGAATACATTTCTGATGCCGCTTGTGACTTTCCTGCTTTAAGGAAGTAAATATTATTATTCATTGGAGCCCGTGCAATTAATATTATCAACAAATCGATGTCTTCACCAACAACGATGGTTGTATTCCTATTTGCTTGTTCTATAGCCGTTTCAATGATGAGAACATCAGCATCATTATCAGCTTGTTTTACAGGAATATTCGCATTATTGAATTTTTCAGATAACATTTGAATAAATCGAGTCTTGTTATGAGTATAGACAGAAACTTTTGTTGGCTAGTCGGTACAGTCATATGAACAAATCAAAAAGAATATCCAAAGATGAAGAAGTTTTAGTAGCCCGTCGACGTTGTTCTGCAGCTTTAATATTTTTTTGAAAATCACTATAGCCATCGAATAGGACCATAATGTTGTGGCCGTAATGATTACGGACATAATCAATGTATTTATCAAAAATAACATCGAATGTTTCCTCCTGGTCCCAGACAACACGATGTAAAAGAAAACTTCCATCGATGATATATGTGGCATATGTGTTATTCAAATTAACATTTACAGATTGAAAGCATTTATAAATGGTCGATTTTGTGCTTTACGCATTCCAATTGCTTCAAAAAGTGATAACGGATAAGGAGCTAATTCATATTCAAAGAATTTGTTCATGTTATGCCGATACATTATTCATATTTCTTCTGTTTACGCATATTATGATATGTTTTAAACTTTCAACTTGCAATAACATGCGAACGAATGTTTGAAGCGGAAAAAGTGTTAGATAGGTTCTTGTCGGAAATCGCATGCTCTATAAATTTGATAATAACTACTTTTACAATAAAACTAACCGTTTAAGAGATATTCGCGAAAAACTTGTTTTCATGACCTTTGACCTTGAATAAAAATTTTAGCACATGTTGGATCGATGGGGACTTTTCATATTTTATTTAAAATGACTATTCTAACGTCTGTGTCAATTTTTAGCTCTGTCGGAGTTTTGTCTAGGTTTGGATTTTTTGGTGTCTGGTTTGACCGGACTATACCTACTGACAGTACTTTGGTAGTCATTACTTCTTTCATTGATCGAACCCGCGCTATTGTCACTAGGCGTGTTCACGGGCGCGCCATTGCACATGTTAGGTTAGGTTAGCCGTTATGCTAAAGGGATTCTACTGTTCCTCCCCACAATAACCCAGGGATCTGTGCGCCCTAAAATTCTATTTTTATCCTGAGAGGGGGCTGGAGACAAGTGAAAGTTGAATGCATAGACTGCTGTAGACGCTCAGTACAGATGAATCTCGTCCATCTTCCATATAGGATTAATTTTATGTTATAATTGTCGTATTTCTTATTGATAAATTGTTGAACAATGTTAATTATTAATTTCCTTCCTTTTCTGATCCTTAATCAGATTATTATTTAGTTCAATGTAATAAAGAATACTAAAATCGGAAAAATGTAGGAGTTATTCAATAGATTTACCTTTTCATAAAGGTAGGTTGACAAAAAGTAATCATCGAATACTTTCATATTTTTTTCTCAGTACTGAATACACTGATATTGCGTTGATGGCGCGGAGTTCCATCGATAAACTAAGTAATATGTACCAAAGTATTTTCAATAGGTAAAAAAGTTTCAGACAAAAAACGTAGATAATCAAATTATTTATAAGTTTGATAATAAGGAAGATTCCGAAAAAGTCAACGGTTAGGGTGATAGAGACGAAAAAAATACGAAAGTAGGGAAGTTTGGGCATTTCTAACGAAACAACTCGGAAAATATCGATGTTAGAAAAAATATTTCGAATAAAAAGTTAAGCAATTCAATTTATAAGAGGAAAGGTTTCTATAGTTTTTTGTAAAACGAAACGTTCTCGAGATATATAATTAAACGCGTTACTCGCGATAGCGGCGCCACTGACACTCGGGGAACCCCTCAAATTCAATATATTACACTCTAATATTACGCTATTTTTTGTAGATTTTTCTCTTCTGGGCGAGATTTTTAGTGGACTATGTATACAGTGTGGTGATAAAGTTTGGAATAAAATTCATATTGACACAGCTGGAACCGCTGGAAAAGTGTTAAAACTGGAATGGTCTCACCGTTTTCACCGTGAACCTAGCGAAATTTTTCAAAATTTGTAATTGCCGGTAAAGGTGTCAAACAATGTTCCCACACAATTTCTTGGAAATACGACAGAAATTATTGCTGTTTCAGAGCATCTTTATTTGGTAGTAGCTTGGACCTGGTGCAGAAGAGGCAATAACCCCCTTTAAGGGGGAGTGCTCACTACCTCAATCAGTTTCTTCCAAATTCTGACTTTTTTTTGGAAATATTTAGGCAATTATTTTTTTCAATTACTTAAAAAAATAAAAGAAATATCATAGCATAGTCCTTTTTCCGAAAATATGTGTAGAAAAAAAAACAAATTAGAAAAATATCCGAAAATTAATGATACCACAATAATTTAAAAAATATTCTGACCACGTCCTTGAAATAGTTGAAAAAATATTTTCTTAATTGAACTTGTGGTTTGGAAAATAGAATACATTCTGCAAGACTAATTGTTGGAGAAATGTTAAAGTGAAACGGTTTCGGCTAGCAGACGGAGTTTCGCCAGGCGAGATTTATCAGTTCTGAGTACTCTAACAGAGGTATAAAGATAAGGGTTTTACGATCTCCATTCATTGGGTGTTTAGACCAGATTTAAAATTTCGAATTGTTTCGAGCTTTACTTGATGCAAATACATGATATCCAATTAAATTATAATAAAACAACAATATGAAGTTTTGAGATTTACACTAATTTATTAAAAGACACTATAGCTGTTTCGCTACACAATAGCTTTTTCAAGGGATAACTATAAACTAATATTACATACAAACTTCTACCTTTGTATCAAGTGTTACCCCTATATTGGATTACTGACAAATATTACCGTAATTGCTATTTGTGATCTTTAACAAAACCTAATTACTTACTAGGGAAAACCTTTATTTTTATTGTCTAAACAGGTTTAACAACGGTGACAAATTAGTCTAATTTATCATTTAATAATAATTCTGAATGTTTTAGTTTGTTAATTTAATTTGTTAATAGTTTCTTGCTTTTATTTTCTACATGAAGAATATCAAATTGTAAATTAAATCCGTGGTTGTTTTCTAATAAATGATAAATTAGGCAATGAAAATGTTTTCCCTAAGTGTTTATGGTTACTTTAGTATATTTGTACTTTCCACAAATTAGGTATTGTTAAAGATCACAAACCTTTTGTATAAAGAAAATTTCAAAATTCGGACCGCAAGTAACACTTTTACTCTTACCGAATAGCGACTTTTTGCAAATATGTCGTAAATTATGCATTTGTATATATTTATCAAGAGTAAAAAAGTATTTAGAGTTAGATTTGCAATGTCTTTTGTATAGATGAAATTTCAAAATTCGGACCGGAAGTAGCACTTTTACTCTTAGCGACTAGCACTTTTTTTATAATATATTGCAAATTATGCATCCTATAGAGATTTATTAAGAGAATAGAAGTACTTAAAATAGGATTTTGAATATTTTTTTTTATAAAAAAATTCTTAAAATTTTATAATTTGAAACGCTCACGTATAAGAAAGTCGTGTGGTGGCCACTCCTCATTTTTTATATAATAATTTACATACTAATGACAAGAAATACTTGTGTTTTGCATTGAAACTAGGCTGTGTTATATGTTTGTTATATTACCATATTGCAAACGTAATTTTGTGAATTTATATACATTTTTTTGTTAATTTTTTATACTGGGGTGTCTCCAAAAGGTGCGGAAAAAACGCTACCACACATTTCTGAGGGCAAAATATGACGATCTAACCCAACTTACCTCAGTCCAAAAGTGGATGCTTTCGGAGATACAGAGTGTCAAAAGTTCAATTTGGTTTTAGTTTTTTATAAATAATTTCTGTAATAATTGGTATATTGTCACAATATTTGGGAAGGGGGGGTTTCGTGGGGTACAAAATTTAAATCTGCTCTCATTTTCATTGCAAAATGTAGAGGGCGCCACCTGCGGCATATTGTATCCATTTAAAACGTAATAACTTTTTTGAGACACACTGTATTTAACTTTTAAATAAAAATTCTTATTCTCCAATGTTTTTTACCTAGAAAAGGTATACCTGGTAGGAGTTGATTGGAGCAGCCGTTTATGAGTAATCTGGATATAAAAAATTCATTCCGTATATGGACACATATGCTTCTGTAATTTGGGTGTTATTCTTGTGGCAATTCAATGCAATGGTGCATCCACTTTTGGACTGAGGTAAGTTGGGTTAGATCGCCCTCAGAAATGTGTGGTAGCGTTTTTTCCGTACCTTCTAGAGACAGCCTGTATAATAATTTACATACTAAGGATAAGAGAGATGTTTTCTATTGAAACTAAGCTGTGTTATATTTTTGTTATATTACCTAAATAAATATGTATTACAGATAGAATTTTGTGATTAATTTTTTAAATAATAACTTACTAACGGCAAGAAATATTTCTTGCAATATTTTGGATGAGGAATAATTTTATCAGGTACCTGAAATAGCCTGTATTGTATTGTGTCCCAACATTTTTATAGTTATACAACAGTCCACGTTGATTTGAGTGACACATGTGTAGTATCGATTCAACAAATCAAACGCACGGTACACTCATAAATCAGAGTGCCTATGGGGCTGCAACTTAACATAAATATTTCATCTCTTTCGCCGCACTTGCGATTAGCATGACGGTCCAAAATGTACGTCGGTGTACAAAAATCGTAGAAATACAGGACACGCCTCTTTGAAATCCGAGTTTCTACAATCTGGGAACACAGCCTTAATGTATCTATACATTGTATATCTGTTCTTTTGAAATAATTTAATGACAAAACTCTGCACTTTAGCAAACATATCATCAGAAAATTCTTTTACGCATACTCCGTTTAAATAGTCACTATATTCTAGATATGTTCCCCAAGAAAGTTTTCGCCCATTTCGGTAATTTCACCGGTCGTATCATAACATGTGAGGGCGTGATACGCTGGCAGGTTGTGAATCAATTTTTCGGGTACATTATTTTGTGAACGGGAATGTATCGCAAAGAATCATTTTTTCCTGACTCTTTTTTCGTACTTCTGGAGTGAGATGTTGTCTAAAGTTCTACAAAAATACTAAGACATCAGTATCGTTGCAATCAACAATGCAACTTGAGTAACCTGATCTCTTTGCGGGGAGTTTGTGTAATGAAATTCGTGTATATGCTTCTTCATGATCTGATGTTACTAATTCGGGAGTATTTATGTGAAAGTTGATTCTATAATCTTTAATACACTTTAATTCCCTCACTGTGCGCGTTACCCAAATGTGCACATTCCGATTCTTGACAACAACGGAATTTCAAATTAAAAGGGCGATAACTTCAGTTTCCGAACATTTCAGTCTGTAACACCGAAACACCAACAAAAGTACTTGTAACAACACTCAAAGAAAACTTCAGAAGAAATTAAGCAGTTGATTCGCTCTAAATCTAAAGCAACGAATAACATGAAAGTTGAAACAACTGTTAATAATGAAAGTTACGTCTCTGCTTGTAACCATTCCTATCGTTTTATCTAATGTCGCGACGCTTATGTCGCATCAACCGCATTATTCTCGGTGAAACTGTCAACTTGTCGCCTTTCAAATATGCCACTCTTTAAACACAGCTCATCTGAGTGGATCAGTCATGTGTACGGTTAACAGCTTTTACTATATCATTCTATGTTTCATCCCCACTTCTACTCGTCTTTCGATCTAACACTTGTCGTGTCTGTTACGTGATTTTTTTAAGTTAACTGAATTATACAGTGTTTGGTGCAATAAAGGATGTAGACATCTGAACACACATCGAGTTCTGTCAGCTGATTTTTTTTAAGGTAGGTTCATAAGCTTTTAATTACTAGTAATCTCCCCTACTTCGATGATAATAAACATTAAAACGAGAAAGGTCGGTGATATATAACTTTTATTTACAAAGACAACAAACAGAACATAATTGAAAATTGATCATTTCTTCCTGCCAAAGGCATGTAAACGTAAAACAATAAATAAATATTAAGCGTCAGCTTCTAAACAATATACGACTTTGTAATTTTCATGGAATAACTTTATTATTATTGCGTGTGACTACAGTTTACATGATTAAATTTTGTGCATATAGAACATGAAATGTAGTTCGCCAATTACAACATATCTACAATAAGTGGTTCATGGTATTACAAAACGTGGAAATAAAAAATAATAAAACATATGAATAATTAAAGGCTACGGAATGCCATCTATACTTAAAAGTAACAAAAAATAGCTCACTTTTCTACATAGTCTCCCCCTTTGTTTACATATTTTTCCTACTGAATTAGCAGTTTCTGCATACCATCACTGTAAAAAGAATTGCACACAAACACTTCCACTGTGATACTATCGTTGAAGCGCTGTCTTTCTAAAGCCTCTTTGAGTTGTCCGAACATATAGAAATTGCACGACGAAAGGCCTGGACTCTATGGCAGATGTTCAAGGGTCTCCCAGATCATTTCCTATAATTTCAAACGTGTTTGGTTTGCCGTCTGCGGCCGGGCATTATCCTGTAACAAAATGACATCCTTGACGGCTCCGATAAGCCGCTTTCACTTGATCCAAGAGAGCGCAGTAATATGTTGCCTTAACTGTTCTTTAGCCATAAAGTCCAGCAACAGGACACCTTGTGAATCCCAGAAAACCGTCGTGAGAACCTTTTCAGCTGATAACGGCGTTTTGGCTTTTACTGGTTCCAGCCTCTTTTCTTTTTCGCCATTCTTTGCTCGCACCCAAATCTCGTCACACTTCAAAATGCGTCTAAGAAAAGGGTCTCCAGCAGTTCGATATCGAATGATATTCCTTTGGGAAATGGCGATACAAACGCTTTTCTGTTCTTCTGTAATAAGATGCGGTACCCCAACGAGCCGAAATCTTGCTGAAACCAAGCTCATCGTGAATTATGGAATAGATACTACCAACACTGATGTTAATCTCAGAAGCAATTTCAGTGACGATGAAGCGGTGGTCACCTTCAATAAGGTCACGAACCGCTTGAATGTGTCTGCCGTGAAACTGGTTCTAGGTCGGCGATCGTGAGGTTCATTTTCGGTTTCTCTCGTCCTTCAGAAAATGTTTTGTACCAATAAATCACTGGTGCTTGCGAAAGGGTGTTTTCACCAAACTGTTGACGCAATCTGTGCAAAATTACAGTCGGTCGGACTTCCTCTCTCACCAAAAACTTAATAATGATGCGTTGTGCAACGGATGGGTGTACATCGCCCTGGCTCATTTTTGTTACTACCACATCAACGATTTCAAAACCGCGCAGGCGACAATTCTCTTTTCCCATAGCCGCGTTCCAGAGTTCCCACCGGTACCTAACCGAATTATTCCGCTTCCAAATTTACGGGTTTACAATTCTCGTTTAACTTTGAATATCTGTCGTATATTGGATCGAACATGAAATAGCGGTTCGGTAAAGGATTATTCTATTTCATATTTTAATGGAATTAATCGGCAGATGGTACTGTAACAGTGAGGAATACCTGTTATATGATTAAGTGACAATCATTGGTGGCGGTGTGACAATTAGCATGTGTGATAACCGAGGTTTAAGACTTATATTCATTCGATTGTTTCTGCAAGTTGACAGACATATAAATAAGAGGCAGAGAAAATTTAGGACTTTTTAAAAAGTGAAGCTTCATAAGATGCTAGAGTGAGTTCGATTATTAATTATCGTTGAATTATTATTTCAAGGCATCATATTAATTATGATAAGCAATGCGTCATCTGATGATATTTTCTAATTTTACAAGCGCTATTTGCAATACTTGTATTTTAACCTAAAAAAAAACACACATGATAATTGTTCATTCGACTTCTAGGAAAGAAATCTTATTAAAAGAAAAGGAAATTGCCAGTAGCAATTTATAAGTAACCAGCAAACGAACAACAAGAATAAATTAAGGAACGAGGCTTCTAAAATAAATTGGCCACGCTGTTAGATAAGGCATGCAGACATGCGGTTTTAGCATGGAGTGTACGACAACATCTCTATATGTATGGCAGGCTGCAGAACGCATATGTGTATAATATTAGACAAATCAGCATCGGCATACCACTGCATGTGCAATATGCTAGTGAACTAGAAGTATTGTAATCAGATTATTTGTTCGAAGCCATTATTTATTAGTGCAATAATATCAACTTGTCCAATATCGGCTGCAGTTCTGCTACAGTGTCAAAAGGACTGACAGATATCGATCTACACATTTCATCGTGACATTCATCAGTGCAGATGTTATAAGATAAGTAATTTTAACTGTGGTTTCTGTATCAAATGCAAAAGCTTCAGAATAAATTTATTAATAACACCTCTTAGCTTTGTTGTATACAAAGGCATTGTTGTTATTCGGAGGCATTGTAGTTCATTGTATTTGTGTTAATAGATACGCACATTATACCACCCTATATAGCTTACTTATGAGAGTCGATAGTGAAGTCTCTAACAGCTGTTACAGAGCATATCATGCATATTTAGAATTTTGAGAACTATGTTCATTAAATGACTGCCTTTTGACAGTATACGTTATACAGGGGCTGAGTTTTCATTCATTTATACTTATTTTACTGCTATTTATACATTTAATTGAATCTTGTGAGTTTGATTGCTGTCGCTATAAGACCTATCCCTGTTTTCATGTTTTTATTAAAAAGTATAGGGCGTTCTTGAGACCCACGACCTTTCGCAACGACTAACGAGTTACAGAGGCAACGTTTTTGATTTTTGCTTTAATTATTAAGCGAGTTCAATGACATATTGAAGTGACGTCCCTATCCTAATCAGCCAGTGTGATTAGCGACAGGATTGAGCAAAAAGCAGGCTAGTCGGGAAGACTTCAAGCGCTGGATCAAACAAAAGAGCAGGTATAAAGAAGGCCTCTCGAGCTAATTTTATGTTGAAAAATAATAGTAGTTGTATTTTTACTCGAAAACTTGCATTGTACATGTGATCATCTTGTGTTAATGTATTTCTCGTATACATACATCATATGCATAAGCCATGCTTTTGGTCACCTAGGCATCGTGTCGTCATTCTTCTAGAATAGTAGTTATACAGAAATGACAGTATACATAATATTACAATTTTCATAGTTAGGAAAAGTTATATAATTACTGAGATGTATTCGTATAAAAATATCAAATTTATTCAGGCGAAATTATCATTAGTATTTAATATTAACAATTTCTGCATTTCTGTACAGAGCCAAAGACGAAGAAGCCAGAACGATACTCAGTTGCCATCAGTTATATTAAGAAAAATACTAATGGACTGGAATTGATGAATATACCATTTCATATATAACAAAAATAGTTATTCAATTTAATATGTATTTTAAGCCAAATTATAGACAAGGCTATAGTAAAAATGAGACATATGCACATAACGTAGACAGATCAAGAATCGTTATAATAAAAGTTATGTATTGTATTAGTATTTAATACATTCATAACTTACAACTACATATATAGTAATGGATTTTAGACTTGATAGCATGTTTATTTTTGAATTAAATGAATGATTTTCAAAGTTAGTATATTGTCTAATGAATTTAATTTGAAACTGATATTACAATGACTGATGATGAATTAGAAATCTATATGTTATTGGATAAATATTAGTTTCTAGAAGTGATGAAGTCTTCAGTGTGTTGATATTTCTTATCTGAAAAGAATAAATTGAAGCATATCAATTTTAGTAAATATTGTATTTATATATTAATATTGTAAAATTTGTTCATCAATTAATATCATTTATGAGAGACATTAATTAGCAAATTCTGGTTAATATGAATATAGATATTTAAAAAGTTATGGTAGAATAGTTTGAATTTGGGAAATGTCAATCAAGCTGTCAGTTAAAAATATTTTTTGGATTTGACAATTAATAAGTATTGAAGCTACAAATATATAAAATAAGGTATCTAAAACCTAAATAAGATTTATTATGATGAATATGGTGAGTAAGAAGAAGTATGGAAAACTTTATTATGTTTTAAAATATCTATTTTGAATATTCAAATTGAAGAAAGAATTATTATTGGAGGAGAGTAATTATATTAGGAAATCACTAAGTGAATGAAAATAAATAAGGATTCTAAGAAATAGTTTTTTTAGAGAGAAGATGTGTATTTTTTTTATAAGAGAAATATTGGAAATTCTTTTATAAATTCCTTCTTCAGAAATATGTATATATTATTATTAAAAAAGGTTCTCATAATAATAGAATTGGGAAATAATAAGAATTAGAAGAATATAGCAAAAGCAAAATTTCAAGACAAGAAGCATTGGATTATTTGAAATATAAACTTACATAGGACATTTTGCTCCATTCCATGAGGGTGTTCCTATAGATAGAAGTATTCTGAAGAATTGCTGTATACTATAGGCTGAGACATCGAACCAGTTCCAGTATATTGTTGCCGTTTAAAATAGAATACTGAAGAATCGCAGTCATCAAAAGGATATAATATTATTCCAGTTTCTGGGAATCATCAATTCAAGGTTGCTGTACCAGATAAGGCGATACAGGAGTAGCAGACTAAACGTTCGTTACAAAAGTACTGTCCAGATGAAAACCAAATATTTCCTCTATTAAAATCTACAAAATACAAAATCATAAAGTAAGGTATTTATATTGTAATAATATTTTAAATCAGTTACAGTTCATATTTGCTAATGAACACAAAATAAAAAAACATATCATTTTGTAAACACAACTGTAGGATATGTTTCAATTTTAAACTTTCATTATTAGAAAACATATCAGAATATATCCAATAATATATACACAACTATTGTAATATCAATTATTTACCTTGCAAAAATCAGATTAGCCAGAATTATTACTCGTCTTGTAGAAGAATTTATTGATGGACAAAAAAGTATTTTATCATAAATATGTCATGTTTTAAATTATTAACAAATCCATTATTATGAATTATTTTTGCCTAATTTCATAACATCATAATAAAAGAAGTTATTATCTTGATTTATGGATTATTATTTTTATAAATGCAAGAGATGTTATTGTAGTAAGCCAACATATCAGATTATAACCTAAAAATGAAAGATAAATATGGTCAGAATCAATCATAAATATATTCTTTGGTACCTACTAATGAAGATTGACTCATGCATGTTATTTCAAGGCATTTTCTGTTTTATATTATAACTGAACAACCATATTACACGACTGAGATTAAGAAACTAATTTTTATAAACTAATATAAATGGAAAAGTGAATAATAATAATAATAATATATCTTTATTAGCAATACGCTATTTACATACACTTACATTATTTATGTAAATTTATCTAAAATATATAATAACAGTTGTCTCTTAAATCTATTTATATTACTACAATGTTTCATTTCATACGGCAGGCTGTTAAACATTTTTAGCCCATTAACAAAAACATTATTAGCCGTTGATGACCTATTAACTTTTTCTATAGAAATCATTGATGATTCTTGTATTATATTTGTGTGTGTCATGTATATAAATCAACTTCTGACTAATATACGATGGCGTAACACCTTTTTTAGTCTTGTAAATAAATAGCATAGTTTTGTAGTTTATTCTTTGACGCACATTCATTAATTTCAATGTACTCAGCATTAATGTAACTGGTGTATATTTGTTACACTTTAATAAAATTGTTCTCATATGTTTTGTATTTTTTGCATTTGCTGAGTTTCGTAATTATTTAACTTGAAAAGGATAGTTGAGCAATATTCTATGTGTACGGAAATTAGTGATTTATATATAGACAGTTTAATATATGTAGACATATTTTGACCTATTCTACTTAAATAACCTACTTTTTAAGACATTTAAAATAAAAGTTTGTTTTGAAAAACGGTAAGAAATAATTTATATACATATTATTTTTAAAAACATAAAGAGTTTCATGTTAATGTGGTAGATAAAATACGTAAACTTGGTTTCAAAAATTATTTAATAATATCACTACAATATCGTTTCGCCAAACTTTGGTTTCATCAGGTGATGAGTTACTGAATAAACAAAATTATTACAACGTAATATATAGTGTCACAAAAGCATGGGATATGAGTGGGGGTATTTTATAAACTATAGCATTGTAACAACGGGGAATAATTAAACTGAGTTTGATCGTTTAAAGCACGACCTAATTTACTGTATCTATTAATTTCTAAGGTTTCTAATAAATTAAGTTTCTGTCCTTTGTCTTGTATATGTAAAACTTCGAAATCTCTATTGAATTCGTGTTTTTCATCTATGCAATGCGTTGCGAAAGTAGAGTCCGTTTTTTTACCCATATAACTTTTTTCATGTTCCCCGGTCCTCTGTTCAAAAGTACTGCCTGTCTGACCCACATATACCTTATCACACTCACAAGTCAACATATAGACCCCAGATTTCAACCTTTTATCCGTTTTATCTTTATCATTTCTAATATATTTTTGAACTGAATTATTAGTTTTAAATGCCATTGACTCCTTTTTAACGTTTTTAATTAGTTTACCTATTTTTATTGATGTATGTAATATTATAGGTAAACTAATTAAAAACGTTAAAAATGAGTCAATAGCATTTAAAACTAATAATTCAGTTCAAAAATATATTAGAAACGATAAAGATAAAACGGATAAAAGGTTGAAATCGGGGGTCTATATGTTGACTTGTGAGTGTGATAAGGTATATGTGGGTCAGACAGGCAGTACTTTTGAACAGAGGACCGGGGAACATGAAAAAAGTTATATGGGTAAAAAAACGGACTCTACTTTCGCAACGCATTGTATAGATGAAAAACACGAATTCAATAGAGATTTCGAAGTTTTACATATACAAGACAAAGGACAGAAACTTAATTTATTAGAAACCTTAGAAATTGATAGATACAGTAAATTAGGTCGTGCTTTAAACGATCAGACTCAGTTCAATTACTCCCCGTTGTTACAATGCTATAGTTTATAAAATACCCCCACTCATATCCCATGCTTTTGTGATACTATATATTATGTTGTAATAATTTTGTATATTCAGTAACTCATCACCTGATGAAGCCAAAGTTTGGCGAAACGATATTGTAGTGATATTATTAAATAATTTTTGAAACCAAGTTTACGTATTTTATTTATCCAGTTAAATATGGAGTTTCAACATGTATCAGCCTCATCAATTAACTATTTAATATGGTAGTATTTGTATTTATGTAACACTGTATTACAGTACAAGTATATTTTAGTACCCTATTGGAAGGCAATATAATATTTTAGCTCAATAAACATAGGGTATTATTATTAAAAGATAACGTTTAATATACTTAGTATTGCTGTTTTGAAATACAGCTTCATTTTGGCACGCCAACGTGGTGCATTTGTATTATTATACTAGAACATACAGATAGGTATTGTATGCAGTTTTGCAATACTGCTTCAGTATATAGAACAAAACAGACAATATTCAACCAAAGATTTAAGAAAGAACCTACTCTCACTACTGTCTTTGGTACTGCAATAAAAATGCTTATAGAGATGATAAGGATTTATTGAAGAGCATCGCAGGTAAAATGTAAGTTTGTAAATGTAAGTTTTTATTGTTTTTGTCACTTTCACGAAGCTGTCAGTTTCATGCAGAGGCTTTTCTGATTGGATAATATTTGCACCAACACCAGTTTATATGCCTGAAACTTCAGCAATTTATTAAGCGCAAACACTTGTTTGAATGTTAAATGAATTCTCTGTTTCTTCTTTTCGACAAACATCATCATCATTTATAGTATATTTTAAAACATGACAACTAAGATAATTACTTAAATGTACTATGAAATATGTAATTTTGTGGTTATTCCTACTATTACAATTATATTGTATATTTTAGGTTTGAACTATATGTCATTTACAATTTATGTCTATGTTCTTGTTCGATTGTCATCTGTCTACAACTTATTGAGCGATTAAAGATTTTTAATAACGTTAGCAGAAGTTCTGCTCAAATATACACATTGTGAATTTTCAAAAATTAATAAATTATTTTCATTAAAAAACTGTGTTGAATAAAACACAGAAGCTTTTAAGCATCTAATAGAAGAATACGATTATACGACATTATCGTAGTAGAAATTTACAATGTACATACAGAGCGAGTCATATAAAATTCTCTTTATCCATGTGCACTTTAGAAGAGACAATATATGTCATATTCTTTTTGAAAACCTGCAGAGGAGACACTAGATATTACAAGAGAATAATTCAGCTCTCGGAAGACTATAAAAATGTCAGCTGAACACTATATATTACGACACATATAGCAAGAGTACATTAAAACCAGTGAAGTTTTATAATACATTATATAATGGGCATTATGTGTCATTATGATATAGAACGGCTATCTGGAAAAATGAAGCAGGAATGAAAATTGAAATTTTCAAATATTATTATGGAATGAGAAGGATTCCAGAATGTAAATGTAATTTATATACTATATGTCTTGGGTTCAGAAACGTATTATTATTAGGATTATAATGGGAATTTTAGTTTCTAGAATAATATTCCTTAAATTGAAACTCATAAATAGAAAATAGTAGTAATGAAGCCAACCAATTTAAATTAAATTATGTTTTGTTGATGTTGGAAAATAAATAACTTACTGTGTAGGGCATTAACATCAGGTAATTAGCATAAATAAAAGTAAAATATCAAATAATAATCTAGTTGATCCTTTTTGTATTAAATGAATGAAACTTTGTTTTAATAAAATTAATGTTTTAGATAGAAACGCTTATCTAACACATTTTGTAAATATGTAACGAACTTGAGTCGTTAAGACAGAGAAAATGCTCGTTGTACATTAATTAATTCCAAATATAAAATATTTTTATAATTTAGTGAGGCATTTTCTCGTCCGTTACGTGTTTAAATCATTGTTTGTTCATATTCATTTATTCATTGGTAAATGGTACCAGTAATTTGCTAATTAATTTTATTAATGATAGTTTTTAAAAGAATCTGTATGGGTATAATTTCTATGGAAAATTTTCAGTTTGGATACGTCACGAATGCGGACGTGACAAAATGCAACGCGTCTTCAGATAAATATTAGAGTGTGGGTAATTTTGTCGTGTAAAATATGCCTTTTTTGGATGTGACTTACTCGTCTGGGGGCTATAAAAGCAGAGGCCTTTTTCAGGAAAGGGAGACTCCTATTTGAGATTCCGTCTAGGCTGGTTCATTTAATTTCAAATTCAAATGTCCAGTCTTCTAATTCCCATAATTGGTTTGACTACAGGTCCATACCAATTAATCCGTAAAGTAATTACCCGTCATTAATTTCGTTTACAGCTAACCTAACTACAAGTTCAGGTGCTGCTAAATTGATTACCTGTCATTAATTCCGTTTTGAGCTAACCTAACTACAAGTTCAGGTGCTGCTAAATTAATTACCTGTCATTAATTCCGTTTAGAGCTAACCTAACTACAAGTTCAGGTGCTGCTAAATTAATTACCTGTCATTAATTCCGTTTAGAACTGACCTAACTACAAGTTCAGGTGCTCAATCCGTGCAAATACCGTCTGTTAATAAAGCAAATTACTAAATCCATAATTAACATTCAAATATTCACGTTTAACGGCCAGGTTGTTTAAAAGATTCCGTCTTGCTGGTTTAAAAGTTCTTTTTTTTTTCTCTATCATACGGAGCCCTAATTTATCCAATTAAAAAAAAATAATCATTATTCGTTGCAATAAATTAGTGGGTTAATTGGTCACGAAATAAGGAAAGAGCATTTAATTTCAGTAATTTATCAACACTGCATTTCATGTCAATCAATTATTTGTTTACGTCTTCAAAGTCAACGTGGTCAACTAGATTACCGACCGAAAAACGCATGAACTGTCTATGTGAAGGTTGCAATTAGAACTATACAAAATTTTAATTTATTATCAAAGGAAACATTTTATTAGTTTACGGGATTTTCATGCTTTTGTTCGAGTAAATAATTTTATTGTTTGTTATCATCAAATTTGTATGTGCTGTAATATAAAACGTATCCGTAATTACTTTAACAATGTACACGGCAAATTTCAAGGGCTAATAAAAGCTAAAGCTACGCATTCCCCTTGAAATTGTCATGCTGCCGAGATATTTAGTAATTGTCATACAATTCTGCGATGTATATATAAAACTAATGTGGAATAATAAATTTGATACAACTTGTCTATGCTGTAAATATCTGTGTGTGTAAATAAATGTAAATACACGAAACAAAAACTCTTCATATGTTTATTTTGTCACGATAAATTAATCAAAACGTATAAATACCTTTTAAGAGAATCCATCGACGTTGTCTCCGATTGAGCTACGGTATTGCACATGATTAAAACACTATCATTATCACATTTCACTAATTTAATTAAACAGACGAAGTTTTAATCTCTTCAAAATATAATGTTGCGATTGACAGCTGTTGTTTAGTTCTCACAAACCCCATGCTGCACGCATTTTGTTAAGACGTCCGATTAGCTTTACAGGTGCGTCCTCGAGTTGTAGCGATCTGTCGGGGCTGCATCAAATATAGACGCATTCAGCCAATTTCTTGCAGCGCTCGCGTCTAATAATATTAGTAAATTCACGAATGGGATGAAGCAAAAGGAAAGTATCTGAGCAGAACCGTGGGAATATAGAGCAGTGCACACGAACAACATTATAAATATAAGTACAAAAAATATATATTTTGATTCGTTATCAAAGGAAAGTAAGAGCGTCATTGGATTCATTCACCGGTGCAGATGGACTGAACAAAATATCTTCCTATTATATCGTATGCATTGTGACTAATGTAAATTTCTGGGGTAGGTGTAACTTTAACACCAGATCGACGGATTGGCCATGAATGCATCTCACATACATTCAATAAAATTCCTGGAATTGTTTACATAAATATGTAAAAATATCAGGAATTGTTTTTGCCTAAGGAGTGTCAATACATACATGGCAACAGCATTTCGAACAGCTTTACGATGCCGAAGAAACGCTGAATATAAATGCATACGAAACAGATATGAATGGCACAGTCACTGACGAGGAGATAGAAGCAAAACTCAAGAAATTAAAAACCAGAAAATCACCCGGGCCGGATGGCATCCCCAACGAGCTTTTAAAATATGGAGGCCCCGAACTAACACAGAAACTGTCGCATCTATTTAGCAAAATCTTAGACGAGACGGAAACACCAGACGAATGGCATAATAGCATCGCCATACCCATATTTAAGAAAGGGCTAAAAACCTGTCCACAAAACTATAGAGGAATAACCCTCTTAAATACAGCAATGAAACTATTCACGAGTATTCTCAAGGACAAACTGGAAATGCAAATTAAGATTGCTGAAGAACAACAGGGCTTCACAAAGGGGCGGTCAATAACAGACGCAGTATTGACAATAAAACAAATCAAAGAGAGGGCTATAGAGTACAGTATTCCAGCTTACATTTGCTTCATTGACCTAACAATGGCGTTTAACAGGGTTCGTTTGGGAGACATTCTGCATATATTAATGGAAAATAAGGCAACGGCGAACATAACAAAGATAATCCATAACCTGAATAACAATAACGTAACAAAGGTTAAAGGAGATTAATTCACTGACAACATACCAACAACGGGAGGAATTAGACAGGGTGACAGCCTAAGTTCCTTTTTGTTTAATCTTCTCATTGATAAAATTATAAACAAAGTAACAGATTGTTACGTTGTAAATTTACTTTGTCTATAGTTCGCGGAAGATTGTGTACCTTTTGTCTAAATACGTGGAATTTTGTATAAAGTTCATGACTTTTTGAGCGTACCCTGTATATTGTCTATTTCACCGGTCACTAAGACTGCCTGCAGTATGCTTCCGTGGGTACTAAGCCTACTATTGAGCCCTCACCGCTCTAAATCACATACCGCGAATATGACAGATATATTTTGTGTAAGATCGGGCATTTACACCCTGTTTTTGTGAAAGCCTCTTTATCTGAATAACTAACTTTAATTATCTTAGCTCTAGCTTAATCTAACCTACCTGTAGTTTCGTATTTTACGCATTTGCAATTATTTCTACGCCTTGCTTAAGTATATAAAATATCTTCTTATATATATATTGCGACCGATCCCTGCCTAATACATTCATTGTGGATTCTAGACGCTTCGAAGCGATAGTCAAGTTATTGTGTAACTGTTCCTCAAGTTTTGCGTATTGCCAAACACAGCATCTCGAGCAGGCCCCGAGTTTTATTGTCTTGCCTTTTCCTTCGCAGTCGTCTCTCTAAAAATGTAGGAAGTATTAATTAGGGTAATGCTCGGGACAATAGGGCATACTATTAATTGTTGCCGATCATTTGTGGCTTTCCATCGTTCTTCTAAGTATTAGGAATCTTCTGTGATACATCCTGGGGTTAGGATCGTAATTTTTCTGAAACATAAGTTTATGATCGGTTCTCGTGACCGTCTTCGGCAGCGTTTTGATATTTAAGCTTTGGTATTTCGTTAATTACCTGTAGAAATTCTGTACTCTCTCATAATGGGATAGAAACTGCGTGGAAGATTGTTTGTTTATGTCTTTCAAACTTATCGGTTATGTTCTACAGATCGGTCTGCTCACGGAATGCCAACGTCTCGCATAAATTTTCCCTCGTGCTGTCGGCGCTATAATTTTCTTCGTCCAATTGTCGGTTATTCCGCTTATTCTCGTTTCGCCTAAGTCATGTTCTTGTTTGCGTACAATTATAAGTCACAGTGTTAACCCCTTTTCGGTCAAACTCAAACTTGTGGTTGTAATTTTATTTGAATGTTCCCGATTGTCTGTTTGGAGGTATTTCGCGTCCTTATGTTTTGACAGGGCTGTGCGTGGAATTGAACGCGCATGGGATATGAAAGAGGTTCCCGCTCCCGACGGACACTTGTCGGTCACATATTGCATAAAGAACAGTGAGTGCAAATTGCTTTTCTTCCTTTTGTACTTATGTACATTATCCATGTGGATAGTTTTTCGCGTATGCGGCTTAATCTGGAGAAAGCAGAAATTACCGTACCTTTCTTTGGGATATTAGCGTGAATTTATATCGTCGTACCGTTATCAAAAAAATTCACGTATAGCCACGTGTGTTGGTTTCCTTGTTGTAAATTTTGCACCCTGAGGTGACTTGAAGTCGTTTACCGTGGAATCTCCATTAATTGGGGTAAGTGTTTATATCTCTGCGTTAATTTTCGGGATTTTATCTTTGGGTTTTTTTAAATTTTAATAGGATTCTTTTGTCGGGCGCAAAAGCCCTCAAAAGCCCTCAAAAGCCGTTAGGATTCTTTGACGGTCATTTAGGCCCTCCGAAGTCTTTTCTGTGGTGAAATCGCCCATAACAGTGGATTTTATCCATCATCCAGCCCACCTGTTGAGTGGAATTTTCCAACAAGGGAGTCGCCGCCATCTTGGGCATCTGCAGCGTCCTTCCGACAACCATTTTGCCAGCTAAGGTTGTAATTTTACATTTATATTTTACGTCCGAATTTCGACGACTTTTCGACTGTGAACAAGACTTCAGTCCGCCTAGTTTTGTCCGAGAATTTTTGAGAGGTTTTATTTTAACTATCGCACCTCTTAGACAACTGCGAGGTCACAATTTAATCCTTATTAAATTACCGTTATTATTTTATTAACTTTGTAATAATCAGATTGACCTGAATTTTGGTTTTGTCACTACCTTAATTTCTGTAGCCCTATATTGAGGCAAATATTTAATTAAAATTTAATTCTAGTAGATTCATTATAAGTTCAATTATCCTTTGGATAGATTTTATTTAAATAGTAATTAAACTCAGCGTTTCTCCTCCGATTCAATAGAGGCTTGTTTTATGATGTGTTGCATTTGAAATTTAAGTTTTGAAAATTATTTTGCACGTTTAATTATTGCCGTAAGTTTGTAAATTTTGCCTTTCGAAGATCAATTAATTTACCTGAGCCAGATAAATTCATTCTTGTAGTAGCCAACTTTGGTTCTCGAAGCTCAGGGTTTTCTTGAATTTTTATGTAATCGTTTTCCTAAATTTTACCTTTAGTTTAATTTTTGTCTTTGCTAATCAACAGCCTTCAATTAATTTCATTCAGTTCATGTACGCAAACCGACGTTTTTTTTATATTTAGCGAATTTTCCTCATTTTAGACTAAGACCTTTTACTGATTTATCAATTGTTCTTTTGCGCTTATAAATTTATATGTATACTCACACCTATGTATTGACATTGCCGTTGTGGCATGTATATGAAAACTTTTGTACACCTAATGTAAGGTGAAAGAAACGTTTCGGCAACCGACCAACTCCTGCTGATGCGCAGAGTATATGTTTAATCATTAAGTTTTTTTTTTATTTTTTTTTATACTTACTAAATTTTGCAACTATCACCTAACGCTTGTTCTTTTATTTATCAACTGTCTAATTGCAGTACACTTTATACCAATTTAACTTTACATTCAACGCCAGTTTTTTTAATACCTAATTTTCACAATTTCATATTCATTATAGACAAATATCCATACAACACATCAGTTTAATTAAATTTTGTTACGTTACGAATACCTTTTCTTTTATTTCATTTACCTCTGCATTTCTTAATTTTTATTGTGACAAGCACGCACATAAGATTGGGTGCTTCAAATATACAGGGTGTTCAGTAGGTAACCCGCTGGAGGGACACAGCCAGTGGTAGTTCGAAGGAGGCGCAGGTAGGTTATCTGTAGATAGCATAGTGTCCTGGTGCCCGGACAATCGTCGCAAGCGTCGTTGCCGACCGACGCTCTACTTATAGGTGTTCTCTTTTACCTGAACCGTCACGCCGTCTGCGACAGAGTTAGCTCGGCCCTGCGTTATCCTGTTTAACAACCCCCTATTGCGACTCCCCGTTTCATATCTTAATCAGCCGTTATCTTATTGCGACGTAGATCCGGTAGCAAGATCTTAACCTCGGATACAGGCTGGGCAACAAAAGAATTGGTATGGTGTGTTACGCCGATGATGCGGCAATTATTGCCGAATCAGAAAACGACCTGCAGAGACAACTCTACAGGTTCTTCCAAGTGAGCCGCCAACTCAATATGAACATTTATATCAACAAAACCAAATATATGACAATCACGAAAGATCCGCTCAGATGCAAGCTAGTGGTGGAGGATGATCCCATAGAACAGGTGATGCAATTCAGATATCTGGGCATAGACATATCAAGTACCCACGACCCAGTTAAAGATCTGAGAAGCCAAATTATCAAAGCATCCGCACTATTAGGATGCCTACGAGATATAGTCTGGTCAAACCCGTACATGCGAAAAGATAGCAAAATTAGAATCTACAAGACTTGCATCAGACCGATTATGACGTACGGTATAGAAGTCCGCGAAGACACCAACAAGACGAAACACATGCTGAGGGTCGCCGAAATGAAAACACTGAGAACAATAGTAGGGAAGACAAGAAGAGACAGGGTGAGAAACTCGGATATCAGGGAACAATGCGAGATAGAAGATGTTGTGAGATGGGGAAGACAACGTAAGAGACAGTGGTACAGCCATGTAGGACGGATGGACGAGAACAGACTTCCGAAGATAGTCCTAGAGAACAACCCGCCCGGCCGTAGACCTATCGGAAGGTCACCTAAGAGATGGAGAGATAGCTGGCTATCTACCTCTCAGGAAAAGACGCAGGGGCAACTTCAGAATTAACAGGTCGACAGATCTCTAAGTAGTAGTAGAAGAAGAAGTTTTTGGCTATGCATACGATGCTAAATGTACGTTGAATTATGTCATTTAGTATACTGAAATATGTTCTATAATGCATTATTGCTCATTTTAATAGGTGTTTGTTTTGTTAGTTTTAGTATACACAAACTGCTATTGGATATAGATGTTTATGATAATTGTTTCTACTTACTGTATTTAATAATTTGAAGTAGTTTTCTCTTAGTTTTTGAACACTGTAGCGTAGATTTAAGCATTTGCTTCTATTATTATAACTTGTCAATCATCACGTTATTGTGTTAAAATGTCATGCCAGGGAATGCATTATATAGATATTCATAAAACTGGTTATATATTTTATTTACATTTCCACTATAGAACGAAAATAAAGATTTTATTTAAACTTTTTATGTTAAGGATTATCTTTATAAACCCATGCAGACAAAATTTAGAGAACTTTGCTGAGAGTTTTAAAAGATCCTGCATTAATATATAGCATATACGGGGTCACCCAAAAACTCATTGCATGGTGACATCAAATTTATTACAAATGTGCACATACATTTAACTGTGTATAATAATTTACATATAATAAAATATCAGCGACTGTCCTATGCTTATTTGATTACATTTTCATTTATACATTTTGATTTACATTTTATATTTGTCATTGTTTTCTAATTGACAACCAGTTGTCATTTTGTTATTACTTTTATTTCATTGTATGCCACTACTACCAAGAAGATTTTCAATTTTTCAATAATTTACATATATATGTATTACTTAATTATTAAGAATTAACTGTGCAAACTGGATACGAGAGAGATTGATGATATACAAGATTTCTATTTCTTTAAAACTTGTAATATTTAGGGCAATTAACATGATCATCTCATGATTTTATTGTTCAAAATTATATTACTATTCGGAGATACCTATTTAGACATAATTGTTTTGGGCAAGCACTCGTTTAATAAATCAACTGATGATATATAGAATGAGCACTTGTGCAATCAATAAGCGTGTTATGTGTTCTAAGAATATCTTGACCAAGCGGAAGAACGCATGGATAAGCAATCAATACCAAGGCACTTATATAGTTAAGTGTTTGATCTAGTTTAGGAAAGTAACTGTGCGAATAGGAAATGTGCTTACTGGATTTACAAAAGGGTAGACGTCTAATTTACAACTGTGTTTGAACCAGGAATGAGAAGGTTATCCTAGTTGTATGAATGACTTGGGATAACTGCGCCAAAGCTATTGTTGTATTGTCTAAATTAAACATTTGATACTCACACATCACGTTGATTATACCCTATTTATCGATTTAATGTACCTACTGGTATGTCTATTTACGGTAATTTTGCTAAATTTCATTACTATAATTTATTTGGTATCGAACACGAATTGTATAGGTTTACCCTTCGTCAAGTTCGGAGAACGTATGCGGACGATTTTATACGTGAGAATCTTGAAAAATCATGGAAAATGTTCTCTCTCATGCTTCTACTGCCGTCGAGTAATGTTTAGCTTTTAAATCTTAAGAGAATCGGCGAAATAGCGCTGAGCATGAATAATAATTTGTATTTTAAGATATAAGATTAGTAATAGAATTTATCGCTTTTCGCTGAAAAATATGTGCTAATTTTATGTACCTTTTTGGAAATATACAGAACGCGGAGCACGGGCTAATGTAAATCCGCTCTAATCTATCTTATTTCCCTTTTCGTTTAATATTTTATAAATTTTGCTCGTCTCTAATTTATTCTTACTATTGAGTAATTTCTTTTTAGTAACCGGCTATTAATTTTTTCTTTTTCTTAGCGTATAAATTTATTCTCGTACATCCGGAGTGATAAAGTACTTTAACATCCTCTTCTACTCCAACGTGCAAGCGGGCTGAATTTATAAAAAAGGCCAGTGCTCTTTTACCTTTCTATTCTAGGAAAGGAAAATAATCCTATTTCCAACTATTAAATGGAACCAAATCAGACAGGAGTAAGTACGAGAACCACATGCCACACATTATGTAATTGTTATTTTTCCTTCGTATTAGTCTCGTTGCGTCGAATTTACTTATACATTCTTAAATAAATCAAATTAGTCGTAGCATTTTACTAGACTCAGTTTTGACTTGATTTACTAAAGCATCCTTAGTGTGAAGCTTGTATTCATATTTTTTTCCACCGTCATTTCTAAGATCTGATACTCTCGTTGTTCTCTCCTTGAAACAGGGAAAGCTTTTGAATTAGGACATCTCAAACCTAGGACAATTATCATAATACCGGAAGTCATCGGCTGAGTGGATTTGTAAGGCCCCATTCTCATCTTTGTGGAAAGAACGGAGAGCACATATTTTTTGAATATTGGAAATTGAAATCAAATATTTTGTCATGATTATTTTTTCTTGTTCGATAAATTTGCTAAATTTGTAAAGGCTTGTTTTCTTTGGCTTTGTAACACACAATCCCAGATGGTGTATTGGTTTATCTCTTACGTTTATTTGGTTTTTTTTTTACTTTTTTTGTTTCAAAAGCAACTGGCGCCCTAACTTGTCTCGATTTGCCAAAACTAGTGCCTTTCCAGGTGACCACATTTGTAACAGCTACTACAGTTTCGCCTTAATGATACGATCTTACGATGTGTGTCCTAAAACATCAATCACGTTACCCTTGATGGGACTGTCAACTTTGCGCGGTAAGGGTATGCTACTCGTTGTCCATGGTAGGCCAGATTAGTTATGTGAACGCATAGTACCTCTATTTTTAATCGTCTTTCTACTTAATATTATTATTTGCCTTTGCTGAGTAAAACTTTTAATTAACTGAATTAGAAAATGAAAAAAAAAGATAAAAACATCTCAAAACACATCGGGTTTGGTCAGTCAGATTTTTAAGGTAGGTACATAAGCTTTTAATGACTTATAACCCTCTTACTTGGATAATAATATACATTCGAATAAGAGGGACATTAAAAACAAAATTAAAAATCGATAATTTATTCCTGCAAAAGGCTTGTAAACGTAAATCAATAAATTAAAAAATATTATGTATTAGCTTCTTAACAACTGGACCAATATTCCTAAAAGAAACACAATATGAATTCAAACTTGAAAAATTAATTTTACATTGCAAATGTTTTTACTTCTATAGCAAACAGGTTTTTAAACATATAATTAAATTTACATTTAATTTGTGATAGGTCTGAAGTAAATGCGACAACAGGTTAAACTTCTCCTTTATTTTTAAGGAAACTATTCGTTTTTCCTTCTATTATAAGTAGGCCGCGGACACGAGCGAGCCATGACTCATCGCCCATGGGCGCACTATTGAGATGTGTTTTTAAAGAGGTTTTAATTTTATTTATATAATTGGATAACAAGTGGCTGGTGATCTATAAAATACAAAATACATTATTATTTGTTCATTTTATCTTCTGTAAGACTTGTTCTCTTTGAATTAAGGCTCCGGGCTACCCAAACTATAGGTATGTGCTATTACATGTAAGCGTTTTTTTCTTTTTACTTGCTTATTTGGTAACATGAAGCAATGCACTATTTTTTCTTATATACGTATGAATAAATGCAAGGTATCTATGACGCCCTTTTTTCAAAATAGTTTTTAAATGTGTTTAAAAAAAAATAAAACGTCGAACCATTTTTTTCTTTTTTTTCCCCTTTATTTCTTAACATAGAAGAATATTTTTTTTTGTTTAATAGAGCGTTTGAAACTCTTGCTCGCTATGAGGTCCCTTTTTTTTCAAAATTGATATTTTATATATGTGCGTACTGGAAATATTCTTTTATTTCAGCGTATTTAGCATACACAATTGCCGCAATGTTATTAAATCTGGATTTATATTAAAAACTGCGTTTAACTTTTGCCGAAGGCCACATCCAAAGTCACTTGAAATACTTTTGAAATTATTAATACCCACATCTAATGTGGTTAATCCATCTTTACTTTCTTATACGTAGTATAAGGAAGTATTGTGATGATGAAAATTTTCGACCTCGAGATTTTTGCAGATGTTCACGTTTTGAAGTCCCTGATACCTCTCTCTCTGTGTGTCAGTGTGTATGTGTGTGTGTGTGTGTGTGTGTGTGTGTGTGTGACCACGATAGCGGTCAAACTGCTATAGGTATCAATTCTAAATTTTGTATTTACGTGTATAATCTCCCTCTTGAGATCTGATTAGTTTTTCAGTAAAATCGGTAGACCGGAAGTAGCAGTTTACTTCAGCGAAAAAATCGAATTTTCCCAATATTTAAGTTTAAACAAATTTATAAAGAATTCATATTGCGATAGGGGGGGTATACTAACTATCAATGGGAATGAGACTCTATAATACTCACAAAACTAATTGAATCATAATTTAATTTTAATGGAAATATTGATAAAATGGAATATTCAAAAGGCTATACAAATAAGTTTATGGGTAACAATTATCTGACTGCTCCCTGTAGATGGTAGGTCCAATGAATTTAACGGAATTAACGTGCCTGATTTGATAATATTCTATTTCAAAATCTTTAAATCTTCGCGCTACAATTGGTTTCCTATATTACTAAATTGAGCCAATGAACTTGTCTTAATGGGGTGCGTATTGTTTCCGGCAACTGTAGTGAATTATTCTCCTTTATAATTAGTCTTGTGATCGGTTTGTTAATACTTTCTCAGGGTCGTTGAGGGGGTTCATGTAAGACAAAAATACACTACTAAATCACTCATTTACCTGTACTTTACTTATTTCCTGGAGGTGTTACGTCCACGTCTCGTCTAGCAGGCACCTATGGAAAGAATAAAATGCGCTTCCTTGTGGTAAATAAAAATGGACGAGCAATATCCAGGTCGATGGTGCATGTTTACTACCTCAATAATTAATACAAACACAGGTATATACAACAATTATCTATATTTTCATTTAAACAGGTTAACATTTATATATTTATTTTGTAGATGGAGTGTCTTTAATTCGGGACTAATACAACATTTATAAGGAATATACTCTACATGAGCGAATGATTATACACAGATCCAACATCAATTGTACCAAAGACCACAAAAGTTACAAACAGCTGTCGAGTGTTAAAATGTGAATTGGAAATAGACCGACAATACTGTCCCAAAATAATGTACAATGAACTTATTAAGCTTCAATTACAACTGATTGTAACTGGAGGAACACAAAATTACTGTAAGTAAGAAATTATATTACTTTGCCTGCATTCTAACCCTATTTAGTGCTTGTTATCATGATAGGTTATGTTTGAATTCTTTGAACGTGACTGACTGTTTGTTTGATTAAATAATGCCTTTACTGTCAAGTGAATTAGAAAGCCAAATGATTTGTTTGTTAGTGAAATCAATCCTATTAACTCTAAATACTAATCTGACTTTGACTGAACTGTGATTGACTTTAATTTTAATAATAAACTACAGATTACATATGAGTTGATATAAATACTGTTGTTAGCGTGACACCTTCTTGGAGGTCGTAACTACTTGTAAACTGTTCACAATACCTTCAATTAAAACATATCAAAATGTTCATTAGCTCTATGGAAGGTCCTATGGTGAACTGGATCTTGTATTGTGGCTGGATATCCTCCGAAGAGTCGGCTGGATGCCTCTTCAGGAACGAAGTTCAGGAAACGCCGGTAAATATATCGAAAAACGACGGTGGTGTTGGATATTCTGTATTATGCAGGATCTTAGACTCGGAGATGTTCTTGCGGTCGTCCTTGGTTCCGTATTCGGCGGCGTGTTTGACAGGCCGAATGAATTGTCGAGGGCGTTTGAAAAATACCCGTGCTGGATTTATATACTACTGTGACGTCACTCTGACGCTGGCCCAGTGACCTACTTTTTCTGTCTATCCTCATGCGAAGTATGTATGCCTTATTTATAGGTCAAGGCCGTCTATTGTTTATAATCTCGAACCCAAAGTCGTTGGAGATTATATTTTAATTGTTTATAATAATGTTTGATTAGTTTACAATACTAATTGATGTTATTCTGTAGTTTTTATATTTATAATAATTAAATAAAATATTTTCAGTCTGTAAAAATCTATGAATACTAATTTTTGGAATTTTAATGAGTATGGCATTTTTTAGCGTCGCTTTTCGATAAATTGTACAGTCATGTGCAAAAAAATAATGAAACTTTATAATTTTTGGATTTTATCCAAAAATAAGGATATTTGGACTTTATGTGGACCTGGTTTACATATTAACTTAATTACTAAATACATTCAACTTTATTTCTGTTTTTTATTTGATTAAAATCTGTGCATTAAAAATAAAATGCTTAATGCGGGTTTTTAAATTTTCAATTCAAAGTCAGTTTCCTTTTATAATTTAATATTAATTTATCTTGCTCAATTGGTTATCGAAATTTTATCAAATCATTCACATTTAACAGTTCAAAGGATTATTTTTATATACCCATTTTTGGTATAATTGTAACAACACTTATTCAGTTTTTTACATTTCAAATTAAACATTGGTTTTAGTAGTAATTTCTTGCTAATGGCTTTAGTTTGATAGGGCACTTAATTATGCATGTCCTTCGTATCTGTAATTGGCCCAACATGTTTATATTTAAGGTGTTTTACTAAATTTTAAATATTGATGTTTGACGTTTATTCATGATGGCTACTTGGTCTAAGTTAGAAATGATGCTTTCGATAAGTACTCATTTGTAAGGGTGCAATTCATGACAATTCCTTATCCTAACTGTGCTGTGATATGTGCAGTTTAAGTATTTAACTTCATATATCAGGCAATTACTAAATTTTGTTACGAAATTTACACTTTAAAAGGACATGTGATCTGGGTCTATACGTCATACTTTATGTGATGTTTGTGCTTAAATTAGAGTCGTATAATTATTCATGCCCTGATTCTAATATGTTCTAAATTTGAAACAGGTTGTAGTTTACTTCTGTTCATATGCAAGAATTAGTTTCTTTACTGAATTAAAATGTAATTGGTATAATTATGGATGCTCATTTTTGACATCCATCTTTGTATTTTAATTTGTGTTGTATGAATTCAGATTTATGGTCAACAATGTAACTGTTTGTTAACTAGAATGTGTGGTGGATCCTGTGAACATGATATATTCCTCATTACTCTCATCTACTTAATTAATTCAATACTAAATATAACATTTCCTATAGTACAAGGGCTCGTCCCTAATAATAAATAAAAAAAATTAACATCTGTGTTTTTTAACTTGTAACTAAATAATTATTGAGTGGTATTGAGGAGGCTCAAGACCACCTCAATATATACTTAAAATTAAAATTGAGAATAACTTTATCGAAAATCTGTTTTTTGCCAATATTTCGCAAGTCATGCTTTTTAGACAAGTACGTTACGGGTACAAAAGTATTTACAACATAATATTCAATATCTTTTGTATAACAAAAATTTCTAAATGCAGACCGGAAGTACCACTTTTACTCTTATCGAATAGCGATTTTTTGCAAATATGTCTAAGTTATGCATTCTATATATAATTATCAAGAGTACAAAAGTATTTAGAACTGGATTTGCAATATTTTTTGTATATATGAAATTTCAAAATTCGGACCGGAAGCAGCACTGTTACTCTTGCGAGTAGAACTTTTTTAATAATATCTTGCAAAATATGCATTCTATAGAGATTTATTAAGGGAATAGAAGTACTTAGAATAGGATTTTAAATGATTTTTATATAAAAAACTTTTAAAACTCTATAATTTGAAACGCTCATACGTATAAGAAAGTCGTGTGGTCACCACACCTCATTTTTTAATTTGAGATTCGATTTTCAAAATATGTGATTGGTTTAGGCAAATTTCCAAAGTGTTCCTGAAGGAATAACAACTGATTTTTTAAATTTGGGATGTTCCTTGTACTAAGAAATACTTCGAGCATCGTCATTTAAGCATGTAACGAAATTTTGTAAACTATCGATATTCTCTGCATAAAAACTATTTATGTGTATGTTTTAGCAAAGCAATGTGAGAACCTGCGATATTTTGGCATTCTGTAACGATATTTTACAAACTTTGTAATAAATTTCGGAATCACTGGCAATTCATTTTCATATCAGAAAAAGTAACATAAACAACGTTCTAGATCTAAATAAATGATAACTAAAAATTTACGCGTATTATATGTTATCGAAACTAAATAATAGTAAGTATTTAGATATTTACATTATTTCTCTTGCGAAATATAAGGTAAATATAATAAATTTTAAAAACCTCTCAGGCTACCTACGCCGATGTAGAAAGAATTTTACTCATAAATTCCTTATTTTATAGTCATTTTTTGCTCGCATTCTCGAGCACTTCTCGGGCGTAAACAGATGTTGCAGTTCACCATATGAATTAGTGCTATTCAGTAAGCGTGTGTTGTTTACATTATTTCTTTGCTCCGTTGTAACTTCGTCGTAGTTCAACTCGGTCATGTCCGCGCCCTGATTATAAGCAACCAATATGTAAATTAAATAGAGAATCGTTTCAGTAAGACTTCAATCAATCAAAGATTTAAGGACAGAGTAAATGCGTTATACTAGTTCCATAGTGCTCGGTTAATATTCAAAGGACATAAATTTGATATCTAATCTGAAAAAGATGTCATCAATCGCTTCGTGCGCAGATTGAAGGGGAATTCCCCTGCCGATATACATATGTAGAAACGCCTGATACTTTCCATTTAATAATAAGTACATCTGTCGTAAAGTTTGTCTTGTGTTTGATATAAAGTATTTCTCCTGTCTCCAGGGTAAAGCACTGTGCAAGTTAAAGGTTAAAAGAGTGTGTCAGTTGAATTTAACAAAGCATGAACGGGGCAATTCACGCCCTCTTTATTCTCGGGATTTCTTCGTGTACAAGAGCACGTTGGCTGCACTTTAACAAAGCGAATAGACTGAAAATAAAACATGCCAGAATTTTCAATTATTTCATCATGTTCTATAAATAGATACCGAATAATAATTATATAACTACTTACACAAATTTAATGGAGGATTAAACAAGGCGTTTTGATTGTTTCGTTTATACGTTGCTGTTTGAAGTAGGATAAAGATGAAAAGGAATTATTTTAGTGAATTACGTTGTTATGCAAATATGCTCGTTAAGAATTCATTTTCATCTATAATTGCTATAATTTCCTTCATTATATTTATATACAATAAAAGATAATACAGCGCTTTTCAGTATACTGCAACGTCAGTACAAGTACTCTCCAAAATATTCTCTCAATAGTTATGTATTAAAATTTTAAAAATCACACTATAACAATTTAATTCTAAAGTAGAGTATTAAGTCTATTGTTATTATTATTACTGTTATTAGTTGATAAAAATCAAAAAACATGGATATATTAAATGTCATTACTCTCTGTTTTTTAATTCTGGGAACCACTTTTAAATTTTAGTGCTAAAAGTGGGCAATTCAATTGGTTCTTTTCGAGCTCAAATGACACTCACCTAATTTAATTGGGCTGGATCTAAATTGGGCACTAATCCACCTGAAATTTTAATCTCGTTGTTAATTCGGGCAATAGCTAAAAATGTACTCGTAGAGGGTCTATGTAAACTGGGCACCGTATAAAGCAAACAAAAACAATAATATAAAAATAATGTATTTCAAGTTGAAGAACAGCAAAAAGATATAATATAAAAAATATGTACTCATATGAAAACAATAATAAAAGCAAACAAAAACAATAATATAGAAATAGTGTATATCGCAGCTATTTTCCTACTTCGGAATCTGTGTTTCTAAATTCTGCTGTTAAACCCAAACTTTGGATTTTCCTGAACCACGATTGGTGCAAATGGAAACGACAACCATAGATTTGTGCTGATGGCCATATAGCGCGAACCGCTGTGTGAATGCTTTTCTCAAAATCTACAAACACTAGCTGGTCGTAATATTGTAGAGTGACGTCGAAAGATTTCTTTTGTTAGCATTTCAAATAATGTTGCATACGTTTCACTGCGTTTATCAGGCAACAAACAAAACATCAGTGGAATATAATGTCCATTATTAAGTCCGTGGATTGTAAATAATTGTAAAAAATATTTTGTACAATACGAAAATGTACCGTCCATGTACACTTTACGCATTCCACATAAACTTCTAACATTCGTTTCACAAGAAAACACTATGATATTGCTCACTGGACAGTTTATAAAAACGAAACTTTCATCCTTGCTTGTTTTAACATTAGCAGCTTCCACTATATCATGGACTTCTGTCTTATTTTGTGGTAACGGCCCAGGAAGAAATTTTCTCCTTGCATTGTACTAATTTCTTCGGATATAAGTGAATTCTGTTATCGTAATTGTTTCCGGCAGTTCCTTAGCTAGTTCACGACGACTAATTTTCGCTGGTTTTTCGGAAATATCATCAACGGCTTTACGTTTACACGTATTTGAAGTCACTTTTCGGTTTAATTTACTCTGATTCTGTTCATGATTATGTTCTAGCTGGGTTCTGCTCACTAAATTTTCTGCACCAAGCGTAAACACTTTTGCGTGACAATTTAAGGATTTTTTTGTACAACGCCCCAACACTTCGCCACTCTTCAACACTTTCTGTTTTGAAAAGGTGTACTTGTTAACCACTAGCAAACATTTTCCGTTGTTACTGTCCACGAAAGAGACCTCCATAATTCTTAACAGTGCGCAACAAAACTCGAGACTGAGAAGCGGATCTAATTTCTTACTTTAAGCAAACGCCGCAAACAAGATAGAAATAACTAAATACACAACCTAAATGTTTCCTTATATATAGAATATATTATAGCGGGCAGATACAGTTTCGTCCGATAATCTTCACTTAATCCTTTTCTAATAACGCTAACTACTTTACTATGTTACAGTTTCGTCCGGACCGAATTTATCGGTAATTAGGGGTAGGTACAGTTTCGTCCGATAATCTCCAAGTCATTAATGCTTTTATGGTCCATACAAGTCTTGAATTTTATAATAAAAATATGTTGAACACAAACAAGTAGAATGAATTATATGTTAAAAAAAAAATAAATCAAAATGCAACAATTTATTGAATTACAAAAATATATAAAATTACAAAAGAGAAAACAAAAAAAACTGAAATAATATAATAGATACAATTACATACTACAACCAATATGTTTAAAGAAATACTTAAAAGGAATAATAATGTGAAACTAATTTAATATATTCCAGTGTTGTCAGTTCTTTATTATCATATTGTTCGATTTTCTCTTTGAGAAAATTAACACGTTTGTTTGTGTAGGTGTTAACTTTTCTATGTTTATTTACACTTTGTATTTGTACGTAAATTTCAGCTTGATACTGGCGCAAAACCTCAAGAAAAATGAAGATATTTGGATGATAGAAATTAAAACTCTTATTTAGGTGTGAATGAAAGGATTCGCATGCGTTGGTTGTTCTGGAGCTACTAGCACATTTAGCCGCCCAAATTTCGGGAGGAAATATTGAATCCTCTTCTATATAAGTTTCGATTAGGTACTCTATAAATGCTTGTAGGTTGTCATGTTCTGGTGCTATAGGAAGTAGATCAAATACTAAACAGTCGCCAACGTCCTCTGGTTCTAAGAAAAGCAGACCAAAACAATATCCAATCCATTTGCCAATATCTGTTTTCTCTTTATAATGTTTTGTGAGCCCTAGCTGTTGTATTTTTCGCCACCAAGCTTGGGATATATGAAATCGGCAGCCAACAATTTTAATATTGTCCCACATGGAACTGACAGCTTTATGTATCGACATTTCAAAATCGATAACAACTTCTGCAGGACAAAATTGCAAGGAAAGTTCTTCACATTTTTGACTTACAAATTTTAAACACTGTTTATAAGTTTCTGAACTTTTATCTTTGAGTAAGCAAAACATTAGAGGTACATAGTGCCCGTTATATTGTCCATGGATGGTAAATAACTGTACGAAATGTTTTGAAAAATATTTAAATGTTCCATCCATAAATATTTTTTCGCACTTACACAAATGTTCGAAGTTTGTGTTACAGGAGAATATCACTATGCCATGATTGCTGTCGTTGACAATCAAATATTCTTCTTCTCTGTTCGTACGAATTTTAGGTATCATCAGGTTTTCCAAAGTTTCAAACACTTCTTCTATATTTTTGGGCAAGTTCGGAAATGTCTTTCTTCTTTCACCGTAAATACTTCGTTTAATTGATTTCAAGTCACAAATTGTTAATTCACTATTGTCGCATTTTGTCAACAGCGACTGCACAATTCTTTTAGGTTGCACATTAAGTTCCTCTGTTGCTTTACGTTTCGCTGCCATAACAAGAAATTGCTTTTGTATTGCTGCAGCGTTTAATTCAGGATGCGGATGGTTCAAATTACAACGGGATATCAAATTCTCCTCACCCATAGTGTAAACAGTAGCAGTGCATTTTGGTGTGCGACATCTCCACTTTTTTTCGCCACTTGACAGTTGTTCCGCAAAACAGTATCTGAAGTTGTTCACAAGCAATAATTCTTTGCCGCGCTTACTAACGCTTTTGATCACATTTAAATTTTCCATGTTGGACTTGTAACTTGTAATATTTAACTGAAGTGTAATGGGACAGCCGGTGTAATATATGTATTATTCCCTTAATTAGGGGTGGGGTAGCGATAGGAAATAATGATAGAGTAAGTTTAAAATGGAATATACTTTAAATGGGTCCGTAATGCATAATCTTGTATTTAAGGATTAAAATTTAAGGATTAAAATCAAACTTTCCACAATACTAAGCTTAATCCCCCACTTTACCTGCCGGACGAAAGTGTATATGCTAAATTTGACCCTCAGATAATGGTCAGACGAAACTGTATATTATAATTTATGCAAATCTGCTAATCGGACGAAACTGTAATCGCCGATTATAGCATAATATAATAAAGGCCCGCCCACAATAGATGTACAAATAAAAATACATTTGAAATAATCTATTTGGTCATTAGGAAATTCTTTAATTTATTACTTTAAGCTTTAAAGCGATCATTACCCGAACGGTGCCTAGATTACCTGTAGGATTAAGCAATCCTTTTTGCAGGGCAGGTAAATCCATATACTTGGTGCCCAGTTTACATCCGCCCTTTAATTGACAGTCATTTCTAGTCATTTGATACTCGCATTTTGTATACTTTCCACGCTCTTTTCTACTTTGTTTTCTCTGTTCTTGTATTTATACAACAAAAATAGTTCTTCTTAGAACTCTTAGACAGTTTATCTAGTGTCTACCATAATATATCATGGACCCAATGCATGAGTACAACTAGAAACCTACCTGTTTCTTCACTCGGGAAACGCGGCCGTTTTGGTCACTTGCTCTTATTGAAAAGCAAATAATTCTCAATACTTATAAGAAGCTGAGAATTAAAAATACAAAGAAAGTACAAGGGAAATACCATCGCATATAGTGTCCACAACAGGTAATAATATTATGTTTCTGAAGTTACCCATATTCTATTATGGCAGGTGTTGCAAGAAGTATGGTTTTTAAAGTTATAAAGGAATATAAGTCCGAGAGAGCGGTTACTCAACGCAAACAAAGCTCTGGTAGAAGCTCATTAGTCAACAACTTTCACAAAAATGTAAAAAATACTGTCAGACAAGTAATACACAGCTTTTTTTATAACAATGAATCTCACATACTTAATATATTTTTAACGAAGTTCAAAACCATTCCTATATTCCTCAAATGATCCGTTCATTATTATATCTACTAATGAAAAAGATTAATTTCAAGTAAAATATATTTAATTTTAAGATGAATAGGTATATAAAATATTATTATTATAGGTACATGAAGCGAAGCAGGAAGTGTTTACTGATACAGCGTAGTGAGATAAGTACTTGGAGATATAGATATTTAACAACTATTAGATCATATAGATCCTCACAAACAAGATATTTTACTTAGATGAAGCGTCATGGTTAAATGAAGGGTATCGAATCAAAAGTTTGGGTTGATGATAATGTATGTACATATCCGCAGGCAAGCATTTATAGATGGTATCTTGACAGGTTTGAAAAATCCAACAGGAAAAGGCAAAAGAGTATTATTCTGCACATAGGATCCGAAGATCGGTTTGTTGAAGATGGACTGTTAGTTTTCCAAAGCAAAAGAATTGGCGACTACCATGTGGATATGAATTCTGTTGTATTTGGAAATTAGTTTAGTGCTGTTTTAGAAAAATAACCAGATGATGCCATTATTATTATGGATAACGCACCCTACCATTCTCGCAAAGTTGAAAAGATTCCAAGTACATCATCTAATAAAGAAGGGCATGCAGAATTGGCTACAATCAAATGAAATACCATTGCAACTAGAAATGAGTAAACTAGTTTTAGTGGATTTGACAACATCGCAACAATTTGAACCTTATCTTGTTAATTAAATGTTAACAGCAAAGAAAAAACACGTGTTGAGATTACCACCATACCACTGTGAACTAAACCCCATTGAATTGGTACAGGCCGAAATAAAAAATTATGTTACCGCGAATAATAAAAATTTTGAAATGGCAGAAGTCAAACAATTACTTTTGACTGCATTAGCTAATTTTAATAGTGCTAAATGGAGAAAGTGTATAAAACATGTAATTAAAAAGAAAGAAAAAGTGAGTTTATTAAATGGCTTAATTGACAATATCGTGGAGCCATTAATCATTTCAGCTGCAAGTGATAGTGATAGAGATAGTAACAGCGAATAATAAATTAAACATGTGCATAAGTTGAAGTTTTCTTAGTTAAAATACTGATTAAAGAATGTATAAATATTTTTAAAGTTAGTTGTACATTAGAAAATATAATTTACTTTTTGTGTTATTATTTAGCAATATATTCTTCAGTTCTCTCTGAAAACATGAAAAACTATTAAAATATTAAGTACATCTCTTGTATTATTTTTAGATATCGTGTACAATAAATAACTTTAAAGCAATAATGTCAATTCTAGCAATAGAAAACTCCGTTATCAGACTCCAAACATTCCCAAAGATATGGAAACATGCCAAAGCAATAGTTATACCTAAACCAGGAAAACCAAAAACAATACCAAGCAGCTACAGGCCCATAAGCCTGTTACCATCCATTAGCAAAGTGATAGAAAAAAAATCCTACAGAAGATAAAGTACCACTCTGACAATCAAGATATAATACCAGAAGATCAACATGGGTTTATAGAAGAACATTCAACGATAACACAACTTTCAAGAGTCACTGAGATTATCCAAGAAGGATTCAACAAAAATCAAGTGACAGTAGCTGTATTTCTCGACATAGCAAAGGCATTTGATAAAGTCTGGAGGCAGGGACTCATATATAAAATGATAATACACAATTACCCAACACACATCATAAAAATCACGAACAGTTTTCTCCAAGGACGCTGCTTTCAAGTTAGCATCCAGAACACACTTTCCTCAATAAAACATCCAACAGCGGGAGTCCCCCAGGGCTCATTCCTGTCACCTCACCTATATACAATATTTACAGCCGACATACCAGTATCAAATCCTACAAGATATTTAAATACGGCCACCTTTGCAGATGATACGGCACTGCTCTCACCATCAAGATGTTCGACGAACGCGGTACAGGAACTCCAAACGCACCTAGACAACACGATAAAATGGTTCACACAATGGAGGACAACAATAAACGAAGACAAATCCCAAGCAATAATCTTTCAAAGGAATCGGAAAACAACAGACAACGAAATAACCATCAACAACAACACTATACCATGGAGTAGAGAAATTAAATACCTGGGAATATAGCTGGATATAAAGCTCAATTATAACACACACATAGCAAAAACGATAATCAAAACCAAACAAACAAGATGTCAACTATGGCCTCTTATAGGCAGAAAAAGCCTGCTGAACACGAACAACAAAATTCTACTTTATAAACAAGTATTACGTCCAATATTCACATATGCATGCCCAATATGGGTACATATGTGCAAGACCAACATCAAAAAACTGCAAATAATACAAAACAGCAGTCTTAGAGTGATACTAAATGCTCCATGGTATATGAGAAATAATCAAATAATGAATGAAACAAATACCCCAACCATTATTGACTACATCAAGGAAAGAGCGCTCAGTTTCTATAACCAGATGGCAAACCACTCAAATCAAAATCTTAAAAGAGCACTTGCATATGATGGAAATGAAAATTTCAAACACAAAAGACCTAAAATGGTTCTACTTTAATTCTTAATCAAAATAAAGATAAACACTAGCTAATCAAATTCAACTCCAACATTTCAAGATTCACCGCACTCAGACGAAGAGTAAAAGACTAAATAGTCTAACTCAAAGCCACAATAAAGAAGAAGAAGTAGAATAAACAACTTTCTTGCCCAAAATGCAAATATTGTTGCCATATTTTATTATAAATATTCCAAAGAAACTGCAGAACTTTACTAAAAAATATTTTAATACATACATCTTGATATAAAAATATTGAACAGGTACCGTTGCGGCCAATATAATCTGGGCAGTGATTTGACATTTCATGACTTTTTCATGAAATTTGGTAAATCAGGCTTTGCTACAATCTACGTTACTCTGGATACGCACTTAGGGCATGAGCCATCATGTGATGGTTATCTCAATAATCAATAGTCATTACCTTAAAAAGTGTTGTCTTTTAACTGAAATTAGTTTGGTTTTGACCAACCATATTATTGTTCTTAAATTAAATTGAAAATTTTTATGTTTATTTTAGAAACGAAAAACATAAACAAATGATATAAAAAATTAATATTTTGTAGGAGCTCCATATTTTTCAATAACATTATTTAACCTTCTGGGCATAGATGCTACTAATTCTGCAGTATAATTTGGAGTTAATTCGATCCATGCTTCTTGAATTCTTTCCCATAACTGTTCTACATTTTTACATATTTTCCATGGGGTTCAAGCCCGGGTTACGTGAAGGCCAAGGTAGAACTATGTTGCTGCATCCAGTTTGAGGTCACTCTGGCTGTATGAATGGGGCTATTGTCTTGTTGATATATAAAATTATTTCGGGGAAAGACTGCATTTACTGAGGGCAGCATGATATTTTCCAATATTCCAACATGTGTTATAACTATGGGTCCTTGGGCGCTCATCCAGGCCCAGACATTGACAGAAAAACGACCGCTTGTGTGTGATTTATGGGTATAACGTTCATCAAAGCGAGAGTTCGGAGGTCTATAAACTCTAACGTGTCCGTCAAAACACGATTTAAATACCTTCTCATCTGTGAAAACAACATTCTGACAGAAATTTAACACTTCTAAGGAGTATTCCAAAGCAAAACCTACTCTCTGTTCCTTATTTTGCGGAGTTAGAAAAGGCTTTTTCGCTGCAGAACGACTACGTAGATCAGATCCGTTTTTGATACGACGCCTTGCCGTTCGAACAGATCCTGGAAAGTTTGTTTCAGCCTGTGCGTCTACCGCACAATGGAAGGGATTTTTGCGAATAAAATCAACCAAATGACCATCATCAACCTCCGTTGTAACTCTGGGCCTACCACTACCCAATCTTCTATCAAACGTTTGTCTCTCATCCCATATTCTCTTTATGTGATGCACAGTACTCTTTGGTATTTGGAATCTTAATGTGACTCGACGTTCCGACCACCCCTCTCCCAGTAACGTCACAACCCTAAATTTGTCGGACAAAAATAAATGTGGCATTTTTGTAATTGACGTTTTTCATCAATCAATATGAGAGTATAGTTTTCCAGGCGACTTTTTTTTATGTATCAATTAAAATCCATTTACAGTGGGAAAAACTGCTGCCCAGATAATATTGGCCGCCACCGTACATGTAGTGTAGGTGCATGCATATCATTGCATATACACATAACATAATGTACATAACCTATATCATAAATTTGTCAAAATTTAATATCATCATATATTGCATCGTGTAAATATGGTTCTGCTTTCTGGTCGGCGGAATTAAAAAACACATTATAGATTTTTAATACTCCGTCCATAATAAGCATATTTGTTTTTAAAATCAATTTCAATATTTCTAATTAAAGTTTAATGTAGAGGTAAATGTATTTTAATAAAGACGAAATATGTTAGGTATTACTAATAACATTATTCACCGGTTCCATATTTCCTTCCCTTTGCCAGAATGCGATGATGGACAGAATTAATTTAAAATTCCAGTAAATTAACGGATTACCTGTTGGTCCATCGGAGATTAATCTTACGCGAAGGACGAGGGGATAATTAAATTTGAATTGAATCTTTGCTATCTGGCAGACATGCGAAGAAGTTCAGATAAGATCTCGTTCCATTGTTTCAATTCGTCAATCCCTTAAGTACAGGTTTCCAAAATTAATTTTCACAAATCTTTATTCGAAAAGGATGATATTCAAGTGGAATCTCTGAAAAGATCATTAAATAATACTTTTCCGCTTTCTCTCTCTACCTGCTTTTATCTTTTCCATTGTTATCTATTACCGGAAGTTCAAGTTGACAAATCGATTTGGATAAGTTTTATAATGTCTACAATTATTACTTTAGTCTATTTTAATCGTCTAGAGGAAAGAAAGTGGGTAAATATTTAATTATCAACCGTATTTACTTACATCTACAGGATGTATATTTTCAGCATACGTACAATCAACATTATTTTTCTTTGTGGAATTTTTACCTAGTTACCTTTAATATTTCCCTATAGAATTTATTTTCCACTCTTATGAAACATATATTGTAATATAAAATTTCTCTACACAATTGATTATAGTATTCGCAAGGTTGGAATTTATAATTACACTAGCTATTGGAGAAAATGCCCCGAAGGAAGCACAAGAAAGGTAAATATACTTAACAAAAAGGCTCCGAGTATGAAAAGAAGTGAACAAGCATGAAAAGGTATGCACAAGTGTTATTTTCATCAGTACATTAAGAAGAGAATTTAACTGCTGAATTGTGCTCAGTTTCATAACTTGGAAAAAATATTTTTACCCAACAATGTATATTTCGCAGCCGAGCAAGTTAAAGGAAAAATATTGAACCTGGATTTACTTTAGTCATGCTTTAGTTCTTTATCAATCAGCTTTGGGAGATCTAGAATGCAAAATAAAACTGCTCCAACATATATGTACGCTAAGAGCAGTTTTGTAGATCATATGGCATTTTTAATGTAAGTCAACGAAATGTCTATTGCCTTATTGAAGCAGATTTGAACGCTATTAGGTCCATTGTGCAACCAGTTTGCCAAGAGGTCATTAAGTCGGCAGTAACCAAGAAGAACATCTAGTTAACGGACACTCACCCATCGCCCACTTTGCAATGCATGCATACCTTGCTTCTAGTCTACTTGGTTAAGTTAGTGATAATTGATAATTATAAATCCATATCCAGCACTCTTGACTTATGAGCGGGTGCATTTTTATTTATCTCTTGAACATCACTAGCAGTGATGGGTGAAAGCACAGTCTGCCGCAACTGGTTTGTTGATTACGTAAAAGGTTACAAAATCACATGGTTAGAGGCCACAACTTGGCTGCGGAATATACAATTTTGGGCAAAAATATAATTTCCATGTTATGAGACTATAGCACAATTCAGCAGTTAAATCCACTTCTTCATGTGCTGATGAAAATAACACTTGTACACACCTTTTCGTGCTTGTAAACTTCTGTTTGATACTCGGGGCTTTTTGCTTAAGTATATTCACATTTTCTCTGCCCCATAATCTGCATTTTCTTCATTGGCTAGTACATACTTTTTCAGTGGCAATTAAAGCCTTACCTCAAATGATATTAATATAATGCAAATAATGTCGTGCCATTGATATGAATAATTTAAATGCAGTAATTAATATAACAACTACCGAAATGTCCACAGCTTATTATTTACAACACAGACACTAACTGTTTACTCAATGTAAAAAAGAAGTGACCTCAAAAAAAAAAACATTGATACAAATTTTTATATTAAAAACAAAATAAATTACGCTAGTCAGATTTGAACCACCTACATAAAGTGCATGATATTTGAAAAACTCAAGTTTTATGAAAACTTTCTGGACATTAAGGTTTAAATAAAATCTGATCTAGAAAATATCTTTTATAACGGATTTTTCTTTGTAGAGCTTGAGTCGTGGAATAATTTAGTATTAGACTTCAAAAATTGACGATGCATTATTGCATCAAAGTCGATTTTACACTACTGACGATCCGAAAAATTTGAATAAAACCGCTTCTAATAAAACTATTTCAAAACGGAAAAGCTGTAATTTGTAGGATATGTTGCAATATGACTATGCAAAATTCCAGGCTTCTGTCGTAAAAATTGACGATTTGTTCAAGAGGGTGACCCTTATTTTATACAAATTTTGCAGTTTTTGGCTTTGGTTTCGTGAACCCTAATTTGACTCACATCCTAGACTCGCCCCAGTAGCGATTAAAAAAATGAGGTGTGGCCACCACACGACTTTCTTATACGTATGAAAGTGTTACTTCCGGTCCGAATTTTGAAATTTCATTTATACAAAAAATATTCCAAATCTAACTCTAAATACTTTTGTACTCTTCATAAATATATATAGAATGCATAATTTACGACATATTTGCAAAAAATCGCTATTCGATAAGAGTAAAAGTGGTACTTCCGGTCTGAATTTTGAAATTTTCTTTATACAAAAGATATTTAAAAGTACATTCTAAATACTTTTATACTCGTAATGTACCTGCCTAGAAAGCATGACTTGCGAGATATTCGCAAAAAACTGATTTTCGATAATAGTAAAAGACCTACTTCCGGTAGGAATTTCGAAAAACTTTATTAAAAAATTTTTTCTCAAATTTAATTTTGAGTACATTTGAATCCTTTATAAATTTGTTTAAACTTAGTAATTGACGAAATATTTGCAAAATTCGATTTTTTCACTGAAGTAAACTACTACTTCCGGTCTGGCGATTTTGCTCAAAATCTAATCAGTTCTCAAGAGGGAGATTATATTCGTAAATACAAAAGTTGGAATTGATATCTACAGCGGTTTGACCGCTATCGTGGTCACACACACACACACAGAGAGAGAGAGAGAGAGAGAGAGAGAGAGAGAGAGAGAGAGACATTTTTTAAAAACAACTTTTTTGGTATCAGGGGACCTCAAAACGTGGACATCTGCAAAAATCTCGAGGTCGAAAATTTTCATCATCACAATACTTCCTTATACTACGTATAAGAAAGTAAACAGAGTTCAAATAAATCAGCCTAGTCGTTCCTGAGAAACATATGGGTAGACACCCCCTCTCATGTTAAACTAGAGTGTCAAGTATGTTAGATGTAGTTCTGTAGCGCTACCTCTAATATACTGATTTCTCTAATTAAACTTGTTTCGTTATTAAAAAAAAATATTTTTTTAATTATTTCGACAATTTATTTTATAATGTAATTTTATTTCTCTTCCTAGGATTTTTTCTGTTGATAGATTATATACATGATAGCTATATTAATTACATTTTTTTGATATATTTTTTCATTGATTTGTAAATTTTTAAGCTTTGTTTGTAAAACATGCGATTCCCGTTTTGTTAAGATTTGCAAAATTTCTGTAGCTAGTTTACTTTTCTATAGTTCTCTCATATTTTTAATATTCATATTCTTCAAAGTCAATTTCACTGTTTGAATCACAGTCTTCATTATCAATTCGTTCACTGATTATTACTTAAGAAACTAAACTTGGAGTCTGTGGCGTGAAACTACACAAAAACACTAAAACACCTTACCACACTAAAGCACAAAAATGGCTAAATACGTATTTCAACAACTAAGTTGTCATCATCAGTAGCACTGATTAAAAATCGCGCTGTCTACACACCGTAGCGTACAGAACAACACTGTTCTGTTGTTGTTAGTGTTTTTGTGTGATTATTACTTGCACTTTTAAATTAGGACTTTTGATTAAGGCATTGCCATCATTTGACGCAAAGTTTTCTATATCTGAACTATGTGTAGAGAAAAGCAGACCTAGTGGAGATTTCGTCTTCTTCATTAAAATCCAATTCTTGTTGGTTGTTTTCCAAAAATCCTGCGTTTGAAAACATTTAGAAATTGTAGATTGCAAAACTTTTCTTCCAGGCTGCTGGTATCCAAATCACATCACAGGTTCAGTTAATGTATTTTTCTGTATCTCTTAAAAGAACTTTCACCAACTTTTTATTTGTGAATGCCAGAAGTCGTTTGGCTGGGAATGAGCGAAGTCATTATATCTCTTGTCATCTATACCTCCTTATGAAGCCACCCATTCTAGCGGTAGCTTATCGGTCGGAGATCCTTTAGAACAATAAAGGTATTTGATTTTTCCAATGACTAACGGATTTTCCTTGTCATCTTCCATATTTGCGCAAAATAGAATTGTTAAACTTTGTTTTGCAACCTTAACCAGTACAAAATATAAGCAAGTAATAACAAATAAAACAGTTGGTATTGTTTCACAAATATATATAATTAAACACTCCATGTAATTTCCCCTTGCAGCATCGGCAGGAGTTCTAGAGAAACTAAAGTAAAATTTAATATACTGTAACTACCTACTTCAAACAAAAATGTAAATACAATATGGGCTACCTAAAATTCACAAAGAAGAAATACCTTTACGCCCGGTGGTTAGTTATGTCCAAGCTCCATCTTATAATATTTGTAAATTGGTTAATGAAATTTTACCCGAACTAATTGAATTTAATACTAAATATACCCTTAAAAATAGCCTAGACTTAAGGGTCTCTATCAGTACCGAAAATGTATACGCGAAAGCACCATTTCTTTTCGCGTAAATAACATCTTCATTTTCAATTCTACAGTGAGATCCATATTTCTATAGGATAACAAAGTTGTTTTCTAGGTCTGACTAAATTAATTATTTCTAAATTTTGATCCTCACACTTTTTATGGTTGAATAATTGAAAAATTGTAAACAGGTTTTTCTCTAAGACTATACATTTGATATTCTTCATATTTACACCAAAATGACGAGCATGCTGCGAGCTGGGGCGAACCAGATTTATTATTTTAATAAATGTTTTAATAAAAGTCTAATACTCTGTTTTAAAAAAAATAACATGCAACCAACATAACTTTTGCATCGAAAAAGTTTTTTTTGAAACGTGATTTATGAGCCCTCATAATTTCTCTTGCCCCCCTGAAGAGAAGTCGGACTCGCTAATCCATCAAGCAGGTACCGACACGCCAATTCGTCTGTCGATTTTACCTACAAATAGGTACCTACTTAGGCAACCTATTATTAAATTTTAGTAAATGATATTTAATGAACCCAAATGAATCTGAGGTCATTTGTTGCTTGTAATTTGTTTTTATTATTTTCAACTTCTATATTTAAAAAGGATACAATTTAATAGAATGTTATTAAGTACTTTATAAATATTTATTATTATAAATTTATTTAATGTAAAAAAACTAAATTACGGGCTTAGTACGTACGTGATTAATTTACTAGTTGTACAGTCAAACAGAAATTATTTTATGATGGTAATTGTTCACTGATTAAAGAAAAATAGCATATTATTCGGAATATGAAACGTATCTGTCACAATTTCCCAAATTGTTCTTGGAATTTCTCACTAATTGGTCGGACCAAAATAACCTGCCCAGGGAGCAAGTTATTTTGGTCCGACCAATTAGTGAGCTAGTTAAAGGATTATTACATATTTAGACATAACAGTTGTTCATTAGAGTTGGAGGTACAATAGAAATATGCTTTGTTTGTTTTTATTTCAACTTAATATGTATGCGTCCATAGTGATTATAAGTTGACTTGAAGTAGCGTTCTAAAAATGGGTATTCATGGCAAGAATATGATTTCTGGAATTAATCGCCGGAAACGCATAAAAAGAAGAATGAAAACATTGCGTAATATATTTTTTTCTATTTAACTGACAATATGGTAGCAAGCACCAAACAAACCACCTTCGTTATCAAAATCCATAATGTAATAGTTGTTGTACGTTAATGTTAGTATTGTGATCAACGAATAAAATTTTCGATTTCTGAAGTTTACAAAAATTGGGATGGCACGTCAACTGCCATGGAGTCTCAGATTATTTTAGAAGGCTTTCTATCTTCTGTTGACATGCACGACTTAAAATACAAGAAAATGATAAGAGATAAAGATAGTAATAATGTATATAGTAAAATAAAAATACCAAGCCATATGGACAAAATTTATATGTAGAAAAAATTGAATACAGAAACCATATTTTACGCAATTATTGCATTAAAATCAAATAATTTGCTAAATGTATCAAACTCAGTCCTAAAATACGGTGTTTGTTTCACCATTTTTTGCGGTTTCGTGCAGCAATAATTGGTTCTGTAAAATTCAGAAAAAAAGAGTCTTCTGGTGAAAAAATATGCGATTTGAAAAATGACATTTTGAATGGATCAAAATATGTTTTTGGTTGCAATGATCAATGTCCGGCATATTTCTGTAATGGTCCAAAAACTGACGAAGAAAATTTATGGATAGAATTTAGAAATAGTGATGTCTTCTCCGGCTTATTACACGATGTTGACACGAATATGGCAAAATGTTATAACAGTATTGTTAACAAAATGATTGGACGAAAAAGAGTAAATTTTTCTAAAGGGGGATTTTACCAAAATAGAACACTTGCAGGTGTCGCAAATTTTAACAATAATCGTCCAATTTTCTATGAAAAAAATTGGTAAAATTGGAAACTTTACGGAAAATTTTTGTTTGAAAAGTAAGCGTACTAAAAAAAGCAGTTTACCCAAAAAGAACATTATTTACCAAGCTGATAGCAATTACGGCCCACCTATAGTTGACGATTTAAGTGTAGGTGAATTTCAAAGCATTAAAAAAGAGTTTTTGATTAATATTGAAAATGCCAATTGTGAAATAATTAAAGTAAATACTGGGGGACAATCTTTAAATCCAAAATAGCTGCAAGAACGTATTGCCGTGACCCCTATATTGGTTAGGCATTATAAAATAACTAGATATTTATGTAATAGAATAAGTAAATAATTTTTAGTAGTAAGTATAATTATGGAAAAATGTACCATGAGTTGCATAACCGCAACGGCGTAACATTATGATGATAGGTATATGAAAATTAAAATTGTAATAAAAATTATATGAAAGGTATAAAAATAAACACGAAAATAAAATTCATGTATTCTATATTTATAGAAAGGAGGAGCACAAGATGCATTTTCAGTACACAAAGGCCGAACCAGATTTTTTGCATTGTGTAAGAGTGGCACTAAATATATTAAGAAGTAAACCACTATTCAAGTTTAATAATGTCTTAAAAATAAATAACAGAGAGAGAGTGATGATGAAAGATGGAACAGTGAAAAGAGTTAGTCATTTGAATGCTGTAAAATTGTATGAGAAGGGTGAAATTAGACATTCACGACATGAAAACATCTTTCATCATGAATAGACGTAATAAATAAAATAAGTTTATAAAAGATTGTTATCTGTTAGACATTCTATGGTTACACTTAACAATACTATAAATACCTGACACTTATATCTAAGAATAATTTAAAAAAAAGAATATGTAAAAAGGGTTTTTTATTCGACACGATATAATATAGCAAAAACTTCAGTAATAGCAGGTTAGATCCAGTTTAATCCAGAAAAATTCCAGAAATAACAGGTTAAAATTGGTTTAACCTGAATAAATCTACAAAGAAAAAAACAATGTTAAATGTTGTTAACAGCTGCATACAATTTAACCGACACGAAGACGAAAGAAGATGGTTTGAAGACAGGAATAGAGCTGTCAAGGTCTAGGTTCCTGACAAAGTAATTATAAAAGGAAGTATTCCAGTCGTATGCAATGTCTTTCCTGTTATTTCTAAAGGAGATGTCTGCAAAAGAAAAATACGGATAGTATTAAACAATGGAAGAAGGAAGTATTTAAACAATGATGAAAAAGGCATTAAATTTATTTACAAATACAATGAGGGATGGCGTTAATAGAGGAAGAATATACCTACCCAAGGCAAGAAATCGCGAATGTGCATAGACATTAACAATAATAAACAATTTGAGTGCGTGTATTTTTGTGTGATTTAGAACTGTCAAAAACAATATAGGTATAGTTCAACCAGGGAAAAAACTTGAAGAAATCAAATACGAGCAGGACAATGCCAACCCAAACATTAGTGCGTGAATTGTGGCGCTGCAGACGGAGAATGGTTTTTTCAATGACCGAGAACTGATAAAAAGCCGCGAACGACGGTGGAGAAAGAAGAAGCGGTCGATCTTTGAAATTGTTCGAACGGGAAAATTTTGTTTCATGATTGCAGGCGTATAGATACACTGCATAAGATCATTTTTAGTTAAATGTATTAAGTAACTTCAATTTCAATAAGAAGTTTATTAGATTATAATTGATTCATTGTAATTTTGTTTAATTTCATTATTTTATTTTTACTATCAAAATGGTAGATAGAAATCAAGAAGAATTTGATGAAATGTATGAACATTATAAGTAAGTTTTCTTAAAATAAATTATGCTAAAGATGCTATGTGAAAATATTCATCTTTAGCAAAGCGTTAAAACTTATTAATATATTGAATAAGAATATTATCTTCTTTGCTATAAGTAGATTAATGTAACAAATCATGGGAGTATTGTTAATGATGTAAAAGGGCATTAATGGCACAACGTGGGAATGTTTGCTAGTAATGTTAGCCATACATTATTAACAAGTTATTAAATAAAATTTTAATAGGGATTTCAAACATATTTAGATACGTAAAGGTAGGAGCATTTTTGGTGGACAATAGCCAATTTGTGGTATGTACAACGTGTAAATATTTGCATATGATGATTGGTGAGACAGTCTTATCAAGGTGCTTTCTGCTCTGCGAGATTTTGTACCTTCAGAGGCATTTCGTGAGAATGAATGTCTTTGTTGAAGCGAAATTCAGCGTCGTATAAGAAAATTTTTATTTCTTTGAAACTACACAATGTTAAAATTTGAATATAGCAAAGACTGATATTTATTTTGAATCTATATGGTATATATAAAGTAATGTGTTTTGCGTATTTATAATGCAATGTGTTTTCGTATTTATAAAATACACATTTTTTTCTGCTTGTAATTGGAAAGTAAAAAGGACAATTTCTTTTTACAGCCACATGTGGCAAGAGAATTACTTCACCGATATTGTTATAAGATATTAAGTTGAATATAAATATTTTATGAGATTTAGTTTTTTATTATTAACCTTATCCTATTGAATTTTTAAATACGAAATGTTGTCGAAAAATAAAGGAAAGATCACTGCTAGAACCTACAAGAATAATACGAATGTTAATAGGGATTGAATTTATAAATTTAATGAAGAAGTTTTTTTTACATGTCAACGCAATCTTTGCATTTGTTGTATATTATGCTGCTTTGTATTATCGTAGTTTTTATTAGGTTATGCTGGTACAAGATTACCATATTTTAATTTGAAAGCAAAGCTATAGCAGTATGTATCAATTAACTACCAGCAATTTTGGAAAAATTTGCAAGCTTCGACCAACCACCTCGACTGCATTGACCGTGAAATATTTAATTTATAGTATAAATATTAAAGGGAGCGCACCATTACAACATGGCATTGTCCATGAAGCAATAGCTCGAGGACTTTTTGAAAATATGTATAATTTACACGTGAAAGAATGTGACATGTTTATTCATCCACAATATAAATTTTTGGCTGTCTCTCCAGATGGTCTTATCGATCATTTTGGAAATAAAATGTCCATACGCAGCCCGAAATGTGGACGTAGAAAATGCAGTAAAAAACAACATAGTTGGTTACTCTTACATCGAAAATAATAATGTTACACTAAAAAAAATCATAGTTATATGTACCAAATTTAAGGTCTCTTGGATATAACAAATCGGAAATGTTGCTATTTTTTTATTTATACATTTAAGGACTGCCATTACGAAGTTATTGTAAGAAATAAGCAATTTTGGGAAGATCAAATGGTCAGTAAACTGGAAAAGTTTTATTTTTCTGCATATTTATCTGAGTTATTAGATTCAATATCCAATAGAAACATGTCTTTAAGAGACATTAAATGTAAAGATTTATAACTGATAGTCGTTTATAATAATTAGAGGTGAATATGCAATTTTATTTTATCGTCAATGATAAATTGAACACTTATAAAATGCAGAATAATGTACCTCTACGTTGTTTATTTTATTTGTAATGGCTATATTTTTTTTATAATGTGTTTTATTGAAATTGTTTGTATCTGATAACAATTATTCTATTCTGTCTTTCTTTAGTTTTGATGTGATTCTTTTATTATGCATTTTATTAAAACTGTATTGACTAAAGAAAATACAAGTTCATATTTTTGTAGCTTTATTCTCGCTCTTCCAGTCTATGAAACAAACTTTATCTAGGTAAATTTTACCATTTACTAAAATATTAAACACAGGCTTCAGAGGGACCCTCTGTAAAGTGTAATAACCGTAGATTTATGGGTCATTGCCCGGATAAATCTTTGGAAATAGAGGAAATGCTGAATTTATGTTTGGATCAAAATTATTTCCAGTTTAGAGACAACTTTTATAAACCGACCAATGGCCTTCCGATGGGCTCCCCCTTGTCACCATTACTAGAAGACATTTTCATGGACTATTTCGAAGTAAACTTGTTTGATAAATACAGGACAAATACGTCACCGGTATCAGCATGGTTTAGGTATGTGGATGATATTTTCTGTTTGTAGTCAGGTTCGGATAGCCAGCTAGATAACTTTTTAGTTCAACTTAATAAAATTAATAATAACATACAGTTCCCTATAGAGAAAGAAGCACCTGATCGATCTTTAAATTTCCTTGAATTAAAAATCCAGATTAGTAACAACAAGTTAGGTTACAGCGTTTTTAGAAAACCCACCTTTTGCGATACGTTGATACCAAATACTTCCAATCATCCCACTAACGTAAAACATGCTGTGTTTAATTCAATTCAAAGGTTCTTAGAACATATGCGAGCCGTTAAATTAAATTATGAAAATTCTAGTGTAGCGAATCATGTTTTAGAAACGGGACATCATTTTTCAATAGACAACTTAGAAGTACTGTGTAGTTCAAATAAAAGTAAAAAATGTTCTAGAAGAGTAGGGTACTTATGCCGATTCTGGACCCACCACCCCCCACTCCTACTACCCCCCCCCTCCCCCCCTCCCCGCTAGATAGGTAGAACCCTCTACCAACCCAACTGATGTGGCGCCCCCTCGCGGTCGCCAACCCAACTAAAAATTGCAGATTTCATCATTACCAACCCAACTAAAAATTGCAGATTTCATCATTACCAACCCAACTAAAATTGCAGATTTCATCATTACCAACCCAATGTGGCCCCCCCTCGCGGCCTCCAACCCAACTAAAAATTGCAGATTTCATCATTACCAACCCAACTAAAAATTGCAGATTTCATCATTACCAACCCAACTAAAAATTGCAGATTTCATCATTACCAACCCAATGTGGCGCCCTCTGACGGCCACTAACCAAACTAAGAAATGACAGATTTCATCATTACCAACCCAATGTGACGCCCTCTCACAGCCACTAACCAAGAAATGGCATCTCTCATGATTGCCATAATGTAGCATCCTCTCACGGTCGCTAGCCAAACTAAGGTGACGTCAGACAAATGGCGGACCATCAAGATGGTCTTTGCTTCTAGAGAATTCCTGAATAAATTACCAGGCTTGCTATCGCGCTTCTCAATGTACTTCAAACAGGTCTAAACATGTTCCAGCGGAAACCTCAACGGCTGTCTGCTTCTGTGATAGCCGCATGCATGAAATGTATATCTCACTTATAAAATAAAATAAAACAAACAATGTATTTATTATTATTAATTAACAATATGACCAAATTTCATACCCTCAAGATGGTCGATAAAAATATAAACTTTATATCTAAGATCGGCATACCATTTCAAAATTATAAAATAAATATACAGTATGCTTCTGTGATAGCCGCACGCTTGAAATGCATATCTTACTTATAAAATAAAATAAAACAAACAATGTATTTATTATTATTAATTAACAATATAACCAAGTTTCATACCCTCAAGATGGTCGATAAAAATATAAACTTTATATCTAAGATCGGCATACCATTTCAAAATTATAAAATAAATATACAGTATGCTACTGGACGAGATAGCAACCAAGTATGAATATACAGGACGTTTCAAAGGTAGGATAGAATAGCAAGATGGCCGCCAAAAATCTAATAAACTAAGGTGACGTCAGGCATCCAATCTATCAAAACCATGCACTCAAACTCCTATGAAACATCATCTCAAAACCATCGCTAGAATCAGCTCACGTCATGAAGCAGTTCTGAAACCCCTATATTAAAACCACACATTCAAACCACTATCAAATCCCTCTTTTCTCAAAAAGCCATCCAACCATCCATCAATCCATCCATCCATCCATACATCCATCAATCCATCCATCCAACCATCAATCCATCCATCCATCCATCCATCCATACATCCATCCATCCATCCATCCAACCATCCATCCTCAAAACAATACTTTCAAGTCCATTAATCCATCCATCCATCTGGACGAGATAGCAACCAAGTATAAATATACAGGACATTTCAAAGGTAGGGATTTTTAGAAAAGCAAGATGGCGAATCCAAGATGGCCGCCAAAAATCTAATAAACTAAGGTGTCGTCAGGCATCCAATCTATCAAAACCATGCACTCAAACTCCTATGAAACATCATTTCAAAACCATCGCTAGAATCAGCTCACGTCATGAAGCGGTTCTGAAACCCCTATATTAAAACCACACATTCAAACCACTATCAAATCCCTCTTTTCTCAAAAAGCCATCCAACCATCCATCAATCCATCCATCCATCCATCCATCCATCCATACATCCATACATCCATCCATCCATCCATCCATCCATCCATCAATCCATCCATCCATCCATACATCCATCCAACCATCCATCCAACCATCCATCCATCCAACCATCCATTAATCCATCCATCCATCTGGACGAGATAGCAACCAAGTATGAATATACAGGACGTTTCAAAGGTAGGGATTTTTAGAAAAGCAAGATGGCGAATCCAAGATGGCCGCCAAAAATCTAATAAACTAAGGTGTCGTCAGGCATCCAATCTATCAAAACCATGCACTCAAACTCCTATGAAACATCATTTCAAAACCATCGCTAGAATCAGCTCACGTCATGAAGCGGTTCTGAAACCCCTATATTAAAACCACACATTCAAACCACTATCAAATCCCTCTTTTCTCAAAAAGCCATCCAACCATCCATCAATCCATCCATCCATCCATCCATCCATCCATACATCCATCCATCCATCCATCCAACAATCAATCCATCCATCCATCCATCCATACATCCATCCATCCATCCATACATCCATACATCCATCCATCCATCCATCCAACAATCAATCCATCCATCCATCCATCCATCCATCCATCCATCCAACCATCCATCCATGCATCTAACCATCCATCCATCCATCCATCCATCTGGATAACATAGCAACCAAATATTAATATACAGAACATTTCAAAGGTAGGGATTTTTAGAAAAGTAAGATAGCGAATCCAAGATGGCCGCCAAAAATCTAATAAACTAAGGTGACGTCAGGCGAAATGGCCGACTATCAATATGATCGATCAAAATATAAACTCAACTTCTAGAAAATACCCAACTCCATATCACGCATCACAACAACAACCACCACCACAACCACCCAACATAGTTTCAAACGCCACAACACCAGACCAACTTAAGAAGATACATCTAGGTCAATCCCCAACACAACATACTTTCAAACGCCACCACCGCGGATTTACATCTAAGATCGGCATACTTTGTCAAAATCATAAAATAAATATATAGTATGGTACTGGATAACATAGCAACCAAACATGAATATACAGGACATTTCAAAAGTAAGACTTTTAGAAAAGTAAAATAATGAGCCCATATTTTAAGAAAACAATTTATTAAAAATAAAACAACTACACACATCAAACAAACCTCAACCATACTTTCAATTTCACAAATATCAAAATTTAAACAAAACAATCAAATGCAAAGGCAAGGAATGTTCTCGAGATGACCCATATAGTGCAATATAACAATGCAGTAAAACGATAGAGGTGAGATACATGGTCTATCAAAAATTTTTATTACCCACTTTTTTTCAGCAATCAAAACTTTTTTGACAAAACACTATACATATGAAAATAGACATAACATTAAATATTTCCATTTTAGAGATACCCCAGTTTAATCTCAATTTTAAATAACATAAATTCTTAAATTGATTTAGTTAACTTTCTTATAATATTTAAAAAAAGGTTGAAAAAGAAAACATACTAAGTCCCACAACAGATAAAATATGTACTATCTTTTTACACTTCATGTTTAGTACTATCATTAGAAGAAATATGCTTGAGGTACAGCTTTTAATATGAAATTTAGAGGTTTTTATGCAAAATACATAGTTTATCACTAATAAAACTAATTTTGAAACACATTGTCCACATAGCAAATACCACTTCCTGTACATTTTAAAAAATAACAATTTTTATATATCATAAAAGAACCAAACAAAAACTAATATAAAGACAGCATTAACGTTCTAACCAAAAGATTTACAAAAATATTAAATATATACTTGTTCTAAAAATGCTTCTATCTCTCTTTTACAGTTTATGTTTGTACAGCAGCGAATGTATTACATTTCCTTTGAAATTACATAAAAATCCATGCAATACACTTAAAACATTTGAAAAATCATGTTTGGTAAGCCCACTATATATCAATATTTAAGACAAAAAATTATTATTAATTTTCCATCTACAGATACCCCTGCTTAATATCAATTTGAATTAACATAAATTCATAAAATGAGTCTATCTTTTACAGTTCGTGGGTTGTACTATCATTAGAAGAAATATGATTGACGAGCGGCTTTTAATATGAAATTTAGAGGTTTTTACACAAAAACATAGTTTATGCCTAATAAAAACTAATTTTGAAACACATTGTACACATAGCAAATACCACTTCCTATACATTTAAAAAATAACAATGTTTATACATCATAAAAGAACGAAACAAAAAAAAACTAATATAAAGACAGCATTAACGTTCTAACCGAATTCGAGCCATACTTTCCCATGTTTTGTGAGCTGTTGCATTGTCCTGTTGGAAATACCCATGTAAAAGTTCGTCATCATGAAGATTTTGTAAAAACGGTTCAAGTAAATTATTTCGATATCTCTCAGCATTTATCGATCCTTCAAAAAACACAGGTCCAAATATACACCTTCTAGAAACCGCTAGCCAAACACCAATTTTCTGCGGATGGAGAGGTGATTGAATAAACTCATGAGGATTCTCCGAAGACCAAATACGCATATTTTGTTTGTTTATATAGCCGGATAGGTGAAACCATTCTTTTTGTATATATTTGTAGAGTAAAAGCAGCATTCGATCGACTAAGAAATAGTAGCACTTAAAACATTTGAAAAATCATGTTTGGTAAGCCTACTATTTAAGACAAAAATTATTATTTATTACCATTTACAACAGATAGCCCACTATTTATCAATATTTAAGGGCAAAAAATTATTATTAATTTCCCCATTTACAACAGATTTCCTTGTTTAATCTCAATTTTTGAATAACATAAATTCTTAAATTGATTTAGTTAACTTTCTTATAATATTTAAAAAAGGGCGGGAAAGAAAACATACTAAGTCTCACAACGGATAAAATATATGCTATCTTTTACAGTTCATGTTTCTGTACTATCATTACAAGAAATAAGCCTCGCGATTAGCTTTTAATCTGAAATTTAGATGCTTCATAAAACCACCTCAGAGACACTAAAAAAGTATGATTTTCAGCTCAACCAACCATTCAAAAAGTTGATACATCAAATTCATGAATATTAATATCACTCTACACTCTTAATAAAAAATTTAGCAGAAGTCTCACATTAAATGAATACAAAATTTATATATGCACTACATTAAATGAAGATTGAATTTTATACACTGCTTATATCACCAGAAATTTTGTTACAAGATTATATGATTAGATAGACTCATGACTAAGCCTAAACGGACACCAGGCTTTCAATATGTAGTAAAGTTTTTTTCTTCATACATTTAATATAAACTAATGATCTATCTTTAGAAAGCATCCACAGGTCCATTAGAACTTGTGGGTGGTGCAACATCTACTTTAACCCTCTTCTTAGGCGGTCCGGCAACATGCTCACATGTATCCACACCCTCCCTACAAATACCGCAAACAAAATTGCGGTGGAGAGTATTCACATGTCGCTCCATGCTATCACGCCGGGTGAAGGATTTTCCGCAAATGATGTAATTCATTCTATGAAAAACAAATTAAAAATAATTAATATAATAAATTTAAGAGAATAAAAAGCTATTGAAACCTAATTTTTAATATATCGAAATTGCTAATTTATTTGACTGATCCGAGTATATTTAACTAAAAAATACCTGTATTATTCAGAATTTATTTAAATTATTAAAAAAAATCTCTTTAAAGAACCATATAAAATAATTAACTTAATTATATAAATTTACATTAAAAACAATTTAAAGAAAGCACTAAATGCAAAAAATACTTGTATTATACAAAATTTATTTAAATTATTGAAAAAATCTTTTTAAAGAACCGTATAAAATAATCAACTTAATTATATAAATTTACACGCTTAAACGTTAAAAACAATATAAAGAAGCTACTAAATGCATATAAAATACTTTGAGGCACCCTGGATTAATTGTATATAAAAATAATATTCAATAAAATATTCAATAAAATTAGCACCATTAAATTATTAAGAATAGCCTTATAATTGAAAAACAATTTTTAAAAAGTCCTATAAAATTTTAGAGTGGTAGAAAAACTATGATCCGCGTATATTTAACTAAAAATACCTGTATTATTGAGAATTTATTGATAAAACCTTATAAAATAATCAATTTAATAATATAAATTTACGCACCTAAAAATTTAAAAAAAAGAAAAAAAAAAGAAAACAATATAAAGAAGCTACTAAATACAAATAAAATACTTGAAACATATCCTGGATTAATTGTATATAAAAATAATATTCAATAAAATATTAATAAAATTTACGCCATTAAATTATTAAAAATAGTCTAATTGAAAAAACAATTTTTAAAAAGCCCTATGAAATTTTAGAGTGGTAGAAAAACTAATGAAAAATATTGCAAGTTAATATTATATAAATTAGGGCTTCTAAATACCTTATAGTAAACACAAACAAGCACTAAAAACGATGTTGACTGTTTAAAGACACTGGTTATAATAAAATTAAATATGCCGATCTACATATATATAGATACACATCTGTTTTTTCCCGCGCATACATATATATACATATATACGTATGCGACCAGAGGTAATTTAGCGCTGTAAAATGCCTTTCTCACGGTGGTCCGGCTACAATAGGCCCTTTTTTCACACACACACACACACACACAAAAAAAAAAAAAAAAAAGGCCTGATACCAAGAATTTACCTACACGTATATATATATATATATATGTATATGTATGTATGTGAACGGAGATAATTAGTAGCGGCCACATTCCATTCTCACGGGTGACTGTGTGTTCTAAAGCATCTGTTTAATTTTTAGCGTCGCATACCTGCATTCAATGAGGGTTTCGAGTCCGGGAATTTCGTCTTTCTACCTGTACAGATAGATCTGTCTTTATATAAAATTCGTATATATTAACTATGATTTTAGTTTTAAAATAAAAAATAATAAGAAGGTTAAAATAATTCGTTATTTTGTAGATAGTTGCATAGAGCTAAAACATTATTTTGCATGCATATACATTCTCCAGTAGTTTTATTATTATGATAAAAACAATGATTGACATTTTTAATAAGCTTTGGTACATCATTAAAATATTCCAGTAAATTAAATGCTAATGATGTAAAAATACCTAAAAATATTTCGTAAAACAAGAGTATTTTAGTTAAATATACGGAGATCCATATGAAAAACTACGAAAGTTATATTAATGTTAAATATTAAATAATTTAATTAAATGAAAACACATCGTTTCACAAAAATTATGTTTTATTAAACACAAGATGTACATTTCATTTACCATAACAGTACATTATAAACCTTTCTTAATATTGATGATACAGGATCAGTTAAATTAGTATAGTTGTTAAGAAATTGGAGGAGCATTTGATAGTATTTTCTTCATAAAAGTAGTATGTATTATAATATAAGATAGTGTTATAAACTATACAATAAATATTATTCAGTATTGGAATACACAATGAATAACACAAATTTGAGTAGAGAAAGATAAATATTTCTAATTGCACATGTGTGAATTTGAATTTATCGGGAATATACAGAGTAATTATTTACATCTGATGGTGAAACATGGTCGCGTATTTTATATCATTCAGTAATTTAATTTGCTCTATAGCTAGACAATGAGGTGGATGCTAAGCATTAATTTGTACACACGTAATGTTATGATCGTCAGTGTAACATATATATTCAAGTCTAACACAAACTTTTTGATTTATTGAAACCCCAATAGAAATTATCACTATTTCGAGAAGAATAGTCATGTACCTGTACATATTCAAAGCCGCTGAAGTATGAGTACATTAACAGCTGTATACGCGTGTCTTTATCATCCACTTTAATGTGTTACTGTAATTCCAGTTACTTTTTTTATTTATACGTACATATATTGTGAATTATTACACTAATTATAAATCAAAATTAATTATAGATAGACAAACATTATACAGGTATATTGCAAACATGTAATGCTAAGATAATCAGAGTGATATATACATACATGTGAAGAAATTTATAGTTTATTCAATCTCTTATTAAAAGAGTTATTAATATTTTTCAAATGAATACCTGGCAGTGGTGGAAAACTGTTGAAATTTGGATAGATTAATAGTTACATATGCGAGCTTCAGAATAGCTTCTGAACATGTTGGGGAGAGGTTTAAACTGCTTTCTATTCAACATGAACTCCGGTGAACTTGTTAAAAAAACCGGTTCTGTATCGGTTCAGTTTGACAGGAGCGGGTTTTAGAATACTAAGTCATGAATGGCACACCAAAGATAGGTATTTTTTTTATTAAACTGTATTATCACACCCTCTTCCGAAGCCGATGCGTCACCATTTATCTTAGGGCTATAGCTGGATCAGCAAGAATTGCAGAACCAGCACCAGCCCTAAGATAATTGGTGAAGCATCGGCATCGGAAGAGGGTGTGATAATACAGTTTAATAAAAAAATACCTATCTGTGGTGCGCCATTCATGACTTAGAATTCTAAAAGCCGCTCCTGTCAAACTGAACCGATACAGAACCGGTTTTTTTAACAAGTTCACCGGAGTTCATGTTGAATAGAAAGCAGTTTAAACCTCTCCCCAACATGTTCAGAAGCTATTCTGAAGCTCGCATATGTAACTATTAATCTATCCAAATTTCAACAGTTTTCCACCACTGCCAGGTATTCATTTGAAAAATATTAATAACTCTTTTAATAAGAGATTGAATAAACTATAAATTTCTTCACATGTATGTATATATCACTCTGATTATCTTAGCATTACATGTTTGCAATATACCTGTATAATGTTTGTCTATCTATAATTAATTTTGATTTATAATTAGTGTAATAATTCACAATATATGTACGTATAAATAAAAAAAGTAACTGGAATTACAGTAACACATTAAAGTGGATGATAAAGACACGCGTATACAGCTGTTAATGTACTCATACTTCAGCGGCTTTGAATATGTACAGGTACATGACTATTCTTCTCGAAATAGTGATAATTTCTATTGGGGTTTCAATAAATCAAAAAGTTTGTGTTAGACTTGAATATATATGTTACACTGACGATCATAACATTACGTGTGTACAAATTAATGCTTAGCATCCACCTCATTGTCTAGCTATAGAGCAAATTAAATTACTGAATGATATAAAATACGCGACCATGTTTCACCATCAGATGTAAATAATTACTCTGTATATTCCCGATAAATTCAAATTCACACATGTGCAATTAGAAATATTTATCTTTCTCTACTCAAATTTGTGTTATTCATTGTGTATTCCAATACTGAATAATATTTATTGTATAGTTTATAACACTATCTTATATTATAATACATACTACTTTTATGAAGAAAATACTATCAAATGCTCCTCCAATTTCTTAACAACTATACTAATTTAACTGATCCTGTATCATCAATATTAAGAAAGGTTTATAATGTACTGTTATGGTAAATGAAATGTACATCTTGTGTTTAATAAAACATAATTTTTGTGAAACGATGTGTTTTCATTTAATTAAATTATTTAATATTTAACATTAATATAACTTTCGTAGTTTTTCATATGGATCTCCGTATATTTAACTAAAATACTCTTGTTTTACGAAATATTTTTAGGTATTTTTACATCATTAGCATTTAATTTACTGGAATATTTTAATGATGTACCAAAGCTTATTAAAAATGTCAATCATTGTTTTTATCATAATAATAAAACTACTGGAGAATGTATATGCATGCAAAATAATGTTTTAGCTCTATGCAACTATCTACAAAATAACGAATTATTTTAACCTTCTTATTATTTTTTATTTTAAAACTAAAATCATAGTTAATATATACGAATTTTATATAAAGACAGATCTATCTGTACAGGTAGAAAGACGAAATTCCCGGACTCGAAACCCTCATTGAATGCAGGTATGCGACGCTAAAAATTAAACAGATGCTTTAGAACACACAGTCACCCGTGAGAATGGAATGTGGCCGCTACTAATTATCTCCGTTCACATACATACATATACATATATATATATATATATATATATATATATGTATATGTATGTATGTTTTTCTAAGAAAGAATTAAGATCTAAATAAGTGAATTCCTTTAATTTAAAGACACTGGTTATAATAAAATTAAATATGAAAAAATAAAATTAAATATGAAAAAACAGATGTGTATCTATATATATGTAGATCGGCATATTTAATTTTATTATAACCAGTGTCTTTAAATTAAAGGAATTCACTTATTTAGATCTTAATTCTTTCTTAGAAGGTTTAGATATTTCATTAACTTCAACGTTCTTCCAATATAAAGATAAGTACTATAAACAAATATATGGATGTGCTATGGGTGCTCCAATATCAAGTGTTATAGCACAATTAGTAATGGAAGATCTTGAAGAAACAATTATATCAAAAATTAATTTTGAAATTCCATTTTATAAAAGATATGTTGATGACTGTATTCTAGCAATACCTGAAAACAAAATAGATCTAATAGATACATTCTTTAATAGTTATCATAAAAAAATTCAATTTACAAAAGAAATAGAAATTGATAATAAAATCAACTTTTTAGATATGACTTTAATAAGAAAAGACAATAAAATTTTAACGAGTTGGTATTCTAAACCAACATCTTCAGGTAGATTAATGAATTTTAAATCATGTCAACCATTATCTTTTAAAAAAAGTGTTATCATAAATCTTACTGATAGGGCAATTAAGTTAACAAGCCCAAATTTTAGAAAAGAAGTTCTAGAAAACATTACCATAACTTTAGCAAATAATAATTATCCAATAAATTTAATTAAAAGTATCATTAAAAAAAGAACTTATAAATTTTACAACCAACAACAAAACAACAATCAAAATGTAAATAATAGTCAAATTAAATATTTATCTATCCCATATGTACCAAAATTATCAGAACAATTAACTAAAATGTTTAGTAAATTTAATATTAAAGTAGCACATACAAATTATAATAATTTAAAGTTTATCAATACTAATATTAAATCTAAAACTCCTTTTTTAAAGAAAACCCACACTGTTTATAGTATTCCTTGTAATAATTGTAACAAAATTTACATTGGACAATCTATGCAATATTTAGAAGAAAGAATTAAAGGTCATAAATATTGCAAAAATTCAACGGCTTTAAAAAAACATTGTCAACAATTTAAACATAATTTCAATTTTGATAACACTAAAATTCTAAATATTGAAATTAACAATAAATCTCGATCAATATTAGAACTCATCCAAATTAAGAAAAATGAATCAGTTTGTGTGAATGACCGAAGTGAAATTAATGCACTTTCAAAAATTTATTTTTCATTACTTACATAAACAAATATTTCCCCTCTATATTTTCAAAAATCAGTTCTTTTAGTGCTTATTTGATACTTGCATTGTAAAAATTTTTGTAATGACATTATTATTAGAATATGTCAGCAATGTTAATTTGTTAATCTAGAAATCATATGCTGACATTTACAATTATATTTTGATGTATGTCAAGTCTTTTGACAAAATTTTAAGAGAAACATTTTATTTATACAATTTTAACTGTTATACCTATTCTTAAGTAAGTAATCTTGTTTTGTATTAATTTTTTGAACCATTATTGTAACTTATACTTATAATTTCAGTTTTCTGAAGAAGACATTAATATTAAAAAATGTCGAAACGTTAAAACCTAGTATTTATTGCATTTCGTTAAAAAGGCCTAATACCAAGAATTTACCTACACGAATATAATAAAGGCCAAGAAATAATAGTATTATTAATATAATACTTATTTAAATATATATATATATATGTGTGTGTGTGTGTGTGTGTGAAAAAAGGGCCTATTGTAGCCGGACCACCGTGAGAAAGGCATTTTACAGCGCTAAATTACCTCTGGTCGCATACGTATATATGTATATATATGTATGCGCGGGAAAAAACAGATGTGTATCTATATATATGTAGATCGGCATATTTAATTTTATTATAACCAGTGTCTTTAAACAGTCAACATCGTTTTTAGTGCTTGTTTGTGTTTACTATAAGGTATTTAGAAACCCTAATTTATATAATATTAACTTGCAATATTTTTCATTAGTTTTTCTACCACTCTAAAATTTCATAGGGCTTTTTAAAAATTGTTTTTTCAATTAGACTATTTTTAATAATTTAATGGCGTAAATTTTATTAATATTTTATTGAATATTATTTTTATATACAATTAATCCAGGATATGTTTCAAGTATTTTATTTGTATTTAGTAGCTTCTTTATATTGTTTTCTTTTTTTTTTCTTTTTTTTAAATTTTTAGGTGCGTAAATTTATATTATTAAATTGATTATTTTATAAGGTTTTATCAATAAATTCTCAATAATACAGGTATTTTTAGTTAAATATACGCGGATCATAGTTTTTCTACCACTCTAAAATTTTATAGGACTTTTTAAAAATTGTTTTTCAATTATAAGGCTATTCTTAATAATTTAATGGTGCTAATTTTATTGAATATTTTATTGAATATTATTTTTATATACAATTAATCCAGGGTGCCTCAAAGTATTTTATATGCATTTAGTAGCTTCTTTATATTGTTTTTAACGTTTAAGCGTGTAAATTTATATAATTAAGTTGATTATTTTATACGGTTCTTTAAAAAGATTTTTTCAATAATTTAAATAAATTTTGTATAATACAAGTATTTTTTGCATTTAGTGCTTTCTTTAAATTGTTTTTAATGTAAATTTATATAATTAAGTTAATTATTTTATATGGTTCTTTAAAGAGATTTTTTTTAATAATTTAAATAAATTCTGAATAATACAGGTATTTTTTAGTTAAATATACTCGGATCAGTCAAATAAATTAGCAATTTCGATATATTAAAAATTAGGTTTCAATAGCTTTTTATTCTCTTAAATTTATTATATTAATTATTTTTAATTTGTTTTTCATAGAATGAATTACATCATTTGCGGAAAATCCTTCACCCGGCGTGATAGCATGGAGCGACATGTGAATACTCTCCACCGCAATTTTGTTTGCGGTATTTGTAGGGAGGGTGTGGATACATGTGAGCATGTTGCCGGACCGCCTAAGAAGAGGGTTAAAGTAGATGTTGCACCACCCACAAGTTCTAATGGACCTGTGGATGCTTTCTAAAGATAGATCATTAGTTTATATTAAATGTATGAAGAAAAAAACTTTACTACATATTGAAAGCCTGGTGTCCGTTTAGGCTTAGTCATGAGTCTATCTAATCATATAATCTTGTAACAAAATTTCTGGTGATATAAGCAGTGTATAAAATTCAATCTTCATTTAATGTAGTGCATATATAAATTTTGTATTCATTTAATGTGAGACTTCTGCTAAATTTTTTATTAAGAGTGTAGAGTGATATTAATATTCATGAATTTGATGTATCAACTTTTTGAATGGTTGGTTGAGCTGAAAATCATACTTTTTTAGTGTCTCTGAGGTGGTTTTATGAAGCATCTAAATTTCAGATTAAAAGCTAATCGCGAGGCTTATTTCTTGTAATGATAGTACAGAAACATGAACTGTAAAAGATAGCATATATTTTATCCGTTGTGAGACTTAGTATGTTTTCTTTCTCGCCCTTTTTTAAATATTATAAGAAAGTTAACTAAATCAATTTAAGAATTTATGTTATTCAAAAATTGAGATTAAACAAGGAAATCTGTTGTAAATGGGGAAATTAATAATAATTTTTTGCCCTTAAATATTGATAAATAGTGGGCTATCTGTTGTAAATGGTAATAAATAATAATTTTTGTCTTAAATAGTAGGCTTACCAAACATGATTTTTCAAATGTTTTAAGTGCTACTATTTCTTAGTCGATCGAATGCTGCTTTTACTCTACAAATATATACAAAAAGAATGGTTTCACCTATCCGGCTATATAAACAAACAAAATATGCGTATTTGGTCTTCGGAGAATCCTCATGAGTTTATTCAATCACCTCTCCATCCGCAGAAAATTGGTGTTTGGCTAGCGGTTTCTAGAAGGTGTATATTTGGACCTGTGTTTTTTGAAGGATCGATAAATGCTGAGAGATATCGAAATAATTTACTTGAACCGTTTTTACAAAATCTTCATGATGACGAACTTTTACATGGGTATTTCCAACAGGACAATGCAACAGCTCACAAAACATGGGAAAGTATGGCTCGAATTCGGTTAGAACGTTAATGCTGTCTTTATATTAGTTTTTTTTTGTTTCGTTCTTTTATGATGTATAAACATTGTTATTTTTTAAATGTATAGGAAGTGGTATTTGCTATGTGTACAATGTGTTTCAAAATTAGTTTTTATTAGGCATAAACTATGTTTTTGTGTAAAAACCTCTAAATTTCATATTAAAAGCCGCTCGTCAATCATATTTCTTCTAATGATAGTACAACCCACGAACTGTAAAAGATAGACTCATTTTATGAATTTATGTTAATTCAAATTGATATTAAGCAGGGGTATCTGTAGATGGAAAATTAATAATAATTTTTTGTCTTAAATATTGATATATAGTGGGCTTACCAAACATGATTTTTCAAATGTTTTAAGTGTATTGCATGGATTTTTATGTAATTTCAAAGGAAATGTAATACATTCGCTGCTGTACAAACATAAACTGTAAAAGAGAGATAGAAGCATTTTTAGAACAAGTATATATTTAATATTTTTGTAAATCTTTTGGTTAGAACGTTAATGCTGTCTTTATATTAGTTTTTGTTTGGTTCTTTTATGATATATAAAAATTGTTATTTTTTAAAATGTACAGGAAGTGGTATTTGCTATGTGGACAATGTGTTTCAAAATTAGTTTTATTAGTGATAAACTATGTATTTTGCATAAAAACCTCTAAATTTCATATTAAAAGCTGTACCTCAAGCATATTTCTTCTAATGATAGTACTAAACATGAAGTGTAAAAAGATAGTACATATTTTATCTGTTGTGGGACTTAGTATGTTTTCTTTTTCAACCTTTTTTTAAATATTATAAGAAAGTTAACTAAATCAATTTAAGAATTTATGTTATTTAAAATTGAGATTAAACTGGGGTATCTCTAAAATGGAAATATTTAATGTTATGTCTATTTTCATATGTATAGTGTTTTGTCAAAAAAGTTTTGATTGCTGAAAAAAAGTGGGTAATAAAAATTTTTGATAGACCATGTATCTCACCTCTATCGTTTTACTGCATTGTTATATTGCACTATATGGGTCATCTCGAGAACATTCCTTGCCTTTGCATTTGATTGTTTTGTTTAAATTTTGATATTTGTGAAATTGAAAGTATGGTTGAGGTTTGTTTGATGTGTGTAGTTGTTTTATTTTTAATAAATTGTTTTCTTAAAATATGGGCTCATTATTTTACTTTTCTAAAAGTCTTACTTTTGAAATGTCCTGTATATTCATGTTTGGTTGCTATGTTATCCAGTACCATACTATATATTTATTTTATGATTTTGACAAAGTATGCCGATCTTAGATGTAAATCCGCGGTGGTGGCGTTTGAAAGTATGTTGTGTTGGGGATTGACCTAGATGTATCTTCTTAAGTTGGTCTGGTGTTGTGGCGTTTGAAACTATGTTGGGTGGTTGTGGTGGTGGTTGTTGTTGTGATGCGTGATATGGAGTTGGGTATTTTCTAGAAGTTGAGTTTATATTTTGATCGATCATATTGATAGTCGGCCATTTCGCCTGACGTCACCTTAGTTTATTAGATTTTTGGCGGCCATCTTGGATTCGCTATCTTACTTTTCTAAAAATCCCTACCTTTGAAATGTTCTGTATATTAATATTTGGTTGCTATGTTATCCAGATGGATGGATGGATGGATGGATGGTTAGATGCATGGATGGATGGTTGGATGGATGGATGGATGGATGGATGGATGGATGGATTGATTGTTGGATGGATGGATGGATGGATGTATGGATGTATGGATGGATGGATGGATGTATGGATGGATGGATGGATGGATTGATTGTTGGATGGATGGATGGATGGATGTATGGATGGATGGATGGATGGATGGATGGATTGATGGATGGTTGGATGGCTTTTTGAGAAAAGAGGGATTTGATAGTGGTTTGAATGTGTGGTTTTAATATAGGGGTTTCAGAACCGCTTCATGACGTGAGCTGATTCTAGCGATGGTTTTGAAATGATGTTTCATAGGAGTTTGAGTGCATGGTTTTGATAGATTGGATGCCTGACGACACCTTAGTTTATTAGATTTTTGGCGGCCATCTTGGATTCGCCATCTTGCTTTTCTAAAAATCCCTACCTTTGAAACGTCCTGTATATTCATACTTGGTTGCTATCTCGTCCAGATGGATGGATGGATTAATGGATGGTTGGATGGATGGATGGTTGGATGGATGGTTGGATGGATGTATGGATGGATGGATGGATTGATGGATGGATGGATGGATGGATGGATGGATGTATGGATGTATGGATGGATGGATGGATGGATGGATGGATTGATGGATGGTTGGATGGCTTTTTGAGAAAAGAGGGATTTGATAGTGGTTTGAATGTGTGGTTTTAATATAGGGGTTTCAGAACCGCTTCATGACGTGAGCTGATTCTAGCGATGGTTTTGAAATGATGTTTCATAGGAGTTTGAGTGCATGGTTTTGATAGATTGGATGCCTGACGACACCTTAGTTTATTAGATTTTTGGCGGCCATCTTGGATTCGCCATCTTGCTTTTCTAAAAATCCCTACCTTTGAAATGTCCTGTATATTTATACTTGGTTGCTATCTCGTCCAGATGGATGGATGGATTAATGGACTTGAAAGTATTGTTTTGAGGATGGATGGTTGGATGGATGGATGGATGGATGTATGGATGGATGGATGGATGGATGGATTGATGGTTGGATGGATGGATTGATGGATGTATGGATGGATGGATGGATTGATGGATGGTTGGATGGCTTTTTGAGAAAAGAGGGATTTGATAGTGGTTTGAATGTGTGGTTTTAATATAGGGGTTTCAGAACTGCTTCATGACGTGAGCTGATTCTAGCGATGGTTTTGAGATGATGTTTCATAGGAGTTTGAGTGCATGGTTTTGATAGATTGGATGCCTGACGTCACCTTAGTTTATTAGATTTTTGGCGGCCATCTTGCTATTCTATCCTACCTTTGAAACGTCCTGTATATTCATACTTGGTTGCTATCTCGTCCAGTAGCATACTGTATATTTATTTTATAATTTTGAAATGGTATGCCGATCTTAGATATAAAGTTTATATTTTTATCGACCATCTTGAGGGTATGAAACTTGGTTATATTGTTAATTAATAATAATAAATACATTGTTTGTTTTATTTTATTTTATAAGTAAGATATGCATTTCAAGCGTGCGGCTATCACAGAAGCATACTGTATATTTATTTTATAATTTTGAAATGGTATGCCGATCTTAGATATAAAGTTTATATTTTTATCGACCATCTTGAGGGTATGAAACTTGGTCATATTGTTAATTAATAATAATAAATACATTGTTTGTTTTATTTTATTTTATAAGTGAGATATACATTTCATGCATGCGGCTATCACAGAAGCAGACAGCCGTTGAGGTTTCCGCTGGAACATGTTTAGACCTGTTTGAAGTACATTGAGAAGCGCGATAGCAAGCCTGGTAATTTATTCAGGAATTCTCTAGAAGCAAAGACCATCTTGATGGTCCGCCATTTGTCTGACGTCACCTTAGTTTGGCTAGTGACCGTGAGAGGATGCTACATTATGGCAATCATGAGAGATGCCATTTCTTGGTTACTGGCTGTGAGAGGGCGTCACATTGGGTTGGTAATGATGAAATCTGTCATTTCTTAGTTTGGTTAGTGGCCGTCAGAGGGCGCCACATTGGGTTGGTAATGATGAAATCTGCAATTTTTAGTTGGGTTGGTAATGATGAAATCTGCAATTTTTAGTTGGGTTGGTAATGATGAAATCTGCAATTTTTAGTTGGGTTGGAGGCCGCGAGGGGGGGCCACATTGGGTTGGTAATGATGAAATCTGCAATTTTAGTTGGGTTGGTAATGATGAAATCTGCAATTTTTAGTTGGGTTGGTAATGATGAAATCTGCAATTTTTAGTTGGGTTGGCGACCGCGAGGGGGCGCCACATCAGTTGGGTTGGTAGAGGGTTCTACCTATCTAGCGGGGAGGGGGGGAGGGGGGGGTAGTAGGAGTGGGGGGTGGTGGTCCCAGAACTCTCCAAAGTACCCTACTTAGAAGGTTATTTTATAAAAGAAAGTTTACTTTTACAACCAGTCAATGTTCTTAATGACCAAACCGAATTCACAAATGCACCATTAATAAACCCTAGCATTGTAAAAACGGTCTTTCCACATAAGTCATGACCTTTTTCCTAATTTTCTATTTTTTTGTATTTACATTGTTTGTTTGAAGTTATATTGAATTTTACTTTAGTTTCTCTAGAACTCCTGACGATTCCGCAAGGCAAAATGTACATTGAGTGTTTTATTATTTATATTTGTGAAACAATACCAAGTGTTTTATTTGTTATTACTTGCTTATATTTTCACATGTTTCACCAAGAGATTTCCATCACTTTATTTAATTATTTTTTTACCAGTACATTTATCAGTTTTTATAGCGAATGTTTATTTGGCATTGCACTGTGAAAAGAGCATGGTTCCTCAGCGTTTGAAACATTTTTTTGGTGAATATCTTTACAATAATATTTAAAGCTTTACCTTCCAAACTTCCTTAGTCTCCGGAGAAATATCAGATTTATCCGCAAATTGTTTTAAAGCTTACGCTATGTCTTTGATAAAATTTCTCGTCACCAATTTGAAGCATTAAAATCTGTAATTTTTAAAAATTATACTGTTTCCAAGGCTTTTTTTCTAAATTAAAGTTCCATATATGGGGATATTTTTATTTATAACTTTACAAAGCTAACTATATTACCTACTTGGCCAATCGTCAAACCTTCAGTTTTTGGAAATTTTCTCTTCTGGTCTATATGTGAACCTTGTGAACGATTAATTTTTTAAAATTAATCGTTCATTTGTACCTTTTGTCACTTATGTCAGTTACCCAATACTATTCAGTGGGTGGAATCACATGATGAGGCCAAAGTAAACAATGTTTCTTCTACAGAGGTCGTGCAAACCCTGTATGAACCATTCTTCATTAGAAAACACATTCCGACAATCACAAACGTGTTTCCTTTATTTCCTATGAAAAAGAAAACAAGAAAAATTAGAATTAAATATCCGAACAACATGCGGAAGTGGTTTAAACATCATAAGAACAGTAATATGGAAATTTATAACTTTATTTATGAATGGTAATGATGCATTCAAGTTTTATACTGTAAATGATGTAATAACTATTAGAATATTATTATACTTACCCTGTTGAATAAAGATACAGCAGTAATTCACATTTTCTAATACTTACATACTGGATTTTTTTTAAATTTCGTATTTTAAATTGACACAATCACATCGATTTAAAGATGCATTTGTTTGTTTACATTTTTCAAGACGTAATGCATTTACACGTCGCTAGGGGCGATGCAGTAATATATGTTCCTTTAAGAGTGGAAAGAATATGCTCACTAGGCATGCCTGAATTTTTTTGTTAAAGATAATCTTTATAAAATGCGATGCAGGATAATTTTAGAAGAATTCTGGAGCAGGTGAAAATTGCTCTAGAATACAAATAAACATTCGGTGTCTGTATTAATACCTTGACATGTTGAGATTTCTATGAATTGGGGATGTGTTAAATAAGTTATGCAATAATGAACATATAGAATAGATCCCCAATTGATTCTCTGACATGAATTTGTGATGAGAATATCATTCATAAGCGAGATAAGGCATTTGAGTGAGATTAATATCAGCACAAAGTCAGCGTTTCAATGCATATCTAAACACTTTGAATTTTGAATAATTTTAATTCTTTCTCGTAAACATTAGATATTGGACACGTTGTGACGTGAGTCAAGAGTGCATTTAATAAGTTCATAGGATAAACTCATAGGATGGGACCTTGATTGATTCATTAACGTGAATTTCCTTTGGGAATGTTATCCAGAAGCGAGAAAAGGCATTTGGATAGGATAAGTATCAGAGCAAAGCCTATTTTCTAGTGTGTACACAAAAATAATAAATATATTTCTGTTTTATAATCATAACTGGTATAAGTCGTTACACGTTATAAATTAATTACCAGAAATTTTTCTTTGTTTATTGATTGTACTTAAACATTAAACTGAACACGTACAAGTGTGTTGTACATAATTATAATTTATACTTTTAGTCTATATACATTATTAAATGCTAAAGTCCTCTGTTGTGGTATGTAATAAATTATTTAGAATAGTTCTTTTCTTTTTTGATTTTCTTTTTCCCAGCGTTTTTAATAAATTATATTGTAAGATATTTCTGTATTTTTATTTAATGTATCTGACCTGTTGTAAACTTAATAGTACAATCCTTTGGAGAAAGAATATATCTGCCCCTGAGATCTAATATTATTAGTGATACCATTATCTCTGCTAATGAAGTGTGACATTGCCTAACCCACATTTTTGCAGAAGAAGTAAGATCTCAAATTAGCATAATGCTAATTTCTTGAGATATATATACGTAAAACTTCGTACTTTTAAGAATATAGACTTTTAATAATTTCATTTTATTATTAATTTGCAAGGGTCACAGCAATTTGTACATCCAGTATTTTTTTATGAAAAAATCCATTGGAGTGACCGTGACTGTTTTTGAGGAGTGCCTCTATTTGGTAGATCATCGATGCATGTTTTCCCATATCTACTTTCAGAATTTGTTGAAAACTGGTTATTATTAAAGGTCACCGTTATTAAAAGGTGAAGGTAAAAAGAGGGTTTACTCTACTTATATTATGATTGTGCAAGTAAAATTTCTCTTAATCCAATTGTTCAATTTATATTTTATTTTATCTCGAATGAGTTTCAAAACAAAAACAAATAAACCGGTAACAAAATAATGGCCCCTAGAAATACACAAATGGATCATTTTTCCTTGTCTATAGTCCTACATATAATAGATATTACGAGCATTATTTGCGTTGAATTTCTTTCTGTAGATCGTACTGGCTCTTACTTGCTTCACATTCTATTAGTGCAATAAAGTCCGGGCTCGAGCGAATGGAAAAGAAACAAAATGAAATTTAACTGCACAGTCATCGATTCGGCCTACGTGCAGTTACATTGTAATAACACACAGGGCACGTGTTTCTACGAATATATAACTTATATAGTATGTAGTACATTTGCAATTCAAATTCACAGATATTCTCAGAAGCATTTTGCATAATATTACGCGCCTGGCTGCATCAAAGAGTCTTCCATGTTCGTGTTTTCTTAGTATAGTACATTTCGCCTGGTCTGTAGTACGAAGTTAAAAGAAAGAAATATCCCAGTTCTTGACGTACGACTTATTTTCTGCAAACGTTTGCTGGGACAGCCGTGACACGATGACTAGTGGGGCTCGATGGGTAAACGCAAACCAATTTGAAGCACTTCTGGTTGATCGCCTGCTAGCTACGTTAAATCGACCGGAGAAAATAAAATTGCGGGTTTCGAATGTTTTAGGGCGGCCGATAACTCCATCACAGCTTTCTTCTCCTATTATACTTACGTATTTTTTGTCGACGTTCCGTTTTCGTTCCGAATTATATTAGATGGATTGCACGAGAATTTGTCTCCAACATTGTACGTATTCCCATTAGAAAGTAGATTTTGATATAGATTCGAGTATTCCTCTTCGATCATTCTATAATTATTCCCGACGAGGAGGTAAAAGTAGGAAAACAAAAGCCATTATAGCAGGGGTTCTCAACGTTTTAGTGTTTGCGACCCAATTTTCAATCACAATTTTTATCGCCCCCCCCCCATACAATAATTTTCACTGATATCGTGTTGTAATTTTAATATTAGTTTCTATTTAATTTAGTTGCATTTTGACGCTAAAGCTGCACTAGAATCTTGATAACGAGATTTAAAATTTACTTACAATTTTACAATGGTCAACTTCCATGCAAAAAATCGCAAAAATTAAGGCGTTTAAAAGAATTGTCACTACATGAACAAAGTAACTATTATTTCTTCTAGCCACTTGCAGTTCAAATTTATTTAAATTAAAAATAGTGGGAACATAGCACTTAGAGTTTAAATAATGGATGCGTAAGCTAATATTTAAATGTATTCACTACGGATGACATTTATTTTAAGGTCTTTGCAAGGATGGTTTGACTAATATCTGCAAACCTTACTTCACGGGTACTGACAGGAGAATTTCTGTTGATGCTATAAAAATTCATAATTGATTTTCACCATTTATCACACAGGTTTACATGGTTTTGAATAAGCAATACTACACTAGACTTGGAGTTCCACAGAGCAGTGTCCTGGGTCCATTAATATTTTTATTATTTATAAATGACATACCTAGTTTCATAAACTATGGCAAAATATTTCTGTATGCTGACGATACAGCAATAGTGGTTTCCCACTCGGATCTGGAACAGCTCAACAATAATATCAATATAGTTCTACAAAGTTTTGAGGACTGGTGTTGTGCCAACAAATTAATAATCAACCATGATAAGACGGTTATAATTGAATTTTTCAACAGACATAGAACACGCTCAAGTTTAGACATAACATTTAATAATCAAATTATTGAGGTCTCTAGAAATTGTAATTTCTTAGGTACAATTCGTAATGAAAATATGTCATGAGAAAACCAGGTTGATTACGTGTGCGGTAAACTTCAGAGAGCATATTATGTTTTGCACACGTTGAAACACATCTTGAATGCCGAATCCCTTCTCAGCGTTTATTATGCGTATGCCTACTCTATAATTTCCTATAATATTATTGTCTGGGGCCAAGCGAGGGATATACAAAGAGTGTTTCTTCTGCCAAAGCGTATCATCACACTTGTTTTTGATTTGTTCTACCATGAGTCTTGTAGGGACACCTTCCGCTAAAAGAGAATATTTACCGTTACCTCTATCTATGCTTATAAATTATTAACATATATTTTTAATAATAAGCATAGATTTTCAGTAATAAGTGAGAAGCATAATTACAGGACTCGTAATAGAAATAACTTAGTTGTGGACATGTCATATCAATTGTTTCATCAAAAGCCCCACTCATAACTGGCTTTACAATTTTTAATAAATTACCAACACACATGCGGGACTCGGGTCTGGCAAACTTTAAGAAACTATTGAGGGATTTTCTAATTTACCACAGTTTCTATTGTATGGCAGAGCTCCATGCACGGTTGCCATAGTCGTATTGTACATTAGTCTATTATGTTTTGTGGTTTATATTTATGTATGTGTATATATGTTTTACTATTTGTGTAATATACTCTGTACTGACGAAGTCTATATCTAGTGGATCTGAGACTAATAAAGCATTATTATTATTATTATTACAAGTAGTAATGAAACTGTCCATTACTCTTATTACAATTTGCATTACTCGTTTTTAAGTATTAAAATTGTTTTTAAATATTTTACATTTATTTTAAAAACTTGTATGCACAAGACGAACTTTGACCGCGTAAACTGTCTGAAGAAGAAATTCCTTTCCTTTGTTGCCGGGTACAGCAATACAACCTTTCCTTCCCAACTAGCTAAGAACAGATATTTCATACACAAATATCAGATTTATATATCTCGTTTGTTTTCCAACGTTTAATGTTTCTATGTTTTTGCGCGTGTTTCCCCATTTTTTTAATCGCAATTTTCTTTTAATTCGTTTATTTATTTTATTTCCACACTTTAAAGACAACTCTCTTGCTTTTTTAATACTTTCTTTTACAGCACAGTATTTTGGACCTTTGATGAGTAACCATGCCGACATCACGCAATTAATTAATCATGGTTATATACAGGGTGTCCAGAAACTCTCCTGACAAACGAAGACCGGAGATTCCTCAGATAATTTTAAGACAATTTAACCCAATTCACTCTAGTCCGAAAATGCTTCCTAAGGGAGCTAGAGCTCTTTGAAGATGGCGCCTTGTAATTAGTTTTTTTTTAATATCTCCCAAACGCTTCTATTTAGAAAAACAAAAACTGGTATGCTTATTTATCCTCCAGAGATGAATCGATTCCATCAATTGCGAATTTCTAGTACTGGTCATAGGCGTCCGTTTTGGGTAGGTAAACGGTTATTTTAACGCATAACTTTTTTGTCTTTAACTTTTAAGCATTTGTGACACTAGATTATTAAATTTTCAGGTATTCTAGTACTAAAAGGTACTGTTACTTTAAGTCGGTAGGATACACCGTTTTCAAAAAAGAACAAGTATCAAAGGTAGATAGTTACAAAAGATGCTCGATGTGATGACCATTAGTCTCTATGCATAAATTTACCCTTTTGCTTAGAGAACGCCGAATTCTTGCAAAAATTCCAAAGTTATTTCTAAATTCGTTGCAAGCATCTTGTATCCTTAGCCAGAGTTGTGCACGATTTTGTATCGGAACGGAATAAACAAATGCTTTTATGTATCCCCAAACACAATAATCGCAAGGATTCAAATCCGGCGACCTTCCTAGCCAAGCAACTGGACCGCCTCTTCCAATCCAATGGTCTTCGTAGTTATTATCTAGAAAGTCTCGTACATTCCTGCTAAAGTGGGCCGGACAGCCGTCCTGTAGAAACCATAAGTTTTGCCGAATATTTAAACGCACCTCATCTAACAAATCAGGTAAAATATTTTGCAGGAAATATAAGTAAAGAAGCTTCGTCACCAAACAAAATGTACCTGAAAAAAATCTTCATCTTGATTTATCTGATTTTGTAACCATCTAGCGAATTCTACACGACCAAGAAAATTTCTTTCTAGCAGTGCTTGCACCTTTGTAAAATGAAAAGGATATAAATTTTCTTTGTGTACGATATTTCCTACGGAAGATTTTGAAATTGTGGGGTACATGGCAGATAGTCTTTGAACGCTAATTTCTGGATTTCCCTCACCTTCCATTAAAATAACATCTTCATGTTCTGCTGTTACATCATTATGTCTCCCTGTTTCATTTTTGTTTTGGGACTACTGAACCTGTTTCTCTTAATCGTTGATGAAGAGCTGTAAATGTTGAGTGAGTGGGATGCTGACGATTGCGAAACTTTTCAGCGTATCTACGTTGCGCTGCTCGAGCGTTACACCTCATTTCGCCATAAACTAAATGCATATCGGCGTATTCTTCATTAGTAAAAACCATTTTTTTTTAAATTGAAATCGTTGTGTTTGAATGCTACAAAGTAAAAAATCAAAAGATAAACTTCGCGAACTGACAACAATTTGACAATTAAAAACGTAGGTTTTATTTCTGTTGGCAGTTCAGAGCGAATTAGTGCAAAAAATAGTAAATTGAATTTTAATGACGAAAAAACGAAAAATTTTCAAATCGATTTTTCTAGAAAACGGTGTATCCTACCGACTTAAAGTAAGAGTAACTTTTACTACTAGAATACCTGAAAATTTAATAATCTAGTGTCACAAATGCTTAAAAGTTAAAGACAAAAAAGTTATGCGTTAAAATAACCGTTAACCTGCCCAAAACGGACGCCTATGACCGGTACCAGAAATTCGCAATTGATGGAATCGACTCATCTCTGGAGGATAAATAAGCATACCAGCTTTTGTTTTTCTAAATAGAAGTGTTCGGGGGATATTAAAAAAAAACTAATTACAAGGCGCCATCTTCAAAGAGCTCTAGCTCCTTTAGGAAGCATTTTCGAACTAGGGTGAATTGGGTTAAATTGTCTTAAAATTATCTGAGGAATCTCCGGTCTTCGTTTGTCAGGAGAGTTTCTGGACGCCCTGTATATAGGGTTATTTTTTTAAATCTTGACATAGGCTAACTTTTTTATTTGTTTCCTAAAGCAAAGTTTTAGGAATTAGTCCAAATAAGAAAAATGTATGGAAAAAATAAACGCGTTGTTGCCAGATTGGGCGCTATTTCAGAGAAACATATTTTCGTAAATGGCAACACTGCATTTTTTTAACAATTTCTAATACATCTTGAGATTTAAGACAAAACAAAAAGAGTACAAGTTTTTGATTGGAGTGGCGGTTTACGAGCTGATAGTGCCTAAACTTAATTTATTTTTCAACATTAAAAGTATAGCAATAGTAACAAAAATTAATTACCTAGCGTTTATTTTTTAAAAGAATGTTCGAAATGATTTCGTAACAATATCAAGTACCTTGCTCCCGTTAAATTTCCTTCTATGAAAACATGACCTATCACTCTGTTGTTAAATATGCCACACCAAACATTAACTTTAGGATTGATCTGTTCCCGCCTATCTTCAGTCCAACAAGGATTATTATCAGACCAATATCTGTAATTTTGCTGGTTTACCAAACCATTTAAATAAAAGGAAACCTCATCGCTAAATAAGATATAATTTTGAAAATGTGGTTGTAGGCGCTTTTTCTCCAAAAACCAATCGCAAAATCCAGTCGCCGATCACAATCATCGTCATGAAGTTGCTGTACACTCATAATTTTATAGGGATCCATTTTAATTCAAGATTACACACCAGGGACAAACATAGCCGCCTTGTTATTTCTTTAATGTTGGAAAATGTATTAAAGTTTAGGCACTATTAGCTCGTAAACCGCCACTCTAATCAAAAACTTGCATCTTCTTTGTTTTGTCTAGAATCTCAAGATGTATTAGAAATTGTTAAAAGAATGCGGTGTTGCCATTTAAGAAAATATGTCTCTCTGAAATAGCGCCCAATCTGGCAACAACGCGTTTATTTTTTCCAAACATTTTTCTTATTTTGACTAATTCCTAAAACTTTGCTTCAGGAACCATAGGTCTATCTTTGCAAATAAAAAATGTAGCCTATATCAAGATTTAAAAAAATAACCCTCTATATAACCATGATTTATAAACAATTTTAACCACCAACATAATACCACGTGGAACAATTTGGCGTCCAACGTGAACTGTAATTCTTCAAAAGACATCTGTTCAGTGAATCTTCTGTCAGGGTAACGCTGCTGATAAATTCTCTGAGTATTCAAATAAGACATAAAGTTGGCATTATTATCGTATAATAATGTAGATACTTTATGGAAAGGAATTAGCGTTGAAGTATCATATGGACTAATTGAAGAGGTCAGTGCAAAAAATGGTATTTTTTCCAGTATTGGGTTATGTAGAGCCATCTATATACACTTAATGTGTACTATCGCCTGGTATAGTTGGTTAAGCGCCAAGAAATAGCAAACTGCACAATATTTCATAAACCGGATTTTCAATCGGGTTCCATTTCAGTGAATGAAGTTGATAAGCCATTTATTGCTGCGGAGGTTACATGATTATACCCTCTCAAAATTCAGTTCTGCTCAGTTTATCCAGTATATTAGAATTTCCATTGTGTATATTTTTTAAGATGAATTCTACTAGTAAGCAAGTCTATTTAAAATACAAAGTAAATGTTACTTTACATTTTAAATAGATAACTAACATAATAACTATTACTATTAATATAATCTCGAGCTGAGATAGAAGAACAAAAAGTATAAATTAGAGGTTAAGAAAATATCCTTAAATGTGAATTTTATCTTTCTGATAGATGCTGAAAGTGAAGAAAAAAAAAACGCCGGGAAGCGAATATGATCCTAACGAGGAACATGTGAGCAAGGTGGTGAAGTACGTAAAAACACTTAACCGGCAAATAGATGAATGTTTGAGTTCAAATTTTAGTGACGCTGAAAGTGAAGACGATGCAGTTTTGCAAAATCCACGAAACAATAATACAGTCTCTGAACAGATGCAAGACCACCACGAGAACACACCTGAGTTTTTAGTAAGGTTTTCGACGAGGAGCTTAATATTACCTTCGGCGCCCCCGAAAAGATATCTGCAATGTTTGCTTAAAATTTATAGTCCATATTATCAAGGACAACATGGAATTTGTTTAGGAAGATATGAGAAAATTACAAATTAGACGAGACGACAAGAAGAATTTCAAATCGAGCTGGTAAGGGTTCAGAAAGATTCTACCGATGAAACCAAAATGCTATGCTTTGACTATGAAAAGAATTTACCTTTTGCCTGTAACCAATGTTCAAGACAAATATTATGTTAGTCAGTTGTGGTTACATGTTTTTGGTATTCACAACCTAAAAATTAAAATAAGCGACAATATATGTTTACACTGAAAATTTTGCCTTAAAAGAACCCAATGAGGTTACTACTTGCTTATTTGACTACATAAAAGGTAATAAAGCGCCGACTTAAAATATTTTGTGACAAGGCCTTCGGCCAAGATAAAGATCGATTTCTCTTAGTATTTTTAGATCATTTGTGCAAGAAACAAGTCTTAACCATATTGAAGTGGTGTACCCTAACCAGGAAACTCAATGATTCCGATTCATGGAGACTTCGCTATAATCGAGAACAAGAAGTGCTTACTAGAGAAAGTTGATAATCCCGAAACGTATCTCGGAATGATAAATCCTGCAGAAAGAAAAACCCCTTTACTGAGAGGACAGCTAGTCGCCGGTGATAGAATTACTAAAGTGCAAAATTCCAAATGCTTCTCTACAGAGTTGGTATGGGTCGAAAAATTACTAATGTTCCAAAATTGGCGTATGGTAATGACTATCTCAAAATTAAAACGAAAAAACTTGAAAGCATAAAAAGAAAATTGTTAAATTTAGTTACCTCATGCATTATTGAATTTTATAAAAGAACTCTAATTAGTGCTACAAATGTTACTACGCCTTGCGGCATAGATATACAATAGATTTTACATTTTTAGTTGTTTCATAATATATGTTCTACTTATTACAATGTTTATTATCTTACAAGTCAAACTACAATGGAAATGTTATTTCTTAAATAGGCCTCTACTTTTTGGAATTTACTATGAATATTAACAAAAATTTAGTGCAAAAGAAGTTGCTAAGTCCATAATTATGTTTTCTTATTATTCAAAAAGCTATTTAGCAAATTCAGAAAAAAAAAACTTTTAACTTGTAGATCAACATATCTTGTCATAAAAAAGTCAGATGCACTTAATAACAAATATAGATGTGGGAGCATATTCCAATATTCAACGTACAATTACTCATAAACATAATGATGTGACGCTTTGTAACAATTCAGTTTAAACCAGCGCGTATTACAATAAGTCGCTTGCCGTCATAACCCTCAGGTTTACAAACACTCTGTACATCATTATTTTGCTAAGCCCGGCTTGGATTTCCCTAGAGAAATATCACTTCTCTCTGAAGCGATTTCAAATTCTTAAGGAATATTAATGCCATCTTCCTTATGTTGGATCGTTCCACTAACGCTCTGCGATTATTCTCCTTTAAAAATTTAAATCCAGTATTATGAAGTACACGATTTAAACTGCTTGTACTTAATAAAATATGATTTTCCACAATTCCTGGATTTAAAGATTGCATTGAACAGACTTTTCTAAAATTGAAGAAAATATTATTTAAATAATCAACATACTCTGTAAATACATTGTCACTACTGCATATTGAATACTCATTTTAGAGCATTCTACCAAATTTTCTGTTTTGGGGGTTTTAAGGGGAGTAGATAGGACAGTACCAGTGGCGGTTGGTGAGTACGTTTTGGTGAAGCAATTACATAGACAAGACTGTTTCGTTTATTATCGGTGATATGCTCGGCATCTACGAGTATATCACCGATAATAAATAAATCAGTCTTTTCTAAGTAATTGCTTCACCTAAATGAACTTACCGGCCATGACAGGACAGTACTATTTATTGACTGGGCTTTAATCCTTTTTCTGCAGTTATTCCTGCTATCGATGCATCTGCAAATCTCTCATTCTTTCCTAGTGTAGAGATGTAAGGATATTAGAGGAGCACCATTACCTTCTTCTTGCTAAAAATATTGCAATAAATTTAAAGCGACTTTTTACTTATGATTGCGAACTTAATTTTCTACCACGTCTTGACACTGTAGTCTATTAAAGAGTTTGGAAGAAATTGTAATACAAAAGCAAAATACTTCAATCAAATACAAACTGATACAAACGTCAAAGCGTAATGTCAAAGACAAACGGTGTCAAAACGCTAAACGGAAATATACGAAATAATACAGCTATGTAATAGATAAGTAATAACTCTTCCTTTGTCTTGCTCAAGTAAATTTTATGAATCGTATGTTTGTGCTAGAAGGGCACTGGAAACATATGCATTCGCTCATGCTACCCTTGTTATACAAGTAGACAGTATTTTTTATTTTGATTTTGGACATTATTCTTTTATAGAACTCATATACCACTATACAACAAGTCCCAAAAACATACCAAACTTGAGTATGTCCGCAAATGAACCGTTTGTGTTATAGAGCAATAAGATGATTTAAATCATATCCAAATAACTAAAGTAATTCTTCGTAATCTTGATTTAGTTGGACGCCACTGTCTTTCGTTAAACATTTTTTATTGCAACTATGGTTTTTGTTAGACAGCAGACATTTCATTATCACAATAAACATTCAACAGATGTCGATTTTGAGATCGTAGTAGTTATTTGTGACATTTAGTTGTCAACATAACATTAACTTTGTTGATTGTTAATTTAAAATTTAATTAAAGCCTTGCTTATGGTGCTGCACAGTGTAATGGAAGAGAAGCAGCACGCCATCCATCGTCGCCTAAGAGAGAGTGAGAACCTAAGACCTGTTGGTCGTCGTCGTCCAAGAACATCTCGTATGGTTCAATTTATGGTAGGAGTTCTACATCGTTTGGAAGAAAACCAATATTCAAGTTTTCGCGCAATTGCGCACCATATGGGAACCTCCAAGTCGACGCTACACCGTGTCATTTATGACCAACTTCTCTACCCTTACTATTTGCAACGTGTACAAGCTTTAAATCCTGAGGGTTATCCGCATCAATTGAGTTTTTGTCAATGGTTTTTGGGTCACAACGATCCTGATTTCGGGAGAGTACTTCTAATGAGGCATGTTTCACACGCAATGGTTTTTTAAATAGTAGAAACAGTCATAATTAATAGTTCACGTGATGCCTGCTCTTTCGAACACAAACATTTATCTGATTTTTTTGCAATATGTTATGCCTTAATTATTGGAAAATGTTCCTTCAAACATTAGGAATAGCATGTGTGATGAGGCACCTCCACATTTTGGTTTAAACATGCGCTAGTATCTGGACCAGCAATTTCCCCGCCAACGGATTGGAAGAGGAAGTCCCGTGGCCTGGCCCGTGCGATCTCCTGATCTCAACTCTCTGGATTTTACTTTCTTATACGTAGTATAAAGAAGTATTGTGATGACGAAAATTTTCTACCTCGAGATTTTTGCAGATGTCCACGTTTTGATGTCCCCTGATACCGAAAAAATGAGGTGTGGCCACCACACGACTTTCTTATACGTATGAAAGTGTTACTTCCGGTCCGAATTTTGAAATTTCATTTATACAAAAAATATTCCAAATACAACTCTAAATACTTTTGTACTCTTCATAAATATATATAGAATGCATAATTTACGACATATTTGCAAAAAATCGCTATTCGATAAGAGTAAAAGTGGTACTTCCGGTCAGAATTTTGAAATTTTTTTTATACAAAAGATATTTAAAAGTATATTCTAAGTACTTTTATACTCGTAATGTACCTGCCTAGAAAGCATGACTTGCGAGATATTCGCAAAAAACTGATTTTCGATAAGAGTAAAAGACCTACTTCCGGTAGGAATTTCGAAAAACTTTATTAAAACAATTTTTCTCAAATTTAATTTTGAGTACATTTGAATTCTTTATAAATTTGTTTAAACTTAGTAATTGACGAAATATTTGCAAAATTCGATTTTTTCACTGAAGTAAACTACTACTTCCGGTCTGCCGATTTTGCTCAAAATCTAATCAGTTCTCAAGAGGGAGATTATATTCGTAAATACAAAATTTGGATTTGATATCTACAGCGGTTTGACCGCTATCGTGGTCACACACAGATAGACATCGGCTTGACCGCTATCGTGGTCACAGACACACAGCCACACAGACATTTTTTAAGAACCACTTTTTTGGTATCAGGGGACCTCAAAACGTGGACATCTGCAAAAATCTCGAGGTCGAAAATTTTCATCATCACAATACTTCCTTATACTACGTATAAGAAAGTAAAAAATGAGGTGTGGCCACCACACGACTTTCTTATACGTATGAAAGTGTTACTTCCGGTCCGAATTTTGAAATTTCATTTATACAAAAAATATTCCAAATCCAACTCTAAATACTTTTGTACTCTTCATAAATATATACCTATAGAGTGCATAATTTACGACATATTTGCAAAAAATCGTTATTCGGTAAGAGTAAAAGTGTTACTTCCGGTTCGAATTTTGAAATTTTTTTTATACAAAAGATATTTAAAAGTACGTTTTAAATATTTTTTTATACTGGTAATGTACCTACCTAGAAAGCATGATTTGCGAGATATTTGCAAAAAACTGATTTTCTATAAGAGTAAAAGACCTACTTCCGGTCGGAATTTCGAAAAACTTTATTAATACAATTTTCCTCGAATTTAATTTTGAGTACATTTGAATTCTTTATAAATTTGTTTAAACTTAGTAATTGACGAAATATTTGCAAAATTCGATTTCTTCACTGAAGTAAACTACTACTTCCGGTCTGCCGATTTTACTCAAAATCTAATCAGTTCCCAAGAGAAAGATTATATTCGGAAATACAAAATTTGGAATTGATATCTGTAGCAGTTTGACCGCTATCGTGGTCACAGACAGACAGACAGACAGACAGACAGACACACACAGAGAGACATTTTTTAAAAACCACTTTTTTGGTATCAGGGGACCTCAAAATGTGGACATCTGCAAAAATCTCGAGGTCGAAAATTTTCATCATCACAATACTTCCTTATACGTATAAGAAAGTAAAAGTGGTTTTTAAAAAATGTCTGTCTGTCTGTCTGTATGTGTGTCTGTCTGTCTGTCTCTGTGTGTGTGACCACGATAGCGGTCAAACCGCTGCAGATATCCATTCCAAATTTTGTATTTAGCAGTATAATCTCCCTCTTGAGAACTGATTAGATTTTCAGTAAAATCGGCAGACCAGAAGTAGTAGTTTACTTCAGTGAAAAAATCGAATTTAGCCAATATTTCGTCAACTACTAAGTTTAGACTAATTTATAAAGAATTCATATGTACTTAGAATTAAAATTGTGAACAATTTTATTAAAAAAGTTTTTCGAAATTCCTACCGGAAGTAGGTCTTTTACTCTTATCGAAAATAAGTTTTTTGCAAATATTTTGCAAGTCATGCTTTTTAGACAGGTACGCTACGAATATAAAAGTATTTAGAACTTAATTTCCAATATCTTTTATATAAAAAAAATTTCAAAATTCGGACCGGAAGTATCACTTTTACTCTTCCCGAATAACGATTTTTTGCAAATATGTCGTAAATTATGCATTGTATATATATTTATGAAGAGTACAAAAGTATTTAGAGTTGGATTTGGAATATTTTTTGTACAAATGAAATTTCAAAATTCGGACCGGAAGTAACACTTTCATACGTATAAGGAAGTCGTGTTGTCGCCACACCTCATTTTTTTATTTTCCTGTGGGGTTATTTGAAATCTTTAGTTTACTAAATACCTTTTTGTAATGAGCTAGATCTCCTAGCAAGAATCATGGCGAGTTGTACATATTATTCCATAGGGTCCGGGACTCAATGAACCGACGCACATACGGGTATTTGAGCATTCTACGAGGCCATAATGTTTTATGCTTAGATTGCTTCTAAACGGTATAAAGGATACAACAATAGTGTTTGTAAATATATATGTATACATTTATTTTATGAAAAATATGGTTTAGGAAGGAAACAATTACAAATTAATCTTCTTCAGAAATAAATTCCCCTTCGTCGTTTTCAGATGGAAGAACCATTGGGTTTGGGGGGAAACTGTTGAGAGAATTTCTAATTAACCACAGTTTCTATAGTATGGCAGAGCTCCATGCACGGTTGCCATAGTCGTATTGTACATTTAGTATATTTATGTATTGTGGTTTATATCTATGTATGTATATATATGTTTTTGCTATTTGTACTCTGTATTGACGAAGTCTATATCCAGTGGATCTTGAGACTAATAAAGTATTATTATTATTATTATTATTATTATTTGGCTGTGCTGGCAGAAACATATTGATGGTTTCAGAAAGAAACGAAGTAAATTTTCTTTTTTTTTAAAGTGCTTATACTACTCCAGTGCATATTTGTCGTATTTTTTTACATCTATCAAGAATCCGCATGAAATCGTTTTCAGTGTGACTTTCAACCTATAAATTAAGTCGTAACTGATGCCTCTAATCTCTTAAGCTAATTTCGGATTCTCAAAAAAATATTCTACTCGTGTTGCTATCATTCGTATTACCGAAATTTGTTTTTGACATATTCACTAACATACCACTTTCTTTGCAAAATTTGTCCTGTATTTCTGTTTTCCTCTCTTTTTCTATTTGTTTTTCCTCTTCTGTTTTTCTGCTTCTGTATTTCTTTACGGGCAATTTGTATGCGAAATGGAGAATGCTGTCGAATAATCTTACCCTGGCATGTAAAATCGACAGCCCTTATTCAATAGCTTCAAAAGATATTTGTTTTTTTATTATCCAGTTGGTTGAAGTCTTTGGAAGTCGCACCACAGATGTAGCAACGATTCGTGGATGTTGTGCCAGTAACTGCGTTGCAGATTTTTCCGCCAACCATTGTCATTAATATCAACCTCAGTTGCTATTAAAGAGTTTATGAAATTTTGAACGCACTTCATCTCTTCACTTGTGATATCGGTATTCTCTTTCATAAAACGGAATCTAATTCGGCGGCAGAACCGTGGAGAAGAAGGTGTTGGATTTTCCCCCAATACTCTTTGCCACAAACTAATCGCACAGGTACAAAGCAGCTCTGAAAAATATTGGCATCTAGATCACCTTCCTTATCAAATTTTTGCTTGAACTGTGATTGCTGCTACCCATCGCATCTCCATTTACATATAATTTTGAATGCATCCCTTTCTTGCTCTAGTATTGTTGATAACACCTCTTCAATGAATTCAGATAAGCGTTTAACGGTAATATCGATTAAAGAATGCAATTGGCTTTCGGCGTTGGTACTCGTCACTGTGCATGCTTCTCGCGGCGGATAACACTTTTTTTTTTGCTTGCTGTATTAAATTATAACACGGGAAAAACTGTTTATTAGTATTACGACTTATTTCATATTGTCCTCGTGTTAAATCAGCATCTATAAACATTTTCAATGTTTGGAACGGTGTCAGAAGCGAAGCGTTTTCACTTTTGGAAGTGGCATATGCTCTTTTGTATTTTGTTGCTCGTGTTGGGGTGCAAGTAATATCTTTTAGTACATTGGAAGCATCTTTTTTTCCAGATTTACTTAACTCAACTTATGTTGCGTGAACAATAACACCGTCTTCTAAAGTAGAACGAAGCTCCTCTGTTTTCCTTCTTTTACTCGTTTAACTGAACCCTCCAAACGATTTTCGAGGTCGACCTGGCCGATATTGCGTAGCCACCGGAATTTCAAATGTTCCTTCTAACCACAGGTGATTGTTTTTGAGAAAAAGGTCTTCCTCTTTATGTATTTTGGTCCATCTTGATTTCACTTCGGATTTGAAATGTGCGAAACTGCGTTTACATTTTTTGTATTGGTCTTCAGTGAATTCTTCACGCGACAAATGTTGGTTTTTTAAGCAATTTACTTTTTGTTCGAAATTTGACTTGCTATAAGCTTTCATGAGGTCGAATAAGTATTTGCAGGTCACTATCCGTACACCCGAAGTACCCACGGCTCCTGAAATAAGCAAAATGTTGCTTTGTAATACATGCAATATCATTCACATATTCAGACATTTTCGTAGGAAAAAAATTAAGTTACTGAGATTTTGCTTATCGGCGCTTTTCCGCGACAAACTTTTTGATTATCTACTTCTCAATACTCTAAAGTTCTAATATTAATAAGAAAGGACACCGGATCTATCTCGATACTGTAAGTAATACGTTGATGAACATAAACTTCCGTGAAAAATAATGCTTATTATACATGTTACTTTTACGTCATCAAAAGAGTACATTTATAGAATAAAATAGAAAAAGCAATATTGCAATAAAATAGAAAATTACAGAATCAGAATCCATCACTTTTCCGCACAAAATTAACGTAGAAAAATAATTATTCACTTTAAAAATTAAGGTTTTCACAAAATCGCCGAGAACAGTCGCGTATGCTAGGTTTGATGTCCAAATTTCTAAAGACGCTGTCAGCACAGCGTCCACCGGAAAAGGGTGGGAAATGCTGCGTATTATTCACTGGAATGTCCCTTGACTCAGGTAGTTGATTTAAGATGGTTTTTCCAATTTTGTGAAATTCACTTTTGGCCGCGTAGAATGCTCAAATACCCGTCTGTGCGACGGTGCAATATTTGTATTTAAGCTAATGGCCGACGTTTTCAACAATTTTTGTAAACTATCATCTATTTATTAATAAAACAAAGACTATAATGAACAAAAATTGATTTATTAATATCCTCCTAAACTCTTTTTTTTGGAAAATAATACTAAAACAATTTTTCTCTTTTTATGCCAATATGGCTCATTTGCAAATATATGTTTATTAAACAAAAAATAATTTGATATCTCCAACCGCCCCTTAATCTTTATCGGTATGTTTTTGGGACAATCTTTATATTAGAGACGCAGGGATTATCTTTCCTGAATTAATATTTACGAAGGTATTGTTTTAATGGGGATTTACATTAACTGGATCTCATTCCATTTTAGGCACCTATGTGAAGTAAATGTTTGCTAGTTTCGTAAGATTTACGAAGTTTACGTTTAGTTAACCTAACTTGAAATATGTCAAGGAGACAACTCTAGGAATTAACGAAATTGGAAACTAGTTTGAATAACGTGTATTGAGGACACGTTATACAAACTAGTTTCCAATTTCGATTCCGCACTCAATCCTCGGAGAGTGAAAAGTTTTAATGTTATTCTATTAACCTTCCTGCTGACGTATAGATTTAACGAAGTCACCCTTTTAATGAAACCTTCGTTAAGACAATAGAACGAACTGTCTAAATAAGCCTTCGGGCGCGTTAGATAAAAGAGGAGACTTAAGGGACGAAGACTAAAAAAAAGATTTATCTTTGCGACGATAATACTATTTACAAGCTGGCACTTCGGTGGATGTGTGCAGAATACGTGATTGGGAAAGGACATTAATTTAACATCGATTCGGATCTGTTTCCGAGGCGTTGAAAAGTCGGTGATCCCGTTGGGAATGTATCTCTTCATAGTACTTGCCAGACACGTCTGCTTCTAACATATTGATTTTTTTTTTAAATAAATTAGGTAGCTGCAAGTATTCTTTAGAAAGTGCGAAGGGTTATGTATTATTTATTACGCTCTGAAAATGCGGTCAAGTGGGGCAGGCTGTATAAATGTATAAGTTATCAGCTTGAAGTCTTATCTTGTTAAATTAAGTATTAAATTAGAAAATGTTCGGGTTTGAAACTAATTTTACGCTACGATAAATTATCTACAGGGTGACAATCCGAGAATTGTGATATTTATACTATTTGGTGGAAATATAGTTTAGACCGAGGTCGATTGTAACAAACATCCTAACATTATTTGAATTCAGCGCCACGAATGCAAGAAGTTATGTACTAGTAATTCTCGACCACTCATGGATCGCTTATACTTTTTTTTTGTCTTCACTGCGAAGAACATTAAACTTTTTAAATCAATGTAACAATATAAAATACTTGAATGTGTAACGTACATTAACGGATAAACTATCATAAGTATACATATACAGGGTGTAGATAAAGTCTGGAACAAAATTAATATTTCTGTTATCTTCGGTTTGATGGAAAAACCCTGAAACAGGTCGATTTTGTTTTTATCCCGTGCACTTTATAACATCGTGAATTTAATTCTGTCGTCATCTGGTTGCGCGCGGGCGTGACGTCATTAGTTTTTTCAAATGGTAACCCGCCACATTTATTACCCCTTGTCGTTAGGTATTCCATTGTGCATGCAACGGTATAAAAAGTTTGGTACCTTACATAACAATTTTTGGGAGAAAAATGCTTTCGAATTTCAAAAAATTAAAATTTTATTTCTAATGAAAAACTAATCAAAAATTATTTTAAAAAATCAGATAAATTATAATCCGAGGTTTATCTTGGATTGTCGTCAAACAAGACACCAAAAAAATGTCAACGGAAGTGTTCAAATTGTCCGCCATTGGCCATTTGACACTGGCCGAGACGGACGCACACGCTTTCTACGACACGTCATATTGACAGTTCATTACTTGGTGTTTGAACTTATCCATTCACAATACTTGCTCCATTAGTAGTGTTGAACGTGCATTGCGAAAATGGCGAATTTGAGCGAAAAAGAGCGGATTCAAATTCTCATTATTGTTGGTTGTGGTGATAAAATACGTAGCCATGAAGAAGCCTGTCAGTTTTTCAATGCAGAAAATCCAAACCGCGCACCGATTTCGCGGTCAACGGTGAGCAAAATTTGCTGAAACTGGTAGTGTAAAAGACAGGGCTCGTCAAGGTCGACCAAGAATTGAGGAAGATAGAAGGGTCAATATTCTCTTGGAACTTCAGGACAACCCCCACACTTCAACAAGGAACATTGCCAGGGATCATGCAGTCGATTTTACCACAGTAGCCAAATTGCTGAAGAAGGAAAAACTTCATCCGTACAAAATCAATCGGGTTCAGGAACTGAATGAAGATGACTTCGACCACCGACTCGAGTTCTGTGAACAAATCATGCTACGGTGCGATGAGAATCCCGGATTTGTCGACAATGTGGTTTTTAGTGACGAAGCAAATTTTACCTTGAACGGTGAAGTGAATCGCCACAATTGTAGGTACTGGTCGGGCGAAAATCCTCGATGGGTTCGAGAGGAGCACACCCAACACCGGCAAAAAGTTAATGTATGGGCGGGAATAGTGGGAGATCGCATTGTGGGGCCTTTCTTTCTGGACAGAAATTTAAACGCTGAAACATACTTACATTTCCTAAGATTTACGCTAGTGCCAACATTGGTAGAATTATTTTCGGATGAAAATACCCCCGACAAGCCTCACCCCAGAATCTGGTTTCAACAAGATGGAGCACCTTCACATTTTGGCTGGCGTGTTCGGAGTTACCTCGACGAAATTTTCCCCGGGAGATGGATCGGACGAAGGGGAACAATTGAATGGCCTGCCCGTTCGCCAGATCTCACACCACTTGATTTTTTTCTATGGGGTCATGTGAAATCAAAGGTGTACACCAATAAGCCAAATAACTTGGATGATCTGAAACATCGTATCCGCGAGGAAATGCGAAATATTGGTGCAGAGACAATACGACGTGTCGTAGAAAGCGTGTACGTCCGTCTCGGCCAGTGTCAAATGGCCAATGGCGGACAATTTGAACACTTCCGTTGACATTTTTTTGGTGTCTTGTTTGACGACAATCCAAGATAAACCTCGGATTATAATTTATCTGATTTTTTAAAATAATTTTTGATTAGTTTTTCATTAGAAATAAAATTTTAATTTTTTGAAATTCGAAAGCATTTTTCTCTCAAAAATTGTTATGTAAGGTACCAAACTTTTTATACCGTTGCATGCACAATGGAATACCTAACGACAAGGGGTAATAAATGTGGCGGGTTACCATTTGAAAAAACTAATGACGTCACGCCCGCGCGCAACCAGATGACGACAGAATTAAATTCACGATGTTATAAAGTGCACGAGATAAAAACAAAATCGACTTGTTTCAGGGTTTTTCCATCAAGCCGAAGATAACAGAAATATTAATTTTGTTCCAGACTTTATCTACACCCTGTATACATTTATACGTAAACATGTATGCATATATGTAAATGTATGAATGCACATCTACCCTAAGCAAGCATTGCGAACAACAACATGCAGACAGCTGTTTCGACCTTACGTTGGTCTCATCAGTGCATGAACGTGTTATTCACAATGCATTAGCAACTTAGATCACCTGATAATGTCAGCTTACGCACCAAACGCCATGAGAAATTCCCAGCGGCATCTGTTACACAAGCGCGACAGCTGTCTACATGTTGTTGTTCGCAATGGTTGCTTAGGGTAGATGTGCATTCACACATTTACATACCATAGTCGTCAAATTTTAATTTCGGTTTGCACTTCTATCATATGCAGAAGATGACCTTATGATATGTAGCGATGCCTGCTTGCTAACAGTGGTGGGAGAGCAACGCAGTGGCGGGGGACCTCCATAGCAAACGTTTGTCGAGTGTGGCAGCTTCGCTTATGTTTATCTTTAGTTTATTTCGTCGCGCTCTTTTCCTCTTTGTACTTTCGTATCAGAAATTAAAATATGTCGACCCCGGTATATGCATATACGTTTACATATAAATGTATATATGGTGGAAACGCGTTACATTCCGTTGCACGTCATACTAGATCCATGACGACCCGCCTTGTATATGTTGCCGGATCTACTTTTATTTCTGTCAGTGACATTAGATATAACCAAAGAAAAAAATTATTCACAATACAATAACTATAACGTAATATATTTAGTAATTGAAATGCTCTAAGACTTCAATCTTTCTCAACTTATTTATTATATTGATTTAGATAGTCGAAAAACCTTAAATGTTTCATAACGTATCCATAATATAATTTAAAATAAGCAATACTTACGCTATTCACATTAAAATTAACAGTTTGTAAAAAGCCTCGACTGTTTACAGAAACCTTTCGGCATTATATTCAATGGACGCAAATAAATAATAAATGCACTTCTAAGAAGCACTGTTTTTAAACAATTTATATCAGCGTAAAAATAAACATGAAAAATTTGACAGGAAGAATATACACAACGCACATCTTTTTGACAGATATGATTTATTTGTCAACATCGAATTGAACTACTAGTCTATTAAAAATATGTAATAAAGAAATTTAATATTGAAACGGAAATTATGTGTTTATTTGCCATGAATGCGTATATTACGATCAATTTATAAATCTTCTATTTAAGCTAATGAAATAAATGCCCTCAAGTATAATTTAATAAAGTAACTTTTTTAGTTTCTCCAATACAGTTATGACATGTAAACGTCATCGATGACGTGCAACGGAACTTAACGCCCCTCCAGTATATGTATACTTATGATAGTTAAACTTTTTACTTTTACATTTGAAATCAATATACCTATTAGTATTTTTTAATGTTTTCCAGAATTCACTGCTTTTTTTTTTCTATTCGTGACAACGTAAAATATATGGTTTGCAACACATATTCCAGTATTTGGCTTTAATGAGCAATGTTACAATTACCCCGGCACAATGTTACAATTGTACCTGTGGGCGGGTTCAATTGTAACAATCACATTCACTTTTAAATTTTTTTTGATGTTTAAGAATTTTTTTGTGAGTGCATAGAATATTAGTTTATATACCTGACCATTTTTGTGACTAAATTATGACTAGAATAAAATTGAAAATCGAAAATGTGAAAATTGTTACAATTGACATCGGTCTCCCCTCCACATACAGTTTTAAATTTAAAATTTTCAACATTAACAATTAACAATCAGAATTCAGAAGTACATCCGACTATTCTAGCAAATGTTTATATTCTCCGAGTATATTTTTGATCAATTGAATTACGTGGACTTAACATGAAATAAATCTAATATAACCAATACGTTTATTGAATTATTTGGACCGGAATTGCGTCAGTCACTAAAGAAAAAACGCTCAAATACAAATCTAATCGGCTTGATTTATATGCATTACTCAACGACACGTTAGCGTTGTCTACGCTACCTTCGACTATCCCCTTTATTGTTCGACCGCTGGGGTTGGATTATACAGATAAATGGCCCTGATAACCATGTCGGACAATTTATAGAACTTGCCAAAATAAATCCACACTTACACCGCTAAAAGTGACCCTAAGTTATAGTTGGGGGGTACATTATTGGTCAGTAATGCTGCAATTAAAGTGTACAGATTGTGACATTGATAGTAAAATAATAAAAATATAATTATGATTTACTTTAGTTCATGTGTTCGACTATTATTATATTGGTTACCATAGAGAAGAGCATATATAGGACGGCGCATTAGTGTGGAAAAGCACGATTTATTTGACATTATAGAAGTTATGAAAAAAATTATTAAGGAAAGGTGTAGGTATTTCTTAGCTTCATATTTTAAAATTAGGCTGTACAGTATAGAAGAAAGAGATCAACAACAACAGGGATTATGAACATTATACAATCAATCGTAAATGCATATGATGAGCAAAAGCAAATCCAGTTGACCTGCTGTGATTTGAGTAAAGCTTTCGACTTAGTCAATCATGAGGTTCTGTTACACAAACTACAACAATATGGTATTAGAGGCACTCCACATGATCTTTTAGTGTCCTATCTGAGGGATAGAGAGCAAATTGTTGAACTCAATGGACAAACATCATCTTTAAAATCAACAAAGAATGGGGTTCCACAGGGCTCAATCTTGGGTCCCCTTCTGTTTATACTATATATCAATGACCTGCCGCAATGCTTAGCACCGATGGAATGTTGTTTATATGCGGATGACACTGCCTTTTTGGTGACTGCAAGACATGAAGAAGAGTTGAATGAACAGGCGAAGGACATTATGGAGAAAGCCAGGGAATGGTTCCTTTGCAATGGTCTACAACTAAATGAAGGGAAAACACAACAACTTACTTTCTGTGCAAAAAACCAACCACCGAACGGCAACGTATGCTATCTGGGTCTGACGCTGGATAGTAGGCTTACTTGGGAGGATCATGTTTCCAGTCTGACTGATAAACTTGCAAAGGCAACATACACAATAAGACGTATGAAAAGTGTCGCAACTCACGAAGCTGCAACAACGGCTTACTACTGCAACTTCCACTCTAAGATGAGCTACGGAGTCTTGGTATGGGGCAGCTTGCCATCGGCAGGGAGAATATTTCAAATGCAGAAGAGGGCTGTTCGAGCGTTGTACAGTTTGGGACATCGGGATAGTTGCAGAAAATATTTTGTAAAAGGGGCTATACTCACATTACCATCCATATATATATACAACTGCATTAAGTATGTCATCTTCAATGAGGATGAGTTTGCCGCAAATGGGGACTCCCACCAGTACAATACAAGAAACAGGGATAAACTGCGAACCCCTTATCACCGTGTGCAGACTGCCCAAAGATATGTGGACTACTGGGGGCCAAAGTTTTACAACAAAGTGAAGCACCTGCATACAATGAATGCTAGTACTTTCTTAAGTAAAATATTAAAACTTTTACTGACGAAAAGTTTTTATTCAATTAATGAATATTTAAATGATAATTTTAATAATATACAATTTTAATCTGTTTTGTTTGTTACTGTATATATGTATATTTTGACCTTTCATGTAATGATTTTATTACACTGAATAAATATATATTATTATTATTATTATTATTATTATTATTATAGTATGGTTGAAACAGTCGACTAACCTATCTAATGTTTCTTTTTTGATCTGTCTTCGTGCGGGATATCTCGCTTCATAAACTCTTTTTGCAGGATGTAATTTTTCGAACATTCTCCCAATACCCAAATCGCATCTGATTCTTCAACTGAATATCACTAACTAAAGTTCATTTTTGAAATGCATGTGTATGAATATAAGCTGGCGTTGGACCAGTGCCTGCGCGGAACTACAAAAACAGAAGGCTCAGTTGACGTTTGACGTTTTCGTGGGGTTTAGGCATATATATAATACAACTATATTGCGTGTAGACAAGGAAAACTTCGCTCCAACATTGTGAAATAGAACACATGGTGGTATGCCGTTTTAGAGGCACGTTGTCCAAACTGCGCATGCGTTACAAATAATTTTTAAAATTTAGGTCTGTTTGTTTATCACATTGGTTCAATATTATAAATATTTAATTATAGTTAGTACATTGTCAAATAAGCATAAATAGTTTAAAAATCGACAAACCTCTTTATAATTAATAATTGTGCCTTGTTAAATGTGGAAAAATAATTTAATTTCCCTTGATGAATGAAGAAATATCGTCGTGGCATCATGTGCAAATCACTGACAAACAAACGATCATACTGAAGAAATATATTTGTCAAAAGTTGTAGGAACTTTGGTTATGTTATAGTAAATATTGTAAATAATTTAAGTAAAACCCGCAGTCAGTTCAATTTCATTGCAACTGTGTTTCTTTGAATATATTATGATGGGATATCGTGAACAGAAAGAAAAACACCCCTGTTGGTCATGTACAAAAATTTGTGATATAATAAGCACACCAAAATTATTCAACTCAACATGCAAGAATAATAATAAATTAGATAATGTGGTATTCTTGAATAAAGAATTACTCTTATCTACATCGGAGCAATGTACAGAAAGAACACAGTAAATTTTACATTAATTAGGTAATTATATTATTATGTTACATATCAAAATATTCGAATTGCTCAAGGCTTCCATTAAACCTCTTAGAAGAGACACATGCCAATTTTTTTGCCATGACTTTCTATTTTTTTTTGAAATATGTCTAATAGAATATACATGTGTTCATAGAATGTTGAAGAATTTTGACATGCCACCACAGAATCCACAGATCCCATATGATATGAGATGATAATATGCCGAGATTGGGTATTTTGACAAGAGATTGGGCTGGTTATTGGAATTTATGCTATGATGCGTCACTGATTGTGAGAATAACTTGAAGAGTGAACACATTATTTATAAGATAGTGAAGTGCTTTTTTAAATTTGTACTTTGCTAAATATGTATCGTAATTTCTGTCACTAAATTGTATTCAAGCACATATAGAATGTATTTTATATTTAAATTTACAATAAAATATGTTTTAGTTTAAAACAACTTGTAGATGGTACAGTATAAAGATAATATTCATTTTGGATTTAGCCAAGACAGTGTGTGATGAGTTCTTCTGAACTTTTCCCAACATTGTGGAAGTAAATAGTGCAGTGTTATGAACGGCACGGTAGGCACGGCATCAAACAGTATTCCTGTCTTTATGATATTGTTACATTCTCTAAATCTTTTTTATCATTTTATAAATTTGTATGTATCTATTAATTCATACAAATATTTATATTTTATAAATAAAATAAAATTTAATTTTTTACTTCCTAAGTAGAAACCGAACTTTGCTCATTGATGTAATTATTGAATCAAATACAACATCAACATACCTTTTCTACAATCAATAATATAAATTATTTGCAAGTCTCATTTCTACTCATCTCAGTCTATGAGACATAGACATCAAGAAAAATGTATTGATTACGAATGTAGTATTACATACATTAAAGAAATTCAAGTGTATCAGAGTAATTGTCTATATTCTTTGCTACCATATGGGCGTAAATAACGCTTTATCACGTTTTTATTTTCATGAATGGCTTAACCATTCTAAATTTTAAAAAAAAGTTAACAACAATAAAAATTATATTCAATCACAGAAATGTAATGCTAATTAATTTCACGACTTTTGCTAAAACATTCATGTTCCAGTGTATATTTCGACACAGAATTAAATACAGGAAAACAACAGGAATTTAATTAGTTTTTTACATTGTTGATTATGCGACATTATATTGAATAATGTACGTAGACAAATATAAAATAGATGTTGTTTTATTCGTACATAAAGCCAAAATATTAAATACAGTAATTTAAGTAATTTCATTTGCATTTCTAAGCTTAAAAATACATAGCAAAACCATATGTTGAAATATAATACAATCTGACATATATAAACATACCTGAATATATTCGATTGTGTATATAAAACATTAATTTAGAAGTTTTCTGTAAGTCAAAATGAAACAAGCAGTATTGATATTCAATAATTTCACATACACCAATAAACACATAACAAATCAATGTACACAAGTTTTTCTGTTCAAAATCTTTTCTGTTAGTCGAAATGGAGGGACCGGTATTTACATTTAATACTATAATTTTATATATTCCAGTAAGCACGTATAAATCAACGTAGAAGTTACAACTTCACAAGTTTTTCTGTTAATAATTCACTGGAATCAATCTTCATATCGTTTATTTATTCTACCTCGTATGTTCTGGATAATTCTACAAATTCACCGATGAACTAAACTTGCACAAAACTGAATTCAATAAGAAACAACTTTACGTATGCTTTCAGTAATATCATAGTTTTAGATGTCAATTTAAATCAGAGGTTATAATTATGTTTTCTGTTTATCTCTCATTTCATAAATTTCAAAATGGACATTTTGAGTTGACGCATGCGCAGAACAGGGAATGTGACCAATTCTATCTCTCTTAGTTAGGACGAAAAATTACACATTATTAAGATACAGCACTCGCAATATAGTAGTATTATATATATATATATATATATATATGGGTTTAGGTAATAACATGTTGCATCACTATGTAGAGATTCGTGCCAAACGCGTCATCAGCTCTCACCAGTTATTGGGCGGCTTGTACTTGCTACTGCTTCCTAAAAAAATAAACCACAATGAAAGGGACGATAAATATCTATCGATACATCATAAAAAATAAAGAATGTTCTATTTAATTTTAATGAGAAAATTATTGATCCGAGTTTTGACTCACCTTGTATACAAGACATTTCGTTTTTATTAACTTTATGAACCAGCTAAAATAGAAGACGTATCTAAAGCAAGTAACGGGGCGAAAAAGGTCGTATAATTTTTTCCTTACCAGAACTAACCCTCCCAAAACACCTTAATGTAGAAGTAAAAATAGTCATAACTTTTTAAACACACAGAATAGATCAAGCAACCCTAAATGTGGAGGCTCGCAAAAGTAAGCAGGTTTAAATAAGCCAAAAGAGTATAACATTCCATTTAAAACAATACAAGTTAAGTCTACAACTATGTTATAAAACAGCCTGTATATGTGTCCCTAATTTAAAAATATGAAACAAGAATACCTACACTTTTTTTAATAAATTTTTGTCATGACTTTTATAATGTCAAATAAATCAGCTTCCTCACAATAATGCGCCATCCTGTATGTGTATGAAATTATTATATATTTATAATAATAATAAGCTAATAATAAAAAAAAAAAACAAAGTAAAGTAAAGATTTCTAAGATGTACCTATTTTGCGGCAAGTAATGTTGGTTAGTGTTTCAGTATTATTTGATATTGCCAGAAGTTTTTAATTAAATTCTCTGCAACAGACCGCGTGTCGACTTTACTTTGTACTGACGTTATAACCGGGGTAAACAAAACTACCAACTTCACTGCGAGGATGTGGTTTGAGTCATATAGTTTTGAATGTGTTAAATTTGTAACAGTTTTGGCTAGATCCTGTACTGAAATATGATTACTATAGAGAATTATTAGCCTATAAATTGCGTCAAAATATACATTACATTGAACTGTTAAGTAAGAATATCTTGGTGAAGTGTTTAATAACTATTTATTATTACATCTGTCAGTCGTGTGCCTTAAACTTGAATATGTTAAGACATCGTGGATATTTGTATTATAAAGCAGAGATTTTTGTCATTGGCAAAAAGGGGATAAAGTCAATAAAATGAAATGTTGAAAAAATATGATTTTTATTTCTTAAAAGTTGTTTTTTATGTAATCAGATGAAGAAAACATTACAATAAACACAAGAAACACGTCTTTTTATTATCTGGACAAAACCACACATAAAATAAAGAAAAATGCACTTTGGTGTATTAAATACGGGATAAGTACAATTTTGCAAACTATTACTCAGAAACTTTTCCTGCATCTTTCGCGTCGTATGGTGGTTGGGCAGAAGTATTATTCACGCTTTTTAGAGCTTTTTAAAAAGGCTTGTCGGATTTTAGAAAATACTCTATGGCCACCACTAAAATGTTTCGATATTTATTTTTTTTAATTGTAATCGTCTAGAGTAACAGAGTAGCACATTTGGCTTAAGGATATTTAACTCAACAAATAAATTTCCACTGCTAGTCTCACAACCCTCTACAGAGCTTTTAGTGTAAGAAAAAAATGCGGTATTTGGTAATGGTAAAATTCTGCCTTGAAAATCCTTTCAAGTGTTCTCTAAAATCATAAATCATGTTTTGAGTAAGACTTACCACACTAAACTTTGTTGAAGTAGATTCAACCAAATTTTTGTATTCATGCGGTAGGTAAATTCGTTCAACCGTGATATTCTTTTGATCAATGACTTCGAAACATCTCTGGTATGGCATAAAGTTATGCCTTGGTTGTGGAAAGCGGTGTAATATAATTTAGAATCTTCCCATTTGAAACAATGTTGCCAGTACTATTTTTGTTCTGTGCACAACAGTTATCAGAGAATAAATAAAGCATTTTTACTTGCTGGTTTAACACGTTCATTATATAATGATGAAAAAAGCTTATGGCATCACTAGAAGCCTCCGTCTTACATATAAAAGTTGGGTGTCTTGTTCTTTCCTGAATGGAGACAGAAATTGTATGCTCACAACAAACTGAGTTACAAAGCATCTGACGAGAGTAGCTTTGGAAGATTCTGCTGAAAGTCAAAACAGAGACTTTCAACGTCTTCATTTTCCTGTGCTGCTTCTTCAATTCTTTGTAAAACCATTGATATTTTTTACATAACTTCTTCTCAATTATTAAAATCTTCTTTTTATCTTCTACTGATATAGTCTCGATCTTGTTCTCCAACACATCACACTTTTTGTAGGTGTTTGTCCCAGTTGCACCAAATCTGAAGCTGAAATCGTCTTTGAACTACCGGAAACAGCAATCGTAAGTGAAAACTGGTTTTTCTTGTTCGCCTTGCTATAGAAGCTGGTATTTCTCACTTTCATACCTTTTGAGGTACAGTTAATGCATTATTTTTATATAGAGCTCTGACGACAAAATTTCTTACTGTCTACATGGTGATAATGGGCTGAATATTTTATAATGCAAATATTGCAATGTGGAATAGTAAAGCTTCAAAATCTTCTAATACAGTTGAAAGCGGCGATTACGTTAAACACTTTTTGTACTCACCGCCTGTAAAGTGACATTTGGCGCATATGTAGCTCGATTGGGAAATACGTTTTCCCGGTTGAGGCGACTGTAAAAATTGAAAAAAACACTGGCACTTTGGGTCATTTAAAAAAAATCTAGCTTGGTAGTAATAAAATTTAGTCTATAAAATACTATTTCCCTCCACTATTCTTCACTAAAAGTTGGGGAAATAGGAGTAATAATTAAAAATTCTTCAAAAAAAATTGTGGCGCCATCTATTTGACGATATTTTAAGCGACATCTTAAGCAAGATTCAAGCGCCATCTATTTGAACCACATCGACATTCATATTGGCAGTTCGGAATTGTTTGTATTTAAACCAAAAAACGCAATAAATGTACTATAAATTTATAAATATAAGAATAAATACCTCATGTTTGCCATGTGTAAGAATATAATAACTTAATTTTAGGGAAAGGTGAGTAATAGTTACGTACACGAAATGCTTAAATTAATTAGGTAATCTATTTTAGGTTAGGTATGATACTAATGACATTAATCAATAATATTTCTTCAATTTAATGTTCGTACAAAAAATATTGTAGAAACCACTTGCGTGAAGACATCTTCCACGCATTCGCGCAATTAAAAGCACTCGCTTCCTGCGGTCGCTCGTGCTTACAATGTGCGCTCATGCGGGAAAACAGTCTTCCCGCACTTGGTTCGTAAATAACTATTATAACGTAATTGAACCCTAACTAGTGTTTCCCCGTTGAATTGTTATAACAAAAATTAGAAACGTAAGTAAAATTGTAATTCTTGACACTATCCAACAACTTTATTATCAGCAAATTTTTTTTAATTATTTTCGAATTAATAATATCAATTACCTATTGTAAATGTTATTTTAAAGTTTATTTCAATAGAAATTCAGAAATTATTTCTTTTGGGTACTACTAGATGGCGCCACATAAAGATCAATATTTTGAAGTTATAAGAATCAAAATCATCAATATAAATCGAAGTTATGTGACGGCCTTACATCGCGCAGCGATATTAGATACAGTTGGCCTTGAAAGGATGATGCTACAGAATGGTAAAGAAGATTTCTGGGAATTCGTACCATTTCTGTGTCAGACTATGTAGTTTCCGAACCACTCTACATACTAATTTTTTGGTAATATTTTATGTAAATAGACACGTATGTACTTATTATCTATTGTCCTGTAATTGGAAGTACTGTTACGCAAGTAAACTTATTATTATTATTATTTAAGCTGCCATTTTTGATTTACATCTTAAATTCTACAGGATAGCTGCTTTTTAATCCCTGGTGCACAAACTCGTAGCGTCAATTTTTGCAGCAGAAATCATTCAGCTGTCCACCTAAACTTCTTGTTTTACCATAATTGTATGCTCTGACATACCAAGTAGCTTTAGTTTTATCTTCAATACTGAATGTACTTTGCAGTAGTCTTTATTTATTATTGTATTACTAGCTATACCCGCCGTGCGTTGCTACGCCAAAAAAAATTTTTTTTGGGTGTGCTTAAGACCACACGGCAGAAGTGAAAACTTCATCAAGGCGAGGTTTATAATACGAAATACAACTTTTTTTTTCGTTCTATATTCATTGACATTTACATTTTCCGTTTTCGTTCTATATTACATTTAAAAAATATATATTTATTATTATTGTGTATACATTATTCTAGTACATTTCGCTCGGTCTGATCAAGTTTTCACTTCAAAAATTCATAGGTACGCATGTATTATATACCAATATTATAATTCTCATACGAGTACCCGCGCTGGTCTAATGGTAACGTGCCGGCCTTATACCCGGGCGGCTCGGGTTCGCATCTGCACCCGGACAAGAATTTTTCAGAAAATAAAAATATTATATTTCGCGTATTTATTCTAAATTTCAATTTAATTGAAATTAAATACCGCTAGTTAGTATTATAATACAAAGTCGAGAGTCGAACCGACTTTACCCGAACTAGCGTTTCATTCCGAGCGTGACGGCTCAGTCTCGTTCAGTGCCCAACAATCAATGCATTAACGCGCCCATAGAAGTTTTCACTTCAAAAAGAACAACAATTTTTATCAACACCAAACTTTACAGGAACACTCTCCGGACTACCCTAGAGTTTTCCTGAAAATTTCATCAAAATCGGTTCAGAGTGTTTCGAAGTCTATAGGGAACATATACAACCAACCAACACACATACATCTTTAATCTAACCTCTGAATAATCAAAGGTGATCCAATGTGAATGAGATCATTAGTGCAACTTCAGGGGCTACTACTAATCTAACCACGGAATAATCACAGGTGATCCGATATCAATAAAGTTAAATGATGGAAAATGTTTTTTTTTATTCCGATCGGCACGAAATTTCACAGGAACACGCTCCAGACTATGCTAGAGTTTTCCTGAAAATTTCATGAAAATCGGTTCAGCGATTTCGGAGTATATAGAGAACATACACACCCACACACATACATCCAATTTTATAAATAAGATTTTCTCAATATATTCTGCTTATGTAATTACGCAGTTACATCATGCCTGCGTAGGCACGTTCTTTGTTACTGGTTGCCGCATCCAATGCCCTCTCCACATATTCACAGTGAAACTCCCACTTATATAAATTACTCGTCATCAAATGCGAAATGAACTGACAAATACAGAATTGTTGCGTATCGGGATACCAAGAATAGGGAACTTCACGATGGTAATAGTATAACTAATTAAACTATTGGAGTTTGCATTTATTGGCGACAAATTTGCCGTTGGACGTATGCCATTGAAGCACCATGTGCATCATTGTCCTTCAGCATTATTAAGCGCGTCCACGGACGTACGTATATCGTCGACAATATTATTAGTATTAGATTTCCGACTCTATTACGGATGAAAATACATTATACGCGTCGCGCGAGCCGATCGATAGCGGCGCCATCTCGAATTGACAGTTGAAAATAACGGCATGTAAACTGTCAAAACACACCGGATCGGAGAAACGTAAAGCCGGTTGTTCGAATTTAATGCTGGAGAGAATGCGTTTGAATATTTCAATGGAACTCGGAACGACCCGCCTGCTACTGAATAAGGGCCACATATTTTATTCAGGATCAACTGTATACACACGTATTAGGAAGAGAGATAAAATTATTACAGTGATCTAGGACGAGAACACGCTGAAAGTCGAAGTGTGTTGTGTTTATTATTGAAGGGGAAAACCGTAGACAGATATTACATACAGCAACTGCAAAATATTCTTTTTAGCAACCCACATAAATTGCACTTATTTATTATTTCTCTACTTTATGTTATTGCGAAAGGTCCCAGGGGCTTTACGTCAAATCTTGTACAGTTACGAACAAGTAATAGGCTCTCACGTTTTAAAATCATTTCGCTCCGACTATGCGTATTTTATTTATTTAGACATTCTATTCTCGCAAGGCCAACTGTATCTCAGATTTTTCTGATTCTGATTACCTCAAAATATCGATCCTTAAATGGCGCCATCTGTATAAAGCATTATAAGCTATTTGGTAATCGCTGTGCATTTTTAAAATCACGTGCTAAGAATGTGGAATATGACTGGATTATATCAAACCTATTGTTATTCACATTTGATTGATTTGCTTTTGTTTATTCCATATTCCTTTCTACTTAAATTATTCTAATATTACACACATTCCGTCGTTTCATTTAATGAGTGCTATATTTACTATACCTAGTATATCTTGGAAGTTACGTCGAGTACCAGTAGAAAACTATATCTTGTTTTCTCACGAAAAACACGTGGCTGTTCTGAAGTGGGTTTATTATGAATATTTCAACATTGTCAATTTTAGTTTTATAATTAGACTTGCACCTGTTGGATGGAGCTAAACCTCTTCTTTCGACTTCACAACACGGATTTATGCCCGGCAGGTCTACCACAACCAATCTAACGCTGATATCCCAGGAAATAGCAAAGAACCTGGATGAGGGTGTCCAGTTGGATGTAATTTATACGGACTTCTCACGTGCGTTTGATTCGATTGATCACCACATTTTATTGGAGAAATTGAGTTTTTTTGGTATTGGCGAGTCATTCTTTGGTTTACTGCGTTCTTATTTGCTAGGTAGGGTGAACTACGTTTATTTTAATGGATACAGGTCTCGTCCTTTTCTCTCTACATCTGGTGTGCCCCAAGGATCGAATTTGGGTCCACTCCTATTCAATATCTATATTGACGACCTCATTAAGTTGATTACTTGTCCCGTGTTGGCTTACGCAGATGATATTAAAATATACAGTACCATACGCTCTTCGTCTGACATTACACTTCTGCAGGACAATCTTAATTACATACAGCAATGGTGTTTGCGCAATAATCTTCTCCTGAATACTGATAAGTGTTTTGTTGCGTCATTCTCAAGGAAGATCTGTAAGGTTGAATCCCAATACGTGATTGATAATGTCAGCATTTCCCGACAGTCAACAATTAAAGATTTGGGTGTAACATTCGATGAGAAATTTATACTTTCCAACCATGTCCTATCTATCACGAGTGCAGCCTATAAGTCCCTCGGTTTTATTATTCGGATCTGCAGGGATTTTCATAATATTGATGCAATTAAGACTCTGTACTTTGCTTATGTTGTAACCAAGCTCGAGTACGCAGTTAATGCTTGGTATCCCCTCTACGGTGTGCAGATTGACCTCATAGAACGTGTCCAGCGAAAATTTTTGAAGTACCTCTCATATAGGAGAGACGGGCACTATCCTGCGCGTGGTGTTGATTATGGTGAATTGTTGGAGGCGCACGGCTTCATTTCGTTGGTAGAAAGAAGAAAAAACATAAGTATGTCCTTTGCACTGAACGTCCTCACAAATAGGATTGACTCACCTGACCTTCTCTCCAGGATGGATGTCCATGTACCGCGTCTCCATTCAAGGCATCACCGGCTCCTCTAGGTCCCGACGGTTCGGACAAATGTTTTATGGAAGGCGCCTATGGTACACGCAGCGAGAAATTTCAACTTTTTTAATGTAGATTTGCCTTAACTTCTACGCATTTGTACTTATAATAATTAATTTTGTACCCTTTGTGGATGTAATCTGTTGGGTATTTAATAAATATTATTATTATTATTATTATAAATAAAGATGCTATAATAACTTTTAAAATGTTCAAATTAATACCAATAATCCACATTGTTATCATCGTAAGGTTGAGAAATGCCAACAAGAAAATGATTAGTGCTATAAAGCAAATTTTGGTCTGTCTTGAAATGTGTGCATAGAAATACTGACAGATATGGTATAAGTAGCACTAAAGAGTGCATCACTGTAACTAACTAAATTAGCAAACTGTAATAGTGCCAAAATGGAAAAAAGTACATCAAATATGTACCGAAATACACAAAGTTTAGTAAATATTACCTTCTTGACCTGTGTTATTTGGAAATATTCTATATTTTTGAAGTGAAAACTTCTATGGGCGCGTTGATGCGTTGATTTTTGGGCACTGTGTAACGCTCGTTCGGGTAAAGTCGGCTCGAGTCGAGTCGACTAAGGGAGCGACAGAGAGATATAGTTAACGCGTCTCTGCCATACTCGCTCGGCAACCGTTTCACGCTCGGCTTTGTATTATAACGCTAACTCAATTAAATTGAAATATAGAATAAATACGGGAAATATTGTATTTTTATTTTCTGAAAAATTCTTGTCCGCGTGCAGATGCGATCCCGAGTCGCCCGGGTGTGAGGCCGGCACGTTACCATTAGACCAGCGCGGGTACTCGTATGAGAATTTTTTCTATTCCAAATTCCAGAATTAGAAAAATTTGATTCATCGCTCCACAAAATATGACGAAATGCATTTACATTCTGCGCTGAATAATTAAGGTACCAGTGACAAAACGTTAGTCTCCTCTCTTGATCACCCGGGAGTAATGTTTGCACTGGCTAGTACGTAAATGCGTTATATTTAAATTTTCAGCAGCGCCTCTTATAGAATTATTGGGATGCACTTCAAAGTAAGCCAAAACGTCAATTTCGATTTTCTCACTAATTACGTAGTCCTTTGTTGTTCTAGTTTTTTTGAAAACATTATCATTTTTTCTGAATTGTCGATACAGTCTTTGATAATAGCGCCCATCTGGCTGCGGGCGTAGAGGATAACACTCAGCGTAATATTCTTGGGTCCTTACAGAGTTTTTACGACACACGATATACGCTTCTAACATATCACACTTTTCCAAATGATTAAATATCATTGTCAATGACTTTTTTAAAGTTACAACACAAACTTAAACATAACAACGATAATAAAGATAAGATTATGAATTCCGACAATGGAGCGATACCTAAATCGGATTTGTTTAATTTGTTGACGAAATAAATCCGCACGAATGGTTTCTAGGTATAAGTGAATTATAATGACGCATACTCGTAGGAAATTGTGGATAACAGTCGCAACTGTCATTTTTTGTCAATAATGTATGTAAACTTTCTTTTTTAAAATATTTCCTTCTTTTAATATATGCAAAAATATACTGGGTGTTCCATTTAAAAAAAAGTAACTTTTGTAAATAGTGTAATGGTACATACCAGTTCGTTTACGAATTGGTAATTTTTTTATATTTTTAGAATTTAATTAAGTACATTTTATTATTAATATTTTAAAGAAAAATAAGAATTAAAATCAATGAATATGTTATGGTATTATTAAGTAAATATTAGTCATAAGGTAAGTTTAGTATGTGTTTAGTTCTAAGAATTGTGGCGCCGAATGTTTACAACAGTGAAATAAACGCTACAGTTGTGATAAACATTCGCCGACGTAAAAGAGTGTGTGTGAGAAACTTAAGTGGGAACAACCTAACTATATGGAAAGCGGGGAACCACCGGCGGTTCAACATAAAATGAAAACACGCGCTGGGGACGCAAGAGTCAACAGCTAGACCTAGAGTCGAATGGTTAACTTCAAAGTCGGGAAGGTTTCGACTGGCTGATTTCATGAAGAAATCGTCGAACCCCGACTAGTAAAACTTTAAGTAATATACAGTAAATGTTATAAAGAAAAAGAAGGAGAACCCACACTCCTATAACTAATTGGATAACAATAATAAGAATTGTTATTGCCAAAATAGTGTTTAAAGTAGCACTTAAAGAATAAATGTGCACATTGGTAAAAGTTTGATAAAAGAATATATGTAAGAATATATGTATTGTGCTCCCGTAAGCAGAACGAGTGGATTCGTCACCATAGGCTCGTGACCACCCAGCAAATGACGCCGATGAAAACATCGCAATAAAAAGAAGATTCTACGGAAGATAGACATCACGGAAGAGCTAAGAAAGAAACTTTATTATAAGGTATTTTTAAAAGATTATATATTAAAGCTTAAATTGATGTTAATATAATAAAGTTATCAAATAAATATCATCTCCGTTCTAATAAGGAGAATGTAATTTAATCTGTATTAGCAGCATTGTATGTATATAATAATAATACACAAAACGTGTATAAAGCATACGTAGTAGATTCTGGCATCTGTTGTTGATATTTGAGTATACTGAATAATATACAAAAAAGATTTATATCTGTTTAGCATTTATAAAATTATATTCCAATTGCCTTTTAAATAAATTTGATCTCTTTTATGTTTGTATGAGATTGTTTCGTTATCTATTAAAATTATATGTGTGATTCATTGATTTTAATATAAGTATTATTTAAAGTTTCAATGGTATTTTTCTTTTTATTAACTTTAAATGATGTTTAGGAACCCTCTTTATTAATCATTTCTGATAAACCCAAACCGCCCTGAGAGAAATTGAGTCATAGTCGGAAATAAGGGGGGTTTCCGTTACAATAGCGCAAAAATTAGAAGTTTAACTGTCTTTTCGGTTCTGCCATCATTATTTACGGTAAAAATACTACTACTTTGCTAATTTAACCGATACTGTAGCTTCATTAGTAACAAAGTTAGCAATAGTGCCGACGTAATTTAGAACACCCTGTATACCCACATAGATTCCGATTTTCTTTATATTTAAAAGATTCTGGTGAGAGCAACTTTATTTATCCGAAGGGTGCAAGTCTAATTACAAAACAAAAATAACAATGTTGAAATATTCATAATAAACCCACTTCTTTTCTTATATTGCAATTTTAACCTAAAAATTCAAAATTATGGCTATCTACGAAGAATTTTCCATATATTTGCATATAATCGAGTTTTATTTTCTAAAGTGCCTAAAGAATTATCTGCGTTTCAGCACTGACTGTTTTGGTAAGAACTGAATGACCTCAACATCCATGTTTTTTTTGTAAACGCCATAACTTCCAGAATATATTATAGCAAATATGTAGCACATGTTTGTACTGTCAGAAGAATTTAAGTGAAAAGCAAGACGTAAAATGTACAAAGTGAATGTCAAACCAGTCAAATGTCAATAACAGTAATAAATTATGTTTAACTTGGATCGATATTATTCAGTAATATTGCATATTTTTAGCACGTGATTTTAAAGGTACTTACAGCATTGAAATCAAGCAGCGATATCGAGATCCAGTCGGCTTGTCAATTTACAAGCTGCGTAACACGCTATCATTGCCCGATCATCGTGTTGCACGCAAAGTACCTCGTAACACGTCGCCTTGTCCACCACATCTTCTGCCAGATCTGCCTAAAGAAAGCGACATTTTTTAAAAAATAATGCGTGATTATATCCTCGGAGCCTTTCCGCAGGACAGTAACGTAATTTACCCATTGTTGAAATATCTTTTTCACATTTGTATCGTCAACCTCCACCGTAGATTTAAATCCAAATATTCTACCGTATTCTAATGCATTTGGAGTTAATATGACTATATATGTTATTTCATGTTATTCTCTGTCTTTCTTTTTGATGATCACTTTTTAAATATATTTTCAGGTGTTTTGTTATAGTTTGGTTAACGACAATCAAGATCACGATCCTCGCCGTCATATAACAGGGCATGGTTCAAACTGTTGATTGGAATATTGCGTCAGTTATTAAAATATATGAAATAGTAACGTAACTTATTTCTTCAATAAAAATTAACATATATTAAACGTTGTCAAAGTGGCGTTGTGATAACTTAGTTCATCTTCACTCATAATTGGAAATCCAATTTAATTGTATAAAACATGCATGATTCTTTTTAAAGTAAGACAGGTGTCATACATTTTTGACACACCTTGTATAGCTGAAGGGTTGAACAAATTTCAGAGAGAACGAATATAATCGATCATGGTTCCCACTTCATCTGCGAGATGAAGAACTACTAAGGCATTTATCTTCTTTATCATAAGTGACTTATCTTGCTCACTGGCTGCTGAAATATTGCACCTAAGCAGAGGTCATATCATAGAAAACATATATAATATAGAAACATCATTTCCTAATATTAATGTGGTATAAAATTCCTTTATAATGAGAGTGATGGCACGAGATAGGAAATCAATAGAAACCAAATCAGCCATTACATGATTGTCTTGTGGGTATGTGTCAAATGGTAAAGTAACAAATAATTTAGTATTATTAAATATGGATTGATATAGCATATAATTTGCGTATTAAATGCATATATGTATTTTAAAAAACGTGATAAATTAAGATAACTGTAAAATATAAATTTGCACGAGACGCCATTATGTGGGTAAAATTTGCGTTAGTCTATCAGAACTAATATCATTAGTGTCATCAGATTATAAAGGCATCCTAAAGTAGTAAAGCGCCATCAGGCAGATCTTTCTCGATACACGACTGCAGCCCAATTTAAAATATATATATATATAATTATTATATTAATTCTTGGGTGTAGCGGCCTGTTTCATTAACAATTATAAGGTATAATAAAACTCATTTTCTTTTCTGCTCTTAACGTTTCGACGTCATGTATAACGTCTTTATCAAAAGTAATTGTATCTTTGAATAAAACTTATAACTATTTGTTGGTTTTTCTTAAAAATAGTTTTCTTTTTATGATTTCTCTATGAAAAACTATTTTTAAGTTTTATTCAAAGATACAATTACTTTTGATAAAGACGTTATACATGACGTCGAAACGTTAAGAGCAGAAAAGAAAATGAGTTTTATTATACCTTATAATTGTTAATGAAACAGGCCGCTACACCCAAGAATTAATATAATAATTATAAAATATTACGGCCAAAAAAAATAAAGAAAAATTTTTTTTTTCTTTTTAAATATATATATATATATATAAAATGCGTTCTTTTCGTAGCCGTTTGATAAAACAGTTTCCTTTCGTGGTTTAGCGGCTGTAAAATGAACTCAAAAAACACAATAAGAATTAAAACGTTTCGATAATATAAATATTATCTTTGTCAATTATTTAACACAAACTAACTAAATTAAACATTAAAACACCAATAACTATTAATAAAACTGTAACATATACTTGACAAATATTTTTTTGACAAATATATTGGCGGCAAATATTGTATTGTGTCTGCTTCATTTACGTATTCTGGGTCGTCTAGGATACACCAATATTGTTTATTCTGTACCATATATTTGCCGCCAATATATTTGTCAAAAAAATATTTGTCAAGTATATGTTACAGTTTTATTAATAGTTATTGGTGTTTTAATGTTTAATTTAGTTAGTTTGTGTTAAATAATTGACAAAGATAATATTTAAGTAGGGTACTTACGCCGATTCTGGACCCTCCTCCCCCTCTCACCCAGCTCCCCCTCACCCCCCTCGCCCTAGTGGCGCCCTCTGCCAACTCAACTGATGTGGCGCCCCCTCGCGGCCTCCAACCCAACTAAAAATTGCAGATTTCATCATTACCAACCCAACTAAAAATTGCAGATTTCATCATTACCAACCCAACTGATGTGGCGCCCCCTCGCGGCCTCCAACCCAACTAAAAATTGCAGATTTCATCATTACCAACCCAACTAAAAATGGCAGATTTCATCATTACCAACCCAACTAAAAATTGCAGATTTCATCATTACCAACCCAACTAAAAATTGCAGATTTCATCATTACCAACCCAACTGATGTGGTGCCCTCTGACGGCCACTAACCAAGAAATGGCATCTCTCATGATTACCAACCTAACTAATGCAGCATCCTCTCACGGTCACTAGCCAAACTAATGTGACGTCAGCCAAAATGGCGGACCATCAAGATGGTCTTTGTTTCTAGAGAATTCTCAATATACTTCAAACAGGTCTAAACATGTTTCCAGCTGAAACCACAACGGCTGTCTGCTTCTGTGATAGCCGCATGCTTGAAATGTATATCTTACTTATAAAATAAAATAAAACAAACAATATATTTTTTAAGAAAAACAATTTATTTATTATTATTTATAAATTAACAATATTATTTTAAATTAACAATATCTCCAAGACCAGCTGCTGTTTATATACATTGTAAAGTTGCGCTATTTACTCGTCATGTTTTCTGCCTGTAAATAGAAAACGCATCCAATTAGTTTTTTTGCGCTTCTCCAGAGGCTTTTCATAGACACATAATTCCCCAGTTTCTACCCAATAATATTTGTGTATTCGCATAGTCATGCAATTCATACAAAAACTAGGACTGTGTATAGTATTTCGTCTGAGAGTAAAATCCCAAAGAGTTGTTTTATTAATTTCTCGGTAACGTAAACATACAGTACATTGTTTTCCTCTAGATAAATAATATTCTCCGGTTGAATGGGTACATCCATACCGCCAGGAATGTCGTAATTGCTCACTAGTTACGCTGGGAGACATCCGAAAATATAAACCTTGTGACGTCACTGGAATACGAGACACATGTACCAACTGGAATACTGGAACGTGTTCCATTATTTCAAAACCTATATACTCATGTTCCGTTCCATCCCCTCCACTGTTCGTACTTTATTCACTTCAATGAAGTGGAACAGAACACCACATAATAGTTTTGATTTCTAGGTTCGTGTGCCACCCCCTCCACTTTTTCTGTCACTCTCCTCTTCCCTGTCCCCGGAGGGGACCCACACACACAGTACCTAGTTGGGTCGCGTCGGTGACACATGACGTCATGTGCCACCGACCCAACCAGGCAAGGATACAGATATGTAATTCACCTTAAATAAAAATGCGTGCATGTATAGAATTAATACTTTTTTATTTTTATATAATCATAATATACAGTTTTAATAAAATTACAAAACATTATCCTCGTCAATCCAGCTATTATGCGAATTATCGAACCCTAACCATTTTACATAAGCTTTTCCGTCCTTTACACGTAATACTTTTTCAATCAGATATACATCTTTATGTTTAGTTTTCTGCAATTCATGTTCGTAGAAACAACCCAAAATCGGATCTCCATTCATATCCTCCAGCATATATGTTGGCGGATTTGTAGCATTAGCTTTAATAATCTTGAACAATTCACTACCCCAGTTCCTGAGATAGCCTTTCGAGAAAACACTTTTGAATTTACTTATCCGCACGATGTCACCAACTTTATATTTCCGCTTCACAGCTGTTTGCACATCATTGTAGATAGTAGAAAGCAGGAGCTTCTCATTCTTTTTAGTCACATCGCAAGGTCGCATTTTAATTGTTCGATGCTTTGTTTTATTATACATATCAGTCACGGAGGGTAAAATATCTATCCACTTATAGCTACCTCTCATTGTAAATTCCTTATATAATCTACCCTTTAGCGTACGAATAACACGTTCGGCAATAGACGCTTTCATTGTACTATATGTTGAATAATGGTTTATACCATATTTCTTCATGAGATTTTGAAATCGAGTATTATAAAACTCTTTACCATTGTCGGACTGTATATTTTTCGGCTGTCGAGTGTCTTGTAGAATGCCTTCCATAGCATTACATACATCCAGACCGGTTTTCGATTTAAGGGGTCGACTCCATAAAAATTTCGAGAAACAGTCTATAACCACAAGTATACATCTATACCCACCATTCTCTCGTGCATGAGGTATAAATTCAGCCAAGTCAATCTGCCAAACATCGTCAAACCCTCTAATAATGAAGCGACGTCTGGGAAAGAATCTACGAGCCGGTCTATGCAGCTCATCAACTAAATGACGCTTAATACTATTCATAATTAACAATTATTGTTCAGCGTGTTAATACATCATGTAGGTAGAACAATGCGATGGTAAATGAATTAAAATTATGTCTCATCTCTATGGTCTTGCGAGCGGTCGGGGTGGTGGTGGTGGTTGTGGGGGTGGGGAATTCCCTGATTTCTTTTCAAGTTTTTTTCTTATAGCTTCCAGTTTAGCATTGAGTTTAACCTCAATTCTACTCTCAACACTTTTTTCCATTCGACACAGCTTTTGATTAGTTTCAGCTTGTAGAGTATTTGCACTTACTTCGACAATCCCTTTGATTGTATCCAAGTTAACGCCCTTATTTAAATTATTTTTCAGTGCAAGTATTTCACCATCCAATTCCTTCTTAATTTTTTCAATCTTATTACTAACTTCAGAATTTGTAGCATGGTTTTTTCTTAAAACATCAAATTTAGCATCAATCTTCTTCTCAACACTAGCTTGCATCTGGTTTAATTTCCCATTAATCGACTGTTGCACATTATTTACACTAACATTAACAATACCCTTAAATATATCCAAATTAACAGTTTTATTTAAATTAGTTTTAAATGCATTCAAGTTCTCATCCAATTCCCTCTTAATTTTATCGATCTTGTCACTAACCCAGGTGTTTGTTGCGAGATTGTTCCTTAAATTGTCTAGTTCATTTTCGATTCTATTCTCAACAGCAGTCTGCATATGTTGTATGATATCACTAATATCCTCAGCCACTTTGGAATTCGAGGCGTCTATTTTTATTTGAATATCACTCACCACATTATCAATCCTTAGATCTATTACGCCAAGTATTCTAGATAGGTGACGCTTATTAACAGAATCTTGATCGTGTATAGGATCTGCTACACGACAAATACGTTTACCGCCAATATCAACATCACCTCCCTCTGTTAATGGCAGAGATGGCTTTTGACGTTTAACGCTAGCCTTACCGCTGCTAAGATATCGGCCAAATTTGTCTACACTCATGACGATACTGATGAAAAGAATGATAGTATTAAATATTTATTCAATTACGCTGCATTCTTTAAGCTCCTCGATGATCGACTGCATTTCATTATGGGTACTTTCATTGCCAGAATCCCGAGAGGCCTTCAAAAGTTTAAGACGATCCACGAGCTCGTTTATGTCGTCCCAATAGACATATTGATATCTATCATGGGTGTTGGAAACAAGCATGCTGCCTATATCTCCGCCAGACCATGTTTCTGAAGTCGAACTGGAATATTTAGCAAGAAGAGGTTTTATTATTTCACGCCATTTGTGGCCTCTAGTCCCCCTCAAGTTATTTTTGGGTTGGAACAGTTTGCGATGCACATTAGTTTCGTGTAAAATGTCATAGTAATGTGATAAATCCTCCTCATTATATCTACTTGGGCTAGTTTTAAATATTAATTCATAAAGACCACGAGAACCCGTAAACAGCTTATTATTGATTATTATGTCTTTACCATCTAGATATAATGTATGCCCACCCAATTTCAATCTATTTGTTTCGGGTTCGAATGTAACACCATACGTTGTATCATATACATTGCTTGTATCTTGAAAAAGACCTCGCACAAACTCTCTCGGTAAGGGATTAAGATCTCCATAAAACGTGTTATGTGAATGCGGATCCTCTTCCAGCAATGGATTAGACTGCTCATCGAATGGATTAATCGAAGAGCTCTTTTCTATCTCCTGTTTTTTTATCAGCTTTCCTCTATTTTTCAAAGTGTTTGTAATATTCATTATGGGCTCCTTAATTGTTTGTGTTTCCTGTTTTATTGTTGTGTTCAAACCTTCTAGGTTCTCAGTGATGGGCTTAAACATTTTTCGTATTAAATAATCTTCATCGGAACGATTAAGCTTCAATTGCATATACTTATTCCTAATAACTTTACTTGCCTTAATAATATCACGCTTCAATTTCTCATAATCCATTTTTCTACTATTAACTGCCTGCCTGCGCATGATTATTTGCAGACAGATATATATTAACTGAATAAAATGAATAATTCACCAGCATATATAGCGATCAAAACCCTTCCTATAACGACCATTATGCAAATCACTATCCTTGTCTATCACCAGGAATCCGTATTTATCTTTCCAACACTCACCACAAACCGATTTAAACCGCTCAAATGACATGTCAACTCCAACATGATCGTTGTAAATATGTTGTAGATTTGTATTATCCTGCTTAAATAATACCAAAAAATTAGCATTATCCCTAACTAGCTGTTTCGGAATACTAGTATAAGTTTGACATAAATAAAAGCTATCAACATACTTATGTCTACCCAAACAAAAATATTTTCTAATATTGTTTTGCTTGTCGCACGCCACATCGTCAAAAATGAATATCGAATTTCTCTCAGCCTCCATGGGGTCTATTATATTATCATTCTCCTTACAAGGAAAATATTTCACATCTTTAACATTATTTAAAACATTCTCCAACAGCTTATATTTAGCTTGATATAAAGACTTGGAATAAATGTATACGTTTTCGAACTTGAGACCATTTTCATTGAATAATAACGATAGCATGAGATTTGTTTTCCCAGAGTTTGATGCACCACAAAGTAGCGCTCTAATGGAGTTCGGTAGTAGGCTGCTATGTTTCCGAAATTTACCCTTTTCATCAACATCCAAATCCAAGTTGATTATTTCAAGTGCATCCTTCTGCTTCACAAGTCTCATGGTGAATGAATTATATATAAATTGTTGGATGTTTATAAAGCTAATTCATTTCGATGCTAACTTTTAAAGAGGGCGGAGGTGTTGCCTATAGAGCTTCACCTGCCAGGTGGGTACATGTATTGTGGTCCTGGTACAAAGCTCCAGAAACGTTTAGCACGAGGTGATCCCGGCATTAATCCATTGGATGCGGCTTGTCGGGAACACGATATCGCATATTCACAACATAAAGATTTAAAAGATAGACACGAGGCAGATTTGATATTGCAAGAAAAAGCTTGGAATCGTGTAAAGTCAGCAGACGCAAGTGTTGGTGAAAAGACAGCAGCCTGGTTGGTGACTAACGCAATGAAGGCCAAAAGAAAATTTGGTATGGGCTTAAAGAAAAAAACTTTTAAAAAAATAGTGTGCACCAATGTTAAGAAGACTCTTAAGCGATTCGGGGGTGATATTAAACAGGGTGCTAAATCATCATTGGCAGCAGCTAAGGTTGCAATCAAAGAGGCTGGAGGTCGAAAACATATTAAAACCCCCAGAATAATCCCCATACCGAAATTTGGAGGCGTATTGCCACTCATACCAATATTCGCCGGGCTAAGCGCTCTCGGCTCACTGGCAGGCGGTGTAAGTGGTATAACACAAGCAGTACTCAAAGCGAAAGCGGCTCGAAGTCAATTACGGGAAGCTGAAAGGCATAATAAAACTATGGAAGCTATCGCATTAAAAGGTAAAGGATTATATCTGAAGCCATATAAGCGAGGCTTAGGTTTATATCTAAAACCATCAAAAAACTAATAAGTCGACTGCCTCAAAGAGCATTAACCGATCATGATATTTTGAAATATGCGAAATATATTCACCATTTTAGAGGTGTATTTATGAGGGATACTCTACCAAAATCACCCAACAAAAATGAAAGCGCAGTCGTTAATTTGGATAGCATTAAAGGATCGGGAACACATTGGGTCTGTTATAAGAAGAGAGGTTCTAATATATACTATTATGATTCGTTTGGCAATTTAAAGCCTCCACCGGAATTGATAGAATATTTTAATAGAAAGGGACCTAATAAAATAATGTATAATCATAAACGATACCAAAATTTCAATACATTCAATTGTGGTCACTTATGCTTAGAATTCCTACTAAATAATATATAATCGTATGTTCATATATCAATATATTAGTCATGTCGTACACTTTCACCCTGAAGGGCACAAAATCAGTGCTTTCTGTCGATTATTATCCGCCTATTGAATTGAATCCCCACTATGAATATGTTCTGGGTCTAATAGGATTTAATAGCTACAATTCGATTCCCAACATTGTAGAGGGCTGTAACAAATTTTATTATGATAATGACAAAGTTATTACAATTCCCACAGGATCTTATGAGATAAGTGATATCGCCGATTTCTTGATGAATGCGATGCCTAGAGGTGCAATATCCCTCAAACCAAACAACAATACAATAAAGTGTGAAATTAAAAGCAAATATGAAATAAATTTTGGACCTAGAGACTCTATAGGAAGCATATTAGGTTTTAGTGGGAAGCTATTACCAGCCGATCAAAAACATGAATCGGATTTACCTGTCAATATTATAAAAGTGTCGACAATAAGAATTGAGTGCAATATCACAACATCAGCCTACAACGATAGTCGTTTATCCCACACGCTCTACGAATTTTCTCCACAAGTTGAAGCTGGGTTTTCGATTAATATAGCGCCCGAGCATATAATATATCTACCAATTAATTCTAAGCGTATCGATAATATCACATTAACACTGCTCGATCAAGATGGTGATGCCGTAAACTTTAGAGGCGAGCAAATCATTGTTAGATTAGAATTAAAAAGAGTTTCATAATGAGCCTTTCATTTATATATATGTTATATAACTTCCTCACCCCCACAACGGAAGATCACTTCAACATCTAAACTCAAGCAGTTAACATCGGCCAATATAATATTTTTACAATCGTTAGGTTTTCGAGTAAAAAATGGAGGAAAAGCTATCAATATTTGAAGGTGTGCATTTTGACGAAGTTATAACGAAAGAAGAGTATCACACATATTATCCGAGAACACACAATTTCAACTTAAATGATGAAGTTCGCATAAGTATTCAAAATCAAGATATATATACACTACCTTCCGAGAGTTATATATACAGGGTGTTTCATCGGTTGGGGTATCGCGAATTAAAGTGCCTAAATATAAAAATGTCGACTTCAAATTTTAACCACTTATAGAACTTTTAAACCGCTACCAGTAGGTTAGGTTGTTTTTGATAATATTATTTTATTTAATGCGTAAATAAAAAAAAACCTTCGTTCAAAAAATCAAAAGTACTCAGATTTTATTGAAATTCAGGTGTTAAAAAGATATGTTTATAAAATCAACTATGCAATTGAAAAAAAAATTAAAACTTAATCAATTATTGAATATTTCACAATAATTTCAAAATTAAAGGCAAGACGTTGAAGAATTTATGGGTTTTTTATTACAGTGTTGTGTGTTGAGTTTATAAGCGATTCAAGGTAAGAAAGTTAATATAAATTAGGAAAAATTAGGTATTACCCAGCTTTTTTTGGCGCTAGCTGTAAATTCCACTAATTCAGATCAACATGACACTGTCACTGTGCGGATGTCAAGTGAATGGGTAATACCAGGTAGTAGAAAGTAAATATTTATAACAAATGTTCAAAATGGTGACCTTCTTGCTGCACACACAGTTCTAACCGACGCGTGAAGGAATTAAGAACTGTAGCGCCTCTGTTTAGCTGGTTAAGGCGTTCAAACGCATTTGTTATTCTTGCCCTCATATCCTCGGCGGTAGTTGGCGGTTGTTGGTACACCATCTCCTTCACAGCACCCCATGTGAAAAAATCCATCGGTGTTAAGTCGGGTGATCTGGCTGGCCATGGAACTGGCCCACCACGTCCGATCCAGCGTGCAGGGAACTGATTATCCATAACCTGACGAGCCCTTAGTGCGTAGTGCGGAGGAGCCCCATCTTGCTGCAGCCACAAGTGTTGGCGCACATTTAACGGCACATTTTCTAATAAATTGTAAAGATCATTTTCCAGAAAATTTGCGTAAAGCTCGCCGTTTAAATGCTGGTCAAAAAAGAAGGGGCCGATTAAATGGTTATCAATGATTCCCCCCCAAACATTGACCGTCCACCTATTCTGAATGCGTTCTTCACGCATCCAATGAGGGTTCACTGGTGCCCAATAGTGTATGTTATGTCTGTTGACATGTCCACTGCTTCTAAAAGAGCATTCGTCAGTAAACAAAACATGTCTAAAAAGTGCTCATTTTCTTCTAATTGTCTTTGTGGCCATTCACAAAATGCAACTCGATTTGCAAAATCATCCCCGTGAAGTTCTTGGTGAAGCTCGATATGATATGGGTGGTAAGTGTGTTTGTTGATTATCCGCCACACCGATGTCTTGCTGATTCCAGTCGCAACACTGATTTCTTTAGTGCTTATCTGAGGGTTATTGTCCACCATATTTAAAACAATTGCCTGATTCAGTTCATTGGTGACAGGTGGATTATTCACACTTCGATTTTTTGACGCAAGTGATCCCGTTTGCCTCAAGTTATCCACTAACCTTTTGAAAGTTCGACTTTCTTGGTGGATCCTATCCGGAAAACGTTCCGCATAAATCTGCTCAGCAACCGCGGCATTTTGTAGAGCTTCCCCATAAACAAGTATCATGTCAACTTTTTCGTCGGCAGAGAAAGTGAACGGCATTTTGAAAACAGAAAACACTAGCAAAACATAGCTTAAACAAATGAAGTTGACTCCGTGAAAATAGAATCACAACTAACATCACAAAGTACCTAAATGTAAGTTCAGAATGCCCTTGGAAACGCTTCCCGATTAGTAGAACTACAACAACAACTGAAGGCTTCAGGGTTGAATATTATCCGTCATAAATTTTTATTTATTATCCGTCATAAATTTAAAAGGACTACCTGTTTGCGGACAGCACAATTAGAAAGTTAAGTACCATAAATCTGTCGTAAGAAAAACGACATTATTTAATATTGACTTTATTTGACAAACGGTTTCGTTTATAAAAATTCTGATTGTGAAGTTAATATGGGTGATATTTCCACGTATCACCATTCAAATTTGAACATTTTTTGAGCACTTTTAATTTTTGATAATACGTTTTTTTTTAATTTACGCATTAATTAAAATAATATTATCAAAAACAACCTAACCTGCTGGTAGCGGTTTAAAAGCTCTATAAGTGGTTAAAATTTGAAGTCGATATTTTTATATTTAGGCACTTTAATTCGCGATACCCCAACCGATGAAACACCCGGTACATAGAGGGGAAATTTAAACCTGATGATAATGGTACGGGTCTACCTGAATTAACAAACAATGCATACGCTTTTTTGTTTGATCAGATTCGATATGAGCTTAATGGTGTAGAAATCGATCGCGCAATGAAGCCAGGAATCAGTTCTACGATGAAAGCATTAGTTTCATATAATGAAGATGAAAGTCGAATGTTGTCGATTGCCGGGTGGGGACCATTCGCGCAGCAGCAAGCAACACTCTCCAATAACAAGTTCAACGCATGCATTCCATTGAGCATGCTTTTAGGCTTCTGTTCCGATTACAGGAGGGTTATTATTAACGTCGGTCAAGAATTAGTCCTAATTAGAAGTAAAACAGATGAAAACTGCTATCAAAACAAGACCGCTGATGGTACAAAAAAGGCCTCAATCGAGATTGAAAAGATTGAATGGCGGGTGCCACATGTAAGCGTAAATGATCAGACACGCTTAAAGTTCTTAAACACCCTTAAAACCAATAAACCGATATATTTAACATTTCGTAAATGGGAATTATATGAACTTCCAGCTTTGCGTGCAACGAAAACTGACATTTGGCCTGTTAAAACTAGCACTAATCTAGAGAAACCCAGATATGCTATTATAGCGTTTCAACGCAACAGAAAAGATAACTTTCAGCAAGATGCATCAGGCTTTGATCACGCTTCAATCACAAATATTAAATTGCATTTAAATTCAGAATATTACCCATATAGCGATATGAATATAGATATGAGTAAAAAACTATATGCCCAAGCATATCTAATGTACACAAAATTTCAATCGAGCTATTATGGAAACACTCGCGGCCCCCTCATGAGCTATGAGAAGTTCCACGATTCAGCACTTTACGTAATAGACTGTTCGAAGCAGAATGAGAGCTTAAAATCATCCACCGTCGATGTTAAGCTTGAGATGCAGTGCCAGGAGACGTTTAGCGAGGACACCTCTTGTTTATTATTAATTTTACAAGATTGTGTCGTTGAATATAGTGCACTGACAGGCACTGTTAAGAAAATTATATAACATTCAGTCAATCGCGAGACATCATGGCTAAAAGAGGTGCAATTGACACTCGAGATCAACTTCAATCATTCCTTATTATAGACATACAAGGTTATGCGATTCAACATTTCGATCCAAAAGAGATGAGCATAAGTGACGGAGAAAGGAGCATCCATTTTTTATTTAAACCTAGCATTGAATTCCATCTATTATCGAAGAAAGATCAGAGGACCGTTCGATGGCTTGAAAATAATTATTTAAATATAGAATACTCTACTGGTTATGTATATTTTAAGGACATTATTAACTTGTTAAAAAATATCTGTAACTCATATAATAGAGTGTATGTTAAAGGACATCAAAAAAAGGAGCTACTTAAGCAATATGTTGATATTGACATAATTAACTTGGAATATTTTAATGATGTACCAAAGCTTATTAAAAATGTCAATCATTGTTTTTATCATAATAATAAAACTAATGAAGAATGTATATGCACGCAAAATAATATTATAACTCTATGCAATTATCTAAAAAATAAAGAATTATTTTAACCTTATTATTATTTTTATTTCAATCCACCTATACATATTAATACTAATATTATAGCAAAAATAGTATACGTATGAACATGTCTATACATGTATAAAAGGACCGCCGAGACGGCATCAATCCGATACAGGTATGCAAGCGAGAGATTTTTCATACAATTCCATTAATTAACCATCACCTGCCCTAAAAAAGGGCCACCCGGACAGCAACCATTCGATGCAGGTATGCAACGCTAAAAATTTAAGTGCATTCCTTAAAACACGGTTCGAGCGTGGGACCGGAATGCAGCAACTCTTAATTATCTCCGTTCACACGGATATACGTATGCGTGTCGGAAAAAAGGGTCGTCGCAGCTGTACATGGACCACACACAGTCACCCATTGGAACGGAATGCAGCCGCGCTTAATTGCCTCCGGTCACACGCATATGTGCATGCGTGTGGTAAAAAAGGGTTTTCTCTAATTGATTAACATATCAATTGGTGTGGGAACCTGACGCAGATGGATGTATACTTCACGAATGAGTATCTATATATGCGTAGATCGACATCTTTAATTTCATTATAATCAGTATCTTCGAAGAGTCAACATCGTTTTTAGTGCTTGTTTGTGTTTTACTACAAGGTATTTAGAAAGCCTAATTTATATAATATTAACTTGCAATATTTTTCATTAGTTTTAAAATTTTATAGGACTTTTTAAAAATTGTTTTGCCAATTATAAGGTTATTTTTTAAATAATTTAATGGTATATATTTTATTAATATTTTATTGAATATTATTTTTATATACAATTAATCCAGGGTGCTTCAAAGTATTTTATTTGTATTTAGTAGCTTCTTTATAGTGCTTTTTTAATTTTTAGGTGTGTAAATTTATATAATTAAGTTGATTATTTTATACAGTTCTTTAAAGAGATTTTCTTAAATAATTTAAATAAATTCTGGATAATACAGGTATTTTTAGTTAAATATACGCGGATCATAGTTTTCATTAGTTTTTCTACCACTCTAAAATTTTATAGGACTTTTTAAAAATTGTTTTTATCAATTATAAGGTTATTTTTAATAATTTAATGGTGTAAATTTTATTGAATATTATTTTTATATACAATTAATCCAGGGTGCTTCAAAGTATTTTATTTGTATTTAGTAGCTTCTTTATATTGCTTTTTTAATTTTTAGGTATGTAAATTTATATTATTAAGTCGATTATTTTACACAGTTCTTTAAAGAAATTTTCTTAAATAATTTAAATAAATTCCGAATAATACGGGTATTTTTAGTTAAATATACGCGGATCAGTCAAATAAATTAGCAATTTAGATATATTAAAAATTAGGCTTCAATACCTTTTTATTCTTTAAATTTATTATATTAATTATTTTTAATTCGCTTTTTTCATAGAATGAATTGCATCATATGTGGCAAGTCCTTCACCCGGCGTGACAACATGAAGCGGCATGTGAATACCCTCCACCGCAATTTTGTTTGCGGTATTTGCGGTGGGGGTGTGGATACATGTGAGCATGTTGCGGGACCACCTAAGAAGGTGGCCAAAGTAGATGTTACACCATCCACAAGTTCTAATAGACCTGTGGATGCTGCGCCATCTACCAGTCGAGATGCGCCTCAGAGAAGCTGTTGTGGGTTGATGTTCCCTAATAATTCTCTATATAGGGGGCATCTTCGCACACAGCAGCATTTGAATAACAATACATTTATGCTGCCGGATGGAGTGTTCAAAATTAATTCATCATTTAAAAGCCGGGTCGCGAGTTATAAAATTTTAGGTGATGAAAGTGCTGACATCACAAATTTTTTATCGAAATTGAGAACTAAAGTGTGCAGCCTGATTAACAATGTTCTGGCTAAGGTCGTATCGGGTATTAAGGTGCAGTTAGAGCTATTTGCTCATTATGCTAAAACCGTAGCTGATGAGGAAATAGTCGACTTAAAGTCCTTCAATACTCGGTACGTCATTGTCACCGAGTCTTCAGACTTAGAGGATGTTTTTGATCAGGCTGCTGCCATCATAAAATCGAAAGCGGAGGAGTTTTCGGATAGGGGGAGCAATTGGACACTTAAGATGGTCTCGCATTTAGAGGTTAACATCAACAGCTACCAACCTCTTGGGGGATCATCTTATTTGGAACTACCCCCCTCTATTCGAAACAGGAAAGCATGCATCAATATTCAGAACTCGGATGATGCATGCTTGTGTTGGTCGCTTGTAGCAGCACTCCACCCGGCAAACATGCATGTAGAGAGAGTTAGTAGTTATCCTCATTACTCCAGCATCCTAAATTTAGAGGGTATTCAATTCCCGGTTAAAATTAAAGATATTCCAAAAATTGAGAATATGAACAATTTAAGTATTAACGTTTACAGTTTGGCTATTAATGATGAAACAAAAAATCATGAGGTGGTGGGGCCAATTCATTTCACTAAAAACAGAAAAGATATCCACATCAATTTACTCTTAATTGATGATGGAAAAAGATCACATTATGTTTTAATTAAAAATCTGTCCAGGCTAGTCTCATCTCAAATCAATAACCATGGTCATGAAGCTCACATCTGCGATGGGTGTTTAATTAATTTCAGCACCATCGAAAAATTAAACGCCCATCAACAACACGATTGCAGCCATGTGTATACGGTACTACCCTCAACCGACGCGCGTAAAACAAAATTTGGAGATACGTTGCCCGAAAATATTTTACGTTTCGATAGTCATCATAAGAAAATGTCCATTCCGTTCGTCGTTTATGCGGATTTTGAAAGTATTCTCCAACCGATTCACACATGCAGCCGTGATCCAGCTAGTTCGTATACGAATAAAACATTCAAACACGTTCCATATAGTTTTGCATATCAAATTGTATGTTCGTTTGATGCAAAGTTGAATAAATTTGTCACGTATGCCGGTTTAGATTGCTCAACGGTGTTTGTCCAAAAATTGATAGAAGATGTTAAGCTAATCTATGAAAATTATTTGAAGACTATCGTGCCGATGAAAACTTTAAATAATAGCGAGCGAAAATTATATAATGAGGCCGTGATTTGCCACATTTGTGAGCTGTCTCTCAACGGAGATAGAGTGAGAGATCACTGCCACATTATGGGAGCGTTTCGAGGGGCCGCTCATTCTAATTGTAATCTAAACTTCAAAATTCCGAAATTTGTCCCTATCTATTTTCACAATTTGAGCGGGTATGATAGCCATCTATTTTTAAGAGATTTGGCACAACAAAATTTAGATATTGACGTAATTCCTATTAATAAAGAAAGATATATCAGTTTCAGCGCGAAAGTTTTGGTTGGTGACTACACAGATAAAAAATCGGGCGAGAAAAAAAATGTTTATATAAAACTACGGTTTTTAGATAGTTTTCGATTCATGGCGTCTTCTATCGATAAGCTTGCACAAAATTTGAGCCCGCAAGACTTTGTCAATGTTAGGCGGGCGTTTCCACTAGATTCACATTTCCATTTAATTAGAAAGAAGGGTGTATTCCCCTATCAATACATAGATACCTTTGGGCGATTGAACGAATCGACCTTACCGGCAAAACGCGATTTTTTTAATTCATTAACGAATGTTGATATTTCGGATGTTGAATATCAACATGCGCAAACTGTATGGAATACGTTTGGATGTCAAAATTTATTAGAGTACTCAAACTTATATTTAAAATCAGACGTTTTACTTTTGGCAGATATTTTTGAAAATTTCCGGAAAATTTGTCGGGATACATACAGTCTGGATCCGGCTCAATATTACACCAGCCCGGGCTTGTCTTGGGATGCTATGTTGAAGCACACCAAAATTGAGCTGGAGCTACTCATAGACATCGACATGCATCATTTTGTTAAGCAGAGTATCAGGGGTGGGTTGTGTCAGGTATCATTGCGGCACGCTACAGCAAATAACACTGGCCAACAAGGTTTTTACCCTAAGTTAGTAACTAATGAAATTGAACAGCATATATAAAGTAAAAATGATTCGAAAAGCGGCAGTATTGGCTTAGCTCTGGTTACAGAGAAAATGCAGGTCGAGACTTGTTGCAGACGTGACTTGACTCGTTCCCTCAAGAATGTTCAAGTTTGCAGTGTTATGCTTTAATCTGGTTGGTTGATAGGACTTAGGGAGGGGATAAGCAGATACATACTATATAAGAGATACATCTTTGACTGAAATACCACTAGCGCTAGCACAGCATAAAGCCGTGAATGAGAATTTTTAATAACGAAATTAAAAATTGAGATAATTTAGTTCCATCTTTAAAGACACAGTCATGCCTCGTTCGTGTAGAAGTAATCCAAATAACTTTTGTTACGTATGTGGTAAATTTACCCCACTAGGCCAGAGTGAAAAGTTAAGTCTGAACATTTGCCGGGCCTATGAACTTTACTTCGATATGACCGTCAAAAATCAGGACAAACAGTGGGTTCCACATGTAATATGTACTACATGCAGCAGATATTTGCGAGATTGGTTATGTGGACAACGACATTCTTTACCGTTCGCCATTCCTATGCGATGGAAAGAACAAAAGAATCATCTTGAAGATTGCTATTTTTGCCTTAACAAAACTGCAGGACTTAACACCCGTAAGAAAAGAAAATATAATTATGTGGAAACTGAGTCAGCTCAGAAACCTCGACCCCATGATGAGCAGCATCCTGTTCCACGACCGCCAATTCACAAAGAAAGCGAGGAGAGTACAATAGCTACCGATAGCGACACTAGCTTTGAAGGTAATGAAAAATCAAGTGACCCTGATTTTATTCCATCTACATCAAACGAACCACATTTAATTACTCAGTTTGAATTAAATGACTTGGTGCGGGATTTGAATTTATCAAAATCACAAGCAGAACTTCTTGGGTCGCGACTACAGCAATGGAATCTCTTAGCAAAGGACACAAGAATAAGTATTTTTCGCAGCAGACATGAAAATATTGTTGATTTTTATAGTATGGCCGGTAATCTGGTCTACTGCAATAATATTTATAAACTTTCTGAAGCTTTTGGAATACATCATGATCTCAGTTCTTGGAGATTATTCACAGACTCATCAAAGACCAGCCTAAAAGCAGTTTTGTTGCATAATAGAAACCATTATCCTGCTATTCCGATAGGTTATGCTGTTTCTATGAAAGAAACTTACGAAAATCTGAACATTTTATTAGAAAAGATAAAGTACAAAGACTATTCCTGGAATATTTGTGCAGATTTTAAAGTAATTGCAATTATTTTGGGTATGCAATCTGGTTACACCAAATACTGTTGCTTCTTATGTCTTTGGGACAGTCGTGACAGGGAAAAACATTACCATAAGCAAGAGTGGCCACTACGACAACAGTTTATACCAGGAAAAGACAATGTACAACATCAGCCTCTAGTAGAAAAAGAAAAGATCATAATACCACCTCTCCACGTGAAACTTGGGCTCATGAAAAATTTTGTAAAGGCAGTGGACCGCGAAGGTGACGGTTTTAGATACCTTCGTGAAAAGTTTCCAAATATAACAGAAGGAAAACTGAAAGAAGGTATTTTTGTTGGACCTCAGATACGAGAAATAGTAAATGATGAAATCTTTGAAACCAAATTAACAGCGAAGGAAAAAACAGCTTGGCGCTCCATGGTACAAGTTTTCACGAATTTCTTGGGAAACAAAAAAGCTGACAACTATAAAACTTTAGTAATGGATATGATACAAGCATTTCACGCTGCTGGCTGTAATATGTCCCTTAAAGTGCACATTCTACATTCTCACTTGGATTTTTTTCCGGAAAATATGGGCGACGTTAGCGATGAACACGGTGAGCGCTTCCACCAAGACATCATGGGAATGGAAAAACGGTATCAGGGGAAATGGAATCCTATTATGTTAGCAGATTACTGTTGGACGTTAAGAAGAGATGCTGTAGATGTTGTTTATAAGAGACAGAGCAATATTACTTTACATTTCTAATTATAATAATTTGAAATATACATTAAATTATGATCTAATCTAAAAAACCTTTTCATTGTAATACAATAAAAAATCGAGCTAACTTTACGTTCTACCTTTTATTAAAATAGATGTTTATATGTTTTCTATTGAAATTCGTATAAATTATTTGATGGCAAAATCAAAAGTTGAAATTTGTTGGCCAGTGTAATAAATATATGCCTAATTATGATGCGAGTGCTCCTAGCTCGTATTTAGCTTATTGGGACGCGAACAATTTGTACGGGTGGGCAATGTCGCAGTATCTACCATTCGGTGGGTTCAGTTGGGCTAGTCAGGATGAAATTGACAATCTAAATATATCTGGGGTCGCTGATGATTCGCCGATTGGCTATTTTTTGGAGGTAGATGTCACGTATCCTGTAACTTTGCATGATGAGCATAACGACCTACCTTTTCTTCCCGAAAACATGGTGCCTCCCACGTCTAAATTTCAGTATAAAAAGTTGATCGCGAATTTACAGAACAAAGAGAAATATGTCATACACTATCAAACATTAAAGCAAGCATTACATTTCGGCCTTAAAATCACCAAAATTCACCGCGTTTTAAAATTCAACCAGTCAAACTGGCTTCAAACTTATATCGACCTAAACACCAGCCTACGTCAGCATGCTAGGAACGATTTTGAAAAGGACTTCTACAAGCTTATGAACAACTCCGTATATGGTAAAACCATGGAGAATGTTGATAAGCGAGTAGAAGTCAAATTGGTCACACGTTGGGAGGACCATGGCAAAAGTCGCGGGGCTGGTAGTTTAATCGCGAAACCGAATTTTAAAAGTGTTAGTATTTTTTCCGAAAACTTTGTGGCTGTCCAGATGGGGAAGCTGAAAGTCGTATATAATAAACCTATTTATATCGGCTTCTCCGTCTTGGAGCTATCAAAGCACCTGATGTATGACTTTTTCCACAATTTTTTGAGACGCGTGTATGCTGAAAAGGTCCGTCTGTGTTATATGGATACGGATAGTTTTATCTTAAAAGTAGAAACAGACGATATATACAGCGACATGAAAAAAAATATATCAAAATTCGATACATCGAACTTTTCGGCCAATAATGTCTACAACATAGCACCTCAAAACAAGGCTGTTTTAGGTTTATTTAAAGACGAAAATGCGGGTAATATAATGAGTGAATTTGTCGGATTGCGCGCAAAAATGTATGCCTTAGAGGTTGAGGGTAGGGAGATTAAAAAGGTTAAGGGTGTTAAAAAGAACGTTGTGCGGGATGAGATTAGTCTGGCAGATTACAAACACTGTTTATTGAATAATGATATTTTATTAAGAGAGCAAAATCTTTTTCAAATCAAACTACATGAGATTTATACCGTCAAGCAAAATAAATTGAGCCTATCACCTCACGATGATAAACGCAGGGTTAATGAGGATGGCGTTCATACTCTCGCCTGGGGGCATTATAAAATCGACACACCAGCTCCTTAGATGGTCGCTGCACATGCCTCGGGTGCAGCTGCTCTACCGCCTCAAATTGGGTAAGTACCCCCACCCTTTTTTTGTTTGCTTCTCACTGTAATTTTCTCCCACTAAATCAGTATTAGTTTGTTTGCATTCGAGTTCACACATATTCTTTAACCTCTAAGATTAAAATGGAAGCTAGTAAGAATACAAAATTATTATGTACATAAACTTATATCTATATATATTTTTTAATTATTTTCAGAAACTTATAATGAATTTATTGGTGATTCGCTTAAAATGATTGATGATAATATCGTTAAGGAAAAACAACTGATTGGGCAGTCATCATACTTCCTCAACAAATGCGGTTCGAAATGGGTGAATATCGGCCTTAGTCCGGCGGCTGGATTCGTGCCCATCATCCAGATTCGATCGCCTGCAAGCTGTGTATTCTTCACATTGGACGAGTGGGAAGAATTTTGTAAGACGGAAGGTTGCAGTCCGAATCATCAAATTCGAACGTCAACATTTAGAGATACTAGTGTAATTGTATTAAGCAGTCGCAATCAGCAACTGGTATTGTCCTCCGATACCTATAGCAATTTGTTTAATTTGCGACTGCTCATTAAGAGTAAATTAGAATTTTTAGTAAATAGTAATTTCATAACATTTTATAAAATGATCTTAACCGCCTGCATGGCATTAATTGGAGATTTATATACGAATGTATCAAAATTACTTGTTGATCATTGTAATTCATTTAACGCTTTCCTTATGATGGAAGTGCTACATATTAGTTATAATTCGCTTTGCTATGACTTTGAGCTCATGAAGCTTGGAGATATTGTTAATTTAAAATAATATTGTTAATTTATAAATAATAACAAATAAATTGTTTTTCTTAAAAATATATTGTTTGTTTTATTTTATTTTATAAGTAGGATATACATTTCAAGCATGCGGCTATCACAGAAGCAGACAGCCGTTGCGGTTTCCGCTGGAAACATGTTTAGACCTGTTTGAAGTACATTGAGAAGCGCGATAGCAAACCTGGTAATTTATTCAGGAATTCTCTAGAAGCAAAGACCATCTTGATGGTCCGCCATTTGTCTGACGTCACCTTAGTTTGGCTAGTGACCGTGAGAGTATGCTGCATTAGTTAGGTTGGTGGTGATGGGAGATACCATTTCTTGGTTAGTGGCTGTGAGAGGGCGTCACATTGGGTTGGTAATGATGAAATCTGCAATTTTGGTCTGGCGACCACGAGGGGGCGCCACATCAGTTGGGTTGGTAATGATGAAATCTGCCATTGTTAGTTGGGTTGGTAATGATGAAATCTGCCATTTTTAGTTGGGTTGGCGACCACGAGGGGGCGCCACATCAGTTGGGTTGGTAATGATGAAATCTGCCATTTTTAGTTGGGTTGGTAATGATGAAATCTGCAATTTTTAGTTGGGTTGGTAATGATGAAATCTGCCATTTTTAGTTGGGTTGGTAATGATGAAATCTGCAATTTTTAGTTGGGTTGGAGGCCGCGAGGGGGCGCCACATCAGTTGGGTTGGTAATGATGAAATCTGCAATTTTTAGTTGGGTTGGAGGCCGCGAGGGGGCGCCACATCAGTTGGGTTGGCAGAGGGCGCCACTAGGGCGAGGGGGGGTGAGGGGGAGCTGGGTGAGAGGGGGAGGAGGGTCCAGAATCGGCGTAAGTACCCTACTTATTTATATTATCGAAACGTTTTAATTCTTATTGTGTTTTTTGAGTTCATTTTACAGCCGCTAAACCACGAAAGGAAACTGTATATATATATATATATATATATATATATATATATATATATATATATATATATATATATATATCACTGTGTATAAAACTTACTACCAGGAAAGGTAGAATTAGGGTTTAGGTAAAAATAAAAAATTCGTAGCTTTTTTTCGGCTAGTGACGTTTCGGTTCTATGTTTGAACCTTCATCAGACTTTTGCCGAGGGGCTATATATTTGGTCTCATCTGTATATTCAACATATGACACATTAAAAAAGTAAACATTAAGATATTACGGCACATTTAAAATAATTTGCTTAAAGTAATTTTCCGTGTGCAGTTTAAAGTCTCGAAAACAGAGAAGGTTTTCGAGACTTTAAACTGCACACGGAAAATTACTTTAAGCAAATTATTTTAAATGTGCCGTAATATCTTAATGTTTACTTTTTTAATGTGTCATATGTTGAATATACAGATGAGACCAAATATATAGCCCCTCGGCAAAAGTCTGATGAAGGTTCAAACATAGAACCGAAACGTCACTAGCCGAAAAAAAGCTACGAATTTTTTATTTTTACCTAAACCCTAATTCTACCTTTCCTGGTAGTAAGTTTTATACACAGTGATATACACTATCAGTACTCAAAGCTGAATTTCGTCGAGCATTATATATATATATATATATATGTGTGTGTGTATGTATATTGTAGTGAATAAATAGAACATAAAATTCAATTACATTGTTGTTGTCTGAAACAAATAAAAGGGAAGGTTTTAAATTAAGTTTGCACACATTAAAAGAATACTTCCTTTAGTAAGTATACAGGTCATGTTGGTATTCCATATAAATGCGTAGCTTAATTGGATAATTAGTTTAATTTGTTTGGTATATGGATGTAAAATCTTGTTGTCTGTCTTTATATGTTCTAGATTTCAATATTCATCTTTGTATTAAGGTACTGGAATTCTAAAAATAAAAACAAATATAATAGTATTTATATGTTTACGTCAAAAAAATAAATGATAACTCAGCTTTAGATATGTATATGAGTTCCATCTCATGTTGGATAGTTTGTAACAGAATTCATGCCAGATAAAGTAGTTGTCTGATCATCATAGCATCTGTGTATAGGGGGTTGAAGCTGGTAAGAAGATCAACTTATACGCATAGATGTCATCTTGATAGAAATAGACCTATAGTATCATAGAACAATAATTGTAAAAGAAATTAAGCGGGTTGGGGGCTTTGTTTATAAAGAAATACGTATAAGGTCAGTGAATGCCTTATGTAGTTGCAAATTTAACATGCCTAGATATAATTAAAATACATTTTATTATGAACAAAAATATTTTAGCTGTGCTCTGAACCAAAAGGTGTGATATCCTACATTGTATATGATAGGATTCTGTTTTAATACAAATATAGAAAGGTCAATAACATTAAATTCTTAATTAAATCATATCATTCATTATAAAGTCAAATATGTTATTAAAATCGTTTAATTTATGGATATTACAGTTAAATACTGTTACTTAATAGAGTTAGATACAAGAAATTACAAGGTTTTGGGAATATAATAATCGCGTGTTTATGAGATATGTAAGTAAAATTATTTAAAAAAATGTAATTTAAATAGGATTATTTTCATTTTATATAAAAATTGGAGAGATATTTCAAGTATGCCTTGGAAAAAGAGAGGCAAAGGAAGGGAGAAAGGTGCTACCAAAAAATATAGAAGGAAGCAAAATTTTGATACAAAAGAAATTTATATTTGATCATGAATAACTAAATAAATATATAAGTACCTTAGTGAATAATATACCAGAAGTATCAGTGTCATATTCTGGAAATGAAATAAAAGGTATCCTCCAAGGAGTTCCATTTGTGGAATCTTCAGCGACCTCATCGTACTTCTTAAGATTTGGGTGGAAAACTTGTCTTCTTGTGCCAATTAAAGGATAAACAATATTAAGAAGCCATATCTATAAATATTCATTGGAATTTAGAACTAACTTCCCGAACAAAGCTACAAGGTAAAATAAAAATATACATGCATAAAATATTAAACCGATATAACATAAGCTTATGAGAAAGATAATTCTACATATTGATAACTAACTTAAGACATACTTATATCCCTAGAAATGCCAGAAAACAGAAACATATCCTTTCAAATAATATTTCAAATTTCATTTAGTAGAATGTTGACCGTTATAGGGCTTATGAAGCCATATTTGTTTTAAAATATCACTTTAAATAATTTAATTATGTAGTTATGTAGAATAGAATTTATTAAAACGTTGAACTGTATTACTTACTGACCTTAAGTAAGTTAAGTAAATATGTCTATCGTTATTAACATAATTATCAAATTTAACATGCAACAATACGTAATAATTCTTTAACGTATTAAGAAATAACATTGTATTTCAATATGATACCAATATGTAATAATTAAAGTCTTGAAGCTTCAAGATAAGAATGTTCCCTATGAACATAGTGATTTTTGTATTCCCAAGTTGTTTTTGTATCTGACATTCACTTCGAAAATAAATAACCTCAAATATTTTGCATTTAAAAGTTTGAAGTTTAATTTTTAATAAATAAGATTGTGACAATAATTATAGCAGAGTTAATATAATACCTAAGATGGATCTATACTATCACTCAGAGAATGCCTATTAGTCGAAATTGAACCCCCCCACATTGAGATTATTTTAAAAGATATATGCTAAGTTAGTTATTGTTATAAATAGCATAATATGTACATTTAGTGTTTTTATTCTAAAATATTTCAGTTATGTGCGAACAATACACATTTACATTTCTCTGTCAAAAACTGAAACATAAAAACAGGTATATAAGTATAAAATCTTTATTTATAATGTTTGCATTGGTTTTAATTTATGTCGTTACCAGATAAATCATTTTAATAGAATCTTAAATACGAAAACGTATATACATTAATCATAGTTTCATAAAAACGAATTAAATACAAATATCTTAGATTTATTTGTTATTCTACTACCATATATTACATAATAAATTAGTATGAGATACTATATTTAGACAAAGAATGCATATATTCTATCTAAAATAGAAAACAGCTGTCACAAAATACCTACAATTTGTGTAATTATATAGCAGTATTTTATTGCAATAATACATACTTACAAAAACATATCTACCTTACTGTAAAACGTTATTTCCAAATAAAACAGAAACACACAAAATTAGTATGATTTTCCTTTCGTTTTCTTAATACACCTGTATCGTACGCTTTTCAATGGCATATCAAAATTGCTTTTTTTCGTGTTTGCCTGTGTAATTTTCTTGCCCTAGGGCTAAGATCAACTATTCTTGTAACACTACATTATGTAGCAAATATCGAGAACAAACAAACAAATTTATATATACATATAACAGAAAAGAGATTATTTTAATATAATTCGTTTGCTTGGGAATTAAAAATTCAAATATTGGGATAAGCCTTTGTTTACTGTTTTCAAATAAAACAGTAGAAACATTATATTAACCTATGGCCAGAGACATGTCATTTTTGTTACCTGAACAGCTTATCTAACGTCTGCGAAACGAAGTTTTTCAAGTGGGCGAAAATGAAAAATACAGGAAAACAAGTAATTTTTTTAATTTAATGTAAACAAAGTAAACACCACACAAATAATAATAATAATAATAATAATAAATTTATTAATAAAATTAATAGAATCTAAGGTTGGTTCTTGGTGAAACATTATGAATATTAAACGAATAAAACACTTGGTTATATTGTTTCACTTAAGGACAGATTTATTGTACTCTGACACGTGTTTCGACCTCTCGGTCATTAACGAAGAGTTTACAGACTTAAACTAAACTAAGAAAGTTACCAATACCTATTTATATGAGTGGGCTAGTGTCTTAAGTACAGTGTCAATAATGGGGGTGTTTATGAAGTCCAGTTGTGTGTTTGTGACATGTTTATTTGCTGTTGTAGCTTTTTTAATTTCTAGAATTTCTAATAAATCTAATTTCCTTCCTTTATAACTATTATGTAATAATGTATAATTATTGGTATCAAATACATGTACAAGGTCTATGCAATGTTCAGCAAAGCCTGTATTTTTATTATTGTTTAAAATTGATTTTTTGTGTTCATTAATGCGATCTTGTACGGGTCGCCTGTTTGGCCAATGTAGATTGCGTCACAATCACTGCAACCTACCTCATAAACACCTGATTTGTCACACAATTTTGCTTTTTCTTTGTTATTGACTACAAAGTAAATTTAGGAAAAATCTTAGTCAATAAACACCTGATTTGTCACACAATTTTGCTTTTTCTTTGTTATTGACTACAAAGTAAATTTAGGAAAAATCTTAGTCAATAACAAAGAAAAAGCAAAATTGTGTGACACATCAGCTGTTTATGAGGTAGGTTGCAGTGATTGTGACGCAATCTACATTGGCCAAACAGGCAGACCCGTACAAGATCGCATTAATGAACACAAAAAATCAATTTTAAACAATAATAAAAATACAGGCTTTGCTGAACATTGCATAGATCTTGTACATGTATTTGATACCAATAATTATACATTATTACATAATAGTTATAAAGGAAGGAAATTAGATTTATTAGAAATTCTAGAAATTAAAAAAGCTACAACAGCAAATAAACATGTCACAAACACACACAACTGGACTTCATAAACACCCCCATTATTGACACTGTACTTAAGACACTAGCCCACACATATAAATAGGTATTGGTAACTTTCTGAGTTTAGTTTAAGTCTGTAAACTCTTCGTTAATGACCGAGAGGTCGAAACACGTGTCAGAGTACAATAAATCTGTCCTTAAGTGAAACAATATAACCAAGTGTTTTATTCGTTTAATATAAATTTATTAATTACCCAACAAAAAATTCCAAATGGGGCAAAACAACTACAAGAATATTCGATAATACAATATAAATTATGAAATAATTATGAAATGATGTATTACAGGATTATAAGAAAAACAAACATATTTGAAAAATTGACACTAAATCGCAAAAATTACTCAAGTCGATTATTGAAATTTATAGCGGAGTGGTATAACGGTGCTTTCTATAGGATATCCGTTCCGGGATTCGGAACCACAATTGACTTGCTTGCTCTCGACTGAAGACGTGGCACCAGGATATTCACTCTAGAAAGCAACTCCGGAGCATTCAATACATTGAACAGTAGGCTATTCATGCAAGAGGCGCTGATGTCTGTTCTTCTTTCGGATAGTGCTCTAAAATTATGTCTGAAGAGCAATGTGCCCTAGTCGATGTTCTGAATCGGATAGAAGCCATCTAGTTTGAATGATAGGTATTTCAGGAATTGTCTTTGTACCCGTTCAATTACGTTCGAATACACATGGTATATCGGGAACCACACCTCAGATGCGTACTCTAGTTTGCTTATAACGAGGGCATAGAAAAAGAACATACCGTTTGTAAGTTAGTAAAACAATTACAAGTACGAATAATGAAGCCAAGTATTTTATGCGCAGAAACGGTAATGGATGATATACGAGGTATGTCTCAGATTTAATGAGAATGAATTTTTTACGCTGTATGTGACAACGACTGCAGCCGACTGGAGTTGACTACATGTGAGTGGAGTGGCTAAGAACGCAACCAGAATAGGTGCAGGCCACTAAATCTAGTATTAGTGGCGTGAGCGCGAGATATTTACCGCTAAATTTCAATACCACGTTACAAAGCTGGTGCCCATGAACTTGTCTGATGAACAAAAGAAAAATCGCTTCTCCATTAGCCAACAACTGCTGGATTGCTAAACAACCCAACCCAACTTCAAGCACACAGAGATAACAGGTTACGAATCATGAGTATTTGAATATGATCTAGAAACAAAGCGACAGCCCTTTATCGTTTGCAGAAGAGTTTTGCGTGTGCGACCTGACATTGCCAGCTCGTGGATCTTGCATCACGATAATGCCTCCAGTCACAGCTCATTGTCGGTTGAAGAATTTTTGGCAGAGAAAAACATTCCAGTGTTCTCACACCTGCCTTACACTCCAAACATGGCTCCATGCGATTTTTGTTTCAACGCTTAAGCGTCAATTGAAACAAAATCCAAAAAGTCACGACGCAGGTTCTAAACAGCCTAACGGAACAAGAATTCCAGAATGTTGACAGGAATGGAAAACTCACCGGAGACGCGTGTGCATTTCCAAGGAGCATACTTTGAAGGGGGACAATATTAATTTCTTGATACATTCAGTAAAACACTTTATAACTAATCATTCTCATTAATTCTGAGACTTATCTCGTATGCTTACCAAACGTTAGTGGCGAATCGAAAAAAACATCCAGTTATTTGTCAATATGATATTGTGAACGAATGAAATATACTCTCGTAGTATAAGTAACAGAGTAACACTTGTCTATATTAAGATATAGTTTATTGTTCTTGCACCGGGTAAAAATTATATCCAAATTCTGCTGAAGCATATCGACATCCGAGGAAGTTACTATTCTATGATAAATTTTTATGTCGTCAGCATAAGCCAAAACAGGACACTGAATCGCGTTAATAAGATCGTTAATGAATAGATTAAATGAAAGAGGACCAAGATTCGAACCCTGTGGTACACCAGATGCTGGCACAAACTGATGAGATCTGAAGCCACTATAGACGTAATTCTGGCGGTTTGTCAGGTAGGATTTAAAAAGGCAGCCTAGTGCTTTATCGAAATCCAAATACCTCAGTCTGCGGAACAGTATTGAGTGGTCAATACTGTCAAAGGCTCTAGAGCAGTGGTTCTTAACTGGGGGTGCCCGCACCCCTGGTGGTACGGGAAGGTATTTTTGGGGTGCGGGAGAAGCAGGAAAAGATGGTACGCAACGACCTCAATGCATCTTATGTTCCAAGATATTATCAAACTGCAATCTTATTAGAGCATTTCAGCAATCTGCATGGTGGCGAAGGTGCGCAGAGCATGAACAGCTTGAAGGCAAAAAAGACTCGATTTGATATGAGTGGTACTATTCTAAAATTATGCGGGTCAGCAATTCAAAAGCCCTTGTTAGAAGCGCCCTATGATGTGGCATATCTGTGTGCAAAGAAGCAGAAATCTCACACGATCGCTGAAAAACTGATAAAACCTTGTGCTTTAATAATAGCTGTATTAGAATCTGAAGCACAAAAAAAATACAGCAGATTCCGTTATCGAACGATATAATTCGATCGCGAATTCAAGATCTCAGTAAATTTTACTGCAAATAATATAAAATATAAAAGTCAGTCCACTAAAAGTAAGCATACAACTGAATGAGTGAACTGATGTTGATAATAGCAGCCAGCTCTTGGTATTTGTGCGATATGTAAAAGAAAAAGAAATGATAGAAGAAATTTTATTTTGTGAGCCACTGAAGTTGACTTCGAGGGGAATCGATGTGTTCAATCACATCAAAGATTTCTTTTTAAAACATCAATTACCAATGAATGTGATTGGCTCAATGTGCACTGCTGGGACCCCAGCAATGTTAGGCACAAATTCCAGATTTTTTTCACACACAAAAAGAGAATTTCAATTACGCATTGCATGTTGCATCGTCATGCACTTGCGTCGAAAGCTTTGCCAGAAAGTTTAACACAACACCTAATTACTGCAATAAATTTAGTAAAATATATCCGTGGACGAGCGCTTACTCATCGCATTTTTCTTACCTTTTGTGAAGAAATCGTTGCCCTAATATCACACCGAAATACGATGGCCGTCTAAGGGCCGCATGTTTAACAGGGTTTTAGTATTGCGTGAAGAAATTATTTAGTTACTGACTAGTCAAAACTGTGATTTAGTAAAAGATATTAAGAGTAAGGGTGCAATTCTGAGACTAGCCTACCTAGCAGATATATTTAGCCACTTGAATGAATTGAATATATCAATTCAAGTGAAAAGTTACCATAATTTATTGGAAAATAAGAAATTTGGATACGTCGAGTTGAAATTGGGAATTTTGCAAACTTTCCCTTGCTTCATGTTGTGGAAAATGAAAAAATACAATTATACCCGGCAGATTGAAACGATTGAGCGAATCATTCAATGGATATCTTTCTACTGGAAATATTATCAAAACTCAGAGATGGATACTGGATCAATTTCTATATAACCTAAATTCGATGGATGATAGTGATTTAAAAAAGGCGGTCTTATTGAAATGGGAGCAGTGGACATATTCAAATGGAATTCGAACAATTAGAATTACAACAATTCTAGTGTACAATTAGAACTTTATCCACAGTTGGCGAAATAAGCATTGCAGTCACTTCTACCATTTGCCACCAACTATATGTGTGAAATGGGATTTTCATCAAAACTAAAGCGAGAAATCGCTTAAATGCCTCACTTCACAAGTATTATAATGAACAAGTAACAACAGCCTAGCCATTAACAAAAATAATATTATTTTATATTTGATATATAAAATGTACAATTTTTTTTAAATAAACAATAAATTCGCAAAAGATGTATTTTTCTAAACTAAAAAATCGAAACTCATTTTTCAATGGGGTGCGGAGACCTATTTTCAGATTCAAAGGGGTACGGCTCACTTAAAAGGTTATGAAACACTGCTCTAGAGAAATCCGTGTATAGTACATCTAATTGTCCACCCCTGTCCAGCGTCTCTGCTATTTCTTGGGATAAATTGTAATAGAGAAAGACCCAATTATACACAAAGAAAAAAGCTTGTTTGACCAGATGAACAAATTATTGTTACATATTGTGTAGAATGCTCTCAGCTGAAATCTACACTGTTTAAAATACGTAATATAGGAAACTATAATGAAGCTTAAAATGTAGAAAAACATGGAACAAAATGTCTGCACAACTCAAGAAATCTTTAAAGTTTATACTTTTTCTCCAATACATTTGACACAAACTAATTTCGTGCACTGTAAACATACTGGTTTTCGACATTCAAAACATAAATATTTTGTCATTCTACGTTTATTCGAAGGACATAATAATCGACTTATTTTTTGTTTCTCAGGGACTGTGATATTTGTATGCGTCGCTACTGCTGCTGTAACACCAAGAATAAGCTTATGCAGTTACGTATATCGCTTGGAATATGCACGTATATCATTTCTCTTTGCATGTGCTCTTGCACTAGTTGCTTAGAAAATGTGCTCATCTCTTTGATTGTTTTCTTATATTTGTAGCCCTGGTGTAGTATATAAGAGTTTACGATGGAAATATCAAAAAAACACTAAAAAAGATTGCCATTGCCCACCTACGAGTTCGGCCACTCGATGAACTCTTGGAACACTTCTCATAAAGACCATCTTTGTTTCTATTATAATAAGAAATAACTTTGAGTTTGTTGATATTTGGTTGGTTACAATCTTATCATACATCGAGGAGGCTTTTTCCTTGGTTCCAACATATTTATAAGCAAAGTATCAGCTAACTAAATGGAAGTATACCAGTTATCTGCCGTGATATTTCTCACAGCCATCCTCACCCAGTCCATAAGTCCTAGTACAGCATTAAGATCCCTACAAACAGCACGATGTCATTATCCAATGGTGCCTTACTTACAGAATTGGTATAAAGAATGACAAGACCAAACTATAATAGTTATATTTAAAAGTAAAACAATACCGGCAGAAGGTCAGCTCTACATCAACGACGATGAAAAACCATGATCCCCATATGCAACCTATCTTAGGATTCACACTCGACAATAGATTGACAAACTCTCTTCACCTCAAAAATGTAGTAAGCAAAGCCAAATCCGCTCGAGGCAGAATATGACCATTATTAGAAGGAATCAGTGCTTTATCACAATTCACAAAAGCTCAGAATCTTCATGCAAATAATCAAACCAATGTTAACATACGGAACACCTATACGGATTAACGCAATTCCCTCCCATATCCACTTCCTACAAGTTATACAGAACATAACATTAAGAATGGCACTGAAAGCTCCATGGTACACGAGGAACTCACAAATACACACTGAAACCAATATACCACCATTAGAAACCTACATAAAAGAACTTGCAAGAACTTTTCAAGTAAAATGAACTAGCAATGATGCATTCATTCATTATGTAGAGATTACTGGGAATATGATATACTGACTTCCAGGAATATAAATAGTTTTTTCTATCCGTTATTGCTGTCTTAAATTTAAACTTAGATGCAAAAGCAGATATATACACATACAAGTTTGATGCAAGAGCATACATTTACCTGTGGACGAATCAGGTTGCCCGTAGTTAGTCACGTGGACTCGAGATCATAATAAGACCATACTGCAACCTGCACGTGATAGAATCAGTATTTACGTAATGTGTTTATTAATTCAAATCTATGCAGTGTTTGCGAGGGAATAACAATTTAGTAAACAAATTAGTATTAACATGGATCGCGATATTACTGTTGAACCAAGTTCTAGTGGAAAAGGAAGAAAAAGAATGGCAAATAAATAGGAATCGCATAGAGAAAAAGCGAAGATTATGAGGTTTTGTTTATTTTGCAAGTTTTCATTAATTTAATAGAATAATGTATTTAATAGCAGTTGAACATGTTAAATTATGTTTGCAGGTACTCTCCGAAAAGCCTGCCTCGATGTCCCATATGCGGGCATAACACAAAAACATTGCAATGTTCCATACTAACGATGACTGAAATAAGATAATTCAATGAAAATTTTTACATCAAGAAATCGAAAACCCATCAAGATACGTTTGTGTTGAAGCTTTGTGTGACAAATAAACCAAAACAGCAGGGTAACAAAATTAAAGAGAATGTAAAAAAAACAAAATTCCAACAAACAGGTTTTGAGAAAAACGCGCGGACAGGTCAATTTTGCTTTTAAAAACACATCTTTTTGTATCAACTAAATTTTTCGATCGTCTTTTGTTTTTGATTCATGACGTCAACGATTTTTTTTCAAATTGCAACCCATATTTTTTTCGATGGATTTGGATAGAGCTTGAAATTCTGAATACAGAAATATGACAAGCATAACTCAGACCTTGATAGTTTCTGTAATAAGGGATCTTAAATCCTGAAAGAGGAAAAAATTGAGTAAGCTTTGAAATTTTTAATTACTATGTGAATTGTAACATTTGACGCATTACTCTATTACCAAAATGGTACGATACTTAAGTGAAAAGCAAAGACTAGAAATTTTAATGATGAAGGGATATGGAGACAGATGTAGAACTCAATATGAAATTTGCGAGCTCTTTAATAATAAGTATCGAGAACTGGAACCAATTACAAGAATAGCCGTATCCAAGATTTTAAGAAAATTTGAAGATTTCGGGCATGTAAGGGATGTCTCTCGATGTGGTTGACCAAAAGTTTCCGAAGATGTTCAGTTAGATGTTCTACTGGACCTGCAAGAAAATCCCCATAAAAGGTGGCTGCAAATTATGAAATCAGTAAAACTTCGGTGTGGAGGACATTGAAAAAGTATAAATGGCATCCCATGATTTTAGTGCATGAACTTAATGAAGACGATCCGGATCGCCGTATGGAATTCTGCAAGCATATGATGGCACAATCCATCCCGAATTTGTCAGTCGAGTATTATTTTCGGAAGAACCCACGTTTTGCTTTAATGGAGCAGTAAATCGGCAGAACTGCCGATTCTGGGCTCCCCAAAATCCTCATTGGATGATAGAGGCCTACACGCAGTTTCCACAGAAAGTTAATGTTTGGGCGGGAATTGTTGGAGATCGAATTTTGGGACCATCTTTCATAGAAGGGACGTTGACGAGTGCTAAATGCTTAGATTTTTTGAGGGATGACCTGACACCCGCTCTTGCGATGCTTTATCCCAATGAAGAAGATCCAGACTTGCCAAATAATAACTTATGGTATCAACAAGATGGAGCGCCTCCACATTTTTCGTTAGATGTGCGAAATTATTTAAATCAAGTTTTTCCCAATCGTTGGATCGATAGAAGGGGGCAAATTGAGTGACCTGCTCGGTCCCCCGATCTTACCCCACTCGATTTCTTTTTGTGGGGCTACCTGAAAAGCAAGGTTTACTTGAATCGGCCAGTTACAGTTGATGATTTAAAAAACAGAATTCGGGCCGAAATTAAAGCAATTTGTTCAGAAACCCTCCGGAATGTTCTACAAGATTTCAAATATCGCCTGGGATATTGCCAAGAAGTAAATGGAAATCACTTTGAACATCTCATTTAGTTTATTTATGATAATTAGATTGCTAACTTGCCCCTTCTGCAGTAAAATAAAAAAAAAATGGTAAAAAAATTATTTATTTATTTATTGTTTATAGTTGAGTTGCAATTAAAAAAAAACGACGACATCATAACTCGAAAACAAAAGGCAATCGAAGAATTTAATTGATACAAAATGATGTGTTTTTTAAAACTAAAGTTGACCTGTCCGACGGTTTTTCTCAAAAGCTGTTCGTTATAATTTTGTTTCAATAGTTCCAGACTTTTGAAACGCACCGTACAAACCTAATAAAATACAAAACTTTAGGCGGAGCGACTCCTGTGTGCAAAAAACATTTCTGGAAATACTTGGTGTTGGAAAAAATCGAGTTCATAGAATATTGAAGGAATACTATAAAAGCGGAGTTTTGGCAGAAAAAAGAAGAAGGTGTGATAGAGTTTCTTATAAAACAATCTTTAAGTGACAGGCAGTAAAAAATTTCATCGAATCTTTTAAATAGCTGTGAAACGGACTATGCAAGAAATAAAACAATTACTAGACGATACTTATCCTGTGAATTGAAAATAATCAAACTGTGGAAGATGTACAATTCTGAGGTAAAAGAACACCTTAAAGTCAAACACTGTTGCCTTCAGAAATATTTTTGCTTGGATCTCCAAAGATAGATGTGTGTTCAAAATGCCTAAGCTTGCAGAAAAAATCCAAAAAAAGCACTGATCCAGATGAACAAAAGATAGTATCCGCAGTTTTTCACGCATTGCAAAATTTCATTTTTCATGAAGAGGTAGAAGTAGTACGTTAGTAGCCTATGGTTGTTTAGGTCTGAACAAGAACGATGGTTGGAATGGTCCAATACAGGCTGCAGTAGTGTTCTCCACCTCACATAAAACGCCTGGAACTGGTATTTCCATTATTCGTTCATTCGTTTCTTCCTCTCCATCGAGTGTTTGGTCACATAGAAAAAAGAGTTAAAAAATGTACCACCCTAATTGATCCAGAAACGTACCATAATGTTATTTAAAAAATCTCAACAGTGTTAAAGATGGGGGAAGATTACTCAGTCTTTGACTGGAAAGGTTAGGTGGAAAGAGTTGTCAAATGTCCTGTCTCTTGGCATTTGGGTTTTGAACCATCTATAAGGTTAATCTTTTCGAAATCCGCTAGTGGATCTGCTATTGTCCGAGGTGAACCGAAGAAAAAAGAGTTAAAAAATGTACCACCCTAATTGATGCAGAAACGTACCATAATTTTTTTTTTAAAAAAAATTCAACAGTGTTAAAGATGGGGAAAGACTATTCAGTCTGTGACTGGAAAGGTGAGATGGAAAGAGTTCTCAAAAGTCCTGTCTCTTGGCATTTGGGTTTTGAACCATCTAAAAGGCTAATATTTTCGAAATCCGCCAGTGGATCTGCTATTATCAGAGGTGAACCGAAGAAAAAAGAGTTAAAAAATGCACCGCACTAATTGATCCAGAAACGTACTATAATATTCTTAAAAAAATTTCAACAGTGTTAAAGACGGGGGAAGACTACTCAGTCTTTGACTGGAAAGGTGAGGTGGAAAGAGTTCTCAAAACTGCTGTCTCTTGGCATTTGGGTATTGAACCATCTAAAAGGCTAATCTTTTCGAAATTCGCCAGTAGATCTGCTATTGTCAGAGGTGAACCGTGTTATAAGAATGGTATTACTGTTGAGAGGAGTATCTCTGTAAAAGGGGCAAGAGATTACTCAAATAAAGTTACATCTTTATGTGGGTAGAATTCTTAAGCCCAACTGAGTCAAAGGCATTTCAACGTTGTTAGGTAAACATTATGAAGCGAATTAGAAGATCGACAATCGTCTTTACTACTTGAGAAACGTCTTTGAAAGAGACGCAGCTAATTCAGTAGAAAATCAACCTGATGAGGATGATAATATGGTTATTTTAACAGATGCTAAGGACTATGAAAATTTATTAGCTTAGTTTTATACAAATTTTAGTTACAATTTTGTACCTACTAACATAATCATAAACCAGTTTTTCAGTTACTGTTCTTGAAGTCATTTTTATAGCAATTCTAAATTTTATAGCCTAGCGTGATGTTTCTGGTGTTCCCACTATTATAAGAAGATGCGAACTCAGATAATTCCAGTTCACTCAGATGCATAAGCAGACTGAGCTGAAGCAAAATCAGGCATATATCATTTAAACAAGGTATCTTTTTAATAATAAATCAGATGTTTCTGGATAAAACTCCCATTTCATTAAAAAAATAATAGTACTTTTTTATCAAAATTTCAAGTTGAATGATCAAATTATAAAATCTAGGCAGTTTTTTTTGCGTTTTTCTCAAAACTATTTATACAGGAAATGTCTGCTTTTGCATTTAGACGCTTCACATATGATTAGTTAATATGGTAATAATATTTTGCATTCATAAGTGACTTTTCAAGTGTCTTAAGTAAATTTACCTATTTATTAAATATACTTCGGAGAAATAGCTTATAGCTTTTTTTGAAAAAAATACGTTGTACATTTTACGTTTGCGAGTACCTAAAAACAATACTAAGACTATATAATTTTTAATAATAGGTTTTAATTTAATTTTATTTTCAAAGATTGTGAAAGTTTACAAAAATACTGAAATACTAAATTTATTATTACTTTCATTAAAAATGTTCGTTGATTATCTTGATAATTATAAATTTATTTCGAGAGTGTATCTATAAGTGAAAGAAAAGTTAACGACCTGATGTGGATATTTTAATTGGCTTCGTAAAAGAAACATCATAAATTTGAAATTGAAAGACTTGTTTGGAACATACGGAGTTTACGAACGTTTAAGTCTACAATATTCAGACGGTTTTTCGTAATTTCTGCTTTAAAGCTGATGTTCCAAAGTTAAAACAACCGCTGATACTTTATTATTTTCCGGTTGTTTAGTCGATACCTCAAATAGAAAAGTTAACTGGAGCGCACGACATATAAAAATAAGAAACATGAATGTTAACAGTATCGCGCTTGATGAAAATTTGCAAGTAAGCAAACATTTTGTACACATGCAAGTAATTTCACGGCTTTTGTAAAGGCTCTAATAAATAGTTCCGAACTATTTATAAGATTGATTCTGTGTAAATCGCTTTCTGCGAATAAGAAGGATATTTTGCATAATTAATTTCATCTATACTTTCTTACGGCGATTATAGTTTCGTCCGGTTAGTAGAATGCGCGACAATTCTCTGACGTCATTATTGAGAGTGGTAAAGGTTCATAATCCAAACAAACAGCACAGTCATTTTTCTCCCGTGTAAATTGTATGGTGTGAAAGTAACATAAATAAGAGAGCCTGAATAAGTAAACACAGATATATTGTCTGTAAATCTAAAAATACAAGTATATCATGTGTTAAACCAGGGGTCTCCAAACTACGGCCCGAGGGCCACATCCGGCCCGCGGACAGATTTTGTCCGGCCTGCGGAGAGCTAGCATACTTGAAAACTCCTTTTAGAGAACATATTTTTTATAGCAAATTAAATTTAGTTTACTGAAGTATTCTAATTTTATGTTGAATAATTATTAATATGACATCTACATTGATATGGTCATGGGCTAACTACTCATAACATTGTTGTAGGCTTATTGTTATTGTTTTTGTGATAAGTTGGATAAAGAAACACAGAATTGTAATGAGTAAAGACATGTATAATATGCAGAAAATTTTACTTCAGTATATAATAACTAACAAATTATTGAAATGAATCCAACTAACATTTTATACATTTTAAATAAAAACATAACTTATAACAAGCATAATGACATATGAAATTCTAATGAGATTTGTGTAATTGAGATTTTCCACTGACAATAGTTTGTAGTTGTGGACTAATTTTACTTGTACCAATTATTAAAAGAGATTTAAGATGCTCATCAGTTAATTTAGATTTTTTGTGTACTTCATTTTGGAGAAGGTCTTCTCACACAAATAAGTAGCACCAAAAACAGAAAACAGCCCACGAGCAAATTTATGCAAATTATCAAATTGTGTCAGTGGAAGACTCTTATAAAATTCCAACAAAGATGAGTTTTGATATTTGTTCTTAATTATATCACTAGATCAATTATTTCCATTTGAAGTTCCGGGGCTAGGGTTTCAATGTCAGTATCAAAAGGATTCTGAAAAATCTTAATTTGATTCGCAATGACATCAAAGTCCGAGAAACGAGTATCAAAATTTATTTTCAAAGCACTAAAGTTTCGATTGCAAAATCGATAGGAAACTCAGTCTCAGTAGTGTGGCTGAATATTTCACATGTTTTAAAATGTGAAAAACATTTACTTCGTAGTTGTGATTGAAACAGTATCAATTTCTTCCGGAATGATTTGATATTAGTGTATAAATCAGGAAGATGCTGGTTTTCTCCTTGCAATCTCAAATTCAGTTCGTTCACATGTTTTGTCAAATCAACATAGAATGCTAACTTCCACAGCCATGCGTTGTTTTGTAATTCAGTAAGAGGGCGATGCTTTTCATTCAAAAAAATTTCGATCACTGCTCAAAGTTCAAAAAAGCGCTGAAGGACTTTCCCACAACTAAGCCAACGTACGGCAGTATGATAAGGTAAGTCATTTTCTCCAATCTCTTCAATAAATTGTCGGAATTGTCGGTGATTCAGCCCAAAAGATCTGATAAAATTAACAGTTGATATGACTGGTTTCAGAACTTCAGACATATCCAAACATTTTCCGCACAAAGACTGTTGATGAATGATACAATGTAAGACTAATGGTTTTAAACCACCGTCATTTTCTACAGCCTTTGACACAAGAGCGACCACTCCTTTATCTTTCCCACTCATGTTTTTGCCTCCATCAGTTGTAATACATTTCAAGTTTTTCCATCGAAGGTTCTTTTGATTAATGGCCATTTCAACTCCTTTAAAAATATCTGTACCAGTAGTTGTGCCATGAATACTATTCATATCAAGAAGTTCTTCATGCACTTCATAGCTTTTATCTACTCCTCGAATATAAATCAACACCTGAGCAGTATCTGACACATCCGTTGACTCATCCAAGGCCAAAGAAAACCACTCAACATGTCCATTTTTGTCGAACAGTTGAGAGGATATATTTTCAGCGATGTTTTCTACCCTTCGAGCCACAGTGTTTGCTGACATACTGACACTTTTTAATAAATTTACCTTTTCAGGGCACATTTCTTCGGCTACTGCAATTATGCATTCTTTGATCATTTCTCCATCGGTGAATGGTTTTCCACGTTTTGCAATTTCAAGAGCCACACGAAAGTTGGCACGCGTTGCAGCCTCTTGTTCAGTTTTGAGTTTTGTAAATGAAGATTGCTGCGATTTCAATCCGCGCTTCATAGCTTCGAATTTTTCTGTCCGCAAACTTCCTGTATATTTTGAGTAATTTTGAAAATGTTTTGTTTCATAATGACGTTTAATGTTATATTCTTTGAGAACGGCTATGCTTTCATTGCAAATCAAACATAGCGCCTTCTTACTGGACTCAATTACGAAATACTGAATGTTCCACTGATCTTTGAATTTTCTGCATTCACTCTCAATTTTTCGCTTCTTTTCCATACTACTAAATCACACACAAAAGCAACAATTCAAATCAAAATACTGTTACAAAGATGTCTTAAACTTAAACACGCACAAACACGTTTTAAGGAGGTACGCACTATTTTATTTCACAACAGTGTCATAGGAACTGACTTGTGGTTGCGCCACTAGCCTTCTTATATATTCCAATTACTGCCATCTAGAAGTGAGTGGAAGACACCAGAACTTTCTCGAACCAACGAGATTATTCTGTACGTGCTATTAGCGCCATCTGTTAGCGATAGAAGGTACTACCTATTTCCGCTTGTGTCCACCAGATGTCGTGTCACGTTACTCCTCATGGCTCGTACTCTACGACTAATCTAGAAATTACAGATAATGACAGGAAAATTAATAATATCAGTGTTGCCGTTTTGCAGCCTTTTTTAAACGTTGCGTACTTTTTCGGACTTTTTTTCATCAGTGGACTATTTCACTTTTTACCACCGGCAACAATGATAATATGGTTTTGGCCCTCGGAACTTACTGGAGTAATCAGTATGGCCCTAAGGCTGGAAAGTTTGGAGACCCCTATGTTAAACTATAATGAATCGTTAGAATACATTTCAAATATCATACGTAACACCAAAAAGGGTCAATCTGTGTACACGTCTTTTATAAAAATTACTTTGAAATAGTCTCTTCTGTAACTCCATATAGCTTACATGCGATAAAAAGGAGTATCCGGTTTGTTTGGATTGTGAACTTTGACCTAGGTTAATAGTGACGTCAACAGAAGATACCCGCATTGCATAAATTATAATATATACTTTCGTCCGGGCATTAAAACAGACCTAAATTCGGGATATACACATTCGTCCGGCAGGTAGATACACGTAAAGAAGAAAAATAACACTTCAGTTAAATATTACATGTTAAAAGTGGAAATTTAAATGTGAGAAAAAGCGTTAGTAGCCCTGGTAAAGAACTAGTGTTTATGAACAACTTTAGATACTGTTTTGCGGAACAACTGTCAAGCGGCGAGAAAAAGTGAAAGTGTCGGATTCCAAAATGTATTCCAAATGTTATTTGATATCTCGTTATAAGATGAACAATTCGCAATCTGAATTAAACACTGTAGCAATACATAAACAATTTCTGTTAGTGGCGGCTAAATGTAAAATTATAGTGGAACTTAATGTGCAATCTAAAAGAAGTGTGCAGTTACCGTTAACAAAATGCAACATAGTTACTAAATTTTAAATTATTATTATTTTTTTCCTGTGCCTTTATTTCTTACCACTAACTTACACAATTATTTAGAGTTTTGTAGATACGTATTTAGTAAATGGTTCTTCCAAAAACTCCGAAACTTCGGTGGAAATATTCCCATGTTTAGTTTTCGGCGAAGCACGTATAATCCAGTAATTGCTAGCAATTACTGGATCTGAAGTAATTAGTAGTAATTAGTCTATGTAGTAAATCCGTGTTAAGGTCGAGACTCGTGGTTATTCTTGTATAGTACAGATAATAGGCAATATAGTCCCCTATATTGCCTATTATCCTTGTTCCTGGCTTCTTGGGTTTCTTTGGACACCTGACACTTGAGCAAAATACTGGGGGCAATTATATCTTTTCCGTGCCAAAGTATTTTATGTACACTCATAGGTACTGAGTACCATGAATATTCTTGTAAATATAGTTCTCGAGTTGTTCAATGTACATATCAAATTTTTCTACATTTATTGAAATCTAGAACTAAACATTCAAATATAATGCGAAAGAGTTTTATTAATTCCAAATTAACAACAGTTATTTTGGCTGTTTTTTCTGCATTTACAAAGGATGCATAAACAGTATTGCTGTCATTAGCGCTGCCACTTTGTTGTTTAGGCATGTCCACTAATAAACATAAACCATGTTTGGCTCTGAGCATACCTTGTATATGAACTTATTTTTTTCGTCTACTGTTGTTTTATTATGTACCCCTTGCACTTGCCATAACTTGAGCTCAAGCGTGTAGGAAATGTGACATAGGCACTCAAAAAGATCTATCGTCGAAAGCAAAGCGACAATTCAAATAACAAAAAATGTTGATCAACTACTTTATGTGAAATAACATCTGAATTGTTTCTTTCACATGGTTTTGCTCCTCATGTGTAACATCTTTGCGTTGACAACAAGGCGATTGGGCAATACAAACTTTGCCATCCGCCATACACTAAACCATCAAGGGTTCAATCACTAAATTCATATTGCTTATATTTATTTGCATAGGAAACAGAGTTAATATTTGTTCCTCTATTTGCTTGGCTGCCGAAGTAATATTCCCAACGGCCACTTTGGCAAAAATTAACTTTATGGGAACAGAATTATCTAACTGATAAATATGCGGGGTTTTGCCAGGTAATATTCTTAGAATCACCTTCGCTATAAATCTCTAGTGGTAAAATGGAGGTGCTAACTTTCGCCTGTATGACTCCAGCAAACCTCTATCGTCTTAAGTAGTTCTGGGCCGTGCGCCACTGAATTTTCTGGCAAAGAGTATTGTCACTATCAAGACATTATGTTCTAACTGAGACAGTTTCTGTCGAATGTATTCTACAATTGCTGAATTTGCGCCATAAATCAAAAATGCATTTCCTGATATTATGTCTTTTTTTATCTTCTTTTTTTTAATTTAAGTTCTTTTTGTGTTTTTGGTTACGTTTCTTGACTATTTCTTCTCACTTTTAGACAAACTGTAAACTAAAAGCAAACTGCACGTAAGTACATACAGAAAATAAGAAAATACAGAAAAATGCTTACATGTCATCATTTGTCTGAAATATTTCTCTACGTTTTGAATAGGTAAATGAACTGAGTTTAAATTAAACAAAAAGACAATGCTGTCTAAAACGGTATATAAAACAAAAAAAGGTGTGCTTAAGACCACACGGCAGAAGTGAAAACTTCATCAAGGCGAAGTTAATAATACGAAATACAACTTTTTTTTCGTTCTATATTCATTTCCATTTTCCATTTTCCATTTTCGATCTATATTACATTTAAAAAATACATATTTATTATTATTGTGTATACATTATTCTAGTACATTTCGCTCGGTCTGATCAAGTTTTCACTTCAAAAATTCATACGTACGCATGTATATATACAAATAGACGATATGATAATCATCATACGAGTACCCGCGCTGGTCTAATGGTAACGTGCCGGCCTTATACCCGGGCGGCTCGGGATCGCATCTGCACGCGGACAAGAATACAATATTTCACGTATTTATTCTAAATTTCAATTTAATTGAAATTTAATACCGCTAGTTAGTGTTATAATACAAAGCCGACCGTGAACTGTTGCCGAGCGAGTATAGCAGAGACCGGCAGAGACGCGTTAATTATATATCTCTCGCTCCCTTAGTCGACTCGACTCGAGCCGACTTTACCCGAACGAGCGTTACATTCCGATCGTGACGGCTCAGTCTCGTTCTGTGCCCAACAATCAACGAAGCCCATAGAAGTTTTCACATCAAAAATTAACAACTTAACTAAAGAAAAGGTACGTTAAGATTAACAGGAGGTACTTGATTTTTATACCTGCTGTATTTATTATGGGGTGACCTTATTATTTATAAACTAATATTCCCTAGTATTATGGACTGTCAAAAGTTGATATATTAACTTGATGTAGTTATTCGAATAGTTCGTGCATCGGTTTGATGAAGGCACTACATATAAACATCTGCTGTTTTATATAATTCAGTACGATTTAAATGTTCGAACTCAGACACCCGCGGTGGCGTAATGGTAGCGCACCAGACTAGGGATTGGGACGACCTAGGTTTGAATCTTAGCTGTGGGTAATTTTTTAAATTCAAAATTTTTTTAATTAAATAATTATCAGTGCTAAAATGCTGAAAATTATAATTAGAATTTTCAACAGTGAGCAAAAATAATTTTAAAGTAATTTAAAATTTAGTAATACGACGGTTTGTCGACACTACATCTATATATACATCTGTCACTTGATATTATTTAGAAAATCGAACTCAGACACCCGCGGTGGCGTAATGGTAGCGCAGTCGACTAAATATCAGTCGTGAGTAATCTTTGAAATTAAAAATTTCTCCTAAATAGATAATTATTAATGCCAAAAAGTAAAAATATAGAATTAGAATGCGACAATAGTTAATTGACAATTAATTGGTCATTAAAAATAGGTTAGACGAATTATTTATGGTGAAAGAAGAAAAACATTTCCGAATTTGCCCAAAAATATAACAGAAGTGTTTGAAACTTTGGAAAATATGAAATTCGAAATTAGTACGAATAGAGAAGAACTTTTGATTGTCAACGACAGCAATCATATTCTCCTGAAAGACAAACTTCGAACATTTGTGTAAGTGCAAAACAATATTTATGGATGGAACATTTAAATATAGATCAAAACATTTTGTACAGTTATTTACCATCCATGGACAATGTTACGGGTACTGCATGTCTAATGTTTCGGTTACTGAAAGATAAAATTCAGAAACTTTTAAACAGTGTTTAGAAACGTGAAGAATTTCCCTTCCAATTTCGTCCTGCGGAGGTTATTATCGATTTTTAAATGTGGAATATTTTTATGTATCTGTGTTATTTTTACAACTCAATTATATCATCAAGTTATGTATCTATTATTTCAGTATTTTTGTAATTCAAGAAATTCTTACATTTTAATTTATTGTTTTTGTTTGCAACATATGAAATACTCTACTTGTTTGTTCAGTATATCGAAAGTATCATAATATATTTTATGGTGAACTCGAAATGATTAAGAATAAGAATTAAGTACATAAAAATTATCGGACGAAACTGTACCTACTAGTAATTACCGAAAAATTCGACGAAACTGTAACGTACTGTTGTAGTACCTAGCGTTATTACGTAGAAAAAGCTGCAGTATAGATTATGGTACGAAACTGTATCTGTTCTTTCTAATACATAGTGCAAGTTTTTGCACTTTTGGAGATTCCGAAGAACTCTCGGCATCACAAAGAAAAATAGCGATTACTTCCTCAGTCATTTTCTTTGTTAGTCTGGCATCCAGCATAGTAGCAGTTTAGCGATCTGTATATTATCTTGTAGGACAAAAAAATATAAAGATATCGCGAATAGAATTTTATGATCGATACTCTTTACAGGACGCCCCAAACTTCGCATTCTATGTGGGTGTCCTTAAGTCAAAGAACACTGTAAGATTGATGTTGCTTTAGATGAAAAGGCTTTAAAGCAGCAGGAAAGATATTAAAATTATTTTTAGTTAATGGATTTAAACGTCCTCTCAATACAGGCTTTGATGAAAGCGAGCACTTTTTATGTAAAGAAATTTACATTATTAGTTACTGTACTTGTCTTAATTAAAATGGATAGACAATTTTGGATTGTGAGGGTCTTTAAATTATTAAGGAAAATTATATATATATATTGTTATAGTATAAAGGCATACGTTAACAATATAATATGGAAAGTTATTAAAGTTACCAAATTTAATTAAATAAACGTAGAAAAATTTATTATGATGTGTTTAAAATAAGATTTATTGAGTTAATCATAAAAGAGGTTTATCGCATTTAACAAGTATTCGAATTTTATAAATAACCACCTGTATATGGAAATGTTGACCATGTTCATTGTTCTTAGAAGTTTAAAATATTCTGGAAAGAAGAGAGTTGAATATTAGTTGTTATTTTGTAAAATGTATTATAAATTTGTAAAAACTTGGGTAATTGACGTTTATGAGGTGATAAAAATATTTAGAATCTTATTTTGAAAGGTGTATAGATTGTATTGTAGAACAGTTCCCGGGAATAATTTGAAATACAGGAACTGTCATTATTTGACATGTGTTCAGAAATATAAATGTAGAGAGGTATTGGGATATGAATATGAAAAGAAGGGTTGATAAAATTATGAAAAGAATTTAGATATTCAGATAATACAATTTTAAGAAGTATTCTAGGTATATTAGAGAATTTAAAAGCTATGTTGTTGGTGGTGATTGCTGTTGTAAAACTTTGATTGGAGAATACAAAATGAGTAAGGATTACTAGGGAAATGAATAAATAAACGGGAGAATTTTTCGAATTCTAAAAAGCGGTAGACGTGTTTTGGAAAAGAGAATATCTTTTCTGATATTAACGCGATAATAGATATTTATAAATGAGAAAAGTATGTCTTGAGTGAACTTCGTTAACTACAAATAAATTAATATAAAAAAAATAATTGTACTTACAAATTTGTACAAGATCCAGGTATATCCGAAATAGGGTTGATATCTCCGGGATCATATAAGTTTTCAGAAGGCTATTTAGTACCAGAATTTTGAAATTCCATAAAGGGTGAAGAAATCTTCAAGATCCGGTTATTATAATAGGTAGCAGATTCCAGAAGTACTGGTGTTTTAAAGAGGCAGGTTATCACAAGAGATCCATAAAAGGTGAAGAAATCTTCAAGATCCTGTTATTATAAAAGGTAGCAGATTCCAGAAGTACTGGTGTTTAAAAGAGGCAGGTTATCACAAGAGATCCATAAAGGTTGGTGAATTTCACAAGTTTCCGGGTGAATAGGAGAATTTGCTGTGCACGAAGAGATTTGGCTTAATATCGTAAGGACAATTTATTCCCACATCGAGCAAGTTCCTGTACAGGATAGTTGGTATTTTTCCTTCAAGAATTTGAACTAGATTGTAGTTTATCAACATCAGAGAAGTGGTATCCGTCCAAAAACGTCATCAAGAAGTGGATAGTACTCATCTAAAAGAAGAAAGCAATTAAGTATTACCATTTTAGTAATTTTTTTTGTGTCAGTATTAAAGAAAGATAACATTTTGTGAATGTTTGAGAAGATTTAATTATAGGCAATATAATTCAGTATAGAAATAGATTGAACTAATTGTTAGTACAGCAAGTACATTTGTTATAAACAACATAAGTTATTTTAATTCTCTACTATCCAGTAATATTTTAAGATATGAATAATTTTCATTTGAATACAAATTTATGGAGTTATCAAGCCAGTAAATAGTTTTGAACACATTATAATAATAGTATAAATAACTTGAGAAGAAAGTATTAGAAAGAATTACTTAATTTTGTATATCAATAATTAATAATATCAGAGTACGTACCTGCGTTATTTAGTTGGGTTAGGAACTAAACACTTTGAGTAAATATTTTATAAACGTCAAATATCAAGTTTCCATATTATAGTTATTGTTAGCAAATGTCCCATATTTTTTAAAAAAAAAACACCCGAATTTTGAATATAAACATATTATTTATTAGTAGAATATCGTTTTATTTTATCATAGTCAAATTTTCATCTAAAGGAAATATTTTGGTTTATTTATAACCTCAATGAAATAAATGTCATTTGATATATTGAAATGGAATGAGTAGTAGTGACATCTAGGTGTTTTATTGAACACTTGTTAGTAAACTGGATTATTAAAGTATGGAATGTATAAAAATAATACAGAAATCGGTAATTTATAAAATGTTAGTTTAGAGAAAAAAATAAGTAATTCAAAAAGGATTATTGAGATTTATTAAAGCATATAATTAAAGGCAAAGTTAAATACTGTAAATTAAATTAAGAGTTAGGAGAGAGTAAAATAATTTAAGTAAAGATAAAATATAAAGCTAGTCGGGCATATAAATAAAACACCTTCGTATAATGAATGGAATATTAGGAAATAAATAAAGGAATTATAAAAATAAGAAATACGAGGTTTGTTCATTAAATAATAGCAATTTTTTTAAAATATGTCTAGAGTATTATTGCATTGCATATATGGTTCAATTTATGACATTTAAACGGTAATAGGATTTAATAATTATTAGGAGGATTGAACTGATATGTATGAGATATTACCTAGTACAATATATATAGTAAACGTGGAATTTGTTGGGTGTAGCAGTCGTAGGGCCAAATAAGACAACTCTTTACAGTTTTGGTCGAGCTTTCGATTGATTTATTTAATCTTCTTCTGGACCTGTTATAATTATGTGATTGTTAACAAAACTTGTACATTCAATTCAAAGATTTTTACATACCAATCTAATTATGTTATAAAGAATTTAACATCACACTGTATTTCATTTGGATACAGCCAATATGGACAAATCACAACACAATTTATAGAAAAAAGTCATTAAAAATCATACTAAGTTAAAATACCAGGCGATCATTTAAATTCTAAATTATAGCAGGCGGGATTTTTTTTATTAGGTTGTCCAGAATGTCAATTATTGATTAATTAACATTTTGAAACGTCACTTTGACAATTCAAATTGTAAATTAGTACTTATATACCAACTTAATTTAAATTTCACAGCCTGCTCTAATTTAGAATTTAAATGATCGCGCGGTATTAGTTAGTTACATAAAAACAAAATAAACATTTTAAAATTACTTTAAGTCGGATGATTGACGTAAAGCAGCTGATTGATGCAAAACAGCTGATTTTATTCATGTGCACGAGCACCTGTTGAAAGTAAAATGAACAGTGATAACGGTCAAACACCCCAAAGGTCATAGTAATGCTTTTTAAATTTAGCAGTGCTGCAACTTCAGGAAAATGAATCCCCTCGTACGTGTTATTGACCAATACCAACTGTCAAATAATACAGCGTGTAATGACGCCAAAACTGCAAGACAAATCTTATTCTTAGTCTTATGTAATGAACAATTAAAATGAAAATTATAAACATGTGTTATGTAATGTAATTGAAAACTATGGAAAAAAACAAGTAGAAGTAGTTTAGGTCAGTTGCTAAGTGTCTCAAGGTATATTATTGTTTTGATGTAATTGTAATAAATAAGAATAAATTTTACTGAGATTATTTATATCTGTATGTCTATTAAGAAAGTGTTCTTCCCTACTTATATGTACCATTTCCAAAAACACGCGTTTCTTTTGGAAATAAAGAAATTGTTGCGTAAGAAAAGAAAATCTATTAGTACAAAAGCTGATGATCTTACAAAACCCTTTTCTATGGAGGAATTGGATATATTGATAAAATTATTTAAGATTCGTAAGGCTGCTGGTTTTGATGGAATTTATCCTGAATTTATCTAGGTCCTTTAGGACGTAATTGGCTTTTATATAATATTTTAAATAATGGTATTGTTCCTACTGAATTTAAAAAGGCAAAAGTTGTAGCTGTTTTAAAGATAGGAAAGCCAGTAGATGTTGCTTCCAGTTATAGACCAATTTCATTATTATCAGTATGTTACAAGATGCTAGAGAAATTATTATATCACAGAATTTCTCCAATTATGGAAAATATCTTTCCCATACAGAAAGCTGGTTTTAGACCAAATCGTAATTGCTGTGATCAAGTTTTAGCTTTAACAAATTATATAGAACATGGTTTTCAAAAGAATTTGAAAACAGGAATTAGTTTCATTGATTTAACAGCTGCTTATGATACGGTTTGGTTAGATGGATTATTTTTAAAATTATATAATGTGTTGCCCAATGGTAATTTAATTAAACTTATGGAAAATATATTTACAAATCGTAAATTTAGAGTTTTTATCAATGGAGAAAGTAGTAAATTTAAAGTGTTATGTAATGGTTTACCTCAAGGATCGGTATTATCCCCTCTCGTCTTTAATCTATATACAAGTGATTTACCAGATACGATTTCTAGAAAATTCATTTACGCTGATGACATGGCAATTGCTTATCAACACAATAATTTCAATCAAATTAAAGTTAATTTAAACGAAGATCTATTGATTCTGAGTGATTATTTTAGAAAATGGAGGTTATGTCCTCACCCATCTAAGTCAGAAGTTTCTTGTTTCCATCTTAAGAATAACGAAAAACATAAAAAACTTACATCAAGCAGTAAATAAATACTGTGACTTACATATATACATTTATACGTAAAACGTATATGCATATATGCATGTGTTTGAGATACACACACACATGCATATATGCATATACGTTTTACGTATAAATGTATATATATCTAAGTCACAGTATAAAAAACTTATAGTAACTTTTAATGGTACCGTTCTAAGACATAATTTTAATCCAACATACCTAAGAGTTACTCTGGATACATCTTTAATATATAAACAGCACATTGATAAATTGCGTATGAAGATTAAAACAAGAAATAATATCTTTCAGAAGTTGGCTGGTTCAAATTGGGGAGATCATGCAGACATTTTACGTTCGCCCGCTCTTGCATTGGTGTACTCTGCTGCTGAATATTGTAGTGCAGTTTGGATGAATAGCGTACATGTTGGTAAAGTATATATTCAGTTAAATTGTACACTTCGAATTATTACGGGCACAGTAAAATCTACTCCACTTCCTTGGCTCAACGTCCTTGCTAACATTTATCTTCATCATTTAAGAACAAAATTGGCTTTAAAACGGTGTTAGGATAAATATCAAAATTTTCCTAATTTATATTTAATTACTCAAGATCTTCAGAACTTACCATCTTATAGATTGAAATCACGTAGTCCAATTTGGAAGAAAGCGTTCCTAAATCAACCATTTTTGATTAATGACCCCTGGAAATCTATTTGGTTAGAATGTGAAGTGTTTCATAAACAATTAATAGATGATCTTTTGATTGAAGTTCCTGGCTTTACACAACCAAGAAAAATTTGGCGTAAGTTGAATCGTCTTAGGACGGGTCATGGAAGGTGCAATAATATGTTATTCAAGTGGAATGTGATTGCGAGTCCAGCGTGTGATTGCGGAGCTGAGATTGAAACAGTTAAACATATCGTTGAAGAATGTCCTCTAGCTAAGGTTGAATTTGGATACACAGATTTACGTAATTTAGTTGCTTGGATCTAAAGACCTTTAGCTTTGTGGCACTGTGATGCAAGTTTTTTATTCTGCAGGTTCTTTCCTACATCCTAGAGCAAATGGTGCAGTGTTTTAAAGGGTCCCTGCAGTTAAGGTCCTTTTAAATTTATTTCTACTTATATTATACTGGGTGTCCAGAAACTCTCCTGACAAACGAAGACCGGGGATTCCTCAGATAATTTTAAGACAATTTAACACAATTCACCCTAGTTTGAAAATGCTTCCTAAGGGAGCTAGAGCTCTTTGAAGATGGCGCCTTGTAATTAGTTTTTTTTAATATCTCCCGAACGCTTCTATTTAGAAAAACAAAAACTGGTATGCTTATTTATCCTCCAGAGATGAATCGATTCCATCAATTGCGAATTTCTAGTACCGGTCATAGGCGTCCGTTTTGGGTAGGTTAACGGTTATTTTAACGCATAACTTTTTGGTCTTTAACTTTTAAGCATTTGTGACACTAGATTATTAAATTTTCAGGCATTCTAGTATTAAAAGGTACTTTTACTTTAAAATTCAATTTATTATTTTTTGCACTAGTTCGCTCTGAACTGCCAACAGAAATAAAACCTACGTTTTTAATTGTCAAATTGTTGTCAGTTCGCGATGTTTATCTTTTAATTTTTTACTTTGTAGCATTCAAACACAACGATTTCAATTTAAAAAAAAATTGTTTGTGCTAATGAAGAATACGCCGATATGCATTTAGTTTATGGCGAAGTGAGGTGTAACGCTCGAGCAGCGCAACGTAGATACGCTGAAAGATTTCCCAATCGTCAGCATCCCACTCACTCAACATTTACAGCTCTTCATCAACGATTAAGAGAAACAGGTTCAGTGGTCCCAAAAAAAAATGAAACAGGGAGACATAATGATGTAACAGCAGAACATGAAGATGTTATTTTAATGGAAGTTGAGAAAAATCCAGAAATTAGCGTTCGAAGACTATCTGCCATGTAGCCCACAATTTCAAAATCTTCCGTAGGAAATATCTTACACAAAGAAAATTTATATCCTTTTCATTTTTACAAAGGTGCAAGCACTGCTAGAAGGAGATTTTCCTGCTCGTGTAGAATTCGCTAGATGGTTACAAAATCAGATTAATCAAGATGAAGATTTTTTCAGGTACATTTTGTTTGGTGACGAAGCTTCATTCTCAAAAAATGGAATTTTTAATGTACATAATGCACACTATTATTAGTACGTTGGTGACAATCCCCAAGTTATTCAAGAATTTAAGCATCAGCATAGGTTTAGCATAAACGTTTGGATTGGAGTAGTTGACGATTATCTACTTGGACCTGTGGAATTACCTGCTAGTTTAAATGGTGTTGATTACTTACATTTCCTGCAAAATATTTTACCTGATTTGTTAGATGAGGTGCGTTTAAATATTCGGCAAAACTTATGGTTTCTACAGGACAGCTGTCCGGCCCACTTTAGCAGGAATGTACGAAACTTTCTAGATAATAACTACGAAGACCATTGGATTGGAAGAGGCGGTCCAGTTGCTTGGCCAGCAAGGTCGCCGGATTTGAATCCTTGCGATTATTGTGTTTGGGGATACATTCATTGTTTATTCCGTTCCGATACAAAATCCTGCACAACTCTGGCTAAGGATACAAGATGCTTGCAACGTATTTAGAAATAACTTTGGAATTTTTGTAAGAATTCGGCGTTCTCTAAGCAAAAGGGTAAATTTATGTATAGAGACTAATTAATCACATCGAGCATCTTTTGTAACTATCTACCTTTGATACTTCTTCTTTTTTTGTTAGTTTCGTTCCATTGTAATAAATACTTTGTTTTTAAAAACCTTCAGCTAGAATTTTGTTTCAAATTGATTTTTGCTTCTTTTCCCAAACTTTTTTTACGAATTGTGTGCTGCATTTATTGAAACAAAAGATGATTTATTAAATTAATTTTCATCCATGCCTTGATAGTCCTAGCCAACTTCGTCGCTAAAAATAAGTAGGTACATAATAAATTGAATTTTAATGACGAAAAAACGAAAAATTTTCAATTCGATTTTTCTAGAAAACGGTGTATCCTACCGACTTAAAGTAAGAGTACCTTTTAGTACTAGAATACCTGAAAATTTAATAATCTAGTGTCACAAATGCTTACAAGTTAAAGACAAAAAAGTTATGCGTTAAAATAAACGTTTACCTACCCAAAACGGACGCCTATGACCGGTACTAGAAATTCGCAATTGATGGAATCGATTCATCTCTGGAGGATAAATAAGCATACCAGTTTTTGGTTTTCTAAATAGAAGCGTTCGGGAGATATTAAAAAAAATAATTACAAGGCGCCATCTTCAAAGAGCTCTAGCTCCCTTAGGAAGCATTTTCGGACTAGGGTCAATTGGGTTAAATTGTCTTAAAATTATCTGAGGAATCTCCGGTCTTCGTTGGTCAGGAGAGATTCTGGACACCCTGTATAATTTACATATGTTTCTTTTTTTGTACTTGTCATGTAGTTTTATACGAATATATTGCACTAGTGGAGGGGATAATATACTTGCAACACATATAATAAATAATATACCCTAATTTACTCAAATCTTGTTATTTGTATTGCTAATAATATCTCCTCTCTTACCTAGTCATTCAAATTTACTCAATTAATCTCAGGTTATAATCTATGATAATGATAATGTACCACTCAGTATATAATATTTTAAAATTTTTGCACCAAAATTAATGTACTCATATGCTATTATAGGTTTCTTTATTTCTTTTATCTATTCCCAAACACTACTCAGTTTTATTCTTAATCAATTTAATTAATTCTTTTTTTTATAATAATAATATTATTTACTGCATTTAGAAATAAATATTAATCTCCTAACTCTTTCAAATATTAATTACGATTCATCACTTCTTTATGGTATGACTTTCCTATAAATGTAACTAGTTTTTATTTTTAACCGCGCAGTACAAGCATTTCATTTACTTTTATAAAGATGTCGCTTAGGTATTTGCCGTTATACACTGCCTCATAAAAATAACAATTTAAATGTTTCTAATAATCTTGTTATACTTATTCTTATAATGAAGAGAGTATTGCTGCTAATAAATTATCCCTCTTATAGGATAACAATAGTACGGTATGTATACTTTTCCTCTCACTATAAACTTTATAATACTATTTTATTTTTGTTTACTTGTAGGTCATTGACTTATCAGCTTCTATGTCCGTTATGATAATGTCTAACACAATGTTACTATTTTACCAAATAAAAAGAAGAATTTCACCACAATACTAGTTTAATGACAACAAATATAAAAATCCTGATTCGAAAATATACATCCAAAATAGTTATTCGACATGTACATAAATAGTTAACCTGTCTAATCGCACCTGTACGTTTGTTGTGATATGAAGGATGTTTAGCAAATGTTATTTATTCAAAAGGTATGTACAAAATTCAACTCAATGTATCTTTTTCAATTTAGCATGCATTATACGATGCAAGTCAATTATCTATAAACAACCTTCGTCTATAAAATATTAAACAAGTTGTAGGTATGTTTTAGTACCAAGGTCATGTCAATTCATTTATATATGTGCATAATCTGTAACTTTTTATGAAAATAGAGATTTAATCTTTTAACAAAACGTATTTCTATACTTGTTCTAGACTAGTAATCAATTCTAAATAATATTTAAGACTTTTACTCGATTTACAATTAAATAAATTCAAATTTTCCTTATTTAAAAATTATACAACCTCTTGTTAATATTTATCGTCTATCTCTGGTTTGTTTAAATTATGTTTTCCTTTTTTTTCTCACAGGATCTTCCTGGACTCGTTCTGTGCAACTGGTAACTCTCTGGAAACCCTCCTAGCACGACTTTTGGTGTATCCTCGTTCTCCTCCAGGATCTGGAACTGCTTCGGTTATATCTTACAGGATGTATCTTGTTGTGTCCTCGAAAACTGCGGGATATCTTCTGGATTTAAATGCAGCTGTACTTCTATTTCGAATTAACACTGAACTAGACCTCTTCGGAAATATATATGGGTTACCGGATCCTCTAAATAATTTAACATTTACTGGAACGACATCAGGGATTCTAACTAGTGGAACTTCTCGTTTTTATACAATAAGCTGGACTTGGATAACTGGAATCCCTCTTTGAACTCACGTGCAACTGATGGTTTCAATATTCCGCTCGGACTTGGTTAATATTTGGTAAGTAATCTTTAAATATTTATTTTCCTTAGAAGATATCTTCTTTTTCCATACAGGATATCAATTAATTAAATTATAATGAAATTATTGAATAATTTTATGCTTCTTTATAATATATTTTGATTCTACCATCAAATAAATATTTTCTATGCTGAAAAGAACACTAATAGCACCAACTTTCGCGGTTTTAGTGAATTTAAGATATACTTTTCGGAATAAAATCGTGATTTTCCGAAAAGTACACGCGCCTTTCTTGAAAAAAATATTTTTCAATATCGTTGTTTGTTTTCATCACCAAGACAATATTTCCGTTTTTTAATTTCATCCAATTAAATTCCTTTTCTCACAATTCTTGTTCAAAATGGTATTATAAAACTTTATTGATACGTTTCAGTGCTTTTCAAACTTTAGTAAACCTTCTCTATTAAATCTCTATTAATTTATAATAATGAATTGCTAAGACTTTGTACTTCAAAAAATATTGCTAATCAAAATTTTCTGTAAATGTCAATTTTGACAGATCCGCTTATTCAAACTTTACCCGCGCAATTATTTACCAAGTTGTTTCCTTCATACTTCAACAATCAACATTAAATTATTTTACTTTACATTATTGTTAATTAGACAAGTTTTACAAGATTTCAAACTACATTTTTACATAAATTATAATATTTAAATCTCCATTTTCAGATACCAAAGAAAATTACTGCCACCAAGAACCTAGTCCACTACAACTCCTTCAAGAACTGTTTTCATAATTGACTGCACACATCTTTATTGTAATAAATAACATTTTAAGTATACACAACTGTTCTTTTTTAGTTTAAATAATTTAATTTAACAGTCACAAAGAAAAATTAGTAAAATTAAATAATCCTTCCAACTTGTTCAAAAATATACAGTGCCAAACATCAATATTGTTACTCAGCACATATGCCCCTTTTAAAAAATGTAAATTTTCAACTCGAATCAAAATTTATATTTATTAAACAAAATCTGATAATACACATGTTTATCACTGTGCTCAAAACAATTATTTTAATCTACTAAATCCTTTAACAAATTTCAAATGAATCTTCTATTATTTGGTAATATCATATAACATTTATTTATAACTATCTGTACATAACAGTGTTTAAATTCAAAATTATTTGTGACACTAATAACTATAAAACTCAACTTTCTTATAAGTCCAAAAGTAATATAAGGCTTTTCTTTATTTTCATTTTAATTATAAAAGTATAAATTTATTTATTTAAATGGATGTCTTTGACCTGTATAAAAAATTTTTGTTCCATTATTTATCGTACTATGTATTATAATCTTTCTTAATGTTCCAATACCTTATTAAAATATCTATATTTTTATTAATTGCCATCAAACTTTTTAACATTAATTGCATATATGTTTTTCTGTGTTTCCTAACTCAAACTCCTTATAACAATATTATCTGTACTAACTTTTACATAAATAGGTGAATAACATATTCTTTTTATCTGTCTATGCCTCAGTTACTTATTTGCCTCTTTTAAAATGATTCACTTATGCTTACTAATTATATATTATTTTCATTATATACTGTTCTCATTCGAACAAATTCCCTTTTTACCTATAATTGACATTTTCGTCATCCCCTATACTTTCATTTATGGAAAGTCCATATTTTTTTAACTTATCGTTTTTAAAGGCTTACGTTACCTATATAATTCTTTTTTAAGACACTTTTGGTCCTATATTTTATATCATTTTTGGGTATTTTCCACCCTTTTATACATATTCACTCTATAATAATTCCATATTCTTATGGTACTTTTAATATTTACTATTTATTTTAAGCATTTACTTTCATCTAACATATTTTATTTTTAAGAGGCTCTTCTTAACTTCTTTCTTTTCCATTTCTTCATCACCTAACATGTTTGTTACATCTTGATAATTATTTTCTAACTTTATTCAGTGCTTTACTTATTCTGAAACATTCTTTTTAATTTTATAAGGCTCAAGGTTATTTATCCTCTATACAACTTCTTTATCCATTTCATTTCATTTAAATACTCAGGCAAATCTATTTACTAGTAAGATTACTTATATTACCTTCTCTTATGGTTATTTACAAATTTATATACAATATGGGAATGAGGATATAACTTATTTTTTTCTTTAATTAATCATCATTTTTTTTCTTTTTATAACTAATAATTGTAACAGACCTCTAACTAAACTAATCTAATATAATACCGGAATACTTTATGTACATTCTTTATCTGAAAATCTCTCTATAAATTCAAATTATTTCTCGATAAACATGAACTTGTCTGTATACATGTATATCTGTTTCATCATTATGTCTTTTATTCATTTTAAAGAAAGCGAAATTCAATATGCCCCTTTCTTATCAATTTGTTATCTGTATCTGGTCATGCCCCTATCTTATAATAAGGTATTTATGTCCTCCTAATACTTCATTACTATATAATTATTTATTTTCTAATAAACTCCAGGTCTCTATTTGTCAAAAACTTTTGAAATTTTGAGATCTACATGTTACTTGGATAAGCAGGTGTTGTAAGTACCTTCAGAAGACGATCTCCTTTCTTATCTTCTGTCCTGACTAAAATTCCCTTGGTATGAATTAGCATGATTCAGAGAAATAATGTCATTTCTCCTTTTACAGTTTAAACTTCCAATATTGTTCTTACTTATGCAAATAATGTGGATTATTTGTCATATTAAATTGTCGTTGATTATTTGTCGTATTATATCATTGTGGATGATTTGTCTTATTATATTGTTGTGAATGATTTGTCTTAATAAATTGTTGTGGATGATTTGTCTAAACTCAGATTTAGGAAGTGTCGTTACTCACTTACACAATACAAACTTCCAATATTGTGTCTTACCTATTATTTCGGAAGATTTAATATAACTCAGATTTAGGAAGTGGCGTTAATCACTTTCACAGTACAGTCTTCCTAATACTGTGTCTTACCTATTTTCGGATGATTTAATTTAACTCAGATTTAGGAAGTGGCGTTACTCACTTACACAATACAATCTCCCAATATTGTGTCTTACCTATAAAATGTCCTATTTCAAACGGTCGTATATACATTTTCCCAGTCATTTCTTTCCATTTCTATTTTTAATCGGATTCTATTCTGTAATGTATCAAATATGTTCCCATGAACCATATTTACTTTATTCCATGAATCATTTTCTTCAATTCTACAAGACATCTTGTTCACACATTTTCCAACCTTGTTGAAAAATAACATAATACCAGCATTGCTTAATATCAATATGTCTGTCCCGTCCTGAAATTCAAAATCATGTCCTAAAAATCTTCTGACCTCTATATCCAAAATCACTGTAAAATAATACACCTTCCTTTGCAAATCTCTATCCAAATAAACTCGTTTTCTCTCAACGATGTCATTCCCATTATCCGTTCCTTTAAATTGACTCCAAATTTTCCCTTCTGCATTTCTTATAACACTTCTTATATGTGTTGGTATTTTACCACGTTCAACTTTAAAATTCCTTCCAGTATACTTTACGACTCCTGTAACTATTCCTGTAGTATACCTGGACAAATATAAATCTAAAATACTATCATCTTCTTCTCCTAATAAAAATGTGTCCAAATATAATCTTAAAATTTTTCTATCGGAATCTAAGTATTTTGTTTTCTTTTGTAATGTAATATTTTTATCCATTTTCTTAATTTCAACTGTGTTTTGTTTACAGTCGATACAATTAATCTCAAAATTTTCTATCCTCTTACTAAAATTCTCCTCTAATTTTTCTGTTTTGTCAAAAACTTCTTTATTTACCTGATCTACTTCCTCTCGTATACGTTTAGCTAACTCCTTATGTTTTTCACTACTTCTTTCCGTATTTTCATTTCCCTGCTATCCATTTCAATAGCAATTTCTTTAACCTTTTCTTCTGTATCTCTCAGTAAAGTTTTCTTTAATTCTTCCAGATTCCTTCTAGTTTCTTCTCTAGTATCAATGCTCGCCTTTTCCAACTTATCCAATTTTTCTCCTAATTCTTTTTTATCCTCCTCTCTATTTTTCTTAGCTTCCATTTTATCCTCATCTCTATTTTTCTCGCTTCTCTTAAGATCCTCCTCTCTATTTTTCTTATTATCTTCATTCATTTGTTTTAATATTTGTAAAATTGGTCCAAAATCTACTACTGGGGTCGACATTTCTACTTTAGAAGTCTCTCCTTGTATTTCCACCTTATCACCTCTATCCTGTATTTCTCCTGTCTGTTCAATACCTTCCTGAACTTGTAATACAAATTCTCCTCCCTCTGGTACATTCACATCCTGACCTACCTCCTCTTCACTATCGCTAGACGATTCAGATCTATTTAATCCAAAATTACTCTTAGATCTGGTATTCATTTTCAATAATTATAGTACACAATTTCTTATACCTTAATATGTTTGTAACTGACTTTACTGCCTTTGTAAAATGTATACCAATGTTACCGCTATTAAAACAATAAATAAAATATTTGAAATATGTTATTGCGAGTCTTATTTTAATTGCTTCACGTTAGATACGTCCTAAAATGAGCTAAAGAGGGGTAATATAAATTACAACACCTAATCAAAGTGAATAAAATAATCAAAATACTATTTGCGAGTCTTATTTTAATCGCTCCACGTTGGGCACGCCATAAAATGCACTAGTGGAGGGGATAATATACTTGCAACACATATAATAAATAATATACCCTAATTTACTCAAATCTTGTTATTTGTATTGCTAATAATATCTCCTCTCTTACCTAGTCATTCAAATTTACTCAATTAATCTCAGGTTATAATCTATGATAATGATAATGTACCACTCAGTATATAATATTTTAAAATTTTTGCACCAAAATTAATGTACTCATATGCTATTATAGGTTTCTTTATTTCTTTTATCTATTCCCAAACACTACTCAGTTTTATTCTTAATCAATTTAATTAATTCTTTTTTTTATAATAATAATATTATTTACTGCATTTAGAAATAAATATTAATCTCCTAACTCTTTCAAATATTAATTACGATTCATCACTTCTTTATGGTATGACTTTCCTATAAATGTAACTAGTTTTTATTTTTAACCGCGCAGTACAAGCATTTCATTTACTTTTATAAAGATGTCGCTTAGGTATTTGCCGTTATACACTGCCTCATAAAAATAACAATTTAAATGTTTCTAATAATCTTGTTATACTTATTCTTATAATGAAGAGAGTATTGCTGCTAATAAATTATCCCTCTTATAGGATAACAATAGTACGGTATGTATACTTTTCCTCTCACTATAAACTTTATAATACTATTTTATTTTTGTTTACTTGTAGGTCATTGACTTATCAGCTTCTATGTCCGTTATGATAATGTCTAACACAATGTTACTATTTTACCAAATAAAAAGAAGAATTTCACCACAATACTAGTTTAATGACAACAAATATAAAAATCCTGATTCGAAAATATACATCCAAAATAGTTATTCGACATGTACATAAATAGTTAACCTGTCTAATCGCACCTGTACGTTTGTTGTGATATGAAGGATGTTTAGCAAATGTTATTTATTCAAAAGGTATGTACAAAATTCAACTCAATGTATCTTTTTCAATTTAGCATGCATTATACGATGCAAGTCAATTATCTATAAACAACCTTCGTCTATAAAATATTAAACAAGTTGTAGGTATGTTTTAGTACCAAGGTCATGTCAATTCATTTATATATGTGCATAATCTGTAACTTTTTATGAAAATAGAGATTTAATCTTTTAACAAAACGTATTTCTATACTTGTTCTAGACTAGTAATCAATTCTAAATAATATTTAAGACTTTTACTCGATTTACAATTAAATAAATTCAAATTTTCCTTATTTAAAAATTATACAACCTCTTGTTAATATTTATCGTCTATCTCTGGTTTGTTTAAATTATGTTTTCCTTTTTTTTCTCACAGGATCTTCCTGGACTCGTTCTGTGCAACTGGTAACTCTCTGGAAACCCTCCTAGCACGACTTTTGGTGTATCCTCGTTCTCCTCCAGGATCTGGAACTGCTTCGGTTATATCTTACAGGATGTATCTTGTTGTGTCCTCGAAAACTGCGGGATATCTTCTGGATTTAAATGCAGCTGTACTTCTATTTCGAATTAACACTGAACTAGACCTCTTCGGAAATATATATGGGTTACCGGATCCTCTAAATAATTTAACATTTACTGGAACGACATCAGGGATTCTAACTAGTGGAACTTCTCGTTTTTATACAATAAGCTGGACTTGGATAACTGGAATCCCTCTTTGAACTCACGTGCAACTGATGGTTTCAATATTCCGCTCGGACTTGGTTAATATTTGGTAAGTAATCTTTAAATATTTATTTTCCTTAGAAGATATCTTCTTTTTCCATACAGGATATCAATTAATTAAATTATAATGAAATTATTGAATAATTTTATGCTTCTTTATAATATATTTTGATTCTACCATCAAATAAATATTTTCTATGCTGAAAAGAACACTAATAGCACCAACTTTCGCGGTTTTAGTGAATTTAAGATATACTTTTCGGAATAAAATCGTGATTTTCCGAAAAGTACACGCGCCTTTCTTGAAAAAAATATTTTTCAATATCGTTGTTTGTTTTCATCACCAAGACAATATTTCCGTTTTTTTAATTTCATCCAATTAAATTCCTTTTCTCACAATTCTTGTTCAAAATGGTATTATAAAACTTTATTGATACGTTTCAGTGCTTTTCAAACTTTAGTAAACCTTCTCTATTAAATCTCTATTAATTTATAATAATGAATTGCTAAGACTTTGTACTTCAAAAAATATTGCTAATCAAAATTTTCTGTAAATGTCAATTTTGACAGATCCGCTTATTCAAACTTTACCCGCGCAATTATTTACCAAGTTGTTTCCTTCATACTTCAACAATCAACATTAAATTATTTTACTTTACATTATTGTTAATTAGACAAGTTTTACAAGATTTCAAACTACATTTTTACATAAATTATAATATTTAAATCTCCATTTTCAGATACCAAAGAAAATTACTGCCACCAAGAACCTAGTCCACTACAACTCCTTCAAGAACTGTTTTCATAATTGACTGCACACATCTTTATTGTAATAAATAACATTTTAAGTATACACAACTGTTCTTTTTTAGTTTAAATAATTTAATTTAACAGTCACAAAGAAAAATTAGTAAAATTAAATAATCCTTCCAACTTGTTCAAAAATATACAGTGCCAAACATCAATATTGTTACTCAGCACAATATATATTTTACTAGCAGAAACTATTTATCCTGAAATATTAATTAATTACTTGAAATTGATTGTTCTAAGCTTGTTCCGGTCGATTGGAATTTGTAGTGGCATTCAATCGTCGTATTTTGTTCGCATTTTTGCCGTGTCGGTTGCCAAACCGACTGGAGTATATTAATATATAATATGCACATATATGTTCATACTATCTGGGAAATTTAATTTTACTGCTTGTTAGATTTACATTGCATATCGTTGTTCACAAAGCAATTTGTGGACGCTAATGAGAAGTAAAATTGCAAGCATTTTCAACTAAAAACATTATTAAAGTGACTGCAACCGCTTTCGAGGAATGCCATTGTTGGGAGGATCATTCATACGTGTTTTTCCAAATCTACTTTTAGTGTTTTTTGTTCAAAACTGGCCTGGTATTAGAGGTGACCGCTATTAAAACTTCGCCGGAAAGAGAGGGTTTACTGTATTACAAAATATATGTTTAACACTAGTAAAATTGCTGATGATTTTTCAATGTTACCATTACACATTTCCTTATAGATTCCCCGTAAATACACATTCACTAAATTTATGTTATTCGGGGGTTGTGAGCAAACTTGCGTGCCTAAAACTAAGAAAAGTCGCTCAACCTATGGACTTAATTCTATTTGTCATTCATTAATCCATCAATAAATAATGAAAATTACCCTCTCCGGAGAACTCAAAGTCAAAACTTCTATCGCAGTCAGTCACTTCCGTTCTTGAATGATGGAAACCTATATCGATCATCCTACGCCGTGAAGTATTCTGTTGTGCGTACTAATATATGGTTGGTACTGACTGGATGTACTTAATTTATCAACTAAAATAATTAGCGCTAATAATGTTACAAACATGTAAGGTTAATCAGCAACTCTGTGTATATTACGTACGACGTTAGGCGCTGTGTACTCTGTGTAAATCGAGTTATTGCGGTCTTTGCGCCTTTGATGTCGATGTGGCTACGTAAATGTACAATTTCGCTCCCACCGCCGACATTTCTGGCACGAATCACACCGAGTTACTTCGCTATGTGTCGGCCCCTCCGCCAAAAACGACAAAAGGAAATACCGGTGCTAAAGAAGGTACACATAATTAGAACTAACGAACAATTACGTCGTCTGTACGAGATTTATTAAAGAGATACTTGCTACGTTTAGAAATTGATATAGAGTTATGTGTTCTGCGTAAAGCTGAATTGAGTCGTAAACTCACTTTCGTATTAGGAGAAATACATTATTTTTCGATACTAGAGGGCACTTGTCACTTCATTCGCTTTTTAATAATCGTATCCTTTGCGTAAAGTTACTTTAGGAAAAATCCTTTAACAGCCGGTTTCATAATCAAGTTAAAGTGACTTTTAATTTCAAAAGTTGACTTTAGCTTTGAAAATTGCTTTCATAATTTCACTTTAAACTTGAAGTCAGCTTTAAAACTACACTTTAAAGTCTTGATTTCCTAACTTTAACTAAACTAAACTAACTAAATAATAACATTAACCAATATTGTTGCAAACAAGCTCCAGTTCCTTACCAAGCGATGAAGTTGAGATTGATGTTAGACAGCGCAAACTTTATAGAGATAGAGAGAACTACTTGAACAAATTTAATAATAATGAATTGTTGGTAAGACCTTATTAGAAAGTATCGAACCTGTCGCTTTATAAAATTCAGTAGGTATTGTCATGAAGTTATCTTTATAATAATAATACTGTTAATTTAGCAATATCTGCTACACATTATAACATTGACATATTTATCTTACATTGAATAATACTTAATATTATCTTCAATTTCTTATTTACTACAGTATTTAGAATAATAACTGTTTAAGGCTGCCTTGAGTTTTTTTGTTTTAGATTATAACACTTTTTAATATTCAACGGTAGTTTATTATATTTTAACAATCCATTGAAGCAACCCGTATTTTATGTTGATCTTGTATTTTCAAGGAATAATGTAAAATTAGTCATATATACACAACTACAAGATGATAAAACCTAATGAATCGCACATTAACACGGTTATATCCCTACTACAAGCATGACGTTGCAGAATAAAAGTAATTGAAACAAATAACGAAGAGTTACAAAATACAAAAGTGGAAACATTGAGTCGCAGATGAAATAAGGATAATAAATGCAGAACTAATTAAATCCAGCGGTAAATAGGAGAAAGTCACAAGGCCAAGTGAAAAAAAGGGATCTTTAATTTAATGTATATCGGTAATTTAATAAACTACAGATTAACGCCACAAAAAAAAAGTAATATTCGAATTTGAATTCAGAAAATAAATGTTAATAGTGTATCCCGTGTAATAAAGCCTTATGTGGCGTGACTCTCACTGCATCTACCAGGCAAAACTGACATAAGTAGCGTTTTAAGTTTTAAAGCCATTGTCGACACGTGCACTAATGAGGCCTCAAAGACCGAAACACCGGTGTCTGTGTGTTCGATTGTCGGCAATGGCACTTAATGTGTGTGTGTATCCCAAACACATGCATACATGCATATACGTTTTACGTATAAATGTATATATGTAAGTCACAGTATTTATTTACTGCTTGATGTTGGTTTTAACATCCATGTGTTTACACTTTTCACTTTCGTTTTGATTGTTAACGCCACATAAGGCTCTATTACACGAGATACACTATTAACATACAGGCCTCTGTATAGCAGAACATGCCGCCAGAAGCCATCGCTTTTTCTGTATCATCTTTTGGGTGTTAGATGTCGCTGTGATATTCTCACTGCATCTACCACGCAAATCTGACATAAGTAGCGTTTTAAGTTTTAAAGCCATTGTCGACAGTCTCCACGTGTGCTGATGAGGCCTCAAAGGCCGAAACACCGGTGTCTGTGCGTTCGATTGTCGGCAATGGCACTTAATGTATGTGTGTATCCCAAACACATGCATATATGCATATACATTTTACATATAAATGTATATACGTAAGTCACAGTATTTATTTACTGCTTGATGTTAGTTTTAACATCCATGTGTTTACACTTTTCATTTTCGTTAATAAAAAAAACAAGTGTAATCTGAAATAATAATTAAACATGTTTGTATGAGAAAAGATATTATTAAATAATATATCATTCTTTACAAAAATTTATTATAATTGAAAAAGGGATACAGATTCCAGCTATTCCTCGTTTCGCTATTCAAAATATCGATTTTGCGCACGTTTCGTTTTTAAATTGTATAATCTTGTGATATATATCTGTCAACTGGAAAGCCCCCAGCGTGGAGGACAAATCGAAAGCTTTAGTTGGGCAACGGAGGACGAAGCAACAACCTTGAACAATAAATTTCGTTTGCCTAACATGTAATATCGTCCTCTTCTTCTGGCTTCCCAACAAAAATTTATGGTAGCGGAACGGCAATGGCGGAGGACGTCCTTCTTTTAACCTTTACCCTATAATGAGTAATTACTCTTACTGGATGTCTGTTTTCGTACACAATACAAAGCAGCCGATATGCAATTAGTAGATATTTGATTCGATTTCGCCGTGCGTAATCGATAGTGCTAACGGAACGTTAGGAACATAATTTGTCGATATATTTCGGCGCACGACAGTAAATTTAATATCGCACGTGATTTAAGACCGACCAATTTTTCATTAAAATCCATGAAATTAATCTATTAAAATATCGAGCGAATAAATTTGTGATACTGACTAATATTTAAGTGAATTGTTAGGTTATTAGGACCAGTTTATTGACAAATATTTACAATTTAGAAAAGTAATCGTGCAAAGTTTTAAAAATGAGTGTTTTATTAAATATTCTCATACATTCTTGTATATGAAATGATATTATACTAATCGACAAAAAAAAAAATTTAGTGAAAGTATGTCTAATAATAATAATAATAATAATAATAATAATGTGTTTTTATTGAATGCCATGATGCAATACACATATCACACAAAAAGTAATAACAGTGTTTATAGTAATTATAAGTAGGGAGTATATTAAAATCATATAACCCAACCTCAAGACGAATCAGTGTTAAACTGCTTAATTAACCTTGCAAAAAAAGCGACTTTATTAATTAAACAATGACTAAACTTAGTCCTATCCTCAAATTCGTTGGCTACGCAAGAAGCAAAGAAGAAAAAGATAATCACAGAAATGTACATATTGAAGAAGGAAAATAACAAATGTGTGAATTCATATAGCATACTTAGCCAGCATATAAATAAATATTAAGTTGATATTTGAAGCTCGGCAGCGCAAGCAATTTCAGTTTCGAAAGAATTCCTTTATAATACAGATAAATCTTGTAAGTGAATCACCTCTGGTAAATAAAAATAATAACGTATATTTATTATAATAAAAAATTACAATAAATAACCATTATATGTAAAGGAGGTGATATGGGCCTATGGAAACTAACCACTTTTACGTTTATTTTTCTTTTGCTGATTCAGGCAAACCAAACACGTTTAATGATTTTTTTCTTGAATACACCTCAGGCTCGTCAATAGTGTCTAATATGAGAAAGGTAATTTTTGAATTTTTCCGTAGAACTTAAGATTATACTAGATTGATACTTTGAGACTGAATTAGCGTAGAAAATAAGACTATATACATATATATATATATATGTATTGAAAAATTGAAAATCTTCTTGGTAGTAGTGGCATAAAATGAATTAAAAGTAATAACAATATGACAACTGGTTGTCAATTAGAAAACAATGACAAATATAAAATGTAAATCAAAATGTATAAATGAAAATGTAATCAATAAGCATATGCTTAATGACCAGGGGGATCTTTTGTATGCTCCTCTATTTAAAGTTGTCTGAATCCTATTGTAGCAGTGTATCAAAATAAAACACATACATAGTTGCATCGTTAATTGTTTGTGTATTTCAATCAAAATTGTACATGTTTAGGTGAACCTAGGCCATTTTGATAGGATTACATGAGTAATTATCGATTGTCCTATGCTTATTTGCTTTCATTTACATTTATACTTGACTATTTTACATTCTATATTGTTATATTATCAACAGTTCTACTCTTAATTTTTCTTTACATAGTTGCGTCGTTGTTATTTGTATATTTGGATTGATTGAACAGTTTGTGGTAGACCCCAAGCCTTTTAATGTGATTATAGAAATAATCTCGACTGTCCTATGCTTATTGATTACATTTTCATTTATACATTTTGATTTACATTTTATATTTGTCATTGTTTTCTAATTGACAACCAGTTGTCATATTTACTTCATTGTATGCCACTACTACCAAGAATCTTTTGAATTTTTCAATACATATATATATATATATATTTCTTCGAATATTTTCGCGGTCGTTTGTTGAAGCGTTGTTCTTCGGGATATTTCGCCGCGTTTGGATGATTTTGCCCTGATAAGGACATCTTTCTTCCTGACGTTTCGGTGACATCACTTTCACCTTCTTCTTGAGGATCTTCTAAGTTCGACGGTTTCTTCAAGAATGCCCTCTCTGTTCGAATCGCCTTGTATTTCTAGTGCCGTGGTAGTGGAGGGGCGAGTGCGGCTTCTTGTGATTGGCCCGCTGATTGTAGTGTTGTTCCCTCTCTGTCGGTCTTTCTGTGTTCGGTCCGTGTGGTTTACGTTAGGCGGTGGGATGCTGTTGTTTCGTCGTTTCGTCGTTTATTTCTAATTCGAATTAGAAATAAACGACGAAACAACAGCATCCCACCGCCTAACGTAAACCACACGGACCGAACACAGAAAGACCGACAGAGAGGGAACAACACTACAATCAGCGGGCCAATCACAAGAAGACGCACTCGCCCCTCCACTACCACGGCACTAGAAATACAAGGCGATTCGAACAGAGAGGGCATTCTTGAAGAAACCGTCGAACTTAGAAGATCCTCAAGAAGAAGGTGAAAGTGATGTCACCGAAACGTCAGGAAGAAAGATGTCCTTATCAGGGCAAAATCATCCAAACGCGGCGAAATATCCCGAAGAACAACGCTTCATATATATATATATATATATAATTACAATTGGTTATTTCTTTGCCGTAATTTCAACAATACAAAAGATACTTTCTTGGGAATAGCGGCATGAATTAAGAAAACTACTACATATAACTGTGACGTTTCAACATTTTATTTCATGTTTTCATCAGACATTCTGAAATTGTTTAAAAAAGGACAATTTAATTTTTTACTTATACTTTACAAATAATTAAAATTAGATCTATTGACTTTCATTAGTTTGTATAAAACACTCTGTACAATAAATAAAAACAAGTTTCACATATAATATATAAACATTGTATGACCGATGAACATATACTTATAAAATCAACTTACATTTAGCTTTGTTTATCTTCACATTAATAATCGGGTTTTAGACTTATTTGTTTTTCTTTTCTTCATTATTACCCTTAGCTTTCTCTTTTATTTTCTTGTTAGTATCGTTTTGTAATTTCAAAATTAGTGTATTCTAAAATCTATTCGTGGTCGATGTTATTTTTGTATTAAACCTTGAACAGAGAAACTCCAACACCTGCATTTGTGTCAAAAACATAATAAAAGAAAAAGAGAAAAAAGAAAAAACCAGACAAAAATAAACGCACACAGAAATATTTATTCGTATATACAAGGGTTACTTAAAATAAGCCGTTATCAACTTAGTAATTAATACAATAATCAAATAATTCCGAAATAAATGTCGGATAGTCCATTGATGTCTGTTCGATCATTCACCGCATGTTTTTCCTTCTTTATATGTATCATTTCTAACACGTTTCGTACTTTGGTATTTTTTGCTTTGCTCAATATACTTGTTTTGTCAAAATTAAAACCATGTCCTGTGGTGTTACAATGTTTTTTTAGTGACGTAACATTGTTAGCGTATTTATGACCCTTTAATCTCTCTGCTATATGCTGTTGTGTTTGGCCAATGTATATACCATTGCAATTAGCACAAGGAACTTTATATACAACATGTGTTTCTTGCATAATTGGTACTTTGTTTTTGGTTTTAGTAAACAAATGTTTTGTATTATTATGGTTTCTGTGAGCTACTTTTACGTTGTATGGAGCTAAACTTTTGTTTAATTTTTCAGTTAAACCTCGAAACGTGTTAGAAATGATACATATAAAGAAGGAAAAACATGCGGTGAATGATCGAACAGACATCAATGGACTATCCGACATTTATTTCGGAATTATTTGATTATTGTATTAATTACTAAGTTGATAACGGCTTATTTTAAGTAACCCTTGTATATACGAATAAATATTTCTGTGTGCGTTTATTTTTGTCTGGTTTTTTCTTTTTTCTCTTTTTCTTTTATTATGTTTTTGACACAAATGCAGGTGTTGGAGTTTCTCTGTTCAAGGTTTAATACAAAAATAACATCGACCACGAATAGATTTTAGAATACACTAATTTTGAAATTACAAAACGATACTAACAAGAAAATAAAAGAGAAAGCTAAGGGTAATAATGAAGAAAAGAAAAACAAATAAGTCTAAAACCCGATTATTAATGTGAAGATAAACAAAGCTAAATGTAAGTTGATTTTATAAGTATATGTTCATCGGTCATACAATGTTTATATATTATATGTGAAACTTGTTTTTATTTATTGTACAGAGTGTTTTATACAAACTAATGAAAGTCAATAGATCTAATTTTAATTATTTGTAAAGTATAAGTAAAAAATTAAATTGTCCTTTTTTAAACAATTTCAGAACGTCTGATGAAAACATGAAATAAAATGTTGAAACGTCACAGTTATATGTAGTAGTTTTCTTAATTCATGCCGCTATTCCCAAGAAAGTATCTTTTGTATTATATATATATATATACCCGTTTTCTGCCCAAAATGAGATCCAAACACTTCATAGACAACCCGGGGTCCACTTTAAGGAATCATTATTTTGGAAAAAGAATTACAGGAATAGCTATAGAAATCCATTTTTAATAAGGGCCTCAACAGAGGGGTAATGCTTTTTTTATTTTTGATATACGTCATGTATACTATACAAGAGAAGGTCTTATTACAAACGAGATCACATATTGTATATGTATAAATATGTGGTATAAAATAAGATCCGCCAATGTTGCCAAGTTTATTGCATGCGCATTACGTTGAATTACTTTTTAAGTGTAAAAAAACCGGTTGTAAATTGATGCGTAGAGTGAGAAAACAGTATCCGCGCTAAGATGAGGGAAAGAGATACCGGTATGTGAGAAATCTCGACTGGGTTTATTTACATTTTAAATTCCTTCATAGTATTTGTAACTGAGATATATTTAATTTTGAAGAAAACATACCTAAATTTTACTATTACAGAAATGCCATATTGTGAATATATATGTATAATGTTATGTAGAGATAACATGAAATCAGTAAAATAATTGGTAAATTGAACTCTTAGGAAACTTTTTAATTATATAGTATAATTACTTACTCCAGTAACATTAAATACATATATACTATTAACTCTTAATATTACCTTGTTCATATTCATAAACGTTTATTATTTATAAAAAAAATATACTGTTAATTGTTAATAAAATTTCGAAAAATATTAATAAAGGTGGTATAAATACAATATACAGGGTCCACCTAGGGCGTGGGTCTACGAGACATCTCCTGCACTAAATATGATAGAGTAAATATATGTACAGTTGCTTGAGGTTTTTTTCTCTGCTATATAAATATATTTTCAGCTATACAAGATGTTCAGTTTCCTCATAACAATAAAACACTTTGGATTTTTAAATGGTATACATTACTTCAAAATTGGATTTCACAGTCTATTTTAAATTTCTTTTATGTGCGAAAATATTCAAGTTTATCTACTCGTTTCAGAGTTGTTGCGACTTTACCTAATTTTTCCCCAGGTGTGATCCTTCAAAGAAATGTCAATATTTGATTAATGAATAATATTGTCAAGATACAATTTTAAACACAACGTTTGTAATGTTTGATGATTGTTACACACGTATTTAGAAGTGACAGATGATATACTTATGTTCGCTAAAGAAGTATAAATTACGGAATAATCAAAATCTTGTAAACTAACAACTTTGGGCATATCAAATTATGCCCAAAAATTAAATGTTCTTTTTGATAATTGTGTTAAAACTAAAAAAATTATCCGAATTACAATTTTCTAAAGAAAAAAATGATTTATAGTAAACACTCAGCTCATTATAACTAATGGATGATTAGTTTTAAATACGTGTGTAACTACCATGGCAGATTGTTGAACCTATATTTAAATTTGCTTGTTTGTATGTTATTTGTTAATGAAGCATTGAAAGAAGATTACAATTGTGGAAAAATTAGGAAAATTGTAATAACTCTAAAATCAGTGGATGACTTTGTACACACGTTCATGCAGTATCAATTTAAAATAATGTGATATATATGATTTTACAATAATATATTATTTTATATATACTAAAAGCCAATTGTCTCGCTCTTTTTAACACGAACGATTAAAACGGCAAAGCTATACCCCAAAATTGACGAATTGGGGAGACAGTTTTCTGAGAACCTGGCGCATCTACGGTGGGAACGAAAGTGTCACGCGACGGGGACCACGGTCCCACGTGCCTTAGGCCATTTTTCACGTCTCCGAAGAGAGAACGAGGGCCCGAAAGGAGTTTTTGAAAATTTTAGAACGTGCAGAAAAAGAGTATGAATCATAGTATTTTGCCATAAGGCCTACGTGTAAAATAAAAAATATGGACTAGGTTCGATTTTAAAATGGCGGTGGATCGATACAGATGACCATGACACTTCAAAGTTCGGATAAGGTTAAGTTAAATGCACGAAAATTTCAATTTCAGGTTATAAATTATCAAAACCGTCAAATCAGTTTGAGTTCGCGATATGGCATTTGCCGGGAAACGTCAAAATTGGCGGAAAGCACCAGTCGTGTAATACACAACACATAATGACTATCTATTCACGTTTATCAATCGGTTGTCAAGTTTAAATGTCAGAAGGCCGACAAATAAAGGGATTATGAAGGGAAAGTGGTACCTTTCAGATACGTATTAGTGTTATTATTATCAATTGTTACTATTTCTTTTCTATTTATGAATATATGAACAATGCCGACGGATATGATAAAATAAACTTAAAGTGTATTATCGCACGTAAGTACAGTGACAAATATAACGATCTTTCTATATTTTATTAAGATATATTAAACACAAATTATATATGTCATCGAAATGTCGTCACTTCTCGCGAAAGAAGTACCGAAGCAAGCCTAAATAAAGAATCATCTGAGTTTTCTTTATTTGTCAGATGTGTCCGAAACACTTCGAAATAACATAAATACATCAAATATGTAAAATTCCCACAAGCATTTATGTAATTTCGTTTATCAATTCAGTTATAAAAGTAAGCATTTAAAGTACGCGACTATGCGGGTTGGCACAAACTAATCAGAAGTACATTTTCGGTTAAATGGTATTAGGAGCCAGCAAGATTTTTGATTGGGTTTTACAAAGTACATATATATACAACTATTAAAGCGTAATATGAAAATTAATTAATTCTCTCAATGACCTGTAAGTTTAAAACATGTTTTGTTAAAGTTCATCATGTTATGTTGTTAATTTCATTTGACAATTGGAAAGACAATGTTGTTAAGCACTCTCAGTCTGACATTTCGTTCTCACAAGTCTATGTGTGAACGAATACACTACAACGAAGTATTGTCACGATGACAGGTGGAACGACAATTTGGTTAAACATCAACTTTTCATTGTCGTATAAGTGTCTCGATGACAGTCTGTCAAAAAATTTGAAGTATACACTATTTTTATCGTAAGCTTGACACAAGGCATGGTACTACCAATTTTATAGAACGAATAACATGAAACAACATTTAATTGCCGAACCGTCTTGGTTTTTTTTTTTTTTGGTCTGTCGACGTTCACCTTGGGCTAGATGCACACAATTAGACAATTAGACTTAGCAATCAGTAAAAACATTAATAAAACCATAAACATAGAAACTGAAAGTGTCATGAGCTCTGATCACAATCCAATTATAATAACTTGGAACGAAGATATAACCGAAAGAACATATCACACCTTCAAGACAGACTGGGCCGGCTACAAAACAGAACTAGAACAAACCATCACTGCAGTTCCTAAAATACAAAACACTGCAGAATTAGAACAGAACATAAAATCACTACAAGATAAAATAACAAACGCTGTTGAAAATAACACCATCAAAATAGAAAGGATATATAAATCAGGTAGTCTACCACATCATATTAAAGAACTAATAAAGGAAAAGAACAGAGCTAGGAGAAGACAAAACTATACTAAACAACCTTCAACATCAAGTACATAAGGAATTACTGGAACTGAAAAATGTAGAATGGCAAAGAACACTCGAAGAAATAGGTACAGACCCCTCTAGGACATGGAAAATAATCAAGGCAATCAAAAGAGAACAAATACAAATCCCACCACTTCAATTCAATAACTCCACACAAGTCACAGCAGAAGAAAAAGCAGAAGCTCTAGCGGAATCACTAGAAGAGCAATTCACTCCGAACTTGGATGAAGTAGACATGCAACACGTAGTGCAGATTCACAAAGTAGTAAGCAGAGAAATACGTGAACCCCACTCCCCTAGCAACGACCCAGTCACAGCCGAGAACCTAAAAGCAATCCTTAAAGCATTAAATCCCAAAAAAGCTCCTGGTATAGACAACATCACCAACAGATCACTACAAAACCTCCCCCCAAAAGCAATAATGTCAATTCTGGCAATAGCAAACTCCGTTATCAGACTCCAAAGATTCCCAAAGATATGGAAACATGCCAAAGTAATAGTTATACCTAAACCAGGAAAACCAAAAACAATACCAAGCAGCTACAGGCCCATAAGCCTGTTACCATCCATTAGCAAAGTGATAGAAAAAATAATCCTACAGAAGATAAAGTACCACTCTGACAATCAAGACATAATACCAGAAGATCAACATGGGTTTAGAGAAGAACATTCAACGATAACACAACTTTCAAGAGTCACTGAGATTATCCAAGAAGGATTCAACAAAAATCAAGTGACAGCAGCTGTATTTCTCGACATAGCAAAGGCATTTGATAAAGTCTGGAGGCAGGGACTCATATATAAAATGATAATACACAATTACCCAACACACATCATAAAAATCACGAACAGTTTTCTCTAAGGACGCTGCTTTCAAGTTAGCATCCAGAACACACTTTCCTCAATAAAACATCCAACAGCGGGAGTCCCCCAGGGCTCATGCCTGTCACCTCACCTATATACAATATTTACAGCCGACATACCAGTATCAAATCCTACAAGATATTTAAATACGGCCACCTTTGCAGATGATTCGGCACTGCTCTCAACATCAAGATGTCCGACGAACGCGGTACAGGAACACCAATCGCACCTAGACAACACGATAAAATGGTTCAAACAATGGAGGACAACAATAAACGAAGACAAATCCCAAGCAATAATCTTTCAAAGGAATCTTAAAACAACAGACAACGAAATAACCATCAACAACAACACTATACCATGGAGTAGAGAAATTAAATACCTGGGAATATACCTGGATATAAAGCTCAATTATAACACACACATACCAAAAACGATAACCAAAACCAAACAAACAAGATGTCAACTATGGCCTCTTATAGGCAGAAAAAGCCAGCGAACACGAACAACAAAATTCTACTTTACAAAGAAGTATTAGGTCCAATATTCACATATGCATGCCCAATATGGGTGCATATGTGCAAGACCAACATCAAAAAACTGCAAATAATACAAAACACCAGTCTTAGAATGATACTAAATGCTCCATGGTATATGAGAAATAATCAAATAATGAATGAAACAAATACCCCAACCATTATTGACTACATCAAGGAAAGAGCGCTCAGTTTCTATAACCAGATGGAAAACCACTCAAATCAAAATCTTAAAAGAGCACTTGCATATGATGGAAATGAAAATTTCAATACACAAAAGACCTAAAATGGTTCTACTTTAATTCTTAATCAAAATAAAGATAAACAATAGCTAATCAAATTCAACTTCAACAATCCAAGATTCACCGCACTCAGATGGAGAGTAAAAGACTAAATAGTCTAACTCAAAGCCACAATAAAGAAGAAGAAGAAGAAGAAGATGCACACAATTGATACAAAACCTGAATGTCAACAAAATTTTTCTAAATATCAGCGTTCAGTAAATTATATAGAAATGTTGTTCGCTTTGTGGGCAAAGTCGTAATAAATAAATTCATTTGCCACTAATTATAAATGTCACAATAATATTTAATTTATTTCTAAGAGACATTTTGCTTAATATGCGTCTTCATTCATAAACAAGAAGAAACTGAACTGCGGTTGTAATTACTCTACATTGTCGGTCATTCGGGTACAGTTTCCAATATCGTAGTTTTAAAAATTAAAGCAAAGGCGCGATTAATAACATTTAACGTCCACTGAAAGAAATATTATAACCGTTAATATTTACATTTTATTGCATTATCAATTATTATTATTATTACTATTGTATCGGTCATTTATCGTATATTTAATGTCTTGGACACATCTCTGTCATCTTTCTACATACAAATATACATACTGCGTCTTTAATTTAAATTTAGAGTAGCTTATGATATCAATATTAATTTGGGAATACTGTGCTACAGTAATGTTTTTCATTTTGACTACTGTCATAGTTAAGTCAATTTATTGAAAAGTTCCACAGTGTTTTCAAATTAATATTGAAATCGTAGGTTATTCTAAAAAAAAAATAATTGAAGGCACGGTATGTCTACAATGACATTCAATTTGACAATTCATTCTCGCAAAGATCGAACTGTCACCACGATGACAGTTTGCAAGAAAATTTAACGTATGGGCAACGTTTATCATAAAACTTGAGACAAATAGAGTTAGAGTACTACCAAATTTAAAAAACAAAGAAATTTATATATGATACAACAAATCTTGATCATACAACCATCTTAGGTTTACCTGTTCGGCCTACTTACATTCAACTTAGACTAGGTGCACACGCATTATATCAAACTTGAATATCAACGAAATGTTCCAAGTAATCAGCTTTCAGTAAATTCTATAGAAATGTTAAACATTTTATGGGAAATTTTTTAGTTAATAAATCCATTTGTCTATAATTATAGATGCCACAATAATTATTATTAATTAATTTCTAGAGATATTTCATTTAATTTGCATCTTCATTCATAAACTAATTAAAAGAAAATTTATAACCGTTAAAATTCAAGTGCCTCTGCGACTGGCAGTAGTCACGTTCCAAAGAAGCAATTCAAACTCGAACAGTTTCATGGAATAACAAAAAGAGCAAGTATTCTATTAAATTAATGTGTCCTAAATAAAAAAAAAAAAAGGGGGAAAGAGTAAATTGAATAATCAGCACTTGATGACTTATATCGACATTTTATGACAAACATTATGGAGCACTGTTGAGCTTGATTATTTGCAACGAACGTCATATAAATTTATTTCTATTGACTATTGTCCCAGAAGCCCTACGTTAATTGTAATTCAAAGAAACGAATACATCATGCTGATCAAAATTGGTGAACATAGTATATTATTAAACTAAAATTAAGTAACAGTTAAAGCGTGTAGCCATCTTTACTCATCTATTATTATTTTAACACCGATATATTTAACTAGAGCATACGCGAAATGTCGGTCAACTCAACATTCACGTTAGGTGGCTTAAATGTTACAGGAAACGTCAGAATTGTCAGAAAAAGTCCATCTGACTTTTGATTAATGTTGGAAATTTCACAAAAATTTAATTGCAGGTTATAAAACGTCAAAACGATCAATCGATTTCAGTTCGTGATGAAATCTGAACTGCTTTCATGATGACAATTATTTCAAAAAAAAAGGTTAAACACCCTGACATCTGTCTGATATTTCATGGTTCATGTTTTTAAGCTTCATCGATATTTATTGTAGACCTTGACACAAAAAGATATGAAATTACAAATTTTATACAGCGAAATGACTAAAATATTAATGAGAAAAGTGCTATCAGATCCATTTTAGTTTTGCCTATATACCGTGCCTTCAAATACTTTCCGCATTAGAGACGGCCATGCTTTTTTTTTAATGGTTGGTGACAGTGCATAATTTTAATAGTTTGGTTATGTCATATAAATAATAATAGGCGTCTATAATTTGAATTTAAGTATGACAACTGTCAGAATTTGAAGTTTTCAAAAAATTAGCATGTACACCAACATTGATTACTTAAAAACTTCAAAAACAGCCTACTCTAATGCGGAAAGTATTTGACGGCACGGTATTAGACAATTACCTTAAAATATGATTTATATTATTATTACTAGGTGACAGACGAATCAAATTCCAATGTAATGACAATTGTTTTGTAACTATTCAATTTACTAAAGTAAATATTCCAGTCTAATTCAACAATTACTTCTACTAAATAGTTTGATTGTCAGTAGAAAGTTTGAAGTATGGGCAGCGTTCAATCATTTAATGCGATATGTTTGAAAATACACCATTAAATCAAATTGTTAATCAAACATTCTGATGACGGTTGATGATGATCGTGTCCCAGGCAGGTGGCTCTTATTTCGATTGGTTGTAATCATGAACTACCTTTTTGTGTTATTTTTCCTTAAATACTTAATAAAAATCACAAAATGATCCAACAATTACAAATTATATTCTTTTTACAGTGTGTGTAAGCAAAATGTTTACACAGATATTCCAACGTCGGTCAGTATTATTTTTGGTTTTGATTCTTCTGTGTAATGGGCATGCATTATTCACAAATTTGCATTATAACAAAGCTCAAAAGGTATGTCAAAAGTATGTTTGCGGGCCATGATAATTGGCAGGTTAAATTATGCAAAATTAAAATAAATCTCATATTACATTTTCAATAATGATTTAGTCCTTTCATTGTGTAAAACTAATAAAACTATGAATCTTTTAGTGTCAAGTCTTAGTATTACGCTAAATAGCATCTAAATTTCAAACTCCAACAACGAAAAGTCAGGCTGACGTTAGGATGCTTTAAATTGTCGTTCCACCTGTCACCGTGACAGTACTTCGTGGACAAAAATATACGTCTATACAAGGTGTGCCAAAAGTTTAGAAAATCAAAAATGATTTTTTTTTGGCGTTTTACAGCGAACTGTAATAAAACTGGAAGCGGACGCGAAAGGCGATTCAAGCTCGAAGAGATTGATGGACAGCTAGTGAAGTATTCTATTTACAAATAATATAGTTGACAATATTTTTAGATTGTTGTGAAAGGAGCAACAGAAATGAGCAACTTTGGTTTATACACATTAAGGGCCGGTTTTTCAAACTCCGATTAAAATACCTGGTTAACCAATCATTCATTTATTAAGTCTAATAATTGATTATCTCTAACTGTAGATTTTCAATGCTAGGATATACATCGGTTATCTAAACAGTGTTTAAGGATGTATTGTACAAAGTTTGCAACATATTTGCTAGTGCATTTGGTCTAAATTAGTATATTTCGTTCTAATAATATTGGCGTCATTTTCTACATCCGAATTTGTTATTTTATTTTTTTAAAGATTATATTCTATATAATTAGAAATTTCATTTTAGTAAACAAATGTAGTTATATCTTTTGTGAATACAGCATCTGAGAATTTCTGTGTGATTACTTACTGTTATTGAGAAATACAAAAATATTGTGAAAAATGGAAAGACTAATAAAATATACGTACATATGCAGGCTGATTCGTTTTAAATTTAGCGAAATTGTCAAATTCTATGTTTGTTATGAATCCGTAAAGAAAATGGACATGTGACAAATGACGTTCGTATTAAAAAAAAACGCAAAAACTCGATTTTGTTCTTTTACCTCTAGCACCTACATTTGCATGGCCTTGGAAAAAATAAAAACACACACTTATGGCTACTTTTAAACCTCTATCCAGTGGTGTACACGAAATTTTTGTGTAACGTTTTGTTTCTTTCTGGCCATCATCAAATATCTAATTTCTTATAAGCGCTATATTGGATTTAGACACCTTCAGAAAGAGTTTTTTTTTCTAATTCAACCATGTACTACATGTTGAAAGTTATTGATATTATGCTTTAATTGAAAGACTAAATTTTAAGATTAAATTAGGCAAGAGAAACGAGATATGTTAAGTACTTTTTATTCTTCGAACCGAAATTCAACAGTAGCGAGTACAATATATTTACAATTGTATCTAGAATGACCACAGCCTCATCGTACCATCTTTCTAGATCTTGATAGAAATTTGGTCGAGAATGGATCGTTTACTAAGCCGCGTAATGTTCATGTCAATAGGAATTCGAATGAAAATCGACAGGATATTTTACAAATGGTAAATTTAAGGCGTGTTTTTGCAAACTGCATGTTAACCTTGTATTTTTAGATAAATAATATTCCATCAATTTCTACACGCGTAGTGGCGTCAGAATTAAATTTGTCCCAGTTTAGAGTTTGGAGAACTTTACATCAAAGTAGGTTTAAACCATACAAGATCCATTAGTCACACTTTACTACCTGGAGATAATTTAAGAAGACTCGAATACTGTAATTGGTTAATGGGAAGAATAGAAAATGACCAACATTTTTAAGCAAAATTATCTGGTCAGATAAAACTATATTTCCAACTCTGGAATGTTCAACAGAAATACGGAGCACTATTGGGCAGTACAAAATCCCCGACAAAACAGGGCAAGGAGACCACAACATCGTTTTGGAATAAACCTTTAGATGGGTATTTTGGTAAATCGTCTCCTAGGACCAGTTATGTATGAAGAACATTTAAATGGAGAATGATATTTAAACCTTTATGTACGAATACGTATGTGACTACCTTGACAACAATATCCAATTAAATCAATTACAACATTTATGGTGGCAACAGGACGTCACACCGGCACATAATGCGGCAGTTGCTAGGAATTACTTGAATCAACAGTTTCCGAACCGTTTGACTGGAAATAGAGGAGTTGTTGAATGGCCTGCGACATCACCTGATTTAAATACGCTAGATTATATGTTAACAATAATATTTATAAAGTAGATGACAAAACATTGAAGAATTACAAGACATACTTCAGAATGCCTTCGATGCAGTTTTTAGAACAACCATACAAAGGGCAGTTCAAAATGCCAGAAAGCGTGCCCAACTGTGCATTAATGAAGATGGCCAGATAATTGAACATTTACTGTAATTGTTTATTGTTTACTTTTCTATGTATTTTTATTAATGTTTTTGTTACTATTATTTCTTCTTTACAAATGAAGTGTAAAAATTATTTAAATACATATGTATTTATCATTTTTAATTTAATGTATGTTAAATTTGCAAAAACACGCCTTAAATTTACCTTTTGTAAAATATCCTGTCGATTTTTAATCTAATTCCTGTTGACATGAACATTACGCGGCTTAGTAAACTATCCAGAAAAATGGCACGGTGAGGCTGTTGTCGTTCTGAATACAATAATAAATATCTTGTACTCGCTATTGTTGAATTTTGGTTCGAAGAATAAAAAATACTTAACATATCTCGTTTCTCTTCGTTGGTAAATGACATTTTTGTATTACTAATGAACGATAAATGAAAAGTTTGACGGACTGAAATTTCATGGCTACCTAATTTAAGTTTAAAATTTATTCTTTCATTTAAAGCGTAATATCAACTTCTGTCAACATGTAGTACATGGTTGAAATTAGAAAAAAAAAACTTTCTGAATCCAGTATGGGGACTATAAGAAATTAAATTAGTTGATAATGGCCATAAAAAAACAAAACGTCATATAAAAAATTCGAGTACACCATTGGATAGCGGTTTAAAAGTGGCCATAAGAATGTGTTTTTATTTTTCTCTACAAGGCCAAATGCATTTTTTTCTTTAAAAACGAACGTCATTCGTCACAGGTCAATTTTTTTTACGGATTTATAACAAACTCAAAATTTAAACCTATACTCTATATCCAATTATAAACCAGATCCTCATGGTGAGGGTCAAAAATAAATCAGCCTGTATACATACGAAATAAACATTTACTCAAAAAATGTGAAACATATGACAAAATCATAAGAGTAGGAATAATAAATTGCCTTTTTATATGAAAATATACCGTGGCCAGTCCTAGATTCTATGCTAATTTCGAAGAAAAACAACGGTTATTGTTAATTTTAATTAGATTTTTGTTTCAAGCGTTCTACAATTCCTTTTGCAAATTTAACAAGTGCACCTTCTTTGATACTCTTTATTCTGAAGTTTATCTTATTATTATAAAATATGTTATTCAATTAACCAACATAATTTGAAATAGGTATTGCAGGTACAATCACTTCATAAATATATGTCGTACAATTATATGCATTACCTATCACAAACACAATATTCTGCCCAGACACATTTGCAAAATATTCATAAAGAATATATGAATTAATATCTTGTGATAACTTTATTTTTCGAAAAGAATACGCCATTATATTAATACGAAATATCCATTTATAAAATAGAACACCCAATATAGGAACTACTTTATTAAATTTTATAGTACAAAACAAACTGTCAATAGACACATTGTTTGGATCCCAAATAATAAGTTAGTCATCCGTATGACCTTGAGCAGATGTTGCCAGAATGAACGGATCGCGTCTTCGCCTAATATATCAATACTATCTGGCACCTCAGACAGCGAGTTTTTACATTAGTGGAGCGAAATTGACCAAAAATGTGTCGTTTTTTTTCGGCGTACAACCAGGTGAGACTGTATATAGCATTTATAACAAAATAATCTACATGCAAAATAGCTATTGACGACATTTTTCTGTGGTGCAGATCTTTTTTTATTTCGGAAAACATCAGAAATTGACAATTTCTAAAAATCGTGTTTTTGAACATTTACATTGGCATATCTGCCAATTTAATTAAGTTATCGACTTTATTTTTTTTTAATTGAAGTACATAAATAAGCGCTTCTAGAGATATTATTTACCTATCGAAATATTGTATATTGATATTGGTTTAAATACCAGTTTACCTGTTATTTCGCTACGAAGGTATTCACATTTTCACTAAGAGACAAATATTTTTATTTGTAGACATTTTTACATACATGCCACAAAGCAATTGTAGAGAAAATAGGGGAACCGTTTTTGGGAAAAAACTTGACCTAGGACCAATAGTTTTTTAATTATGAATATATTTCTAATGTACAAAATTGCCTCTATTAGGGCTTTATAAGGTGGTAACTAGACAAGATAGACATACTACCGTCAGCTCACGTAACGCAGCATTATTAGAAGATATTGTGTATGGCGTGAATTACCGCCATTTTCTTTAGGTGTTTCTAAGTGTAGCGGTTGTGCATTAAAATTCTAAAATAGAGAAAATAGAAAAAAAAATTTAACGAAAACAATCTGAAGGCAAAGACCAGTAGAGGCAATTTCATAATTAATTCGGAGTTAATATTTCGTAGAATATTATGTGCTGCACAAGTCAGTGAAATAAACGATATTGTCACATGAACTAACATTAGTACAAATGTCTTAGTTTCATGAAGATGCGTCTATGCGTAAAACAACAAAATCACATATAGCAAAAAAATTGAAAGGGCATGTGAATCGCAAGCAGATTGTCTTTCACTGTAATCTTTAATAGTAGACGGAATGTAGTTGCATTTTCAGCGGAGTTACCTCATTAAATTTCTCTACATAATTATCCTAAGATCCGCATTAATTTTTTCTTTATTTTATACCCTGCGGGTTCAGATGGCACGCAAATGGACAATGTCTACCTCGCGGGGACGTTTAGATTCATCCTCAGTATCGAGGACATTCTGGCTGAAGCCTTAATTGGTAGGCTGTCTTCTGTGATTGTCTCTGATTGTTGCTTTTCATCTTCAAGGTTATCCTATTCTATTCCTTGGCTACACTGCACTGACGAGAACCAAGTTGTTTGAAACACGTGTCTGCAGTTGCATTTTCAGCGGAGTTACTCCATTAAATTTATTTAGATGATTAAATATATCAATATAGCTTTTTTTATAAAACGTATTAATCGGCATTTTCTAAATTTTACAACAAAAGTAAAAAACTTGGTCCTTTGATTTTTCTAGTATCGTACATTTATATAATAGATGATATTGGTATTATTAAATACAATGCATTCAATACTAACAAGAATTTCAGTTAATCTACAGAAGAAATACCACATGACTTGAAAGATATCATCTAATTCGCCACGTACTAAAAATACATGCAAAAAATATTTGGACAACTCCTCATACCCATCCGCACCTGAGCTAACTTCGTTTTCAAAGAAATATTTAGCATCTAATAAAGTGTAGCCCAAATCAAAAGCAAATGTGAATCTTTAAAAAGGAATGCGCACAATGTGCAATATTTTCTTGTTCTATTTCTAAATCACATTCATTACTAAATAAAATATTATCTATTTCATTTTGACTTATTATTTCAACCTATACAGAACGTCTTCAAATAATCGTAGAGTATTTACAACAAAAAACAGAACACGAGCGCCTATAGACGTGGACATATAGGACATCTTATTGCTTCCCAGGCTAAGTAACACGCACTTACAAAAAGAACTTCAACGATAAAAATCTTACCTTCCTAATAAATTATCATTTTAGTATATATGGTGTCACAAGGAATATATACATTGATAATATATAGGGTGCCACTTGCTCACATAAAGCGCGAAAAATTTTGGGTGTCAGAACATCAGTTAACTGTTTGGTGTCACTTCGTCGTTTTACGTGTATATATATATATATATATATATACAAAATAACGGCTAAGAAAAATACAAATTGTACTTCTACATAATATAATATATATATATATATATATATATATTAAATTGATGGTTAAATTACTTTCTTTTGTCACATAGCGTATATTGATTAAACTCTGCAGGTATTTCGCTGTTCAGGTACTGCAATACTCGACAAAGAATCACGATTATACTCAAAACGAAACGAGCATTTAAACACGACCGTTTGTGACACCTGTACAGAAGGAACCTTCCTTGTATATATATTACAAAATGTGCATGAAATTTAAAAGAAAAATTCCATTCCAAAAAGATTAGGGAACGGTTGTTAAAAGTGAAGCGATTCGTTGTATGAATTTTTTATCAAGAATTGTTTGCATCGGAAATCTCGAAAAAGTTGCCACTTTATTAAAAGGATCAGCATTAAGATCCCAGTGTGCGTGTGGCTGTAAGCAGGCGAGGTGCTTGAATCCCGAATGCAAATGGTTCTCATGCGCGAATTTTGCTCTCTTAATGATGTGATTAAGTTGGTCTGTTGAACAGAAAAATACGCCTCGCTCTACACCCGAGGTGGGCCATATTAAATAAAAACGGGAATTGTTATCTAGGGTCTCTGCTAAATTGCCACTAGAGGCTGTATATGTCAGCGGTAATGAGTGTCCCGAGTATTCTCATTACATTCATGATCCGGTTTTTCTATTTATAAACTCTCCATATTAAATACAATCAATGTAAATTTGTAACGAAGTTCCTCGTTAATTGCACAAATTAACATTTTTAGTCCATTATTAATTTATTTAACAATATTAAATTAATAGAATGTAAGTTATTTTGCTCAAATATTGTATAAAATGTTTTGGACGGACCTGTATATGTATTCATGTGCAACGATCATTCAAGTTATTTGTTATTTTTCAATATAAGGATGTATACGTCATGCTCGTAGTCGCGCGCAAATTGTATATTTTAAAACGAGTTTTTCCTACAGAAATAGGGGGGTTTACGGATATATAAAGACACCAGCAAGTGTGTCTCTTCCATTTTATTTTCCTATCCTTCTGCTGCCTTTACCTTTCTTTACTCAGCCTTGATGGCGTGGGAAAGATAGGTGTTTATCCTAGAAACGTATTACATTCAGGTCTCATGCGCCGTGGAGTAATCGTTTCAAAATCCGCTAAAATCCGTCCGAAAGTGTTTGTTTCATTCAGACCAGGGGTCGTGAAGGAATAGACATTTTTACCGCTACTACCTATAATTCCCGTCCGAGTCAGACTATAAATGTCGTGACCATGTATATATATATATCTCTGTATTTAATATATGTATTTCATTTTCAGAAACGTTAGATTTCAAATTTTGTTTATAACGCGCGTATAAATTCAATACATTGTCCGCGCTTTGTAGCATAAACAAAAGATATAATAGTAATTCTCCGAATAGACGCGCGAAAGTCCGCACCGATTGAAATTGTTCTCCGCGACGAAATATATATAAGGTTCTTCTGCGAGCAGGGTAACGTACAAAAATTTAGTTGTAATATAATTTAAGCAAACCTGATCATCCGTATTTTATTTCAAACACCATTTTATTTATGTTTTTTCTTTAACGAAATATTCTGGGATTGTAATTGTTAATTCAGGGACTAGGAACGTACAAACGTTCTTGCTTGATTTTATACGCGACATATAGAGGTCATTGACGCGTATTTAATTTGTATTCTATTTATGTACATAGATTTTGTAAATATATAATTAATATTTAACCATAAAGTGTATCAATTGTGACCGTAATTTAATTGCTGAATTGTTTATTCGTTTGATATGATTTTATAATGTTTTAACAGAAATAAAAGTTAATTATTATGTACTTTTCAAATGAATTTCTAACCGTGTGTTTTTTTTTGCTTACCTTTACCGTTTGCTAGTGAGATAGAGAAAGTAGTATATTCAAAAGTAACGAATCATATTAAAACAATAAGAAGTACTCACGTTATTTTTCTCCGCTGAGTCAGCTGTGAGCAATAGGTCTTTTGTCCCAAGGCACCACTCTAAAACCACCATAACTTTGATTTATTTTAAACCGCCCGAACAAGTTGACATTAAGGTCAACGGCCGTACTTTTACCAGATCATAACATTGAAGCCTGAACATATAGGCAGCCAGGAGTGCGTATTTTTGGTGTCTGGACGACATTCAGAAGACCAATTCTGTAACCGGCGAGGTTGCCCTTGGTGTTATATAAGCAAATGGCACTGTGTATAATAAAAGTAAGCCAGCTAGGTTACAGATGGCGCCCAGAACGTTTGGCCGTGTTTTAAGAGATTTAAAAAATTAAATTCCGCCGCGTTTAATAAAACTGTTTGAATAATTTCACAGTTTTCCGCTAGATATACATGTATAATTATTTTTTGTAAATAGTAAGATAGGAAAATTGATACACATTTTTACGTACATACATAGAGATAAGTTTTTATTAAAGGATAGTAAAACGTACATATTCTTTATAAATTGTGAGGGAGTAAAAGGATAGGAGAATAAAATTGCAACTACAATACATTTTCATTTTATTATTATTTTATTTTTATTTTGTACCGTATAAATTATAAAATGACCGATCAGGACAAAGGCAAAAATCCAAACCCTCTTGGGTGGATATATACTTTGAAAAAAGAGGATTTAAATGCCGCAGCAGAATCTTTAGGGTTAGACGCTACCGGTAATGTCGAGGACGTACGTAAACGCATTAGTACCTTTCTGAAAGAGGATAAAACGGGTTCAACGAATAAGGGAAACGCTCCACCGCAAAGGGACACTAACGTTCAGATTTCTTCCGCGGAAATCTGTGCTCAAATAAGGAAATGGGGGATTCATTTTAATGGCAGCTCGGACGCTGTATTTTTCCTGGAAAGAGTCAACGAACTCCAAGTATGCTATGGGATTAAAGACGAACATATGCTACATGCATTGCCTGAGCTTTTTAGAGACAAAGCACTGCTTTGGCTCCGGAATAATAAAACTTTATGGGGTACATGGGACGAGTTCTTAGAGGATTTCAAACTTCAATATCTTCCGCCTCGGTATAATTTTTCAATCGAAGAAGAAATACGCGCTCGGTTGCAAAAACCAAAAGAATCTTTTAAAGATTATTTAACCGCCATATTGACGTTGATGAGACGCGGCCAAGATATGTCCGAAGGTGATAAATTGGAACGTGTATACGGTAACATGTCACCTAGTTACAGGATGTATATACGTAGGGACGCGATACAATCCCTCCGGCAATTATCTAAACTCGCTGCCGACTACGAATTACTGCTGGAAGAGCAGGCGCGCTTTTGTAAGAAAGAAAGTACGCTATCAGCACCGGAACGTCCGCCCAGCGATAAACCGAGTACTTCGCGTTCGCATCATTTGTCATATGCCGCCCAGGATAATAAGCCTCGCCAATTTCCTGTACCGCCGTCGCCGTCACAAAAATTATCACACCCGGAAAACCGTTGTTGGCGCTGTGGCAGAGAGGGGCATACGCGTGGTTATTGCCGTAACCCATTTAAAATGTTTTGTTCACGGTGTGGCAAGTTAAATGTGCGTTCCGTTGACTGCCGATGCCAGGGAAACGCCGAGAAGGGCGGTCTGCAGGCAAAGACCGTCCGCAAGCAGTAAAGCCGCCTGAATCCGCAAACACAAGTATCAAAGACTCGACAGTGCCAGACAATCGCGTCTGGATCCGCGTACACATACATAACCAGAATTTACGAGCCCTCGTGGACAGCGGAGCGACTTCATCGTTTTTGTCCGAATCGCTAGTTGCCCGGTTGTTGGAAAACAATACACAACGCGTCTTAAATAGAAAATCTAAAGTCCGCCTCGCAAATGGAGACGTTGTAGAATCGCCTGGCTCAGTTTTGTTACCGGTCCGCATGGGTAGCCGAACTACAGACGTAAATTTTATAATTATGCCGAAGAGCCCGTGCTCAGTCATCTTCGGAATTAATTTTCTCAAGGAAATTGGGGCTGTTCTCGATTTTTCCGAAAGGAAACTGTACTTTAAGGGAGACAATGCAGTCTTTGCCGCGAGCTGTGGGATCTCCGGAGTACAGGACCGCCACGAGACCGCCTTAAAAAAATTCCTTGATCAAGAATTAAGTAAATTTACTACCGTGCCTGGTCGGACGAGTCTAATACGTCACACAATCCGTTTGCAACCGAATACCGCCCCAATAAAACAACGTTATTATCCGTGCAACCCGAAGAAGCAAGCACTAATCGACGCCGAAGTAGACAAGATGCTACAAGACGGTATAATAGAACCCAGTAACAGCCCGTGGAGTTCTCCAATCGTCGTGGTCACGAAAAAGAACGGTGGCGTTCGGTTTTGCGTCGATTTCCGAAAAATTAATTCTGTATCGATTAAAGATTCATATCCTTTGCCGTATATTTCAAATATTCTTGATAAACTCCGCGACAGTAAATATTTTTCGACGCTTGATCTTAAAAGTGGGTACTGGCAAGTGGAATTAGAAAAGGATAGCAGACCCGTGACAGCTTTTACAATTCCGGGAAAGGGCCTATTTCATTTTGTATCATTACCGTATGGATTGCATAGTGCGGGAGCAACGTTCCAACGCCTATTAGATTCGGTGATAGGTCCCGAAATGGCAGAGTACGCATTTGTATATTTGGACGATATCATTATTTTAGGCAAGACTTTTGAGGAGCATTTGGAAAATTTAAGTAATGTTTTCGCGCGTTTACGGGAAGCAGGCCTTCAACTACAACCAGACAAATGTACTTTTGCCAAACAAGACATAAAATATTTAGGTCATGTTGTAACACCGGACGGAATCCGTACAGACCCGGACAAGATCGCTGCTATATTAAATGTACCGCCGCCGCGAAACAAGAAAGAAATACGTGGTTTTCTGGGACAAACGTCATGGTACCGTCGGTTCGTACCGAATTTCGCACAACTTACCGTTCCGCTTATAAAATTAATTAAAAAAGATGTGCGCTGGGAATGGACGACGGAACAAGACGCCGCATTCGCCGCCGTAAAGAAAGCATTAACAGAGAGCCCAGTTCTCGCGTGTCCGGACTTCTCCAAACCATTCCAATTGCATACCGACGCCAGTGAGAAAGGTTTGGGAGTCGTTTTAATACAAATAATAGAGGGTGCCGAAAGAGTGATTGCCTATGCCAGTAGGACTTTAAGTAAGGCAGAATTAAATTATTCGACGACCCAGAAAGAAGCTCTTGCCGTCGTTTGGGGTATCAAAAAATTTAAGTACTATTTAGAATTTTACCAATTCACCGTTATTTCCGATCATCAATGTTTAAGATTCCTGAACGACTTGAAGAATCCGTCAGGACGACTCAGTCGATGGGCTGTTGATTTACAACAGTATGATTTTGTCATTCAATACCGTAAAGGAGCGATGAATAACTTAGCCGATTCTCTGTCCCGAGCACCGCTTCCTTTCAAACACGAAACCGATGAAGATACCTGTGCCTTGTTAGAAGAAACGTCTTGTTCTTGGTATAACAAGAAGGCTGCGGACGTTCAGTCAGATCCTGAAAAATTTCAAGAATACCGATTGGAGAATGGTAATTTGTACAGACACATACCTGATACACAACATACCGAGGGAGTGCGCGCATGGAAATTGTGTGTAGCTACGCCTGACAGAAACGACGTCCTGAAGGAAATCCATGACGCTCCTGAAGCTGGACATCTTGGGGTCGCCAAAAGTATAGCGAGAGCCGCTTCGTTATATTATTGGCCAGGGACGTTCAGAGATGTCCGCCGCTACGTCAATCGATGTCGATCCTGTAAACATTATAAATTTAATCAGGGAAAACCTCTAGGCCAGATGTTATTCTCACCCGTTGATTGTCCATGGGAACAAGTGAGTGTGGACCTCCTCGGACCTTTTCCGCGTTCCAAGAGAGGATATACTTCATTATTGGTAATACATGATCGATTCACGAAGTGGGTAGAGTGCCAGCCGCTACGCTCTGCCACATCACGAACCATCATCCAGGCACTGAAGGAAAAGGTAATCTATCGTTTTGGTTGTCCGAAGATCCTGTTGGCTGACAATGGTCCGCAATTTGCCAGTCACAGTTTCACCAGTTATTTTAATGGATTAGGTGTCAAGATAAGATTTAATGCTCCGTATGCTCCGCAATCGAATCCTGTGGAAAGGACAAATAGGGTATTAGGACCTATGATTGCACAATACATCAATAAAGATCATAGAGAATGGGACCAATACCTACCTCAGTTCGTTTTCGCCATCAACACCGCTAAACATGAGTCTACAGGATTCACACCTGCCTTTCTTAACTTTGGTAGAGAACTCATGCCGCCGAGCTCTCTGCGGAGAACCGCTGATGGGCAATTAATGGATCCTGCTCGACCGAACACAGAAGAATTGGCTCAAGAACTGTCGAAATTGGACGACTTTTTTCAAGATTGTCAGGATAAAGTTGGCTCAAGCGTTCCAGAGGCAAAGTAGGCCCTACAATCTGAGACATCGTCCTTACCGCCCTCAAATTGGACAATGGGTGTATCACCAGACCCATAATTTATCCGACGCCTCTAAGAAATTTACCGCTAAACTTGCTCCGAAATTTGAAGGTCCCTCTAAAGTTATCCAGATCCTGTCTCCGTCTATTCTTATGTTACAGGTACCAAACAGACGAAAACCCGTGAAAGTCCATGTGAAAGATGTAAAGATTCCGTCCGCAGACGAACTCCAAACCGATCTTCCACCTCCAAATCCGCTGGAAGTAGTGGGGGAAGGCCAGGAGGATATATAAATTCGTACGTACCATCCAGTATACACAGTCGACGCAATGGGCACTTCCAAGCAACCAGGCAAGATGACCGCTCCCCGTCCCTTGGTATCTCCGCCGCCATCCGCCATGGATGATCGATATCGAGCGTTGTGGGGTACACCGCCTGGGTTGAAGACGCCCGAACGACCAATAACGCCTCGCTATCTGGTGTCACCAGCGACCGTTGCCCTCATGGAGGAGAAATATCAGACATATTGTTGCAGGACACCTCCCAAGCCAGTAGTCTCCGTGCCGCCCTCCGATGAGACAACAGTCGATGTGGGACCCACGTTACACAGTCCCGACGCAGAAGCCTATCTGGGTTTCAGGCTTCTACAACTTTTCGGTGCTTCTCCAGTGCCCGACTTATTGTCACCGTTGCCAGCAACGCCTGAAGCGAAGAAAGCACCCTTTGTCAATGCCTCCCCTCCGACAATCTCAATTCCTTCGCCACCTCCCGCACATGGTACCTCAAATCTACCAGTTATTCCTTTTCTGCCTCATTTTTCCTTGGACATGCCGTTCCTTTGCTCAGACCCTCCGCCGCTGCCGACGATTCCGCCGCCGACCGTTAAACCTCGTCTGGCAAATCCTGGGGCCTGGGTGAGGAAGGAAGGTTCGCTGGGGAAAGGAGTCCGTAAGAGGCGACATGGGAACAAGCGAGTCCATGTGCGGGTCGACGGAGTGAGCGTCGTGATGACTCGCAGGGAAGCTGAGATCCACCACGCGAATCTGAAAAGACAGAACAAGCAGTGATAGTGCGTGCGTCATAGACATCGTGAGTGATGATAAACTGACGAGTTTTAGTTTTTTAATTTTAAGATGATAGACTTTCAAGAATTAATTGTTTAAATTTTAATTTTCCGTTTCTGTACTTTTGATATTTAGTTGTTAGGGTTCGTTGTTTACTTTTAAGGAGGGGGCTGTAACGAAGTTCCTCGTTAATTGCACAAATTAACATTTTTAGTCCATTATTAATTTATTTAACAATATTAAATTAATAGAATGTAAGTTATTTTGCTCAAATATTGTATAAAATGTTTTGGACGGACCTGTATATGTATTCATGTGCAACGATCATTCAAGTTATTTGTTATTTTTCAATATAAGGATGTATACGTCATGCTCGTAGTCGCGCGCAAATTGTATATTTTAAAACGAGTTTTTCCTACAGAAATAGGGGGGTTTACGGATATATAAAGACACCAGCAAGTGTGTCTCTTCCATTTTATTTTCCTATCCTTCTGCTGCCTTTACCTTTCTTTACTCAGCCTTGATGGCGTGGGAAAGATAGGTGTTTATCCTAGAAACGTATTACATTCAGGTCTCATGCGCCGTGGAGTAATCGTTTCAAAATCCGCTAAAATCCGTCCGAAAGTGTTTGTTTCATTCAGACCAGGGGTCGTGAAGGAATAGACATTTTTACCGCTACTACCTATAATTCCCGTCCGAGTCAGACTATAAATGTCGTGACCATGTATATATATATATCTCTGTATTTAATATATGTATTTCATTTTCAGAAACGTTAGATTTCAAATTTTGTTTATAACGCGCGTATAAATTCAATACATTGTCCGCGCTTTGTAGCATAAACAAAAGATATAATAGTAATTCTCCGAATAGACGCGCGAAAGTCCGCACCGATTGAAATTGTTCTCCGCGACGAAATATATATAAGGTTCTTCTGCGAGCAGGGTAACGTACAAAAATTTAGTTGTAATATAATTTAAGCAAACCTGATCATCCGTATTTTATTTCAAACACCATTTTATTTATGTTTTTTCTTTAACGAAATATTCTGGGATTGTAATTGTTAATTCAGGGACTAGGAACGTACAAACGTTCTTGCTTGATTTTATACGCGACATATAGAGGTCATTGACGCGTATTTAATTTGTATTCTATTTATGTACATAGATTTTGTAAATATATAATTAATATTTAACCATAAAGTGTATCAATTGTGACCGTAATTTAATTGCTGAATTGTTTATTCGTTTGATATGATTTTATAATGTTTTAACAGAAATAAAAGTTAATTATTATGTACTTTTCAAATGAATTTCTAACCGTGTGTTTTTTTTTGCTTACCTTTACCGTTTGCTAGTGAGATAGAGAAAGTAGTATATTCAAAAGTAACGAATCATATTAAAACAATAAGAAGTACTCACGTTATTTTTCTCCGCTGAGTCAGCTGTGAGCAATAGGTCTTTTGTCCCAAGGCACCACTCTAAAACCACCATAACTTTGATTTATTTTAAACCGCCCGAACAAGTTGACATTAAGGTCAACGGCCGTACTTTTACCAGATCATAACATTGAAGCCTGAACATATAGGCAGCCAGGAGTGCGTATTTTTGGTGTCTGGACGACATTCAGAAGACCAATTCTGTAACCGGCGAGGTTGCCCTTGGTGTTATATAAGCAAATGGCACTGTGTATAATAAAAGTAAGCCAGCTAGGTTACAAATTATTAGGATATTTTACGTTTGAAAATACCGCGAGATCAAAATTTATATTGACTAAGGTTTGCCATGGAATGTAAAACGTCTGTCTTAAGTTATATCATTAAGTCTCCTACTGTCATCAATATTTGTCATTATATTAATGACAGTATGATACTTAATGATATAATTTAAGACAGACGTTTTACATTCCATGGCAAACATTTATCAATATAGTTTTTGATCTCGCGGTACAATAAAACCTTTGAATAGCGGCCTCTAAAATTTACTATAAAAACGACCGTTATATAGAGACGGCCATTATTGATAGTAAGAAAAAAAACCGAGAAAAAAATATTTTAGATATGTATTTGTTTGTTGCCAATAGCAGTGGCCATATTGAATCAATTTAAAATAAATTATATTAAATAAACACTTGCTTCAAAAAAAAGTTTATTATGTCTGTTTTTTTTATTAAAATACATTTATAGGTATAAATGTGCGGCATAAATTATTAGATTATAAAAGAGGTACCAACCTATGTATATATTGCTGTGGTGCGCAATCTAATAAAAATTTGTATATAAATGTAAGATTTGTATAATTAATATTTTCTTACTGAAGTGTCAGTAATTTGTAGTTTAATTCCGTATTCATTTAGATGCACTGCTAAATATGTTTTTAGTGCAAATTAAGGACTCTCTGTATGTAGCAGTATACATGAGAAATTAAGGGGATATTAAAGCGGTCGAAAGCAAGATATCGAATTTATCAGTTCTTTTTTACTATTGTTCAAGATAGAAATGTGAAATTTTCTGTACAACTCCAATATAGATATGAGTACACGGAAAGGTTGTCAGATTATGTAATTTTTTGTCACAACCACCTATTTTTTTTATTCCAAATTAGAGTAAAATGTACGTGTGATTCTCCGTCAAAATCTGAAAGAATTAAATGAAATTGATCAAAACGGATGTAATTCCCGTGTAGACCAATGTTTTCTTGTGAGATATAGCTTTTTGAATTGCGGAAAAAAGTTTAATTTGAGTAATTAAATTAAGAAATTCCGGAATGCTGCGATACTGAATTATTTGTATTTTAGCAGCGCCTTCAGCTGCTACGGATATGCACCCAACTTCTTGGCCCCGCCTAATAGGACTGTCCGAACTTTTTGCGGTTGTCTGGAGTATTTTATTTCACTTTTTCTCACTCCAATTTTACGCATTCATATTATTACCAGTTTCGAAGCTATATGATTTTACCATGCAAGTATACATGAAAAAAAATTTTCGTATATGGATAAATGTATGAATGCATTGTATTGTATATGATTTTAATGACAATACAGAAGTAGGTATAGATACAATTTATTTTTATTTTGGTGATTGACTTATTGCGATTTTGGTTAGTTCTCTAGTTTGCATGCAGAAATAGCGTTGCAGTTGCATTGGAACATGTTGCTGCCTATTATATTTTTCGCATCTGTTAAAATAATTTATGGACTTTGAAAATTTTTTAAAATTTTTAAAATATTTGTTTGAGTTGTGTAATAGACATTTTATATATGTGATTTAATGATAAAATAATTGTCATATACATATATTTATTTTTCAATGTGTGATATCGCCTGGCTTTTCTACGAACTGGATATTTATGCCGCAGAAATTTCCCAGTTGACAATATTAGTGCCCGATGAATGAAGCTCCGCATCAGTATTCGTCTTTTTTTTAATTTGGGGCGCGTATTCCAAATTTTGTATTTAGTAGTATAATCTCCCTCTTGAGAAATGATTAGATTTTAAGCAAAATTGGCAGACCGGAAGTAGTAGTTTACTTCAGTGAAAAAATCGAATTTTGCCAGTATTTCGTCAACTACTAAGTTTAAACAAATTTATAAAGAATTCATATGTACTTAAAATTAAGATTGAGAATAATTTTATTCAAAGTTTTTCGAAATTCCTACCGGAAGTAGGTCTTTTACTCTTATCGAAAATCAGTCATGCTCTTTAGACAAGTACGTGACGAGTATAAAAGTATTTAAAACATAATTTTCAATATCTTTTGTATAAAAAAAATTCGAAATTCAGACCGGAAGTACCACTTTTACCCTTATCGAATAGCGATTTTTTGCAAATATGTCGTAAGTTATGCATTCTATATGTATTTATCAAGAATACAAAAGTATTTATAATTGGATTTGCAATATTTTTTGTATATATGAAATTTCAAAATTCGAACCGGAAGTCGCACTTTTATTCTTAGCGAGTAGCACTTTTTTGATAATATCTTGCAAAGTATGCATTCTATCGAGATTTATTAAGAGAATAGAAGTACTTAGAATAGGACTGTGAATAATTTTTGTATAAAAAATTCTTAAAATCCTATAATTTGAAACGCTCATACGTATAAGAAAGTCGTGTGGTGGCCACACCTAAGTTTTTCATTAAAATTTGGGAAATCATTTATAAATTCTTTTTCACAAGATAACATAGTAAGGGCATTTAATCTGTCTTCTTTCATTGTATTTCTCAGGAAAGTTTTTATTCTCTTCAGTCGTGAAAACTGGCGTTCCGCTTCAGACGTTGTCATTGGGATTGTAATGACAATTTTTAAAAGCTTAACAACTTCATTAAAAGTGTCGCTTAATCCATCCAGCAGAAGGCCTAGCAGACCTACAGCACTGACTTCTATATTTTGCCTAAATTCTTCTCTAGAATATTGAACACTTAATTCAGTTCGTAGTCTGCTTGCATTGAGACATGGATAAAATTTTACTGCTTCTTTAAGGCAATCTTCCGGAAATTTTATTTGAAAAGAGGAGAACTGTTTAAAAGAAATTAAGTTTGCTAATATTAAGTGCACTGTATACCGAAATCTACTTTTTATTTCAAGCAAAATAATATCGCACACTTCAATAGTCTCCCTCCGTCTTTGGCTACCATCAGTTACTCTTCGTCGCGTTGATGGTCGAGGAGTCAGTTCTGAGTCATTTTGTTTAACCAACTGATTATCTGTGTCAACGATTTCGGTTCGAATTTTTCCAATAGCGCGTTCAAAATTATCTAAATTATTCTTGATTCTTAATGCATCTGTATTGACATTTTGTAATTGATTAAACAATATGTCCACATGTGGCATAATTTTATGAAAGGAAGTTAACCAATAGATAAAATTTTCCTCCTCTAAAATTCGCAAATTGGCACCAGCTTGATGAATGGTAGTTTGTAAACTAGCTTCTCCCTCGATTTGTTCTAGAGCTCGGTGCTCATATATTGTATTCACTGTCCTAGAATTGAAGTTCCATCTTATTTTTGAAGAACGAGGTAAGCTTTTTCTCTGAAGGAATTCTTCCAATCTTGCAGCTCGTTGTGGTGAAGTGGAGAAAAAAGTACATAATCCCGTCAGATTGGCAAAAAAATCTGCATTTACTACTGCTCGATGTAGCATGTGACAAGATTTGTCTGATGTGCGTAACAATGTACAAAATTGGCCCTTGGATACTGGTCTTGGACATGTCTTTGCACGCCGTTAATAGCACCACTCATGACTGCTGCCCCATCATAGCTCTGTGCAATCAGTTTTTCTGGGTCATCAACAAGCAAACTAATTTCGTTAAGGATGGAAGCAGATAAAGAATTAGCATCATGTCCACTAGGCAGAAGAAATTTCCAAAATCTTTCGACCGGTCTCGCGTTCACAATATATCTTAAAACAACCACCAACTGAAACTGATTGGACACATCTGTGGTTTCATCAGCTATCACAGATGTGAAGTCGGTTGCTTTAATTTCACTGGAAACTTGTCCATGATACACGTTCAACATTGCATCAAGCAGCTCATTCTGTATCGTTTTTGATAATCCCTTAAAAACCGGTGCTGCTTCGATGTAATCTCTGAGCAATTTATCCAATTCTGCCGTAAAATTTATCAATTCCCGAAAAATGCCCTTGGTATTCCACGTTTGCCGTTCATCATGACCCCGAAGTGCCAGTTCAAACGCGCTACAAAATCTAATGCAATTTATTATTAAATTTAACACATGCCTATTTTTTGTTACCTGTTCATTGTGTTATTGAACTGCTTTTCTATATGATGAATCTAAAACATTCTGAATGTTATTTTTTCCCAACATTCTTAGACTAAATATATTTTTCAAATGCCCTTCGGAATTTTCATGTTTCGTAATTTTAGCACTACGATGAATTAAGTCTTTTATTCCGTTCTTTGACCAAGACGGTTCACCACCAAACAAAAGACACGGAAAATAAAACAAAGTATTTTTAATTTCACACCCACAAATCCAGTCATTTTTCTGATAAATATTCATTTTGAATTTTCTTATAACGTCTTTACCTTTAACAGATTGTTTATTTTCTAAACATAATTGAGGCATCGGGCGTTTAAGATTTTTTATTACGATTTTTTCATCATACGTTAACCGCGAAAACGTGTTATTCTGTAACGCAGAGACGAAATTTATCTTACAACAGCGGTGAGCAGACTGGAGATCTTGCTCACACGCTATGTATTATACGATATGGAAGTAGAACAAAATACAGTTCTCCCCACCTTCAATGTAATGTTAATGGCTTAACGGAGCAACGGTTGGGCTTTGCTCATGGGTATGTTTCTCTCGGTGGAAGGGGTAAACATTCGAATAGTTGCTCGTGCGCTGTTAGTCGTCATTATATCTGTGACGACGATCGGTGCATGTAGGTTGTTACGCGTGCCGCACAGGCCACGTTCCTGTTCAATAACTATGAATACGTAATAAATAAATACTTTCACAGTTAGTCGCCGCTTGGTTTGTTTTGTTTCAAAATTCCAGGGGGTGCAATTGCTCACTTGCTTTCATTAAAGAGCCGCCACTGACCGGAAGTATCACTTTTACCTTTATCGAGTAGCACTTTTTTGCAAATACCTCGTAAAGTATGCATTCTATAATAATTTATTAAGAGAATAGAAGTACTAGAATAGGATTCTGAATAATTTTCCTATAACAAAATTTTTTTGTGTAACACACTTACAGGTTTAATTTTTTAAGAAGATAAAACTATTTAAAACTTAATTTAGACCAACTATTGTATAATTTGAAACGCACATATTGCTGTGACCTTAATAATTTGAATAATATTTAGAAAATGATTTTAACTCTTGGAAATAAACAATCACAGTTATATTGCTAAAAAAACGGTGGGTTAGCAACTTAACAGTGGTTTATGCTCTTATTTGCTCCTCTTATCTTTAACAAAATCTCTTCCCGGCATTTACTCTATATCTCAGGGTGTAGGTAGCTTTAACACTTCAAAATGGTATGGCAATTTATAAAGCAAAACACAAATTTTTCAAAGAACAAATATAATAACTTTATTTAACATATAGTTTTATAATATAAATTAAAACCTTTATTTCAACTTTTATTAAACATTTACAAAATATTAACAAATAAATAATATTACCAAAAATGTATGATGTATAATAGGTATTTCAAAATAGAAAATATTGAAAAACAGATATTCCTAAGACAATTAAATAACACTCAAAAATTATGAATCTATCCACATGTATGCCTTTTAGCATGTATAATTATAACCAAAATATATAATAAAAATTTTCAAAAAACAAAATAATTCCAGTCTAAGTTTTATTATACTTAATTATGATGTTCGCATAATCACAATTAAATACCTCATTCCTAGGTCGAACATATAAATCAATCCGACACACATCCTCGGAAACTTCTCATGATTTTCGCAAGAATGGATCGCATTCACGTTACTTTTCGCTGAAATTATTGACTAAACTCCGTAACTACTTTCACAATCGAAAATTAATTTTTTTGGATTGTGTTATGAAATAACAAAAGAGAAACACGCAAAATGTGTACTAAAAATGGAACAAATGAAATAAGAATATTAAACACACACAAAACGATGATATAGATTATTTTTTTAATTTTTCTACACTTTTTCGGATTCTACAAATTTGTTCTTCTGCCTCAAATCTCGGAAGGGTAGATTTTGTGGATGTTGTGGATCTATGAGTTCTGGTAGAACGCAATTTTCATAGAAATCTCGTAGTTGTAACTCCATATGATTCGTCCAGAAGATGTCATCTCTGTAAATCTAAACAGGTCGAATAAGCAGTTAACATATTTTTATTCCTAATAGTGTGTTTTCAAAGATGCTCTACTTCCATTCCCAGTGGACTCCACAAGACAAAATAGCACACATTCCTTTGAGAACTGTGTAGTTGTCCTTGGACCTGGTAGTAAAAATGGGCTGTTTTCTTCAAATGAAAGATTCCATCATCATCAATTATTGCAAATTTGATTTTCTTCTGGTCGACGGCATCACGAGGTGACAAATTACAAATGGACTTTGGTAACTTAATTTCTATGATCGCATCGGTACCGATTAGTCCGTGTGGCGAGGCACCAAGAAAACCAAGCACGGAATCTACGATAAGTCCACATGAGGACACTTCAAGTCCAAAATGTTTTTCAAATTCCTTTCTAGCAATTGGCTCGTGGCTAATACCCCACTCGGTAGCCTCGTTTCCTGTGAAAGTACTATACACCAATTCTTTAACAGTTGCATTACAAGACGTGGTTGACCTCATTCTGCATATTCTGCCAAAACTGGAAGCAGTCAGTCTATTGTGACGTTCGGTTCTCCAGTCGTCATTGCTACTTTGCCCATCAGTTTTTTTCTCTAAGTCACGAATTTGAGAAGGCGTTTTTTGTAGATTTTCCAAACATTTTTTTTTCAGGATTTCATAATTCTCGGGCAGTTCAGCAGAAAGAAGAGCAGCGACAGGCCCGTAATCTTTGTCTGCGGGTGCCTTAGCTTTCAACTTCTTGCGATATTTTTCAGGGAATAATGTCTTTGGGGATTTATGGTAGAGGTGTTGCTTTTCTCTTCTGCGCATTAATTTTTTGGTAAATTGTCCAGGGCTTTTCTGCGATATTGCCTTATATATTATGCCAGGATAATTATGTGATCCTGCTGAAAAACTCACACTTGCTGCTTCGCATCGAGTTTGGTATGAACCTCTGCTGGATAAATTCAATCTTTTCCCACTCACAAATTTTGCGACAACTGAATTGTAGCACTCTGCAGCATTATTATCCATGTTTAGGAGAAGACTATCAGCATTATGCACTAAGCGGTACAACAGAATTTCGACATCTTGCAAAAGACCACTTTCCGTCATTTCATTCACCCACTTGCGTCCATCCTTACCTACATAATATATACAGGCTGTCCCAGATAGTGTGCTCACCATTGGGTACGGTAAGAGATAGAGAGTTTGTTAAATGAGACAAAATGTACGTGACACCTGGGTTTATTTTTTTAAGCAAAAAAACTTTTAAAAAAATGAACGATACGTGCGCTATAGGGGAAAAACTAAAAATCGGCAATTTTAATTTCGTCGTTTAACTTATTTCATGTAACAGATACCGAAATACTATTTTTACATTATGAAGGTACTTTTTTACGCAGAATTCAAATTTGGTATTGCAACCTCTGAACCTTTTATACGTTTCGAGATTTTTATACAAACTTTCTTATTTTAAATACAAATCGTAGGCGGCTTTGACAGTATCAAAGAGAGCATAATTTGCTGATTTCAATGATGTATAACACTTTGGGTTTATTTGTAGAAATAACAAAGTTATAATGATATTTGTGCAATTTTTGGTATCCTTATGAATGCATAGGCTATACATCAGAGGCAGCATTGAATTAGTAAGACAATAAGTAGTATCTGTCAAATTTAGTTACAAGCAAGTTACGTATCCGTTTATTTTTGTGTTATTTAGTCTGCTATTTTGTTCGTTTATTTAAAAATCACCGCATTTGTTGTTTTGGTTCGTTTTATTACTTGTTTATTGTTGTTCACGTTATGGAGAAATTTAATAATGAAGAGAAATATGATATGTTTCAAAGTTACATATTGGCTCACAAAAATTCAAGGAATGCAGCTAATCATTATTTGGAGTTGTACCCAGATCGACGGCAACCACACGAAACTTTATTTCGAAGATTAGAAGTAAATCTAAAAACATACGGTGCCTTTAGTAAACCGAAAAGAAATAGAAAAAGATTAGATGAGGAAACCCAAGTTATTGTATTCAATCAGGTGCGTGAAAATCCAAAAGTTTCCACAAGAGAAATAGAAAACAACACCGGAATCCCTAGAACATCAGCCCATAGAATATTAAAAAAGCATCGATATCATCCTTACAAAGTCCACATTAGCCAAGGACTCCAACCAGGAGACGCAGAGAGGCGGACTCGTTTCTGTCATTGGTACATTAATCAGAATAACAACAATGTTACATTTCTGTTTAATGTGTTGTGGTCAGATGAATCTCGATTTACGAACAATGGGTTATTTAACAGAAATAATATTCACTATTGGGGGACAGAAAATCCCCATGCTCTACATGAAGCTCGACATCAAGAACGTTTTGGGTTCAATGTGTGGTGCGGTATTATCGGCAGAAGAATAGTTGGACCTATTATCTTCAATAACAATTTAACGAGTGAACTCTATTTGAACTTACTTCAAGGTGAAATAGAAGATCTTCTAGACGATATTCCGCTTAATCTAACTGCGAATATGTATTTCCAACAGGACGGGGCACCAGCACATAATGCTCACATTATTACGAATTACCTAAATAATAGATTTGGTAATCGGTGGATTGGTAATCGAGGACCCATTTCATGGCCTGCACGTTCCCCAGACTTAACCGCAATGGATTTTTTCCTTTGGGGTTACATAAAAAATAAGGTGTATAAAACACAATTTAATAATGTGGAGGAACTGCAAGCTTGTGTTTTAAGAGAGTTTCATCGGATAAATGGACGTATTTTAGAAAAAGTGATTAATTCCACACTAAGAAGAGCTCAGTTATGTATCAATAACAATGGAGGACTTTTTGAGCATTTAATGTAATTTATCTATTTACTAGTAGTAAATAAATAGTTAGGTATGTGAAGTTAGTGTTTTATTTACTTTTCAGTAATTTTTGTATTTTGTTTCCAGGAATAGGTAAGTATAAAACAAAAAAATATGCTAATTATTCTTGTAACTTTGTTATTTCTACAAATAAACCCAAAGTGTTATACATCATTGAAATCAGCAAATTATGCTCTTTTTGAGACAGTCAAAGCCGCCTACGATTTGTATTTAAAATAAGAAAGTTTGCATAAAAATCTCGAAAAGTATAAAAGCTTCAGAGGTTGCAATACCAAATTTGAATTCTGCGTAAAAAAGTACCTTCATAATGTCAAAATAGTATTTCGGTATCTTTTACATGAAATAAGTTAAACGACGAAATTAAAATTGCCGATTTTTAGTTTTTCCCCTATAGCGCACGTATCGTTCATTTTTTTAAAAGTTTTTTTATTTAAAAAAGTAAACCCAGGTGTCACGTACATTTTGTCTCATTTAACCAACTCTCTATCTCTTACCGTTTACGAGATCCCAATGGTGAGCACACTATCTGGGACAGCCTGTATATTAAATGATACACTATGAAAAATCCACTTCCAGAATACTTACCTTGACAAAAATATTGTTTACAATTCGAATGCTCTCCAAATATATGTTTGGATGAATTGAGAATATCAGAACGCAGTTTCCTCACTTTTTGCTCATGTGAAATATCTTCTTTAATCCAGTGTTTAACAGCACATTGCCTCAGCTAATTTTCTTGTTACGCTGCTATCCCCGTCTCCTATAAGATATTTATATTTCAGCCCGTGCATTTCAATGCTGCTTTTGAAACCCTCTACAATTATTTCTGCTTCCATTGCAGTGGACGGTTTGCACCAATTTTTGAAACAGGTATGAGGTTTGACATTTTCTTGTTTTTTTTTCTGCACGGGAACACATACAACAATATTTGTTCTTGATACCAAGATATAATATTTTTTTGGATTTTTGCCCAATAATAACTCCCTAAAAATGAAATATTATGTTCTCAATGTCTTCATGGAAATACATGTCAAACAAAATTGAGGAAAGTACTAACAACACCTGATGACGCACTGTAATTCGTCCGATATGAACGCTTACACCAGGCTCCATCTGCTATTACAGCGATATGTGTAATGCCGTCTTGATCCACGTCTCCTACTTCCTTTGCGAGTTGAGCCTCTTCCTTTCCTGCTGCCTCCATTAAATCAAATGCACTTCCACTAATGAGAGGAGAAATTTCATCCTGAGTTGCAGCAAACTTTGGAAAACTCATACAAGGAATGTTACAAAATGCAAGAATTTTCTCCAGCTGCGAAAAACCACCTCCTGAGGATATCATTCCCAAGACTGCTGCTTTGTTTATATCAAGCGAATTTTTTGATGCACTATCTGTGCTTACGGATGATGTTTCCTTGCACATTGCACATTGTAAATAAAAAATACTATTGAGACCAAGTTTCTTTTCATTTATTATTTTCAAATTCTCAGTATTGCAGGAAAACAATGGATTATGTTTGAACTCCACAATTGATTTAAAGAATTGTTCAACATCAATTATTCTTCTACCAGAAACAGAGTATTCAGAATGTGCACTCTCTTTTATTATTTCAATTCTAAAATAAACTCAAAACGCAATTAATTTATAACGAACAGCTCTGTATGTGCTTATGTTTACAGGATGTTTCCAAAGACAAGCCTAAGAGCTTTTGTTTACATGAAAGACCCCCTTTAATTTTTGACAAGGAATCACCCTCTAAAAACTTTCCAAACTTATTTGGAAACATCCTGTATATAACTTGCTTTATAATACAAATAATAATTTAAATAGTTGCTGGAACTGCCTACTTTGAAATATTTTCATTTGATAAGTCAACTTCAGGTTCACGTTCAATCGCATGTAATACATCCATGTAATCTTTATCAACATCCTCATGACTAACCGAACTTGAAAGAAAAAAAAATAAATATAATATAAATGATTGAGAAAGGTATTGAATTTACGTTTGGCAAACTTGAACGGTTGATGATGGATCACTCTCATTGCTCTTATAGAGTCTTTTTAACACTTGCCTGCTTCTATTTTTCCGCTTTGAGGATAATCTTGGATATTTCTTTAAGTTTCTGTTGCCTCTTGCCATTGTGAATACCTTTACATCACACTCTACTTCGGCACTCAACACCAAAAAGTGTCAAAAAATTAATTCTCCAAATAATAAGAACAGCGGACAGCCCTAACTAGTATTTACTGTATGTGCGAAAAGCCAGCAAGGATCGCGATATAACTATACTTATCACGAAAAGAAAAACTTTTATTGAGTTGATTGCGTAATTGTGGAAAGTGTCTCGTTCACATATGCACATACAAATATTTTATTGCAGCAAAAAAAAATTGTCAGTTTCATATACATTCTTCGTACATTTCGTAGAGATGTCTTTGAATACATTTATTGCACTTGTTTGAATGGAATACTTTAATTTTTGTTTATATATAGTATTTGCCAAATATTTGCTTTTCTAAAAGAAATAACTATAGCGAAATAACCTTCCTTCATGCAAAAAACGCTAAAATCAAATAAACTGAGGAAAAATACAAATCTGCTTGTAGGAACAGACTCTTTTCTGCTAGTATAATCGACCATCGTATTTGTCACGATATTCTGCTGCCGTTGATTTTAATAGTTCAGTTGTTTCTCTGTATTCGGGTGACGGAAAACAACACATTCATTTCAAATATGTGAGAATGAGATGGCTTGCATTTGGCTCCTCCTACGGGCCAACACCTCCAAAAGCAATTATAGTGAATTCCCAAATACAAATCGACTTTAATATCCCCTTAATATGTGCGCTTATATGTTTTAGTAATGCTTAAGAATTTTATTTCTTTAATTTCATGCATCATACTCTGAATAAATAATTATTCTATTTATAGATATAGCTGTCGGTTCTTGGTGAAACATAATTTATATATACTTTAAGGTAGATAAAATTAAAAAACACTTGATTTCGTTTCACTTAATTTATTAGAATTTCTCTAACAATATTGTTTCGGTATGTTCTACCATTCTCAAAGAACTAAATTTGTGTGTGTATTTTTTTAAACTTATATATTACTTGAGGGCTGAGGGTGTGTTCTTATTCTAGGTGTGTTCTTATTCTAGGTGTTCTTATCTATTATTTATACTGGCATATTGAAATAGATAACCCAATATACTTCATAAATATCATTAGAAGTATTCTAACCCATTATGTAATATAATAATTTGAAATTTTGAAATGCCTATGATGATATAATATCGTGTAATACGGTTTGCCTATTGCAATCTACCCACATATATTAGTGGTTTTATAAAAAAGGATATTGATAATATTCACAGGAGTTAAAACTTATATCTTTATTCATTTAATAATGTATACTATAATCATAATAGTAATTTTATATTGACATTACACTTTGTTTATTGGTCATTTATACTATACCTGAAAGAAAGGATAAATTGTATTATATGTTAAATATGAATTTGTATAGTAATACTTACTTTGTAGAGTATAATAAGTTAATATTGTCTTTGTAACTTTATTTTTATTTTTTCTTAAAATCAATTTTTAACATACATAAACATACCATAAGACCGCGTGCGTCTGCATTATCGCGATACCTGTAGAGTAAGCGAAACAGATAGAGATGTCTGTGTATTAGAACGGTAAACAAGTGGACCCAGTGTTATACTGGATTACAACAGAGCTAGTATTTCGCATATGCCTATGATGCACTCGATTTGTCCAAAAAATCTACATTTATACGGTGTAGTCGGACAATCGCTTCCACATATGGGCGTCAGTTCGAGTTTTATTATTGCTTAAGAATAACATTTTTTTAGCTAATTACAGGTTAATTGCAATGTTGAATTACAATTCTGTTTTAAGAAGTAAGTATTTTATGTTTCAGTATTTTATTATAGTTGAGTTTTTAGATTATAATATTTGTTGAAAAATATTATTTTAGTTAAGAAGTTTTTTTTATTTTAAAGTCTAGGAGTTATTTATTATTTATTTTTGCTCTTTTATGTTGTTTATGAAGCTGTGATGAGTTACTTCACTGACATATTATCAGTGATTATCTGATGCTTCAAACAACTACAAATAATTACTTACAGCGGGAACGCAATACCTATTACACTGCTTTTCACTTGATTTGCCTACGAATACATATTTTATACCTATAACTTATACGCCCGCTGTCGGTGTGGCAATTCAAGTTGGCATGCCCATTTATAGTCGACCAGTAGTTACTAATACATGCATCGCGCTATGAACGGCGGCCACACGGTATATGTCAAAGAATTGACACCATTTTGTAAACAAAGATGTGATTTGAATTAAAGTGCCATTGTTGCCACAACACGTTTGGAATTTTATGTTTGGTAGCAGTGTGTTAACATTTTTCAAACTAGATAATCTAGAATGTACATTTTTTTATTTATTTCCGGCCTGTAAAAATTTAAGAATTTTGGAACTATAATTGAACACTGGGAGAAACCTATAAAAGGCCTGAACGTATTTTTTAAACGGATTATCTTTCGAGTAATCGGGGAAAACACTTCTTTAGAAAATAACTAGGAGGAAGTGGTATAATACATCCACACATACAATATACAAGGTGTACTATATTGTGTTATTATTTAACTTTAAGTAGAAATGGATAATACGGATTACAAGGATTTTAATGATACACGAAAATCTAAGGTACTTATTTTAAAACTTAATTAAAGGCTCTTTGCATAATCTTAAATTCTACTCGTTTTTCTAAATTTAAAAAAGTCATCGGAATAGAAATATTTCATAAATAAATAGCTATTTTAACGTAGTTGAATGCTTGGGCAGACACTTTTTGGATAAACCTATTAATGGTTCATAAAATAAGCTTCTGTGTAAGCAACAAACGTTATTGTGTATACTGGAGATGACGTTTTTGAGCGTGAAAATACAGAATCGTGTTCTCAATGTCAATACATGAGAATAGTTACGGGGTTGTACATAATTTTAGCAAAGTTTAATGTGAATTTGATATGCGCTCGCAGGATACAAAACAGATTTCTGAGGGTGGATGTTTAATTGACCTATATATTTGACCTAGGAATAAGATGCTTAATCGTGACTATGAGAATATCATGATGAAGTACAGTAAAACCTACTCTAAGATTATTTTATTTGAATAAGCGGAGATGTATTTGATGGGCAGGTGCTAAGCTGCTAGAGGTACAATGTGAGAATGTTCACAGCTAGCGATTAATATAGGCCAGTGTCAGAGCATTCACGTTGCAAGGTTCTAGATTGCCAAAGCACTATGTGAAAATGTATGTTTTGGTGAAATAGAGTCGTATTAATAAACAAAGTATCACGAATCAATAATTTCTTTTATTTAAAGCAGTGGTGCCCAACAAATATTGATTCAAGAGCTATTTTCATAATCCTGATATTCCACGCGGGCCCCATCGTGTTAATAGAATATTATAAGTTAAAATGAAACTACATTGTAAATACAATTACACTTTTTATTCATTTTGGTAATATAACACAGTTTTAACAACTAGCAAAAACCTAATGTGATATTTGACTGTTTACATTTTCAGATAGTTTCTGGTTGGTAATTATCTGTGCAACCCAAAATCATGCAGTTTTTAACATGTTCGTTAGTTAGCATACTTCTGTACTTAGTTTTAATAACTTTTAGTTGCGAAAAAGCACGTTCACATAAATATGTTGACCCAAAAAATGCTTTAACGATGAGCGCACAGTTACGTACGTTTTTGTATTTAACTGGGTCCATGAGCTTAAAAACTTCGTCACTTTTATTAACTGTGCTTTTAAGTATTATATCACTGCGAAGTGTTATAATTTCTTCTTCCGCTTCCACTTTATTTACGAAGCAATGCGTTTCCATCAACGAAGCTAGTAGTGCAACATCGCTATCGATGAATGGATTTTGTACGAAAATTAAAAGAGGTTCCATACAGAAAATGTTGTCAAAACGCCTTTTGAAATCTGATTGTAATTTGTGAAGCAGCTCGACATGTTTAGCTGGGTTATACTCCGCAAGATATGCAGCGTCCAAAAGGAGAGTAAACGAGGGAAAATGATGAAAATTTTTCTCGTCCAACTGCCTCTTCCATAGATCAATTTTATTTACGAAAGCTAAAATTGCGCTCATCATGTCTGATATGTGTTTATCTTTGCCTTCTAGTGTTTCGTTGAGTTTATTTAGTTTTGCAGTTACATCAGTTAGAAATGCCAAGTCAACCAACCAAGCTTTATCATCAAGTTTCTCATCATAGCTATCTTTAGATTCCAAAAATTGTTTTATTTCCTTCATCAAACCAACAAATCTTGTCAGTACTTTACCACGACTGAGCCACCTTACTTCAGCAAAGTAGATCAAGTCACCATGTGTACTGTCCAATTCATCCAGCAATTCCTTGAACAAACGATGATTTAACGCTCGTCCCCGAATAAAATTCACAATCCGTACTACTACACTCATAACATGGCCAAGGTTAAGTTTTTTCGCAATCAAATTTTCCTGGTGTATAACACAATGATAGGAATTAAATTTAGGAAAATCTTTATCCTTTTCACAGAGACCAATAAATCCAACATTTCTGCCGATCATAGCAGGTGCTCCGTCGGTAGTCATGGTCACTAGTTTGTGTATTGGTATGTTCGTTCGGTGACCATTTTTTTTATTGCGTCAAAAATGTCTTGACCTCGTGTATAAGTTGCCAACGTCAAATTGGCAAGCAAACCTTCTTTTACAGAAAAGTCAGAAAACACCATTCTGATGAACACTAAAAGCTGTGGCGAGTCAGTAACATCGTCCATTTGCCATGAGAAATACTCGCATTTTGCCAAGTCATTTTTCATCTGATCAAAGACGTTATTTGCTATTTCATCAACTCGTCGTGTTACCGTATTCCTCGATAGCGGCACTTCTTTTATCGCCGAAATTATGTCGTTTTTGTTTTTAAAATCATGAAATAAAGATTCTGCCATGCCCAACATAGCTTCTTTTATTATAACTCCGTCAGAGTAGGGTTTTTTATGAGATGCCAGAATGTAACTTACTTTCAAGGATGCTTCTGTGTGAGCCTTTGATTTATTTTTAGCAGTAAAAAAGGTATTTTGTTGAGCGCGTAGAGCAGCTTGCAAGGCTTGAACTTTATTCTTACGCAAAGCAGACTGCAGCGGATATTTATCTGAAATAATAAAAAACAAATGTTATGTAAAAAAGCACCTATTAATATTATGTTTAATAAAAAGCTCTCCCGGCGCACGCCTAAACTTTTGCCGCTTAATGTCAATGCAGCCAGCGAGCGGTATACAAACAATTAAAAAAGCAACATTAAATAATTACCTTTGAAATCAGCATGGAGACTTTTATGGTGACGTTCGACGTTCGACAGCTTTGGTACAGCTACAGAAGCATTGCAGAGTAAGCAGACGGCTTTCTCGCGAACACTTGTAAATAAAAACTCTTCTTCCTATTCCACATTGAAGTTATATGTTTTCTTTTTCTTCCATGGTCCAGGTTCATCATTCATTTTACGGCAACCAGATGACAATATTATACGTACGAATCAGAACCTAGTTAGGTATTTATACACAATAAAATATTATCAAGAAACAACGCGTTCATTCAAAACGTGTGAGTGAACTGAGTGACCACTAACTGAACTGACCACCCCCGCGCGGCCCGCGCTACGCTCCGAGTCCGACCGAATGCTTTCTCGGAAGAGAGCAGGACGACGCGATGACGCACGAGTCGCACCCTCTTGCTTGCTCGTTTTCACGCTGCGCTGAGAGCGGCCGGCTGATGGATGCCTTCTATGTTTATTATTACTTACGCATACATTTATTTCGTGCACATTTTCTTTTAACTAACAACTGATACCTACCTATTTATCGGTATTGTCGGCGGGCACCTAGAAACAGGCCGCGGGCTACCGGGTGCCCGCGAGCTACCGGTTGGGCACTACTGATTTAAAGGAACAAGATAATTATTCTTTCGGTTATCATTATAGATGTATAAGTAGTTCACACGCATTATAACTCTAAAGTGAGTACAAATGCTTTCTTTTTCTTTATCTTTGTAAAACAAATATATATAGATATAGTGTAGCAATGTTATTAACGATCGTCATTTTACGAAATGTAAATATAATTTTATATGAGATTTAGATACTTTGTTTAATTTTTGACCTTATCCCAAACAAAACTAAATAAGTGGTGTATCAGAATATAAGAAGTAAAGCACTGCAAGAACTCATAAGAACATAAATAAAAATTTTATGCTGTTAGGAATAAGTTTATAAATAGACTAATCTAATTTTTATTATTCATCACAGTTGAACATAAGCTAACTCAAAATATGTCCAGAGAAAACTAAAATATACAATCTAACGAGACAAATACAGCTTATGCAAGAAGAAATAGGAAAATCTCCTTAGTACGTTATATTATACGCCCCACCTGGCAGTGAGTGCTATATATCAGCTACTGCTGCACTAACGAGAAAAGTAATTCCTCGATATTCAACACGTATATTCCTTTATAACATGTTTATATGTAATAAATTGCGATGATGTGTTGAGAAAAGAAATGAAGAATTTTACTTCAATTTATGTGTGAAACATAAAAACCGTCAAATAAGTTATTTACGAACAAAGTGCGAGAAGACTATTTTCCCGCATGACCGCACTTTGAAATTGTTGCGTGAATCCGTGGAAGATGTCTTCATGTAAGTGGTTTGTACAATATTTTTTTGTACGAGCATAAATTAAAAAAATATTATTGATTAAAGTGATTAGTATCATATCTAACCTAAAATAGATTACCTAATTAACTTAAGCATTTCTTGTATGTACCTATTACTCACATTTAAATTTAGTTATTGAATTCATCGTTTTTATGGAGTTGATTACAATTAACTGTCAATTTCAGTGTTACTTGAGAAATAGTCAAATAGATGGCGCCACAAATTTATTGGAAGAATTTTTACTTATTACTCCTATTTACCCAACTTTTAGTGAAGGATAGTCAAGGGAAGTAGTATTTTATAGAATAAATTTTATTACTATCAAGTTCGATTTTTTTTAAATGTCCCAAAGGGCCAGTGTTTTTTTTCAATTTTTACAGTCGCCTCGACCGGGAAATGCTCCTTACTGGTCGAGCGATTTTAAAATGTGACCGTATAAATATTGTAATACATCTGCTTGCCTTATCTACATATATTTCTTCTTTCTGACATATAATTTAGCAAAACCTAACACTTATTTGGCCGAGCTAAATGATGACCCAAAAATACATTATTACAACGTTGTATAATTTACTAGTACTAGTTTTAATACTCCTCTTAATACGATTATTCATAATAAATAAAACGACCTAAATGGGAATAATTCCAAAGCAGTTGGATTGTTACATAAATAAATATATTATGTGTTTAAAAGAATTGTATATTTATTATTAGAATTATAAAATACATTGTTCGGAGATATTATTTTTGAAAACAGCACATAATACAAGTGCCACCCTTAGTTGATTCTGGCATTTCTCCAAAACGTATATTTACATTAGCGAAATCCATTGACCCACTTTTTAGGAATGACTTCAATTTTTATTTACGAAAGTTCGTTCAGCTCCTGCACTAGTGCTTTTGTAAACTTTTGTTTGAGATACTTCCACAAGTAAAATCCAATTGATTTTATCGGAAATTTACGGTCAAATGTATTTCTTCAAATAAATGTGATCGCCGAATGTGAAACAATTACTTTTGCAATATCTATAATGCAGTACTCTGTTGAAATTAAATCTGTTACGTCCATTCTAATTAAAAGGGCAACTAAATGACGCAACAGAACTAAAAGTGCTATCTATTCACTTCACCATTCGGGATAATTCAGTAATAAAACCTTACAGTTACTAGATAACATTTACTTTTAAACAGTCCCTTAAGCCATTATTATCCCACTTGTAAATTTCCCTTCCGCTCTTTGGTCGATAAAAGAGGAAACTCTGTCGCCGCTTTGCTGAGTGAAAAAGGGCGTAGGTCTAACATGTCAAATCAGAGACGATGGACTAAATAAGGCGCCACCTTTCTTAATTAATGCGACAAATCTCTGGCTGAAAACCTAATCGGGAGGCACTCACGCTGTAACAAGCAGAGGAAATTAACAAAAACGCAATCACACACCAGTCAACAACTTTACTCTTCAATGAAAAATATGCACAGTATTGATATGAAAGTAAAAGAAAAACATGATGGTGTGAGGTTATAATCTTTAGCTAGTTGATTGCTTATCGTAACTCAACATAAAGTTACGAATAAGAGGTAAAAAAAATTACCGAGGTTACAATAAATAACTACAACTAAATTATCTGGAGGGACCCCTGACACTGTTCAGATTAATAGCCCAAAAAACACATGAATTAATTGAAGTATCGGTAAAGACTCAAACAAGCAGCAGGCTTTAAGCCCTTAAGGTTTAATGAGACTAGACAATAGGCTAGTTTCCATACATAAATTAAACTTAATATTGAGTCATATAAGGTGAGGTGTATACCACCTTGTATATGCACAGCAACATGCTAAAGATGAACTAACACAACTACTAAACGTGACCCAAAAACATAAGATTGGGGTGTATTTATCATAAATATAATTTAATTACAAAAAAAAGAAACAAGAGCAAGTACAAAAATTCAAACCAGTTTAATATAGTATATATTTATATAATCATATCCTTTTTCTTTATAGGGTGCCGGGGTTTGTATTCTCTATTGCTCATACACAAATTAATACCATTTATTTCTATCCTTCTAAATTTTTTATTTTGTGTCCATCTTTCATCTTTGTGTACATCTTTTTGACAAAATGTTTCCAATTACAACGCTCCCCGTTTGTCTCGGCCTGCCTCTACTTCCTTTATCTATTGCGTCCCATGCAATCGTTACTGGAACACATTTTTTCATATTCTACATGTTGCCCTACCAACTTAGATGCATATGCTCAATAAATTCATGCAATAAAACGAGATCAAGCTCTGTCCTGCTTCTTCCATTTCTTAATCTATTTATTCTTGTTACTCCCTTGGCTCTTCTAATATACCTCATCTCTTCCGCCTGCAAAATGCTTTTCTGTTTTTTCAATGGTACACAGGAGTTACACCCACATGTGAGTACAGACCTGTATGTAGTTTTGAACATTTTTATTTTTGTTTGGTTTGTTATTTGTTTTTGATAAATTTTCTGCTCATAAGGTAATACATCATATGCACCGTCGCGTTATCTGAAACTGGGAGAGAGAATGAGTTGAGTAGAGTAACTGCGCACTCCCCCACAAGCCGGTCTAAAATCGCAAAAATTTGTCACCCAATTTTACTCTTTAATGAAACTTTTTTTTATACCTTTATACTGTAGTAGTAATACCAAAACAAAGCACACTAAAAAATACATTTAGTAACGATGAGTTATTTGTTTCTAAGTGATCATTAAGTAAATTATTTGAAACACTATTTCTATTAATTTCTAGAGATTCTGTTAAGTTTAATAAGGTGTCTTTATTTTCTATGTTTAAAATATTTAAAGTTGTAAATAAAACTATTGTTTTCCTCTAGAAGGTGGTTTGCCTATGAAGAAAGTTTTTTTCCTATTTTAAAGGCTTTAAATAAAGAGCTTTGAGAAAGCTGTCCGAACATTTAAGATCTTTTAAAATTGGAAAAAACGATTCTTCATATGTGAAACACCTTCTAGAGGAAAATAATGGCTTACGATATTTTCTAAATGGAAAACAACGGCACTAAATTAAACTTAGAATCCCCAGATAATAATAAAAGCATAAGTTGAAATAATTTACTTAACGATCAATTAGAAACAAATAGCTCCTATTTACTAAAGGTATTTTAATAATGTACTTTGTTTAACAGATGATTTGGTATTGCTACCGTCCCCTCCTCATAATTTCTGCCATATTGTAATGCTACGCCATTTCAAACGTTTAAATTAAAATTAAAATTAATTGTCAAAATCAAACAAAGGCGCAGAAAATTGGCGTCGACGTGAAACTAAAAATTATTTGTCCTTCGATACTGATAGCAAAGTAATGGCCAAGATAAGATAATTGTATCGCCGCTTATTAAATCACCAAAATTTCGAAAAGTTTATGCCAACACATTCAGGAATGCCTTACCTGTCACTACCTTTGCGTAGAGATGATAAATATTGTGAATGCAACTGCCTCTAACTCAATCGTTCGTGGGTCGGGAATTTACACAGAATCCCAGATGGATGAATATACGGACGCCATCTCCCTATGTGTAATATTCCCTACCCCAAAATGATATTTGATGCAGAAGAAAAATAAGTTTAAATATTCAAGGTAGCAAAAGATACGACAAAACCGCAAATTCCCAACAACAAACAATTTAATATATTCTATAGTTGTTTAAGTTATAAAATTTAAGTATAAAGTTAAAATTTAGAAAGTCAAATAAACAACACAAAAATTACATAAGGTTACGAGAGATATTAACTCTACTTCTGGACACACCTGTATATCGCATATGTAATCAATATTTGTTTTAAGTTTTATATTTAATATTAGCACGAGATCTCAGCTTTACAAAGAATTTTACAATGGTGTCAATACGTGGACACACTGTGTATAAATATTAATGTATTTAAAAATTAAATGGAACTATGACAATGGTTCTATAAAAAAAAACAAAATAATGAAAATCCGACTTAAGGCCTCCAAAATATAATTTGGAAATAACAATTATATGACAACTTGTTACTTTAAACCTCGTAAACCGAAATTATTCTATGCCAAACCGGTTAAGATATGGCAATAGATTTAAAATGTTCAAATATAAACTTAAATGAAAATTTAACTAATATTCTCTAGCTCTAATCGAACGCCAAAACTTACAATAAATTAAAACACACCTCTGACTTTCGAGCACAAAATTGCAACGGATAAATATATTAAATCTCAGAGCGAGAGAATCTTTGATATAAAGAAATTAATTTTTAAAATTAAACAACCAATTATATCGTTAGCCTATAACCTACAGGTGAGCACACAAATAATTAGGAGAAAACGTGAAACACTTATCTTATTTTACAAGTAGGCGTGGCCTAACAATTGCGAAAGGAAGAAGCTATAAGACAAGGAAAAACGACATACATTAAATACAATTCCACACAACGGAACATTAAAGAAAACACTAACCAGATATAGATTTTACGGATCGTCTACAAATATCTGACAGAACGTCGGGGGGAGGGGGGGAATCATCCATACTTTTAAATTACTAAATTTCCAATCAAGATCAACAGCGCCGGATGGACAATCCGCAAACTACGGAAATATTTAAAAATGATACTGTCGATACATGTAGAAGCCTAGTAATTACTAGGGAAGAAAGGAAAAATTAAAGGAAAATTCTCTAAGACAAAACAAGAAGTAAAAGTACTTGTCTAAAATTAATTCTGAGTAGACGCGAAGGTAGACATCTATTAAATGTAAAAGACCGGTTCTCGCCAACAGATGGCGGGACAACCCATAACTAAGAAATTAGCTAATTCCGATTTAAGATATAATTATTAGGTTCGTTACTAGTAAATATAATAACATGAATGATAAAAATAATTCAAAGCGAATATTGCCAACGACTGATCGACAGAAAACAATTACAATAATCCTTTCAAAATAAATAAAAGGAACAAAATTCCAGAACATACAGAACTACTCAAAATTAACGTAGCAGTAGCTATATAAATGTACCTCTAATATTTTATGCATTTCTAAAACCGCCACTATGTTGGGGAAACAATTGTCATATTTATGTTTTAAAAATTAAATAGTGAAAATCCAACGGGTGTTGTTATCTAGTAACTAATACTATGGATCTGCATCAGGTAAATATCGAATCAATGTAATATTTTTATGTTCTCCTTTGTGTTATATACAGATGAAGCCTGTTAGGTGTACGGTAGGCTTAATAACAAACATGTATGTGAGTAAATATAGCATAAGATTCATTTGGCAATAAAGAGTCATTGTAATCTCTATTGTCCTGGGAGTAACATAACTCGGCAGCAGTGTGTCATTATGTCTTTTTGTTACTTAACTTACTAGAGACAAACTTGCATGGAAAGTTAATATTCTGTAAGTTAGACAAGAAGAGAAAAATTACCGGATAAATTGTACGTGCTATCTATTCCACTACTGCAAAACTTCTTAAAAGTCTTGTCGCTAGTTGGCAAGGTTCTTATTTCACAGCAATGTTAAAAAGAAGAAAACGTACAAATTGTTTGTGGTAGGTATACGGTAAAGTAACTTAAAGAGGAAGCTTTAAGGTTATTTACAATCATAATAAGTAGATATATACTCCAATAAACAGAAACTTATCGAGATGAGTCAGAAATTATTAATGAACTAATTAAAACTTAATAAATTTCAAACATTTACAAAACTTCTTGTTTCTCCTTGCCAATAATTTACTCGTACGTAATAGAAAATACATTCAGATTAATTTGGAATAAAGTAAGGATATGATAAATGGAAAAAGAAGCAGTTAAACTTTCTATATGTATATTCTGTGAATCATACTTTGTCTCCTTAATTATCTTCTATATTTAGTGAAAATTATTAGCCCTACACAAATGCTCTTTTTTCTATGAAGGTACCGTCAACTTCATCTTTTATTCAAAATCCACGACGAAAATAAAGTATCTCTCATTCTGAATAATGTATATTAATCGAACCTAGAACAATTTGTATTGATTACGGAGTTTCATTTGTAATTGAAAGGTGGTTACGTTATAAAGGTATCGTTCTTTCTTAAGAATTTTATTGGAGCAGTTAGATATACATAAAGTGAGATAGTATATATTGGAGAACAAATAAATTGAAGCCTGGTGGGGTGCAAGAATGATAAGATTATCAACCAGGAGGGAAACCTCTCATCTACCGGATCTTACGTTTATACATACCTCGGTGGCTAATCATAGTTATACTTTTGTAAATGAAAACCTATATTTTTGTGTTCCCCGTGTAATGCTTAGTCAAAAAGTAATAAGCAGATAGTATAAGCTTAAAATTTAAAGTATTTCGACTTATTGCCATTTTTTTGAAAAATTCAGTATTTTTATAAAATTATATTTCTCAAAAACTACGTACTAGATGGACACAATTGTCGATAGTGTTGTTCACGATAAGAGGTCCTAATACAAGCATATTTCATTTTTTTAATTTGTAGTTGCACTTGCAGAAAACTGAATTAAAATTGCATGACAGATTTTTGCGTAAAATTCGTTTTTTTTTTGCAAATGAAACACCACTTCATTTTTGAATTACCTACTAAATTTCGTACCAAAAATATATCAGACGCCATTACTTTAAAAGTGACCTTTACTGAGACATTGTCAGTGTTTGATATAATTTTGCCAACTTTATATTTTTTATTTTAATACTGTATTTTGGTACTATGGAAATGTTAAACAAATTATATATTAGCGTAGTAATTGATAATTTCATTACTATGTGAATGATGAAAATCAATTACGAATTCTTATTGCAACAACAGAAAATCCACAAGTCAGTACTCGTGAAATCACGCGCTTGCTGAATACTAGCTATACCATCGTTGCAAGCACCTTAAAGTAAAATAAATGTCATCCGTAAAATTAGGTTTTTATAGGGATACGTAAAAGAGCAAATATTCAGTATATCTGAAACCACAAAAGAAAGTACGCGGGAACATATTCGACCAATATGTAGAATTATAGTAGTTAGCTTCTCCTTAATGTCAATCTATTATGTTGGAAGCGTGTTTAAAGATGTTAAAAAGTGAATGAGTACTCATTTTGAACACTTGTTGAAATAATTTTTAACTGTTTTAACCCCTTAGCGCCGAATCATGTTTATAGCTATTTTATAATTTCTATCCCACTTGTTACTTATACAATCACGTATAACTGTTTCTACAAATACTAAAATCAACTTATTAATTTGTTTGGTTTTAAAATGTGTTTATTGTGCCATATTCTATATTTTATGAAATATGTTGCTTGTATAAAGTGTATTGTAAATAAAATATATCAAATTTTTCGTCATATCTCCAACACGTACTAAAATCATATAGTTAGAAAAGTTCATTATAAGATCATGCATGTTAAATGAGAAGCAACTTATAAATGTCATTCATTCAATTGTCAAGTTGACGAAAAATATCGCAGCTCATACGTACAGTTACCGAATTAAAATAAAGATTATAGTATTTTTTTTTACTTCACAACCTTGCTATTTTACTAGATACATGTATCCTTTGAGTTCAAGTCTTGTTTATTAATGTTATAGTTATACAACCTAGAGAAAACTATAAATACTTCTACGGTAGTAAAGTGCCGTCCTCCGATATCTTTCAAATGAATTAATATTCATGAATGAAAACTGGTAAGCCAAATAATTATTTGAAAGCACAGTTTGAAAGATTCTCATTCCCACTCTCAGCATTTAATCCGGAAGTTTATAAAAAATGATTTAAATATAGTTTCTATTAAATTTTACATAAGAGTATATTTTGTTTGATTTACTTTTCACATCATTTGCCCTTGAATTACATGTCAACATAATCTATACTGCAATTACTATAATAAAGTAGCTTTCAGTAAATTTTTTATTGAAAAATAGTAGGATTACTAATTTTTTTCCTTATTATACTCACAATTATAAAAAATAAATAACATTATACGATAGGCTTTTTAAAAGACGTATTTATTTTTTAAAGAAAGATAATCTAAACAACGAAATGGTATTAAAAAGTCGACGCTATTATTAATTATCTACCTGAAATGTCAGTCTGTTTCGGGTTCAGAGTTTGGGTTATTCTCATTTTCTTCTATGTGTCCAACAGGTATGTCTGAAACAGTCTTCTATGTATTTCGTATGACTAAATGTGTTATGTAAAGCAAGAAAAAGTTATTAAACGGTATCTGAACCACAACAGTTATTAAGTTGCTTTGCATGGTTTTATCAACTTGACTGGTTTATGTGAGGAATTAAAACCAGTAATGTACTACGTTTGGCAAAGAAAATGCACTATAAACACCATATTATTTTAAGGTTTTGGTATCTTCAGAATTTAGACATTTAAATGGTTCACAGCCAATAGTTTATCACTTAACCAGGATAAATGTGAGACAATTTACATTCCTAGTAAACATAGATCAAACATTTCTTCTACCAATAGAAAATTCCTTGATATTAAACTAGACACAAGATTAACAAGGAAGCTGTAAATAGATTCTGCTACTTATGCAATTAGACGTATCAGATTTATAACTGATAGTCTACTGGAATAACGACATACTATGGACTATCAAATCACATATCAACTATGTTTAACCAACATGGGGAAAGTAGGCCTACGAAGAAAAGGTATTTATTCTGCAGAAGAAGACTGTTCAAGCACTTGTCTGTATTTCACAAACTATCCACTGCAAACCTCTCTTCAGGGAGCTTATGATAATTCCATTAGCCTAGATACATATTCTGCAACAACTAAGGAGGGCTTTGAAAAAGCTGCCACACCTGATGACTAGGGGTGACATTACAGAAGTCTCTACCCATCATAACCATTTGCTGCACATCCCACATTTCATAGGACAAAAGCCACTTGAGTACAACATCGTCACTGGTAATTATTTAACAAAATCAAAATTATGTGTAAACATTTTTTTACTTTCCCATCTAAAGAGAAAATAAAGAACATTCTCCTTCAATGTCAATGACATAAATTGGCCCTTTGATTACCTGTGTTGACATTATCATCACATTTTTGCTTGAATGTGCTATTGTGTAAATAGTATGTAAATCTTATTATTGATACAATAAATTTATTATTATAATAGAAACACTATCCTTCTTACTGAAGAAGTGTTATAATTAATCCTGCTTTTACACCCACAATACCTGATCTGATCAGAGAAGTCCCAGAAACTTTCATTATACATTTACATTCTTGATAATTATCAATATAGTACGTATTGCCTACACGTGGTCTGTATATGGACGTTTGTTCAATTGTTATTTACCTGCGGTTTTAAAAATGCCTTTTAATAATAGTAATTCCTAATAATTGAAGTTACGATGGGGTTGTCAAACAAAACTAGTTTCCTTGTATTTTTACTACTTCATTTTTTATTCACCCACGTGTAATTGCAATTGTTTGAAATCTTTATGGATTTTATTATGTTATATATGTAGAATTTTAGCCTTCATACTCATTGAAGTAAGTTATAAAATAATTATAATCTTTCACTTCGTAAAAGGTAATTAGATACACACTTGAATGTACTCAGGTTTGACATTAAATATTTTATTATGGTTCTAGTTATTTTTATTTTATCCAGGCCTGAATCGTAACAGCAACTGCTATGATGAATAATCATCAATTATTCTTGAGGATAGTACATACCCAACAAGTTATACAAACAAACTAATTCCCAATCAAGCGAAGGTTTTATTAGAGGTTAATAATTTGAACCTTTTTCAGCTTGTACTGCAATATCATTGTCAATTATAAGATAAAATATATAGGAAAAATGACATTTCTTTGTTACACAGTCTTGTAACATGTATTTCAGAATAACATTTAACATTCATAATCAGATTATTACTTATTTTTGGAATTTAAAAAAATTTCAGTAGACTTATCATATCCCCCAATTCAAAATATTTAAGATATTTAAACCTAAAGCAAAACGCCTATAAAATTGTAACATACACGATCGGTGTAATTAGATAATTGCGTCACTTTCTTTAAGATCATATTGGCTTCTTTTTATTACTACAAGAAGACTGCTTTTACTATAATAAATTTTGGCGGGAGAAATTCATGAATGGGCACATCCTACTGGGGAAGGCTTACTAAAATGCTTTGTTGAAATGTATTCGCAAAGAAGTCCTGAAGATTATCCTAGCAAATGAGAATGCAACATTAATCAAAGTTGTTGTGACAACATGTCGAAATATAGATACACAACAGAATTTTCGTCTTGTTTATACAGACAGATACACTAGGGTCTCGATTTGCGTCGGGGTTCCGTTCCCGGAAAATACGACGCACAACGAAACAATGCAAGTCGAATCACATTTTTCCATAAGACACCATAGAAATGTTCAAGATTCGTTCCGCGGACATCGTGATTACGTTGTGAAATGCTAATATCTGTTATACATACATATATCTTATATAAAATCATTTCTGGGACCAACGTTGGGAAGTATTTTAATAAACTATTCAAAAACAAAAATATTTTTACTAGTATTGTATATTGAAAAAGTGAGACATTACAATTCTAATAATGAAAGTGAACTTCTAAATCCTAACAATAAAAAAATATGTAGTGTAGTCAAGAGTTTTACGTGTTAGTTTTCAAAAAATCATCTAAAGTTTGCTGCCTTACATTCTTTTTACGCATTGTATAAAGATTTTTGTAGCACTGAACATCTTTAGCAACAGCATTCATAACATTTATGCTTCGGTTTTCATCGTTATCATGGTCAATAAAAATCTCCATAGCGTTATCTATCAATGAAAATGCTTCCGCTAATTTTAGATTAGTAATTTCTGTAACTTCTTCTGTATGCTCAATAAGATTATCGGTTGCAGCAGTGAAATTTTGTAACAAGTCATCGGGTGTTATGTCTTCTTCATCTTGATGTAAAATTTCTTGAATGTTGTTTGCCTCCATCCCTTCAAAATGTATGTCTTGTGCGAAGTGAACTAAATCATTTAAAATCTCTTCGACGTCATCAATACCTACTGCTTCGAAATCCTCAGTGGATTTTGGCCATAGTTTTCGCCATACGCCTATTAAACAACTTTGTTTGACTTCTTTCCAAGACGCTCCAATATTTTCGACTGCTTTTAAAATGTTAGATTTTGAAAAAGTTGTTTGAATGTCCGACGTAGATAATAATAAGCTTTAAAATTAGAAATAGCACCTTGATCCATGGGCTGTATAAGAACCGTGGTGTTAGGCGGCAGAAAGACAAATTTGATGTTTTCGGAAATTTCATCTAGATCAGGGGGATGGCTGGGCGCGTTGTCCGATAGAATTAAAATTTTAAAATCTAGATTTTCTTTCAAACAATACTCTTTAAGTTCGGGCACAGCAATATCTCTTACCCACTCTCGGAACAGAGTCATCCACCCTTTTCGGTTCCATGTCCAATGAACGGGTAATAAATTTCTTTGTTGGTTCTTCATTGCTCTTGGATTTTGATTAGTATGAATTACCAGAGGCTTTCGTTGGTGATCACCTGCTGCATTTGCCCCGAGAAGCAGCGTCAACCTTTCTTTATTAGCCTTAAAGCCCGGCGCATGTTTTTCTTGTAGTGAAACGTAAGTTCTCTTTGGCAGTCTTTTCCAGTAGAGACAGTTTCGTCTACATTGAAAATTTGCTTAGCAGAGTATCCACCACGTGCAATAATGTTCTTGAGAATATTCTTAAAATTTTCGGCCGCTACTGTATCTCCACTGGACGCTTCTCCCTTCAAGGCCAAATTATGGAGTTTGGCTCTTGATTTAAATTTTTGGAACCAACCTCGACTTGCGTGAAAAATTTCGTCATTGTGAATATGTTCTGGTCTTGACTTTAATTCTTCAAATATGGATATAGCTTTTTCTTGTAGTGGTACTTTAAGTTGATTTTGTTGCTCTATCCACATAGAGAGGAGAGATTCCATTAACACGATTAAGGAACTTTGGCTTTTCACGATTTGTTATGCCATCAATGGGTTTGCATTTTTCGCAACTGTTCTGATTTTTTCTGCATCGCGGTTACGTATGGATCTAATAGACGTGACGGGAATATTAGGAATTCTTGCAATATCTGCGGCTTTTTCTCCTGCATCAAAACAACGCAATATTTCTAACTTTTTAACTAGAGTTATTGTGTTCTTTCTTTTCTTTGAGATTTTTCCACTCATTTTTTTATCTATAAATAAAAGATACCCATAAAAAAGTCATCTATATTAATGCAAGATTACATTAATTAATTAGATTACATTAATTAATTAATTATTAATTAATTAGATGTAATTTTGAATTTGAAATCTTCAGTAATACATACATTGTATTAATTTACGTTTTTATTAGAAATAGACACTCACGAATAATGAGAAGGTAACAAAATATTTATTTCATATTTACCTCTTGGACAAAGCGTATTCACACGTTCACAGTTACTGAAATACTACCACTACTATGTCTACACTGACGCATGCATTGTATGCGAGGGAATCCCCGAGTTATTTCAGCAGTACGGACGCATATCGAATCATAACAACGCAAACAAGATTTGTGATCCTATATTTGTCATTCAACGCAAATCGAAACAACGCAAATCGAGTCAACGCAAATCGAGACCCCAGTGTATATGCAGTTGGAATTTCATTTACCTGTTTCAAAAAGGTCAAAGATGAGTGAGTAAAATATCATGTCGATTGTGTGTACATTGCTTTATTGTTAGTGGTTTTATTTTCTAAATATCATTTCAAACAGTCGCATCTCTACTTGAAAATACTACTGTAACTGCGTTTGCACTGGAGGGGCGCGTAATCCCACTCTTGGTCCGGTTGAAGTTCTGTTTGTTCATCGAAACCAATTCCTTATCGAACTTATAAATAACAAAATCGATTCTCCTACATCTATTCATTATTGAGTTTCTGTTATCGTATCTATTCACATTCTTACGATGGTCTTTCTATAGAATCAATCCGAAGTAATATTTTTCAAAAGACATCGCTTTACTTATATGACGGGAGGAGAATGTCAGTAAAACGTAAATTAATCATGCCATTGTATGATGGACTCCAATTGTAAATATATATTGCAATTGCATTGTTAATAGTGAATAATATTCTTCTTCTGTTAACGAAATTTATTTCGAATCTCTTTTGATATAATTTTTTTAGTGGTCCACTACTCTAAAATACTACTTAAAAGATGTTCCTTGGATAACTAAACTCTAATTAAACCGTTCTCCTGACTCATGTGAAACATTTTTAAGAATAAATATATTATGAATTGAGGTACTGGTAATAGATAGATATGTAGATACATTTATCATGTGTGACATTTTACAAAATTTATGTACATACTAATACAATGTAAATAAAACTATTACATGAAAAAAATATTGTATATAATATCTCACAGAAATAACATAAAATACAAAGAAAACAATTATCTAATTTTGGCAGTTTAAAATATGGGTGTTCTAAGTCTTTACGTCTTATGCAGCGACACAATGGAGCAAATTTATAATTTCTCTGCAAAATATATATCGGTTGATACATGTTAATAGTATCAAGTTTTTTGAAAATAAATCGTAATTATTCGGTTTTTTAGTGCTAGAAATTATTCTAATTGCTTTCTTTTGCAACACTATAATTTCGGCCCATTGTGAGGAACCTGTCCACAGCAAAATTCCAAAACTCATAACCGTGGATAGTCGATTACAAAAGATGTCAATGAGACCTTACGCCAATTTACATCGAAATATAAGCAAGTAATAACAAAAAACACACTTGGTATTGTTTCACAAATAAATATAATTAAATACTCGATGTACATTTCGCCTTGCGGCATCGTCAGGAGTTCTCGAGAAACTAAAGTAAAATTTAATATACTGTAACAACCTACTTCTAACAAAAATGTAAATAAAAATGTACAAAAATAGAAAATTATGAAAAGGTCATGGCATATCTGGAAAGACCGTTTTTACAAGGCTAGGGTTTATTAGCGGTGAATTTATGAGTTCTGTTTGTTCATTAAGAACATTGCCTGGTTGTAAAAGTAAACTTTCTTTTATAAAATAACCTTCTAGAACATTCATTTCTTTACTTTTATTTAAACTATACAGTACTTCTAAATTGTCTATTGAAAATTGATGTCCCGTGTCTAAAACATGGTTAGCTACACTTGAATTTTCATAATTTAATTTAACGGCTCGCATATGATCTGAGAATCTTAATTTGAAATTTCGCCCTGTTTGACCTATATAAAATTTACTACAATCACTACAATTAATTCTGTAAATTCCTGATTTGTTTAGTTTAGGATTCGCTGTTTTATTATTCGTTAATTGACTTTTTAAAGTGTTATTATTATAGAAGGCTATTTTAAAATCCAGTTTCTTTAAAACATTACTAATTTTCATACTTATACTACCTAAATATGGAATTTTAACCCATTGTTTTAATGTCAAGTCCTGGGACGGGGGAAATGCTGATTTTAATGTAATTGATTTGTTCATTCTATTGACTAATTTATCTATTAGAGATGAGTTATAAACATTATTTTGTGCAATTATTTTAATAGTTTTTAATTCTTTATTAAAGTTAAATGTGTTCATCGGTACTTTCAATAGTCTATAAATCATTGAATTAAACACAGCATGTTTGACGTTAGTGGGATGATTGGAGGTATTTGGTATCAACGTATCGCAAAAGGTAGGTTTTCTAAAAATACTGTAATCTAACTTGTTGTTACTAATCTGGATTTTTTAATCAAGGAAATTTAAAGATCGATCAGGTGCTTCTTTCTCTATAGTGAATTGAATATTATTATTAATTTAATTAAGTTGTACTAAAAAGTTATCTAGCTGTCTATCTGAACCTGACCACAAACAGAGAATATCATCCACATATCTAAACCATGCTGATACCGGTGACGTATTTGTCCTGTATTTATCAAACAAGTCCACTTTGAAATGGTCCATGAAAATGTCTGCTAGTAATGGTGACAAGGGGGAGCCCATCGGAAGGCCATTGTTCTGTTTATAAAAGTTGTCTCCAAACTGGAAATAATTTTGTTCCAAACATAAATTCAGCATTTCCTCTATTTCTAAAGATTTATCCGGGCAATGTTTCTTAATTCTAGAATATACAATATTTTTTACTTCCGGGATGGGAATGGAAGTAAATAAACTTTTTACATCAAATGAAACAAGTTTAGTAACGTGACTTACATTAGTATTTTGAAGTTTATCTATTAAGTCTAGGCTATTTTTAACGGTATATTTAGGTTTAAATTCAATTAGTTCGGGTAAAATTTCATTAACCAATTTACAAATATTGTAAGACGGAGCTTGGACATAACTAACCACCGGGCGTAAAGGTATTTCTTCTTTGTGAATTTTAGGTAGCCCATATAGCTTTGGGGCTACTGGGTTCATGATACTAAATTTGAATTTTTGTTCTTCTTCTATAAAGTTCGTTTTCTTAATCAAATATCGAATATCTTTTTGATAACTCTGGGATAGATCTTTTTCTAACTTTACAAACATCTGGTCAGATAAAATTTCATTCATTTTTGTTTTATAATCAAATTCATTAAGAATAACTAAAGTATTACCTTTATCCGCCTTAGAAAAAATCAATTTGTGAGTCTTAATTTTACATTTACCTGATTTTAATAACACATTAAACTTATTACATTTAACACTATTACAATCTCTTAAGTTACTTGTTTCATTTGATATAATATTCATGCATAGGGTTTTAGTGACTAACGGTTGCCGAGTAGTGGCTACCTCTATATCTGCTAAAAAATTAATCAATGTTTTTTCATCTAAGGTTCCATCAGAAAAACTCATGCCTTGGTTAAGTAGATCCATTTCATCTTCTAAGAACACCACATTCGTCAAGTTTCTTATCCTGGGTGCGAACTGTTCTTCTGTATTCGTTTTAGTCTCCAAGTGAACAAATGTGGTTGACTTGTGTTCTAGCAATTTAGACAATTTAATTGACTGTCTCAGATATTGTTGATGCGCTAATATATTAACTTCTTCTGTAATGTTAATAAAAAGTTGATCAAACTCTAATGGGTGTAGGCGCCACGATAACTCTGAATGAATGACTTTTAAATAAAAACTGATATTATCTCTAGTTTTGTACCATTTCTTCAGTTCGGAATTTAACCACATGTCTTTCGCCATGGCTACTGCATTCTTCGCCTCAGAAGATGAATTATTGCATCTGATCTTGATGTAATTGGGGAACACCTTATATCTTAAACACTGTTTATTAAACCAAAGATTGTTGTTACACTTCTTAAACTTTAGTTTTAGTTTCTTAAATAACACTTCCAATCTTGCACTACTGGCACTTAACAAATAATTAAATGAAGTGATGGAAATCTCTTGGTGAAACATGTCGAAATATAAGCATTGTGAAACAATACCAAGTGTGTTTTTTGTTATTACTTGCTTATATTTCGACATGTTTCACCAAGAGATTTCCATCACTTCATTTAATTATTTATTAATTTACATCGAGATCTACCTCGAGACTTTTTGTTGTTAAATGTAAATATCAATATTTGAATTTTTTCTATGCTCAAACTTAACTTATTATATTTAAAGTATGATTGAGCGTGAGAAGTGCATTGCTCCGAATCACCCGCAGAGCATCAAGATTTTTGGTACTACATAAAATTGTGGTATCAGCAGCGTATTCTACTATTCAAAACTTAATGTATTCAATAAAAACATTTATATAAATATTAAAAGTATGGGACTCAGTGCCAAGCCCTGCAAGAATCCGCACAATACAGGCTTCAACAATGATGACTATTGATGACTCATAACCGTTGTTAGTATATTGATATCTATTTCTTAAAAAGCTGCAAAGAAGTGAAAGGAGATGTCAAAGTATGTTAAGTGTTTAATCAACCCATCCTTTCCAATAGTTAATGATGCTTTGCTTAGATCATAGTAGTTCAAAGATTTCGAATTACTCAAATTGTCTATTAAGGCACTCACCTCAAATTCATCCTCAGATTCTAAAAAATCAGACAAAAACGCATAATTTTGATAGTTTGTTTATGTCATGTAAGCGTTTGTAATATGAATTTAAGTATGACAACTGTCAGAATTTAAAGTTTTCAAAAGCCTAGAGTATACACCAACATTGATTACTTAATTACATAAAAAACAGCCTACTTCAATAAGGTAAGATTTTGAAGGCACGGTTTCTTCGATATATATGTTCCTCTTGGCGGGCTTGAAGTGCGTCTTTGCTTAAACTTCTACAATTCTATTTGACATGCAGATGCAATTATGTTTTTTACAATGGTTTCGGATCTCGTGAGTTCCCTCGGTGTCCCGCAAGGATCCAATCTAGGACCACTACTTCTTAATTTATTTCTAAACGATTTGCTTGGATCCTTTTCGTATCCTGTACTTGGGTATTTCGATTACCTCAAAATCTACAATCCTATAAAAATCTGTGGGTGATGTTTCCTGTCTTCAACAAGACTTATATACTTTTTCAAACTGGTGTTCCAGGCACAAATTGCATTTAAATATAAGTAATTGATGTTTTGTATCATTTACACGTAAAGTATGCCATCATAATTCTACTTACTTCATAGATGGTGTTTTTTTGGAAAAGGGTAAACACTTTCCGGGATCTTGCGACCCTTTTGGATAGCAGATTATGTTTAGCCAGCCATATAAATCATGTTTGTCATCGACCTCAATATCTTTGGGTTTTATTATGCGTTCGTCTAGGTTCTTTAGCAACCCATTGGTTTTGAATAAGTTATATTTTAGTTTTGTGGCCAGCAAGATGGAGTATGCTTCACAAGTGCGGTCTCCGCAGTATATTTACTTGCAGCTTTTCACTGAAAAGGTTGAGCGGTGATTTCTGAAATATCTTTCGTTTATTATTGCCGGAACTTATCCTCTGCGAGCTGTTGATTACTCGTTGCTAATAGAGACTCATGGTCTTCAGTCTTTGAAGCACCGACGCGATATCCATGGAGCGTGATTTATAAGAAAGCTATGCAACGGATGGATGGACTGCCCAGATCTCCTTTCCCCTCTGAACTTTCTCACTTCCAGACTATTCTCTCGTTCCTTTTCTAGTTTCCTAATTCCCTTGACGAGAATGAATTTACTGCAGGGGTCTCCGCTCGTCAAGATGTGTCGCTTTTCAAACTTCCACTACGATTACATTTTCCGCTCCAATGCCTAATTCTAAGGCATCGCCGGTTTGCATTTTTTAAATTTATTTTGTAATTTTAGAATCTCAAATTTGGGTTAGTGATGCAGGCCAGTTTTTGTATTAATTTATTTTCTTAAAAAAGTTACGTGTTTTAGAAATAACCACAAAAATGCATGAATTTTATTAATGTCTACTAGCTGAGGCTGGTATACAAAAGAAAAAAAACAACCTCTACGCGCCAGCTGCACATTTGATGAACGATATAAATAAAATCAAATTTATATAATTTTATTTGAATGTCATATATACCTATAATATTCCAGTGTATAATAATATAACAGTTATGGGCAAGCGAAAATTGGCTTATTATAAAACATCAAAAAAGCAAAAAGAGGAAATTTGCAAGTGGAATGGAAAATCAAAATACGACATGTAATTTTTAGTCTACAATTTTATTTTATTTTGATATTTGTTAATTCCATTTAGTTTAACTAAGTACATAATACCAATATGCGAGAAGATTTCAAAATTTAAATATTTGACGATTCATTTTATGTAACTATATATTACAATTTTCAACCCACGCCACGGTAGCTGTTTCGCCTAATTTTTAATAATTGTTTTGAAAACGTTTAAAAATAAAAATTGTCTGCTAGCCTAGTTGAAGGTAGCCGTATTTAATTATTATTACTATTAAATTACCAGTTTAGAACCATCAATTTTTTCCTTCAGAGCGGAGTGTTTTTTCCCGATTTACATAGTGACAGAATCTGTGAATAAAACCGAAGCGCTGTGATCAAAACCGAATATCGTCTAGCTCCACCTACTCACACCCCCTTGCGTATACCCGTCCCGCTAGCAATATAAGTTGCATAAGTTTCTATTTGTTAGTAAACGCCCTTCTTAAGACAGACGTTCTACATTCCTTGGCAAACCTTTATCAATATATTTTTTTAATCTCGCGGTATGTTTTTTTTTTAATTTTTCGAAATAAAATGTATGTACACTTAATACCGTTGTCCTTTAATTGCAAAGCGTTAGACATATAAAGTTATTATTATTATCATAGACGCACCTACCCTAAATGGTTTACACCGGATATTATATGTAACGTCAAGTTAAAATACCAATTCCATCATAAATATGTACGCTGTGGGTGCCTGCTTTCTCTTGCGGAGTTCCGCAGGCTGAGGAGTTAAGATAAGAATTCAAACATCGGTAGCTTGCTCAACATTTCGCTGAATCGAGGGCATTTATGGTAATACGTACGGGACAGGAGCGATCAGAGTTGCATCCTTGGCTCCATAGTCTTTAGTAATGAGGAGTTCCAGGACCCGAATTCTGTTGTTAATGTCTTCGTTCTCGATTTTCAAAGTGTTCTTTTCGTCCCCTCTAATGCACGTCCTCCTGTTGACATTATGAATCAGGCTCACTACATAAATGTTTACTCAATAACGAAGGAAGAGATTGTTCGAGCGATTTGTAGGTTGAAGGGTGGAAAGTGGTTACGACCAGGTCCCTAGTTTTTTAATTAGGGACTGTAAATGTGTGTGCTGGCTGTTTCGCAGGCGAAACTTTTTCGAATAATCATCAATTTTTTAATGTTTCCTAACATCTGGAATATGCACGAATAATTACAGTTTATAAGAGGGGAGTTTCAAACAATATCAAAAATTACTGGCCCATTGCATTACTATCTCACTGTCTAACTTTGCTAAGATATTTGATCACTGGGTATATGCGTAGGTTTATCCTTTTACTGAGTTCTGCTTGTCGCCTATCCAACACGGCTTCGTGAGGGGAAGATCTACGGTGTCTAACTTGGTTTCTTTCTTTCAATACCTCTCTGAGTGCTTGGATTCCGAAGGGCCAGTTGATGTTTCGTACACGAATTTTGACAGCTTGGACCATTCTATTGTCTCTTCCAAGCTGAGGTCTCTTGGATTCAATGAAGACATAACTCCATTGTTTATATCATACCTGTCCCAGCGTTAAGAGTATGATTTCTTTAATAGTCACTAATTCACGTATCCTTTTCCACCATTCCGCTAGCTTAAAAACTCTCTTGTATTTTTCCGATTAATGTGTTATAGTTCGATCCTTCCACGGATTTGGATATAATGTTTTCAATAAAACTATTTTTTGTACACTATACCCTGTCTCAGAATAAGAAGGAGTGATTCAAATATCCCGCCAAAACATGGAACACATAGCTTAAAATTTAGTAGACAATTTGATATGACATCATGACAATTGAGGTTAGAAGAACTGTATTAATTCTAACCAAGGATTTAGCTGTTTTGTGTTTCATTTACTACTTTCGTTAAAATAGATGGATGTGCCGCTTTTCATTCTACCAGTCGAAGCAGCAATACGAATGCACGGCAATTGGAAACAGGAGAGTAAAGTTATAAACACAAATAGGTGCATATATCTATAATTTGATGAATACAAATCTCTTAACATTCAAATCTGTTCATTCTAGTTTTACAAAAAAAAATTAGAAGAATCTATGGATAAAGATATAGGCTCAATTTACAAATGAAAGCATATAGGCTTTGTTCTGAGCGTTTTGAGGAGGATTGTCGTTATAAATATATAATTACTGCACATTTTAGTGTATGTGCTACATCAACATGAAAATTGCGAATCAAGTCTATTTATTATTAAATATTTGTATCAGAGAGCAAGAATGAATCAAACCTTTTATCTCTTATCAAAATGTCCTTAAGAACTTGCAGAAAAAGTTTTACTTATTAGTTTCTATTTTAAATATCAATAAAGAACTTATATAGATAAATCATTCGTTTTACTGCTATACAAACCTTGAGGAGGTAAATTCAAGCAACTAGTCTTGGAAATGTGAATCTTACATACAACAGCAATAAATAGAAAAATTTACATCGGCTAAAATTGTTTACACGAACTGCAAAGATAATTACATATACCTACACATTACTAATTATTATTCCCTATTAAAATTTATTTATTATGAAAATATATAAAGTATAACAAATATTTATTTCTATTAAATATTGGAAATTAACAATATAATTTAGTGTTCACATCGTGTTAAAAAGATTAAAAATTTACATGCTCGGTACAATTTTTCCAAATACTTATTGTAACATTTGTAATTGCTTCTGTCAAAAGTTCTCATATAAGTGATATTCTGAAAGGGGATTTTTTTGAAGCAACTTCATCTTATGTATCAATTCAGATCCTATATGAAGTATTCTTAATTGCCTATCTTTATCGGTATGGCTATTTAATCCTACAGGTTTTCATCAAAGCTTGTCGTGCACTCATTATACTTGCAGCAATCCAATCTTTTTCCCATATTCTCCACCATATATTTTCACCTTTTTCTATTAGTACAGGTTTCTTTACGTTTGACATATCTGAAATATAACATGTACCTATATGAACATGTGGTAATATAATTAGTATTTAATTAACACTTACTTGAAATTAATGAGTCAATTCTAGAATATGTGTGAGTTGTCCAGTTCACTTATGGTATGAACTCATCTATAGTTATTTTTGCAATGATATTAATTGTTGAATGTTTGATTTTTGTACTGACGTACAGTATTTTTGACAGATTAATCAAATTCAAAGTTTCAAATGCATGATCAAGTATAATAAACCAAAGTAAAAATGTATGAGACTAGGTTATGGCTTGGCTATAAACATAAAATGACGTTTTGTCAAACCACTGTCAAACTTATTTTCCCATGTTAAACTTGCCTACGCAAGAACCAATGAAATACTTTAAAAATATACGCCATTTCGGCGCGATATTTGAATCACTCCTTCTTATTCTGAGACAAGGTATAACTATAAAATGCTGTTTACAAATAAGAAACATTATTTCTAATCTAAAATCTCGATTTGATAAATTTGTTTTTTATAATAATAGTAATAATAAATGTCGTTATTACGTATAAAGACAAGTCCAAAGTACAAAGAACAACAAAAATAAAATAAAAATGCAATGATAGCTAGAAACATAATCGCAAGGCGAACCCTAGTAGAAACTGTTTCATGACCTTGATAAAAAATAAGAACAATGCGTAACAAAAAATACTACCTAAAACTAACTTAGCCCAAAATTTGATGATGGACACCATGAACTGAACATCACTTGCAAGTGAACATCCACAACCATAACCATCTAGCAGCATGCGTCAACCCATTACCGCAATAATAGGTGTGACTTGAGTCTGAATTTAAACTAGGATACAGTGAGAGACTTAAACTCAGATGGTAGGGGATTGTAACTACAGTATACCTGATATGCAAAAGAGCGTTCATGTAGGGAAGTCTTTTGGGGCGATTAATCCCCGAAATCTGGTGGTAATAATGTGTACATCTGACCTAAATCCAATCCTATTATAAATATATGGTGGAGACCTATGTAAGAGTATGCCATGATAGAGACATAATGCCTCCAACTTCCTACGTCTCGCCATGCACAACCAGCCTGCATCACTCAACTTGTGAAGGATGTGATCAAATTTGCGTATATTGTAAATGTATCGTGCACAAGCATTTTATATTCTTTGAATTCTGGAGCTGGTAAGGAAATCCAATGCTCCATGATGCAGTGTTGACAAGTAAGAAAAATGCGCTAAAACAAAAGCCTCACACAACATTTTCTTTATTGATCCATTAAGAGTACTTCTGTAAATGTATAGTTTCTTCAAATTAATATAAGCAATGGTAATATACTTAGATAGCTGATCCTTGTATCTGAATCAGTTGTCAATGTAGAGACCAAGGCTCCTCACTCTATTCAGTAAATGTATATTATCAATAACAATCTCCAAAGTTCTGAAGGCTGTGATTGACAGATGCATTAAATAGATTTGAGAGATCGGTGTTAATTTTGTGTATTGCATCTTACCATTCAGATTGGGGAAAGTAGTAATAAAGCTGAGTATCATCAGCATACACATGCGATTTGCAGTGCTCTATACACAGTAAAAATTTTGAGGTGTATATAGTGAATAGAATTGGCCCAAGAACCTAACAATGAGGTACACCTTGCACTATGGCAAGGGGGGCAGAGCAATTACCGTTTAATCTTACCACTTGCATACAATCATTTAGATAATTTGTCCTTAAAATGTGGGCGCTACTATTAAAGTCCAGGATTAACTGTATCGAATGCCTTGCTATAATTAAGTAAGTCCAGGTAGGATACAAGGTTTTGATCATAATTCGTAATCAGATCATCAGTTATCGATAGCAAAGTTGATTGAGTAGAGGGCAAAGTGTTCTCTCTTCCAACAAAAACAGCTATTTATACAGCAAAGACCTTTTCCAGGATCTTGGACATTACAGGCACCAGACTAATGGGTCAAATGTCTATCATTTGTTTTGATTTTGTGAATTTAGGTACTGGAGAAACCAATGCCTGCCGCCAGCAATTCGGAAACACCGAGTCAATTATACATGAATTAATTATGTGCGTTATAAAAGGCGATATATAGGGACGACATACTTTCATCATTGTGATATTGATGCCATCAGCCCCATATCATGTAGATCCTACTGATGATATGATCCTGTATATTTGGGACGTATCAACAGGCTTAAAGAGATAGTTCTGCCCAGTATGATAATTTACACAGAGATCTTTAATGTCATCTGCATTATTGTCAGACACTGACAACTTGTTCACAAAATAATCATTTATCTTATTTACATCGCACATGTAAGGAGGAATTTCTGACGAACGCTTGGGACTTAACCCAAACTGGTTTAAATGTTTCCACAACCGAGTGTGGTCCCTATTACTTGACAAATAATCAAAGTAGGCCTTCTTTTCCAACTTGACTATATTGTTAGTCAAATTAAGTAATGTGTTATAGCAGCTCCAACCCCAGGGCACCCTGATAGGCAATACTGACTTTTAGCACAATCTTTCAAGGACATCAAAAGCTTTAAATTTTCAATTAGCCAAGGAAGGAAGAGTGTAGTAAATCGTCGCCTGATAAATGGGGCTTGCTTGTCGAAAACCCATAATAAACAAGTATTGAAATATTCCACCTTATTGTCTATACCCTGCATACCAAATAGCCGATGGAAAGAAATACCCCGCAAGTCGAATTCGAAACTATGCTAATCAATACTCGTGAAACTTCTATACGACCGCATATGCGGTAGTCTTACGAAGCTTCTTAGGTTAATAGAAAAGAATACGTGATCATGATTAGAGAGATCACACGTAATAAACCCTTTGTTGTCTGTAATGGAATTATCACTAACAATTACGAGATCCAATAACGTAGCAGTATCACAGGTTAATCTGGTCGGCTGTTCAACAATTTGTTTAAAACCAATCGAGTCAATAAAATCAATTAAAAACATTGTAGGAGAATCATTCGTTTTCAACAAGTCAATATTGTAATCACGACGACAGAATATATTATTAGAAATCAGTAACACAGAAACAATGGAATTCTTCAGCTCATTCAGAAAACCTAACGTGGGGTAGCTTGTAAATACCGCCATAAGAAATTTATAATTCGATAATTGAAAGCATAGCCATAATTGTTCAATGATATCACTGGAATCAACCACAGAACATTTCAAATAAGCGGCATAATAAACAGATACACTCAACGACCCCCTTGATTCGCCCTGACAATGTTATAATTAGGAATATGTATGCTAACGTCAGGTATACAAGCACTAAACTAGGTCTCAGTAACAACCAGGATATCAATGGAACTTTCAATAACATAGGTACTCAAGTCTCTAACCTTTGGCGAAAGAGATCTAATATTGACACATATTCATCTCTCATTTATTTTTTTTCTTCCTCTTTCTCTTTCTATTCTGGAAGGATATTGATGAGATTTTACAAATGTATAGGTTTTGGATACGATATGTATGTTTTAATTTTATTTTGGTTCTCTTATTGCGCAACACATTAGGTTAACTTAGTTTAAGTTAGAATTAGGCAAAAACATTATTCTTTTTTTTATTGGTAGATTTCCTTTGTATTTCAGGGTGTTAGTGAAAGATCACGGGTTAATATCTGACCTTGAACTATCACCCTGTGATTTTTAGTTCTACAGTTATATTTTATGTTTGTGATATTATGCATTCTAACGAGAACTGAAATAAAGCATATTATTATATTCTTTTTAAAATGGGTATAAAATAGATATTGTAACTTTATAAAAATGAACATCAATCAATTAAAATAACTTACAATGCGAACTTATCGAGAGAAACACGTGCACATAACTAGAAAACATCACTTTTTTTTGGATGGATGAATGAAATTGACATTATTTGATAATTTAAAACTACAGTTAAACGTTTTACAGTCACATTACTAAAATAACAAAAATTGAAAATTTCAAGGAACTTCCTGGAAGGACCTCTAAAAATTTAAAAACTACATGTCAACCCTTCAAACATCTGACAGGATATGATCAGCTGTTGCCATGACAGAAAGACACAACTTCATTGTGGTGTTGCCAACTGAGTTCTTACAACTTATAAATATTAAATTAACTGAATTGTACAAAGTGGTTGGTAAAAGAGCGCTAAATTACAAAATTGTTATGTATTGTATGTAAAATTGAAAGTTGAATAATAAAAATGATTTTAATATTATGTTTTATTTAATGAAAGGAGATATGAATAAATATTACTTAATTGGTCGATGTCAGACCTGAAATTCATGGACTTAGTATTATTATTGATCTCTACCATTTCTAAAAACTCTCTCGATCTCTTATGTCTCTCAATACATAGGATCTTGGTATCATCATATAATGGTTGGTGATTTAGTCTAAGACAATGTTGTGCTAAAGCACATCTCTGTTTTTTGGTATTAATGTCGCTTTTATGTGTACGAAGGCGAGTTTTCAACCAAGAGGAAGTGTTGCCTATGTACGTCTCATCACAATTACTACATGGGATAGAGTATACTACATTTGACTGACAATCTTTGTTGTCTTTATCTTTGACTTTCGAGAATAGCCTATCCAAACCAAGCACACCATAATAACCGAATTTGATGTGGTCAAACCTAAGGACTTTAGAAATTTTATAACTAACATCTTCTATGAAGGGTAATCTAAAATAAGTGAATTCTGGAGGGGGACTATTGGTATCGTTGTGAGAGTTGTTATTTAAGTTAATAGTTGATGTGTTGAATAGCAATCTTTTTACCAATGATCTGGGATATCCATTATTGATAAAAATACTGCTCAATTTATTAAGATTATCATTAAGGAAAGATGGGTGACATATCTTGGTTACTCTGTTTTTAGTAGAAGTCAATATGTTTAACTTCTGTTGTAAGGGATGACTGGAATGGTAATTTGTAATTCTACCAGAGTATGTTGGTTTTGTGTACCAGTCAATAAATATGATGTTGTTAAAATTTCTAATAAGCTTCGTATCCAAGAATGGCACTGCTCTTTCCGTTTCCGTTTCAACTGTAAATTGTATTTTTTCATGAAAAGCGTTAAATTTATTCAAAGTGTATTCTATTTTGTCCGAAGGTAATCCCAAAATCAAATCATCAACATATTTTTTAATAAATGACAATTGAAAACCCAACGAAGCAATCACTTCACCCAAGCAAACGTCCATAATAATATTAGCCATTATTGGGCTCAAAGGCATGCCCATCGGTACGCCATCAATCTGTATGTAGAATTCATCGTTAAATTTAAAGTAACTGTTATTGATTATAAATTTTAGAAGTGTCATAAATGAAGTTTTTGTTAAAGTTGTGTAAGTCTCTATTTGAAGCCAATTTCTTTCTATGATTTCAAATAAGAGATCTAAAGGAATGTTAGTGAACAACGAATTTACATCTAATGAAATGAGAACGTGATTATCTGGTAATTGGTAATTTTGAAACATTTCAACAAACTCAAATGAGTTTTTAACATCAAAGCCACAGGGATTATTATTTACTGAATCATTGAGAATGGAGGCCACAAATGAGGACACATTGTATAAGGGTGAATTGACACAGCTGACAATAGGTCTGTAACTTACCGGAGTCTTGTGGATCTTAGGTAATGTGTAAAGTTTTGGTGAAACACCATTCTGACAACTCAGTCGTTTATATTGATCTTCCGTTATTTCATTTTTGTTTTTAAGTTGTTTTAAAATGTTGTTTATTTTCGTTTGTATTGAGGCAGTAGGGTCTGCCTTGATTTTATTATATATGGAGAGATCACTGAGTAAGTCTTGAGTTTTTTGTATATACTCTGTTTTTTCCACACCCACGGTGACAGCGCCTTTGTCAGCCCTCAAAATTAAAATGTTACTATTATTTTTAAGAAAGTCCTTACATTCGGACATCTCCTTCCTCAAGAAACCGTCAGAATGAGATGGCTGTATGTAATAGTTTGTTAAAATGTTAGTTAACTGTGCTCTACAAAAATTAACTTTTTGAGGAGGTACCTTCTCTAAAACTAACTCACAATCTGCTAGAATTCTACCTACATTGATATCAGACGATTTAGTGATCATTCTAAATTTAGGTCCTAATGATAAAAAGTTCTTAATTGAAATTGGAATACCCTGATTTGTAAGATCTACAAACCAATTGGTATTGTTATTAAAAAGGAATTTCTGCCTGGATTGAAGCAAAAGTCGTTCAAACTTACGTATATTATCGTCCCTAACTTTACGAAAACATGATGGTTGAAAACTCGCCTTCGTACACATAAAAGCGACATTAATACCAAAAAACAGAGATGTGCTTTAGCACAACATTGTCTTAGACTAAATCACCAACCATTATATGATGATACCAAGATCCTATGTATTGAGAGACATAAGAGATCGAGAGAGTTTTTAGAAATGGTAGAGATCAATAATAATACTAAGTCCATGAATTTCAGGTCTGACATCGACCAATTAAGTAATATTTATTCATATCTCCTTTCATTAAATAAAACATAATATTAAAATCATTTTTGTTATTCAACTTTCAATTTTACATACAATACATAACAATTTTGTAATTTAGCGCTCTTTTACCAACCACTTTGTACAATTCAGTTAATTTAACATTTATAAGTTGTAAGCACTCAGTTGGCAACACCACAATGAAGTTGTGTCTTTCTGTCATGGCAACAGCTGATCATATCCTGTCAGATGTTTGAAGTGTTGAGATGTAGTTTTTAAATTTTTAGAGGTCCTTCCAGGAAGTTCCTTGAAATTTTCAATTTTTGTTATTTTAGTAATGTGACTGTAAAACGTTTAACTGTAGTTTTAAATTATCAAATAATGTCAATTTCATTCATCCATCCAAAAAAAATTATGTTTTCTAGTTATGTGCACGTGTTTCTCTCGATAAGTTCGCATTGTAAGTTATTTTAATTGATTGATGTTCATTTTTATAAAGTTACAGTATCTATTTTATACCGTAGTTTGGCCCTGAAGAAGTATTAGATTATAATACGAAATATTGGCAAAAAATAAAGAACTTCACATAAAGTTTTATCTTTTGATGCTGGATCCCTCCTAAGAATACATTTTTCTTATATATATATATAATTGAATAAGGTATTGGGGAATCCAGCAATCAAAAACAAGTTTTACAATGTCATGGAAATCTAATTCTCTTTAATCAATATTTCGCACATATAATTCATGTGCTTCCTCAGGATTAAACTGTAATTACAATGGCATGATAACAACGTAAGAAGTATGCACAAGAATTCTATTTTTAAATGACTTACAGATATGATTTCTTGCTATGGAGAAGATAAAACATCTATGAAATACAGGTTACAGTTGCTGAGAAACATCATAACAAAGTATCCAAAATGCGACGAGCATTACGTTCAATCCTCTCATTTTTTAAAAACGTAATGCTCGTCGCATTTTGGATACTTTGTTATGATGTTTCTCAGCAACTGTAACCTGTATTTCATAGATGTTTTATCTTCTCCATAGCAAGAAATCATATCTGTAAGTACCATTTAAAAATAGAATTCTTGTGCATACTTCTTACGTTGTTATCATGCCATTGTAATTACAGTTTAATCCTGAGGAAGCACATGAATTATATGTGCGAAATATTGATTAAAGAGAATTAGATTTCCATGACATTGTAAAACTTGTTTTTGATTGCTGGATTCCCCAATACCTTATTCAATTACACAAAAACAGCAAAGATTGGTACATATTTCTATATATATATATATAATTTAGAATTATATAATAATATATTTATATATATTATATATTATATAATTTAGAATTATATATATATATATATATATATATATATATATATAGGGTTAAGGAACATAAATAGAATTAAGCTGATCGTTAAAGGTTAGTGGAGGATCGACGGGATAGCATATTGTCACAGAGCAGCTCGTTTAAAACAAATGCTTCGGCGTAATTAACCTGACACAAACGAGCTTCCAACACATAATTAACGCACATAAAAATTATTCATTTGTTGATGGTATCATGGTCCAGTCATACAAAATTCTCTTTTTCAACTTCCTTCTCCCTTTTATTTTTATTTTTTATATTTTATTATACCGATGTGATGTGGTAGTTTTTTTTCTGCGTTCATTCAATGCGATAGCAGCGCCATCTGTTCCCCATGGATTATGAATGAATCCATACTCGTAACTTTGACAAATTGCTTTTTTTCTCTCCCAAAAATAAAGCCCGGGGTTAAAAAGGGAGGAAGACACAGGAGCAACTCGGATTCTGATGGAATTACTAAAAAAGAAGGAATTAAATGAAATAAATATGCAAATCGAGGTATGCTGTGGCTTCGTTTTCGACATGTGAAATTAATTGAATTATGGGTGGCACGTTTTGCATGATGTTTAGAAGTCGTTCGAGTTGCTCTTTTTTGCGAACACACGGAAAAGAATTGCTGTAAAAACACATCTTTTCGTTTAAATTCATTGCGTATACAACGAAAAACTCGCGGGAAATCAGGAAACGAAAGTTTAATTTGTTTTTAATATCGTGATAACCCATACGCTCGAGGTAAATATAAAACTTCACTTATGATGATGAAATCTTCAACTGCATAAAAAAAAATCTAACTAAAATTTGCTGTAAGAGAAAAATATCATTCACTTTAGAGATATACAGAGGATTGTTCATTAGTAAGGTAACGTAACTTTTAGCATTGAAATTTAATCTTTTTAGAAATGTTGAGGTTTTTTTTTTATTGTGTATGATTATTTACATCTTCCAGAAATATTTTCAGGTTATACAGGCTGTTGTAAATATAGGACCAGAGCCAACTTTCTTTTTTAAATTGTCTAAAAAATTATCTACCAGAAGTATTGCCGAGGAATTGGGTGTGAGTAATAAAACCGTCGCGAACATATGGAAGCGAAATAAATTAAAATGTTTCAAATACTCGAAAACGCAAGAAATATTTCTCGATGACAATTTTAGAAGAATGGAGTTTTGTGAAACCGCAATGGATAAGACAAATGAAAATGAGAATTTCATCGCTAATATTGTATTCACAGATGAATCGTCATTTCCATTAAATGGAAAGCACAATTCTTCTGTTGTTCAATGTTGGGCTCGGGAAAATCGGCACAGATATTTTGTTAAACATACCCAATATCCCCAGAAAGTGAATGTCTGGGCAGGCATTTTGAGTGACCATTTGCTTGGTCCACTTTTTATTGATGATACGTTAAATTCGGACAAATACCTCGATATGCTACAGATACTTCCCGCTATTGATAATACCGGAATAGATCGTGATATTATTTGGTTCCAACGGTCAGAGTAGAGCATTTTTTAATGAATACTTGTCCTGATCGTCTCATTAGTAGAACAGGAAACATTCGTTGGCCTCCGCGATCTTCTGATCTATCGCCATATGATTTCTTTTTGTGGGGATACATCAAAAATAAAATATACAGTGCACAAGCTGGCAGGCTAGAAAACTTAGATAATTTGAGAAGGCTAATCATAGAGGCTTTTGTATCCGTAACAGTCCATGTGATTCGTAATGTGCGAGAAAATTTTTATGATAGGCTCGGACAATGCCTTGCTGCTGAAGGAGACATTTTTGAACCTATGCAATAACATTTCAATTTTTAGTATTCTTTAGAGTATATTTTTTATTTTCATTAGAATTCCGTTCTTAATAAATTTATATAATAATTTACTAAGAATTAATGTTTAATTAGAATTTTGCTTTTATTTTCTTACTGTGTTGTATTGTATTTCTGTTAAAAAGGACTTTATTGAAATAGTGTCCTGTGAATTCTTTATTGAACTGGTAGTACTAGAGGTCGAATGCGCGTCATCCAGAGATGCGCAAAAGCATACCTTGTTTCCTTGTACCATGACTACGGCCACGATTGGGCGTTGTTGCCGGTGTGCCTAGTATACATATATCCTATCCCCAATATGATTTTACACATGCGGTATATATATCTACTAATAACAATATATTGGCGGTATCGGAAACTACATAAATAATTCTGACAACTAACACAGTCTGTCCTAAAATTAGCACCAATTAAAAAAAATCTATTTGATATTTCTCCGTTATTTTAAATGAAACGCCCTGCATATTATTAGTACACCATGTAATTAGTATTAAAATTTCCTTTCAATTGACTACAGGGTTGTTATTTTCAAACCTCCTGGTTTTTGAGTTATGACGATTTAATTCAAAATTTTCATTCATTTATTGTTAATAGTATCTTCATTAACCTTATATGCCTAATGTTAGTGTCAAAGAGTTAATAAAAGCTTGTGCTTTATTTAGAATAACATTTTATTTATAACAGTATTTCAAGATGTTAAGATATAATTACTTCTTATTAACAGCCGTAAAACGTTAAGATTGAAACTAAAATTTAATATTGAATAAAATTACATTAAAAAATAAATAGAATAATTGTTCAAACTGACCACTGCTTTGCTCAACACATTTTCTTCTTCTTAGAAAAGTTCGATTTACTATTTGTGATGTATAGATAGAGATAGAGTCGAAACTGATTCATATCTTCCGGAGTTGTTATAGACCTGTGGTAATCTATATTTATAACGTATCCTCATAAAAATAAAGTCAATATGATGATATCTGTAGATGTAGCTGGCCAGCTGATTGGCCAACTTTTTCTTGTCCGCTTCTTAGAGTAGTTTTCATTCAAAAAGTTTTTCACGAGAAGTATGTTATATGCTGGGATATTAACGCATCGTATTGAAACGACAGATTTTCTATAATATTTGGGAGTATCCTAAGCAAAAGTGTTAGGAAATTTTGCTGTATATAATACTATTATGTTTACCATCAAATAAATGTGGGCCAATGACATAGTTTCCAATAATTCCAACCACACTTCTTGTGACCATTGTTGTTGACTAGCATTGCATAGCATAATCATGGAGGTTACAACGATTGGAACTATCACCATTTTTCGAAAAAGTCGCATCGTCAGTGACAACACGTTTGAAAAAAGAAAATAGGAGTTGTTCTCTTCATTGCCAAAGCTCATTAACAAAATAATTTTCTATTATTGAAATCGGGTTCCAGAACGTCTTAATAAATTGCAACAGTAAAAAGATTAAAATTTTTTACTTAGACCATACCTTTAATAATTATTTCACATTGATATTACACAGGGTTAATGAAAAGACCTATTAACTGTTTGATTAAAAATTTTGAGTTAAAAACCATGATAACTCAAAAACCACAAGGTATAGAAATACGAACTCTACAGTCAGTTGAAATAAAATTGACGTCAGTTTAATCAGCTCTTCAAGGGCTATCACAAAATGTAAAAGAATGTATAGCATTAAATTAAAAAAAAAACATATATTTGTGTTGAGTCGTTGTTGTCGAACACACTGTATAAATGAAAATATTTTTAAATTGTAGGGCTTGTCTACATTTTTGTATTAAAAATATTTGCTATCTACATTATTAGGTACGAATAATGGGCATTGACGTTCCGCTGGGACACCGATATACAGCTTGTGTAATGAAACACTTGATATTACCAGGTAAATATTGCAACGTCGTATTCTTTGGCCGTACTGGGAGCGTGACGAAAGACAGGAGAGAGTAGGGATAATTGCTATATTGCCAGTCGATGCTTCACCGTTAAATGTAGCGAGAGCGGGGATACAGTCCGCGACGTTGCAATTCTGATGTATTTTGGACTTGTTATATCAAGTGTTACATTACACAACCGGTATAGGGCTGTACGTCTCTGCCGAATAGAAGCCACCTTAGTAGGTTCCTATGATCGTCTTCTTGTGGGTAATAACCCCACTTTATTTTTTTTTCTACAATTTTCAGTGCGCTCTAGCCATATCTGCTACATTCTCTCATGCTCCCTTGTCATTAAATATACTGGCATCGTGAAACCTCCATTAGGCCTGTATCGCTTCTTACCTGGTCCTCCCATCTTAAACGTGAGCGGTCATTCAGTCTCGTTCAGTATGGCCTCCATTTTGTGATGGGTTGCACCGCTGTATCTTTGTGTTTCCGGCAAGAGTGTCCATACCATCTTATCCGTTGGGATGTTATATACCCTATTGTATTGTTACCTCTCGATTTACTTACCGTCGCTAGGCTACGGTGTAATCTCAAAATTAACAAATTTTTAAGGGGTCAAACACAATATTATTGCTCTATTAATAATCAAATAGGGAAATGAATCCAATGTTCCTGTCATATACATTACTATATGACAGGAACATTAATGTGCGGCAGTTTCGTAACTGTAGTCCCCTTAAAACCTGATTGAGTAGGTAGAAATATGCTTTCTCCTTTTAAATATAAAGTCATATCCTCATTTTGTCATATTGATTAACATCAATTAATGATCTGTTTACGAAGTAATTTGTTTTCAATGCAATTGTAGGCAGGTGTTTGTTAAGCAATTTTTTGTTTGTGTGAATATTTTTACCAGATACAAGATTAACATTGTTTGCATCAATTTTGTAGACAGCTTTGGGATTTTTAAAAAAATACCTAAGCTACATTTAATGTTTGATTTAATTTTTACTTGGCCGGAAGATTTCCATTGCATTTAATATTTTTAAAAAAGAACGAAAAAAATATTCAAAATGTGTACGTCATCATAAAATATTATAACTTTATCTGTGCTTAAAATGGCACGTAATTCTCGTTCTGGAGTATAATCTAATTTAAAAAGTTAAAATGCAGTCTAGCGAAATATATTTCAGAATTTAATTATGAAAATGTATTCATCACATGCTCCAGTAAATAGATGTATACCAAACATGAACCTGTTTAAAACACAGCATTCAAAATAGAACATTATAAAATTTAATCAGATAATGTGCACACATAGTGCAGTATGGAAATATGAATGTGTTTACGGGGTGGCTCGACAAAAACAAAACTGATTAATTATGATTAAATTAGTAAAACATCTTGAGTAATCTATCTATGTGCCCTCTGTATTTGGTATAATTGATTGATATCAAAGTTTATCTAACTCAAAATATTTGTAGTTTTCTGATTATATGAAGAATTTTCTTAAAATTACGTTTATTAATGATTGTTATGATCTACAAGCTATTAAATCGAGGTTTCGCAGGATTAAACTAAGCTATAGCAACCAAACATAACGGAAAATTTAAATAAAGTTACTGAAGAAAAGATAGCGTAAGTTATCATATTTAGTTATGATAATTTACGATTTAAAAGACCTGACCAGCGTCACTGGCGGTGACGCGAAGGAAAGCGCACCTGACCAGCGTCCAGGAGGTCATGGGATCGAATCTTAGCTATGGATATATTTTTAAAAGTAAAGTTTACCTAATTAAATAATTGTCAGTGCAAAAACAAGAAAAATATTATTAGAAAAAATAATACAATTATACTACATTTAGTGATTATACGAGGTATGTCCGGAAAGTAAGTACAGTTTTGGAAAAACACTCAAGAAACATATTCTTTAAAACAAAACTTACTTGTACATACATGCAAGGACATTTCTCAAACTACTTTTCTAAATAGTTTCCACCATTGTTCAGACATTTGTTATAGAGAAAAAGCAATTTCTCCATACCTTCCTTACCCTCATGCCCCCAGTGAAGACAACCACAGCAGAACATTGTTTTTTTAGTTATCGCTGTCAAAGTGCCATCCTCCAGATTAACGCTTCAAGTTCAAGAACAAGTGGTAGTCAGAAGGTGCGAGATTTTTTGAACTGAACCCTGAAGTTTTCTCAGTGTTTCACAGTATCGTTCTGAAAATTAATTACTGTCAAATCGGTTAATAACCAGCAAGATTCTAAAAATACTTAAATATCACTTAAATTAAGAATTTAAAACAATGTCCTTTAGCTCTGAAGACACAAAACATGACAAAATATAAATATAACCCAGGCCTTCGAAGGAATGCCTCGGGAACTATCAAATTAGAATTAAGCCTTTAATGAAATTAAGAAATTAATTTTAATAATAAGGCAAAAATTAAGCTGTCGTAAATTACAGACTTTAGACTTAACTTGTCGAACAGGTGGGCGTGGCCAACACAAAAGGGAAAAATGCTGGAATTTTCGCTTTTAAACGATCTCCTGGAACAAAACATACCTCGTGTGCGTTGGGATGGTACTTTAGCCCTCTGATTCGAAGGAACAATATTCTCTTCAGAAGTATTCAAGGGATTCCTGGCACAGCAAAAGCAAAATTAGAAAATCGTGGCCACGTGCATCAGCGTTTTCAAATCCTTCGTGTCGTTATATATACGGAAAATTCTGCATGGAACTAAAAAATTAAACCTAGTAACGTGTTTCGTTTTCCTTGTCTTATATAGCAAGGAAAATGAAACACGTTATTAATAATTTTAATTGAATCAAAAAGGAAAAAAAACAGGCTTACCAGAATAATCAAAATCATTCGCATAAAAGAAAATATCCGATCGTACGTCGGGAATAAATACTCAATAAACCTTTACTTCCTGCGATTATCATCCGCTCTATAGCGATATTATTACGAGATGGCCATATGCCTTAAACAATTTTGCAAGGAATAATTGCGAACAAGATCAAACTGCTTCTAAGTCTGTCAAAAATAAACACCAAAGTGAACAAGTGATACTTCAATTCGCCGATAAAGACAGTTCCCATCGACAAAAGACCGAAACTAAATTTTGCTATAGCAGAGCCTCCACACATAACTTAATTATACCGTCGTACTTATAATCCACAAAAAGTATGAAGAAGGTCCACTATTTACTTGAACAAGAAGAGATAAATAAAAAGAAAAGTTCTTTAACACAAATTAACAATAATAAGTGCCTAATAAAGGTTTAATTACGAAAAATAAACTAATGTAAACAAGGTTGCCTAGCATTCGGTCGTCTACACCACGCTAGAGAAATCGCAATGATAGATAGCTACTAAACAATACCATTCGTTCATCGCCAACAGATGGCGGGACAGTTTAATAAGTAAAATTAATTCGTATTTATTTTAAAATACAGAAATGCATACTCTAAATATACTCGTAATAAATCAACCGCAATTTGCTAACGTCAAGCTTCAGAATACATAACAATAATCCTATCAAAATAAATAAAAGAAATATAATTTCGGAGTATACAGTTCTGTTCAAAAATTAACGTTACAACTTTATAGTGTTTAAACTATGCATATACTTCGTCAAAGACATGAGAGTTTATCTTGTCTCAGAATTGTTCATATCAACCATAAATCCGCGTAATCAATTTAACATTTATTGTATATTGTGAAATTAAAGATCTTGATGTAGTTATCTTATGTATTTTTTAAAAGTTTTGTTGTGACTTCTTGCAAATATATCGTAAATTATTTATCTTGTATATATTTATTAACAGTACAAAAGTATTCAGAGTTAGATTTGCAATGTTTTTTGTATAAATTTCAAAATTCGGACCGGAAGTAGCACTTTTATTCTTAGCGAGTAGCACTTTTTTTATAATATCTTGCAAAGTATGCATATATACAGATTTATTAAGAGAATAGATGTACTTAAAATAGGATTTTGAATAATTTTTGTATAAAAAAAATTCTTAAAATTCTATAATTTGAAACGCTGATGCGTATAAGAAAGTCGTGCGGTGGCCACACCTCATTTCTATGCTTGTATACTTCTTTTTCATACTCGGGGATTTTTTGCTTAAGTATATTTACCTTTTTTCTGTACCCTTGGGGTCATTTACTCCATTAGCTAGTATTGTAGAATACATAGTACAAGTATAATATAAGATATGGCGATTAAAATTTAAAAATGCGCCCAGTTCGCGCATACCGACGATGTGTCATTATTCAACACCATTTTCTATATTTGCTTACTCTTTTTAATAGACCTTTTCTCTTTCTAATACACCCAATATGTCAGTGAACATACATTTGACGAAGAGGAGGGACAAGCGATTTTTGAAGGAGTGAAATGACTATCTTTTTAGTATACTATGGCTGTACAAAGGACATCCTTCATTACATATTTTGAGGTTTGCATGGAGTGAAATATCCCACCTACATCACCGACTTGACAGTTGGTGTAGAGTGACTTTCGTTTATTCTTGCAATCGCAAGTCGTTCGGTTTTATTAGCAATCGTCTCTGTAGTAAGGATGTCGTTGAGTAAAATGGTGCGCCTGGGTATTTACACAGCGGCATTGTCATCCTTGAGAAGGGTAGTGTAGAGTGACGTTTTGAGATTATAAATACTTGAATAATAGTGACAATGGCGTGAAATGTTACAGAACTGCCCTAGAACTTACTAATGCATCAACTTTTGAATCATACTTTTAAAATAATGTTCAATAATAAAATTCTACATATTAGATATTTGTCAAAGTATGTGTACATGTTTAATATAGTTATTGGATATATCAATAAATGCATAACAAAAATTATAAAAAAGCTACAGTAATTGTATTTATAAAAGAAAAAATAAATAGAATTTTAAATGTGATTCAGAAGGTGCAAATATTTAGATATTTTACAGTACAAGTAGTATATACCAATGTGTGAATTGCATTGGCTTTTTTTTTGTTCTGATCCTAATTTCGGGGGAAAAACCACTTTTCTTTTCATGAATACCATATAATACTACTATATTGCTTGTGCTGTATCTTAATAATGTAATTTTTTGTCCTAACTAAGAGAGATGGATTCCGCCACAGTCTGTTCTGCGCATGGGTTAAATTAAAATGTCTCTTTTGTGGGTCGTTTGACATTTACTGACATTTTCTATGAATTTTGTAGGGTCACTAGGTATTTTCATTTTTAATTATTTAACACTTCCCTCAAATTCAGAAAAAAATTAACTACCGAATTATGTCAAATTTAACCCCCATTGGTAATTTACAAAATCAAGTTGGCTGTGTATCTTGTAAAGTAAGAGTATAAAACAAGTCGAAAAAATAAAGAACATTAGTAGAATGCACATTCCAAATTTCAGGATAATACAATCAATACTTTCGAAGATATTAAGCCGGTTTCAAGCATAATCAAGACTCTGTATGATAAATACAGACATAATTTATACAGGATGTTTATTAAACATACGGTAAAAATTTCAGAGGTTATTGCCTGGAATATTCTTTCCTTTAATGATTTATGAAAAGTCGCTTTGAAGATATCGATTGAGAAAAATCGTTTAAATGTGGATTTTATTTGAATTCGTCTCGTGATTGATCACTCAGTATATGTCAAATTTGCGGCTGATGAACCTTTGGCTGTTTGACGTGTTTTTTTTGTCATCAACGAGCTGTCATTGAATTTTTTACTGCTGAGGGTGTAGCGCCCATTGACATCCATCGAAGGTTGAGTGCAGTGTACTGTGATGCGTGTGTTTATGTGAATATTGTTGGGAGGTGGGTCAGGACTGTGAAAGACGCAAATTCTGCTGAAAAGGATGTCCATGATCTGACACGCATTGACCAACCAGTGTCTGCGTGTGATGAAAGGCAGCTGGCTGTCGTGAATGAACTGGTTTGTGAGAATCGACGGTGTAAACAAAGTGACATTGCCAACAAGGTGGGTATTTCACAAGAAAGAGTAGGGGAAGGTTGCCTAATTTGAACCACTTTGAAAGAAATGACCATTATTCCGACAATAACACTGGGCAACAAATTTTCGAAAAGTTCATGCTTCCAAGCTGAAAATTGTCATTTCTTAATGAATTCAATGTGCTGAACACGAAAATGACTAAGAAAAAGCTGAATTGGCTACGGGTTTTCTGTAATATGTACGCATATTTCAGAAAAAGTGTACTTATGTCAATATTATAATACATGGTAAGAAAACATTTACGCATATTTCAGAAAAAGTGTACTTATGTCAATATTATAATACATGGTAAGAAAACATTTACGCATATTTCAGAAAAAGTGTACTTATGTCAATATTATAATACATGGTAAGAAAACATTTACGCATATTTCAGAAAAAGTGTACTTATGTCAATATTATAATACATGGTAAGAAAACATTTACGCATATTTCAGAAAAAGTGTACTTATGTCAATATTATAATACATGGTAAGAAAACATTAGTCTGCTTCCGGCTCTCGACTTCTTTTGGCCTGCCGTTTGTAGTGGACTTGTGGAGCATCTCTACTGATTGTCCAACAATAGTCAGCTAGCATTGACGTAGACCATTTACCTTGGTACCGTTGCTCCATGGTGGCAATGTCCTGATGAAAGCGTTCGCCGTGCTCATCGCTGACCTGCCCGCAGTTATCAGGAAAGAAATCTAAGTGGGAATCAAGAAAGTGGATCTTTAAGGACATATTGCAGCCGAATTCATGAAACAAAGCCAACATATCCTCAACCAGACACTTGTAATTTTCTGCCTTGTCATTCCCCAGGAAGTTTGCTGCCACTTGATAGAATGCATCCCAAACCTGTTTTTCTTTACCTTGAAGAAGTTCCTCAAACTTAGGGTCTCGGAAGAGCTGTCTAATTTGAGGCCCCACAAAGATGCTCTCTTTAATTTTGGCTTCACTGAGTCGAGGGAATTTGTCATGCAGGTACTTGAATGCTGGTCCATTCTTATCCATGGCTTTTACCAAGTTTTTGACAAGACCGAGTTTGATGTGTAAAGGAGGAATGATGATTTTGTGTGGCTGTGCCAATGGTGGGTGCTGTACATTCGTTTCTCCAGGCTTAAAAAATGCTCTCGGAGGCCAGTCTTTCTTGATGTAGTGCAAATCGATTGCTCTGCTGTCCCACAGACAAAGAAAACAGCAGTACTTTGTATATCCCTGCTGCAAACCCATCAACAGAGATACTACCTTCAGGTCAGAACATATCTGCCAGCCATACTTGCTGTAGTTAATCGTCTCCAGTAGCTGCTTTAGATTGCCGTAAGTCTCCTTCATGTAGACCGCATGTGCAATAGGTATGGATGGAAGCTGGTTCCCATTATTCAACAAAATCGCCTTTAGGCTCAGTTTTGAAGCCTCTATAAACAGCCGCCATTCGTGGGGATCATGTGCAATACCGAGAGCTTGTAGTAGACCATCAATATCGCAGCAGAACACAAGGCTTTCTTCTTTCTTAAAGAAAGATTCGAAGAGCTGATGGCGAGTGCGAAATGAAGTCACTCGGACATTCTGTTCCAGAAGATTCCACTGTCGAAGTCTTGAGGCCAGTATCTCCGCTTTGCTTTTCGACAGATCCAAATCGCGAACAAGATCGTTCATTTCATCCTGGGTAATTTTATGTGGTGCAGATGTTTCGTCAAAGCACGAAAAGTCATCATCCTTACTGCCACGTTGAGGAGAACTCGCCGACGCATGGCCATCCTCATCGTCTGAACTGATAGAAAAATCTGTAGGAGGTTCTGGAATTGGGAGTCCTTCGCCATGAGAGACAGGTCGCAGAGCAGATGGTATGTTAGGGTATTCAACTGTCCACTTCTTCTTCTTGGTGATGCCTCCAGAAGCTGGTCGTACCATACAGAAATAACAGTCGTCAACGTGATTGGTGGGCTCCCTCCAAATCATGGGCACAGCAAATGGCATTGCCTTTCTTTTGCCATTAAGCCACTGTGAAAGATTTACGGCACAAGTGCGGCAGCATACGTGTGGGACCCAGTCTTTGTCCTGGTCGCCTATCTTGCAACCAAAATACAAATGATACGCTTTCTTAACTGTTGCACTGATGTTCTTTTTCTGTGCAGCAAATGTCACTTCTCCGCAAATATAACAGAAGTTATTTGCACTATTAACACAGTTACGAGGCATTGCTACTGTTTAGTTACTTTACACTATAGCAATCACTTATGTATGCTAGAGCTTCGAAAAATATGCGCGAATGAACGGACATTGCACGAGTTAACTGTCACGTCGGCCATTTATAAATAAACTATAATTAGCTATTGCTTGATATTGCGCAATCAATTTCGCAACACTCTCAATGGAAACTTACAGTAAATGCTGCATTAACTTCTTTGCATGAAGGGGTGATGCAATATGACGCAAAATTTCGTAATTTCTCACTAAATTGCATTACATTATGCAATAGCATCTATACAATGGACAAAACGTCAATATCTCTTGAACGTGAGCCAATCAACTTTTTTCAATGTGATATTAGTGTTCAGCACGTTGAATTCATTCAGGATTGGGTACATTCACCTAAAAAGCAATTTCACTGTTGACCAGTGTAATCAACCTCAAGCGGACATTTTAAACTCAAACGATAGACAAATTTACAAACATTTATTTTTACAGAAAGAAAATAACAAAGACGAAAACATTTTTGTGTATAATATAAAAAACCATTTTATGGAAAACGGTTCAAATTAGGCTACCACTTGCTTAAAATGGTAACCTAATTTGAACCTATATTAAAAGCTATTCTATACACATGTCACAGATCAAAATCTCGTCCTCTTCGACTCCTGCACACTCCTCGTGTGCCCATTCCGAGCACACTTGACATTTAATCCACCCTTCTTCCGCTACAGAGTTGGAATAAGAATCGAGGCATTACAAAAATAGTGCATCTTTATCTTCTTCGCTTGAAGCAGTTGATTCATCTAAACTTGTTTTTTTATTTTTTCTGTGTTGTAATTTCGGTTTTTGTTTCGGTTTTTTGTTTTTAATGAATCCTTCTGTTTTATTGAACAAATCAAATTTTACTTTTTCAGTAACTTTTTGAGTTTTCTTGCACTTCCTACTTATTTTTGCTGCTTCTGACTCTTCCTTATTTCTTTTTTTTTGCCACCAATTCGTCTTTGTATGGTGTGCTAGTCAGTTCTACAGCTGATGATGTGGTGTGTTGGCGTCTTTTTGCAGTACCGCTGACTTGGGAATTCTTTGGAAGGGTACATATTGCTTCTAAACTTTCATTGAATGTGTTAGGACTGATTTCGGACAAAATAGTAGATGAAGATTGACGATCCTGCTTATTGTCTTTCTCTATTTGTGGCTCGACTGCAAGGGAAGGTGCAAAAAAGTTTTCTGGAAAAAGATTCCTATTGACAGGCCAAATGCCTGGTGCTTTAAAAGCATTTTCGGCTGCTCCTACAGTCGCTGCCTTTCCATATGCTTCATTTACAAGTTCTGCAATATCGTAAGCTGAAATTGCTTGTCCAACATGAGCTCTTGACCAAGAATCTTGTGCCTGCACGTAATAACTTTGTAGAGGTTTAAAAAATGCTACATCTAAAGGCTGGAGCCTGTGTGTTGTATGTGCAGGTAGCTGAAGAAGATGAATATGATTTTCGCGACAAAATTCTAAAGCTTCTAAGTTATTACTATGAGTTGTATGACCATCTAATAGCAAAAGAACACCTTTGTTGGAGCCACTCTGTACAATTTTGTGAAAATGTTTTAGCCAAACTAGGAATAAGTCGGAGTTGATGTAACCAGAGCCAGAGATGTGACAAATACTTCCACTGGGAGCACCTTTTGCTAATTCAGGAGAATATCTTTTTCTCTTAAAAATTAGTATAGGGGGGATATAAAGGCCAGCAGCATTAGTACAGCACACAACTGTTGTGTTAACTCCACGTTCACCACTGGTAATTCCACCCACATGTCTTTTGCCTTTTTTAGCCATAACTTTCTGCATTCTTTTTTGAACTGTGGAATACCCGGATTCATCAACATTAAATATTGTAGTCGCATCAATTTTGTATTTGTCAACTAACTTTTCCAAAAGATCGTAAAACTCTGTTACTCTTTCCTTGCTAAAACCTCTTGCTCGCGCAAGCGAAGTAGATTCTGGTTGTCTCAGTGAAAATTCCTTATGACGTCTCATAAATCCATAAAACCATTTTTTTCCAGCAATGCATCTTGTTTTATTAAATCTATGAGGTAGTTTGTACTTTTCTGCTAGTTGAAATGCAATTTTTCGGACATCTTTTATTGTTAAACCAAAAAGCACTTCTTCAAACTTTAGAATATGTTTGACTAATAATGCCTCCATTTCAACATTAAAAACAATTTTTGTACCCATTTTTTTTATGCAATTATTTGCGATTTTATTTGTTTGTCGAATATGTCTTAATAGAGTTGATTTATAAATGTTAAATCTTCGATGGCATTCATTTAATCCAACTTCATCTTTGTAAGACTTAATGGCCATTTGCATATCCTTTTCAGACCATTTACCATAATTGCCTCTCTTTTTCGATGACAAAATCCTGAAATATTTTATTCTCTAGTATTTACTTCAAGAAAAAATAATATAGACATTTTTTAATATACTAATATAGAAATTTTCAATAAACTAAACTAAGTCCCTCACACGTTTCCTAAATTGAACCGGTTCAATTTTAGAATTCAATACCAGTTTCAATTGTGGAGCAACCAAGCAAAAGGTGATAAATCCACTAAAGGTAGTTTTGAGGAATTTATAAAAAATGTTTCACCAAAAATCCTTAACACTAAATTAAAATCTGAAAAAGGCAAGTTATTCATTGTAATGGTTAGTATCTATACTACAAATTTGTTTTTTTTTATCTTTTTCGTGTCTGGATTTATTAACAAAAATAAAATGGATTTATCTCTTTTTGCTCAGCCTTAATGGATTTATTCCTTTTTGCTTAAACCAGAATTTACAATTTTTGGCTTATGTAATTTTTATTGAGAGAAAACAATAGAATAACGAACTGCTAATTCAAATATTTTAGAAAATACAAAAAGAAATATATATGCTTAAGCACAAAACACTGGTAAGTACATAAGAAAATTTGGTATAAATTTATATATGAAGGCCAACATCGTCTTCAAGGCAGTCACATTCTTCATGTGTTTCATTTTCTTCATCTTCATTGTCTTCCACTGTTGTATCGTTCAGAATATTTTTGTACCATTCTAGCCTTTCGTCTTGTTCCCATTCTATACCAAACTGTTGTTCCATCAAGTGTTTTAGTGTTTTTTTATTTTTATTTTGAAGACTACGCTTGGTTTCGACTACTTGTAGCTCCATCCTTGAATCCTTTTGTCCCCTTTTTATGATGCTTTGAGGAGTTTCACTCAATGAAGTATAATAGAAGTTTTGGTGGCACTGAACCTTTACGGAACCTTTTTCCTTAATCAGTTTGATTTTCTTCAGGTCAGAAATCCCTTCAATTTTTTTAAGCCACTTTTGTAATTGCTTCACCTTGTAGAGTTTCCAGTCGCCGTCTCCAAGATTTTTTACATTTCCATGTGCAGAATATATTTCAATATATTTTTGCTTTGTTATTATGGTGGGTTCTTTTCTAAGACATTTTTCTACTCGTCCAAAGACCCTGTCAGCTGGCAAAAAGCTGTGTCCTCGAACTGGATAAATTATTTCTATATCTTTTATTCTGGGAGGAGATTTTACTTTTAGCCAAAAATACAAAGCGTGAATAACATGAGAATTCTTGTTTTGTCCTCCGCACCCATCACAAAATAATTTTATACTTTCTATATTTCCAAAATTTAATGAACTCACATGAGTTAAAAGAGCAGAACTAATTTCTTCTGAGCCTCTTCCAGCTTCATCTTCGCTCCAAGTGTACAAAGTTGGATTTAAAGAATTCATTCCAACACAACAAAATACATAAAAGCTTATCTGATGAGAATAAAATGCATCAGAAATTGATCTTTTTCGTATTTTATTCGGTATGTAAGTCTGGTACACAAAGAGCAAGAGTCTGCAGCTGGAGAGCTGAATCCTATGTTATACTCTGAGCAGAAAATTTTTGAAAACATTGTCAAACTGCTCTTGTATTCAACCTCGCATTCCAAGTTGTACATTTTATGTAATTTTCTAATACTCAAATTAGCAGGCAAATAAATTCTTCGAGATTTAGCACGATTATAATGACTTTCTCTACCTTGTAGTTTTTCGATAAACTCTCGAATTTTTACTTTTTTTGGTTCTGACTTGTGCGAGATTTTGTCACCACCACGATTTTCTCTTGGTGCTTTTCCTTGGTGTATAATCTGTGCGACGTTGTTAATGCGTTTTTTCGATATGTCAAACACTGTGAGAAACATTTTCTGACATACTCTATAGGCCTTTTTCTCCCTCGTTTTCAGATAATATGCAATACTAAGTGATCGGTTTCTAGGAACGTTTTTGACAGGCCGTTGTCGAGAAACTGCACAAACACCTAACATGTGGCAAAGTTTTACATCTTGCGTAATTTTGTCAGGAATATCAAAGAACTTTTTTCGAATAAGTTTCACATCATTATTTTTAATACTGGTGCACATGTAAGTCTTACCGTTGTGATTGCACAGTCTAACAAAAGTCATTAACAAAGGATCCTTGTCACTGTACTTTTTCTCTTTGCGAAGTTTAACTTTTTGTGGAGAACGAGCAATTTTACGGCGACTTCCACTACTACCTGATAAGAAAAAAGTGATAATAATCATATAGGACCATAAACATTTAGCTTACCTTCTCGTACAGATACATTAAAATCTGTTGAATCGTCCATTTCTGTAGAGCACTGGTTTGAAATAATTCTCGACTAATTTTTTAGGTTATAGCACGCCCGGCAACATAACGTAGGTACTTATTGTGGCAACTGTATAACTGAATGATGTATTCGAAGCTTTGTTCTTGATTTTTGCATCATAGCTCCATCTTGGTGTGATTTACTACAATTTATCTGTTAAAAGTATAAGAAAACTACAGATCTCTGCACATGGATTTAGCACGTTTTGGTCGAAACAAAAATGTTGCTTTGGATTTATAAACTTTTGCTCGATTCACTGAGTTTCACGTTAACTTTTCGCTAGGGTTTAGCAAGTTTAGCTCAATTCTGAGTTTATCAGTGGATTTAACTCACCCAAATTAGTAAGAATACGTACTGTTTAGATTTTTCTCACAAAACGGATTTAACTCCTTTTGTTACTGACTTCAAGGTGTCTAGATTGGGAAGGTTTGATCCTACGGCAAGTGATCGCAAGCGTCCTTTGAGAGTTTCTTTTAACTCGGAATTCATTGTTGGTACCATTTTAAGAAATGCCTCTAAACTCAAGACAAATAGTAACTTTTCCGGATTGTCAATATCTCGAGATCGAACGCCAATGCAAATGAAAATTCATCGGAATGCCAGGATGGAGTTGGACAATCGCTTGAAGAATGGGGAGGTGAATTTGAAGATTCGATATAGAAATGGAATACCTGATATTGTCTCTTCTTTAAACTGAGTCAGTCCAACGGTTCTACTAACTCAATTAATATTTACTATCAAAATGCTCGTGGTCTTAGATCGAAAACACACACATTCTTCACTAATGCTTGTGAATCCTTATATGACATTATAGTGATTACTGAGAGTTGGTTGGATAATTCTATCGCCACCTCTGAATTATTACCCCCTTCTTACAGCGCTATCAGATCTGACCGCAAATATTCCTTGGTTCATCGTTCGACTGGTGGGGGGGTCTTCATTGCATGTTGTGACACAATTGATTATGAGGTGATAGACACTGCGCAGATTTCCTCAGTTGTCCCCCTAATTGACATGGCAGCCTGTAGATGTGGTTCCCCTAATGATTATATCTACATTGTTGCTGTTTATGTTCCTCCTGGTATTTCCCAGTATGATCTGGAGTTGTTTTGCGAATCATTGGAAATTTTTCTTTTTGATAAACCAGTGATTCTTCTTGGTGATTTTAATATGCCACACTTTATGCACAACAATATTTCATGTTCAAAAACGACTACATTTCGTTTAATTTGCAATTCTCTTCAACTCAAGCAATGCAACTTGGTAATGAATTGTGATGGTCGCTTATTAGATTTGGTGCTTACCAATGGTGACTGTGCCGTAAGTGTTGAACTTGAGGATTCTCCTTTTGTACCTGTGGATCCTTATCACCCACCGCTATGTATTTCTGTGTCTTCTTCATATGATTATTCTAGTAAAGCAGTTTTTCCATCCAACAATAATATAAGATATAATTTCCGCAAAGCTGACTATCAAAACTTACATGCTGCCATACTGAATACAGACTGGTCTTTCCTTCACGATTGTAAAAACGTAAATGATGCTTTGGAGGATTTCTATAGTACTTTATATCGGGTCTTTGATTTGTATGTCCCTAGGGCGGCTAATTCTCCTAAATCTTTGTATCCTTCCTGGTATACTAAGCACATCATTCGCCACCTGAAACTAAAGGCCTACTATAGACAGCGATGGAGGTCAACAAAAAGTATGTATTATCAAACTGAGTTTAGGAGATTAAGGAGTCTGTGTAAATCACTGATTGTTAACTCGTATAAATCTTATATGGATAGGGTTGAATTATCTATCGTGGAAAATCCTAGAGAAGTCTTTAAGTATCTTCAGAGTAGAAGTGGCACTACACGTATACCTAGCACACTATATCACAACAATCAGCAAATTGATTCTCCACAGGAAAGAGTGAATGCTTTTGCCAATATGTTTTCTTCTGTATATCAACATAGCTCTCACTTTTCATTTGATGATGTTCAAGCTAATCGAATCCCTGTTACGTTGTCCAGTGTAACTGAGGAAGAGTTATTAAAAATCATGTCGTCCTTCAAGCAGGATTATACAGCTGGAGATGACCAAATCCCGAGCATATTGGTTCATGATGTCAGAATTGCTTTAGCTAAGCCTCTTACAATAATAATAAATATTTCAATAAGGACGGCACATTTTCCTTGGCGCTGGCAGCGAACAAGAATAACCCCAATCTTTAAAAAAGATGACAGAACCAGAGTTGAGAACTATAGGCCAATATCCATTCTACCCAACTTTGCAAAGGTCTTTGAAGGTGTGATTTATTCCTGTATATATTTCGGTACTAAATCTTTGATTTCTTAATATCAACATGGTTTTGTTCGTGGTCGGTCTACAGTTACGAACCTACTCACCATAACTCAGTCTGTTTCTCATGAACTTGATACTCAAGGTCAAGTAGACGTAATTTACACAGACTTTAGTCGTGCGTTTGACACGATAGATCACGGCTTCCTTCTGGAAAAACTATCAGCCATTGGATTCAGCACATCACTGCTCAAACTATTATATTCGTATTTGACAAACAGGCTTAACTATGTGTTTTATAATGGATTCAAGTCCTTTGAGTTTACTCCCTCATCCGGGGTGCCACAGGGCTCCAACTTGGGACCCCTACTATTTATTCTATATACCAATGACTTGCTTCATTTGTTAACTTGTAATGTACTCGCATATGCGGATGATTTAAAGATCTACTGCGCTATACGAACTTGGAATGATGTAGTTCATCTTCAGGACAACTTAAATCTTATATCTACGTGGTGTTCAAATTTCAATTTAAAACTAAATATAAACAAATGCTGCTATATGTCCTACTCACGAAAAAATAACAATATACCATCTACGTATTCTATTGAAAATAACCAGCTCAAGCGAGTGACCAGCATAAAGGATCTTGGGGTGTACTTTGATACGCGCTTAAGCTTCTCCAGCCATATACATAATATTTGCAGTTCGGCTTCAAAAACTTTAGGTTTTGTTATGCGCTGTTGTAATTTTTTTAAAAGTTCGCTGCTCTTGAAAACTCTATACTTCAGTTTCGTTGTCAGTAAACTGGAGTATGCGTCACAAGTCTGGTCACCTCAATACATATATTTACAAATAGCCATTGAGAGGGTGCAACGAAGATTTTTGAAGTACTTGTCTTTCAAGGATACGGGAATTTATCCTGAGCGTGGTATTGATTATAATCTCTTGTTGCTGGCGCATGGCCTTCAGACACTGCGGGATCGCCGGGAGATTCATGGTGCGCGCTTTATGTGGAAATTGTGTAATGGACTAATTGATTGCCCATGTCTCTTGGCTTGCATAAACTTCTTTATTCCCTGAGTTGCCTCTCGTTCCTCCGCCACGTTTTTGTTGCCATTCTCGAGAACTAATCTCCTTCGGGGATCGCCAATATTTACGATGTGTAGGGCTGCGGATTTACATTATGAGGATATTTTCTTTTCTAGCTTTGATACATTGATTACCTTTTGATTTTTTGTGATTTTTCTTTTTTTTCTTACATTATGTATGAATGAATGACTTATTCAATAATTAAGAACTTGATTTTATTATAATGTACGTGTTTTGTTCATATAATTGTTCCTATAATTGGTTTTACTGTTGGAATAATAAAGTTATATTATTATTATTATTATTATTATTTTGCTTGGTTGCTCCACAATTAAGGGAACAACACGAGTTTAATTTAAACTTAACCTAAAAATTATATTTACGGTTGTTTTTATTTGAAATTTGTAAGATATATCAAAAACACTATTATAACAAATATAACTGTGATATTATAAAGTACTTACCGGAATAAACCTTTCGTTAATGCCTTAAGTACGCGAAGTAAAATATTACAGTAAACACCACTACAATACAAACTACGCTGCCAGTAACCAATGCAAACTATAAACGGCACTGTAATGGAACGACTATAAGTTTTCGATCACAAACTTCAATAGTTGGCCATCAAATGGTAGAAGTTGCCTCCCAAAAAAAATTATTTGCGTGGTTCAATTTAAGCGGTGGTTCAAATTAGGCAACCTTCCCGTGTATCACATTATCTGTAATGTGCTGCAGTATGCGCACGTTGGGTTTCCCGAATGTTTACTAATGAAATGAAAACCAATCGGAAAGAAATGTGACTCGATATGAAGCAGAAAGAGATGTTTTTCTCCACAGAAATGTGACCGATGACGAGTCGTGGGCGCACCATTACTATCCTAACATGAAGCGTCAGTCCATCGGGTACAGACATAAGGGTTTGCCATAACCGAAAAAATTTAAAGCACTTCCATTTGCCGAAAAAATCATGATTACCGTTTTCTGGGATTACGATGGCATCGTGCATATTGAATATTTGGAACGTGGCTGCACTCCGAAGGATATGTTAACACCCTAGAAAATCTTGTAATGGTACATACCAGTTCGTTTACGAATTGGTAATTTTTTATATTTTTACAATTTAATTAAGTACATTTCATTATTAATGTTTTAAAGAAAAATAAGAATTAAAATCAATGAATATGTTATGGTATTATTAAGTAAATATTAGTCATAAGATAAGTTTAGTATGTGTTTAGTTCTAAGAATTGTGGCGCCGAATGTTTACAACAGTGAAATAAACGCTGCAGTTGTGATAAACATTCGCCGACATAAAAGAGTGTGTGTGAGAAACTTAAGTGGGAACAACCTAACTATATGGAAAGCGGGGAACCACCGGCGGTTCAACATAAAATGAAAACACGCACTGGGAACGCAAGAGTCAACAGCTAGACCTAGAGTCGAATGGTTAACTTCAAAGTCGGGAAGGTTTCGACTGGCTGATTTCATGAAGAAATCGTCGAACCCCGACTAGTAAAAGTTTAAGTAATATACAGTAAATGTTATAAAGAAAAAGAAGGAGAACCCACACTCCTATAACTAATTGGATAACAATAAAAAGAATTGTTATTGCCAAAATAGTGTTTAAAGTAGCACTTAAATAATAAATGTGCACGGTGATAAAAGTTTGATAAAAGAATATATGTATTGTGCTCCCGTAAGCAGAACAAGGGGATTCGTCACCATAGGATCGTGATCACCCAGCAAATGACGCCGATGAAAACATCGCAATAAAAAGAAGATTCTACGGAAGATAGACAACACGGAAGAGCGAAGAAAGAAACTTTATTATAAGGTATTTTTAAAAGATTATATATTAAAGCTTAAATTGATGTTAATATAATAAAGTTATCAAATAAATATCATCTCCGTTCTAATAAGGAGAATGTAATTTAATCCGTATTAGCAGCATTGTATGTATATAATAATAATACACAAAACGTGTATAAAGCATACGTAGTAGATTCTGGCATCTGTTGTTGATATTTGAGTATACTGAATAATATACAAAAAAGGTTTATATCTGTTTAGCATTTATAAAATTATATTCAAATTACCTCTTAAATAAATTTGATCTCTTTTATGTTTGTATGAGATTGTTTTGTTATCTGTTAAAATTATATGTGTGATTCATTGATTTTAATATAAGTATTATTTAAAGTTTCAATGGTATTTTTCTTTTATTAATTTTAATTAATGTGTAGGAACCCTCTTTATTAATCATTTCTGATAAACCCAAACCGCCCTGAGAGAAATTGAGTCATAGTCGCAATTAGAGGGGGTTTCCGTTACAATCTGAAATGACGGCTGCGTAGAGTTCGTCCAGATAAAGTGTCAATTCTGCCACATAACAACGCTCGACCTCACACAAATCAGAGAACTCGCTTAGCAATGGAGGAGCTTGTGTTTCATGACGTTTTACTTCATCCACCTTATATCCCCGATATTGCGCCTTGCGACTTTTCCTCTTTCTAAAGCTTAAGGAACATTTCAAGGGCAAGCGTTTCTCTTCGGATGTAAAGGTGATAACTGAGGTGCAGAAATGGTGCCGTGGGATTTTCTCCATGACGGAGCAAAACTCGTTAGTACGTTGGCGTAATTGTATTGCTGTCAATGGCAAGTATGTGGAAAAATGAATATATCTGTGACTAATAGAGTTATGGCCATGAAAGCATTAGTTTTCAATATGCCCTCGTATTTATTAACATAAATAAAACTAATAGAATGTAAGTATTACTCAAAAAAATAGATGAAAGGGTTAACAAACAAGAATAATGGAAAATGTAGGAAATCACATATCCCTATTGTAAATACATTTACGGAATATATTGTAGAATAATTATCAAACATTCTGGATTTACTCTCTAAGTAATATGCACTCCTACAGTAACATTTTGTTATAAATCTTTCAGGAATCGTTCAATATTGAAATGGAACACCCGTCGGCGTTTGTCAAGGCTAAATCCGAAATCGTTGGAGATATTTGAAGCCGAGATAATTAAATATTGAAAACAGTTGCGTTTGAAGTTTTCTCTGTACGGCTCCATGAGTGATTTCAAAGTAAAATGAACCAGCGTCGTCCGCCTGATGATCGATCTCGAATTGTAGCTCGGCAATAGTTCATCGGTAATAACCGCAGACCGTGACTGAAATCCATTTTTATGGAAATTAAATATAAATTTGGGGGATTGTTTGGTAAATAGATATTCAGTGAATCTAAATACTTTAAATTTATATCTATGAAGTTTTAGTTCATATATGTCCATTTTCACTATATATTATTATCAATGAAATATGTCTTTCTTTAAGCATTCTGTAAATGCATGACATAGCTGCTAGTAAGTATAGCAATTAAATACCAATCACTGTGCAGAAGCCTGCATTAATTGGGACTTGATTAATGCTTTACATGTAGTAGAAAGTAATATTATAATGTGAGACATGTAGATTACTTATTTGAGCAAATATAAGTCGTAGGCTTTCACGGTTGTCGTTGATATATTCTTGGCTTTCGCGTCGTCGTCTCTGCTTCTACTGTCAACATTTCGTCCACTATCTTAAGGACACCTTCAGGGCTTCTACTGCTGCGATTACCTGAAAAAAACTGGCGTGTGCTGGCAGAGGGATGGTTTATATTGTCTTTAGTTTTACAGTTCAGTGGAGCGTGTTTGTTATGGTTGATTTGACTTCGGATGATGGATTTCCAAGTGTGGTGGATTGGTTCAAGTTGTTAGGAAGTTTCAGGATTTCGATGGATTCATGGATTTTGCGGCAGTAATAATGGGAATCTTTAGAGAGGATTTTAGTAGAATTGAACTGGATCTGGTGCCCCGTTTCCAATCTCTGCTCAGCCAGTGCAGACCCGGCTTAGCGCAACAACCGGGTGCAGCACTCATGCTCGGCGACAATATGTTCGGAATTAGTGGATTTATACTGGTTAAGCAATTAATATTATCGTAAGCAAAACAATTAGGATAATATACATATGATGTTCTCTTTCCACTGAGCCTAGTCTAGTAGGCGATGAATGGTTGCGACAAATTTTGTATGACAATTTCAATCAATCGTTTAGTTATAGTGACAGTTGTCAAATATACCTTATTGTTTGTAAGTTACATTAGTTTAAAGTACTCCTTTCGCTAATAAATCATGGTACTGAACAAGGAACATTATCAAGTGCTGATTTTTTACAATTTCAATCGTTGCCGAAGCCGTAAAGAATGTTTTGCGAAATCAATCGAGTGTTTGGTGACAAGTTGTGTTGCTCTGCTACCCTAAAGGGGTAGTATAATGAATTACAACGCGGTAGACTCCTTAAATGATAATTTTCGAGCATCTAATCCAAAAACGGCAGTTACAAACAAAAGTATTGCTCTTATTCGGAGCATGATTGTTGAAGACCGACATACTACTGGCGGAAGCATACAAGCAACTATAAAGATTTTTGTGACAGCAATTAACATTATTTTACACAAACATTTGAAGGCGCGTAAGCTGTGCTTTTGGCGAATTTCCGAAAATTTGACTCAATTAAAAAAGAAAATCGTGTGAGATGGTGCAGATTTAAAGTAGACCGCTTTAACTGTGAATCGTCTCAATTGGTGTACTACATTATCACAGGTGATGAAACATGAGTATACTGCTATTATTCCGAAAAAAAGCATCAATCGAGAGTTTGGGTCTTTGAGAATGACTGGCTCCAACAAAAGTTGTTCGTGAAAAAAGTCGAAACGAAGATTTCGCCACATTTTTTGCAATTACTGGGCATGTTTCCACTGTAGCACTGGAGGATAGACGTACAGTTAATTCAGAATGGTATACTACAGTTTGTTTGCATCAGGTTCTCCAAATGTTCGCGAAAAACCTTTAAGAGGAAAAATCATTTTGCTTCAAGATAATGCTCGGGCCCACACTGCGGCTCGTACAATTGATTATTTGAATGCCCAAAACCTAAAAATATTGGGTCATTCACAGTATAGTCTAAACCTAGCATCTAATGATTTCTTCTTATTTCCGCGGGTAAAGAATAGATAACGGGGTTTACGTTTTACATCGGCCGAAGAAGCGGTTCATGTCTTTAAAAATGAAATGAAAAACTACGGCGAGAAGATTGGAGAAAATGTTTTCAAGACTGGTTTTCACGGATGCAAAATTGCATTGGCTGTGGCTACTTTGAAAAATTATTAATAAATGTCTTTTGTAAATAAATTGTGTTTTACTTTACCAGACTCAGCGGAAAGAGAACAACCCTCGTAATAATAATATCAGATGGGTATAAAATTATTTTCTGTACATACCTTATAAGTAAAGTAAAAAATCAGACAGTTTCATAATTTGATGTTAAGATTTTCTTTACTTTGCATATATTTAATTAATGCACTTTCACCGATTTGACTTTGAACATGTTTGTTTATAATCTAAACGTCAAACGCATTCAAGTTATGGTTGGTGATACTTAATAACATGTAGTTGACAATATGCATAAAATAAGGAAGGGAGCGATCTACGGAGCAAGGCTTGTTTATGTTGAAAAATTTGTTTATAAAACACTTTGCACCTTAGGTTAAGGGATTCTATTGCAGGTGCGAACCGCTTAGAATACAAAATAAACATACTGTTTCAACAATTAATCGCTGATCTTAGAATAATTTTCTGAAAAGATTTACTGGACTTTTTAAAATGTTCAATAAATGCAGCATTTTTATGAATTATTTTCCTATTTAGAATAATGTAGTTAAAGAATTTTTCGGAACTTGTAACATTTGTCTAACAATTACTCCTTGAACTTAGAATATGTTTCAAACGAAAATATTGCATTTGAACAAAGTTTATGTAATAGAAGAATTTTGATAGAATCCGGAAAATTTTATGTTACAATACATAACGGATATAAGCTAAATGCTATGGTAAATATTGCGGTGGTTTATAATCAGTTTAATTAAGGGTACATTTTTTTAGGGCAATTTGTTTTAAATTAAGGATACAGGCACCTTATTTTTTTGTATTGCACAAATTAAAATAATATTTATATTCTTTCTTTACATCCCTTTGTAGATTTAAGAGTTTGGCATAAGAACCAAAATTTTCAATATTTTTAAAACATGATGGAAGAAATTGAGTAACTGTATTATGAGGGGCTCAGGTATTTTGCATAAATAATTTTCTTTTATTAATAACGTTTTAGTGGGTGTATAACTATACAATGGTTTTATTTTGTGTGTGGTGATTTATATAGGTAGATTACAAGGTTAATACATTTATTTGAAGTGTATATATATTTTTTGTCTTTGTGCATTGAGATTTGACATGTAGTGCTTTGAATTAGGAATGTGTTTAACAAGTTTACAATAATAAACTTATGCAATAGAGACCCAATTAATTCTCTGGCATGAATCTGTGTTGAAAATGTCATTTAGAAGTGAGAAATTGCATTTGAATGGGATTTGTGTCAGCACAGAGTCGACCTGTTAATGCACATTAGAACACTTCTTCAAAAGGTTTTAATTTATTTTATAATATTTTCTTTTTAATTCATTTTGCGTATTATAAGTTTAGATGCGTGGTGTTGTGAATCAACGATGTGTTTGATGAATTGATTCACAAATAATGAACTCATGGGATGGAACCTTGATTAACACATTTGCGTAAATTCGTTTAGGAAATGTTATCTAAACGTGAGAAAATGCATACGGATAGAATTAACATCAATGCGAAGTCTGGATTCTAATGCACTCGTCAGTTTTTCTTTTTGTTTATTATGAAGGTACTTAGTCTGAGTCATCACTTGAAATAAATTATTTTGTGTATGAGGTTTTGAATTCAACACGTACATGTAGATCATGTTCATTTATATTTTATTTTATTATATGTGCATAATTGTTTATGCATTTTGTTTTAAGTAAAAGCCCATACTTGTATACTTTTCAGAAAATTTTGTAAATTCTTAAATTGTGATAGTGTATTTAATTTTTATTGGTTATTAATTAATTATAATAAATATTTGTGTAAAAACATTTCTTGTATTTTATTTGACGTATCTGACCTGTCTAAAAGCTGATAAGTGAGTTATTTGGAGAAGGAGTGTTTCTGCCACTGAAGTGAAACTTCATCAACGATATAATTACCTGAGCTAGTGAGATGCGACATTGCTTAACCCACATTTGTTGCAGAAATGATTAAATATCAGATTAGCTATGAGGCTAATTCTCTAAGACACATGCGTGATTCTTTATATTTATAAGTATAGATGTCTAGAGAAGTATTTTAATATATTTATGTAAGCGTTGCAGCAATATGTTCCCAGTGTCATGAATTTTCAATACTGATGAGATATGCAGCCCACGAAAAATGTGCGCAGAGATAGGCCAAAAAAGGCGTTAGATTTTTTATCTTTTTACGCAAAAAGTTGTTTCTACAGTTAAAGAAAAATTGCTTACCAGAAACTATCCATTTGTGTTTAGATAATGGACGGATCAGTGAAATTTTGTTTGTTACATAGCTACAGCAGACAATCATTCCAGCAAACCCGTACAGTTTATGTAGAAACCACTGAATCATAATACTAATTTTACCCCCGCACACCGCCCACCGAACTCAGACACTAAATATGTCTTTTTATGGGCCATTAACGAAAGCTTATAATTTAGAGTGCAATAAATATATGAAAAGTCATGTGGGGTAAAAAAGTAACTTACACTGAAGTTGCTGAGATATTTAACAGGGACTTTAGCAGAATAGCAACACCAGGGAGGCAATAAGTGGATCCTAAGCCACTGGATCTTTTCCTTTCAACCCTGGTGTCTTCTCAGACAATGATTTTGTGCCTTATGCAAACATTACTGTCCAAATTGGAGAAAAGGGATCGATATCGTCCCTGAAGAAACTTAAGAACCCATTCGAGAAGAAATACCCGAGCCTATCCAAGAAAAAAGTCAAGGATATATTTGACCAAAAAGTTCGCAACACTTCCGAAAAGAAAGCTCGCGGAGAAAATTCAGAGCCCATTCAACAAGATAGTCAAGAACCCGATGAAGTGGTCTCCTTTTATTAAATAATACCCTTTCCTGGATGTTCAAATTCTAATAGTACTAATATAATTAAATATCAAAGGTCAGCACAAAACAGCATTCAGAAATATTTAAGTCGACCCCAATGAAGGATATTTTAGAGAAGAAAGACCACCAAAAAAAAAAACACAGAGACTGGATGCGAAAGACAAAGAAAAAGTAAAACGTAAATAAAGTCAAAAGGCAGGTGTTTAGCAGAGATGGACTAATAACCAAAGTAACACTTGGTGACAAAAAAAGCCGCCCGCTTCTCGGAAAAGGTCTACACGAAAAAGAACACTCTTCTAAATATGACGATGAAGAAGAAGATACATGGGAAATGTCAGATGTCGAACCAGAAGTCGACGAGGATATATATGTGATCTGTGGGGAGTTTGGAAAGGAACAATGAAGTGTTGCTAAGATTGTGATGTGCGATAAAGCCTGTATAAAATGTGAGTAGTATTATCATGTGTGATTTTTATGAATAAATTATATTTGTGGTAATAACGGTCCCCAGCCATCATTACCCCATAATCATTACAGTTGTAGTTTTTTTTTCATTTTGGAGTTTTGTTTTTTGTTTTATTTGTTAATGTTTTCATGTTAAGTGATGATTTACCCTTACCTTCTGATGCCTTTTCAAAAAGTGCTAGTTTCGTAATAATTTAAGAAAATCCTTTAGGAGCCACCATTCCAACACTCTACCCTAGTAAATTAGACAAAGGTTAGTAAATATACGACTATTTATTTTATGTATCTGAGTATCGAAATATTATAGTTGCCTTTTTATCTTGCCAATAATATGAAATTTATAACCCCATATTTTGAAATTGATATACAGATATATATTAGAATGAATGGTCAAAAACGATATGTTAATTTCCAAATGAAATACAACTCATATATTCTTTTAGATATTATTACTATGGATACAATTAGTTAAAAAGGAATATCCTACCGATATAGGGCAGCTATTATTACAGATATAAAAGTACTCAATGATATCCAATATTTTATTTCAGAATATTAAGTGTACTCTCTGTTGGAACCTCTAACTCTGCAGCTCTTCCAATAGATAACTCCAAGTAATTCTTGTAGTGTATACAGTAGTCGACATATTTTAATTTCTGATACGAAAGTACAAAGAGGAAAAGAGCGCGACGAAATAAACTAAAGATAAACATATAGCGAGACTGCCAAGACAGTACACTCGACAAACGTTTCCTATGAAAATGTGAGGATCCCCCGACACTGCGTTGCTCTTCCACCACTGTTAGCAAGCAGGCATCCCTGCATATTTTAAGGTCATCTTCTGCATGGGATAGAAGTACAAACCGAAATTAAAATTTGTCGACTACGGTATATTTCTTTTATTGTATTTTTGTTAGTTTCCTGAAGTTGTAGTCCAACATCTGGTATTCTGCTATTCAATTAATATCTATACATTTTTTTGTAACGCCTTAAGCCTGTTGAATCGTAGAAAAAATAACCTTGATTTTTATCCTTCTGGAAAGTACAGTTGGAAATCCTATTCGGAAATTGTCTGGGTATTTTACCTCTTATAATGGATAACCTTGATTGTTTCTAAGTACCAAAATAAATACTACATCTAAAGTGGGTTGTTTTCCTATTACCTCTTTTTGATAAAACAATTGTTTATTTTTTTATCTTTCTTTCCTTCTTTCTGGGTATTCTTCTTTTGTTTTATACGTATATATACGTTAAATAGAATATTATTTATCACTTTAATGCTATCTCGATTATCAAATAAAGAATTACCTATTTTATTTCTCATGAGTATAAATAAACCTTCTGGAAAAAATATTATAAACAAACTGTCTCAAAGGTGTTTTATGTACTTTTACCTACTATACATACTCAGTATATTTTGAAATAATCATTTCTCTTTTAAGTATTTCTGTAGTTACAATTATTGACATTATTCGTATATATTATTTGAAAGATAGTCTACAAATTATGATTTCACCCTGTAGTGTATACCTTGACAGGATGTATGTAATACACAATATTATCATATCTTATTGTAATATTAGATCATGTCTGTTGCGCTTCCGTACTTGGTCGATTGCCGCATAGAAGCACGTACGAAGCTAATGCTTACGCTGCAGTCTGACAGACACCGAGATGACAACAGACAGATATATATACATATAGGTACATATACAACATGATCATTATAATAATACTAACCTGACCGTCTTTGAATAAAGAAGTATTTAAGTGTACTACTTGTATTATTTAAACCGACGAACCAAAGGAACCCCTGTGGTTCCGCCACATGGCGATCCTGCCAGTTATTATTGTTTAAAAGTGGTTAAGTGAATATATTAATTCAACTTAAATAAAAATATAAATAAGTTGAAAAACAAAATGGGCCACAAACAAACAAGAGCAGAAAGTATCCCACAACGGAATCGTCACCTACTGATGTAAAGGTGCCAGTTTACATCATACTCGGAATAATGGCAGTAAATTTCATCCCAAAAAGTACGAATATGCACCGGCGAACGATGAACAGGAGATTACAACGTACCCTAACAGAGTATGAAGAAGAAAATGTGATTAGTGCAGTGAATTTCAAGGATATTGTGAAAAAAAAAGGATAACTATGTTAACTACTGGTGAGTGATATCTATGCGATTGTCACCATATAAATTTGTAGCATGTATTTAGTTTACACACATAAGTTTGAAATGTTTAATAGTTTAATATGAATTAAATTAAGTATTTTTATAAATTTTATTATTTAAATGCCTCAATGACACACAATTGGGACGAAATTAATACAAAAATATCAGATATAAAAAATGAGATTATAAAAGAATCCAAACGGGCGATAAAAAAGCAAATTCCGAAATCAGATAAAATACGTAATGAAATAAGAGACAAATTAATTGAACTTTATAATAATTTAGTTAGTATTTTGGCTTCGTCCTGGATTACCTGTAATGAAGAGCAAAGACAGACTTGCAAGCTAATTTTTCACCAAACTAGGGACAAAATTGTTAGATCATTTCAATCATTAGGTGTTAAATATAAAGTGCCTGCGTCAGTTTTAGATAAAATTAACCCCCTCATTCTAGACGACGAAACTGAAGACGAGGAAGAAACGATGGCCTTATCAAATATAGAATTTTTTAACTTGGCTAGTAAATTTATTCCTTCAGAATTTGACGGTTCTTACGACAAATTACAGTCCTTTTTGGATGCACTAGCTCTTTTACAAGCTAACTCCGAAGGACATGCAGATCGTGCAGTTTCCTTTGTCAAAACACGGCTAACCGGCAAAGCCCGCGATCTAATTAACGATAATATGAGTCTTGCAGATATTATAACAGCTTTAAAACAAGGCATTAAAGGCGAAAGTTCAAAAATAATATCAGCAAAACTTATAAATCTTAAACAAAATTCAAAAGAATCTGCCAAATTTGCATCAGAAATAGAGGCTCTTACATTATCTCTAAACAGAGCATACATTAGTGAAGGTGTTCCTAACACAGTAGCGCAAATTTATTCTACAGATACTGCTGTAAAAGCATTATCGAAAAACGCTTCCTCCGAGCGTGCCCGTTTAATCATGGAAGCAGGAACATTTTCATCAGTGCAAGATGCTATTTCAAAATTTGTTAATATAAATACGGAAACCACTAGCTCCAATGTTTTATATGTCAGACATAACCGTAGACACCCTACTGCCCGTATAAATAATCATAGTCGCGGAAGACACTATACTACTAATACCTACAATAGTGGTAACAATAACAATAGTCGATTTCAAAATCGCAGACAAAGAGGTAATAATTTTCAATCGTATCGGGGCAATACTCGCGGTCGTCAATTTAGAAATATTAGACTTTGTGAAACTCAGCAAGATCCGGAAAACCAGCCGCGCCCCCAGGGGGAGCGACTGGGGGATATGTAAATATTTTTACGTTCAATTTATCTCTTGCAAATTTTGTATTTGTTAATACTGACTTTGCTGTCGAAAAACTAACGTTAATTGTTGATACTGGTGCTGATATCTCGATTATTAAACGTAGTAGCATACAAAGAAATCATATAATAGATACTATAAATTCATGTAAAATCAGAGGTATTACCAATGAGCATACAAAATCTCTAGGTATTACAGAAACTTCTATTTTTTTCGATACTTTAAAAATAAAACACAAATTTCACATAGTGGGAGACGATTTTCCCATAACCACAGATGGAATTTTAGGTAGAGACTTTATTTCTAAATATAAATGTAATTTAAATTATGAAAATTGGACTTTGTCATTACTTATTAATCAAAAAGAAATTATAATACCAATTTATGACAGTGCAGAAAATGGTATATTACATATTCCAGCACGCAGCGAAGTAGTTAGAAAAATAGCAATAAAATCAAAAAAAGATTTGTTAGTTTTAAATAAAGAAATTATACCCGGAGTTTTTGTTGCCCGCACTATAGTATCCGCAGAAAATCCCTTAGTCAGAATAATAAATACAACGTTTCAAACTGCAACGATAAGAAACAACGACTTTACAACTGTCGACCTTGCTGAATACGACATTTTTAATATTCAAACCGATATGAATGAACGACACTCTAATTTATTAAAAGAAATAAATAAAAATATGCCAGAATTTGTGAAAACAGATTTAAATAAATTATTACATGAATTTTCCGATATATTCGCTTTAAAATCAGATAGAGTAACAGCAAATAATTTTTATACACAGAAATTAAAATTAAATGATAATAAACCCGTTTATGTGAAAAACTATCGCATACCGAAAATGCAAAAAGAGGAAATAAATCGGCAAGTTGACAAAATGCTACAAAACAACATTATAGAACCATCTGTATCGGAATATAATAGCCCAGTTTTACTAGTTCCGAAGAAATCTATCGACGGGAACAAAAAATGGCGTTTAGTGATCGATTATCGAAAACTTAATTCCAAATTAATAGGAGATAAATTCCCACTCCCGCGAATTGATGATATTTTAGATGAACTCGGACGAGCAAAATGGTTTTCCGTTATCGATATGATCTCTGGATTTCATCAAATACCTTTAGATGAAGATTCTCGTGACTTTACGTCATTCAGCACGGACAAAGGAGCCTTTAGGTACACCCGGGTCCCTTTCGGATTATCAGTAAGCCCAAATAGTTTTCAAAGAATGATGACAATAGCTTTCTCCGGTTTGACCCCCGAAAAAGCTTTTCTTTATATGGACGATTTAATTGTACTTGGTTGTTCTGTTAATCATCACTTTCATAATTTAAAACAAGTTTTTCAAGTATGCAGAAAATATAATCTTAAACTAAATCCCGCAAAATGTCAGTTTTTCAGAAAAGAAGTAACATATTTAGGTCACAAAATTACTGATAAAGGTATCTTGCCAGATGAATCAAAATACGATATAATTAATAAATACCCCGTACCACAAACCCCAGATGCAGTTAAACGATTTGTAGCATTCTGTAACTACTATCGCAGGTTCATTCCACATTTTGCAGAATTATCACATCCGTTGAATAAATTAACAAGAAAAAGAGTCACATTTATTTGGACAGAAGAATGCCAAAACAGTTTTGAAAGGCTTAAAAAAGCACTAATAAGTCCTAAAATATTACAATACCCAGATTTTTCGAAACCATTTATTTTGTCAACAGATGCATCAAACACAGCTTGTGGTGCAATTTTGAGTCAAAATTTCGAAAATTATGAATTGCCTATTTCCTATGCTTCACGCGCATTCACAAAAGGAGAAGCTAATAAATCAACTATTGAGAAAGAATTGGCAGCAATTCATTGGGCGGTAACTTATTTTAGGCCTTATTTGTGGAATCAAAATTTTTTAATAAAAAGCGATCACAGACCTTTGGTATATTTATTTTCAATGAAAAATCCTTCCTCAAAATTAACTAGAATGCGATTAGATCTAGAAGAATTTAATTTTGAAATTGAATATATTAAGGGTAGTGAAAATGTCGGGGCTGATGCACTATCGCGAATCGATATACATGAATTAAAGAAAATACAGGAAAATGTTTCACAAATTCTGCCAATAACAAGATCAATGACATTAAAAAAAGACGAGGTTAAGCAAGAACGCAAACGTTCCATCGCTCTAGAACCTACTATATACGAATCATTAGACAGTTCTGAATTACATAAAGTACCCACTTTAAATTTTTTTATAAAGCCAACATTACTTAGAATAATGATTAGGCAAAATAAAAGAGTGAGCGCTCAAGAACCGATAACAATTATTAATGGTAATATTGCTCTAGCGCAAGTATTATCTCGACTAGATAATCTAGCAAATAATTGCGGTTTCAATAAAGTAAAATTATTTATGAATGATAATATATTTTCAAAGTGCACTATAAATGAATTCAAAAAGGTGGGACAAAATATACTGAAACATATAACAATCATACTTTGTAGGGTACCCAAAATAATTACTAATAATAACGAGAAGCAGACATTGCTCAAAACATTTCACGATGATCCGCTTACAGGTGGACATTGTGGACAAAAAAGACTTCTGAAAAAACTAAGAATGAACTATAGATGGAAAAATATGTCGCGCGACATTGCAAATTATGTTAAACGATGTAAAAAATGTCAAATAAATAAAGCAAAATCAAAACATTGTGAACCTATGGTTATCACACCAACTCCCCAAACTGCATTTGATATAGTTTGCGTTGATACCATTGGTCCATTTTCTAAGTCAGTGAACGGAAACGTATATGCTGTAACTCTACAATGTGAGTTGACAAAATATTTAATTACAGTGCCAATACCAAATAAAGAAGCAAAAACGGTAGCTAAAGCAATTTTCGAAAATTTTATTTTAGTATATGGCCCCATGAAAGAAATTAGAACTGATATGGGAACAGAATACAGGAATAAGGTTTTCGAAAACATTGCAAACTTTCTCAAAATAAGTCATAAAATATCAACAGCTTACCATAGTCAAAGTATAGGTGGTTGTGAACGAAATCACAGAGTGTTAAATGAATTCATTCGCATGTATGTCAATGACACGCATGACGACTGGGAAAACTGGATGAAGTATTATACATTCTGTTATAATACAACACCCTGTACATATCACAATTATACACCATTTGAGCTTATTTTCGGTAGAAACTGTAGTTTTGTAGAGAATTTTACGAGTGCTAAAGTAGACCCTTTGTACAATGTAGAGGCATACGAACAAGAAATACGTTATAGACTTCAAGTAGCGCATAAAACAGCTAAAGAATTCTTGGAAAAGGCCAAAATACAGCGGAAACACATATATGATAATAATGCAAAACATTTAGAACTCAAACCAGGTGATCATGTACTCGTTTCTAACGAGGAACGTAGTAAATTCGACTCGTGGTTTGAGGGTCCTTTTGTGATAACTAGTATTGATGGTCCCAATTGCGTGATCAAAAATGCAAAAGGCAAAGAAATGACTTTGCATAAAAACCGTGTACTTCCATATATTTCCTAAAAATTAAGCATAATCTAACTATAAATCAAATTATAAATATTCAGCGCTGAATATCTCACTAAGGTGTATATACATATTTACTAAATAACTAAGTAAGATATATATATATATATATATATTTACTGAATAACTAATTAAGGTATATCTATTTTATGAATAAATATTTAAGGATTATCATTTAAAGAAAATTAGTTAAGAAATTTGAATGTATACTTTAAGGATATAAATTTTTAGTTTGTAATACGCATGAACGTGTCATAATATGTTAATATAGGAATACGTAGATATTAAGTACATTGTATATATGTATTTTTCAGATAAATGTAAGTTTGTATTAAGACGATTTAAGATCTAAGGTGTCAAATTTTATTTATGTCAACAAAGAATGATCTCATTTGCAATGAGGATCATTCTCGTAGAAAGGGAAGGTGTAGTGTATACCTTGACAGGATGTATGTAATACACAATATTATCATATCTTATTGTAATATTAGATCATGTCTGTTGCGCTTCCGTACTTGGTCGATTGCCGCATAGAAGCACGTACGAAGCTAATGCTTACGCTGCAGTCTGACAGACACCGAGATGACAACAGACAGATATATATACATATAGGTACATATACAACATGATCATTATAATAATACTAACCTGACCGTCTTTGAATAAAGAAGTATTTAAGTGTACTACTTGTATTATTTAAACCGACGAACCAAAGGAACCCCTGTGGTTCCGCCACAACCCTACTTTGTCTTGTCTAATCTTGACATAACAGTACAACAATTTCTTATAATACAAATACTTTGAAAACATCTCATTTGAAAACTTGGTTTTACTATTAACAATACAATTAATATTACTGATATTGATCTGTCAAATCTGTGGTCAAATCAAAATAATATTATCTGTCACTGTCACCAGATATACAGTGTGTCCGTAACCTATGGAAGAAATTCCATATTTCCTAAAGCAAAAGCCATTTTAAAAAAACCTGAAACACGTCGATTTTTAATTTTAATGTTCTACATTCGACAACAAAAATTCATTATACAAGGTGATCCACATTAATGTGATGACGTCATCGGCATATTTTTTAAATACAATATTTGGTGACACTTTTAGATTATTATTTATGAGCTGATTCCAAAAAAGTAGATACTTGGGGTCTAGGGGACAGAATTTGAAAGATACGTGCTAACAACTAATCTTATCAATTGCAAAAAAGTAATCGACTAATCTTATACATGACTTTATGTTAAATGTTCGATCTGTAGACCTTGCTGTATTTTCCAGTAATCTAAAGGATAAATAAATTCTTGTTGAACCTTGTTTATGGTTTCCTGAGAAATATTGTTTATATCTGTTCGAATTCGCTCTTGTAATTCTTCAATATGTGCTGGTTTCGTTTTATAAACAACTTTCTTCAGATATCCCTACAAAAAAAAAACAAAGGATTAAGGTCTGGTGACCTCGCTGTGTTAAATGCTTGTGATAGGGTGTATAAGTTCATTGATTTGTTGGATTGCTACAATCTCCAAATAACTGTAAAAAAAATTGTTTAGACAATATATTATGTATTCAGAAAAATACTAATAATTATAAAATTGAAGTAATTCACAATGCTATCTCCGACCATTCCGCGCAGAAAAAACATTTTTGTATCGCTAAACATTTATCAAACATGAACAAAATACAGTATAAGAGGGTCACTGACAGACAGAGTATAATGCAATTTAAGGGGCTTCTAGGTAGGGAAAGCTGGTTGGATGTTTTTGCTGCTTTGAATTGTTCGGATCAATGTGATGCTTTCATTAACATAATTACGTACAATTACGAATTGGCATTTCCTACGATTAACAAAACTATAAGCATTGATCAAAAAAAAAAACTGGCAAGGCTTGGATTACACAAGGGATCCGTATTTCATCAAAAAATCTGAAATATTTATACTCATTATTATCTAGCAGCAATGAGGAAATGATTACCTATTATAAAACATATAAAAAAATATATAGAAAAGTAATTAAAAATGCTAAATTATTGTATAACAATAATATTATGATACATTCAAAAAATAAATCCAAATCAGCATGGAATATTATTAACTTAAAACAGAAAACTAAAAACAACGATGATATAGCGCTTAAAATTGAAGACCAAATAATATCCAATCAAAATGATGTGGTAGAACATTTTAGCATGTATTTTTGAAAAAGGGAGGAATAGTATAGTACAGGATGTGCCACATGAAAGCAATATAGAATTCAATCCATTTACATTTGTCTTACACCCAGTTGATGAACACGAACTGCGTAAAGTAATTCTAAGCTTAAAAAGTAAATTTTCCGCTGGTTGCGATAATATAAATGCCTGGCTGCTTATGCACTGCATTGATGAGATTATATTTCCCTTAATGTCATTAATCAATGAATCGTTTTTGGAGGGTTCTTTCCCGGTGCGGTTGAAAATAGCAAAAATTAAACCATTGTTTAAAAAAGGAGCAAAGGAACTTGTTGAGAATTACCGTCCGATATCTTTGTTAAGTGTATTTGCTAAAATTTTTGAAAAGCTTGTAGCCAATAGACTAGTGCAATTTATGCAAAAATATAATCTGTTTAATGACCACCAATTTGGCTTCAGAAAAGGTCGCAGCACAGTTTCAGCAATTACAGAGTTTTTAGATGCATTATACAAGAACATAGATGACGGAAACGCATGTGCTGGAATTTTCATAGATTTGAGTAAAGCATTTGATCTGGTCGATCACGGACTGTTGCTGCAGAAATTGTTTAGATATGGTATTAGGGGTACGCCTTTGAAATGGTTTCAGAGTTATTTAATGGACCGCAGTCAATACGTTCAAATTGGAAACGCTATTTCGGGGAAGTGCACACTCGGGTGTGGGGTGCCACAGAGGAACGTGCTGGGGCCCCCATTGTACATAATATATGTGACTGATATTCCATCAGATAACGCCATCATGTACGCGGATGACATTTCACTTTTGGTGCCCACTGAGAAGACGAAAGACTTGGGACGACATGCGTCTAATACTTTGGGTGACTTAAATAACTATTTACTTAACAACAAGCTTGTGCTAAATAATGATAAAACTGTATTCATTGAATTCAAGGCAGCGTCGCGCGATCGAGATCAATCTCATCTCGTTAGGGGGCCTACTGCAGCTATAGCTCAGGTGGACAACACTAGATTTTTAGGCTTAACTGTTGACTCCACATGCAATTGGAGAGAGCATATAAAAATTTTGTGCAGTAAGATTGGTCCGGTATGTTTTGCGCTGGGTGGACTGAGGGATGTGGTGAGTTATACAGTACTGAGGATATTCTATTTTGCTTCTTTTCACTCAGTGATGGTATACGGCATAATAGCATGGGGATCATCACCAGACATGATTCGCGTTTTTAGAATGCAGAAGAGAGCATTAAGAATTATGTCGAAAGTATCTGCAGGGACTAGTTGTAGGGATTTGTTCAGGGAGCACAGGATTATGACGCTGCCGTGCGTCTATATTTGGCGGCTGCTGTTGTATGCTGCAGAAAATTTAAACAAGTGGCCGAAATTAAATAAGAACAGTTTCTGCACTCGAAATGGTTGCACGCTCGAGATTCCTCGACATAGACTAAGTTTTACCGAAAAAAGTCCCAGATATATGGCCATTAAAGTATATAATAGATTGCTAAGAAAATTTAAATCAATGTCTGACGATCAATTCAAAAAGGCAACTAGGGAATTACTAATTGAAAGGGGTTACTACTCAGTAAATGAATACTTAGAAGATACACTTTTGTAATGGGTAATGTGTTTTATTTTCATGTGTATTTGACTTTCATTTGTGTGTGTAATAGTGGGCTTTGTATTTTATGTTATACATATTTATTATATTCATATATATATATATATATGTATTATATTTACATTGTTATGACGTTTCCCATACTCTTTTGAGTCGCGTGGAATAAAGATTATTATTATTATTATTATTATTATTATTATTATTATTATTATTCAGTATGTCCACGTCTACCAATCCACCTGTTCAGAAAAATTTCGTCTAGGTACCTTCGAACATCTACAGCATAATGCGGAGGTGCACCATCCTGTTGAAACCATAAACATTGATCAAAACTTCCAGCATTAATTCTACCGGGGAATAAATTAATTAAAGTAGGTACAAGAAAGCCCCTTAAAAACTGAAGATATGTTGGCCCGTCTAACTTACCTTCGAAAAAGTAGGGTTCGATGATTCTATTTCTTACAATACCAGCCCATACACTTATCTTTTGCGGGTATTGTGTATGATGCTCACGCATCCATTTGGAATTTTCTTTTGCCCAATACCTACAATTCTGACGATTGACATCGCCATTTAATGTGAAAGTGGCATCATCGGAGAAAATAATGTTTGATACGAAGAGAGGGTCTCGGTGGTAGTTATCCATAATTGCTTCACAAAATTCTATTGTTGTATCTGGATCATCATCGTTTAATTCCTGTACAAGTTTTATTTTAAAGGGATGCCATTTTTCCAGTTTTAATAATTTATCAGATCTCCAAGTAGTAAAAGAAGAAGAAGAAGAAGAATTTGTATGCCGTTGTTTTGCTAACATCAAGATCACGACTAATCTTACAACAGAACAAACAGAAGTATGCGGATCTTCTTCAACAGCAAGTAGAACATCTACTTTTCTATCAAAATGTACAGAGGAGCGACCTGATTTGCGTGCACTTTCAACCGTACCAGTTTCTCGAAATTTCTTTTCAATCTTACTTACTGTTGATTGCGTTATGGGTCTTTCTGGATATTTATCGTTAAATAAATCACACACTTCCATCTGACTTCGCGATCTATCTCCATGCCCAATCATCATAAATATTTCAATTTTTTGCTGTACACTTAATTTCATTTTCACTTTAAAGTAATTCGAAGCAATAATACAGAACATTCACGAATTAATACAATTCTTGTACTATTTAACTGTTACTGCACATCAGTAAAAATAGACATTTTACAAAAACTAATCGCCTACTTTTTGTTATAAATAAATGCCCACAATATTAAACGGTTAAGTGCAAAAGGAATGTCAATAAAAACTGTGACAACAAAGAAACAGTCCATTGAAACTGTAAATAGACGTTTGTCTGATTTCAATAGAGCTATTATAAAGCTAAACGACATGTATGGTGCCTTTTTTGGATTCAGGGTGTTCAGTATATTCGAAAATTCGAACAATATACAGGCTGTTCCACTTAAAAAAATTGTCGATGACGTCATTTCTCACATATGGTTCACTCTATATTTAATTATAACGCTAAATTGAAGCAAGTTAAAAGTAAAAATCGACCTGTTTCGGGAAATTTCGTTAAAATTGTTTGTTTCGCAAAAAATGAATTTATTCCATACTTTACGGACACAATGTATTTCATTTATATTCTCAGGAGATATTTATATTAATATATGTTTAACAATTTAATATCTGCAAATACATTAATGTTAGAACTACCATAACAATATGTATGGAAAATACACCTAAACCGAATCATACTTGGATGTGTTTCCTATTTATTTCATGTTATATAGGTTTCCTAAATAACAGTAATAGATTTATGCTTTTAACATTATACATTCGCATGTATTTACAATGCTAGATTTGTGTAAACTCATTAAATGAATACAGAATCGCTTTTGTACTGATTTGCATATAATGGCTGTTTGGACAGGGATTCTTTACGCACACGACCAACTGAAATGTTTCCGTTTAACGTTGAATGCGTACACCTACGAGAATAATGTAATATTTGAATTGTTTCTTTTCTTTATTTTATGATGTCGCTTATTTGCCGCGGTAAAACGCGCACTATGACGTTGACTAACTACTCTATTAATTTTGCCTATAATATTTAGCTTCTCTTGAAATTAAGTACAATTCTATGTTGAAAATATTAAATTTATGAATTGAATGGAGAAAATATTAGCTCCAGTTTATGTTTTTGTTTAAAAGATAGGTTTAAAATTATTTCTAATTCTTGGGATACTTATTGAGAACAAAATTTATCATTAGAAGGTGAAAAATTGACTACGACTACGACTATTGGCTGCAGTTTGAACAAAGTAAAAGTGAATTCAAAACGAAAAAGATAATGTTATAATAATGAACAAAATAAAATGATAATATCTTATTATAAAAATATTTTTGAAACTATACAAAAAATTTATATTATAGGACCTTATTATTAACAAAAAAAAGTACCTAATACTTAAATAACGGATGTATTATTATAGAATTAACGATTTTACAGTGAGGAAAATATGTATTATTCTTTTTAAGAAGGTACAGAATTTAAATGAAAACTATAATAAATCCATTTGTCTCAGTCATGCAAGAGTTTTTACTGCACTTGAATATATTCACAACTGTGTTTTATTATGGGAATATATAGATGGCGCTGCGATGAACAGGATTTTTTTGATCGCCATAATCTTAATTTGTTTTTATTTGAAAGTGTATTATTATTATTATTATTATTTATCTGTATCCTCTTTTGCCGTTAGGCGTCGAGGCGATCTGCTTTGCAGAATTCTTTCCATCCTATCCTATCTCTAGTCATTTCTTGAGCTTCCCTCCAGGTACTTCTCCGGTCCGTCAGCAGCTGCGCTATCCCCTGATTCCATATTCTTCTTGGTCTACCTCTGTTTCTCCTCTTGTTCCAGCCGGCCTCCCATATTTCTTTTACAGGGTTCGTGTTACTCATTCGTGTAAGGTGCCCAAACCAACTAAGTTGTTTTTCCTGGATTTTTTCTATTGCTGATGTTACACCTAGTTTTTCTCGTATCTTCTCATTTCTGATTCTATCCAATCTGGTAACACCAACTATTCTCCTTAAAATCCTCATTTCGGTAGCTGTTATTCTTGATTTCAGCCCCTTAGTCAATACCCATGACTCGCTGCCGTAGCATAGTGTCGGAAGAAATATTGTTTTGTAAATCTTTGTCTTGGTTTCCCTGCTGACCTCTCTCTTACTTAAAAATATGTACTTCAGTGCATGATATAAACAGTTTACAATTTTGATTCTATTATTCACATCTGCCTCTACATCTCCTTTGTGGTTGATTATGGTTCCAAGATATTTTAAGTTTTCTGTCACCTTTATTCGATAACCATCTATTGTTATATTTGTTTCTTCTTCATCTTTGGAGACTGCCAGTACTTCCGTTTTTCTTTTATTGATATTCATTCCAAAGTTCTTTAAAGTTTCGTGCCATATATCTATATTTCTTTGCAGGACATTTTTATTTGGAGCTGCAATTATCAAGTCGTCGGCATACAAGAATTCCTTGGCTATTACAGGTTGAAGGTTTCTGGACCCTACGTAAATACCCTTTGTTAGACTATTGGCACTTCTTGCAATATCGTCCATAACAGTTATAAAGAGAAGGGGACTCAGAACTCCGCCCTGTCTCACTCCTTTAAGTGTGATAAAGCTTCTTGAATATCCGCTTTCAGTTCTTATTATGTTGCTCGTGTTGGTGTATATACTTTTGACTGCCTTTAGTAGCTCTTTTTTAATCCCTCTCTTCTCCAGCGATGACCATATCCTATGCCTCGGAAGTGTATCGAATGCTTTTTCTAGATCAATTGCATTAGGTACATTTTGCCGTTACTGCCCAGAATTCTGTCCGAAATTTGCCTTAAACAGAATATCCAGTCCTGCGTGCTCCTGCCCGGCCTGAAACCTGCCTGATTTTCTTGGAGGGTCGATTCTAAGTTTGCTCTTAATCGTTTCTCTATTATTCTTTCGTATATCTTTCCAGCTACTGATAATAATGAGATAGCTCTGTAATTGAAACATGTCGTATTGTCACCTTTTTTGTGTAAGGGGATTATAATTGCTATTTTCCAGTCCTCGGGGGTTGTTTTCCTTTCCCATGCCAAGTTTATTATTCTAAGTAGTAACCGTGTAGCTGTAACTCCCATGTATTTCAGCATTTCTGGCTTTAAATTGTCAATTCCGGCTGCTTTACCTGGTTTTAGCTTTTCCACTGCTTCTGTTATCTCACTCAGTTGTATGATTGATGTTGTCTCTTCAGCTTCTTCAGGCGAGAAATCCTCTGCGTCGACCTCTCCCCCTGTTTCGGCTTCAAACAAATCGCAAAAATATTCATACCATCTATCCCTTATATCCTGTTCTGCGGTTAGAATTCGTCCTTCTTTACTTCTTATATATTGGAGGTGTGTTCCAGCTGACTTACGCAAGGTTTTCAATGTTCTATATAGCAGTTTGGAATTTCCCTTTCCTTGATCTTCCATTTTCGATCCAAAGTCTGTCCAGGATTTTTGTTTTGCTACTTTAATCAATACTTTAACTTGTGTTCTTTTCTTCCTGTATTCTTCATGGTCAGTATTGTTACCAGTTTCTGGATATTTTTTCCAGCATCTTTTCTTTTCTTTTACTGCACTCTTAATTTCTTCACTCCACCAAGGCGTATGTTTTCTGTTTTTTCCGTATCTTGCACTTCCGCATACCTTCTTTGCTGCCTTCACAAGTGTGTTTTTAAGAATTGTCCACAGTCCTTCCATACTTTCTATCTCCAAATGTCCTTGTTCTTTCAATTGTCTGTCTATTTCCTGCCAATATTTATATTTTATGTCGTCCTCTTGAAGTCTGTAACTTCTTATATTTTCAAATACTTTTCCAGCCCCTTGTTTCTTTATCATAACCGTAGAGTCCTTTAATCTTGCTTCGACTAGGTAATGGTCTGAGCCTATTTCGTATCCTCTTTTCACCCTTACATCCAATACCGATTTCCAATCTGCTCGTTTAACCAGCAATAAGTCAATTATAGATTTTTCTTGTCTACTTTTGACTTCCCTGGTATATTTGTGTATATCCTTGTGTTGGAAAAATGTGTTTGTAATAACCATATCATTTGTTAAACAAAAATCTAATATCAGAGAGCCATTCATGTTCTTCTTTTGCTCCCCGTATCTCCCTATTACACCGCCCTCCTTTTCAAAGTTACACCCCACTCGCCCATTAAAGTCGCCAACCACCATAAAATTTTCTTCATTGTCCACCTGTTCCTGGAGTTCCATCCAAAAAAGCTCCTTGTCCTCTTTCCTATCATTTTCATTCGGTCCGTATATTATGTAAATCATCATTCTCTTTTTTGGGTTCACTCGCCATTGTATACTCATTATCCTCTCATTAGTCAACTTCCAACTATCAACTTGATCAAAGTTGTCCCTGTGTATCAAGCAACCCACACCTGCCTGTGCCCAGACATTTTCTTCTACTCCGCTGTGAATAAGTATGTGCCCATTCCTCAATTTCTTTACCCACTTTCCCTTGAATTTTGTTTCAGTGACTGCTATTAATTTCATATCAGTTTTCTCGAATTCGTCTATCATTCCACGAATATTCCACGTACCCATTTTCCATTCTGAATTTCCAGCCTTGACCCGCACACTTTCCCTTTCGCCATTGGGCCGATTGTTTGTCTTGTACATATCATTAGTTGCGACTTCATTTGCCCCTTCCACATTCCAGTCCTTATTTGCTTTCTTCCATTTCTGATCCACGCTTTCCTGATTCATTGCCAAAGTCGTCATCATGTTTCCATACCCTTTTGTTTTGCTTAGTTTTTTGTTTGTGGCATTTCTCTTACTGCTATTTCTAGTCCTTTTGTTTCGTTACTCCACCTGTATTCCACACCATCTCTTATCATTTTTTGATACCCTATTTTTATTCCAATTCCTTTTCCCCTTTCCTCTTTAGCAATACTCCTTATTTCCTTTTGTATAAATCTCTCTTCCATTGTTAAGTCGTTCTCAATATATATTCTCGTATTTCTTAACTTACTTTTCGCTTTCATTATTTCCAGTTTAGTTTCAAAAGACTCTAGCTCTACTTTAATCATTTGGAATTGCTCTTCCTTATTTATTTTATAGGCTTGAAAGTGTATTAAAATTAATGTAAATTGTATTATTTGTGTTTGTTTCCAAAATTTAACGGTTTCATAGATATTCGTGTTCAAAGAAGGTAATAGTAATTTCAATTTTTGTCTTTATTTTGTTTAAATATTTAATTTGTAGAGAAAATAGCAGTAAACATATTCACAATTCTTGCAATTATAGTCACTTCACAATTTAAAATTTATAGTTAGTTCCTATTTATAAATTCCACTTCATAGGCACCCAATGCAATTATAGTCACTACAAAATTTAAAATTTATAGTTAGTTCCTATTTATAAATTCCACTTCATAGGCACCCATGGGCATGTAAGCAGAAAAGTATTCATGTACTCGTATGTGTTATATGTACACCAGGAGAAATAAGTAGCCGTACATTTCGCGGAGATATAGGATGGTATGGGCGTGTTTATTATGCATTAGTATATGGACCATATCACCTTATATCGCTACGAAGTGTACGGTTTCTTTTTCTCTTGGTGTACGTAAGTTCGCTTGTTTTGATTATTTATGAAATATTTTGACATTTGTGACATTTGCTCGATTTCTAATTGTGTTTATAATTAGCTTTATTCAAACATTTACTCACTTTGCTTTGAGATTGCATTAAAAATATGGTTTTACACATTTGCTCACTCATTTCTGTTTTACTTTCGAAAACTTCGTCTTGAAGAAGTATTCGAATATCTGGGCCTAAGAAAGCACTTTAGCTTTCGACAGCCCTGGAAACTTGTGGTCAAGGTATTTAAAGTAGCTTAATTTTTTGGAAAAGCCTTAAAACATTAAACAAAAGCACTAATAAAACACCTTTACCGCACTTAAGCACAGAAAGCTAGATGCGTATTTTGATAACCATGTTGTCATCATAAGTAGCACGGATTAATAAAAACTGCGTTGTCTGCAAACCATAACGCATACAGAACAACACTGATTTAAATTTTTATATTTCACAAGTGCTCAACATATATTACTATTAGAATGTCGTCTTGGACAAGTGAGTTGAATCAGTTTATTCGTCTTATCACGAGAATAAGAACAGTGCATTTAGACATCAAATTTTTGAAAACATGTGTGAAGTCCAAACTGTTTCCCAAATTTTTAAAAGTACACATCAAACTACATGGGAAAAAAATGAGGTGTGGCCACCACACGACTTTCTTATACGTATGAGCGTTTCAAATTGTACAATTTTAAGAATGTTTTTAATACAAAACTTATTCAAAATCCTATTCTAAGTACTTTCTTCTCTTAATAAATCGCTATAGAATGCATACTTTGCAAGATATTATCAAAAAAGTGCTCCTCGCTAAGAGTAAAAGTGCTACTTCCGGTCCGAATTTTGAAATTTCATATATACAAAAAATATTGCAAATCCAGTTTTAAATACTTTTGTACTCTTGATAAATATATATAGAATGCATAACTTACGACATATTTGCAAAAAATCGCTATTCGATAAGAGTAAAAGTGGTCTGAATTTTGGAATTTTTTTATACAAAAGATATTTAAAAGTACGTTCTAAATACTTTTATACTCGTAATGTACCTGCCTAGAAAGCATGACTTGCGAGATATTCGCAAAAAACTGATTTTCGATAAGAGTAAAAGACCTACTTCCGGTAGGAATTTCGAAAAACTTTATTAATACAATTTTTCTCGAATTTAATTTTGAGTACATTTGAATTCTTTATAAATTTGTTTAAACTTAGTAATTGACGAAATATTTCCAAAATTCGATTTTTTCACTGAAGTAAACTACTACTTCCGGTCTGCCGATTTTGCTCAAAATCTAACCAGTTCTCAAGAGGGAGATTATATTCATAAATACAAAATTTGGAATTGATATCTGTAGCGGTTTGACCGCTATCGTGGTCACAGACAGACAGACAGGCAGACACACACACAGACACACACACAGACATTTTTTAAAAACCACTTTTTCGGTATCAGGTGACCTCAAAACGTGGACATCTGCAAAAATCTCGAGGTCGAAAATTTTCATCATCACAATACTTCCTTATACTACGTATAAGAAAGTAAAATGAACAAGGTTATAGACAATACGAAGATAAGATTATTGCATGGTGAAATAAACCGACACTTTGCAAAGTTAGTAAACTTAAAAACTTCAGCATACTACTTACATCTAAAACTAAGCAAACACCACAATAATTTCGAATGGGAAGAGTATGAAAGAAAATTACATCGGATTGTGGAAGCAAAAGTCTTGAAGAAAAAACGCATCCTAGACTGAAAATTATTGAACCTATAAAACAGATTTCCAACACCGAGTATAGAAACGATCAGTCAGAACAATGTAAGCAACAAATCTAAAGAAACGTTTACAAAAGAAGAACTAGAATTGTTGAACAAAGGTTTAAATTAAAGTTCAGTGTTAAACCAAAGAAACTTCAAGTGGAGAATTTAGTCAACGACCTACACAATCTACATATTTGATCCCAAAAGAGGACATTCCAGCGTTCAACATAGAAACAGCCTGGATGTTAGAACACAATATCAACAAAACAAAGGACATCAAACCGAATATGTACAACTACAAATAGTCGCATCACTCAAAAAGAAAGAAGATTGTATGTTTACGAAGGCGGATAAAGGAAACGCTGTTGTAATTTTAGATAAAGTAGATTAAACTGAATAAATAAAATACGTAAACTTAGTTTCAAAAATTATTTAATAATATCACTACAATATTGTTTCGCCAAACTTTGGCTTCATAAGAAAAACTGTTTCTCATCACCTTATGAAGCCAAAGTTTGGCGAAACAATATTGTAGTGATATTATTAAATAATTTTTGAAACTAAGTTTACGTATTTTATTTATTCAGTTAAATATGGAGTTTCAACATGTATCAGCCTCATCAATTAACTATTTTATATAAAGTAGATTACATTGTTGATGTAGAGCTAATGTTACAATCGGGTCTATATATTAAAATACAGAAAGATTCATTAAATATATTCATAGGAAACATTAATAGAACCTTAAATGAATGCACCTTACTGCTAGACAACAGAAAAAGAGTTAAATTAAAAATCAGCAACCCAAAATTACCACATTTATATTGCCTCCCAAAAATCCACAAACCAGGTAATTCCTATCGCCCAATTGTCTCGAACATAAAATTATATATCGGACAAACCAGAAGAAACGTTCAAATACGATATAAAGAACACATGGCTCATGTAATATTACACAATGTAGAAAAATCCGCATTAGCTCTACATAATATTGATACAGGTCACAACTTCAGCCTAGAAAATGTTAGTTTAGTTAAACAAAGCACCAATAGAAATTTAGATATGTGGGAAGCCATATACATGAAAAAACATAAAAATTATCTCCTGAATAATGATATTTCTCCTCTTAATAACAAACTGTTATCTTGTATACCGACATCGGTTAACACTTAAGACACTCTTGAAATATGTATTAAACTTTTGTGTAATATCTTATTTAGAATTGTTAATCCATAATCCTGTCACTATTAAATTAACCCGTTGTCTTTCTCAGAAATATTTTGTATTGAACTAATTCACAGAATGATATATTGTTAATATTCGTTGTAATGTACTTTAATCGTTTTTCAACTACCGTTAAATTTGTTCTGAATAACGTGTATTTTTATTATAAAATGTCTCGTAGATAATAGGTTTAAATAATTATGTATTAAACTTTTCATTAATATCCTATTTACAATTGTAATTCGTAATCCTGTCACCGTTAGTTTTAATCGTTGTTCTTTCTCATTAATATTTTGTATTTCCGATTGAACTAATTCTCATAATTTTATACTGTTAATATTCGTTGTAATTTTGCATTAATCGTTTTTTCAACCTACCTTTAAAATCTATCTGGATAACATGTATTTTTCTTATTATAAAATGTCTCCTAGATAATATGTTTAAATAGTTACTACTGACGATGTGTGCAGTGCACACAAAATGTGACTTATAGTGAATTAAAATAATTTTTGTGAAAAAGTTGTTTTATTTTATAATTATTTTTATATTTCACAAGTGCTCAACATATATTACTACTAATTTAAATTTTATACAGATGCTTATGTATACAGAGACCTAAGCTATTAGTAGTATCATTAACGGTACCTGAAAGCGGTATCGTTGCTAACTCTTCCCACCACAAACTTATATAAACAAGATTAGAATATCGGTTCGTTATCTGAATTCATCTCCCTATTTATATTTTTGCGTATGTCTTAACATACTTGTTTTATAAGTTTGAGGCCGCTTGCTGGAACATCATGGCCTGTGTCCAAAATATTTTGAGCAACACTAGACTTTTCTATTCTATTAAACCGGAAATGAGTAATGTATTCTTTATAGCGAGTTGCAATCGAACGTCTAGTCTGTCCCATATATTTTTTCTCACATTTATTACAATTAATTCAGTAAATTCCAAATTTTTGTCTGTGTGACTGTTCGCTACACACAAGAAGCAAGGGTACTTGGTGTATCCCGATTGTTGCTCAAGAAGTTTGGAAAGCAATTTCAGATCACCGCATACCGCCCCCATAATATTTTTATATTTTAATTTGATTAGAATTAACGCTAAATTCTCGTAACATTCTTTCAGGTACATAAAATGTCTTAACGGCACTAAAGTATATTTGCCGCCTTTATGAAGAAACACTCCTTTGAGGCTTCCTTTTGACAAGTCCATACAGAGCCTCCACTAGTAAAAGTAATACTGTATATTATACATCTCCATCAATAATGGGACATTGCTACCCAATGTCTTACGAAATCATTCAATTCCAATTAGGAAAAAGGTTTGGGCTATCTGCTGTCTGAAATACCGTGAAAGTCCATGTCAGTAGGTCTAGGTACAGGTACTTCTGAGTTATGAGAAACAGGGCACATTGCCGACGGGAGATTCGGCTAAAAACTTTATCCCTTACTAAGTTGTACGCCTTCACGTTATATAAACAGAAGTACCAATCATCACTATGATTTTCAGGTTTTTTCCACATCATAGGGATTCCAAAACGGAAAGACATTTTCGTACCTTTTGACCACTTTGTACATGTTCACTTAAAGGTCATAAAACAACTGAGTGTAAAAGAGGCGACAGGGACAAAAGGGAGTGAGTCATCAACTGACTCATTTCAGCTCACACCAGATGTTTCTGTATTGGTGAATTATGGCGATTTTTAGTGTAGGCTCTCAACTAATAAGAGCCATTTTGAAATATCTTTGAAATTTGTCCAAACACACACTTTTGGGCATATACTGTTGTTTAAAAATTGTTGTTTTGTTTGCAACACAGACTGCACAATCTTCGCCAGTAATGATGACTTATGACACTAAACGCTCATCACCTGCTTTAGTGAATATTATAACACAATGTATTGGTGGCTACGAAAATCAATGTTTTCAATTTATGAAAAAATGGTACGTAATGGATTTATTTAACTATTTTTTTTGGAATTCCCAGGTTGCAGGTTTGCGTAATTTTAAGAATGAAGTTTACACTTACATATGAGTGTGTATATTTTAAATTTTAATAAATTCAGTCATATTTTGTTATACAAAAGCATTCATAGAAATATGCATATTAATATACAGGGTTATGATAAAGGAATGCACAAAATTCATAAAACGTACAATGTTCATTTTTGAAAAAAATGCAAAAACACGTCAAACAGTTTATTTGATTCCGCGTCTTTTAACGTAAGTCAAAAAAATAAAACGTCAAATTTGTCAAAGGTATGACGTCATCAATATTTTTTTTAAATATGAAGCTTGGTTTTTTTTTTACTTTATTTGATAAAGCTTGTTTTACTGCATTATAAAAAAATAATTGAAGTAGGGGTCACATAAGAAAAAACTGAGAGAATTAATAAAAAACAAAATAAACTAGTTTTTGAATTTATGAAAAGAAACTAAATATTAAAAGAATTAAAACTTAAAGTTACCTAGTAATAAAACAACTGTTTGTCACCTGATCTAACCCCCCTTGATTTCTTTCTGTGGGGACATTTAAAAAGTCGGGTCTACGTTAACCGACCAGACAATTTAGAAGACTTAATGGATCGAATTAGACATGAAATGACTCGTATAACTCCGCAGATGATCGAAGACTCTGTAAATCAGGTATACCATCGTCTTGGCCTATGTCAGATAGTGAACGGGACACAGTTTGAACAATTCCTGTAAGAAATCGTTTTGGTTTAATGGACTGTTTAGTTAATTTAAATGTTATTACTATAATAAAGTTTATTTTGTTTTTTATTAATTCTCTCAGTTTTTTCTTATGTGACCCCTACTTCAATTATTTCTTTATAATGCAGAAAAACAAGCTTTATCGAAAGTAAAAAAAAAACCAAGCTTCATATTTAAAAAAAATATTGATGACGTCATAACTTTGACAAATTTGACGTTTTATTTTTTTGACTTATGTTAAAAGACGCGGAATAAAATAAACTGTTTGACGTGTTTTTGCATTTTTTTCAAAAATGAACATTGTACGTTTTATGAATTTTATGCGTTACTTTATCATAACCCTGTATATGGTCACTTGAAATTGTATTATATCCTACTTACTTTTAGTCAGAAATATAGAGGGTGTCCAGAAACTCTCCTGACAAACGAAGACCGGAGATTCCTCAGATAATTTTAAGACAATTTAACCCAATTCACCCTAGTCCGAAAATGCTTCCTAAGGGAGCTAGAGCTCTTTGAAGATGGCGCTTTGTAATTAGTTTTTTTTAATATCTCCCGAACGTTTCTATTTAGTAAAACAAAAACTGGTATGCTTATTTATCCTCCAGAGATGAATCGATTCTATCAATTGCGAATTTCTAGTACCGGTCATAGGCGTCCGTTTTGGGTAGGTACACGGTTATTTTAACGCATAACTTTTTTGTCTTTAACTTTTAAGCATTTGTGACACTAGATTATTAAATTTTCAGGTATTCTAGTACTAAAAGGTACTCTTACTTTAAGTCGGTAGGATACACCGTTTTCTAGAAAAATCGATTTGAAAATTTTTCGTTTTTTCGTCATTTCATCTTTCGTCATTTCAACTTCGCGAACTGACAACAATTTGACAATTAAAAACGTAGGTTTTATTTCTGTTGGCAGTTCAGAGCGAACTAGTGCAAAAAATATTAAATTGAATTTTAATGACGAAAAAACGAAAAATTTTCTAATCGATTTTTCTAGAAAACGGTGTATTCTACCGACTTAAAGTAAGAGTACCTTTTAGTACTAGAATACCTGAAAATTTAATAATCTAGTATCGCAAATGCTTAAAAGTTAAAGACAAAAAAGTTATGCGTTAAAATAACCGTTTACCTACCCAAAACGGACGCCTATGACCTTAGGAAGCATTTTCGGACTAGGGTAAATTGGGTTAAATTGTCTTAGAATTATCTGAGGAATCTCCGGTCTTCGTTTGTCAGGAGAGTTTCTGGACATCCTGTATATATAATTTCTATAATGACGGCATAGAAGAATATTCACGCCGTTTTCGTACACATACATAAACTAAACATTGCCAAAGGCATATTTTCTCTTAATATATCATTCATAAATTAATAGTATGTATTTTGTGCTACAATAATATAGACATGAACTAATTAATGGTTATATTGCTTGTTCTACAAAAGATAACAGAACAAGTATCTTAAACACAAACATACGCTACTTTACCTCAAACTACGAAGAAAATTGTAACATAAATACATTCACGAACTGTGACCTTTACATTACGTTATTATGTCAGAGATTAAACAGCCACTTAATTTAATTAACACATATGTACCTATATACATACCTTGCTTAATTATATAGTTATCAAACATCTGGAGACGTTATAGTATTAACATGCAAGTCTAAATTGTAATTAATTGGGTGTTATATAAACATATTACCACTTTAGAGTAGCGCCCCACTTTTGGCAGAGGGCATCAATTCGACGATAATTACTGCGAGTTATTAATGAGACTTTGAGGCTTCATTAAGTTAGAAGGGTTGACCTGCACATGTTTGATGAAATTAATACCACACGTTGCCATGACACTTTACGTGTTTACATGTCAGTCAAAATCTACTTGATAACACAGCATATGAACTTTTAAACAAATTTATACATATATGTATACAGGGTACCCCACTGAAAACGAAACAGGTTGAATATCCCGAAAGAGAAAACTTTTTTGAAACATGATATTTTTGCAAGATATGTCAATCGTCTTATTAGTCGTTTTCGAGAAACTGGCAGTATATCTAAGAAACACTCTTCTGGTAGACCTACTTTACTAACAGGAGAAGTGCTAGAAGATATTTAAGAACGGTTGGACGGGAGTCCTAAGAAATCATTAAGGCGACTATCAGCGCAGACAGGTAAAATATTACTTTGTTTGACATACAGAAAATGTATTAATTCTGATTTTATGGTCATATAGGACTATCTTATGGAACATGCCATAAAACCACTAAAAAACTACACATACATCAATATGAAGTATCTGCTTTACAGGAGTTATTGCCAACAGACTTTGAGAAACGCATATAATTTTGTACGTGGTTTAATAATATTCTTGCGGATGATAATTTGTTGGACATCACATTTTTCTCAGCCGAGGCCTGGTTTAACCTAAGTGGATATGTCAATTCCCAAATTTATTGACACTGGTCATCCGTAAACCCACATGTTTTTATTGAAACTGACATGCATCCTATTAAAGTAGGTGTTTGGTGTGCAATATCACGAAGAAGAATAATAGGGCCAATTTTCTTCCATGATACAATAAATGCAGAACGATATAGAACACTTCTTTTAGAACCATTTATTAGACAATTTGACTACAATGAAAGACAATTTGGCTATTTTCA